>OW052196.1:8965087-11365087 GCA_932527185.1 Ecliptopera silaceata | reverse complement strand
AACGTCTACATCTATTTCCAGAGGGAGTTATTTGCGACGCGTGCGGTTTAGTGTGCTCGGACGCCGACGCGTTCAGAGCGCACGCGCACACGCATACAATACAACTGTATGCGTGCCAGTACTGCGACCATGTTAGTATATAATATAATATATGTACTACAAAAAGTATATTATAGTTTTCTATCGGCAATGTAGGTCCCGTAGTACAATTACTTAAGGTGATACCTCTCGCTCTAGCGGGAAATTTAATTTTTTTGGGTTTTTTTTGGGCTGCACTGTTATATCTTTTACCTACTAGTTTAAGCTATTTTGCGAACATAAACAATAATTTTCTGTGTAACTCTGTATCAATTTTTGAGATTGGTACTTAAAAATCGCTAGAGCGAGAGATTAAAGATTCGACTTCTGTCAATTTGTAGGGCATAGCATTTTTATTACCGGACAGAAGCCACATGTCAAAGAATTTAGAAGAAAAATATAAGCAAATCCTGTGAATAATTAAAAATTAATATAATTTTAATTCACTTGTCTGAGAGTACATTAAAATTATCATATTTTATTTTTACAGGATTTCCAAGATATTCAAGCGTGGACTCATCACATGAGGGCAGACCACAACATGGCGATATTTTAGTTATATTTTAACACATATTATAATTTAAAATATAAAATGAATTTATGCATGAATATATTATAGTTTTAGTTAGATCACTAACATATGACTTTATTTGAAACAAATTTATGTTATTGTTACCTAAATGTATAAATATTCAATTTTAAATAACAAAAAAATGAGTAGTCTTAAGTATTGAAATAAAAAAGTATAAATATTTATCAATTTTATTCAGAGTTATTTATAAAAACTATACATAGATTTATTAAATCACAATTTTTAAGTGCATTAAGTCTAAAACGTATTTTCTAAGTTATTGCTACAATTACATATTTTTAAAATTCAACCACAATTTTACATAAAATGAGTAATTTTTTTATTATGCATAAATACTGACTATTTTAAAATAAAATTACTAAATCACTTCATCTAATATCATGATTAAAGAAACTTAAAACTATTATTATGTTCTGAGCGTGTTTTTAAATCTAAAAAAGTCATCTAATTAATTTAATAAAATACATAATTTTACAAGTCAGTAGGTAATTCCTTCATAAATGTTTAGATTTGTTAGAAAACTGGTTGATAAGCATCTGAAGATTGTATTTAACAATTGGGAAGATTACAATTTACTAATATCCCTTAGCCTAAAGGCCTACACAACACAATGTGAGCCGGCAAGCTACTCGCACTCTACTTGCGTTTTATACAAAAATAATTGTTTAGTTTTTTATTATGAGAGAACCAAAACCCCGCCGACATAGCAAACAAAAATATACTTAGACAAAATCGCTCTGGGGGGGTCAACGACACAAAAAAATCCGTGTCCCCCCCCCCCTAGTGGAGCGAACAGAGGAGCCAACGCCCCTAAGCCCTTTAGTATAATTAGAGTGTATAAAATGGTTACATTTTTCTAAGATTCAAGTATTACTAGTAAAGTATAGTGGCAAGATAGGATTTTTCTTACCGCTCTACTCTTATGCGTTTAAATTTGCCATAGGTTAGTTTATCTGTTTAGAGATATGCTCCAGTCATTCAGACTAGGAGTATTCTAATACAAGAAGACTAGATTAAAATAAACGTATACCTACGAAGCAACGTGATTTGAGCATGTTTTTTTTACAATTTTCAATAAAAATCTACAAAAAAATGATTTGAAGCCCAAAGTTCATAATGGATGTTTTTCAATTTGAAGTAATTATCGTTCAGAAGATTACCAACCGTATAATTATAAGACAACTTCGGGCCCAGCCCGAGGTTTGATCGATGACCTCGTTGTTATGAAGATCCTGAAAATAAATTGTTTGTTTCATATAAAGCTATCCAGAAGCATTTCATTATGTAATGAGGTTGTATCTAGTCGTCCATCAATTTTTTAAATAGAAGTAGTACGGAGTTCGATTTCCTCTTCTATGTAATTTACTAAAGTTGTACTGCCTAGTTTTAACGTTACTATAGTCTGATTGTATGCTGTAGGTCGTGGGTTCGATTCCCATCAAGCGCAAATGTTTGTGCGATAAACATACATTTTTGTTGTGTCTGGGTGTTACTATGTATGTATTTACAAAAAAGATGTATACATTCTATCAGCAATCGAGTTCCCATAGTACAACCTTTGTTTAGTTTGGAAATATAGCTCGATGTGTGAAATGTAATTAATTTATTTAAACAGAGAATCATCATCAATATGTCGACTAATAGGTGAGTGAAATTATAGTACAAGCTTTGTTTAGTTTGGAAATAGAGCTCGATGTGCTAAATGTACTTAATTTATTTAAACAGAGCATTATAAATAAATAAATAAATAAATAATGCTGGACAATCCACACAACATCATCTAGCCCCAAGCTAAGCAGAGCTTGTGTTATGAGTACTAGAAGACTGACATACTTAATATTATACATTACATAGATAGATATTTTTTATTATACATATAATACCCAGAACACCCGGAATAAATATTTGCAGAACATACAAACATTTATTCCGAGGCGGGAATCGAACCCGCAACCTTCCGCGTCGCAGGCGGACCATCGCCCACCGCGCCACATCGGTCGTCAAATTGTTGACTAATAGGTGATTGAAATACAAGCTTAGTTTAGTTTGGGACTAGAGATCGACGTGTGAAATGTAGTTAATTTATTTAAACAGAGCATTCATCAATCTGTCAACTAATAGGTGAGTGAAATACCAGCTTAGCCTATTTTTAAGTTTCCTGTTTTTCTGTGTGTACAATAAAGAATTCATCAATTTGTCGACTAATAGGTGAGTGCAATAGGTAACTCACGTTAGAAAGCCTTGCGGCAGTTGGGACAGGTTTGCTGCTCCTGCAGCCACGGCAGCACGCAGGCCTGGTGGAACCGGTGCGAGCACGACAGCGCCAACACCTCCTGCTCCTTCAGCATCACCTCGAAGCAGATGGAGCACTCCTCGAGGGTCCACGAACGCTCGCGGCTGGAAGTTACAATTGAAGGGACTAAGTGAGGCTGTCGCCAGAAGGTGGCTCTAGATGGGTCAGATGCAACAGTGATCGTCGACACAGCACGCATTGCCCGGAGGTTCCTCAATCTGTAGACGGACACTGGTAGATTTGGGCCTTACCCTGCTTTATATTTATAGCTAAGATTTTAAATACATGGCCATTTCAGACGTCAATATAATATATTGACGTCTGAAATGGCCCTGTATTAATAAATATAGGTAATAAATATGCGCTGCTATACATATTATATATTTATTACCGCATACACCTCTTAAACCATTCAGAAAAATAATCAGGACACATTAAAACCTGCAAGATCTTTAAAACAACACAAAACCACTAATATATTATTGATTTTGGTTAATAATAACTACTGCAAACATACACAGACAAAATGGTCGGTTAGTTCAAAATACTTAATTAGCATAGCTCATAACATAACCCTCCTTTTGTTCCGTGTAGTCGGGTATACTCGGCAACAAACAACAAGAAAATTCAATTAACAACAAAATCTAACATGCTAAGATTTTATTTTTAGATTTTTGTCCTTCCGTCACGCAGCAACTCCTAGCCTAATTGAGATAAAATTTGGAAAAACATTATAGTTCCTAGCCTGGATTGAAGCTATTATTTATACTGAAACAGTTTATTAAATACTTAATAAAGGAAGGACAGGACGAACTTAACAACTTCGTCTGCCTGAAGTTAGTCAGTCTAGAATAGTCTAAAATCTAGACTATTCTAGACTCTAGATGTATAATTTCTTCACGAAACCTACCATTTCTTTAACATGCAATTGATACAATCACAAACCACGATCAACCCGACTATTCCTGGATTATCATAGAGCTGCCACAATCAGAGAAATCGGTACATTATAAATATATTAACACATTAAATTATTTATCATTTCTTAATATGTAATGACAGAAAGGTCCACCACTAATTTTAAGTATGTACTTACAAATACAAAAATACAAAATTATTTATTTTCGGAACATTTAAATTTACTATAAAAGTTCTTCTATCAGATACATAAGATACATAGGACTAACTAGAGTCCTATGTATCTCTATTATTTTTTTATTATGTTTGTAGTAGGTAGGTACTGAAGTTTTTTAGAAATTATTCATGAGTAAAGTCTCTGAGTGTGGCAGATAGTCGTAGGGTTCAGTTAGTGAAAAAAACTCTTACAACGCTTGCTGTCTGATCCTAGCCATCTGCTCCCCGGCCGATCTGAAATATTTTGGAAATATCTTCCATGGAGATCTGCGAAAATACTTAATTTATAGATCAAAGTGACGACCTAGAATAGAGAGATTTCATTCCTAATAGAGAATAATTTTTCGTTACAAAAAAACAAAAAAATAAAAAAACTATCTTTAATTGAGAGAAACTTCTCCAAGATTTTTGTCGTCATTTTTGACTGGATTTACACTTCTGCAGCAAGCAACGTTACACTGCGCGATAACGCATCCATGCCCCGTAAGTTGAATAAACTATACCGCGTAATGTAACTTTACATTGCTACTTACTACCACTATGTTAAGTGTAAATCGACTGGTCAGGCTGATTCATATACATCAATTATTTATAAGAATTTGTACAAATCCAGTGTGCTAATTGAGCTGACGCGCTACTGCCTATATGTATATCCATGCAGATTCGCCTTAACATATTAATTAGGTTGGTTGACTCTGTAACATCAAAATTCGACTTGATACATGGAAAGGCCTGACATATCAAATAAGTTACCTACTTGATGCCTTTGCATCTGAACATCTTACTTACTTCCAATCACTGCTCTGTGGGTTTAGCAAGCGGACCGTCAGCTCACCAAACTGCATCATAACAGGTGACCTAGCTGAAGTCTCCTCACTGGGAATATCTAACGATGAGGTTGTTACATCCCATTCCCTGTTGGTGTCCGAATCAGTGTCCGAACCTACACCATCTCCAATCCCCTCCGTATATGACACATCCTGATCTGACACATCGAGCTCTTCTTCAGAGCTGACCGTATAGTCCTCATCGGAACTGTTAGAATCATCGGAATTGTTCCAAAGTCTTCTAGATATGGTCCTCATGATGTTATAGGGACTGTCTTCTAATGATGTATCATGCATACTGGTGTCTGTGGTGCTGTGTTCCGATATGGTGGTGTACGAGGAGTTGTGGCTATCCCTGTATGAGTATAAGCAGGTGGTAAGCTGATGAGGATGCATGGATGTAGGAAGCTAAAGAAACACTGGACTTAATGAAAGAAGACATTAGTATGACAGGTATGATAAAGAAATGATGCGTGGTACAAGTGGACTAGTGCACTACGGCCGGTTTCTCGAACGATGATCAACGAAAAAATCTAATAATTACTATGTGTCAAACTCGGATCAATCGTGATTTGAGTTTCCAGAAACCGGCCGTTAGTAAAATAAGACATTAGTATGACAGATGTCACAAAGAAATGATGATAAAAGAGAGTGGATGAAGACATGGCGAAATAAAGCAATTTAAAAATGTATTGCAAAAAATTGTTAACAAGTAGATATTGACCTGTATCGCTTCCATAATTAGAACAATGTCACATTTTCGATTAGTGGTTAACCTAGACATTTAAACATAGAATGGAAAGGTAGGCTTAAAATTAAAAAATAACACGTAAACGAAGCACATAGGTACCTACCTATTTCCTTTAGTAGAAAAACATACATTGAGTTTAATAAGGTATTATCTACCAATATATATATCTACAAATAATAGTGCATAGATCAAAGTAACCGCATAATAAAATTGGCTGCGCAACAACAACAACCATTACATTTGGCAAGGACAAAACTTTTTCTTCTACCTGCAAGCGGAAGTCGAACGAAAGAGGTGTGTTCTATTTTAAAATGATTGACTAATACTTACAAAGCATGAGGCTGTTCTCGCGACCATCCAGACGATGTTGCTCCTTCATCAGCTGGATTCTCCCGTTTGCTGAAGAAGTAGTACAAAGCTGCTCCAACCCCGACGCCTATCGCCGCGGCCGCTACCCCCAGGCCGCGACTTGGGCAGTTTTTGTTCCTTTCTTCTTCTCTGACACTCATATTTATTTTTTCACCTATTTATTTTGTGGAAGTCGTATTTATATCAATTTCGTCGTTTGGATTCGCTCTTAGACTTTCTTGATGTTGTTCAGATCGAATTTCCTTTTGGGTCTGACTGTCAATCTAATTTGACACGTTGTGATTTCCCAATCATAGACAAACAAGTTGATGTTTCTGTTTCATACTAGCACAGAAAAATCTGTATGCGCTGTCACGGTTTAGTTTGATGTTGTGCTAAAATTATAGTTAAAACTTGGAACACAGTTTACAAGGTTTTGTTGGGTTGGGTACTTTGTTTGAATGATTTTCTCTAGAAAAAGTGCACTCATATCCCTGGACCGGAAAAAGTAATAAGAATAAGAATAAGCATCATTTATTGTAAAACTGTGTATAAAGATCTTAAAATATAAGTGTTTCAACAGCCTAAAAGTGATGACAGACTTGTACTCTAATATATCGTACATGTCGTAATGTAACGTTCATGACCACACACTTGCTCTTTTTACCAACAGAGTGCTCCTTTTTTCAAAAAAGAACAGACTATAATTTGTTAAGAACGATGGCATGGTAAGAGTGAATGAATAAGTGTATATCCAAACATTCGTTTTTTATTCAACTACGATACGATAGAATAAGCCGTTGGCCCGCCTACTGTTATTTATCATTGATTACTGCCTAAGGTAACAATGCATTTCCTCATCTAGCAAGTCCATTAAAGACTTGTTCTGTGAAGCAATAAAACACTGCCTTAGGTATATCTTAGGTGTCTATAATAAAATAAAAGTTACTACAGTGGAGTTTGAGTCCTCTGGGCAGCAAATGCCATGCATACCATTTAGTCCAGTAAACTGCAAAATACCTTACGGTACTTTTTCGATTGACGTACTTTTTTTGATTGATGTATAAGTTATTATTGATGTTATTAGTAGTTTCAGATAAATGAATTCATTCGTTTAAAAACGAATATATTTTTATTACATTATTCCTTTGCAGCTCGCGCACCTTTAAAATACTAGTTTAAGTATACACTTAGAAGTCGGTCTATGTATTTAGATGAAACTTATTTTAACTTATATAAGTTTCATAGACATTAACAAACTTATATAGACATTAACAGACACAGATATTAACAAACTTATATAAGTTTCATCTAGATCAAATTTGTTTGTTTGATGTTGCGGCTTAACCACTGGATGGATCTAGATGAAACTTTAATAATATAATTTTATAATGTTTTATAGATGAAACTCATGAAGCAGATCCATCCAGTGACTTAGCCGTGATGTTATAACAAACAAACAGTCAAACTCGATTTTAGGACTCAAAATCGTTTACCTAGTGCATCTGCATATTAACTTTTTCCATATATTCGTTTTTAATTTTCGGCTCTTTTACAGTTTTATAACAGTATAGATAGATGAAAAAAAATATACAAAGACATTCTGTAGTATCAGCATTTGTGCTGCGCGAAGCCAGGGCGGGTCGCTAGTAAATAAAATAAATAATTCACAGACATTCATTATTGAGTTATATACACATTACTCATCATTATTTTGTCCCCGTTACACAAGCAAAGCACTTGGTTTCCCCAATGAGATCACAAGGCGTACCCAGTTGACTGAAGAATGACTATCGTGCATGCCTATGCCTTGCCATCATTCACTCATTATCACTCACATACAAGGAGCATACTGTATTTGACCTTGAGATCCGAATGTCCCAACAATGTTTACAACTTAGCGTAGCTTCCCCGAAATTTAGGAATTTTTTCAAGAAAAAAAATTGCTCAGGGTATTTGTTAGGGGTATATATTTAAACAGACACAAAAAAAAAGAGAAATGTAAAACATTTGTTTGTGATGACTTAACGGGAAACCTTTTAACCATTTTTTTAGAAGGAATCTGTGCAAATATGGATAAATTTCGGATATTTTTCACTGAAGTTAGGGAAAATTCTGATTTCAAAGTTGGCAGGACCGAGTCAACTATACAAAAATCGGCCCGTGACGTCATATATTTGTAAATTGAGAGTACGCGTGTGCGGTCGACCATAGAGTTTTCATACAAAATGTATGGAAAGGAGGTGATGAGCGATATTCGATATAGTTCAAATGTGTAGCAACCTTAATCGATCGTTTTTTAAAATATCACTTGAATTATTTAGAAAGCACCTAACATAAGTTTCGATTTGCCAACAAAATTACTTTGATAGTTTTTTATGAATGATATTTTCCTAATTAATGTTACAGATGAATGCAATGCAACGGAACGTAATTATTATATTTGCAAATTCATCTAGCAAGGTCTGTGTTCCGTGTCTGTGGTATTTCAAATCGACAAAACAAAGATTGGTGTGTGCTTGCTGTGGTGTGGCGTATGCAGATAGTAACTAAGGTGAAATACGAACAACAAGACTTAACTTAGAGAATTACATAAACTTGTTTGCATTGAGCTTTGGTTTTGATTTGCTAAAACAAAGTTATACAAAGAGTGACGTTGTGAGCTATTGCTTCCGTCACGCTCTGGCGATTGTAGGAGAAAACGAAGGTACCTAGTCTATTATATGTGTTTCTAAACACACAGCATTGTTAATATATATGAAGAAGCAATTTTCAAGATCTTACCTTATATCAAGCGTTTAGTATGGCATTTCTTATCAAACCTGTCAATTCTTCAATCTTTCATCTGTCGGCGAAGCTGAGGAATCTCCGCTGCTGAGTTATCTGTGGTCACATAGCATTTTCGAATTTTACTGTTCAAGCGCGTAAAATTTCTGAAAATTAACTATAATGTGTTTTATTTTCAGTTTTTAGTGAGTGAAAAGTGTTTTAAAGTTAAGAAAAAAAGCTTAGATAAGAATAAGTGCCAATCAAGACCAGAGCTATGGTCAAATCAACGAATTTCAGTTGTGTGTGTGACGCTGTTTCGTAAGAGGGTTCTGTTAGCTCTAGAAGAATCACGCAGTGCCTCCTTCTTCAGAAAGATGAAGTAGGGTACGTTGCACCGCCGCCAATAATCACCGTAAGTACACAGGGCACACTAGACGTGATCAGTAGATAGGTTCCATGTTTGATACATTAACTGTATCTATCCAGATACCATGATCAGGTATCCATCTGACATAATTAATATCGGAACAGACACAGCCGTCTTGACCCTAGTAGTCTAGAACGAGCTTATTTCTAATAACATATTTTAAAACACAAAATTCAATAAAAAACATGATAGTATATGTAAGGAAGGCTTAAAAAGGTTGATAAGTTTTAAAAGTAAATAGCATTCCTTTGTAAAATTTGGAAGGCGTTGCATAACATGCATTACCCACTCCAAGGACATTTAGTTTTGTCCAATAATAAAGAATATAAAATTATAACAGGACTATTTGGCATAGAATATGATAACCAGTTTAATGAAAGTTATATAAATATTTTAGGAGAGTTACCCTCTTGTATTGAGCTTCTATTTAGTTGGCAAACTTTACAGCCGGGCAGTTATTCAATAACTGGAAAAATCAAGTATACCTATATACATAGAAGTTTATGAACGATAAGGAGTCAAAAGATCAGGTCTAGTTCAGGTTACAAACAAAATAAAAGTATAGTCCATATGCTTTTAACTTGAATAAGTGCATTTGCAAATGTACAAAAGCTAATAATTGCATTTGCAGCTGATACACAGCAATACTTAGTACGGATAAACTAAATTGACTGTTTGCAGCGAAGCAGATTTAGTTTGGTAAAAAATATTTTATTTGTAATGAAGTAAGTAGGAAACACATTCCATTCTGAATGATATATCTTCTATACCTTCACCAAATTTGTTAAAGAATTTTGAAACAAAAATTTCATCCGAGATGAAAGTTGTAATTCAGTACTTATAAAATAGAGATAATAGTAAAACATACAATCTTGGACTCCAGTTTTCTTTCCCAAAGGTTCTTAAAAAAGAGTTTCATAGAAAGGTACATCCTATTTTGGATGGTATTTATAAACATTTTCAATTGATGTCTTTGACAGATGTAGCTACTAGATAGTGATTGGATGACTAAGATAGACATCAAACAAGCTTACTTTTTTATTGTCTCATTCAACAACCAAACCATCTTCTTATTGGCCTCTCATTGGCCAACAAAACCTTTCCGCCATTGCAGAGGTTCTATGAGCCAGGGTAGTGCAACCCTTAGTACATATACTCATATCTAGATTATTGTATCATTACAAGTCCGGGCAAGAATATTAATTCATGAAAACCGCAACCACTCTGTCAATAGTGACACGAATAAGAAGAAGAGACAAGTCAAGAAGTATCAAATAACAAGACAACGCAGCGCCATATGGCCAGGCAAAGCATAGACTAAGAGTCAAGGCAGCGTTAAATCGCAACTCTGGTCTTTGAGACTGTAGGAACTTTGTAGTACTTGGACTGGTCCACCAATTATCTTAATTAGTCAGCACCGACTCAAACTCAACCTATTTACATAAAGAGGCGTATTTTCCGAAGTTTTTATACTCTAAGAGAAATACAGAGCTTATAAGGGCCACCTAACATGTCAAACCTTACCACTCAAATGAGAAGACATCAAACAACAAGGTTTTTAAGCAAGTTTAATTAATACAAGACAAGATTAAAACTATTTTTGCCCTGCCCAGTACAACAGTGCAACGCAGTGGACCACAACATACAAAGCTACATAAAGAGTGGTTTGGCACAATAAGCAAGACCTCAGTGCAGCGGATGCTGGCTGGGGCGCTTACCCTCGCGAGAGGTACCTTACAGGCGGGTTGTACGCCATTGATTTTGACACTCAGATGCAAGGAGTTGTATACAGTGCATAGAGCCATAAGTTGCCACAGTAGTTCTCTGCGGAAGAGACACAGTCAGGTATAATCTGATAACAGAACACTCGTAGCAAGGAAAAGAAACGATAAGTGGATCTAGATCGTTAACCCTACTCGAACTGATGACAATACTGGAGCTAAGCGAATGATTGAATATCACTCTTCCGGCGGCCTATCTCCCGGGGAGGTATAGCCAACCGCCTGTTCAACAATTATCCAGTACCGGAATGGTACTTGTTGCCCCCGGCCTCGGAGGCTGTGTTCAGAATTTGGGGCGCTCCACCTAATATGACTGATTTACTCCAAGAAAGAAAAGCTGTTGTCGTTACCTGTTCAGTAGTCAACCAGTACTGTAAAAGTACTTGCTCCCCCGGCCTCACTGGCCATATTCAGAATGGGGTACTCCAAACATAGAGAAAGGTTGCTGGCTTGACCGTTTCAGAAATCATCCATTGCTACCCCCGGCCTCGGAGGCCTATATTCAAAATCTGGGGTACTCTATATAGAGAATAGCTGCTGTCGTAGCCCGTTTCAGCAATCATCTGGTACCGGTATGGTACTTGCTGCCCCCGGCTTTGGAGGCCGTATTCAGAATCTGAGGCGCTCCATATATAGACTGGTTCGCGTCGAGAAAACTGCTGTTGTAACCTCTACGTGACATGGGGCTCGAGAGACAGATCAGTCAAAATTTTGAACGCATTCAGTCATCCTTGGAATTTCAAACTGGCTTGGGTGTTCCCACCAGTAAACCTGATTCAGCAGCTTCTACATTATCTAGATTCGTCAAGGTATATAGCCATAGTGATAAAAGTCATGTCAGTGGACAGAACGTTTCTAGCTAGCAGACTTGAAGGCGCGGGTCTAGCCCACCACTGCCAATAAAAAGCCTGAACAACAACCTAACAGACCTCACCTCTGCCCAAGTGATAAAGCTAGAGCTTGTAGCATAGAAAAACAAGGGGGGGGGGGGGGGGGTGATCAGGCATTGATTTTTTATTTTAATAGAAAAATATCTCTTGGGGTTGACAAAATCAACGCTCTCAACACATACCTACAGCCCCAATTGGGAGCTATAATATACAGTGTGAGAATACAAGTTTGAAACTTAGAACTATGCAGAGTCAAAGTCAAAGTCAAAATTACTTTATTCAGTAAAATCACAAGAATCATTTGGAATCCTCTTGCATGCTAGGTGATTCTAGGTGCCAGTTCCACGCGACCAGAGTAATAATGTAGCTAGATTCCTGGCCTAGCTGTAACAACCTTAGGGACAAACTTGCGAGTAGAGACAACATTTATTTCCATTATACTATTTGGAACTCTTACATAAGTTTGCACATACTCAAGTATTTAAACTGCAAAGATATCAAAGAATTTCTTTGTTGCTATTATGTATATTTTCTAAAAACATATTATTATACATGTGTTCTCTAAGGGCACTAACTATACCTACTGTCTTACTTTTCAACTGGCCCAAAAAATACTCCATTTCCAAATACATATTTGATGCAGCTAGAAGAATAACAATTCTTTTAGTATTATTTGTTGAGTCTGGTCTGGTTATATTCAATAACACTCTTGTATCAATCTGCAGATAAATTAAAAATTAATGAGATACAGAATGAAATATTGCTGTGGCTTTAAGTTGACTCAAAACAAGACAGTGTCTGGTTGAACAGGTAATAATAAAGACATTATTATGAATCACTGATAAATAGGTTCTGATGTAGTTGAGATAACTAAATTATTAATATTAGTCTCTTGAAAGTCCAGACCAGTTACCTGTACAATGATAGCTAATTGGATAAATTCAATTTGCATATGGATCTAAATATACGACTTAGTACCTAGCTAGGGCAGTATAAAATCAGAATTTGCCTTACAATGTTTTATATAAAATGAAAAATAATATATATACATATATATGTAGGAATATATAGAGGTCTATATTGAGATATTTCAGGTAGAGATCATTGGAGAAGTACCCACATACCCAAACATTTTTTCTGTCATTTAGCAGAAATTAACTTACCTAAATGTTAATCATTTACCATTTGTAAGAATCAGACACAGAATAAATTCTCATTTCAATAATTAGTTGATCACATTTGATTGTATGTATTCAAAGAAGTCTGACATGAGTTAATACATAAAGTTGGAGTTTGACTAAGCTGAAAGCTTAATTATTTATTTATTCTCGGGACTGATTTTTATTGAGGGCCCTTTTTAAAGGATAAGTTTTCTGTTTAATTTAAGGCCTTTTTAGTTCAATATAGTTTTTGGATCCCAAAGAATTTTAAATTTTATTTTACAAATTTATTGTACTGTAATATAGCAGCAGAATTTAATTTAATTTTAAAAATACCTACAGTTATGTTATTTTTAAAGGTATTTCACATAGCATTTTCTAACTAAATCTTTCACCAGCAGATAACAAACAGGTCTTCATATATATTAACAATGCTGTGTGTTTAGAAACACATATAATAATACTGTTTTGCACTCCAACAAAACAGTTATTATGTGTGTGAGAAACACACAGCATTGGAGCAAGCTTCTTGCTGGTGTTATGAAGAATACTATGAGACCACAGATAACTCAGCAGCGGAGATTCCTCAGCTTCGCCGACAGATGAAAGATTGAAGAATTGACAGGTTTGATAAGAAATGCCATACTAAACGCTTGATATAAGGTAAGATCTTGAAAATTGCTTCTTCATATATATTAACAATGCTGTGTGTTTCTCACACACATAATAACTGTTTTGTTGGAGTGCAAAACAGTATTATTATTAGAAACGTTGTAAACAATGTAGGTACTACGTATTTTTAAGCATACTAAATATTGCACTAGCATTGCAAACATTCAGCCGCAATAAAAAAAATCCTAAAAAATTTGAATTTCCCGCTAGAGCGAGAGGTATCACACACAAAGGTTCTTTCTGGAATTTGAACCTATGCCCTTGGGATTGGAACGTGTGGTTGCTACCACTAGACACTCTTCCTTGACTACACTATCCACATAGATTTTACAGCTTATTGCATCAGTTTTCAATTTCAGATGGAGGTTTTAGTCAAAGGTATCGTTATTGGTGCTGCGGTGATCGTCGCAGCAGTGACTGTGGCGCTGGAGTGGTGGCAGTACCGACAGGTGCCCAGAGCTTACTCCGCGTATGGTCAGCGAAGAGACCGAGAGCACAATCATTAGCAAGAGCATCAGTTTCGGACATAAGCATACTGATGATTTTATGGACGCCATTTTGATTTGCGGGTAGTTAGCTACTTTACTAACATATTTTGAACTGTAGGTACCTATATCAATTTTAAACCAAGCAATACTTCTAATGAATTAGTATGTAGCAATAATATAATTATGTATGATTATTAATATTAATATATTGAATTTATTTAATACTGTTTGTTTTTTTATGAAACTTGCTCCCCGTTTTCAGAACTTAAAAAATCATTATGGTACCAATTATCTGCTTCTATACTACTATAGTGTTTCTAATAACATCTGATTTTAAGTCTTAAAAAAGTTGGGCAATGAGTTTAGTATTTTGAAAAACACATTTATCTAGTCTGTGAGGTAAACGTAAACCGAATAATCTTGCAACACTGGGAGGGGAGGGATTGTGATTTGTTGTGAATTCGTAAAAGTTAGGTTATCTTTCTTGCTTGTGTTTGTTTTTTCCTTTCTGTGATTAATAAAATTAATTTCAACAAGTTTCCAGTATTAGCTATGTCGGATAACGAAGAACCACCAGCGAAGTTGCTGAAAGCCAGTGTAAGTACACAAATTCTGTTCATTTCTTTCGTTCGGAGAAGTATCGATGAAAGTTCTACCGCCAAGCAGTAACATACGATCGCATTACCGTGTTCCATGTTGAAGGTATAACTGCTAGTTCTATCAGGCATCTAAGATTCATCTTTAAGTCTTTGCCGCAGTGCAATAAAAAATTACAAGTGTTTTATCTTTTTGTAGCTGCACTGCTTCTAAGAACTTCATATTTAACTTAGTATTGCAATTATTATGCAGAGATAAACCCCCTATGTTTTTTATACTTGGCTTTTTTATAAAAATACAAAATTTTAAAGTATTTTATCATTCTAAACCTTTTCAAGGTAATATTTTCAAAAATTGTTTAAGAAAATGGTTAATGGCCTGCCTCCTGACTTACAGAATGATGATGACGACGCGACAGACTTCTCAGAAGCATCCCTGCCAGAAACAACGGAAGTGCCGGCCGATAATATGACAGAGCCTATGGGTATAGCTGAAAGTCTGTCAATGGAAGGCATGGAGATGATAGAGGAACGGCTCCAGGACTCGTTGGAGAGTCAAGAAGCTCCGGACGGGCATGATAGTCAGGAAGTTCCGGACGGCCAGGATAGTCAGGAAGTTGCAGGTCAAGACAACCAGGAGACTGTGGAAGGTCAGGACAGTCAGGAAGCTGCTGAAAGTCAGGACAGTCAGGAAGAGTGGCTGAGTGAAGATGTGCTCACCGATGATGATTATAATCATGCTGTAAGTATTGATTTGTAAGTGACTTCTCATGGTGAAATTAAGTGAAGTAGTATCAAACTCTGTGACAACTGATGTGGCGCGGCAGGCGAAGGTCCGCCTGTGACGCGAAAGTTGCGGATTCGATTCCCGCCTTGGGATAAATCTTTGTAAAATCTGCAAAATTTATTCTGCATGGTCTGGGTATAATAAAAAATATCCATCTATGTAATGTAATGTATTAAGTATGTCAGTCTTCTAGTACTCATAACACAAGTTCTGCTTAGCTTGGGACTAGATGATGTGTGGATTGTCCAGCATTATTTTATTTTTCTGTAGGGTCTATAAGTTCAAAGCACAGACACAAACATTCACATGTCTTTTTCAGAGATTTATTAAATTTGGAGTCGTAATCAAAGCATATGTATTAAAATAGCTTCATAATTTCAGCCTGAAACGTCAGACTTCCAACCCTTGCAAGATAACAGTCAATCGGATATCTCACCCGACAATAACACGGAACAACAAGTGCCAGAAATCACGGAGCCGGAGCCAAAAGAATCGGAACAGACGGTGCCGGAACCTATGAAACCAGCCGATGTTGTAATACAAAAAGTAGAAGCTCCAGAACAGAATATTGAGGATGCTTTAAACACGTTGGAAGGAGGGCCGGAGAAGGAGGTTGAATTGGCGGATGATCTAGATGCCTTTTTGATCAAGTTAGTATTAAATAAAATAAATAAAAAAAAAAAAAAAAAAATTAAAAAAAAAAAATTGAAAAAAAGTTAATTAAAAATCAAGTTAGTATTATTGTACCTTAATTACTGGTAAAATAAGTAAAACAGTGCTTAAAAATAATACTAAAATAAAATAAACAGTGAGATACAATTGGTTGCCAGCAGCTTGTTTTTAAATAAATGAAGTACATATATTATATGTATGTTCATATTATATGTATGTATATTATATGTATGTATTCATTCACAAACAAAAAAGTATGTAGAGTAGTAATTATTCTATCAGCAATCTTGTTCCCATCAGGCCCAAACTGAGCCAAACTAGTATTGCTCAGTTTGGGACTAGAGTGTGATGTGAGAATTGTACGTGAATATTTATTGATTTTATTTTATTTATTTAATGCCATGAATATTTATTATTATTATTATAATGTAAGGAGGTGTTCTATGCTATAAAACATTTAGGTAATGATAACAATCAAAAAATCAAATTAATTATGATTTCAGAAAAACAAATGGTAAAACTGAAGAGTTAGAATCTAAACCTAACAACAAGAAGGAAGAAGAGGACGATGGCAATGACACTGATGACCTGCTGGTGAGTTCACACTTGTACTTTCTTTGTCACCCTTTGCAGTAGTAGAGGTTTTTATAAAAGCTGACCCGGCGAACTCTGTTCCGCCTTAAAGGCAATAAATAAGATTGAGAATGAGAGAGAGAAGAATACATACATACATATCCTATGTCCATCTCCTGGCTCTAAGCTACCTGCCCACCAATTTTCAGCCATATCGGTACAGCCGTTCTTTAGTTATTAATAGTGTAACTAACACTTTTTTTTTATATATATATAGATTTTCGGGGTAGCGTAGCACTACCCCTATCAAACATTATCCCCTTCAACTATTAACTGTAATTTTAACAACTGCGTTTTTACTTGCTCACTATACGTAAAAAACAGGGGTACTACCCCTGTTTAAGTGGGGGAAAAACAAGAGATTTCATAATTTAATTTGTGCTTGTTTGTGTTTCAGAGAATGTTGGGAGAGGATGGCATTAAATCAAAGAAATTAACTAAAACGGTGAAAGACATGAGGAGCTCGACCAAAGTGGAACCTCCGTCTAGCGATGATGATGATGATGATTTCGTATTTGAGGTATTTTTTGTTTAACCTTTAATAAAGGCCTGTCCTGGTTTCGCATGAGTATACTATTTTTTATCCAAAATAATGAATAAAATAACATAAATTAAAAATACGTTTTTTGACTCAAAAAAGCTAAAATACACAACATACGAATTAAATTTTTTTAGTTTTTTTTTTTCATTTATTTAAAGATCTTTGAAACATAAGTTTATGACAGATCTATGGTTAAACTATTGAAATAAAACTAAAAAACAACTCAAACTTAAACTCCTAAAACTAAAACATAACTAAAATAACAAGTTCTAAGTAGTACGTGTGCGGTGCGCGCCGGTACGCACACATGTCGCAGTATGTAGATAGGTAAGGTACCTACCCCGCCCCCGCCACACACATGCGCGCCCGCACGCACCACACTCACAGCCATGTCAGTAGGTAGCCCAGACTAGATCAGGTACGCTGATCGATGGCTCGAACCAGCCCATACACCAGTCCGGCCTCCCTTGATTTTGGACATGATAGAATACTATGAAATATTCCCAAATTCCTAATATCAATACCTAATTCAGTTAGGACCCTCCGCCTTTCAGTGCGGTTTCGGACACATTCAATAAGTAATTAATGCAATTAATCGGACTTTTATATATTCTCTTTTTCAGGGTGCTACAACTAAGAAATTAAAATTATCTAAATCTTTGCTGAAAATGCCAATGAAAGCGGAGCCTGAAGATATGGATAGCAACGGCACAGACCAAGTGAGTCATTATTATCAGCCGGACTTATTTATACATCATCATAAAAGCAGCTTGTTTAAGCCCACTGCTGGGCATAAGTCTCCTCCCTCATACACCACTCCTTTCAAACATGCAGGTCTTACCCTGTAGGCAACAATGTCATCCATCCATCTGACTGTTGATCTGCCAAGGCCTCTTGAGTCCCCTAGGCCACCATTCTGTCAAGGGCCTCCCACCTGCCATCACCAAATCATGCCAAGTGTCCTGCCCAGCTCCATTTTAGTTTCTTTATACCGTCTCTAATAACACTTTGGTCCTTCCTTTTTCCGTAAATATGGTATAGGCCTATAAAAGCCCTTTTAAACATCATATTAGTGTCAATCCTGAGGGACATATTTTTTAGATGTGGCCCATAGTGCCCATTCTTTCAATTAAAGGTAGATATAAAAATCCAGTCTTTTCACAGACATTTATATCACAACGAAAAAAAAAGACGTGCGGCACTCGGGGACTGCCGCGGTAAAGCTATTGCATAGCATTTTTTGCTGGATTACGCATGCGGGTTAGGTTATTTCGTTACGGAATTTCTGGATTCGGTCTCCACGCTCAAGGCCCGCGAAGCTATGCAATAGCTTAAAAAAATACCTTGTTTCAGTCATCAGATGAGAATACGATGCAGAAGATGTTCGGTGCTCAACCCAAGCAGACGTCAACTAAAGTCAAGACGATGAGGATTCATGACACGCATGTCAAGAGCATCGTCAGCATCCGAGACAAGCCTATCAAAGGTTACTATTTTGTTACAACATTTCACATACAAACTACAAAGGGGCGTCCATAAGTTACGTGAGATTTTATTCAACCCCCAATCTCGAAAATTTTTCAAAATGTAGATTTCTTACGAAAAACGTTGGAGTGTTATTGTAAAATGAAAAAAAAAATATATTGACGAAAAAGTACAATTATTTTGAAAAAAAAATTGCGTACATTTGCCGAGACCCCCCCTCTCCCCAACGTGAGATTAGATGAGATTTGAATCGACCCCCTCCCCCCTTAATCATCTCACGTAATTTATGGACGCCCCCAAAAGTTGTGCACAAAACAATTGAATACAGAAACTAGTACCTACTACTGGTAGTACTAGAAACACAAAAGTCTTATTTTTACTACTAGTTGTACTGCTTAGCTATCGAGAGGAAGACAACGAGATTTATTTGTTGCTATGTGTGAGAGAGAGCAAGAATTATTTATTTATATGATAATATCTATTTTTACGAATATAAATCCATATTTTAGGAAAATGGATAGTATTTATGCAAGTGTGCTTGTATTGCAGAACGAATAGCGACGTCGACCCCCCTCCGTGGCCCCCGTCCCGCCCACAAGGCCCACACGGCCCACACGGCCCACACCCCCCGGCGCACGGCGCTGCACCCCCCCGTGCAAGTGAAGAGAGAACCACATGCACAAACTTATACTCGGTGAGTGTAAACAATATATGTAATATATTCACAAACGTGACGACCGATGTATGTGGCGCGGCGGGCGAAGGTCCACCTGCGACGCGGAGGTTGCGGGTTCGATTCCCGCCTTGGGATAAATGTTGGTACAGTCTGCAAATATTTATTCCGGGTGTTCTGGGTATTTTATATGTATAATAAAAAAAAAAAACTATCTATGTAATGTATTATATTAAGTATGTCAGTCTTCTAGTACCCATAACACAAGCTCTGCTTAGCTTGGGGCTAGATGATGTAGTGTGGATTGGCCAGCATTATTTATTAATTTATTTAAACATGTCATGCAGAGGGAAGAAAGCCATATTACAAGAAGAGTGTTGGATATGAATGTAGATGGATGTAGAAGTAGAGGGCGGCCAAAGAAAAGATGGATGGACTGTGTGAATGATGACATGTGTAAGAAAGGTGTGAGCAACGAGATGCCGTCTGATAGGACTGTGAAAGAAGAAGACGTGTTTACATACACGTGTACTTGAAATATTTAGTATATCATTCAAATATATTAATCAAAGGAGAATGGGCACTTTGGGCCACGAAAAACAAAATCGTCCCTCAAAGTTGCCACATAGTACGTTTAAAAGGGCTTTTACATAGAGAACTGCCCATTCTCCTTTTTTTTATCTTTTCTATTTGTTGCAATCTGCCCGTATGGGCATTGAGCTCGAGTTTGGTTTTTTTTGTTTCTCGTCGTATTCGGTATGTATGGTAAACACCCAGCAGTGTCTCCATGTAAATTTTAACTAACACCAACTATAAGAGATCTTGTGGGGCTCTTCGCTTTAATCTCGTGAATGCACTAGGCGTTTGCATGAGATGTTTGGCTAGGGCTAGATCATTCGGGTGTAGTTCCAGACGCTTTGCGTGTGACGTAATTTAGTTTTAAATCTGATTATGTTTATATCAGACAAAAGCCGGATCGCAAACCGCCCCCCCTGACGCCCGCGCCCACCGCCCCCCCGGCACTGGTCATCAAGCAGGTGAAGGTGGAACCCGAAGCAGCTGAAGACGACCTGTTCCAACACAACGACGAGGTGAGCTTCAGACTGCAGCCAACACATGTGGCTAACCTAAATAAACTTATGACTATTACAGTATTTACAAAATTTACATAGGCATATAAAATACATGTATTTTATATGCCTAACGATCTATAGATAGTTCAACTGATCCAAATCATTACCAAAATAAATAATATTAGATTTTGATCTCATTGAAGACTTTGGCAATAATTTGGAAAAATACAATACAAGATAACGGTTTTTCGACGATTCTGTAAAAAATAGTTATTAGCACTGTCTTGTCTAGAGTGGTGCGATATGTAAACTGTAATGCTAGATTTTTTTTTTAGCACATGGTCAAGTGTTTTTGCAAAAAATCTTCCAGACAACTGGTAGTACTACTCATCACTATCAAACAAAGATAGTTTCATGTGACTGGAACACAGCAATCCAAGCATCACTGCTTGGATAAATAACTAAGGCTTTAGTACTCCACCGAACAATCTTTAAAAAATCTCTACAACTGTAAAAACATTGTAATATTGTAATCACAAAATTCTCGAAATTGAACACAACTGTGAGCTGTGAAGCTATGTGTAGGTACAACTTAATGAATGAATGTTGTAACAGGATTTCGAGTCGGACTATGAGGACGTGAGGAATAGACAACGCATCGAGAAACCGGAACGGATGGACGAGGACGTGCTCAGCGACGCAGATAGTCACAGCGAAGACGGCAGCTTGTATGATGTACGTATTAATAAATAAATAATTAATAAATAAATATTTACTGACAATTCACACATCACACATCTCAAAACTAAGGAAAGCTTGTACTATGGGAACTAGATTGCTGATAGAATACTAATATACATTATTTTTTGTAAATACATACATAGAATGCATAGTGAAAGCCCGACACAGAGCATATATTTATGTTCATCACACAAACATTTGCATTTGAACCCACGATCAATTCAATTTATTCACAAACAATTTTACAATTGTGTTTGAAATATGTTACAATAATGATACATTACATAAAATTCAAAATAAATAAAAATAATTAAAATACTTACATTAAAAATAATAATACTTCATAATTATACAAAATGTCAATGCTTAAAATGTCAATAGTTGATTCACTTATTATAAATCAAAAAGTCTTCAATTGAGTAGAACGATTCCTTCAGCAACAGTTGTTTTAAATCTGATTTGAATTTATTTATGTTCTTAGATGCTTTTAGTTCAGTAGGTAGTGCATTAAACAGTCTGACAGCTTGGTATCTACTGCAGTGTAACGCCACGTTCAACCTAGGACAGAATGGTGCCTCTAGATCCATCCTTCTGGTGTCTAACCGTTTTAACATCTGTTCTTCGGTTTCATATTTATGTCTATGTTTGTGTATATCAGTCAATAGTACTAGTATGTAGAGACTAGCACGGAAGGTGGAGCTACTACCAACTGAGTTGTTGTTGGGTGTACTATTCATTCTATGTATGTATTTACAAAAAATACGTATACAAATATTCTATTAGCAATCTAGTTCCCATAGTACAAGCTTAGCTTAGTTTAGGAATTAAGTGTGATGTGTGAAATGTCCCAGAATATGTATCTAATGTATTCAAGGAAAGAAAGAAAATACATTTATTTCCGACTTTAAACGGACAGAAACGTAAGACAACACAAAGTTACACATAGGCGATATAAACAAACAAATAATATATAAAAAGACAATCAAAAATATACAGCAATAACTAAGAAAAACAGTAATATGTATCTGGCTTGGTCCTCAAAGGTCGCTCGGCGTGGAAGATCTTCCCTTATCGTAGGAGATGCCACACATTTTGTCCTCATGCAGATGATATTTTGTAATGCTTTCAGGAGCTGCCCTCTTCAGACTCGGAAGATGCTGAGGATTGGTTCCAGCTGGACATCCGCGCTGAGAAGGCTGGCGACTATCTACCTTTATTGGGTTAGTTTTATCACAAGTAGTAAAGTAAAGTAAAAAAATATTTATTCAATAAAATCACAAGGATCATTTAGAATCGTCTTACATACCAGTTGGTTCTAGTGTAGGACGCCCCCGGCGAGATGGAGCGACGATCTGCTGAGTGTAGCTGGCAAACACTGGATGAGCCGAAGACCGGGCTCAGTGGCGCGTCTTGGGAGAGACCTACGTCCAGCAGTGGACTGATATAGATTGATGATGATGATGACTAGGTGGTCTTTTAATCCAAGTTTATTCATTTATTGAATAACAAAATCCACAGTACCCCAAGTACAAGTTTGTGCATACACGGAGCGCAGAGACGCATTCGCCGAGCGCTACCGATTTTTATGGAGATCCAAACAGCGCCCCTAGCAGATTTCTTGAGAGACTTGGCTTTCCATAAAAAATCGGTGGCGCTCGGCGATTGCGTTTCTGCGATCCGTGTATGCACAAACTCCTACTCGGGGTACAGCTCTTATAACGGAATGTAAAATCACAAGCATCATTATTACCATGTATTTTAAGTAAATAATGATTGAATGTAATCGCAGGCGCCAAAGCGAAGGAGATGCTTCTAGAAGAGAAGCGAAGAGTGTCGAACAGGCTTTCTAACCTCAAGCAGAGTCTCGCCGCGCTCACCGACAGCGGGAAGAAACAAGCGGAGCAGGTCACTAATACATTATATTATTTATATATTGTTACTAGAAGTTTACCCCTAACTGAAGCAACGAAAAATCCAAAAAAATGCTGAATTTTTTTTTCAAGATGGCAAATTGATTTTATACAATAAAATATAATGTTTGTAAATAAATAATGCTGAACAATCCACACAACATCATCTAGCCACAAGCTAATCTAAGCTTTCTAATTGATGTTCAGATCTGATAAATAGGTATTCTATTAAAGTCTTACAAGAACTATCAACACACAAAATCGCATCAAAATCGATGCATCCGTTTTGGATCTAGGATGACTCTTATTTGACATGAAACAAGAGTGATGGCAGTGCAATCTAGGCATCCTAAGATTTTCAATTTTTCAATATTATGGTTGTATTGTAACCACTCAAAATCA
The DNA here is from genome assembly GCA_932527185.1 of Ecliptopera silaceata. Taxonomy (NCBI): domain Eukaryota; kingdom Metazoa; phylum Arthropoda; class Insecta; order Lepidoptera; family Geometridae; genus Ecliptopera; species Ecliptopera silaceata. Next base: position 11,341,364 of record OW052196.1, on the reverse strand, counting down.
CGAGCGTTTTGCGAGTTTTTACATAAGGTGCGGATTCGATTCCAGAGTATAATAATTCTAAAGTGACTTCTGTTTTTGTTGACAGGTACGGTCTGCTACCATGACACTTGCCGAGTTGGATGATATGCTGAAGGCATCGTAGAATATTTAATTTATTTATCAGCCATAGCGAATATAATATTTCTGTAATAATTACCTACTTACATGCGGTAGTCGAATATAAAAATCTAGCTCTAAGAAGTCTATGCATTTTGGTTGTATAAGATTTTTTTAAATATGTCCATGAATAAATAGTATTTTAGGTAAATGTAAATACAATATAATTAAGAAGAAATATAAGTTTAATTTTATTGTTTTGTTTTATTTCATTACTTTTAAAAACGATCACAGGCACAACATCGAAGTTAGTTGTGCCGAAATATTAGGTTGTAATGAAACTTTAAAGAATAAATGTAATTTCATTTATTTAGTTCAAATACTAATATTCTTAGTTAGTAATTAGAAAAAGACGAAAAGTTGCTCGTAGGTAAGTACCATTCGAGACATACTATTACCTGAATCCAATGAAAATTACTAGGTTATTTACATAGTGAACTGGACGACCGATGTGGCGCGGTGGGTGAAGGTCCGCCTGCGACGCGGAAGGTTGCGGGTTCGATTCCCGCCTTGGAATAAATGTATGATCTGCAAATATTTATTCTAGGTGTTCTGGGTATTTATATGTATATAATAAAAAATATCTATCTATGTAATGTTATTGTATTAAGTATGTCAGTCTTCTAGTACCCATTAAACAAGCTCTGCTTAGCTTGGAGCTAGATGATGTTGTGTGGATTGTCCAGCAATATTTATTTATTTATAATATTAGTGTTTGAAGGGTAAGGTATCGAGAAATTTTAGTGATAAACCGCCATAGTAGGGGCCAAGTTTTGGGAAAATAATATTTGAGACACGAAGAAGAAGTGACAAAAACTTCATGAAACTAGATAACTCCAAAGTTATAAAAAAAATCGCCTAGCAACCTAACTATTTGGTCAATATCTCACACTGACAATATCAGTCACAAATCGGAAACTGGAGCAGAGGCAGGATTGTGGGATTAAATAGTGTTTTTATGAGTTCCAAGTGAATAAGTTTCAAAATGAGCGGAGAGACGTTATACCAGGCGCCTAAGAGGCATCGAGTCAAGAAAATGCGAGTACACGATTATTTATACGGTAAGTTACTTGTAGCTTAACTAACACTTCACATATTCCAAGCCACTTGTAATCTGTATTTGCGATTAGTCACTAAAGATATCAGGTTTTTTTATATGTTATCGCAAATTTCAATACAAAATAGGTACGCATTATTTAATCCACAAAACACACAAAATGAAACCCTTATCGAATCTATCAAAATGTTTCTTTTATTGTTGCTATTTTACGAATTAAAACAAAGTTTATTCATTATCTTCATTACCTACCTCTAAAGTTGCGATAAAACTGTTAAAAAAACTAGACTAGATTTTTTATATTGCCTTTTATACGTAATGTATCTATTAGTCAAAACCAGCTTAACCCTTCTTTTCGTAATTCTTATCGTTGTCAAATACCTACTTTTAGAAATATGCGTACTTTTTTAGCATCACATACCCTAATACCTACTTATTAGGTACAAGCTGCTCAAGTAAAAATGGATTGTTTCAGATTCTGCGTTCATCGTGTCTGGCGCTCGTGACTACGCCAGAACGGCTTTCCAAGCTGCCATGGGGTCTGCACAACTTGTAAGTTGTAAAACACATGATATCATACAAGACAAACGTTTTTACTAGGTACTATGCTATGATAATAGTATCACTGAGGTACAGCGTAAACAAAATCAACTACAGAGATAAAGTATGGTAGATGATGAGAGAAAATCAATGTCAAATGAGGTCTAGGCCAAATTTTGCCTATCTTACGCTGTCTTATTGGTCTGCAGGTCATACAACCTGTTTACCACACCATGTTTTCTGAACTGAGGAAATGTCCACGGATGCAAGTTGGTAAGTCAATCCATGTTTTAATAAAAATATTTTTTGATAGACTAGAATGTTTTGAAAATTACTGCTATTTTGGTATCTTCTCTACCGACTGTTATCTTGACAATATCATCGGTCTATATATTCGTACGTCTGCAGATTCTTGGTCGCCGATCAAAAAACGATCGAAGATCGTTTGTTCTCAAGCCTATAAGTTTAACTTTTCCCGCCAGTATACCATCCTAACTGCCGACTTCCTGACCACATGGACCGCTCTTACGGCGCGTATTTGCAGAAGGTGCAATCCACGCAGAATCTACCAATTCCTCATCTCACAGGACGAGATCGATTCAAATTCGTCGCTATGTGAGTATTTACATATTTCTTCAGCGCAATATTTCAAATCAAAAACGGAACTTGAAATTTTTTGCGAGAAGTGACACCTATAGTTGGATATAAGAACTAACTTAGTATCATTTACCTCTGCAGAGATGGCAGTTCTGTAGTAAAAAAGTTTACTATTTTTATTAGTAGAACTCCTTCAACGCGACATTTTTCTTTTCAAAAATCCAAGAAGGCGGTAATGGTTTTTGAGTAAAAACTTTTTAGTTTGTTCTCTTTTAGTATTGAAGGAGGTGGTATTATACAGTTTTATTATATATATAGTTTTAGCATAGAACCTTATTTCTCTTGACTTGATGAATAAGGTTTTAGAGTTTTGAGTAGAGACGCTTTGCGCATTGGGAAGCTGTCCTTCTTGCTAACTGCCTAAAGAGGCGATGATCAAAATCAAACTTTTTGGTTCCATAAAACTTCGTTGTGGCGGGAAACGAGAAGGCATGTTATAATAAGATTGTTTTCACACAGCCCCAAAAAAGTTCTGGCAGTGAAGAGTGCTAGTCCGGACTTCCATCCTCCTACGCCTATTTTAGAGCCATTGGGACCCACGAGGCCGAGGAATAGAGCCACACAGAGTCTTTACAGGTAAATTCAGCATTTTTTAGGTGTTCATTTCATTCGCATCCTACTATATATACGCGATCCTAATAGACTGTAAGGATTCATGAAGTTATTCTAGGCTTCACTATTTATTTCGTGGTCATAATTCTACAAACTAAAGATCTGTCTGCTCCTTGTCACTTTAAGTTGACTATTTGTAGAACTATGTCCGTGATATTGGCTCTACGGATTTCTTCTTTGAAACTTTAAAGGACACGTCTTTAAACATCTACCAAAGGATGTATATACTGGTTCGCAGAGAGTCTTCAGCGCAGACTATCCCCTGGCAGCCGGATGGACAAGCGGCTGATGGCTGCGAGAATACTCCTGAAGTTCTCTATCTGGATAAGCTGGAATGGGGTACGTCTTTTTTATGGTTTTTTTTTTGCCATAGCTGACAGACGAGCACGGACCAGAGGCACGTAATAAGATAATACATAAAGTACATAGCTCCGAAAAAAACCTGTGAAAGTACTGTTTAGTAGACTAGATGGCATCTAATGAAATGGCCATCAATTTAATTTGGCTTCCAGGTCCTGGCTGTCCTTACAGGACTGGCGACTTGCCGGCCGACTTCCATACAACAGAGATCATTAACAAGTAAGTATCATTAGACCGTTAGAAACTCACGAAATACAGGTTGTTACATAAAAGCCTAAATAAGGATTAGACTAGGGGCCCGAGTCAAACATTGATGGGTCTTTTTAATCTCCAAAAGACCTATCTAGAACGATATAAGCCCATAAGATAATATGATTCAGCACTATGCCGTCACTTGTAAGCCATCCAACTGAGTGCCAGGTGACAATTCAAAAGTACAGAAATGTTCACAGTTTTGGTCATATATTTTTGTACGGCATAGTTACCTACCATCGTTAGATGAAAAATAATAAGGTAGGTAAAAATAATAACCGCGCAGTGCCGGTAAAATGGTGTAGATGAAGATAGTATGATAATGATTATGGCGAGTGATTGTACCAGTATTTACTGTTGCTTTCGGAACGTAATAAAAGCTTTTTAAAAAAACTTGAAAATTATTTAATTAAGTAAAATTAAAACTTATACGCTATACCGATTTGGAGGTAACTTAACTAATGAATCTAAAATGACAAGAGCGGATGAGCCCGTCTCGAGACGCCAGACGGCTCGTCAGCAAAAACAATCTAATTCTATGAAATGCATTGAAGATGCATTTCAGCAAAATATTATAAACTATCTTAAGCTAAGGCAGAGGGAAGAGGGTGTAACATAACTCCTCCATCCCTAAGAGGAAAATTATCGGTACGATCGAATTTAGATTGGTTCCGATAATTTTTCACACACGGTATGCTATTCAACAATTTGAGTCGAAACACATAAAACACAAATGCAATAAAACTTAAGATTACTAAGCTTAAAGATACATATCCTAAATTTTCACTGAATTTAAAATCATTTCTTTCATTTAAAACACTTTCGATCACTGAAGAATGTTTTAAGGAGTACGCCATATACTTCACTTCATCTAGATTAACGCCGTTGAGATTGAGTGCGCGTGCACTGGATAGATTTGCGCCCACACGTAGCTGTGGTAAGGTAACTAGTGGAATTGGCTCCACAACGTCCGTCTCTATGTAGATACGGTGGCTTATGCGAATTCCATTGATTTCCAAATCACATGGTTCATCGATTGTCACGAGGTATGTGCCGAATATTGACAGTTTGCTGACGTCACTGTCACAATGCTTGGTAAGCGTCGTCTTCAGTCTGCTATACAGGATCCAACTGTCAGAGTTGACTTGCTGGATCTTAAGCTCTTCAATTTGAACCTGATGTTGCGTGCAATGAGTGAGGTCATCGTCGAATCTCATGAGCTGTTCGATACAGGTAAGCTCATGGTACAAAGCTCGGTGATCTGCGTTACACAGGAAATGGTCGCCAGCTGATAACGGGCGGCACGGTTTCACGATCGGTAAGTATTTCGTTCCTTTCGCCAAAAGGTACGGGTATTTAGGAAATATGGATAAGGTCTTATTCTCGGATTCATGGAAAATTGGTAAGGAGTACAATTTGTAATAATTATAAATATCTCTATCTGTTAAAGGAATTTCCATAATAAACGTAATTTGATTTTCTTAATATAAGATTTTACACAAATAGTTTCCTCTAATTTCAATAAGTTTTCTTCTATAGGTGGGTATACTAAGGTTTGAGAGTTAGAAATCAATTTCAAATGATACAAGAGTTCTGTAGAGTTCACGATAGATGGATGTAATATAGAGACTTTACTCAATGCTAGAGCTGTTTCAATTTCACTAAGTAAATATAGTGTGGAAACTGCTTGTATAAACGTTAAATAATCCTATTACAAATGTATAAAAAGTCCAATTATTTTGCGTAACGGCTAAATCACTTAACATTTTTTCAGTGATTTTTAAACGGTTATCCAATTTTAATGTATTTTGATCAATAGTTCCGGTTATAAAGCTGTCAAACATTTTAGAGACCAGGGTTATTTTTTTTTAGATATTATAATATCATTTTGATTCAAATGAGAAGTAAGATTGATTCAATTCTAATCGCGTTTTGGTGATCAAGATTTCCTGTAATAATTTTTATAAGAGAACCCAAAGGATTAAGGAGACCTCTCCTAAAACGCTGTTGTGGAACAAGTTGTCGATATTTTTCTTTAGTTATATGGCGAATAAACTCTGTATGTAATTTCACACTCTTAAAATCGTGAGAGTAAGAAACATTCCAGTTAATTAGTTTACATAGTTGTTCATAATTCGTAGATACGTAATTAAAGTCATCGTAAATCTTTTCCAAACTAATAACCTTAATTATAGTCCAATGATCGGTTTGTACATAAGCTTGTCCTTCTTTAATTGGAAGTAATCCTGGATTTTCGTCAAGGTTTTGAAGATGAAGGGCCAGCGACGGCATTACTATCAGCAGTAGACTGCACCTGTGAAGGGCGTTTGATGTTTTTAATAGGAGCTTTAGTTTTTCTTTCTCCTACCTGTATAGACAATACATTTCTTTCTGGTTCACCTACTACTTTCGCTTTTACATAACGTGCCGTATCCTTACTCTTACATTTGTTAACGTCCTCAGCGTAAACTATGGGCAACTCTACGTCATTTTCACCACCTTTCTTTCCTTTATTCTTTTTCTTTTCAGCTGTTAGCTTTCCTACCTGTTCAACTACATCAAGTAAATGTTCTTTAAGCTTTTTTTTCTTCTCGTCACCGTTAACTGTTATCGATTGATTTTTGTCATCAGAACCTAAAGCATTCATTTTTATTCTAGATAAGGCATCAGCGTTGGTATTCTGTTTGCCATTTTTATGTATCATTTCAAAATTATAGTCTTGTAAACGTAATCTCCATCGCGTGAGTTTACTACTTGGATCTTTAAGAGATCGAAGCCATATTAATGGACGATGATCGGTGTAAATGAAAAACTTTCGACCATATAAATAAGGTCTAAAATGCTTTACTGCCCAGATAATAGCGAGCAATTCACGTTCAATCGTGCTATAACGACCTTCAGTATCACTCAGTGTACGACTAGCATATGCTACAGGTTTATCACTACCAATCTGTCCCTGGGATAGTACTGCACCTACTGCTACGTTCGACGCATCCGTCGTTAGAACGAAGGGTTTGTCATAGTCCGGGTAATGCAATAAAGGGGCATGCGTCAAAAGTTCTTTGCATTTATTAAATGCGTCAATGTATGTTTGATTAATTACTATTCTGTTGCGTTTTTTTAAACAGGCTGTCAATGGTTGAGTAATTTTAGCGAAGTCTTTTATGAATCGTTTATAGTATCCTAAAAGTCCTAAGAAAGTCTTAATCTCAGTAGTCGTTTTAGGTATAGGATATTTTAATACCGCTTCAATTTCGTCATTGTTAGGTTTCAGTCCATCTTTAGTAATCGTATGTCCTAAGTCTTCTTTACGTAAAACTTCCGATTTGTCTAGCTGTATTTTTAATTTGGGCTGTCTTAGTCTGATTTTATTTAAGTTTTTCTGTAACAGTTGATCAATTTCAATGTCGTTAGTTGGTCTAATAAAATTTAAGTCACAGTTTGTCACATCATTTTCGAATCTAGTCACAGTAAAGGGTTGTTTGACCGTCAGTTCGTTTGGTTCATCTAATGGGTTCTGAATGACTGTAGTTTCGTAACCGTTTATGCAGTTTACTAATGCACTAGGCATTTTTAAATCATTTGCGTCAAGGATAGCCTCACCTGAATACTGATCAATTGGTAATTTTACTCTTTTCTCCGTCTGAGCTGGTATGTCAATTGTATAATTTAGGTTGTTACTGATTATTGGAATGCAAGTAGCATTCGTCTTTAAAACATTAGCTTTCAAATCGATAATTGCGCCTAATTGTTCAAGAAGGTCATTTCCTATTAAACCTTCATAACGTGGGTCGACGTCATATATATAGAATTTATGCCAATCGTTAGATGCAAAAGTAGGCAAGAGAGGGATTTTAATTACTTCATCGTGTCTACTTGTTGCGTGGGTGCTAACCACATGAAATGGTTCTTTTTGAACAAAGTCATTGAAATATTTATTCGCAATTTGAGGGCTTAAAAAGGATCTCATACTTCCGGTATCTATTATCATATTTGCGTTTATTTCTTTTATGTGAACATAAGGAAGTTTTAAAGTTGGATCGCAATTTAATTCTAAGATTTCAGGATACTCAGTTTCATCAGTTTGTTCAATTTCATAATTTTTTACGTTACTTTCCGAGTTATCATAATCATCATCATAGTCCTTAAACTCGTTCACGTCATTATAATTATTACTGTCATCATAATAAGGTTCATGTTCTATAGTGGTCAGTTCATTCAATTTAAAACCTTGCTCTGGTGCCTTAGGGGCTGCTGTTCGCATCGTAACGTCACTTGTCTGTGTGCGTGGAGGCTGAACATATGGTTTAGCTTCCGGTCTATAACCAAATGGCTGTGGTGGTCTATAACCGAATTGTTGAGGGGGCTTATAGCCGAATTGTTGAGGGGGCTTATAGCCGAATTGTTGAGGGGGCCTATAGCCGAATTGTTGAGGGGGCCTGTAGCCGAATTGTTGAGGAGGCCTATAGCCGAATTGCTGAAGGCCAGTTTGTTGTTGTGGCTGAAGACCAAATTGAGGTTTATATCCTAATGTTGGTGGGCGGAATGTACCGTTATTTTGTGGTTGACCTAGCGTCCTAATCTGTGTATTTTGGGGTATACCAAAATTAAATTTGGGCTGGTTATTGTTATAACCTTGTAACATTGGTTTGAACCCAGTTGGCTGAGTTGTTAATGGCGTTGAACCTGGTGTAGGTTCAATCTGTCTACTACCATGAATTTTATTCCTCATATTATATTGCTCTAAGAAGTTAACTTCTTCAAGTACGACAGTCAATGCTGCTTCCAACGTTGCTGGAGCTTTTAGTCTCACTACGCGAACCATATTTTCCGGTAGATTGTATAAAAATACATTCAGAGCTGTATTGTTGTAAATGATTAACTTAGCGCGCTTTAAGTCACTGTCCGCAATCACGTTTACCTTTGACATCAAAAGCGATCGAACGCTTTGGATTCGGTTGCAAAAATCAAGAAAACTTTCACCGGATTTAATTTTTAAAGATTCTAACTCGATATTAATACACGCTTCACTACGCGGGTCTCCAAAATGCTGGATGAGTAGTTCCTTTAATTCTGACCAAGTCACAATATCTTCCCGTTCTGATAAAAGAGCAGCTGCCTCCTCTGTTAATCTACTCGTCAGAACATTATAAACATAAAGATTCTGATTTTCATCACCTGCTTTACCATATCGATCGATAATATACTGACATTTTCTCAAATATAAATTTAATTGTCTTTTATCGCCTTTAAAAAGCGGGATTAATTGAGAGACTTCTCTAGGAATAAGTTTAGGTTCCGACATCGCGAGCAACTAAGTAATTCGGAGGTGACAACTCACTTTTACACAAAAATACACAAAATTAAAACACACAAAAATACAATAAGTAAAAGAAACAAGCAATATAAAAATAGGAATGATAAAATTAAATTTTAAAATTAAAATTATTTTTTATTAAAATTATATTTTTTTTTTTTTATTTCTTATATAAAATGATTAGATCGATTTTTAGATCAATAATCTTTAATTCAAACATTTATTTATCTTATAAAAAGCAGATCGATTTGAGATCGAATATACCACATCAATTTTTCTTAACTCTATGTTTGTTCTATTTTGAGAACACGGTTTAACCTTGTAGAATTTTATACAAAGATTACCAAACAGTTACAATGAGAGAGTTCCAATCTCAAGTATAACAAAATTACATTAAACGCACAATATAGGAGGATGAGGGAAAGGAATGGCGAAAAGTTTTACTCACCAACCGACCGTTACTCCCATACTGCTTGCTTTTTCCGTATAGCGAGTTATTTATTTGGTTCGTCGGATTCACTCTACACGAAATTTTATTTCAACGATTTTCTGACAGATTTTGATATCGGAAAACGCGAAAAACTCCGTGATTTTCAAGAAAATCCGCGCCGGCTGCGCCACTGTTGCTTTCGGAACGTAATAAAAGCTTTTTAAAAAAACTTGAAAATTATTTAATTAAGTAAAATTAAAACTTATACGCTATACCGATTTGGAGGTAACTTAACTAATGAATCTAAAATGACAAGAGCGGATGAGCCCGTCTCGAGACGCCAGACGGCTCGTCAGCAAAAACAATCTAATTCTATGAAATGCATTGAAGATGCATTTCAGCAAAATATTATAAACTATCTTAAGCTAAGGCAGAGGGAAGAGGGTGTAACATAACTATTTAGCGACGGAATAACTCGCCAGAATCATAATACCAATTGTGCAGAATAATAATAAATAATAATAAATAAATAAAGAATGCGTCACGCTCGGACATGGAACGAGCTGGTGGAGAAGGGGCAGTTCCCGGCGTGGATGAAGAGGTCCGACGGCATCATCGGAGACGTGGAGACCAAGGATTGGATATTCAGGGAGGCTGTGCGTACTCTTCGCATTCTTTATCTCCTAGATGTTACCTAGCTAGTAATAGTCATATACCTAAGTATACTAGGTGCAAAAGTCAGACAGAACCCTTAATCTTACTACATAGGAATGATAATCTGAACATTATTTAACAACTATCAAATTATTTTTTAAGATACTTGTGAAAAAAATCGAATATCAATTCTATAAATGGTTAAAAAGGGTAGGCCCAAACTAAGCAAATTTGCTACTATGAGAACGAGATTGCTGATAGAATACTTATATGTATACATGTTTTTTTGTTAATAACATACATAGAATACATAGTAACATCCAGACACAAAAAATATTTATGTTCATCACACAAATATTTGCTCTGAGTGGGAATCCAACCCACGACCCACAGCATAGAAGGCCGAGCTACTACCAGCTGTTCTGTGACGCCTGTCAATGTGTTGTCAATGAGATTTATTTAGACAAGGTATAATACTGATTTGTGATTTCATATGAACCGTGTTTAAACTGTGTGTGAGATTTTGTTGTGTTTTCTAAGGAAATAGACGAACTTCAAGAAATCAGATTGGAGTTGCTCCATCGTCTGCAATCGCAGCAGCGAACCAAGCAGGTCTCTCGCACCAGCAAGAAGCTGGCGAAGATGTGGGCCGTCAAGAAGGACGAAATGGAACGAAAGATCGACCATATCCGGAGAACTAGGGATCGAGGTTAGTTATCCTAACGATAATGGATTAGCAGACAATAATGTTTCACTTTAATATCTCAGAAATTAAAGTGCATGCATTTAGATTGAAAAGGGTCACCCAGGAACTACCATCCTCTCAGCCTAGTTGGATATCAACGCTATCAAAATCTACCTTCAATACAAGTGATATATATTTGTGATCTCACCGAATAAACTTGTTTTTAGTTTTGTCTAGATAAAACTAATAACTATTGATTGCGAATGGCCATTTGCGAAAATAAATAAATACAGTACTCGTATATTTTTCTGTATTATTTTCTTTACAAAGTCTTTTAAAAGGACTAGTGTAAAGAAAAGAATACAGTAAAGATTCTTCCGTACCAGAACTTCGCAAGCTATCAGCAATCCACGCGGGCGGCGGCCGAGTAGGGCAAGTAGCACGCATGCGCGAGTCTCGCGGCTCCGGCAGCCTAGCGGCGGCGGCGCGCGACCCCGCCTCGCTGCTACAAGCGCCATTGGCTCGGTTCGGGTACCAGGCGAGACGCAGGCACCAGGAGATATACTACGATCCTGCTTTACTATGTAAGGATCTCCTTTTACTAGAGTTTAAGATGCTTTAGCAAGCCTTGTTCCATAATATCTCACATAGCAGATATCCCACAAACCTTTTTATTGGTCAAAAGTTCTATGACAGGTACAGAGACTTCTCTAGACGACGATACAAATATGTTTTCGTAGTTGGTTTATCTTACGCAAGATCTTGCAAGCTATATACGTAATAGAAATGTGGTTCAAGTATAGACCCTTGTGGAACCCCTTTTGGTATAAAGACAAAGTCTGTCCAGTTCAGCCTTATTACACCTTCTCTTTGTCTATTGGTGATTTATGATAACGTAAACAAAAACAGATCATTGTGCATAACAATTTCATGAAATGCTAAGGAAGTTAATACATTCAATGCAATCAAACGTCTTTTCTAAATCCGTGTAAATCGAACTTACCAAAAAACTAAATGCTTAGAAAACTCTATATTGTCCACCACAAAGAATATACAAAATAAAGTACACAGTATTTCTAAGTTAAGTAGAAATTGCCTAGCCAATGGACGGCATTGACGCTATGAGCGATCTTTTCCAGGCAACCTTTGATACTCGGTTATGAAACCCAGCATCTAACGATATCGCGTTTTCTTTACATAAGTACTGGTTAAAAAATGCTCCTTGCATGTTGTTATACTCATCAAGGATCATTGATAAGTACTGGTTTCAAAATGCTCCTTGTTTCTTGCTAAGCTCATCTAGGATTATGAACCCGTGTCCTCAGCATTGGAAGACCACAGACAGGTGTCGGAGCCGCCGGCATGGCTGGACACCTGCGGCCAGGACCTGCGGCGCTCCTGTTCCGGACACCACCTGCCGCGGGACCCCATGCAGCTGTGCGAGCGGGAGACCAAGTGGAGCGAGAGCTTCTTGAAGAACCTCCATGATGATCTCAAGAGTCAGTAAACAAATATTTACCAAAACAAACCTGAGACTCGAGAGGATCGGTTCACAAAAACCTAATTCAATTCATTGATCATCATTAGACAATTTTTGTATAATGCTCTTAGACTTTGACAGGCATCACAGCTGGTAGCAGCTCTGCCTTCCATGGTCGTGAGTTCGATTCCCATCCAGAGCAAATGTTTGTGTGATGAACATAAATATTTGTTCTGTGTCTGGGGGTTACTAGTTATTCTATATACGTACTTATAAAATAAATGTCTAAATATATAAGTATTCTATCAGCAATCTAGTACCCATAATACAAGCTTTGCTTAGTTTGGGATCAGAGCGTGAGGTGTATAATGTTCTTGAACAGCAAAATATTTTTCAAAAGTAGTCAGTTTTTTTTTTGTATTCTAGCCTACAGTGTCCCACTGCTGGGCAAAGGCCTCCCCCAAACATTTCCACTTCTCTCTATCCTTGGCAGTGTCCCAGTTGTCAGTTATCTATACTATAATAATATAATATTATAAAGAGGTAAAGTTTGTATGTTTGTATATTTGTTCAATTGTAAGGGGTAATCTCGGTATCTACTGAACCGATTTTAAAAATTCTTTCACCAATAGAAAGCCACATTATTGCTGAGTGTCATAGGCTATATTATATTTTCAAAATAATTAGGGATCCTTACTAAAACTTCAATTATGTAACCCAAGGTGTAAAAAAAATACCAAAGAAATTCCTTACATCGCGTGCGCTGCGAAAACTATTGATGATAGAAAGAAATCATGTACTACAATTATGTAGAACACATCATCATCCACAAAAAAGTCAGCGACAGCATATGTCTAACTATGACAAATACTAAAACATTGTTAAAAATTCCAGCTACCGCAGCATTTCCGCCCATACGTCGGCTAATTAAAAATAATTTGGATAGAAGTCCTTATCAACTATGACAAATAATAAAATATTGTAAAAAAAATCCAGCTACCGCAGCACTTCCGCCCATACGTCGGCATATTAAAAATAATTTGGTTTAAACTCCTTATCAACTATTTCCGGCTACCGCAGCACTATCGCCCATACCTCAGCTAATAAAAAATAATTTGGTTCGAAGTCCCAACTATGACAAATACTAAAATTTTGTAAAAAATGAAAAATAAAGATAAAAAAAAAATAAAGCACTTCCCATACGTCAACATATTCAAAGTATGTAGGTTCAAAATCTTTATCTATTGTGATATGTACTAAAATATTTAAAAAATTCCAGCTACCGCAGCATTTCCGCCTAGATATATTTTTGTGTTCTAGAAAAAAGATGTGGAGCTTGAAAATGCCTATAAAAAAATTTACGACGGCATATAACTAACTAACTTTTATATTTAAAAAAAATTATGCCCAACGAAGTGGGCACGGGTCAGCTAGTCAATTATAAAGACATTATAAAATGTTGTTTTGTTTAGAGGCAAGATTAGGAGCAGCTACATCAGGCTCGGCTGGTCCACTGCACGTGTTGAAGCCGCGCCGACTGGTCACTACGCCGCGACCGTCCACTCCCCAAGTCGACGCCGTTGAAGACACCGAGGAATATAACCACCAGGTTAATACATCACTAGTCACTACTAGTTTTAATTATTAAAGTTACTAAGTTAAATTGACACCACACTGGAACTTCAGTATTTAATTTGTAATTCTTTGTAAGTTCTTCTAAGCTCTGGTCGAGTGGAACTGACACCGAATCTAAGATTTTTTTATGTTCTTTGCTAATCTTATGTTACTGTCCATCCAAAGGTTGTCTGGAAGAGATCGCTTATAGCGATAAAACCGCCCATTGTACGTTTTGTTTTTATTGTCTCTATTCTGGTGTACAATAAAAATATTTTCGATTCTATATCTAAGAATCGCTCATAATCATCATTTTCGAAATATTTCTTCTTATTTATGTTTGACGACTGATGTGGCGCAGTGGGCGAAGGTCCGCCTGCGACGCATAAGGTTGCGGGTTCGATTCCCGCCTTGGGATAAATGTTTGTACGATCTGCAATTATTTATTCCGGGTGTTCTGGGTATTTTATATGTAAAATAAAATATATATCTATCTATGTAATGTATTGTATTAAGTATGTCAGTCTTCTAGTACCCATAACACAAGCTCTGCTTAGCTTGGGGCTAGATGATGTTGTGTGGATTGTCCAGCATTATTTATTATTTATTTATTTATGTGTCCTTATTAATGTGTCTGCTTTAGGCCGCGCTATTACTACAGAGAATCCTTCGAGGACGTGCTGTGCAGAATTTGGTGAGCTTTCAGTTGCTTCAATATTATTAGTTTGCGACGGAAATTGCCTAGGAATATTAATATTAAAATATGTAGGGTTATAATAAAACTCAAAGGTCCTGAAAATTTTTAAGGTGGTGGAATTCTCGATGGTCAGGTGACATATTGCCGTCTGACTCGATCAACACTTGAAAGTTTCCTGATTTCAGGAAACAATTGATTACAATTAGGATATTCATGCACCACAAATAATATTTAAAAAATATTTTTGGTTAATTTTAAAAGAAACTTACGACTATACAGTATTTACAAAATGTACATAGACATATAAAATACATAAGAAACAGCTGAGCTATCCACAGACCGTTGCAAACGATCTATAGATAGCTCAATTTTAAAAGTATTATGTAAATAATATTGTAGTGCCCCAACGGGGTCATGTTCGGCTCTAATCCTAATTTAAAACCTATCATTGTAACCAAAATGCTAATTCTGGTTGGGGAATTACATTTAAACTAACAGTAATAGTGGGCTGGCCATATTATCCGAAGAACTGACAATCGTTGGAGCAAACGGATACTGGAGTGGAGACCGCGTTTAAGCATTGTGTAGTGTAGGACGCACCCATAGAGATGGAGCGACGATACAAGGAGTGTAGCTGGCAAACACAACATGAGAAGAGACGAAGACCGAGCTCAGTGGCGCGTCTGCAGAGAGACCTACGTCCAGCAGTGGACTGAAATAGGTTGATGATGATGATGATGTTAAAATGCTAATTCTAGTTGGGGGAATAACATTTGAACTAACAGTAGTAGGGTCTAGTTTTTACCCTTTGGGTGCGGAACCAAAGTAATTGTACATGTGTGTTGTGGTGTGCAGATGTACGAAGGCAGGACCCGTGCTGCAGAACTGACGGAGGAGTTGAAGAGCACGCACGGACTGCAGAAGGAAGACAAGATCCGCATCGCGCGCGAGGAGGCCAAGGCGAGGGACCACACCGCGCTCAGGACTGAGGCCGAACAGAAGGTCACTATGTACAGGGGGTTGGTTTATACAGGGTGGTGCTTTATACAGGGGGTGCTTTATACAGGGGGTTGATTTATACAGGGTGTTGGTTTATACTGGGTGTTGCTTTATACAGGGGGTTGATTTATACAGGGTGTTGGTTTATACAGGGTGTTGGTTTATATAGGGTGTTGGTTTATACAAGGTGTTGGTTTATACAGGTTGTTGCTTTATACAGGGTCGAGCTTTATACAGGGGAATCTTTTATACAAGGGAATCTTATATACAGGGTGTTGCTTTATACAGGGGGTCTTTTATACAGAGTGTTGCATTATACAGGGTGTTATTTTAATTATTTTTATTTCCTTTGGTGCATTATACAGAGTGTGGCTTTATACAGGTTGATGAGGTTGTTTATACAAGGTGTAGCTTTATGCCGGATGTTAGTTTATACAGGGTGTGGTTTTCGAGATTATGAAGGTTTTCATTCCAAAATCTGTTTTTGTGTTTCCACTAAAAACGATAGTTGGACTATTGAAAGTTCCTGTCAATAGTGTCAATTAAAGCAATATATTAATGTAGATTTACACTTTTTTATATTTTATAAACATGTAATATAAAAAATGCTTTTAAAAATTCAAATGAATGTTGTCTTAACAGGAAGATGCTATAACCTCGTTAGTGGACGAACTGTGTGGAGGCGCCGTGTCGGCCGCTCTTGACTTCTTGGAGAAGGAACTCAGGAGACTCAAAGAAGAGAGGCGTCAACATGCCTTTATACTTATTGCACGTGAGTTTTAAGGGTAGGCAGGGAAAGTCTCTTTAGGCGGAGTAGGAATTAGTATAAATATTTTGGTTCAGAGGGCTGATCACGAATATATGTGAAATCGTAAACGTATCGAAACAGTAATGTATTTGAGATAGATTGCGCGTCGACATCAGCTTTACTGTCGAACGTTGCAGTGGTAGCGCGCAGTGTATTTTAATTACGTTACGGTTACGATTGTCACATTTATTCTTGCTCAGCCTAATTTCATCTCAATTACTGTATAAATATTTAATATTTGTATTCAACTTGTTGACTACGAAGCTAGTACCGCTGTTGGTTTTCCTTAAATAAAGAAATGGGTAGAGTTAGCTAGGGATAGTGAAAAGTGGAGAGAGTGGGGGAGCCCTTTGCCCAGCAGTGGGACAGCTTGGGTTATTAGAAATATTAATAAAAACTATGTTATATAATGTTGTAGTGCGAGAGAAGACGATGCGTGAAGCGGCCGAGGCGGGACGGAGGCAGAAGGAAGAGCATCGCAGAAGGGAACATGATGAGATGTTCAAACAGGTATTTAACTATCTACCATAACTTAGTTTAGTTTATTAATAAAATAAAAAACCAGCAAAGAGTATAAAATATGAAAGTATAAAGAAAAAACAATAGATGTCACAGCTCAGTTGGTAGAGCTCTGCCTTCTATGCTGTGAGTCGTGGGTTCGATTCCCATCTAGAGCAAATGTTTGTGTGTTGAACATAAATTCTCTGTGTGTGGGTGTTACTATGTATTTACAAAATGCATATAAGTATTCTATCAGCAATCTAGGTCCCGTAGTACAAGCTTTGCTTAGTTTGGGACTTGAGTGTGATGTGTGATATGTTCAATGAATTTATTTATTTATTATTCATGATGGGAAGATGATAGGATCTTTAAGAGCCTCCTCGTGGCGCACACCGGTAACAGCTAGGCACGGCAAAGCAGTGTCTAGTCTGACTAATCTTTCCAACACGATGCTACAACAAAATACAGTTGTAGCATCGACACGATAAGAAGATAGGATCTTCCCTGTTCTCAACTGCTGTTCTTCTGTAAAATAATGTACAGGTGTTGGGAGTGGCGCAAGAGACGGTGGACGTGTATCTACAAGAGATAGTGCGCGAGGGCGTTGAACTCGCGGCCGAGGAGGACGCGGTCAAAGAGGCCAGGGCGAGTGCCGATAGGATACAGATATCGCTGCAGGAGAACCAATCTATGTTAGTGCTCATTTACTCTACCAAATGGTTTAAAAAGCCAATTAAATGCAGACAAGTTATCTAGGTATACCTAAGTAAGTACATCTAGATAACCTAGGATAACTAGTTATCTAGATAAATAGTCTGCAAACTCAAATCAAATCAACAGTTTAAGCAAGTTTATAACTTGACTATATTTTGTTATTTTACATTTTTTCGGCGGTTTAATTTTTTTGTTAAAATGATTTATTTTAATTTACTAAATACTAACTAATTATAATTAGCAATTTAATTATTTTTTGAACTACTATTATAATATTTGTTATTGAATATATTATAATAGTACTTAGTTCAAAAAAACAAAATTTTGTTAGAATTTTTGACACTGTTATAATTAGTGCAATTGTTATTACAAATCGTTCTAGTTATCAATAAATAATTCAGTCAAATAAATAACAGGTCAACAGCGGAACAAAACGAAGCAGTAGCAGAACTGGTCCAGCAGTTCCTTTTGCCGGGCGCCCAACGCGCCGCCGCACGACATCGCATCGCCGCCGCACAGCACGCGCGGCAAAGCGCCGCAACCAGACAGATATTCGACCTGCTTGACGACGGGGAGGTTAAGGAGCGTAAGTCACGTCAAACACTTCAAGCTACTTGTCAAGCTCATCTTCAGTACCATTATGAATATACACTGGCACTTAATTTAATTTCAAATACTTAAGTATAAACCCATTCATATCAACCCATCAATCATTTTTTAGCAAACTTAAGGGTCATAAACATGGCAACCCTACATCAAAAAAAAATATTCAGTCAACATTAACATGTTTTGACTCTTTTCCACAGCTGTGACAGGCGTCACAGCTTAGTTGGTAGTAGCTGTGCCTTCCATGCTGTGAGTCGTGTATTCTATGTATTACAAAAAATGTATATAAGTATTCTATCAGCAACCTAGTTCCAGTAGTCCAAGTTTTGCTTAGTTTGGGACTAGAGTGTGATGTGTCGAATGTCCATGATTATTTTTTTTACTACTTGTTATTTAATATCCAGAGTTCTGCATCCGATGTGGTTGTCCTTTGGACGAGTCGTGTCGGTGTCGGATCTGTCCGTACGACACGATACCTCAAGAATCGGAAGCCAGAGACGACCCGCGGTGGAAGCATGCTAGAGGTGATTAGTATACAAATCACAAGTAACATGTAGCATGTGACAAAACATATGATTTTGGTGATCATTTATCATTTTGAGTATGAAAAGAGTGAGCACCGAGGAGGAGAGTAGAAGAAGAAGTACCGACCGACCCCAACTATGTTTTTCCGCAATTATTAATAAAAAATACGCAATAATAAGTACTGAATTTGAACAGCTAAACGCAAAGACGAGTTAATTCCAGAAAAAAACGTAGTTTTGCACAATGGCGTCATTAAGCGAAAAAAATAGGGTGTTGGTGTAAAAAAGTTTTAATGATTTTTTTTTCAGTCTTTTAATGCCGTCCAAAATATTTCAACAAGTTATAAAAGGTCACCTAATAGATAACTTTACCTGTATTTCTAGCGGTTATTCTTTAGTCTTTATTTTACACAAAAATTATAGATAAGTATATGAAATCACCGCACAGTTTACACGAATATGGACGTGCTCTGTGGCATTGGACGTGCTCTGCGGCATTGGACGTGCTCTGCGGCATTGGACGTGCTCTGCGGCATCGGACGTGTTCTGTGGCATTGGACGTGCTCTGTGGCATTAGACGTGCTCTGTGGCATTAGACGTGCTCTGCGGCATTGGACGTGTTCTGTGGCATTGGACGTGCTCTGTGGCATTGGACGTGCTCTGTGGCATTGAAAGTGCTCTGTGGCATTAGACGTGCTCTGTGGCATTGGACGTGCTCTGCGGCATTGGACGTGCTCTGCGGCATCGGACGTGTTCTGTGGCATTGGACGTGCTCTGTGGCATTAGACGTGCTCTGTGGCATTAGACGTGCTCTGCGGCATTGGACGTGTTCTGTGGCATTGGACGTGCTCTGTGGCATTAGACGTGCTCTGCGGCATTGGACGTGCTCTGTGGCATTGGACGTGCTCTGTGTCAATGGACGTGCTCTGCGGCATTGGACGTGCTCTGTGGCATTGGACGTGCTCTGTGGCATTGAAAGTGCTCTGTGGCATTAGACGTGCTCTGTGGCATTGGACGTGCTCTGTGGCATTGGACGTGCTCTGTGGCATTGGACGTGCTCTGTGGCATTGGACGTGCTCTGTGGCATTGGACGTGCTCTGTGGCATTGCATGTTAATAAAGTATGATTTCCCTTAGCCCGCCCGCGGCCACCGACTAAATCAGCCGGAGAGAGATACCCCCCGGTCCACGAAATGCGGTGTATGCTCAACACGCTGGTTGATGAAGGTATGTACCTCCTATTTACTTTGATAATTACCCTGGTTTATTATCTAGGTTTTGGGAGTTATTTGATGAGTAAAAGTGTTCTTTTTTTAAGAAGTCTTTTCGGAGCTTTACTTAGTTTGCAACTAGATGGCGTTGTGTGAAATGTCCTTTGTGTGTTTATTGTTCTTCGAATTGTTCTTCTTTAATTATAATCATGTAAATTACCACTTATCAGCAATCTAGCTTCTAAATACAAGATCAAATACAAGATTGTGTTGTAATTAGACCACCATAAACTTTTGTTTTTTTTATTATGATTATTTTTCTGTTAACTGTTTCTTATGTTCTGTTACTATTCATGTATTCTTATGGTGCCTTTTCTATGTTCTGTACCTGTCTGTGTCATCAAAATAAATATATTTAATTTGAGATATATATATATATATATATCTCAAATTAAAATATATATATGTATATATAATATATATATAATTATTAATATATATATAATTGTAATTATAATATATATATGTATATATATTATATATTAACATATATTGTTGTTCCCAGCTGTTGTTGAAGCGCACAAACAGTCGTATAGCGCGCAGTGGGCGCGACGAGATTTCGCGCACGCGATCAAAGAGAAGATGGAGGTCGCTATAGACGCACAGGAAATGGTGCAGTTCAGTCAGTATCAACACTATTATACCATCAGTTATTATTATATTGTTCTGTGTCTGGGTATCTTTTGGTAAATACATACCTACATAAAATACACATGTACTTACCAAAAAATGTACATATTTACCAAAAAAAAGTATTTACAAAAAAATAGTATTCTATCAGCAATATATATATTCACATATTTAGTACAGGTTTACTTAGTTGGGACTAGAATGTGATGTGTTAAATGTGAAATATTTATTTATTTATTTATATCACCACTTCTTCTTCTTCTTATAGTGTCGATACTATACCTATCTAGATTAGTTGGGAAAGGTGTTTTGCCAGCTGTACAGCACCACTTGTGGCTGCATTCACATCCTCTTTGGTAAACTGTATAAACTTGTAGGTTATAGGCATAGGTATAGGCTTTTGTATAGGCGACAATGAAATTGGTTTACCACTCTAAGGCTGAATATCATTTGCACATACAAAACGTCAAGGGCTATTTTCGTTTGACAGATTAATAACTGCTACGTCAGAATCTGTCAATCTGTAATCCTTAGCGAATAATTATGTTACTGGGAGAAGTGGGAGATGTCATCAAAAGTGGTAAACCAATTTCTTTGTCGCCTATACAAAAGTTAAACAATAAAATATTTATGATTTCTGAAAATAAAATGACAGCACTCTAGAGACAACTCTAGAGATATCTAGTAACGTCACTCTAGAGACAACAATAATATAACATAACAACAAAACATAACAATTTAAATATAACATAACAATAATGCTGTATAATAGTTTTGAAAAATATCAACACTATCTATCAGTTATATTTAGTACTAACGGTCCGTCCCGGCTTCGCACGGACATTGGGTTACGTTACTAAAGTTTAAGTAAGAATCCCTAATCTTTTCTAGCAATAAATATAGCCTAAGTTATATTCTTGATGAAATGAAATGACATACATTACAAAAATAATAATAGGGCGAGATTAACAATGGGTATACCTACATCAATTCCTGGTTGGACAACATTGATACCCTAACTAGGATTACCTTGATATTAGGGGTAGAAAAATATATTTAAGAACTTCAAATTCATTTATTCAATAAGATCACAAGGATCACTTTGAATCGTCTTACATACTCGGTGATTCTAGGTGCCAGTTCCACGCGACGAGCCTAGAAGAACGGGCAAGAAACTTACGGCCTGGTTCCTACCGTTTTTTTATATGATCCTTCTTACAAAGAATTACAATTAAACTAAATTAAGTACTGAAGTTTCAGTGCGAAAGACTCCTTTACATGCTTCATTATTATTTGTTTTAGTGTTCGACCGCGCGACTGGCGCCTCAGTTCCTCCCGTGAAGCAGTCGGATTACCATCATCTGATGAAGCGAGTCATACAGGACGCCTTGGAGCGGTCGCTGCCTTTTGAGAAGTGCCCTTGTAAGCACATTTATATTAACTTTAACTTAAAGAAAAACAATAATAATACGCTTTCATATATATTTATTTTTTAGCCTCCTAGAAGTATTGTTTATGATATAAAATTATAAGTTCTAGAACCTAGAGTTAGTACTTAAATTTTTCAAAATCTTTAGCATCATTCGAACATTCAATGGGTAGGTTTGTGACTTGAAACTATATCTATTTATTCTTTATTGCGCGACAGGCGTCACAGCTCAACTGGTATCTCTGCCTTCCATGCTGTGGGTAGTGGCTTCGACTCCCACCCAGAGCAAATGTTTGTGAGATGAACTTAAATATTTGGTCTGGTGGGTGTTATATGTATTCTATGTATGTATTTACAAAAAACAAAGTATATAAGTATTCTATCAGCAATCTAGTTCCCATAGTACAAGCTATGCTTGGTTTGGGATAAGAGTGTGATGTGTGAATATATATATTTTATTCAGGTCCTCCAGAACTGCCTTCCGAAATAAGACGCCTCGCGGAGGAACAAGCCGCGATAGAGGACCCCACTTGTCGTTGTGAGGACCCGCCGGAGGGGAAGAGTCGAGTCGCATTTACACTCGGTAAGTCAAACTTCAAACTTCAAATTCATTTATTCAGTGCAGTGGCAACTTAATATTCCAGTTTGTAACAACAGCAGTTAAACCACATCACTCACTTTTTAGATTGTAAAAGATCAAAGAAGTTACAGTTTACATCTAGTATTATATTTATTTGTTAATCTATGTATTCAAAGTTTGTATTATTACAGTCTATCTTATAAAAAGTTAGCGCAGACATGATGTCTTGATTACCACACGTAATGGTGGCTTAATGTCAACGCTAACTTTTTATAAGATAGGGGGTTATTCATTAGTAGTGTTTAATTTAGAGGATCTCTTAATAAAACACGCAAAATACCTAAAATATACTTTATTACACTAACAGAAATAATTGGGTTGGCTGGTAGATAATACTTCAGCAAGCCCTCCCTTTGTTTAAGTTTATTTCAGTGCAATAAAGAATTAATTAAATAAAATAACAAAATTTAAAATGATAAACTCAACAGATAACATGTCAACGGAGGAGAAGTCGAAGCTCCTTCCGTCAGAGCTTCGCATACTTGAAGAGATGCGACGCTGCAAGTGTGACACCAATCCCACGCCCAGCCCTGAAGTCGGTGAGTCACTGGTGCTTTCTACGCCACTCTGGTTATAGAACAAACATTATTGTTAAAAAAAACTGCTTCGTTATTATACTAACGAAGCTAATATTAAAAGCTTACTAATAAATAAGTCCTAGAAAGCAATGGGCCCATAGGATATAATTTTATAGTATAAACACACCTTTATATTATATCTACGCTCTGTGACGATGCTCTAGAGACAACTTTAGTGACGTCACTCTAGAGACATCTATCTAGCGACGTTACGCTAAAGACAATTTTAGAGACATCACTCTAGTGACGTCACTCTAGATACATCTCTTTATTGACGGCACTCTAGAGGCAACTCTAATGACGTCACTCTAGAGACGTATCTCTAGCGACGTTACACTAAAGACAATTTTCGAGACATCACTCTAGTGACGTCACTCTAGATACATCTCTTTATTGACGGCACTCTAGAGGCAACTCTAGTGACGTCACTCTAGAGACGTATCTCTAGCGACGTTACACTAAAGACAATTTTCGAGACATCACTCTAGTGACGTCACTCTAGATACATCTCTTTATTGACGGCACTCTAGAGGCAACTCTAATGAAGTCACTCTAGAGACAACTCTATGAGACATCTAGAGACGACTCTAGAGACATCTAGTGACGTCATTTTAGAGACAACTCTAGTGATGTCATTCTAGAGGCAACTCTAGTGACGTCATTATAAAGACAACTCCAGAGACCTCTAATGACGTCACTGTAGAGACATCTAGTGACGTTTCTCATTTTGGCATGCATTTAAAAGGAATACTAACGAAAGGTGCGTGAATTTTGTATTTAAATAAATATATCTTTACAGATACTGACGCTGAAACTGAAATGACTGAAGGTACTGAAGAAACTGAAACAGCTTTTGAAGAACAAAAACCTGAATAGAATGATCAGTTTATTATATTTATAATGGGTGGCCGAAAACTATTACCTACTATTAATAATAATTTTACTTTTAATATTTGCATAAAAAATATATTAAAGATTTGCATATCTTTTCAAGGGCTTTGTAAAGTTATTTTAATAATTATTTAATGGATCTTGATCATAATAAGCCCCCTTTCTACCTATCGGAAGTTATACCTAAATATTTATTTAATTTTTTTCAAAATAAAAATATTCCTACTTACTCTACGACTTTTATTATAACAAATCAACCTATACGTAAAATATGGTTCGGTGACAAATGTGCTGTCTGGACTTGCATCTGACTACCCCAATTTGATAGATAGGAAATAATAAGTCTGATTTCAGTTAATTTGTTTAATAAATGCTTGCATATATATTTACAACACGTTTTGTGCTTATAAAATTGGACCTGCCTAAGTTCAAGTATAAAATTATATATCTACGAGAAAGCGTGTTACAAAGTGTTTCAAAATATCCAAAAAGATCATTTTATTGCTTAAATAAGTAAGAACAAGATATTTTTGTAATGAGATCAAAACCATTTTTGAAAACATCAGATTATCTAAGGTAAGATTAGCGAAGGTCCGCCTGCGACACGGTGATTGCGGGTTCGATTCCCACCTTGGGATAAATGTTTGTACGATCTGCAAATATTTATTCCGTGTGTTCTGGGTATTTTATATGTATAATGAAAAATATCTATGTATGTAATGTAGGTATTGTATTAAGTATGTCAGTCTTCTAGTACCCATAACACAAGCTCTGCATAGCTTGAGGCTAGATGATGTTGTGTGGATTGTCCAGCATTATTTATTTACTAGCAACATTTTTTTTAAACGACGATAAAAATGAACTCCATAAATTTTGTATTATAATGAAAATATGATTAAGTGTACCTAATCATTTACAATTTTTATTGACACGCTGAGTTTTCAGAATTGGTTTTATCACACCCTGTATACACATGTTAATACAATAACTTATTATAGTATCAATAAAAAATGTAGATTGAATATGATTAGTATCTAGATATGTTAGTTAGGTATACAGCAAATCATTTGTAAAAATATTAAAAATTCTAGAAATTAGGCGCAATAACAGTCATTAGCCCCTACTTCTACACTATTCTATGATTATGTCTATACTGTGACTAGATCGAATTATAATAATACTATTAATTGCACAAAATAACATTTTTGTTTAAGTATTTATAAGTGATGGACCACCTGATTTGAAGCGGTTGTCAATACCTCTCGTCAACTTACTAAGGACCAACAAACAATCAAATCTTTACTCTTTATAATGTTAGTTTTATGTATACACTGCATCCATTACTTTAATAAACCGGCCAAGTGTGAGTCAGACACTCTAGTTCCGTAGGAAAATTATCATTTTTGTATAAGATATTTATTTTATTGATATTTTTAAGTTTTTTTAAAATATAACAGATATACATCATGTGTGTAATTTCACATTTTCTAATTTTCACGGTTCACACTTACAGACTGACAGACAAGCAAACAAACAGACAGACAGACAGTGAAGTCTTAGTATTAGGCTCCCGTTTTACCCTTTGGGTACGGAACTACACAAAGACAAGCAGATCCACCAAATTTTGAGTTGTAATGTAACAATACCTCAATATGCACGCACCGAGGTTTTACCCTTGAAGCATTGCCATGTGTCCATCACTTTAATAACTTAAATTATTGCAAGTGTTTTCTATAAAATTCCATCGCATTTTAACTGTATTTTTTAGCAAAATATTGTACCAAAGCTATATAAATATATTTGTTAGCTTCTTAATATTAAGGCGTACGACAGAAGTGTTAGAATTGAGAAGAATTGAGATTTTTGAGATGAATTACACGCGTCCGCGTCGCTACAGCTTTGGAGACAACCGTGGACGTATCTGAAATATATTTACGAAACTAAATAATCACAAACTTTACAAATAAGTTTAGGAGTTTTGAGTGCCCTGTTCGTTCTAAGGGGTGAAAATTGTTAGAACAAGCATTTTAGTAGAAAGATTTTACTGCAAACACAAGAAACATTGTTTTATACACTCTAAGCAAACGCTTGTACGCATTATCACTTGACGGTGTAGCGCTTACATCTAGCTAGATAATACTTTGACTTTCAAGACGTCCGAATTATAATAGGCCACTTAATTAATAACAATAGGCAGCGCACTGGGCGGCCTTATCACTTTGGTCCACCCGTTTAGGCAGGCACTTAATAGTAGGTACCAGACAAAGATGTATGTTGTATAAAATAATAGACAACAAATTATTCCATAATACTAGGCGTCACAGCTCAGGTGGTAGTAGCTCGGTCTTCCATGCTGTGGGTCGTGGGTTCCAGTCCCACCCAGAGCAAATGTTTGCGTGAAGAACATAAATATCTGTTCTGTGACTGGATGTTACTAAGTAACTATTCAACTATGTATCTATGTATTTAAAAAAAATATATAAATGGTATTATAACAGCAATTTAGTTCCAATAGTACAAGCTTTGCTTAGTTTGAAACTAGAGCGCGATGGGTGATCTGTATCACTGATACGTCCATGAATATAATTTTAAACTAATGCCAAGAGAAATAGTTACCTATCGTTGTAGTAGAACCGTCCGCAGTGCGACATGCGAATGATCTCAGTGTCGGTAGTGGCGGTGCCCGAGTCGAGGCCGCAACCTCGCACGGTGATCGACTCGCCCGTGTCGTCTGCTCAGACACACAAACACACATACAGACTGACAAACAAAATACCTCATTAGGATTAGCATAGACCAAAAAAAATAGTTGTCTGTAAAGTCGGTTTACTGACGATAGTTGAACGTGACAACGTCACTTCATGGAACGCCTCAGAACGCCTCAGAACGCCTCAGTTTTTTCGTGCGTGCAGCCGGCTCTATCAAATTATAAGACGTTGTCACGTCAAAATCTCGCATCTATTTCATAAATTATGTCTAGACTGGACAAAATATTTAATCATCTCAAACCAATATAATATTTGAAACTATCACGGTTTTTAACATAGTTTTCTTTATAAACGACCCGTTCGACCTGTGATCATGGCGCATTCAGCTGTTGTGCCGAAATATCTGGAAATAATAAAACTCACAAATCATGGTGAATATCCCGTTTATAAAGAAAACTATCCTCAAACCAAGTTTGAACTTAACTTTGCCCCTTTTATTCCATCTGCACCTATGATACTTCAGAAAAGTCTTCGCAAGCTTACCGAAAATGCCGGCGACCTTGATGCAAGAAGTGGCAGGAAAGAGTCCGTCGCGGCCCTTCCTGCCGCCCATGCACGGAGTCTCCAGCATGCCGACCGAGTGGTTGTTGTGGAAGGGGTCGTCGCATGCCGCGAACTTGCCATTCATGGACACGCATTTGAAGCAGTCGATCGCGGTCGCTGACCAAATAACAATCAAATATTATATAGGTATTATTTTGTAAACTCAGTATAGCACCGTGTTCAACCTTAGTGGTTTTTAGATGTTATAATATAACGATTTGTGTATTGTTTTGTTCAAACTTTAATTATTATAAATAAAAAAAAAAAAAAATGGTGTTACAGGCACATGAGACTAACTTAGATAGACTTAGGTTCAAAGACAAAATGTACGTTTATATTTTTATTATTCATTATACAAAGAAAAAAACATGATAAATATCTATGATAAGTGTGCCTTAACATTTAGTATGTAAGTTAGTAAGTAAGTTACGAGACGTAGACACTTCGTAGCGCGTGTTTAAGTCAGTAAGTTACGACGTAGACACTTCGTAGCGCGTGCTACGGCCTACGAAGACCCGTAGGTGTATGCTACGCAGCACGCGTACTAAACTTTTTTTTTTATAACAAATGAGTTCCTTCTAACTTCATATTCATACATTGCTAGCTTATCAAACTAAAATACTGTAATTATGACAGCGCATTTTAGCTGCGTGTATTCATTGGTTTGACAACGTGGGTCTTCGTTTCCACTGGAGTACAATAATGACCTACGACTATGTATAGCGTGGCATGGCGCTCGGGGACGTGCCACAACGTGCCAGTTTTTAAAAAATATGTTGTAGTTTGTATGTCACCTGTGTCTGTCCACAAAACGAGTAGTAGAACCACCGCTACAGTCGTCTGAGCGCGTTTGTATAATACTGCTTCCATTGCTGGCTGCCTGAAAACAAAACGTGGAAAGAGTTAGTTACATTTATTTAGTTATACATAGTAATTACTAAGTAAATTCATTATTTTTTACAAAAACTACGGACTGTAGGTAACCCACGTCCTTCGCGGACGTGCTCTATGTGACAAAGGCAAGAAAACAATCTTTAATGTAAACGTTTACGAAGTTAAGGCCCATTTAGACGGGAAGAGTTTCTCGTCTCGAAGATACGATTATCGAAGGAATATAAAACCTTTTTTTAATCTCAAAATACGATTATTGCTTGAAAATTCTGTTTACACGGACATAATAATATTCCATTGCAAGGCAATTGTCGCCCAAGGCAACGAGCGAGGAGAGCGATTGTTTAGACCAAAAAAATGTTTTATATTCCTTCGATAATCTTATCTTCGAGACGAGAAACTCTCCCCGTCTAAATGAGCCTTTAGTGTGAAATAAGGCTCAATAGGTTGGCTGGTAGAAAATGCTTTAGCATTAAGTTCGCCTATTGTATTTATTTTTTGTGCAATAAAGAATTAAATAGGATATTCATTGCCATATCACCGCACTCAAGTCTCAAAGCAAGCAAAGCTTGTGCCAAACACAAACTAGATTTTTTGATTTATTCTCAATTAAACTTAAGACTATTACATTATCTACAAAATATACATACTTAGGTATAAGTATATAAAACACATAAGAAACAGTTGAGCTATCTACAGACCGTTGCAAACGATCTATAGATAGCTCAACTGATCCAAATCAGTACTAAACTAGATTGCTGGTATAATACTATACTTTTTCGTGGTAAATTCGTACATAGAATATAAATTGTTTGATGATATAAACCATACGTTTCTAGTTTTAAAAACGTGATCAAAAGAAATCACTGTCAAGATGTTTAATAAATGCGTTTTAAATGGATACTTTGATGAATATCTCAAATCTGTTATGAAATGTAAACTGTTGGTAGCCATTTGCGAATTTTGCGATACATGTATAGGTACAATTTCTCGGAAAATGGCGGGAAACAGGTGTGGTGCGCAAATACAAGGTGCAAACGCTGTACCCGCTATCTAGCTATGTTACCAATAAATTAGGAACTAATTTGTTAAATAAAAATCCGTTAAAAACAGTTAAATAGAATTAGATTATTATTATAAAGATCTTTATTACGTCGCAAAACATAAATGATATAAATGAAATGATATATACTTAAATGATAAAACTTATCACATACAATTTTAGCTATGGCAATGTTTATCTAAAATTGTGACTTATAGTTAGATAACTATGGCCGCAGTGGAGATAAACACTTTTTTTGTTACAAAACAATATGTTTGATTTGTACAACCGAATTTACGCAAATACAACTCCGTATGTTTCCTTATATTTTTGTATGGATATCCCAGAGGCGACTCTCGGCTCGAGAGTAGGGAGTTTTAAAATGCACACTCGGACTAAGCCCTCTGTACCTGCTATCTAGCCATGTTTCTAGTTTTAATAAACTAGAAACGAATTTTCTCAATAAAATTCGTTGATCTCACAGCGGGATAAAAACTATTTTTTTTGTTACAAAATAACGAGAATATTTTTACATCCTGTACGTAATGAACACCCTAATCATTCAATTTTAATCCTAATTTGTATAGATATAAGGTTGATTGACGTAATGTGCTGTACGCCTGTACCGAGAGATGGGTCGAAGGTTAAGTAAACATAAACAGTGAGAAATACATCATGGCTAGCCAAAAATTTTATAAACATGTTTTATATTATGAAACATATAAACATATATAATGTATATAGCTTTTGTTCATATGATA
Organism: Ecliptopera silaceata; assembly: GCA_932527185.1. Classification (NCBI taxonomy): domain Eukaryota; kingdom Metazoa; phylum Arthropoda; class Insecta; order Lepidoptera; family Geometridae; genus Ecliptopera; species Ecliptopera silaceata. The sequence goes on along the minus strand of OW052196.1, from coordinate 11,311,258 downwards.
AGTTTTTATGTTTGTTTGATGTTTATTTTTTAGTTTCAAAAATGTTTACCTAATGAAAAAACATAAATTTTGATACAACTGTACTTAAAACTTGTTACTATGTCGATACTTACCTATTAAGTTGTTTACACCTATAATGGTATATCACATCGTCCTAGAAATAACAATTTTTTTATGTCTATATATTATGTGTGAATATGCCGTTGGTGTAACATAAATAAATAAATAATAGCTGCACTCTTGAAGTCCAAAATACAAGCTTAAAGCTTAGTTTGGCCTTCGCTGATAAACCATTTTTAAAAAAGCCTGTACTAACAATAGTTTTATTAATACACTTTGTAAATATCCTGTGTGATTGGTAAATAAAGAATTTTATTTTATTTTTTTGACCCATCTCTCGGTACGGCACATCATGTCAATCAGCCTTATATCTATACAACTTAAAGTTTACAAGCTAGTCAGCCTCGCTGGTCGCGTGGAACTGGCACCTAATAAAATCATCTACTGTCTTTCTTATAAAAAGTTAGCGTAGACTTGATGTATTGATTAACATACCTACGTAATAATGACATAAAGTCAACGCTAACTTTTTAGAAGTTAGGGGGCTAGTATATAAGAAGATTGTAAATGATTGACAGGCGTCACAGTTTAGTTGGTAGTAGCTCTGCCTTCCATGCTGTGGATCACGGGTCCGATTCCCACACAGAGCAAATGTTTGTGTGATGAACATAAATATTTGTTCTGGGTCTGGATGTTAGTATGTATTCTATGTAAGTATTTACAAAAAAAAGTATATGTATTCTATCAGCAATCTAGTTCCCATAGTACAAGCTTTGCTTAGTTTGGGACTAGTGTTATGTGTGAAATGTCCGTAAATATTTATTTATTTATTTATTAATTGTAAAATAACGACAGGCATGTATTACGCAGACCAAAACTCCTTAGCAAAAAGTTTTTCAGTACCTATCCCATATTCTTTCGACGTATCCTATCAAATCAATAACACGAAGTACCTACTTATTACTTGCCTGCCCTATTTATACACCTACGTACATATACGATATTTTCTTTACTTATTTATCTAGGCAGCTAGGTAGGTATGTATAATTATGCACTTTACGTAAGTATAGCTTATTTAAAATCTGATTAAATGTCTAGTATGTAAGTACATAATCAATGAAATACACTTACCACAACACTAATTATCGAAAGTAAGCACAAAATCGATACAAGTCAACTACCGCATTTCAAAAAAGTATGCAACTAATCGATTACTACTGATATCTACGAGACAACCTCTTTAGTAACTTTAGGATCACTTTTTTTACAGAAAAAGCTTGAGACTGCGAGCTTTGTTTTCGGGGAAATATCGACTGAAAGCTGAAGGAAAAGTCACGCATGGCGCATCTGAAAAGTGTTGCCATGTTGTAGTAAAAGCTTTCAATACCAAAATGGGAGCTTTTTAATGCATGACCAAATTTTTTACAAAAGATGGTAGAATCTATTTAATACTGCTATGTGGGGGCTATGATATGATCGCATATATATTTGAAATGTTCAATTTCTTTTTTGTACCTACATGTATATTGTAAAGTCTAAAATAAATATTACGATTAATGAATGGTAATATTTATTTTAGACTTTACACTTAGGAAGGTAATGAATTATAAATGAATAAAAAGCTACCATTTGATTGAATTCAGTTTTTTATTTATTTGGAGCAGCTACCTATTATTAGTCAAACTTAACATACAATACTCTCTTTTTTATGCCAACAGATTTACTAAGCTTTGTACTGGCTAGATTCAAACCTACATACATTTATTAACAACTTAGTATCTTCATTGAACTGTATGACTTTAAATGGTTCATAAACTTTTATAACAGTATCACATAACAGAGTCTCAGATACATAACAATTATTTATTAGTACTAAATAATTACAGTCATACAAATCAACAACTTCCAGTAAGTAGCAGCCATATTTGAATTGCACTTTTTGAATTCTGAACACAGTATTCTCTCCTTTTGGTATTTCGAAATTTGAATTTGCCGCCAAAAATCTTTCATGATGCCACAGAGAAAGACATGCGTTGCGTTTTCTCAAAAGATTGTCAAGTCTATATGCTAATCCGTCTTTTTTGTAGCGAATTTTTTTCTTTTTTTTATTGGTTGAACAATAATTAGTTAAGTTTTTGTTGGATTGGTTTGCATCGATTGATTTTATATTATTAGTTGAGTCTGCTTGTGATTTGCAAGTCAATATTTCAATTTCACTGCTTGTTTTAGAACTATTTCTTTGAGACTGGATCTCACTTATTGATTGACTGTTCTGGGATGAGCTTTCTGAGCTAAAATGATTGTCAAAAAAAGATTTAACTTTGCTAACTAGTTCTGATTTTGCTTTAGACATGTTTTCTTCCATCCCTCTGCTTGTATAGTCAGTAATTCCATAGGGTATATGATCGAATTCTTCACTGCTCTTTTCAGTTTTCACTATAATGGTACTTTGGGGCTGAATTTCAGATTGAGTGAACAACTTCTTTTTTATCCTGCCAGCATTTTTTGGTGAATGGTTTTGTGCCAGAATAGGACTCTTTGGATGGTAGCTTGTTCTAGGTAGCACTGTAGACTTATATTGCTGCTTACAAGTTTGTGTTGATAAAAAAATTGGTGAATGTGGCAAACCTTTTTGATGCTTTTTACTTACTAAGATTGGCGATGTTTCTATGTTCGGCAGCTCTTTACTATTTTTAGATGTATCTAGGACTGTAATACTTAGATTAGAGATGTTACTGTGCACTTTATTCTTGCGTTTTCTTTTTAAAATACGAGCCCTGTTGGTTATATTGTTGAACTTCTCATTTACTGCTGATTCTTCATATTCACTGGAATCGCTCAGTGACCAAATTATATCTTCGGTATGTTCTTGCGAATTAAGCATTTGAAACTTATCCTGGAAGAGGTTTTCTTTTTGTTTTTGCATTTTTACTTTGATTCAACTTTGTCATCATAAAACCAAAACACCAAAACAGCATTGCAATTGACAGTGACATATTCTCTCTTCTTCATAACTCATCAGACAGGCACAGACTAAATATAGCCGCAGGCTTTGCTTGAAACGTTCCCTTAAATTTATATTTTTATGTTGGCTAAATACAAAAACAACGCGGTTCTTCCTCCTTCTGTTGGCACATATGATAGGAAACCGCCATGTTATTTTGCTAACTTCATGCCAGTGTGCTCTCAAAACAAATACGTGCGTGTCCCCAAATCGCTTATCAATTTTATCTCAAATAATTCATAAAATTTGGGTCATCCACAGTATTTTACTCAAAAGGGTTGCTAGTTATAACGAATATATTTATATCGCATAGAGTTTGAGGTTTTTTTGGTTAGCCGGCTGTTCCATCGCCGCAGGCCGCAATGGAAGTCGAACGCGTCGCGTCTGATTCTGAAAACGTGGTCATCGAAGCCGAGATGACCGATGTCAAGCCTGTAGGCGAGGAAGGCGCCGGAGATGCTGCTGGGGCTTCTGCCGTCCATCTACGCCGCAAGAATAAGAAATACGCTCGAACGCATAGCAAAGATGGCGTTAATTCTGCGGTCACCCCGCTACCCAAGTACAGAAATTGGAAGAACAGCAGGAGACCTCGCAACGGGCATGGCAGAGGGCTCCCCAAGAAAGGTAAAATCTTATTAGAGCCGAACCGCCTTACGGGAGAATGTTCTCGAAGCGTTTCTTTTAGACAGAGCTGCATTTACGTAACCTTTGTTTACTACGCATCGGCGAAACACCAACTTCGGCATATTTATTTTGAGCACGTAGGCACGCTGTAATCAATACACTGTTTTGAAATGCTAAAATATTGACGAAAGCTTGCTATCCAGTGCGCTTCGTCGTTCTAAAAGGTGCATAGCAATATTTATCGCGTACCGCGTAGGTAGGTCAATAACAAGTTGAATGACATATTACTCAATAAATGCTTGTAAACAACTTTCATCATTCAATCCAAGGCTATTTTAGTCTTGCCGCGTTGATTAGACGCATAAAGGCGGGAAAATCGATAGTCTGACCTATTTTGTTTGCAAACCTCCTTTGTTTTGTTTTGCAATGTGAAGGTCAAGGTCATAGTAGGGTAGCCTGGATTGGTGTTGCCAGCACCTGTTGTTAAAACTAGTAATTATTATAAAAACTAACTGGTTTGGTATTAAATATAGTATTATTTGTTGAATAGTTACAAACAAAAGTTACAAATATATATCTGTTTAGTTTCTTATTGGAAATAACTAATTAGGTACTCCATAGGATTTCAATAAGAAAATATACTTATATTAACTGTATGGTAGATTTAAACCAGCAATAGGATTTTTATTGGTACCACACCTATCCACAGATAAGAAAAGATTAGGTTATCTCACTATCACTACAAAAATAACAACTTCTTATCATTTAAGCTAAGCTTCGGCAAATCTGTAGCAATGGTCACAAATCTAGATTAAAACTTTAGATAAGGAACCACAAATAAACTGGTTTTTTCAAATTTATATGACTTAAATTTTCAAATTATAAGATTTGTACTGATGTCCCCCTTTAAGATATATAGTATTCAGCATTATCCCCCTACTGAACTCATCCTGACCAGTTAAAATAACACTACATTAATTTATATAAAACTTAATCCTACTGTTGGTTTTAGTGTAGGAAACATATATCCAGATTCGCCAATTTAACGATACCTTATTATTTTAAAATCTCTTAAAAATCTATTGGTACTAGGCGGGGCAGGAGGCAAGGGTGTATGGGGTCTCCCTGGATCGGAGATGCTGGAAGAATATGAGGAGGATGCCAACGATCCCAACTACGACTCCGAAGCCATCATCAACGGAGATGTGGAGTTCAAGCAGGTGATTGTGGAAGTGGAGCCGAATGAACTGCTGGTGAGTACCAAGTGACTTAACTACTGATTTGACAGTATTTATGACAATAAATAAATAATACTGGACAATCCACACAACATCATCTAGCCCCAAGCTAAACAGAGCTTGTGTTATGGGTACTAGAAGACTGACATACTTAATACAACACATTACATAGATAGATATTTTTTATTATACATATAATACACAGAACTATACACAATGTATAGAATGTTCATCCTTCTACAAAAAGGGACGGTCTTTACAGGGTCCTTTGGCTCGGGCTCAGAGGAATGACGATTGGTGTTCGTTATGACATAAGTTCGTGATACTTCACTTCGTAATAATTTCGCTTCTGGGGCTTGTCAGTACCATATGTCGATTTGCAGGTCTATCTACCAGGAATACCTGGCCGCGAAAGATTCGCCAATAAGTATTTTAAAAAGCCCGCGTAGTAGGTTACATGTATAAGTTGGCAACACTAAAATGACCTTCATTTTTTTTATGTGAATCGAATTATGTCATAAAGTTGAGCATAATATTTACACAAATGTGTAAACATATATACGTAATAATATTGACAATTTCATCAGTATCTTTAAGAGAATAACTCCAAAAACCAACATATAATATTATAATAAAATAAATAATAATATTAATAAAAAATAAATAATATTATAAAAAAAAAAGTCGTGTGGCACTCGGGGACTGCCGCGGTAAAGCTATTGCATTTTTTGCCGCATTACGCATGCTCAGTGTTAGGTTATTTCGTTACGGAATTTCTGGATTCTGTCTCCAGGCTCAAGGACCGCGATAGAAGCTATGGAATAGCTTAAAAAAAAAAAGTTTCCAAATAGCAGGGCTTATCCACATTGAAAGGAATATAATAAGTTATTGCATTTTTATAGGTTACCGCTAAACAACACATACGCCACGTGCTTATTCCATCAACTATTTGGTAATTTCGTCTCATTATCTCTTTAAATGATTAGTAAAAAAAATCTTTATTTACTCAACCAAAGTACTTCACTTGTAGGTACTATCATGATACTATTTTTACGTATTCAAATGTTGTTTAAAGGTAACCTAAATATCAAAACAATTAAAAGACTGTTAATGCAGATAACGTAATAAAAACTGGTCAAGCGCGAGTCTGAAATACGTGTTCCGTACAAACGAATACACAAAAATAATAAACATTCATGTATTTAATCGCTTTTACTGAATTATCTAACTACCTCGCGATGTATTGATATACATAAAGTAACTTTTCTCTGTATAATTTGTAAACTAAGTCTGAACTAGGTATATAAACTAAACTAGTTTTACGAAACATTTACGTTTAAAAGACCATTTGCCTATGGTTATTTTGACCTTTGCCGTTATCTGTGGGAATAGAACCCCTTCGTATGTAAGTTTATTTTTATTAAAAAGTGCGCAACCCTAAAAACTGAGTCGAGAATGTAAACATGGCGCCCAAGGTCAGACATCGAGAAATACAAGTGAAGTTAGCAACGGAGCACGATATCGATTACACTCTGTTTTGTTGCCAACATGTGGAATACAGTACCTCTACCATGAGTTGTCACAGTAAAATCGCCTGACTTTACTACAGTAGTTACGTCAATATTAGTATTACGAATTTTAGTACCCAACTATCCGCTAGAGGCGCTGTACAAATCTTTATACATTTTTTTTACTACAGACGCTAGCGACTATAGTATATTTAGTATAGTAAAAACTCATGGTAGAGCTACAGACATGTTGTCAACACATTTTCTATTATTATCTGTATAACAGCGACTTTGTGCGCGGTTCCTAAAATAATCATGGACGTTTCGCACAACGCCATCTAGTCTAAAGTAAGCAAAACTTGTACTAGCAACTATGGGAGCTAAATTGCTGAAAGAATACTACTACTGAATATTATGTCACTTAAATTATACAAGGATATAACAGGAATTGGGGAGGATCTTTGCCTAGTAGTGGGACAATATACTTTAAATAAAAAAATACTATACATTTTTGAGATGGTATACGGATACCTAAATTTTTTCAACATGTCTCTAAAACTTATGGACTATTACGAATCAAAGTTCAACTTTATTTGGTATAATCACAAAAATCATTTACGGCCGGTTTCTGGAAACCCAAATCACGATTGATCCGAGTTTGACACATAGTAATTATTAGATTTTTTCGTTGATCATCGTTCGAGAAACTGGCCGTTAGTCTCGTCTTACACAGGTGATTCTAGGTGCCAGTTCCACGCTATGATATGATATGATAGCGTGGAACTGGCTTCTAGGCTCTAGAATCTAGAGCCTAGAAGACCAGGCAAGAAGCTACAGCCTGGTTCTTACTATTTATGTCCTTTTTACAAAGAATAACAATGTGTATTTTCTCCATATACCATATTTCGTTTGTTGTCCACAGCGCAAGGCCGAGCCGGTTATCTTGGAGTACTTCGAGCATGGAGACACGAATGCCGCTGCTGAAGACTTTCTGGAGTTTGTCACACCAAAGAGGAGTCATCTGGTAAGAGATAATCAGCTGCTGATGAATTAACTAATATTTTTGAACACAACGCCATCTAGTTCCAAATTATGCGAACTTTGTTTTATTGAAATCAGACTGTTAGTAGAATATATTAAACATTTTTCTTATAAATTAATACAAAGAATACAGACTACAGACACAGAACAAACATCACATATCAAATCCATGATATAAATTATTTGTAATATTTGTTTATTTACTAAAAAACTTATGAATATTACAGTATTTACAAAATGTACATAGGTATTTAAAACATGTATATAAGTACGTAAATTCTTTTATGTAAGTGCCTAACTAGTATATATATATTTGGCAATAAATCATTTTCTTTCTAGTCCGATCAGCAATGTCCATAAATATTTAAATAAATAATGCTGGACAATCCACACAACATCATCTAGCCTCAAGCTAAGCAGAGCCTAGTGTTATGGGTACTAGAAGACTGACATACTTAATACAATTTATTGATGTATAATTAATATAATTATTATTTTCAGATCTGTGAAGCCATTGTAGAGACTGCGTTGGATCACAAGCCGTCGCATTGCGAAATGGCGTCCATCCTCATCTCCGATCTGTATGGACGCGTGTTCTCGGCTAAGGATATTGGACTCGGTAAGTCGACTGGTGACCCCGACCGCCACAAACGCGCAATAATGACCGCTTGCTTGTACATCGTTTCTTATTTAAGATTGAAAATACATATAAATCTACCAATAGACATTATTACCTGTATTTACTGAAACCAGTCTTTACTAGTTAATAAAACTAATAAAACTAGTTAGTTAAAAGGTTTGACGACCGATGTGGCGCGGTGGGCGATGGTCCGCCTGCGACGCGGAAGGTTGCGGGTTCATTCCCGCCCCGGGATAAATGTTTGTATGTTCTGCAAATATTTATTCCGGGTGTTCTGGGTATTATGTATAATCTATTTAAGTAATGTATTATATTAAGTATGTCAGTCTTCTAGTACCCATAACACAAGCTCTGCTTAGCTTGGGGCTAGATGATGTTGTGTGGATTGTCCAGCATTATTATTATAAAAGTGCCCCCAACTTTACATTGGTGACCCCCTGACCTTTGGGACACCTCTTTATACATGACTAGGTGACCCGTGCCCACTTCGTTGGGCATAATACGACCATTTTTTCTCCGATTCACTTTGCAAAACGGACTACCACGTAAAAGCCTTTTTATTTTTCGGTTTGTTAATAATCTATGACACTCAGCAATAATGTGGCTTTCTATTGGTGAAAGAATTTTTAAATCGGTCGGTTCAGTAGATCTCGAGATTACCCCTTACAATTTAACAAATACGCAAACTTTACCTCTTTATAATATTAGTATAGAAGTATAGACTAGGTGACCCGTGCCCACTTCGTTGGGCATAATACGACCGTTTTTTCTCCGATTCACTTTGCAAAACGGACTACCACGTAAAAGCCTTTTTATTTTTCGGTTTTTTATATAACCATTGCACCATTCATATAACATATTTTATATACACTCTGCAATAATGTGGCTTTCTATTGGTGAAAGAATTTTTAAAATCGGTTCAGTAGATCCCGAGATTACCCCTTACAATTTAACAAATACGCAAACTTTACCTCTTTATAATATTAGTATAGTATTTGTAATAAGTATTTTTACATTTGAATTGTAAATAAATCTATTAATTTTCTTTAGAAGCTATTTTTTAAAATGTTTAATATGTGTAAATAAATAAATTTATTTCAGGGTTCGAGCGCCTTCTAGAGAAGCTCCCTGATTTGGTGTTGGACACACCTGATGCGGCGACGTTACTGGCCAACTTCATCGCGCGTTGTGTGGCCGATGACTGCCTACCCCCTAAGTTTGTACAGACGCAAGCTACACGAGATATTAACCCACACGCCAAGTAAGTAAATATTTACGGAAATTTGACACATCACAATACTAGTCACATCACTAATCTAAAGGTTCCTGTATTGTTTTGAAATCAAATTGTCAAAATGCACACATTAGTAAACGTAAAAAGATGACTTGTGTATAAGACGACTGATGACTTGCGTTTAATCACATTTAATCACGTTTAATCACAATTGCACACATTGGTAAACGTAAAAAGATGACTTGTGTATAAGAAGAGTAGGTAGTGGAGACTGCGTTTAATCACATTTAATCACGTTTAATCACAATTGCACACATTGGTAAACGTAAAAAGATGACTTGTGGATAAGAAGAGTATGTAGTGGAGACTGCGTTTAATCACATTTATTCACGTTTAATCACAATTGCACACATTGGTAAACGTAAAAAGATGACTTGTGTATAAGAAGAGTATGTAGTGGAGACTGCGTTTAATCAAGCGTAGTATATAATGAGACGAAGCGACGAAATGCGGAATATAGCGGCAAACACAACATGAGAAGAGTAGAAGACCGGGCTCAGTGGCGCGGCTTGAGAGAGACCTACGTCCAGCAGTGGACTGATATTGGATGATGATGATGATTCAAAAGGAACTTTGTAATTTTACGTAATAAAAAACATTTGAGTTTGCCGGAAGTAGATAATGCCTATGTTACTTAAAATTCCTATGTGCTTACGAATTATAATTACATATTAATAGTAGTGAATCTATTGTTTCAGATTATCCATCCACAGGGCTGAGACACTACTCTCCATGAAGCAGGGGTTGGTGAGACTCGACAACATTTGGGGAGTCGGCGGTGGAATCAGGTAAACATACTCAAAACAAACTAAATTTGAGCCAAATATTATGTCTGGACGAGCCTCAGAATATCTCTCATTTACTTTTGTTAAAAATGTTTATTAGAATAATTAAAAGTTTGTAATAAACTAGGACAAGAAAATTAAAAAAAGTTATAGCATCATATTGTCATATGTTTCTGTCCATCCAAAAGTTGTCTGGAAGAGATCGCTCATAGCAATAAGGCCGCCCGTTGTACTTCACTGTAGTAGATTAATTTAGAATAATATGAAATATCTCTGTGTGTGTGTACAATAAATAGTTTTCTATCTACCAATCTATTTCTTGACGACCGATGTGGCGCGGCGGGCGAAGGTCCGCCTGCGACGCGGAGGATGCGGGTTCGATTCCCGCCTTGGGATAAACTTGTACGATCTGCAAATATTTATTCCGGGTGTTCTGGGTATTCTATAATATATATAATAAAAAATATATATCTATGTAATGTATTGTATTAAGTATGTCAGTCTTCTAGTACCCATAACACAAGCTCTGCTTAGCTTGGGGCTAGATGATGTTGTGTGGATTGTCCAGCATTATTTATATTTATGTATACTTGCCCTTAGGCCGGTGAAGTTCTTGATCCGTCAGATCCAGCTCCTGCTGAAGGAGTACCTGACGTCGGGCGAGCTCGGCGAGGCGATGCGCTGCGTCAGAGACCTCGAGGTCCCGCACTTCCACCACGAGCTCGTCTACGAGGTACATCATCATCAACCTATAGCAGTCCACTGCTGGACGTAGGTCTCTCCCAAGTCGCGCCACTGAGCCCGGTCTTTGGCCCTTCTCATGTTGTGTTTGCCAGCTACACTCCGCAGATCGTCGCTCCATCTCGCCGGAGGGCGTCCTACACTACGCTTGCCTAAACGCGGTCTCCACTCCAGTATCCGTTTGCTCCAACGGTTGTCGGTTCTTCGGAAAACATGGCCGGCCCACTGCCACTTCAGCTTGCTAACTCTTTGAGCTATGTCGAACACCTTGGTTTTCTGACGAATCACTTCGTTCCGGATTCTATCTCTTACATTATCACAAATCAACTCGAAATCAAACCAATAGTTTTTTATCTTGGAACTAAAACAGAAAACACTATAACAGAATGTAGTCATAGTCATAGTATTTTATTAATAACATTGTTACAGGTCAACACAAATTCCTATTAATACATTGATTCAAATAAATAGGTACACATTTAAACAATTAATTCAATTAAAAATAATTCTATTCATTTAAAATAATGTAACGATGATAGCTACTAGATAGTATTATCTACTGTGTTGTAGCTATCAACGCCCACTTCCTAAACAAAGGCATAAAAAATTCAAACTAAAATAAAAAGGTAAACAAAAAAATTAGATAAATAGGTAAAATAAAAAGTTAAATAAAAATGTCGTTAATATACGACATATCGTAGGCGTAGACTCCGCGATGAGCATGAAGAAACAGGCCTTTAGGATACCTACAGAGAGGCAAAAGCAGTGTCTAGTCTGGCTAATCTTTCCAACACGATGCTACAACAAAATACAGTTGTAGCATCGACACGATAAGAAGAACAGAGAGGCATGTAAGGCTTTACAAGAGGCCATTTTGAAGAAGAATATCATTGTACTATCATTAATTTGAGTTAATAACTACTTAACTATCTTATAAAAAGTTAGCGCAGACATGAAGTCTTGATTACCATACGTAATGGTGATATAATGTCTACTCTAACTTTTAAGCTATTGCATAACTTCTATCGCGAGCCTTGAGCGTGGAGACCGAATCCAGAAATTCCGTAACGAAAATAACCTGACACTGCGCATACGTAATGCAGCAAAAAATGCTATGCAATAGCTTCACCGCGGCAGTCCCCGAGTGCCACACGTCTTTTTTTATATAAGACTAGTAGTACGCCCCGGTTTCGCACGGGTAGCCTATATAAAAAATATCATTATAATATAGCCTATGTTCAGCGCAGATTATGTAGCTTCACAACTGTGAAAGAATTTTTGAAATCGGTCCAGTAGTTTCGGAGCATATTCGATGCAAACAAACAAACAATCAAATCTTTCCTCTTTATAATATTATATTAGTTTAGAGGGGGTTAATAGTGTGTTTGTATTGTCAGACAATCCTACTGTCTCTGGAGACGGTTAACTCGACGGTGGAGGAACAACTCTGCACGTTTCTGGCGGAACTTCGCCGCTGCGTCATCGTCACTCCAGATGAAATGGACCGGGTGAGACTACATTACAGCATAATTAAGATAAAGATAAATTTATTTGTTAACGACAAACTTTACAGGATCATTATATGTATCTAACATGAGGTGATACTTCCTTAGTTTAACATAGGTACCCAAACTAGGAAGACCTCCGCCGGAGAACGAGTTTTAAGAACTATAATGTTCCTTCTATGACAGGCGTCACAGCTCAGTTGGTAGTAGCTCTGCCTTCCATGCTGTGGGTCGTTCGATTCCCACCCAGAGCAATTGTTTGTGTGTTGAACATAAATATTTGTTCTGTGTCCTGGTGTTACTATGCATTTTATCGGTCTATCTTATAAAAAGTTAGCGCAGCCTTGAAGTATTGATTACCATACGTAATGATGACGTAAAGTCAACGCTAACCTTTTATAAGATAGGCCCCGTCTTATAATAGGGGTAGGGGGGCATGTACAAAAAAAATATGTATATAAGTATTCTATTAGCAATCTAGTTCACATAGTACAAGCTTTGCTTAGTTTGGGACTGGAGTGTGATGTGTAAATTGTCCATGAATATGTATATGAATATGTATGTATTTGTGTGCAGGGCTTCATCCGAGTGTTGGAAGACATGTCAGACATCGTGCTGGACGTTCCACTGGCGTACATAATGCTGGACCGCTTCATGGAGCGCTGTCAATCCAAGTTCAGGCTCGGGGATGCTGTGTTAAAGCGTATTCCTACCAGGTTTGTTAAATATCTATTATAAATGATGAAGAAGAATGATCATATCAATCAATCCGGGCTATCAACACCTTGGCTCTACTGTCTACGGTTTTTGAGGTGCGAGTAAGAACCGAGCTAAAGTTATTTTTAACCCCGAACGCAAAAATTACAAACTTGTATGACACAACAGTTTTATGGTAGGCGTCACAGCTCACTTGGTCCCGACCAAGCACGGAAAGACCAGGTCTTCCGTTCTGTAGGTCGTGGGTTCGGTCCACCAAGAATTTTTTTATCTGCGTTTGTGTTTTTCCTGTGTACAGTACATATTATTATATATACAAAAAAATATTAAAAACAAATATTTTATCAGCAATTTACTACTACTACTTATCATAATACAAGCTCTACTTTGTCTGCGTCTAAATATAAATAGCGTTGTGTGAAACATCCAAGATTATTTATTTATGTGTTTTTGTTTGACACGCGGCAGGCAAGACAGAGAATTCGTAGTGGAATCAGCCATAGTGAAAAGTTGGGTTTCTCGATCCGAACTCAGGGCTGGAATAGAATCCGAACCTCTTGTTTGTGAAGCTACCAACTCGCTACTAGAGGGGAAACCGAAATGGTGGTCACATGAAATCGCGTCTCTCCGCACTGAGGCGAATAGATCACGTCGCGCGTATGCCAGATACCGTAGGCGTAAACTCCGCGATGAGAACGAAGAGAAAGACCTTTACGATACCTACAGAGAGGCCACTAAGGCTTTACAAGAGGCCATTTCGAAGGCCAAGGCCGCGCTCGGTTAGGTTTATTTTTATTATTCACTACTGTTTATATATGCAATTTTTTTTTAAGTTTTATAGTAGGCTAAGTCCGGTCTGTGTTTAATTCCAATTACTTTTTAAAATCTCCCATGTAATTTTTTATGGCGCTAAACGAATAAAACTCGAATATGGGTCATTAATAAATACATATGTATGCCCGATCATTAATAAATGTGCCAACCGTAAATATATTCTAAACTAGCGACCCTACGCGTTCACAACAGCTCAACAGCTGAACGTTACAGTATTCTATCAGCAGTCTAGTTCCCATAGTACAAGCTTTGCGATTAGTTTGGGACTAGAGTGTGATGTGTGAATTGTCCGTGAATAAATAAATAATGCCGGACAATCCACACAACATCATCTAGCCCCAAGCTAAGCAGAGCTTGTGTTATGGGTACTAGAAGACTGACATACTTAATACAATACATTACATAGATAGATATTTTTTATTATCCATATAAAATACCCAGAACACCCGGAATAAATATCAATGGTATACCAAGGCGGGAATAGCCCGCAACCTTCCGCGTCGCAGGCGGACCATCACCCACCGCGCCACATTGGTCGTCGAATATTTATTTATTATTTATCGAATCCCACAGAGGTCGCAAACGCTTCGTGTCGGAAGGCGACGGCGGCGCCATCAAAGACCACGCGCTGAAACTGCGCGAGTGAACGTGCCGCGCGCTGGACACACTAAAATACAAGTATTTTTTTAAACTTTGCGTATAAATAGTTGTATTATCCATTGAAGGGGATTGGCTAAGTTTTTGTTTGGTAGAATCACGAGAATTCACTTATTAATGGACGTACTATCTTCTCTGTGGACGTGCACAGTGAGGCATTGCATTGTTAAAGGTATTGATTGCTATCTAACATCTTTAGAATCTAAGCAATAAACCAAGTAAATTGCTAAGACATTTTGGTTTCTAGATTAGATTCATCTTTGTTCATCTATAAAAGTCTATTCAGTAAAATCACAAGGATCATTTAGAATCGTCTTATATACTTATATACTTAGGCGATTCTAGGTGCCAGTTCCACGCGATTAGAGCCTAGAAGAACAGGCAAGAAACTACGGCGTGGTTCTTACCGTTTGTATGATCCTTCTTACAATGAATTACAATTAAATACTGAAGTTTCAGTGCGGTGTCAATCTAGTTTGATATAACGATTCAAAATGATTCTCATGATTCTTCTCAAATAAATCTTTTAGAATATCTTCATGGATGATACAACTAGAAAAACCATGGCAATATCATAATTAAGTTTTGATTTAGTTTTGGCAATGTATAGATATTTTTGCACCAATAGACATTAGCGGGCATTACCCGATACATAACACATTGTTAAAGTATATAAGTAACTGTCAAAATTATCAGTTAAACTGATTATGTATTGGTAAAACTATATAATATGCTGAGTGTTTTCTATGGAGCTAAGAAACATCTCTTACAAAGACCTACAAAAAATTGAAAATAAAATGTTCTCCAGATCCTCTTCATCATTTGCTGGTCATCATCAGACCTTGAAAACCCTTCAGAACTAGGGACCTAATGTATATCATAACTTGGAAACGGCTGCACCGATTTTTATCAGAAATAGTACAAAAATACCAAAGTTTCATAAACAGCATTAGAATCGTTGCCGTTCGCTTCGGAGCTATGAAATAACTAGACAGATAAGCAAATAAAAACGTCGAACTTAATCATTTATAAACATAAAAAAGAGTAAAGAGAAGAGGGATTATCACATACAAAACACGATCAAGCAATGTAGTTTGACCTTAAGCATTAAACTATAAGTACTTATACAATAAAATCCATAAATTATTGGTTCTGTAAAAATAACTAAATCTGGCTAAATGTTCTAGACTTGTCCCTGACTAACCCCTTAAGATATCCGCAAGGGTTGCAATTAAACATATTTGACAGGATAACTACTGTGTATGAACAGAACTAATTTCTGTTTTAGAATAACTTAGTGTGTTTCGGCGCGCCCATATGTAAATCTGTTTTGTAGCAAAAGTATTTTTTTAAGTTGATATTTTGATATTAATGTTTTCATACAGGGTGTAAAACTACTACTCTCAATATAGTCGACCTTTGTATCTTTCGATTGGAAACAAACTATATATAACGATTTTTTTTTAATTACCACAGATTAAATGTAATATTTCTTCTTCGTCTTGTGTTTCCTGTATATTTTTAGTAGGATTCAAATTGATTTTTCAGTAATTTTAATTAAATCTAAAACAAAATCAATTTAAACATTGATTAAGGCATCATAAAATTAAAATCAATTAAAATTTTCCTTATAATATATGAGAAGTATTTTCCACTCTGTATAAAAACTACAATAAAACAAAAAAAACTATTTTTAAAGAGCATTTTCATAAACAATAAAGAAACTTAAATAAGTCACTTAATCTAATCATCTTGTATTGTCTCTAGAGCGTTGATATTTTTTATAACGCAGTATTTAAGCTTTTTTATATAAATCTGTTAAAAAATGTTGCCATTGAAAAATATATATTTATTGAACACATCTATCGTTTAAGCTCATAACAGACGGCTACTCTAATATATCGTACATGTCATAATGACGAATGGAATCTGTGAAAATGAATAAATTTCGAATATTTTTCACTGAAGTTAGACAAAATTCCGATTTCAAAGGCAGACCGAGTCAACTATACAAAAATGACCCCGTGACGTCATAGAATTGTAAATTTAGAGTACGCGGTCGACCATAGAGTTTTCATATAAAATGTATGGAAAGGAGGCGATGAACGATATTTGATATATGTAGTTCAAATGTGTAAATTGTCATTCAAGTAGAAAATATCTAGATCTCGTTATAGTCCAAGAGCTAGTGAACCCTGCGAGTAACGGTCTTCCTGTAAGGCTAGAAATTTGTACACTTACGATTTATAGCATGCTAAGAGCACTAGCCATGATCTGGCAGGCTTCAGCCCTGTACTTCATCAGCCACTTAATTTTTTAATTGTAAAATAATTTGAGTTTCAAAACTTGTTTCTGTAAGCTTAAAAATTTAATAGGATGGAGTTTATTTATTGTAAATCTTGAAAAAAAAGTTACAGACGATTACAATCAGCAATAGTATATGCCAGATCAATTAGAAAATGCACAGTTGATGAGGTAAAATAAACTTTATCCTGTATACTTCAAATTTTTATATGTTTTCAAGTAAACGTCTCAGAGTAAATATGTACAATGCCAGACGGTTTTGAACAGCATAAGACCTTGCCAGGCGAGGGGACAGCTGCTAAGGGAGTGCAAATAAGAAATGTTAATGTTTCAATTTTATGAACATATTTATTAGCATACAGTAAATGCAATGTATTTTATTGGGTTTTATGCAATCTACATTATTTTTAACATTCATTTTCTTCAGCATCATCCGAGATTGCA
This sequence comes from Ecliptopera silaceata, assembly GCA_932527185.1. NCBI lineage: Eukaryota > Metazoa > Arthropoda > Insecta > Lepidoptera > Geometridae > Ecliptopera > Ecliptopera silaceata. The sequence continues at coordinate 11,293,862 of OW052196.1, read as the reverse complement.
CTACTGTTTGCATCATCATCTGATTCTTTAACAATGTTTTCCTCATCTGAAAATAGTGAAAAAATATTTTAATGTACCTACCGTAATAATTTTTAGTATTTTTTGAATAAGGTTGTTAAGAATTAAATATCAAGCTCTATTACATAGGACTGCATATTAAATGTTACGGATAAAATAGTTGTATGTTACCTGATATGTATTCCTCAGTTTCAGGCGATTGTGCTGTGGCAGTATCAGCAGGTCCTTGTAAAAGTATGTCGTATAGGTATAGAAGATGGAACTTTATTCCTCTCAAACCAATTTAAATCGTAAGAACTATCAATTAAGTTCCAACCGTTATTTTCAGGAATAAGAATGGTTCTTTAAAATTACAATTTCGCCATATATTTGTAGGTAATGTAGGCAGTTCTCAATAATTGTTGATGTAGTTCACGTTGGCAGGGTGGTGAATTCGATGAATCATAGCTTACTACTTTTTCATAAGCACTTTAGGATTATTTGTGAAGTAGATAGATAGATAGAAAACACTTTATTGCACACCACTTAATTTATTTTTGTACGTAGTAAGGAAATTTTCATAACGTGCATTATTTAATTTTGAACATTTCAAACCATACATTTGGAGCTTCGACATGGGAGCCTTCAAAAGAAGGGTATATCTTTATCTCAAAGGCCGGTAGTGCACCGACAACGCCCCTGGTGTTCGCAAGTGTCCATGGGCGGCGGTGACCACTTCTCATCAGGTGGCCCGCAAGCTAGCTTGCCAGATATGTCATAAAAAATAAGTAAAATCACTGAAAACTGAACTAAAACTGAAAGATAGGCATTCACGCAACACCTCTGACTCGCACGCCTTTAGCAGCTGTCCCCTCGCCTGGCAAGGTCTTATGCTGTTCAAAACCGTCTGGCATTGTACATATTTACTCTGAGACGTTTACTTGAAAACATATAAAAATTTGAAGTATACAGGATAAAGTTTATTTTACCTCATCAACTGTGCATTTTCTAATTGATCTGGCATATACTATTGCTGATTGTAATCGTCTGTAACTTTTTTTTCAAGATTTACAATAAATAAACTCCATCCTATTAAATTTTTAAGCTTACAGAAACAAGTTTTGAAACTCAAATTATTTTACAATTAAAAAATTAAGTGGCTGATGAAGTACAGGGCTGAAGCCTGCCAGATCATGGCTAGTGCTCTTAGCATGCTATAAATCGTAAGTGTACAAATTTCTAGCCTTACAGGAAGACCGTTACTCGCAGGGTTCACTAGCTCTCCAGCTATTAGAAAATCGATGATGTTTGTTATATTTTGTGAAGTTCACTACGAATCTAAACTTTTGACAGCTAAGCTTAAACAAACTGTGACAATCGTAAACGTATCTGCGTTTTCGAATCACACTGCGCGTATTATATCTCGGTTACAATACGTTTGTGATTTTCACGTCTCGTGATTCTACTGATCAATGCATGAAGGTATGTTGAAATCAAGCCAATCGGATCATCCAACCGTCCTGTCATTAAAACAATATTAAATAATATTTATATATTTTTCAATTGCAACATTTTTTCGAATGAATCTGTGCGAGAGAGACAGCGATATGTTTTGTTTCGCGGAGCGCATGCGCATCTTATTTTCTGTACTCTAATGATGAGTTTTTTTTATTATCAATATGATATTTTTAACCTTAAAACTAATAAACAATAATATGTATACTTATACACCAAAAGTATATTTTCAAAATAGTACACAATGTCAAAGAAATACGTTAAACTCAAAATAATTTCAAAAAAAATCTAAATTTTTACTAAAATCGTATTTCTGGTACACCCTGTACTTTTATTGAAAATAAAAATCCGTTTGTAATTCCAAAAAAATATATTTACAAAAATATCTTGCAATATAATGCATTTTTTTGTATTCTTTCAAAAGCGCGATCGTGCTTCTTGTAAAAGCTATTTACTAATCATTTTATAAGACTGTGTTGGTTGGCTAATGTATATGAATAGATATATTACTTTTAACGGATATCCAACTAGATATTTGTAATGAAAATTATAAAAAAAAACATTATCTTAAAAGCTCGGGCTGGCTCTAAGAATCTTTAAATCATATTTATGATGGTTTTAGTTACGCAGAAATCTATAAAAGAGTGTTCTTATTGATATTTAGATGTCAAATGCCTATTTTGAATCTGAAAAAGAGCTTTCAAAATTCTGATATCTTTTTCTAAAGATCAACTTGATTATTGTAAAAAAATCAATGTATGAAGTACAAATTATGCATTTTTTTGCCGATAATTAGCTTATTAGAAGGGCAATTTTTTTATAATTATTTGCCAGCAAACGGTCAAAAATGACATGTGTATGTTTGAGTATTGCCATAACAAATTGGAGCATTTTATAAGTTTTTTTAACTGGGTAACATTGTTTTAACATAGCACTTTCAAAACAATCCTATGTTTATTTAGTTATTTAGTTATTCCAATCGCAAATTGTGTATTTAGATTGAAAACTCATTTATATCAAATTATTGAAATTAAAGTTTTGTTTAGAAATAATGTAATAAGTGCGAGATTTTTATTTGTTTTGATTTACGACAAGAGCCTTGATTTTAATTACTATGACACTTTTCGATAATCAAATCAAATAAAACTTAAAATCTTGTGTAAATCTAGTTAGAACTTGGCAATAGGCTGATTAAAATAACTTTAAAACCTTTGAATTATTATTTTCTTTAACTGATATTTCAATAGACATTCATTTTGTCATAATGTTCTAGTAAAAATAGTGCTATGTTTGAAACAATGTTCTCCATTAGTGTAAGATGTATTTTTTATTTGCCTAGATTAGAAACGAGGTCGCTGACCTGAGTGTACATAAGAAGCAGAAATTATGTTAAAACATGTTTCAATTTAATTTTGTTGTTTTATTTATAGTTTTAAACTATCCCAATTCTTTTCTTAACTTATTTTTTTTGGGAAGTAGGATTTGAATGCCTAGTTTTTGAGCAGTTATTGCATCCCAAATGCGCCTTCTGCACCACTTAGCAGCCATTCCAGGAACACGTATTTACAAAGTCAGATTTACTCGAAAATAAATTAAAGCCTATGATAAATTTACGGTTGATTTTCACACTTTGACAAAACTTGTCAAATCATTCTATTTTACGCAAATTGCTTTAACACAGGGTAACATAAGGTAGGTAAATAAAAAAGTAAAATTGATTCAATAACTTTATTTAACAGGCAAAAGATCCCCCCAATTACAAGACCTCGCACACCGATACGTAGTTTGATCGTATTTAGACTTAGCAAATATAACTTCTTCTAGTTCCCCTTTAGAGGTACACAACTTACATATAGTGTGACCAGAACGCACTATAGGTGCTCGGACTATTCTAGGCCATCGGGGATCATTGTCTGGTCGTTCACCTTTCCTTAAAATAACATATGAAAATAGTTCTGCTGCTACTTCTGTTTTAGAGGGGAAAGGCAGTGATTCATACTTCATTAGAAAGTTGCATGGAGTTTGATGCTCCAAGTATCTCGGGCAAACACTATCATTGGGGCACGGAGAAAAAGCATAACCTTTACTTTTGCTGTCCGTATTGAGAACAAATTCTCTAGCTTCATTCACAATTTGGAATCCGGCATTAGAGCCATGTTCGACAATAATTAGGAAGTCTTCAGTTTTATTCCAAAGTTTTTGTATTGTTTCCAATCTAGATTTCATGCTCGGGAGCTCAAACAATGAGAATGCTGATAGTACTATGCTGTATTTTAGATCTGTTGAGGCCGGAAGGAATTGTCTTTGATAGTAGGCTTTGAGCGGCATCTCCACGTTGTCTCTTCCATGACAGATTATAAGTCTTGCTAAATCATGCATGTACTGGGATGTGTCCACACAGAAGTACTCAAAGATTTCTTTTTTCCAGTAAGTATTGATTGCCCACGTGCCTGTGCCGACGCCGGAGCCAAAGTCAAAGAAACTCCTAGGTTTGTAATCAGGCAGGGTTTTATGTATTTCGTCAAGAATTCGGACCAAAATAGCGTATTCCGGGGCGGCTCTCGCTGCTAGATACTGCAAACTGGTGGCTTTATCATAGTCTATACTGCCCCAACGGTAGACGGTGTTCTTCAACGCATTGAAAACCTTATTTTTAATCTTATTATCGTATTCTTCGGCCTCTTGTTCAGTCAAGTTAGAAACTTTAGAAAGAATTTTCTTCGAAATTTTGTTGTGAAATTTGACTGCTTTTAGATCGATCTCGCTCTCCTCGGGCGGCAGGAGTCGTGAGTTCAGATAGTTATTCAGTTTTGCGCTTTCCTGATGCAAAGATTTGGCTCCGGAGTCTTCGAGAACTATTTTTATAGCATTTTGAATATCCGGAGGGACACTGGCTATCTTGACGCGGTTAGTTCCTGGATGGTTACGTGGTTTATATAGCTTCGAGTCGAATTGTTCTTTCAGGCTGGCGTCGATCGCAACCCTGGTGGAGTAGTTGGACCAAATTGTCGATATATACTTAATTTTAAGTTTTCTAAACATTTTTATAACCCTAAAATTGTGGTTTCTCTCACAACTTTGTTTACTATTCTAATGTTACCATCTAATTATTTCTGTAATGTCATTGTCAAGCGGGTTGCCTAGCGTGGGTCGTACTCACTCGTAATTTAAGTTGGTTCAAAGATCGGTCACCGGTCACTATGTTATGTAGACCATTGTTGGTTATTTAATACACCCACCGTATACTGCTCTTGAACTAGTAACGTAAATAAAGCTAGTTATCAATTACTTTATTCACCTAGGTAGTATTCTACGATAGTACCTATAGGTACCTAACTAATTACTTAAGAATATTGGTACATAAATATATTAATTTTCAGTTTATCGATTTAATTTGGCTGTCTCATCTTGTTTGTGTTTATTTATACAATCTTTGAAATCGTTTACTTCTGTTTGACATTTTCTCCAATCTTTAGTTGTTGCTATACATTCCTGAAACAAGAAAATATAAGAAATAGTTAGGTATACAGGTGCTGGTCCTTCGAGCCGGATATCGCATAATACCCGGAACATGTGGCTATTATCGGGGGCCTACACTGCGTACTCAAGGCTGATAAATATTACTAATGATTGATGATACTAATGATTCGGAATAATTCAATTAATACTAGATCGTCGTTTTGGTAATTAATATTAAAATATTAATCTCAAGAATATCTTCATCAGATCAAAACAAAAGCGAATCAGGTAGGTATAAAACCTATAACCTAGGTAAATATATGAGTAGGTACCTACCTGCATGTGATTACTATCGTATCTTCCTGTTCATGGGGCGATAGGCACATAATTTTATCCTCATTCCTAACCTTATCTTTAAAATAAACTAATAAAAACTACTGTGTACCTATCTACTACCTACTTTACCTGAACTTTATAGTGCAATTCTATACAGCCTGTCTTCTTCAGCATGTTCTCCACTGGATCCTCATCAGAGTCTTCAGGTTTAACCCGCGGTTTTACAGTCATTTTTCACAATAAAATTACAAAATGCAGATGAAAAGTACAGGAATCACAATCAAAACAATAATCGGCTATCCCTGTCTATCACATACCCCTGTCAAATACAGCTGGTGATAACAGCTAAAAAACTCAACTAAACGAAAAGAATGTTGTTAGTGGGCAAAACTCAGGGAAAGACAATCTTTTTAAATGATTTGAGCTATTGTTACGTTCCAATGTACGTAATAGGATAATCGCTTTTCATTAAAATCAATGTAAAGCAACTTGAAAGCAACTAGGTCTTTATAAAACTCATGGATTTTAAGATAAAAAGTGTAGATTAACATACAAATTAAGTGGCTATTTGAGACCTTATGGTTTAGTGGGTCTGGTTTTTAGGCGGGGTAAAATAATATGGCTTGTGATATTGTGAACGCGTTGAAATTGTGAACGCATTTGGATATTTGGCATTTTGGCCAACGTCATCGCTGACGTTCAAAAGTGCGTTCGAAGTGCTGATTGCATTATTGTTTCACACACCCCATCAGAAACCACTAATTTGAAAAGACAAAATATCGACAAGTCTAAATTCTGTGTTTTACTTTTAACATTGAAATAAAGCAGAAATATTAATGCAAAAAAATAATAATTTACAAAAGTATTTCTTATGGTATTATAAATATTCGGTATGATAAATCATTAAGTCATTCAAGCATAGAATCAAGTTTCCGAACGTCACCAAGATATACGTGGAATCCGGCAAGAAGTGAAGGTGAATTTCTGTAGACTTTCAAAATATTATTTTGTAAATTAAAGTCTAACTTGTAAGTCACAATAAATATCAAAATGGTCACAAAAGCTGTACTCTCGCTGTTCGCTCTGGCTTTCATGGGTGGCTGTTTGGCTGAGAGCTGCCAGAACCCAAAAGCAGAGGCATCGTTCTTCACAAGTTTAGATGCGACAATCGTCACACAAATAGCGTACATCACAGAGTTTACGCTGAAATGTGATAATCCCCTGCCTGAGAACTACGCGCTGTACGCAGAAGTAGCTGGAAAGCCCGTGACTGCTGCGAGAGTTGGTGATAACAAATACCAGGTAATACTCTACACGTACCCTCCACTCATATCCAAAACTCTTTAAAGAAGTGTTATATCTAGAGCTCCGTAAATAAAAACCGACTTATCAAATACTTATTACCTCACATTTTGAACAATGATGGTCCTGATTGTGACAACCCTCGCCAAAACACAAATAACCTAAGAAAGTGTAGCCCAAGTGGCATTATCTCACAAATCTATACATGTCCTTTAATGATTTTGTTTATTTTGTTACAAATTAGTAATTTTGTTAAATAAACACCATCATCTTTATTTTATTCTGCTAATTATGGAACAAGTTGACCTTTAATAATGTTGCCTTTACTGACCACATTTACAAAGTACTTTTCTAATTGAAAAGTCTTGAATTTTTATCTGTTAATTTGACGGTATAATTCTATGTATCTAATTATAACAAAACGCACACTCAAAATCAGTTTCTAAAACTTATCTTTCCCTAGGTATCTTGGATCGAGGAGCCAGCAAAGGCCCGCTCCGGCATCCACGAGATCCACATCCTGGACGAGGAAGGCTGGGCATCCCTCCGCCGTGCTCGCCGTGCTGACTCCGCTGCCTCTGTCGCTCCACTCCTGGCTATCCAACTTAACCATCCCGGCAGTAAGTGACATGATTACAGATACTGTGGCATTTGTATGTTATATGTTAGAATTTTTGTTTAATTTATATGAGTAGAATAAACACAGGCCACATTTGACATTTATTGATTCACTAGTTCAAACCACTGTGCTTATGCATACTATTGTATGTTAGTATTTATTTATTTATTTATTGACAGACTTTGTCTTAATAAATTTAACATCACTTAAGAATTTCTACTAAAAGTTGTACCTAAATCATGTCCCATTTCTCTCTCTCATTATCAATCAGGCAATTGGGCTCTTGTCATGTGAAATATTATTTATTTATTAATATGATTGTTCCAGGCTACTCCGGACCGTGGGTGAACTCCGAGGTGCTCGCAACACTTCTCTCAATCCTGGTAGCATACACCGCTCTCCGTAACAAGAGCAAAATCCTAGCTTAGGTTTAATAAATTATTATTTACTAGATATAAATGGTTAATTTATAATAAAAGTTTTAATAAAAAGTCCACTTGTTTTATGTTATAACATTTTCGATTAGATCTCATAGTTTATATAAAAAAAAAGTTATCGCGTTATCCGTTTTATTTTGCAGTTGTAGATCTTTTTTAAAAGCCCGGGATACTCTCATATTTATATCAGCATATAAACTAGTACAGTAATTTTGTAATAAAAGTAGAATTTCCTTTTCAATAATTTATATTTACAAAATATACATACAACATGGAATACCTACATAAATTGATGTAACGAAATACAAATTTCGCCTGTTCGTCATACAAAAAAGAAAACCTTACATTTTACAAGGAATTTCCCATTTTTTTTTTATTCATTTCCTTTCTACAATTCGTACTCCCTAAAACTAAGTAACAACCTATCGGCTATCACAACATTTCAAATGTAATCTAGCAATACTACGCTGCTTATTTTCGAATACTAGATGGCGGTAGTTACGCACTGAGTTTAGTAATTAAGCCTGCTTACATTAAAGCACAAGCTTAAGAATCTGAGAAGACCTAGGATCGGAATTATAGCAATCTAGCAACTCTGCTAATAGAATTTTGTTTATTTTTATAAAAAGTTTCTATGCAATGCAATGCAACCAGTGCCGACTTATAGCATCTCGCGACTTTTTGAACACTTGATCTGTGTTTTCTACTATAAGAAATGTTTTCGAATATGATCAAAGAAGTAATCTACAGGATCAAAAATATACAAACATGTATTCTGATAACTTAAACTTATATGTTATTAGGATTTAACTTACACTCTGTAAGCATCTAACTTATCTGTTAGAATCAAATTGGAATTTGACTAGGATCAAACTTTTATAGATATACCCCCTATCTTATAAAAAGTTAGCGTTGACTTTATGCCATCATTTCGTATGGTAATCAATACTTCAAGTCTGCGTTAACTTTTTATAAGATAGACCGTTAGGGTGTATTCAAATCATAGCAATCTCTGTATTTCAAATAACATGTATTTTGATATGATAGCTTTAAACTTGCGGTCTGAGACTTACAGTCATCCCAACAAAATAATAATTAGAATGCATTTAACTCAGATGTTCCCAAACTTTCTGATAGGCCACTTTCAAAAATATGCTGATTCCTGTCTTGTAGCTACATAACTACCATATTCCCAGTCGAAAGTGTAATGATGTGACTACGGGTATTGCGGCTGAGTTACAACGAATTAAGACACATTTTGAATTAAAATAATATAAGATAATTGGCCAAAATGGCGTTGGCAAGATGATGATTTGGATTCCCAGGAAAAATATTGGTGGAATATATCCAAATACTGAGATAAGTGGAAAGCTTTGGGTAGACCTTTTCCCAACAGTGGGACAATATAGGTTAAATAAACGAATATTGAGAAACTTAAAAGTAAAAATATCTCACTTATGAAATGTGAACTTCCATTTTTTTGACGCGCCAACATAGACCCCCGTCAAGTCTCCTGTGGACCCCTGGGGATCTATTTGGATCACTTTGGGTATCAATGATATTCTTTTGGGATCAAACTGGGATTTGACTAGGATCAAATTATAATTCTGCTAGGATCAAACTAGTTTTAGGATTGACTATAATTCAGTGGCGCGTCTTGGGAAAGACTTACGTCCAGCAGTGGACTGACATAGGTGACATGATGCTGATGATGATGATGATAATTGAGATAATTGAGCTAGTAGTCTTCAGCCATGATGAGCACCACCAAGGCAGTCCATCCCGTGAAGGGTCTACATCCAGAGCCCTTGCCGTCGGAGTCGGAATACTGTTCCCAGTAGTAACCTGTTCGTTTGTACTCTGATAGTATTGTACCTGAAATTAAATATTCTTTTTTCATCATTTTACTATTACAAATCGTCCCCTAGCTTACAACACCGCTAAAGTCGAAAAATAGTGATCGATTGAAAGATATTTATAAATTCCACCAACTTTTTAAAATGGACAGTTTTTTTTGTGTCCTGTAAAGTTGTTAAAAATGACATATGAGCTAAGGGACGAAATGCGAAAGTTTGTATGGATGTATGTTGGTTACTTTTTTATGCAAAACCTCTGAATGGATCTCGATGAGGTACAGGGATAGATTATAGTGCAGACAAAGTCGCGGGCACCAGTTAGTTTATCTATAAATTCATAGGAATAAAAATGGTTGTCTGTAAAGTCGGTTTACTGACGATAGTTGAACGTGACAACGTCACTTCATGGAACGCCTCAGAACGCCTCATGAGTCATGTTTTTTCGTGCGTGCAGCCGGCTCTATCGAATTATAAGACGTTGTCACGTCAAAAAATACAGCTAATAATTGACATTATGTATTTTTTTTTCACAATAAAAATGCTACTTACGAACAATATTCTCCCTCAGCCGGTCGTGCAAGTCCGCCGCTCGTCGGGAATGTTCGGAGTCGGCGAGCGAGTAGTGCCGCAGCGCGGAGAGAGCAAGATAGTTGATGTTGACCCACACCTGGCCGCGCCAATATGGCGGGTCGTGTTCTGTATTCCGCTTCATGTAGAATGGAGACGACTTTGATAATGATCTGTGAAGTATTTCATTAAATAAATAATGCTGGACAATCCACACAACATCATCTAGCCCCAAGCTAAGCAGAGCTTGTGTTATGGGTACTAGAAAACTGACATACTTAATACATTACATAGATAGATATTTTTTATTATACATATAAAATACCCAGAAAATCCGGAATAAATATTTGCAGATCGTACAAACATTTATTCCAAGGCGGGAATCGAACCCGCAATAAAAAAATGAATGAAATGTATGTTACGCGATCATTTTGCCAATTATGAATTTTGGAGATTATTTATTGTTTATTAGATCGTTCTTTATAGTGATCCCTTATAAATTAAGATTAATAAAAGAGTTGTGACCTTACCGGAGTCCATATGGCGACCACATGAGATCCGGATTGTCTAATGTTTCCAACATTTTCCCCAGTTTCTCGCTTTGCGGCTCAAGGACTTTTAGTAGCATCGGGAATAATGATACATAGCCTGGAATTATATTATATTATTAAGTATAATAAAACTATAATTATCGCTTTCAACGATAAGGCCGCTCATTGTACTAAATTAAGTGAGTTCTAAGAATTTTTGTGTTTTCCGATGTGCAATATAGTTATGCAAGTATCTATCTATCTATATATAAAATAATAATTTAACTGCTGAGTGGTGACCTTTTACACATCTGTTGTTGTATAATTTTATTGTAAATATATGTATGTGTAAATAAATGTTTCTATTCTATTATATCTTTGTTTATTTATATATAGATGTTAATTTGGAGTCTGTTTTCTTATTTTTATATATTTTTGTTTGTATTTTACTGTTATTGTTTTAATGTTTTAATGTGTACTTTGTTTGTTATTTCTTGAGCAATTAAATGTCTATATTTAATTAAAACTAATTAAATTTGAATATAGACAATATTATTAATTAAGTAATAGACCAGAACCAATATTTATGTTCATCACACAAACATTTGCTCTCGGATCGACCCATAGCATGGAAGGCAGAGCTACTACCAACTGAGCTGTGACGCCTGTCAAAGAGTACAGTACCTCTACCATGAGTTGTCACAGTAAAATCGCCTGACTTTACTACAGTAGTTACGTCAATATTAGTATTACGAGTTTTAGTACCCAACTATCTGCTAGAGACGCTGTACAAATCTTCATACATTTTTTTAACTACAGACGCTAGTGAGTATAGTAAATATAGTATAGTAAAAACTCATGATAGGGCTACAGACCGTAGGCCGAGGTGACGAGCCTGGGTTGCGGCGCCACTGTGACACTGCGCACCACTTTGGAGCCCTCCGACGGAGACTTGACGTGTTGGCGGACTAACTTCACCCCTTCTGAGTGCAGACCTGGAATTAAACATAGTGTTATATTTTACTAGCTTTGTTCCGCCTAAAGGCAATAAATAATCAGATTTTCGAATTTATTAAGTTTTTTATATTAGAAAATACATAAGTAAACACACAGCTTAGAGCCAGGACATAGGATAATGTATGTGTGTTTGTACACACATACATTATCCTATGTCCTGGCTCTAAACTACTTACCCACCAATTTTCAGCCATATTGGTACAGCCGTTCTTGAGTTATAAATAGTGTAACTATCACGACTTTCTTTTATATATGTATATATAGATTATTAACATATATTATCTCACTGTTGCCTGCAATAACTCGAATTTTTCTTTAAAAATAAAAAATGTTTTTCAATCACAATTAAGTATTTTCATTAATTAGTTCAAATTGCACTTCCTTGCTAATATATAACTGCATACATATGTTTTATTTAAATAACAAGTTACAATAAAAGCATAAAAATATATTTTTTATTTAAACCCAAGACATGACTTTTTTCTAACTATTGTTTGAATCTGGACATGAATCATTCTGTATAATTTTATTGTAAATGACAAAAACATACCGTAGTCAGCGTAAGTCTGCGTGTGAGACGACCAATGAAGTTCGTTCAGAAGATCTTCATCCGATAACTGAGCCCGGGTGGACTCATATCTGAAAAATTAAATAAAATACTTACCCCCTTACTTATCTTATAAAAAGTTAGCGTATTACGTATGGTAATCAAGACATCAAGTCTGCGCTAACTTCTTATTAGATAGACTGTAGTTATTTTGTGAATAACTCGCTATTCCTTGTATTAATCGACGGATTTTTAATCAAAAGAGAAAGGGCAGTTTGGGCCACGACTAATAAAATCTTTCTTCTGGGTTGCCACATGGAACGTTAAAAGCACTTTTACTACCTTTCATTATTTTTATGAAAAACATCTTCCCATGGAAACAAAGATTGGAAATAAAGAAGGAGAGAAAGTTGAAGAAAGTATGGAGGTAAGAAAATGGGGGAGTTTTCTAAAGCGTTATTTATCAACAGAATTCAATGAAATTTGAGAGGCGCACTACGATTTGCTTAGTTTGGGACTAGAGTGTGATATGTCCATGAATTTTTGAAGTGAAAACTTCTTTAGCGGCGCTGGGTGGGTAAAAACTTTCAAACTCGCGTCAGGGTCACGTGACGTCGAAAAAGCGTAAGATCTTATTTAATTTTTATACATTGCTCGTAAAACAAGAGACGACAAAAGAACACACTTGCGGTCACGCGACGTATGACTCAAACAATTAAATAGTGTTGTGGCGACATCGTACAAGGCGAGTACAAGGCGCTGCCAACACGCGGTGCGGTGCGGAGCGCGGGGGCGGAGGACCGAGGAGCGGCACTCGCGCGCCGGCAGCCGACAGACGCTCTGAGCACCCTCGCACGGGAAACACGTATCGCTCGCCGCGCGCGCATAACCAGATAGACGCTATTATATCGTACGAATCGTTTCGCCTAACTTGTATTTAACTGTATCGCTTCCATCTTATTGAAGTGAAAACTCAGTCAGGGTCACGTGACTCGTGACGTTCATCGAACGTGACGTTCATCATTCGTTGTCTTCGTCGTTGTGTCAATGTCAATGACATGACACAATCACAATGACACAGACACATTCGCGCTTGCGCGAATGTGTCTGTGTCAGTGTGTCTTCATTGTCTTCGTCGTTGTGTCACATTCGCGCTTGCGCGAATGTGTCTGTGTCTGTGTCATTGTGATTGTCATTGTCATTGTCGTTGTGTCGACATGACACAATCACACTGACACAGACACATTCGCGCTTGCGCGAATGTGTCTGTGTCAGTGTGTCTTCGTTGTCTTCGTCGTTGATTGATTTTTGAAGTGATTTTTGAAGTGAAAACTTAAAAGTGAAAACACAGACACATTCGCGCTTGCGCGAATGTGTCATTGTCAGTGTCATTGTCGTTGTGTCGACATGACACAATCACACTGACACAGACACATTCGCGCTTGCGTGAATGTGTCTGTGTCAGTGTGTCTTCGTTGTCTTCGTCGTTGTGTCACATTCGCGCTTGCGCGAATGTTACACAATGACATGACACAATCACAATGACACAGACACATTCGCGCTTGCGCGAATGTGTCTGTGTCATTGTGATTGTCATTGTCATTATGACGACTGTGGTTATATTTTTGAAGTGAAAACTTAAAAGTGAAAACACATTCGCGCTTGCGCGAATGTGTCTGTGTCATTGTGATTGTCATTGTCATTATGACGACTGTGGTTATATTTTTGAAGTGAAAACTTAAAAGTGAAAACACAACGTTAATATTGAAGTTTTCACTTCTGCCGGCACTCCCGGAGTGCTACCATTTTTTTTTTATATAGTTTTGTAGCGCCATCTATATCGCTACATGATGAACTACATCGTAGTCTACGAAACAGACCAACAGATGGCGACAAAATCCTAGATCGCGCTTACGAAGTTATCACGGAGTTTGAACATAAGTAATAGAACCGATGACTATCCATCGGTCTTCGGACCCCGAGCCAAATGTCGCTCGGTGTGGAAGATCTTCCCTTTTCGTTGGAGATATCACACCTATCTCCACAGTTTAATAGATATAGTAGGTACATACTTGCTAGAGTCGATCTGTAGTACATTAGCGATAGTGGCGAGTGCATCGGCCGCCGCGTACATCCAGCAACGCAAGTCCACGTGTCGCTCGATACTCGACGGGTGGGACGCTCTGCAAACATTGTTGCAACACTGTACATTATACCAACTGTATTTATTACATAGCTTTTTAAGTAAATCTTGATAAAGCGGCAACAGGCGTTTTGACAGGCGTCACAGCTCAGTTGGTAGCTCTGCCTTCCATGCTGTGTCGTGGGTTCGATTCCCCTAGCAGAGCAATCATAAATAAATAATGCTGGACAATTTACTCAACATCATCTAGCCCCAAGCTAAGCAGAGCTTGTGTTATGGGTACTAGAAGACTGACATACTTAATACAATACAATACATAGATAGATATGTTTGTTATACATATAAAATACCCAGAACACCCGGAATAAATATTTTCAGATCGTACAAACATTTATCTCAAGGCGGGAATCGAAGCAGCAACCTTCGCGTCGCAACTTTATTGAGTAAATCACGCGGATCATTTAGAATCGTCTTACATACTAGGTGATTCTAGGTGCCAGTTCCACGCGACCAGAGCCTAGAAGAACGGGCAAGAAACTACGGCCTGGTTCCTACCGTTTGTACCATTCTTCTTACAAATAGTTACAATTTGTTTTTACCTCGGATAGTCATCAAGTCCGGAGCTAAGACTCTTCGGGTTGAGTTGTAGGCCGTCGTCTTCGCGGCCTCGCCAGCGGTAGGTCGTGGGTTCGTCTCCTTTCTGTGTCGTTTGGAACCAGTTGTACCACGCCTGGGAATATAAAGTTTATTTTACAAAAAAACAACTCTACTTGATATAAATCAGTAAATAGTGTGTCAATTTTCTTAAAACAGTGGGTCGTAAGTTCGATCCCCACCCAGAGCAAATGTGGACGCCATGGTGGCGTACGTAACTGGTTGCGCCACCATGGTGTCCCGGTGAAATACATATAGCCCTTAAAGTGAGTGAGTTACGAGTTAGGGCTATATTTCACCGGGACGCCATGGCGGCGCAACCAGTCGTGGCTACCAACAAAATGTACGTTTGGTTGCGCAACCAAACGGACACCAGCTGAGCTGCAAACGGAGCTGTACCTCTACCATGTGTCGTCACAGTAAAATCGCCCGACTTTACTACAGTAGTTACGTCAATATTAGTATTACGAATTTTAGTACCCAACTATCCGCTAGAGGCGCTGTACAAATCTTCATACATTTTTTTAACTACAGACGCTAGCGAGTATAGTATATGTAGTATAGTAAAAACTCATGGTAGAGCTACAGTATACATTTTGTTGGTTGCGCCGCCATGGGCGGGTTGTTAGTTACCTGCAGGCGCGGCCACATGGCGGCGAGGGTGTGTCGATGCGGCGCGTGCGGCTGGAAGAGGCGCGCGTGCAGCCGCACCGTGCGGGCTAGAGTCAGCAGCAGCATGGGCGGGTTGGCGGCCGCGTTGCTTTGTACCACGAACTCGGCAGGCACCCGGGATAACGCCTCCGCACCTATGCATTCAAAGTCAAACTCAAAAATTTATTTATTCAATACTAGCTGACCCGGCAAGTCCTTCTCCTTTACATTAAGGAGTTGTGCTGGCTGGGGTGAGGTTAGCAGGGGGACAATGCACAATACACCCCATTGCGGGACGTCAGTGCAGATCTTATTCCTCCAATTAGAATTAGAATTAGCAGACCCGTGCCCACTTCGTTGGGCATATCTCGACCGTTTTTTCTCTGATTCACTTTGCAAAACGGACTACCACGTAAAAGCCTTTTTATTTTTCGGTTTTTTATATAAATTTACTATAATGTACTGTATAAACAAATGTAACAGAAAATTACGTGTTTGTATGAAAACTCCCTTACATATTAATTTTATTCTGTTTCATCATCAATATCTGTGAAAATTTGTTCTGTGCCTGTACGAATTATTGATATTGTCAAAATAAACACTTAATTATAAGAATATTCCTAGTATCATGAGTATGTTAGACCTAGATCTTAAAACCTAGCTCTTAAATCTCGTTCTCCGGCGGAGGGTATAGGTACGCCATCTCACTCACAGGTCTTCCTAGTTTGGATACCTATGTCATCCATCCTGAATTGTCAAGCTAAGGAATTGTCACCTCATGTATCAACATAATGATTCTGTAAAGTTAATCAATAAATTTATCTTATCTTAATTGAATATCTCCTTACCCAGGATCTGTTCTCTCGGTATCCACCCTTCCACATTGAGTAGGTCGAGCCAATGCGCCGCGATGTCGACCGTGACTGCGGGGTCCCACCGCGATATCAGCAGATTGTGGAACCCTTCGTCCCAGAGGAAACCGCGAGGGAAGAATGATCTGGTAACATTAGTTTAAACAAATCACTCACTACATATAAAAAAAAGATTCGACTATAAAAGAAACCTTAACGGGGTTCAAAAATGACCCACACGCAAATTAAAAAGACCCACACGTGCCAAAAATGGTCGACACGGGATTCACAAATGACCCACACGCGAATTAAAAGCAACCCATACGATGGTCAAAACTGTCCCACCTTCGAGTCAAACTGCCCCATTTTCGAGTCAAACTGTCTCCAGAAAACTACCAAAGTCAAAAATTACTTTTCGAAGGATCATTTAGTGTCTTAAATACTAGGTGATTCTAGACCGTCACTAAACATCCCCCGGGGTCAAACCCGCACCTGCTAGGCACGGCGGTGTAGAGCGGCGCGCGCCAGTAGGGCACGGGCTCCTTGGTGTAGGCGGAGCGCACGCGGCCGGCGCCGTAGAAGTACCCGATGCCTCCGATCATGTTGGACATGCCGGCCCGTGCTATGTCTATGTCTTCCGCAGAATAGCTGGAAGCAAATATTACTATATTTCATATTATAAGGGATTATATTGCGTACCTTCTCATTTTATGATAGTTAGCTTACAGTATTACCCAAAATGTTAACTATCTCAACTTTACAACAAATGTATTTCTCTGCAGCTCTGATTGCTTAAGTTAAAGTACAGTAGAAATTCGATTATACGACATTTTTTTCGACATACATACTTAGATTCGAAATTTTTTTATATTTTGAATCGTCTTTTAAGCTCTAGCCATCTTTAGCAAGCTTTTTATACTAAGTAGTTTCAGTCTAAAACCCCTT
Organism: Ecliptopera silaceata; assembly: GCA_932527185.1. Lineage (NCBI taxonomy): Eukaryota > Metazoa > Arthropoda > Insecta > Lepidoptera > Geometridae > Ecliptopera > Ecliptopera silaceata. The sequence goes on along the minus strand of OW052196.1, from coordinate 11,276,436 downwards.
AGCGCTAAAATTTGTAATCTTTGGTCAAAACTCACTCCATTCCGCTAAGATTAGTAATCTTCAGTCAAAACTCACCCCTTTCCACTAAGATTAGTAAATTTTAGTCAAAACTAACCCATTAGCGCTAATATTAGTAATCTTCAGCCAAAACTCACGCCTTTTCGCTAAGATAAGTAATCTTCAGTCAAAACTCACCCCTTAGCGCTAAGATTAAAAGTCTCCTCGAATCGAGCGTCAAAGGTGATCCTCTCCTGTTCGAGCGCGTTGCTAAACTGCGCCAGTTTGAGCGGCGGGGGGGCCCCCTCGCACGTGTACACGATGTCTACGGCGAAGGGGGCCTCCACTAGCATCTGAACTGGCACGAAGTTCACCTCCTTACCCTAGAAACATTAAAAGACAATACTTAACATCAGTACCCCAAGTACGAGTTTCACGGATCGCAGAGACGCACGTGTCGCTCCGTGTGTGCACAAACTCGTACTTGGGGGTTAATATTTTGTATTAAGTATGTCAGTCTTCTAGTATCCATAACACTAGATGATGTTGTGTGGATTGGCCAGCATTATTCATTATTTATTTATTTTATTTACACAATACAAAATAAATCAATATTGATATATTTTTTTTTTAAATAAAAGATTTCCGTGAATGTTTATTTAATATCCTGTAGTAAGCAAATAAGACCTGGTCATTTAGTTCAGGGTCCGGAGCAAGAACTGCAATCCGACCGAGTCCTGCATGCGGCTCGGCCTGCAGTATTGAGTAGACCTTGTCTTTGAGGAGGTTCAGACCTGACAGGTGGGCCTCCGTTTGTGAAGTGTGGAGCACTTTGCCTGGAATTAATAATAAGTCTTATTATTTCCCTTAATATACTAACAGAATAAGCTAATACGTATATTGAAAATTAATTAATTAAGAATGATAAAACATTGAATTAATTAATTAATATTATAATTATACATTTACAGATTAGATGATAGATAAAAACTTAGCACAGGTAGAAATTTTACACACAAGAAACTTTAAATCCACAGCACAATTAACGGCCTTATCGCTAAGAGCGATCTAGGCGCAATGTTCGCATCACACAAAAGTTTGTTCTTGTCGGTAGAGCTTATGTGATAAGCTGTGGCGCGTGCTTTCTCATAGTACAAGCTTTTGGGACTTATAAATACTTATGTATATATTTTGTTTTAACCTGTACTATCCCACTGCTGGGCAAAGGTCTCCCACAAAACCTTCCACTTATTCCGGTTGGCGATATTCCACCAATCCCTCTCCTGTAGCTCTACCATGAGTTTTTACTATACTATATATACTATACTCGCTAGCGTCTGTAGTTAAAAAATGTATGAAGATTTGTACAGCGCCTCTAGCGGATACTTGGGTACTCAAATTCGTACTATTTACGTAACTACTGTAGTAAAGTCAGGCGATTTTACTGTGACAACTCATAGTAGAGGTACTGGGCTTATATGTATAAACAAACTCGTAACATAATTTAATGTAAATTTTCAATCACCATGAACTACATGGAATCGAATCCTAAAGTTCCGATGTACAGCGGTGTGTCCCAGTATGGCGCCTTTCTCCGTCCACAGCTGACCCTCGTTCTCGTCTAATGCACCGTACCACAATAGCATTAACGGCCATTTTGGATTTTTCTGAAATAATAGCAAATACGGAATGAACAGGCCATTTTAGACATAGGCAACTAAACCATTGCCTAATTAGATAAGATATTTTTTAAACCAAATTAAAACAACACACACCCTCTGACACAACATTGGGGATGCTAGATCAATGCTGCCACTAACCCAAAGTCCTTCTCCGTTACTTTAAGGAGTTGTGCTGGCTGGGGTGAGGTTAGTACCCCATTGCGGGACGTCTGTGCAGATCTTATTCCCCCAATTAGAATTAGATGGTACTTAAAAGAAACATCCAGGCACCCACAAACTTATAACACCCCATAGTTTTTGCGCCGTTGGTTAAAAACAATGTTAGTGAGCACCTTACCGCAGTTACATTAACTCTAACAGTCCACTGCGTAGCCCCCGTGGCCGCTGCATTCTTAATAAATGAAGTGAGTAATGTGTACGGAGGATCTTGTATCAGCTGCTCTCCGAAGGTCTCTCCGTTGTGTCGGAGCCAGCCGTATGATGGAAGATTGTCTTCTTGTTTACATTCATGTCTGAAAACAGAATTAGCATTAAGATTGGCACGTAACTCGGATGCGGCTAACATGATCTACCGGTCCATATATGGGCTATTTAGAAATACTGTTTAGGCGGCAAATACCGTGAGGGCACGATGGAACTGGCATAGTCGGTCACCTAAAGTTCCTAAAAAATTAGTTACAAAAAAAAGCATTAAGATTTATATTATGGTATACACATAGTGGTGCGGAAAACAGGCTTCTAAGATGTATAAGTTTCATTTAAATTGGTCATGCAGAGTGATGCTTTAACAAACAAACAGACAAACTTGACTCTTTCTATATTTTTAACTTTATTTTTTAGCGTCTTTGGTTTTAGAAAAGCTGAACAGGACTTGTACCCATGACTAGCCCTTTGATTCATGGACTGGAACGCAGCAATCAAAACTACCTAGTGGCTGCACATGTGGTAGTAGTTCCCTAGATGAGCTCTTTTACAAGATCTACATCATCAAAGCTAACTTAACTGTAATAGCTTCTGTCACAAGTGTTTAAAAAACTTACCGAATACCCTTGTGAGACTTAAAATTCATCTCATACCACATCAAGCCGAAAACTGGAGATTTCGGCTCTCGACTCTTCAGGCCTAAATAGACCCCGGGCCGGTATGTACCCCAGAACCTTTCTGGGACATAAGGACCCATCATTCTTTCATGTACTATCTGAAATTTATTAAATAATTATAGTTTAAGTAATAAGTTATTTAAAACAGGTATGTATAGATTTTCTTAAATATTTAGGATAACAAATTGTGCACTAAGATTTATTGTCAATTTCTAAATATACAAAACTACCTACTATAATTCTAAGGGTCTATCTATTAGTTTTAAATATGAAACGTTTATATAAAATTACGCCGGGTGGATATGTATCAAGGATATTTACCTTTTTATTGTCAAATGGAGTGTTGACCCTAGTTTCCAGGTAACCCTGAAGACCTACGAACACAGCGATGCAGAAACACGTCCCTCCAATACACGTCTTCCAAGCTGAAAGGATCCGAAAGCGCTTCCTGCCATCAGAGCATCCCTCACTGCCAGAACTACTGCTAGTCTCCATGTTAGCATTGTTCTGACTTATTTTCACCGTCTTCCGAGGTCTAACCATGTTTGTACCACGTCTTGGGCATATGCGCAAGTGTTACTGCAGATAATTCAAAGAAACACTGTATTTAAACAGAAATTTTAATAAATTTGTCCGACCAATAACTACCCAACGCTAGCTCGACACAACATATGTGAGACAGAGACAGCATATACTTTGTGATGACATTAGACAGACGTCAAGCTGTCAATAAATATTTACATCCAAGTGAGGTCCAAGTGAGGTGCTAGCTGTTCAATTCCAGTCTGTGACAATGACAATCGTAGTAACAGTAAGCCAGGACTTGTGCCTGCTTAATAAACACCTGATCCTGTTCAATATACGGACACTGTCAGGTCAATCAACATTAATAATAGTTCTGTCACTTTCAAATTATTCTATTCTACTCGCTCTTTTAATTGGTTTATGTTTGTTCTTTCGCTGGTTTGATAAAAGTACAAGAATGGTGTACGGTTTCAGTTTTTTGTAAGTATCTACCTACCTACATTATCTAGGTGTAACTTGCTCGACTGCATATTGTCAGTCTTATCCTTATCAATCTACTTCTGCTTGGTTCTTTTCTTACAGGTAAACCGTCATGGTTGTAAGCAAGTGACCCAACTGCCAAGCGGTTGCTTCTGCATTACTGTAGTATAGTACTGGGGACTTAACAATGCAGTAGATGCAGCAAATCCACACACTCATACTCTGCCGTACGGCAACATATTCAAAATTGACACTAACTCTACAACACAAAGATGCTAAGACCACTTCTTGACGATAGAAACTATGGTATACTGCTACTGCCCAGGGCGATTAATTTTGCAAGAGGCCTATATGTATATCTGTGTATTAAAATAATATAAAATCATCGTCACTGGTACCTTATCTACTACTAGTAGTTTTTAGCAATATGTGTTATATAAAATTTAAATGTATCTTATAAAAAAGTTAGGTATTGCATAAAAATTACTTCCTTATTTGAACTTCCGGTTTCCGCCATCGATCATTATTTTCAGCGACGCGTGGCTAACACCACGCAAGTGCAATAAATGATTTTTCGAGGTGTTATTGTTTTTAAGTTTTGACATCAAATATCTATCATGTTTTAAATTCCTATTTCTAAATAGGTTTAGCCACCTACCTAATGAGAAGCTAAACTTTCATTTCGATATTAGGTAGGTAGTTTAATACTTAATTGTTTATAATTTGACTTACGGTACGACTAATGAAAGGGTTTCTATTCCTCTAGAGTTTGATGATGTGGCATGGCAAATAAACATAGCTAGAATGGCTTCAAGCGCATCTTCATCGAAATGAACAGTCGCCTGCCACCTGTCTATTATACCAAGTCGATAAAACAGCAAAACCTTGTTTCGACTAGCGCCCTTCTTGTCTGCGTCGGTAAAGCGGCGCTGCGCTGCCCCCCGCCTCGTCTCAATAACTCCCGACCCCCTCCGACTCGAGCCGACCGAACGATCCCAGTGCGATCGAGCGATACAAGCCGCGCGTACCTGCTCCAGACATAAATATAATGCGCCATGCTCCGCGGCTGTTATGAGACGAACGCTTAACATTTTCCTCAAATTATCAGTGAAATAATGTAATAAACGGACTAAAGTTACAAGTGAACGTACCAAAGTGCCTCGGCCTTTGTGGACGCACGCGTTGTTTCTAAACCGCCGGCCGGTAGACGCTACACGCGACAACGCTTCCAAAAAAAAACTAAAATCTCGATGTCAGTGAGCGGGAGGATCCTAGTGTCAGTGTAGTGTAGTTTTAAAATAGTTAAATGGGTAAACGTCGTGCAATGTTCGTATGAGGAAGAAAAGCAATCGGAACATCGTAAGTGTATAGAGCTCAGTGTTATTTCTGTTGTGTCAGAGCACAAAACTGTGGGGTAGCTCGCCCCCGTGCCAGTACCCGGAGGTTTTATACGAATGGGGCGGCCGCTGAGCCACGGAGGTACGGAGGTCTATCCCTCGTATTCTCACTGTTTTTTTACCATTTCAAACAGGTCTTTTTTTCGTAACCCCTTTTTTGTGTGAGGCATTTTTTTGGAGGGAATGTTTAGGAATCGATATCTTGTAGGTTATGAGTGCCTGGTACCCACGTACGAGGCCCGTCTTGCATTTCTGATAATAAACTGGTTTTGGATCTTTTGGAGCTATAAATAATCACTGATTCACGACGAGTTCCTCATGAAGACAAAACTAAGTAAGAAGTTTTAATTCAAACGAGCGATAATTTAATAACTAAGAACTTTTGCAAATAAACAAGAATCAATGATTTGCTTGGCCAGTAAAAAAACTGGAACGTATAGTCTGTTTAGGTAACCTCAAAACTAGTTTTGTTATGTAGGTACTTTACTTACATAGGTACCTATCTACCAACGGGCAGTGACGAAACAATAATACCTATACCGCACTAACCAGTAATGTATGATATCTAATTAAAGCAAGGACTTCTAAATTGTACACAGTTATTGTAGTAAGTCGTTAAAATTATTGTTCTGGCGAGAATCAATCGACACCCATCTATTAGAACCTCTTTATGCCTAAAACAATGTTTTCCTTTTCACAATCGATACTAATTATATTTGTGTAACTTCAGAGGCAATTAGTTTTTACTATTAAATAGTAATATCTGTCTTATATTTTATAGAAACAAGAAGTTACGAAAACACCCAAGAACTGATCTAAAACACAAAAATAATAAATAATATAATAATAAAAAGATTTATTTTCTCTCAACAATAGGTATAACATCAAATTTGTAAGTACATATTATTTTAGATTGTTATTTACGTTTGTGTTTGTGTTTGAAAAATAAAATATATTTTGACATGATCAAGGTCTATCTAGCTAGATGGAGTAACGTATCCAATGATTTAAATTCTGTAAGTACCTATGGGTACACCTATGTATTTACAATCACATATATTCGAAAAAAAAAAAAAAAATCAGGCTTTCAAAGCGAAAAAGTTTATTGGGATGGCTGGCAAAACAATAAAAAAAAAACCAACCAATATAATTTAATCAAAAGTCCGAAAATGAAGTTGACAAAATTTTACGAATTAAAGTTCAATATCATCGTATTTGGATCATGAACCTAAAACAAAAGTTAAAACTGTATCAACATACTGAAAAGACATGTCCAAAAAAGAATGCGACTCAGAAAACGTCAATAACATAATAGTCTCCTTTAAATCTTTTATATCTTTTAATCATTTATATTAATGAGAGCAATATTAATAATTTGAAAAACCAATAACATTGAAGAACTAACCACTCATACCTTTAAAATAGTCTAAAAATGACTACTGTGTCTTGCACAGGAGTCATTTTTAACTGTGTGCTGACTTTTTCGAATGATTGACACAACTTCGGGTTGCCGATCGATTACTTTAATCTCAATAATAATAACCCCCAAGATACTGGCTGCATTCCCGCGCTGAATAGCAATGCTGATACGCACTTACCTACCTAGTTATTTCTAATATAAAAAGTACTTTGGAAAGCACCAAAGAAATCAATTTTTAGGTAAAATAAAAAACAGATCAGCATCATAACAAATACCTTCTGCTATGAAAAGAGATAGCACACCTAACAAAACTTTGAAAGTAACATAGAAAATAATTTGGCAAACTAACGTGTTTCGAAATTACATTCACAGTTACATAGGTACAGAACTACCTACAGAGGTTTTTGAGCAACGGTTTTAAATTGTCCGTGGATGTGGAATGGAGCTTTATATTTTTGACCTTGTTCGGAGATCCAATGCTATGCTCTGTTCATCTCTAGATGCATTCCACCTTGTGAGACTCATAAATGTCCAATACAGTTTTGTGAAAGTAACGAACAAAAAGAAATAAACTATTCAGCCAACTACAATACCAAGATAATTAATAAGTAATAACTAGATGGAATAGTGAAAGAACGAATGCTGAGGTGCTGAAAAAAGTATTAGTAAATGACTGATAGATAGAAGGTAATCGGTATTGTCGTAAAGAGTAAACTGAAATCGTAATCATAGCTTAAGACAGTCACAGTTAAAGACTGACCCCCATCTTATAAAAAGTTAGCGTCATCATTGCGTATGGTAATCAATACATCAATTTTGCGCTAACTTTTTATAAGATCGTAGCAGACTAGATTTAAACCAGTGTTTCTTAACTTCAAGTCCATGCTAGATATCGAAAGATAACATTACAAAATATTTCTGGCCAGTACTCGTAAATGCTCGTAGTATTACACAATCAAGATAACTGCGAGTCTGATAGAACGCAGACGCAGTGGATTGAGCGAGGAGCCTTGACATGACATGTGCCTATCACTTCAACAAAACACCCGACTTTTGATTGACAACCTTCAAACAGTCTAGTCTAGAACTACAAACACCTTGTACACCAGGGTTAAAACAGTTTGTGAAGCAAAATTCTGCTAGATTTGCAACGGAAACAGTTTTCAATGTTAAAAAAACATAATTTTTGCAATAGATTTTCACACCTCTTCGATGTTTCGTCATAATGCATGTTTGATACTGTTTTTAGACTTCATTCGTTGAAAGACTTTGTTAAGGATGAAAAAGTCAAAACGTAAGAGTAGAGAAATTACTACGGGAATCAATTTGTACCTCTAAAAAAAAATATGTTAGGCATTCTCTGTAACGTATCTTTAGCAACAAGAACCGTAAAAAAAATAATTTTAAATTGTCCTTGAGACCACAATCTTAGTTAATAACAATAAAGAGTTTATCTATAAGACATGTAGACTTTGACCACCATCGTGGCACAACGGGTGATAATCATCTGACTAACATTAACAACAGGGTTCACGTCTCGGTTCGTGACAAATATTTCTGATAATCTACCAATATGTTCGTTCCAAACTGGAACGTAGATATTTGGTGTTGTTCTAGGAAACTCATGACCAATAAATCCAAGATCTGCATTTGCGAAAATTCTCGAACTCTTTTTTGTACCTACCTTAAGGTATTAAAATAATGTGCAAAAGAGAGCATTGCCTTAAAATAGTAACTTTACAACTAAGATACAAAATGCTTGGTATTGTGTGGAAGGCACTTGGTACAAAATGTAATACATTAGATACCAATTTGATATAGGACATGTATTTCTTAACTTCATTTAGTTTTACAATAATGTAATTTGCTTGATTGTTTGAACCTTGCTTACTGGACAAGTGGACACTGGCCAACCTAAGAGTAGTATCAAGTTACATGTATGAACCAGAACTGTTAATAGTTCAACTTTAAACCATGCATAAAACTGGTAACAATAGCTTTGTGCATTCGTGTTTTATTCGTATATATCTTGAAAATTTCCTGCGGTCATTTCCTAGAAGTCTCGGTTCAAGCTTCAGCTTACGATCCTTTTTGCAAGTAATATAGAGAAAACAAGGTATTTCGAGACCAAGCTTGCTATAACAACTCCGCGGGCCATCAGACTTGAACAGACCATTTCAACGGGCTGACTCACTAGTACCTGCGCAGACGCAAAAACAAGGAACCGAAATGAGATGTCCCACTACTTTATGTTCAAGACACAGATTTGGACATTTTATAACAAAATGGCGCAAGATCTTTTTCTTTGTTTAGTCGAGATTATTTGTTGTTTATTGAATAAATGAAACAAGTACTTACCTGAAATTACTTAAAAAAGGTATCAAACACCAAGCTGTGTTGTTTTTGTATGATTACTGAAATATGTAATATGTTTGATTTGATGCTGTTGTATTTATTTGCCTAGATACAAAGGACTAGTAAAGCTATAAAACGCTCTTGGGAAGTACATTTAACTATAGAATGAACGTAAAAATCTTTAAAAACCTGATGATAAACTAGCAAGCCCTTTTAAAATAATACAATCTACTAATTATGAGACAAATAGGTGCCTAAGCTACTGTTTAACTAGTGTTAAGTTTGAGAAAGACTTGTGAAAGAAGGTTTTTTAGGTGGATGTCGAATGGGTCAGAGTACTTAGTTGCCAAGGGTTTCAAATCCAGGCAAGAAGAGGTGCCGATTAACAAGTGGGTAACTGAAAGCCTGTATTGCCCATCACTATCAGTAGGTATTAAGTCTTCTATGACTGTAGTCTGCACCATTGCAGGCTGTAGGTAAGGGTAAAACATTAATACAGACTGAGAAAATGTTTTGTCTACGCAAATAATCAATAATTTTCACAAACAGACAACACCCGCCCACGACACCGTCGCTCAGGTACCAGGCGGTCATAACCGCGCAGCAGTTCCAAAATAACCCGAATGCGTCGATGCACCTGCAGTTGTTTCACGTAACATGCATTACTAGAGGCGCCACTGTCTCTTACACTCAAAACATGAACAAACTAAATAGAACGCTGTTCATTTAGTTAGATTTTTGAATTCGATAATACAAAGTGCTTTATTCACAAACAAACTTACGACTATAAATAGGTACAGTATTTACAAAATGTACATTGTCATATAAAATACATAAGAAACAGTTGAGCTATCTACAGACCGTTGCAAACGATCTATAGATAGTTTAACTGATTCAAATCAGTAGCAATCGTCGCGTACCCAAGACACTGGCTGCATTGCCGCGCTGAATAGCAATGCTGATACACTGGGCCAGATACTCACCAGCCCTCGGGTCACGCGTCGCTTCGACTTGACGCCCAGAAATAATTTTGAAAACAATAAATACTAAGTTATGTTTTACGAGTTGAGAACTCCATTGTCAAGCGAAACGTCCCTCCGTACTTGGAAAGAGCAATGGATCAAAAGTTAGATATCGGCATGGGTGTTAAGCATGTTTAACCAAGTTTAATAGTACCTGGACTGTTTCCGTAATAAATAAGTACTATTATGCAACCCCTTATGCTGTACAAGTAAGGGATAGAAAAATTTATCTGCCTTGGAAAGTTCATGGCTAGAAATATCTACTTTACTAGAAACTTTACCTACGACACGCGATGTTAGGCACGCAACGCGTCGCGAAATTTTTATTCATGTAGATCGCTTGGTAAGCTGGATAGCTAATAAACCAGGGATTTCGTCTTTGCTTAGGCTAGGCTGCTAGGCTATAAAAATGGGTAATTTTTACTCCTAGAGAACATGCCTCTATCTCTGGAGTATTCCAACAAGCGCTGCATCTATACCTGAAAACCTGGACCTTAAAACCGCGGGAAAGGCTAAGAGCTGAGGAGTTCAAACATCTTTATACTGTGTATTATTTATTTATGGAATATTCTAGAACATGTTTTAATACAACAAAGAATTATTTAATTTTATTTACACAAACAATCTTATGACTAATACAGTATTTACAAAATGTACATACCTAGGCATATAAAATACATTAGAAACAGTTAAGCTATCTACAGACCGTTGCAAACGATCCATAGATAGCTCAACTGATCTAAATCAGTATCAATCGGAAGCGTACCCAAGGTACTGGCTGCATTGCCGCGCTGAATGGCAATGCTGATACGTTGAGCCAGATACTCACCAGCCCTCGTGGCACGCGTCGCTGCGACTAGACGCCCAGAAATAATTTGGAAAACCTGGAGGGCCTCGGTACCCCACGGACCTGGAGTCTCGAAAGATGAAAGATGATATTACACTGAGCTGTTGACATGTTGGAGTATGTTTTTACTTAGTTGTGTAACTGCTACAAAAGACCATGTTATACGCAGTGCTGATAATCATAGGTACTGAGCGGTTTACCATACAGATAACAAATTATCAAGTTTACCAATGTTACGATGACGTTTGAGGATAATAACTCATAATTTTGCGTCCAGGATATTCCTAAAACAGTTATTAGAAAAGTTCAACTATACTAAAATAACTATACTATCAGCAACCCACCCAAGGGCGGATCCAGCTTCGGCGCCAGGGGGGGGTCACGATCAAGCTTTGGCGCCAGGGGGTCACATAGTCGTGGTCCACCTAAGTCCAGGAACCAGCTCAGGGGGGGTCATGAGATCCGCCGTTGAACCCACCACACTGGAGCTCAACTGTTGGATTAAAAACCATAGACTTTTATGACAAAACGTGATTTCTTTTGACTTCTTGGGATTTCTATAACATTAAAAGTGAGCGTTAAGGTTCAACCCTGTATTAAGATTTAATAGTGTTCTAGTTAGAGAAAAGAATCATTTAAAATAACTTCTGGTGCGTAAAAACATTAAAGCTAAATGCTAATGAATGCAAAAAAAATGTGAAGTGCCAAATATTCAGACGGTCCTCTGGTCAGGATTAACATGCCTTATTAATGCTAATTTCATTATTTTTTCACAAATTGCCAACTATTCAGACGTCTGAATAGTTGGCAATTTGTAAAAAATGTTTCTATCACTATCTCCATAAAAAAAGTGATCAGACGATACATTTTTCCTTATTTTTGGTCTACAACGTGTGCTGTGTTTCAGATGTCGGTGGGCCTGCAACGGCGCGTGCCGGCCCTGGACGAGGCTACCGGCGTGCCGCCCTCATGGAAGACCAACGATGCCCCCTTCCCGTCCTTCGCGCCGCCCGCAGGCTCGCCCGCAGGCCCGGCCTTCGCGGCGTCCCCCGCGCCGTCCACCCCCGGAGGCTTCTCCGGGCCTCCGTACGCGGCGCCGGGGCCCTTCGGTAGCCCCTCGGCGCGGCCGGGCTCGGGGGGCGGTTTCCCTCCTGGCCCGCCCCCGCAGCAGCACTTCCCTGGCCCAGGGTTCGCCCCCCCAGGGTCACCTTTTCATCCACATCCACCTCATCCGCCTATGCCGCCTCATCCACACATGATGGCACCGCTACCGCCACCTGTTGACAGGTCAGTACTTTAACTGTCATCGACTTTTTATCTTTCGATTTATACATTTCCTAAATCCACCTATACCGCCTATAGATATTAGTCACATTTTATTCTAATGCTGGTAGTCAAAGTCTGAAAAGGCCACATAGTTAATTGGGTTTAAGACATTGCGGTGTATATTTCGTCTATTTATTACAAAATTGTACCGACAACCTAGGTTTAAAATTTTCGAAAACTCTGCTTGTGACGTATGAGCACAGTGACGAAGTTTTGTCTACTCAATCAAAAATTGCGTTCAAGTAATTTTGAAAAAATGCATTAAGTATAAATTATTTGCGAGCTTTATAACTTTACCACCATTGTTCCTTTTAAATAAAAATATTCTCCAAGAACTTTAGTTTGTTCATTTTGTGAATATTTCCATAGACTCTTTTCAGCAGAGAAGAGTCCTTACCAGTTTAGTGTTGTTGAGACTTGAAGTAAAATACTCTCGTTATGATACTCTCTCATTTTCATTCACTTTCGACCTAGCTAACACACAAACGCTAGAAAGTTTCGTTCATCTACAAAACAATCTTAGATTTTGTAACCTAACTACGTGATACTATTTTTTTTAAACTACTAAACTAACAGAAAGTCGCAGAAATTATTATTTTTGCATACCTAATATTTGAAAATTGCTAATTATGCATTAATAACGCAATATGAATTTTATAAAATATATCCTTAGTGGTAAAATCGCAAAATTACACTCTGAACCGCACGGAGCGCGCGCCGAGCTATAAAACTGTGAGTGTGTGCGTGTACAAATAAATGTAGGTGAGCGCTACGTGGGTATTGTATGTACAGTCGGCAATATCATTTCATTTTTACTATCAAGTATTTATTTATTAAATTTATAGGTTTTTACTAAAAAACTATCACCTCCAATGTCTGTCTAGTTCTATAGTCTTACGGCCGGTTTCTCGAACGATGATCAACGAAAAAATCAAATAATTACTATGTGCCAAACTCGGATCAATTGTGATTTGCGTTTCCAGAAACCGGCCGTTAGAGATATAAGAGACCATGTGAAATGTCAATGAATAGGTTACTATAATTTTAAGTCATAAGGAGACGAAACATGTGGCACTCGGGGACTGCCGCGGTAAAGCTATTGCATAGCATTTTTGCTGCATTACGCATGCGCAGTGTTAGGTTAGGTTAGGTTAGGTTATTGCGTTACGGAATTTCTGGATTCGGTCTCCACGCTCAAGGCCCGCGATATGCAATAGCTTAAAAAAATAGTGTGACAGATTATATTTTTGCAATGGAAATTTCGGCATAATGTCTCTGTAGAATCATGTGCGATTAAAAAATTACTGGTATTCTGTCAAACCACAACACATCAAACAGACAAGATAACAGTGTAACTGCATTGCTCAGGGAATTTCGAGATTTGCTAAAATTCTCTGTCTCAGAGTAAGCTCCCTTAGTTTTAGCATGAAAGCCTCAATATCTTCGGGACTCACAGAATTTTTTTGAAATAAGCCAAAATTTTCGAGCTAAGCCTTATTTTCAAAATTACATATTATATGTTCCTACTAGGAATATTGTTGGTTTAGAATAATAATTGTCTGAGTAGGATTAACCCCGCTATCTCATGTATTAATTTAACACTGAAAGGGGTATTTTCCACATTTTGGCATTACATATTTTCATATAACTTTCCATGTTTTTTCTTACTATAGACTTACGATAAGATAAGAAAGATGTATTTATTTACTTAAGACTAGGTGGAAGACAACTACCTACCTACTATCTCACTTTCCGACCGATGACGACCGATGTGGCGCTGCGGTTGCGAGTTCGATTCTCGCCTTGGGATAAATGTTTGTATGGTCTCCAAATATTTATTCCGAGTGTTCTGGGTACTTTATATATATGTATAATAAAAAAATATCTATCTATGTAATGTATTGTATTAAGTACCTATGTCAGTCTTCTAGTTCCCATAACACAAGCTCTGCTTAGCCTGAGCCTAGATGGTGAGAGAATCGCTAATCATTAAAATCTATTAATTATTATCTCAAAAAAAACATAATTACTAATTCATTTTTGTGCTATCTGTACTCATCCACCCCGGGTACGATCTATCTATACGTATTATATATTTGTTAGTACCGCTCCGACCACCGTAACCTGACCCGCAGCGCCCCGCGCGCTTCGAATATCAGCCGGCAATAAAAGGGCAGAGGGGTGACATTACAGAGGTCTAGTTTGACCGGTCGGTAATACGTACATAAGTAAAGATTGTATGGTAGACGGCTCTCGGGCCGAGTCGAGTGTCGTCTGCCGCGCTACCCGATCAAAATCGGTCGAAATTCAAAATGAAATTTTGACGTTTTTTGTTTTGGATCGGTTGTATTTTTGACTGCTGGTATGGTAGTAGAATACGGCCGGTTTCTGGAAACCCAAATCACGATTGATCCGAGTTTGACACATAGTAATTATTAGATTTTTTCGTTGATCATCGTTCGAGAAACCGGCCGATAATGTTTACACATAGAACATACATTTAAAAACAAATTAAACAAGAACAGATGTATTAAAAGGTCATCACTCAGCATATGCCACAGGGACTTTGTAAGAAGGATCATATAAAAAAACGGTAGGAACCAGGCCGTAAGTTTCTTGCCCGTTCTTCTAGGCTCGTCGCGTGGAACTGGCACCTAGAATCACCTAGTATGTAAGACGATTCTAAATGATCAGCGTGATTTTATTGAATAAAAAATATTTGATTTGCGCGATGATTATTAACTATCGTGAAATTTCGATGTTGTAATAAATAGATAGATACATCTAGTATTTCTTCTTGCAGTTAGTTACTGTTCCGTTTCAAAATATAATTACAAAATAGATTTTAAAAATTAAAAGTCAAGCGCAGCATTCTTAATAGTTTAGTTCTTATCAACCAGTCGAAATGTTTTCTTTTATACCTTTGATCTGCCAGTGGTTCAAAGATTGCGGTGTAGCAGTGAGTACACTGTCTACCTGCCTTTGGGGCCGTTTCGTGTCGGTAATCTCTTTTCTAAGGACGAGCTTAGTGTAAACTCAACACACTTACCTCAAATAGTTGTACAAAACGTCCTAACTCGTACCTCCTATCTTATAAAAAGTTAGCGTTGACTTTTACCTCAAATAGTTGTACAAAACGTCCTAAATCGTACCCCCTATCTTATAAATATGATGACATTATGTCATCATTACGTATGGTAATCAATACATCAAGTCTGCGCTAACTTTTTACAATTCTTTCTGATAGACAGTTAATTTTTTAGCTTTATATAGGTACATGATGGATCGTAGATTAAGCTGTGTTAAGTACTTAAAGTAGGTTCTATTTCGACTGGGACTGATGATAGCATGACTAAAAAGGACTTGTTCGTTCAAAGTTTTATAAGTTTCCTAACGTATATAAATGATTTTCTTTATAAACGGGATATTTACCATGATTTTTTCAAAGTTAAAAGTCAAAAGTTTCCTATTCAATAACAGTCACGCGGATCATTTAGAATCGTTTTACATACTAGGTGATTCTAGGTGCCAGTTCCATGCGACCAGAGTCTAGACTAGAAGAACGGGCAAGAAATATATGTGATTATTTTCCGATGTTCGACCCGTGATCATGGCGCTTGCAACTGTCCCGAAATAACGGGAAATAATTAAACTCACAAATCATGGTAAATATCCCGTTTACAATGAAAATTATGTTCAAAACCGTGATGGTTTCAAATATCATATAAATGATCCTCTTACAAATTTTCATGAGTCAGTCTAGGTATTAAATACATAAAATCTAGCCTAGTCTAGATAGATTAGATGCATAGAATGCGGCGGAAACAAATGTACTTAGGTAGATGTATCAGTCTCGGTCAATAGACATTTCTGACAATTTAGACTGATTTAATCCCAAAGTGACATTACAAGGCTAATGTCACATTGAAATGACACACCCGTACGTTCTGTCTACGGACTCGTATAGATCTAACAATGACATTTATTTTTTGGGTAATGAACGGTGATCTGCTCAAATGTAAACGTTTTACAATAACGATGTAGGTAATAAGAAAAAAAAATATGTGTGGCACTCGGGGACTGCCGCGGTAAAGCTATTGCATAGCATTTTTTGCTGGATTACGCATGCGCAGTGTTAGGTTATTTCGTTACGGAATTTCTGGATTTGGTCTTCACGCGATAGAAGCTATGCAAAAGCTTAAAAATAAGGAGAAAATTCTAAAAAAAATTCCCTTATAATATTCATGGTCATTTCAGACATCACACTCTAGCCCCAAACTAAGTAAAGCTTGTACTATGGGAACCAGATTGCTGATTTTTTTCATTGTAAATACATGAACATAGAATACATAGTAACACCCAGACACAACAAATATTTATGCTCATCACACAAACATTTGCTCTGGGTGGGAATTGCACCCACGACCCACAGCATGGAAGGCAGAGCTACCAACTGAGCTGTGACGCCTGTCAATTGATTTGTATTGTATCTGTGCACTATTTTTGCATGTGTCAAGATGAAGGCGCGTGCATATTTAACATGGCTAATCCTATCATTTTTAATTTTGAAAATAGATAGTTAAATAACTCTTTATTGTTTACCATACACAAATAAAAACAAAGAACTTAAACAGGTAGTAATACATGGCATCACAATGGGCGGCCTTATCGCTGAGAGCGATCAAGAGGTCGTGAAGAGATCGCTCTCAGCGATAAAGCCGCCAATTCATTTTTTTTTCGGTTGCCTGGTCTTCCAGGTCTTCTTCAAAAAAAATGAATTTCAAAATGGAATGCTGCGCCCGACTCACGTAGTCAGTGACTAACTAGTTAACCTATATTTCTGGTAGTAGTAGGTATACATATACGTACCGCGGTTGTAGCTATAGCTATGGGGTGAGGGGAGCACGTGGCAAGGGTGGGTGGTGGCCCGAGATGGCACGCTCTTGGTCCTTTTGGCTAAATGGCTTCACTGTAGCCTTATAATTTTTGTTGCCATTTTTATGGCCTACGTAGCGAATCTTGGTTTACCATAAATCCAGATTTAAGTCATTATTCAGTGAGTATTTCGATTTGAAAAAGATTTAATTTTGATTGCAGTGTGTTTTTTCTGATCACTTCCTTGTACTGTCAAGTGCTAATATTATTGTTTTTAAAGTTACGAAACGTGATGATAATGTATAATGATATATTCTACTTTTCATTAAAGTATTTTTCATATACCTTCTTCTACCGAGATCATACTAAATTAATTTAAAACAGTTTTATATATTGGTAAAAACAAAATCCGCGAAAAACGTTTAACGTCTAATTACTCAAGTATCAAGATCTCGCGGTTCCAGTACAATGGCACCCCCGACCCCTGGTACGGTTCGCAAAAAAGCTGAGTCCAACGAAAAATAAAATTTTATTATCATCCAACTTTGAGAGGAAGAAAGTCACCTGCCCCTCCAAAGTTCACATTCTAGAACGGCTAGAGAATAAAAAATAAATAAATATTCATGGACAAATCACACATCACGCTCTAATCCTCAAAGTCAAAGTCAAAATTACTTTATTCAGTAAAATCATAAGGATCATTTAGAATCGTCTTACATACTAGGTGATTCTAGGTGCCAGTTCCACGCGACCAGAGTCTAGAAGAACGGGCACGAAACTTAGCAAAGCTTGTACTATGGAAACTAGATTGCTGATACAATACTTATATATCTTGTAAATACATTCATAGAATACATAATGACACCCAGACACAGAACAAATATTTATGTTCATAACAGAAATATTTGCTCTGGGTGGTCGAACCCGCGACCTACAGCATGGAGCTACTACCAACTAAGCTGTGACGCCTGTCAATGTATGAAAACAATCCCGTGGCTTACCATATCGGGTTTAAGTGATATTCATTTTCTTAATTTAGCAAGTGTACAATTTGTTTTACTAGTTGACTATTGTAAGTCAACAAATTGTAATTATTAAATCTGTCTTATTTTTTTTTTTGTCAGACAATGTTTTTATGTTAGGTATTCTGTATTCCGCGTTTTTTAATAGTTTCCCTTATTATCAAACCCATAAGAAAAATGGAATAAAAACTAATGCGACCACTGAAAAAAAACCTATTAACTCCTTCTTTTTTTTGTGTAGATAAATACATAGAATACATAGAAACATCCAGACGCAGAACAAATATTTGTATTCATCACACAAACATTTGCTCTGGGTGGGAATTGAGCCCACGACCCACAGCATGGAAGGCAGAGCTACTACCAAATAAGCAATGACGACTGTCAATTAAAAAAAATTGGATCAGTATAGCTCAGATACCATGTACGTATTTTCTAATCTAAACTAATATTATAAAGAGGAAAGATTTGATTGTTTGTTTGTTTGTTTGTTTGCATCGAATAGGCTCCGAAACTACTGGACCGATTTTAAAAATTATTTCACTGTTGTGAAGCTACATTATCTGTGCTGAACATAGGCTATATTATAATGATATTTTTTATATAGGCTACCCGTGCGAAGCCGGGGCGTACTCCTAGTGTATTATAATTCTATAAGAGAGTATACTCATTAGTTAAAAAAAATATAACTTTTCAGAGTAGCGGTCTTTGTTTATGCGGTAATAAGCTATGTATGTGTGGAGGTGTACCTGAGAGTGTGGTGGTGTGGGTGATGCTGCGTTTACTGTCACTGTCAATCACGGTTCGACTCGGCGAGTTAGTGGAATAGATAGAATATCTCCTCAGAATATTCCTCATTTCTTACATTGGTGTAGGTACTTATATAAACAGTTTGTTTAATAAGCGGCCTTATTGCAAAAAGTAATATCTTTGAGGCAATCTGTGGACTGACATCACTCCCAGCTTTTTGCAATAAGGCCGCTCATTGTACAAACTGTTTTAAAACTTAAACTGCTCTCAAACTCGCGAAAACATAGGTTTAATGTTTGTTATCACAAATATACTAAAAAACTATCAATATATGACAAAAAGTCTTTTTAATTGCATATTTTTGCCAAATTAGATAAATAATACATTTTTTTGAATGACCATTGCACTTTTTTCTAACACAGACATTTTATGATGTCTAAATGTCTACTAGAAAATATTTTTTTAATAATATCTACTCAATTCAGTAACTTATTAAGTTTGACTTACTATGTAGTTGAATGTATGAAGTCCATAGTAATTATAAATGGCAAATTATTACCCACCAAAGTGTCTCATCACTCCATTTCTCAGTAAGCGTATTAAGTTTTTACTTTTACTTTACTATATTTAGCGTATACACAAGCGGTTGACCTTTGCGTTTTCAATAATAAATCAATACACCTGTCAGCTATCTACCGCCAAAAAAAATGTAAACATTCCAGTAAATAGCTCAGTGCAAACGCTGCACACTGCTGATAGCCCCTTTATCTCATCTACAACTACGTCAACAGACTGAGTCTATCTCTATCAGACGCGCTAATTACACATCTCCGCATCTCTTTCACTTGCCGGTAAGCCCGTTTCATTCACGCAACGCGCTTGTGTATCTTCCCTCTCGCTCGGATGCTTTGTCCTTGTCGCTCTAATGAATTGAATCAACGATGTTCTCTCTCTTCGTTTCGTTGGGAAAGAATTTGATTTTTGTAATTTCTACTCGTCTGCATTGGGATGATTTTTAATAGCAATAAATTACAAAGTGAAGAATATCATTGAAATATAAGTATAGATTTTATGAAAGTTATAGTATTTTATTAACAAATTTTTTTTTCTTGGGTTTTCTTAAAGTATTCAGTTACGCACTTCCAGTTTAGATTGCGATCAGGTTTTAGGGATGTGCCGCAAAAACTAAAATTATTTTAGTCGATTATCAGTAGATATCAACTAAACCACCGATCTGACAAGAAGCATAGCATTGCTTTTTATTGATATAATATTTATAAACTAAATGTTGGATCGAAAACAAAAGACAGTCGAGAATTACCTTCGTATAATTTTAGCAGACGCATCAAACTTTCTTGGTATTTTTCAGTGAGTTCGAAATAGTTTGACCAAGTTCAGCGTCAGGCCAATCATCTCCTGCCATCGAAGCGTCAAACTGGAAGTGCTTTCACAAACTTTCTCCATGCAATTGTCTATGGTGTCATTCATGAAGACTTCGGCACAAATCTAGACGATTTTTATTTTCAATTGAGACATCATACTTCTTTAGCAACCTTTGCGCATTTGAAAAATAGTTTCAGTTAGATATTTGCTGTATTAACTAATGAAATGAACTATGTATTTGGCATATTAAAGTAAAATTACACAGAGATGCTATTCTATTTATTAAAAACGTCTTGTTATTAATATATTATTCGTAACTTCAAAAATACGAGCTATTAGAAATATATTAGTTCTGCATTAAAAACTAGCAATGTGAAGATATATCTAGTTGTAATCATAAAAACGCCAGTACGCATGCCATGTCCATATAGCCAAGTGCTCCCCTCTTTGAAGGTCACATAAACAGGTGGAGCCCACTTCCAGTTTTATTGTCTCACAGCAAAAACTAGACTTATTTGTTATACTTTAAAGCCACCTGACTGAATTTTAGGAACGATTGCAGAGCTTTTTGGGACGATAAGAACTTCTTTTCAAGCTATTGCATAGCTTCTTGAGTGTGGAGACCGAATCCAGAACTTCGGTATCGAAAATACCAAACGAAAATAACCTAACACTGCGCATGCGTAATCCAGCAAAAAATGCTATGCAATAGCTTTACCGCGGCAGTCCCCGAGTGCTACACGTCTTTTTTTTATTCGACTCATTGCGTCCCACCTGCAGGGAAAAAGTCTTTCCCAAACTCTTCCACTCATCTCAATTTCCTGCGGTTATTCACCACTCTGTCGCGTACGAGTCGAGATCGTCTCTCCAACGTCTTCTCGGTCAGCCCGGTCTTCGCCTCATATTTTCGGGCACAGAACTTTCCTTGCATACGATTAGGTATTTACTTCTAGATCAATCTTAGCTAGTGCTAATAATCACTTATCAACATCACTGGCACACCAGGAGCTCATGAGTTAATAGTGCGTTTCAAAGACCTTCTTGTCCATCGGTCATGTCAGTTGAACGGTGAATGAATGGAATGAAAAGATTGAGTCTTCACGTCAGAGCGGACCAGATGATGCAGCAACTCTTGGAAATGGGCGTCGGAGAAACGCTTGTACATAAAAATAACACCAAACAAAAGACAAAAAAACAATAGTTTAAACTTCATCAGTAGCGTGCAACGTTATCAGTACCGAAGATGCCATAGATCTTTTGAAGACTTAATAACTCAGGGTTGGTCTCATATTCAAATTCGCAGCTGACAACCGTTTCAGAACTGCCAAAAAGAGTGAGAAAGTATTAAGAATACTTCTAGCAATGATGACCCCAGTATATTGGTTAACGTAACAGTTGAACCGACGCAAGCCACAATATCCAAAAATAAACTTTGCGTGAGGTTCGGCATAACTTGAAAGTAAGCTGCTTTGTTTTATGAAGTAGTGTTTGACGTCAGAAGCGAGCGATCATAACGAATAATGACGTACTAAACATATTTGTGTCATATAATCATATTGTAGGTTAAATAACATGCGGACACTCTTTAGAAATAATACATCTGCTTGACCTTGGGACTGTCAGAATAGCATCTCTGATGTTGTCTTTTAAAATATACTATTCATTTGTCAAGTTATCGTAGTAGCGCTCGCCGGTGTCGCCACTTGACCGCTGCCAAACCAGATTTTGGTCTATTGTGGCAGATGTGATTGACCTAAGACAAGAACCAGTTTTTACTATTAATCACTCTGACATAATGTTATCGTGTAGTATGTATGTGATGTGGCCGCGCGAGCCGATAGACGACGCCGCCCGATGTTCCCCGAGAGGCTGACAGTTCGTCAGTCGTCCGTCACTTCGCTTCGCAACACTTATGTATTGGGTTACATAGGTGGATAGGTGCAGTGTACGCGCCGTCGTGCCGGCAACTAGCGTTCTCTCTTCATATTTACTCTGCAGTTTCGAAAACCGATTGCCGAAGCGTATGCTCGTGAAATTATTTCACGTGTCCTATCGATTTGTGGGTTGCGTTGTCGATAGGCGATATTATTACGCGCAATTGGTTGTTGTGCGGCGGGCGCGCGTTGCAGCGGTCGCTATGTATTGGTTGTACTGTACACAACAGTTTCAGGTCAGGTGCCGTGAGGTGGGCGCGATCGTTGTCCGTTTTCTCTGGGGTTAGGTATTGGAGTTTTCCCCGCACGTGTCCGCCGCCGCCGTGCGGTCCTGTTTACGTAGCTCGGTGTAGTGCGCGATGCTAGCTAAGTACGGAGTCATTGACACGCCGGTATGACACACATTCCGCTTTGACTGACGGAACGCTAACACGTCCGCGGTTTCTTGCTCATTTTTTGTGTCGAGTTATTGTAGTGTCTAATTTATTGTTTCTGTGGCTCTTATCGTATTTCTTGCTTAAGTTTCGTTTCCAAGTGTGCGTGGCGCAAGCATTGTTTGCAGTGTTATCAGTGTATGTAGTGATAACGATGTAACCCAAGGCAGTCTCCTTGAAATCTCGCGAATTCTGGGATTTCCGCGTTTTATTGTCAATCGTGCGACTTCTGGTTTTTGTGATACTTTTTGTGCTATTGCTAGATTTTTCGGTGTTACCAGTCGAGAGTTTTTTTATTATACCTACTTGATCATAATTTGCCTCGTATGTTAACTATTAAAATAGTATTATTTTAGAAAATCAAATGAATTATCCCTTATTTTTAATATCATAAAATGTGCCTAAAATAATTGTTGCTGAAGTTAAACTATCCGTAATTCAAATCGATAATTTTACCAAATCGTTTCATGGACACCGTTTATTAATAGATGTACAGTTTGATTTGTGTATAGAGAAACGTAGTTTACCTACATATCTACTCAACGTCGTCGCCAGTGGAATGTATATAATGTACATCTTGCACTATGTAGAATGTTATGTACAACGGATATAACAATATAGCGTAGTCACCGGTGTGTGCGTGCGAGGCGCGAGCGTAATGAGCGTTCTATGTGCTAAGAAACAGTAAAAAGTATGGCGCGAAGGCACGGAGCGGCAACGCCGCGTGCGTTCGGAGGCCTTGCTGCGCGGTGAAAACAATGCTCTTTTTGTGATATTCATATTTCGAGTAGGTACGCTAGCCATTTATCTATCTAAATGTTACGATGTTTTTGACGCTTGAATTATTACACAATTTGACAATTGTGGAGTAAACTCCTGCTGTAGGCATTTTAGATTGATTGTTATGTATGATTTCGAATAATATTTTTTTGATGTCGGCTATAATATTATAAAAAAGAAAGTAAGTATAATTATGAGAAATTATATCAAGCAAAGAACCATTGCTTTACCTAACTACTTCCAAACCTACTTCTCATAAGTATTCTATCCCATCCGTAATGTCAGATATAAAATCAATCGAACCATGTATAAAAAAAACAAACAAATCCGTCGAAAATAGCTAGTGGTATAAAAAAAATAGTAACCGATGTTGACCTTTCCGAGCGCGGCTCGTTACTAGCGCAGCCAGCTGACGCGGCGTTGCCAGGTCGCCGGCTTTAGAACGGTATATAGTTGCTTATCGCCTCTAACGCTACGGAATTAGATCTACAATCGCGTATCAATGTTTGGTATATAAAGAAGATACGCTGTTTCTATCATGGAGGATCACACTTCCCGCGCGAAAAATTCGAAATGCTTTTTATCAGTCGTGCTTGTGACGCGGTAGCTTTTACTGAAGACTGGCACTGAATATTCTTCTAACAGTTTTTGTTAACAAAATTCGCTTTCTGTTCGATTTTAGACGTGTGATGTGGAATCGATGATCGATAACTCGACTATTTTACTAAAACCAAAGTGACCAAAGTGGAATAAGTGCAATTCTGAAAGAAAATAATAACTATATAAATTATTATAACTATATTTACAAAAACTATATTATTTACAAACTATTTGGCTAAAAGCCTATTAGAAAAACTTTTGAAATTATTAACTTTTGCAACGTATTAATTTAAAAAACGTGAAAATATATTGAATACCAACGATCGAGTCAGTGTTTTAACTAAGAGTTAAATCATATCAAACTGCAATCGATACAAAATATAATTCGATTTCAAGATTATATCAATATAAAAAAAATATCTGCAAAAGGACCCACGGTTCGCATAGACAAAAAACATACTTAGAAAGTTAAAAAGTACCAGGAGCGCATAAGGAGAGTGGAGGTGATCAATATATAAAATATCTGCAAAAGGACCCTACGGTTCGCATAGACAAAAAACATAGAAAGTTAAAAAGTACCAGGAGCGCATACGAGGAGTGGAGGTTGTGAGGCGCGATGTCGCGGTGACAAGGTGGCCTACATGCCCGTGGCGCTGGGCTCGTTCGGCGGCGAGGGCGAGTACCAACCATACGCGCCGCAGCATTTGTACCACGAGTATGCGCCGCCGCCGCCGCCGCCGCCGCACTACCACCACCACATACAGGAGCCCTATCTTAGGTAAAATAACAAAAAACAAGATACTTATTTTGTCAATAAGTCTTAAAAGTATCAATACAAGATATTTTGCCAAAATAAGTGCTACAAACTGGTCTTAAAAATCTCAAACTAAACAATATAAAATAGTCTAGTGGTGGTAAAGTTATGTGAGCAAATCGTTACATGTACCTAGATGCTCGAATGTAGCGAAAGTAGGTTGAACGTGTAGGTTCGTCGTTAAAATATTCTTAGTTAGCTAATTCATCATCATCATCAACCGACGTAGGTCTCTCCCAAGACGCGCCACTGAGCCCGGTCTTCGGCTTTTCTCATCCAGTCAGATCGTCGCTCCATCTCGCCGGAGGGCGTACTACGCTAGCTAATTACTTTGATTAAAAAAAAACCCATTTACTTTTATGTAGCGTTTTTTTATTAAAAGGAATATACGCTATAGCATAGTCATAAATCTGTAATTTTCAGGATTTCTGAAACGGATTACAAGAATATAAAGTTTTAAAATGACTCTTTCTGTATTTCAGGCGGCACGCGCCTTACTTCGCACAACCAGACTACAGAGTTTATGAGCTCAATAAACGGTTGCAACAGAGGACAGAGGTATTTAATTAATTAATTTATTATATGGCAGCATTACAGAATTATATACTAAATAACTTATATTTAATATAATATCTAAATCGCTACACATGCTACAATTATTTACACAAACATGAATAATAAAGATTAAAAATTACAAAGACAACAAAAATAAAAAATAATATAATATGTACCTAATAATATAATACTTAGGCGGCAACCTAGTTTTAAGTTTTTTATAATATATGTATTTTTTTTTTAATCATTTATATTGTAAAAAACTTCTTGCTAAGATCTCAAATAAATGTGTACATAATACTTACTTATTTAATGTTATCATTGTTGAACTCCTAGTAAACCTAATTACAGTCCCTGGATAGAAGGTCGCTATAACCAAACTAAAAAAAATAATTACCAGCGTTAAAATGATGATTACTGCATTATTCTGTAAGGACCATACACCAACTCAATAGAACTAAACTGTTATTGAAATTTAGTCACTTTTATAAAAGCTTGACCATTTAGTTTCATATTTAGTCGATTAAAAATAGTAACAATCAAAATAAATTGTCTTTGACTTTGTACGCATACTTATAATTTGCGCTATATCGATAAACTAGATAATACTAATATTTTTGTTTAAATAGTATCTTCCAATAAATGGGGGATAGTGCAAATCCGCGAATCTACTATACGTAAAGCCGCTTATCTGCAATAGATCCAGTTTTACAGAGGAAGGTTAAAACTTAATAACTTTATTAATTCAATGAATTTTATTATTTTCTGGGCGATTCCTGGCTTCCGATTGGTAGAAATGAACTCGTATCAAGGCGGTGGCAGCCTATCAAGATTTTGCGAGATTTGCCCGCGAAAGTTACAATTGTCAGATACGTGGAATTATCCAATGCTAGTTTCGCGGATTTGCACTCTCCCCGATATGTAGACGTCACGTTAAAAATCAATCGGTCTTACTTACCGGCATTAATCAGTTGAACGTAAAGCTTTACACTATCCCCGATGATATGTAGACGTCACGTCAAAAATCAATCGGTCTGACTTACCGGCGTTAATCAGTTGAACGTAAAGCGCCACCTGTTGACAGAACATTGTACACATTCCAGGACTCTGACAACCTATGGTGGGACGCGTTCGCGACGGAATTCTTCGAAGACGACGCGACGCTCACACTCACATTTTGTTTAGAAGATGGACCTAAAAGATACAGTAAGTATACCCAGGGTGTTGAGCACGTGTATTGCATTCTTGGAACCAGTTTTAGCTTGATTTGCAAGTGAATTGTTATTATAAATAAATAGATTGATGATAAAGCTAATGACGACCGATGTGGCGTGGCGCGGCGGGTGAAGGTCCGCCTGCGACGCGGAGGTTGCGGGTTCGATTCCCGCCTTGGGATAAATGTTTGTACGATCTGCAAATATTTATTTCGGGTGTTCTGGATATTTTATATGTAATATAATAAAAAATATCTATCTATGTAAAGTATTGTATTAATATGTCAGTCTTCTAGTACCCACAACACAAGCTCTGCTTAGCTTGGGTCTAGATGATGTTGTGAGGATTGTCCAGCATTATTTATTTATTTACTGAATCTAACATAATATTATTGTCTATTCCAGCGATAGGAAGGACGTTAATACCCCGCTACTTTAGAAGCATATACGAGGGTGGAGTGTCAGAGCTTTATTACACGATGCGACAACCCAAGGAGTCCTTCCACAACACCAGCATCACGCTCGACTGCGACCATTGCACCATGGTCACGCACCATGGGAAACCCATGTTCACTAAGGTAACAACATAATTCATTATTAAAATATAACTTTATTTTTTTAACTTTTCCCACTGCTAGGCAAAGGTCTCCCCCAGTACTTCCAGTACTTCCGGTCAGCCGCCGCCTCCCACCAGGCTACGTGAAACGTGTCCAAGTCGTCACGCCAAAAATATAACTAACAAATATTTTTAGTCGATTATAACTATCGATTAATTTTAGAAGATCTTCTTCTTGCGTGTCAATAACTCAGAATAACTTTACACTCGAGTAGAACTCTGCTACTCTTAGCCCCTATTATCTTATTTTAGAAGATAAGTATCGATAAATTTTAGTTGATTATAAGTATTGATACATTTTAGTCGATTATAAATATTGATAAATTTTAGTCGATTCGCGTAAAAGCTATTTGAAAACTTAGGGTGACTTACCATGATTTGTAGTTAGATTCGACCCGTGATCATGGCGCATGCAACTGTGCCGAAATATCGGGAAATAATCAAACTCACAAATCATGGTAAATATCCCGTTTACAATGAAAACTATGTTCAAAACCGTGATAGTTTCAAACATTATATGACAATAAAGTGTCAAGACATGTATTATAGAGTGTGTGATACATTCCAGGTGTGCACGGAGGGGCGGCTGATTCTGGAGTTCACGTTCGACGACCTCATGCGCATCAAGTCGTGGCACCTCGCCGTGCGCGCGCATCGCGAGCTCATACCCCGACAGGTAATATTACACTTATAAATGTAAAAAAAATGGTTGTCTGTAAAGTCGGTTTACTGACGATAGTTGAACGTGACAACGAACGCAAAGGCCGATTGTGCTTCTTTGTCGCTCGTTCCGCGCTCTCGCTTGCACTTCATGGAACGCCTCAGAACGCCGGAACGCCGGAACGCTTCATGAGTCATGTTTTTTCGTGCGTGCAGCCGGCTCTATCGAATTATAAGACGTTGTCACGTCAAAAAATAATATTCAATAACATCACAAAGATCATTTAGAATCTTACATACTAGGTGATTCTAGGTGCCAGTTCCACGCGACCAGAGCCTAGAAGAACGGGTAAGAATCTTACGACCTGTACCTCCACCATGAGTTGTCACAGTAAAATCGCTGACTTTATTACAGTAGTTACGTCAATATTAGTATTACGAATTTTAGTACCCAAATATCAGCTAGAAGCGCTGTACAAATCTTCATAATTTTTTTAACTACAGACGCTAGCGAGTATATTAAATATAGTATAGTAAAAACTCATGGTAGAGCTACTGGTTCCTACCGTTTTTTAATATGATCCTTTTAACAAAGAATTACACTGTTATGAATAATCGACTTTTATTCATTTAGCCAATTTTTTTTTTTTATGCTAACCTATCTCGTCCCACTGCTGGGCAAAGGTCTCCCCCAAGTCCTTCCGATTCACCTCTGTTTTCCGCTTTTGTCCACCAATCCCTTCCAAAGATATCGAGGTCGTCCCACCATCGCCTTTTTGGTCGACCACGCCGCTGTCTTCCGTCTTCTGGCAATTGTTATAATATTATAATATATTGTTTGTTTGTGTTGGACTCCTGTTTCCGCATTTAGACGCTAGGGTGGTCCATTATTCGTGGGGGGCTGATCTGGCTACGCGTGTAGCCAGCCTAACTCGTCTCGTCCCAAAAGCACAGAAGCTTCCTGGGGGCTTCGGCGGCTTCGCAGGCTTGGAGGAGTGACCTAGGAATATTATATATTTTTATATATAATGGTTATATAACAAATACATTGTCCCCAGGCGGTGCACCCCCCGGACCACGCCGCGTTGGACCAGCTCGCGAAGAACATCACGCGGCAGGGGATCACCAACTCCACACTCAACTATCTTAGGGTAAGAACTACTATTTATTTACCCATGTTTTCCACTATCTTGCCACTTTAAGATTATTTGCAAGAATTAGGGTAGAGTGTTGTATAAACTTGTATAAATATAAATAGTGTTTACATATAAATATCTTGACGACCGATGTCGCTGGGCAGCCGAAGGTCCGACTGCGACGCGGAGGTTGCGGGTTTGATTCCTGCCTTGGGATAAATGTTTGTACGATCTGCAAATATTTATTCCGGGTGTTCTGGGTATTTGATATGTATAATAAAAAATATCTATCTATGTAATGTATTGTATTAAGTCAGTCTTCTAGTACCCATAACACAAGCTCTGCTTAGCTTGGGGCTAGATGATGATGTGTGGATTGTCCAGCATTATTTATTTTATATTGGTATGATGTTGCAGCTATGCGTGATCCTGGAGCCGATGCAGGAGCTGATGTCGCGGCACAAGGCGTACGCGTTGTCGCCGCGAGACTGCCTCAAGACCACGCTCTTCCAGAAGTGGCAACGCATGGTGGCGCCGCCAGGTCGGTGACATTTGTCTCTTATTGTGTTAGGGCTCCTTAGGGTTCCGTAACCTAAAGATAAAGAGGACCTTATTAGCAAGACTGTCGTCTAAAGATAAAACTGTTTCAAGACCACGCTCTTTCAGAAGTCTGTCTCACTCCACTCACTACACGTCTTATTCTATTCATTACACTCTAAACGCATCTAGTGCTTTATTTTATTATTTTTATGTAAATTTATACATAGTTCATCACACAAATATTTGCTATCTGAGCGGGGAACCCACATCCCACAGCATGGAAAGCAATGCCCGTCAAGTGTCAGATTCGTGGCGCCATCTTTCTCACAACATGACAAACCGCACTAACAAGCTTGCTCTACAAACAACAGATGGCGCTGCCTGATATAAACAACATGATTAATGATTATACACCGTGCTTGGTGATTAAGAGATCCTATATAATTTTATTTTATATGGAATACAAACTATTAAAAATTAGGGAATAATAGAATGAATGTAGCACAAATAAGGCTTAATTAGTAATAATATGATGTATTTGTGCAACAGAATCGCAGCGGCCCGCCAGCAAGCGACGCAAACGTAAAGGCAGCGCGGGCGCCAACGCCGCGCCCCCCGCGCCCGCCAAGAAACGATCTCCCGGACCCAACTTCAGTCTCGCGAGCCAGGTAACATTTGTAACCATATGTAACAATACAACGATCATGTATTACAATTTATTAAAGTACGTTAAAAACAGTTAAAGTATACAAATTACAAAATATGTATCTCGATTACCAGATTTTTTCCATAAAAATATTGTAAGGTATTTTATATCTTATATATCTTCTTTTCTAGTAGCAAAGTTAGTGTTGACATTATGTCACCACACACATGGTACATGGAACCATACACATGGTTGTTACATATTATTATGGTAATCAAAGCAACTCTATGCTAACTTTTTATGTGTCAGACCGTATTCTATGTGCCAGTTCCTGATCTAAACTGTTTTGTCTCCACCAGGACGTGATGGTAGTGGGCGAGCCGTCGCTAATGGGCGGCGAGTTTGGCGACGAGGACGAGCGACTGATCACGCGGCTCGAGAACACGCAGTACGAGGGGGACGGCGAGTGGTCCGCGCCCCCGCCCGCGTCCCCCGCCAAGACCCCCCCCGGGCCGCACTGACCCGAGCTCACTGCCTTTCGGTGAAGCGTGTCGACAACTCGGCTAACAAGTGATTGTCCGATGTATTGTGGCGACGAGGTTCGGTCGTGAGTGTCGACGGTTGTCGAATGTTTCGATAAGTGTCGGTGCAGCCGATAAGTGTCGGCCTTGCTGATAAGTGTCGGTCTTGCCGATAAGTGTCGGTCTTGCCGATAAGTGTCGGTCTCTCTGATAAGTGTCGGTCTGGCCGATAAGTGTCGGTCTCGCCGATAAGTGTCGGTCTCGCCGATAAGTGTCGACGGTTTGTTGAGTTTAATAAGGTGTATTTTGTCGAATTCCTATAAGTAAATAGTGGTATTTTATTAATGTGTACAGGGGATGATCAAAATTGATTAATGTTTAGTAGAATTCGATTTAGTTTATGTATGTTTGTAAAAATACTGTCCGTATCGCACAGATTCATTTGTATATTTCTTAAAGTTCGATGTATACATCTTATTAAATACGACCAAGTAAATCAAAAGGGCACACTTTGAATCCGATGAAGTAGATATACGCTTTATCGATTAGTGAGGACTTTTGGTGTTTAATATCAATGTTCAGGTGAAAAATCGAGTGTTTAGTTGAGTTCGATGTAATTCACGTGTACCGAGGTGCGAGGACGTGTGGTGAAGTGTACGTTCGTTTTGTTGAGTTTGTGGAGACGGTTTTTCGAATTTTAATAACGTTTTGTACATAAATATGTGCGTTTTATTTAATTTTCGATTAGTTTACGTACGATCGAATTGTTAAGATATTGAATTGAATATACAAATATTATTCAATGGGATTAAAAAGCTGTCGAATTTTTAGATTTTTAGTCGAAATATCGATTAAAAAGCTTGATAAACTGAAGTGAACGTACGTTTTTATAAATTGACTGCTACGATATCGTAACTAAATAATTTAGCAACTAAATCTTTTTAGATTATTTAAAAGTCCAAATCACAAAAATAATTATATTACATATATGCAGCTTCTACTTATGACTTGCGAATGATGGCTATTTTCTCGTTTTATTCACCTCTTTTAAAGCTAATGCATTTATTTCACAAAACTACTTTGAAAGAGGTCATTTTAATTTTATTTTTTATCTTTCATTCTAACAGTTTTTGACAAACTTCACTCACATTGACGGATCTTGATGGATATTCCATAAAACGAACGTTCACTTCAAAATGTGGACGGCATGGAACTTGTACAGATTCTAGTTAATTGAGCTAGAATAAAAGACTATTATGAATTTTATATTCCCCTGATTCAGGAATCCGATTCGGCTGATCAGAATCACTGAAAAACTGAAATATATTGCCTATTTTGTGGTTAATTCTGTAAAAGTATACTTACCTTTAATACCCTTTTGGGTTTATAGGTTACTTTTCAAAGTGTTACAGATCTAGAACATGGTCAAACTGAAAATCATTTTCAATTTGTATGAAAAAAAAATATTTTTAACCTTGTAAATATGATAAAATCAGCCAAAACAGATACAGAATCAGGGGGAGGTAGAAAGTAATTTATATAGCTTGGTTTTCTAAAAAATGGTCGCCGTTGTACTTTTCCTATTGTAAAATAATATAAGTTCTCAATAACATCTCTTGAACGTCATATCGGTACCAGTTTTTGGGAGACCAAGTAAGGCCGGTATTCTTAGACTTGATTAAGATCTCAAGATGTAAAGTTAAACAAGATTTGCGAAATTACAGGATTTATTACTTTTTGGTCTTGGTAATCAGTTTTTAACAATATTTTTGTTAAAAGACACAAGTCATCCTAATTTCAGGGGGTAACTAAGTTTTGTTAAGACTTTGTGTTATGGGAGTTAAAAGCAGTGATGTCACATTTTAAAACCAAAAATAAAATTGAAAAATAAATGGACTGAGACTAGGGGGGGGGTGTTACTTAGACTAGTTTCTTAAGTGACCCTGTACAGAGGATCAAAAAACCATATTATTGATGTATTATAATTATGGTATTAGGTAATTAGGTACACATGAGATTTTTTTTACGCCTAATAATACTGGCCAGTGTTGAGTTTCAAATGTTGAGACAAACCCACAAGAAAATGTATTTTATAGTGTAAATTTATATGAAAGAAACATTTTATTTCACCCCTAGTATAATATCAGTTTCAATATCGATCAACAGACAGTATAAAGATAACTGTGTACATGGTCTTTGCTTAGTTTACAACAATGTACTTTTTGATAAAAATGCTTTTAAAATCTATTTTTTATTGCAAATATCTCAGTTTAAGACCCTTTACTTGATATTGTTTGCTTCCCGCTTCTCTTTTCTCAATTTGTCACTTTTTTTGTGTCGAAAATGCCTTACTTTTATGTTATATTTCACAAATATTGTTCTATTTTTACATTGTTATTTGAACATAATATAACGCGCTTCAATAAGAGTCTAACAAATAGTTTTATACATTGAAGTAAACTAAGCAAAGAAATGCAGCCAAGTGTAAATCATCAGTTCTAGAACGCTAGTTGAAATGGTTGCAAGTTGCAACTCGAGGGGCTAAGGCAACCACATGCACCCCGGTTGAAGGCAACCACATGCAACCCGGTTGAAGGCAACCACATGCAACCCGGTTGACGACAACCGCTTATATTGTGGTATAGGACGCCGGGAATTGTCCTACTTTCGATAACACGTCAAAATAACTGTTTTTGACATGATTTTGAGAGTTTAATGTTTTGGGCACACGGATTATGTCATATAAATAAATAAATATAGGCCTTTACGGATAAATTATTATTTGTTGTTTTATTTTTAAATTCCTGTCTGATTTGCGCGCGACTGTCATCATCACATTAGTTTGCAGATGATGACTAATATTAGATACTAACTAGGGAACATGTTAAAAAAAAAGATTTTTTTGTTTTCATTACACACATTTTATTAAAAAATTAAGTAAATTATTTACAAGGTAAATAGAATGATTACATACAACTTACATAAGACCTATAATTTATTTTATATTTTTAAGGATTATTTGAAACGGTTACTTAATTAATTCTTTTTTAAAGAACAAGAATAAAAAGAATTTAAAGTATAATAATTTTGTGCCGACTCCACTTAGCGTATAGCGGTATAGGGGCAGGAGAATGATGATGATGTTTTTTTTGGTGATTTATAACAATTATAATGCAATATCTCTCAGAGCACGTCCTCAGTAACCGAAGTAGCTCCTTTTATTCATAAAGATTGTGCAAAGGAGATTGGGCATTTTGGACCACGACTAAAAATAATGTCCCTCAGGGTTGGAAATAAAGTAAAATATAGGTTTGTAAAAGTACTTCAAAATGTACTGTGTGGCCTGAGGAACGAATTTTGGCCCACGCACCATAGAATATTGCCCATTCTCCTTTGAAATACATAATCTACAACAGAAAATACCTCACTTTTCTCTGTGTGTTACCTGTGGCTAGGAACATGTGATACTGAATATAATCTAAGTAACATTTACAAGCACAAGACAAATAAAGAAGTAAGTACCACATTGGGCTTAAATCTGATTTATAAAATGCGTTAAGACACAAATGTTTGGATTACATCAAAAATATCAAAGACATGTTTTTTAGGGTGTTTTATCTAGATTTTCTTTGAATCATCAAAAATCACATAATAACGTATTTTGATTCTAGGGTTCAAATCTAGATTTTTTTTATTTACATCCAAAATCACATAAAACTCGTGTTTTTTGATATCGAGGGTGTTTTAATCTAGATTTTTAATTAAGTAGGTACCTACATCAAAAATATCAAAGACGTGTATTGACGATTATAGACGAGTATGTGGTTTAATAGTTTTCATTATAAACGGGGTTGATTCTGCTCGCGTCCGTAGGAGGCAACCCGAAGAAACCCTACACGTGACCCCTGGGTGGTGCAAAACGAGCAGACACAACGCCGAGTAACAGGCGGCGGTTAATTAACCTGTCACCCGAGCAATCGGGATGGTTTTGGGGACCTGGAGAGCCGAAATAACCTCCGAACAACCCATCGTGGAAGGCAAGGGGAAACCACCACGATTACTTCCCAAGAAAAATCATGCAAGTAGAAATAAATAGTTAAGAAGATACTTGCACGGAGTCACGATCCCCAACTTTGGGGTACCGATTAAGGAGGAGGATAAACGGGATATTTACCATGATTTGTGAGTTTAATTATTTCCCAATATCTCGGCACAGTTGCATCACAAATCATGTATCCCGTTTTTAATGAAAACTATGTTCAAACCCATGATAGTTTCAAATATTATATATGTGGTTTACAAGGGCGGATCCAGCTTTGGCGCCAGGGGGGGGTTACAGAGTCGTGATCAAGAACTTAAAATTTTATGTTCAATTAGTGGTCCACCTAAGTCCTGGAACCAGCTCAGGGGGGTCATGACCCCCATGACCCCCTCTGGATCCGCCGTTGGTGGTTTAAATCTAGATTTTCTTTCCCTCCAGCTGTTTGATCCTAACGGGCACTTGCACGGCGGGTAGATCGACGCTGGCGGCGCGTGGCCGGCCGCCGCACGGCACGTCCTTTGTCACCACGGGGAGTGGGCACGTCCTCTTACGGACTATCTCCGGATTTCGGGCAGAACCTGGGATATAAGATGGTATATATAGCACCTTTACTCAGGATATTGTTTGGTTATTATTTATTTATTAACTAAAAAGGATTGCAAAAGCAATTTATTTTGATTTTGAATTACGTATCTACACTAATTATTAACAAGTCAAGAAATTATAATTCTCATTCTCAAAAACAAAAGCAAAAATAAATTAAAAAATTGTAGTGTTGCTAGTATGGCGTCGTATAAGTAAGAAAAGTTGTGAAAATCGTAAAAATCATTAGAAATTAAAGTCGTATCAGTAAGAAAAGAAGTTGGGAGAATCGTAAAAATCATTAGAAATTAAAAAATTTTATGTACATACATACAAATAGAAACAACCAATTGCATAGATACAAGTAGGTACACGTAAGTATAGCATGTAAACATCAAAAAATGATATTAAAAGAATATGTTTAAAGAAATGATTAAGTAAGCTCTAGTGCCAGAAAAACTAGAAATTATATGCAAAAAATAAAAACCTGAAGTTGCTCTGCAAACTTACTCAGTTCTAATAAAAAACAATCATCTTTAAATTATATTCCAAACACAATGAGGCCTTAAACATTTCATATTTCATGATTTTGTAACTTGGATTAAACTTTTCCAACATTATTCGTCTACATTTTGCTTTATAAAGTAGAGTCGGAATACACTAACTTTGCATTGAAATAAATGGGCTGACCCTAAAAGATTTGAACTTGGATCATGTTTTCGCGGTACAGATGGTGTTTTCAACTTGTTTTCAAATTCCGCTGTACTGGTTTTTTTTTATTTTAATCTCATGCTCGCGTTAGATATTTGCGCGATCTTATTTGTAGTCGAGTTCTAAATGTAAGGATATTCACACACTTGACAGATATATATATTACATCTCATACGTCAACCAATCAGAGATAGCAGGAGTGCTATCTGTTCGCCATCCCAGCCTTATGTATTTTTCTTTAATGGCAATCATATGGACATTTCTGTCAGCGTCACGTCATTTTAGAATTGCAAATAAGGAGTCGAAGCAAATAATATGCTCCAGCCTTACGTAAACCGATTTAATGAGCGATTTTCCAAATGGCTTTTAAAAAAAAAAAATAGTTCAAAAATAGTCGATAGATGGCAGTAGACAAATAGTGTATCAAAATCCCTCTCTTTTTTTATCTGTATAATCTATTGGTAGCTCTGTCGTGTAGCTGTCATTATCATCCTGTCACGTCCGTTTCGGTGTATTCAGCGTTTTGATAAATTTTGTTTGCTTTTATTTTAGCATTCGTGTACCTTCTTGTGGATTTTACTTTTGACGACAACAGACTGTATACTGGTTTCTGATTTCTGCCACGATTGAAGACTTTTAGCTTTTGTCAAACAGTTTTGAATTTTTTCTAGGACAAAAATTTCACACCACAGATAAAATATGAAAACTTTTTGTGTTGACAATTGACATTGAAATGCATTTGACGTTGAGCGCCATCTATCGTGTATTATAAGAACACTCCCTGGAAAATCGCTCATTAGAAGAAAAGAAGTGGTTTAATAAGCAATGCGCACAACACTCACCAATCACATACCCTTACGTCCTTTCTCATCCAGTATTGCCATCTCACATCCGTCGGCTCGCGTGCGGGCCCCGAGTTTTGGCGAGCTGGAATTAAATTAAATGTTATAATTAGAATGTATATTTTTTTAAAAATATACATTCTCTGCCAGAATAAAACAGAATAAATTTATTAGTGACCCTGTGTTAACCTGTGATTCTTCTAAATGACCCTTGTGATTTTATTGAATAAAGTATATTTGAATTTGAATTAACAACCTTTTCCATTGCTCTACCACCTTTCAAACCTTTAATACAAAAACCCAACTGCTCCAAACCAAACGGTTTAACAATATATTTATTTATCATCGTTTTCATCTTTAAGTTTAATGTTATAAATAAGGATTGATTGATTTCGTCAGTGTTTTTACCTCTGTTCAACCAGCAGTTTGGTGAGCCTAGCCACTTCTCCCCTCAGCTGATGGAGTTCCTTGTCTTTAGCCCGTGCGTCTTGCTCCGCGGTGCGTTCTTTTGTGACCAAGCGAGCGCGGATGTCGTCGAAACTGGAAGGAATATACTTTATAAGTTAATTCAGTTTTTTTTTGTTGATAAATTCAGGATAATCGATCTGCTGTTCTAATAAAGCATGTAGTTTACATATTTAAGTTGTTGAGAGGTTTCTTCGTATTAGAAAGTAATGGAACAAGCAAATGTCCCATTGATTTTATGCGGTTACTTTTACTTATTAAAATGCATTTTAATAGTAATTTTAAGTATTTTATATACTGTGATCGATTTGCTTTCACACTGTTGACAAGTCATCACTTGTCTATATTCAAGAGTATTTAAATCCCCTTGAAGTTTTTACAGTCTGTTTCACAAACCTTCTTTTACTTTTATATCTATCAGTCACACTCAGGACGTCTATAGTTTATGTAAGAAGGTGCATATTTAATATACTGCTCATTTTGAACAGTAGCTTAATATTTGTAAACGACTCTGAGTGCGTCCGTTAGATTTAATTTAACTTACAGCTTCCTCAAGCAAGCACACTTTCTCGTCAAGTGTTCAACTTGGTCCTTTGCGTTTCGTTCCAGTTGTTTGATCTTCGTCGCGTCGTCCGATCTCTTGTCTCTCAGCTCTTTCTCTCTCGCCAGCGCTTCTCTGTGTTAGTGGGAGAGGGACGGGGTTATTGCGTTTAGTTATTGCTTAGTTGGATAAAACGTGTTTTTGGCTGTGTGTTCTAGTGTTTCTGTTCTAAATACATAATTTGCACATTCTGAAATATACCTATCCAAAATTATTATAGTCAGCAATATATTTTACTAGGATCATTCCATTCATCAAGCCTATGAGTATGTAACGGAATAAATGAAATATTTCATTCTTGACTACATCGGTAAACAAGGTCGCCAATATTGTTTTCGCGGTAGTCGGGGTTTCCAGCTTAATGTTTTCAAACTTTGACATATTTTATTTACAGACCTAACGGGGTCCGACTCCAAACCAAAGCTGGCGGAATTTTAGTGGAATTAAAATAAATAAATTCAAAAAGCAAAACTACGTATATTTCCCAACAAATCCTCTTTGTACAAAAGTAAAAAAGTTTATACCTAATGTTAGTATAACAAAAAACTATATAGTAGTGCTACGAGCAACCATATGTATAACATTCTAGATATTTCAGGAAAAATCCAATACCTAGTTGATACGATTTATATATTTATAAGAATCTTCTATAACTGTGTTGCTTCATTTAGCACTTCTGAGAACGTGATCTGTGAAGCATGGCACTGCGTCCATCAATACGTAAATATAATTGAATTCACTAACATATTAATCAAACACACTACAAATTTATTAATCAAAAAACTTTGTTACTTGAACAAACCGAACCTAATCTTAAATTTATGTTTTTTTTACTATGTCTATTTGCATAAACCTGGCTTAACTTAAGCATTCTAAAATGTTGCTAGCATAAAAAATGATTTGACAAAAACACGATATGATTAAAAAATGATTTAAATTCATAACTAGCAAATAAATGACAACGATAAAAATGTCTATGAATTCAGTCCTCTAGGCAGTATTTTGATAAATAAAATGCTATTTTTCCAATGGCGACTAATTCTATAATAAATTCTACTAAGTTAATAAGCGGGTTTGCAGTCGTTTTAGAATTGCAAGGTTATATAAAAAGGGATTATTCTAATAAGCCTCTTACACAGGCTTAGAATGCCTAGACATCGTTTTTTTTCTACAGAAAATAAAGTGAAATCAATTCTTGTTCTCTATTTCTATTTGGAAAAAGAGACAAGTAGTCTTTAATTTCTGTAGATAAATCGTTGTCTAGGGCGTTGGTTAGAGTACTTATCTAAGTTTTTACACTACAATTTATAGTCTAGATATTATAGGACAACCTAGACTATCGTATGTAATTCTAGATAATACGTTGCACGCACACTTGGCACTAAAACAGTACATAGTATTCATTGTTAGTTATTTAGATTAAGGGTCTTAGTTTTTATTCATTTTAGTTTTATTTCTACTGTCAACTGTGCGTAGATATATATAAAGTGCGAGCGAGAGCAGAAACGCTGTTAGAGCCAGACGGAGCGATCCGGTGACGACACAGGAGACTATTGTCATAACGGCTCCGAGGATACTGCAACTGTAGGGAACAGAATGTTGGCAACACTCGCCTTATAAACCACGGAGTCAGTAGACGACTCCAATGTTTTATTATAATTAAACAGCTCTCTATTTAAAAAGTTATAAGGTAATTTTAAAAAAGGATATGTCTTAGTAGGTTTTGGGCATTTCTTTTTGACTACCCTTTTTGGTATAAGTAAAGAACAGATAAAATAAAACTTATAGCTATTTAGCAACTCTACTAAAATATTTTTGATTGAAAAATCTAAATAAAATCTCAGTCAACTGAGATGTTTAATGTTCCGTACAATGTTCAAAAATAGGAACACTTACTTATCAAAAACACTGCCTTTTGGACTTTTTCTAATTTATCTAACGGCTAGATCTGACCAAACTAAGTTGCAATGGGCAACCCCAAAAATATTTTAGGGGTTATCTTGTTCGTAGGCGCGTTTTCGCGGTAAAAGTGGTGTTTCCAACTCTGTTTTCAATTATGTCATGTATTTTGAAATGCAGACTTAGCGTGGTCAGGCTCTATGAGTATGAATGATTGACAGAGTACAATGCGTGTTTTGTTAGTATGTTTTATGATATTAAACACATGAGTGCATGCATCGGTAGCCAAATATGTCCAAAAGACTGTATTAGTAAAATAAATACTTGTTTTTTACGAAATTACAAGCCAATAGTACTTATAACAGAGCAATATTTTATTGCCTTTCTGTAATTTTGAGGTAATGTTTCGGTTAAGTAAATAAAATATAAAGTATGTTTGAGAATAAGCGAAAAACACTTTTACATCACAACGGAGACGATACCGTTATTTTGTTTAAGCAAATAAAATGTCGGAACGATATCGGACGGTGTAAATATTCAATATTTTTATGGACAATCAGTATACCATACTTCTGTCACGTTTAGTAGGAACTAGATATATCATTAATGAATTTTTAATTAAGTACTTTAATTTAAATAGAAACGTGCACCTATTCGATTGATAAATTTTGAAATACAATAATAATTTGAGTGTATTAAGATTATTTGACACTAAATAAAAGTAGTAAATTATATTTAGCACATAAAAAGCATACACAAAAACTATAGTCTGACCACGTTAAGTCTGCTAATTCCACAATGTAAGAAATAAGCAACCTCACGTCAATTTCGTGGTAGGTTGCCAATATTAAACATTTTCGACTACCATATAAACGCTGCAGACATAGCGTGGTCTGATTATAAGTGGTTCTAAAAATGTGCATGCAACATTGTCTAGGCCACACACATGACAGATAATATATATTACATCTACACTACCCAATCAGAGAATTTCATAGAAAATGATCGTATTTTCTACAATCTCTGATTGTTTGAAACTCGGAATGTAAGTTATATTAGCTTAGCTGTGTGTGAACACCTTAATCGGGCCTTATCGATTAAATCGAAAGTAATCGATTAATCGGATAGCTTTGACAGCTCTAGACATAGAATAATCTGAGCAATTTTAAGAAACTCAGTCCATTCTTTATGTTTAAGTTGTGCGCACACCATAGACAAGACACCAGTGAGACAGTTTATCTAGTAGTTAGTCTAGGTCACTATCTAATACCTACAGTCGAACATCAAGTGACGACATTAAAAGACGTTTTGTCGTTAGTGTGCGCTCACACTTAGCACTGACCTTAGTTCCTGCTCTGTGACAGCTAAAGTGCGACCGCACGCCGCAGCTTTGACAGCCAAGTTGTCAAAGTCACTTGATCTCAAGTGCACTTGAGACTTTAGCTCTGAAAAGTTTTGTCAAAACATTTTAACCATTAGTTTTTAATTAAAAGATTATCAATATTTTTGTTGTAATAATAGTAAATGTTGTCTGGGAGAGATAGCTCCTAGCCATAATATAGACTTCAGACAGTATAAATCAACGTTTACTATCTAGACTCTGTTGGATCGTTCGGCCCAATCAACGCTTACTATCTAGACTCTGTTGGACCATTTGGCCCAATCAATACTTACTATCTAGACTCTGTTGGACCATACGGCCCAATCAACGCTTACTATCTAGACTCTGTTGGACGATTTGGCCCAATCAATACTTACTATCTAGACTCTGTTGGACCATACGGCCCAATCAACGCTAACTATCTAGACTCTGTGGGACCATTTGGCCCAATCAATACTTACTATCTAGACTCTGTTGGACCATACGGCCCAATCAACGCTAACTATCTAGACTCTGTTGGACCATTTGGCCCAATCAATACTTACTATCTAGACTCTGTTGGACCATACGGCCCAATCAACGCTTACTATCTAGACTCTGTTGGATCATACGGCCCAATCAACGCTAACTATCTAGACTCTGTTGGACCATTTGGCCCAATCAATACTTACTATCTAGACTCTGTTGGACCATACGGCCCAATCAACGCTAACTATCTAGACTCTGTTGGACCATTTGGCCCAATCAATACTTACTATCTAGACTCTGTTGGACCATACGGCCCAATCAACGCTTACTATCTAGACTCTGTTGGACCATACGGCCCAATCAACGCTAACTATCTAGACTCTGTTGGACCATTTGGCCCAATCAATACTTACTATCTAGACTCTGTTGGACCATACGGCCCAATCAACGCTAACTATCTAGACTCTGTTGGACCATTTGGCCCAATCAATACTTACTATCTAGACTCTGTTGGACCATACGGCCCAATCAACGCTTACTATCTAGACTCTGTTGGACCATACGGCCCAATCAACGCTAACTATCTAGACTCTGTTGGACCATTTGGCCCAATCAACGCTTACTATCTAGACTCTGTTGGACCATACGGCCCAATCAACGCTAACTATCTAGACTCTGTTGGACCATTTGGCCCAATCAATACTTACTATCTAGACTCTGTTGGATCGTTCGGCCCAATCAACGCTTACTATCTAGACTCTGTTGATTTGGCCCAATCAACGCTTACTATGTAGACTCTGTTGGCCCGTTCGGCCCGATCAACGCTTACTATCTAGACTCTGTTGATTTGGCCCAATCAACGCTTACTATCTAGACTCTGTTGGACCATTCGGCACGATCAATAATTCAATACTTACTATCTAGACTCTGTTGGACCATATGGCCCAATCAACGCTTACTACATATTTAGACTCTGATGGACAACTTATCCCAATGAACGTTTATGGTTAGACTCTTTTGGCCCATTTGACCTGATCAACAAGTTTCCTGAAATCATACCAACTGGACTATCTATCATACCTGCGATTTCTTCCAACAGTTCCTTCTCTCTCTTAACTCTCTCTTCGTCTCCCTCCTGCCTGCATTCCGTTTTCATTCGTTCGAGGCAATTCTCTTTATCTTCCATGAACTGCTCCCACTGCTCGTCTGCAAATAATATTAAATATTAATTAATAAATAAGTAAATAATATTAAGACATTACACACACACTCTAGTCCCGACCTAACCAAGCTTGTATTATGGGAACTAGACTGTTAT
The DNA here is from genome assembly GCA_932527185.1 of Ecliptopera silaceata. Taxonomy (NCBI): domain Eukaryota; kingdom Metazoa; phylum Arthropoda; class Insecta; order Lepidoptera; family Geometridae; genus Ecliptopera; species Ecliptopera silaceata. The sequence continues at coordinate 11,233,496 of OW052196.1, read as the reverse complement.
TAGGAGTGCTGAAATCCCCCGAAATTGTTTGAAGTGTTATTACACCCCGGTATTTCTAAATTATGGGCAGGCGTTTTATTACTCCCCAGTAATACTAAGTTTCAATGTAGTTGTTATTTTATTCTGATTTCTATTGTTCGTTATTATTAGCCTTGTAACAGACAGACTGAACAACAGCGCAGTCTTAGAAATAAGGTTTCGTTTTACCCAACATTATCCTTAAAAAAATAACAGATATTTATTAGATTTTGCGTGTGGTAATAGGTTCGATAGGTAGCTTACCCATTTCCTTCCTATGCTGTTCCTTAAGCTTGTTTATTTGGTCCATTTTTTCAGCGACTAGCTTCAGTCTAGTTGTTTCTAGAAGTTGCTTTGCGTTTGTAGCGTCTGTGTTCGCTTGGGATTCTACCTCCGATAGTTTGTCTGACCATTCTTGTAAGAGACGTTCTGGAATGAGAATATACTTATTAAGATATGAATAATAGTAAAAAAAAATGATATTGATTTGTATCAATTTATTCAAATTGCGGATAATTTAAGAAGTAAAATCTGACTAGTAGAGTCAGATTGATGAATCTTAAAAACTACAAAAACAAGACTTCAACATGAAAATCACATAGAAAACTTGTGAGGTGTAAATTCATACAAAGGCAAACCTAGACACCGAACCAACATCATTCATCATCAGTGTTCGTCACAAAAATATATTTTTGTTATTACTATTGAGTGTAAATCTTATTGAGAGAAATAAGAATATACGCGTGACCCGAGGGCTGGTGAGTATCTAGCCCAACGTATCAGCATTGCTATTCAGCGCGGCAATGCAGCCAGTGTCTTGGGTACGCGACGATTGGTACTGATTTGGATCAGTTGAGCTATCTGTAGATCGTATGCAACGGTCTGTAGATAGCTCAACTGTTTCTTATGTATTTTATATGACAATGTACATTTTGTGGATACTGTATAGTCGTAAGTTTGTTTGTGAATAAAGTCAGTTTAACAATACATAAGAATGACAAACCCACTAAAAAGGCAAATATACTATCTTGTCAGATGTCATAGCTCAGTGAGTAGTAGCTCTGCCTTCTATGCTGTGGGTTCGAGGATTTTATTGAATAAAAAATTTTCAGTTGTATGTTGAGTTTATGAGTAAACATGATTACCTTTCTCAGTCTCGTACGTGCTAGTAAGTGCGTCGACTTTGTTAGCGTAGTCAATGTCAGCTTTGTCCAAAAGATGGCGCAGTTGCATTGTCTCCCAGTCAGCCTGAGTCCAAATGAAACTAGTTTTAATTGAATCTTATATTTTCTTCGTGAATATATGATTCATAATTAGAGCTTACTCTTACCTTCTGTCTTTTACCTTTTAACTCATTATTTATTTATTCTTAAATCTAAATTAAAATTGTTTCTTCATCTCTTTATTTCTCTATCTTAAAAAAACTGTATATTTTTTCTCACATGTTAGATATAGATAGATATTATAGAGAAAACGAAAATTGCAACAAAAATAAAAACAACTTATTGATAGGTACTATTAACCCCCAAAATTACCGGAAGTAGTTTTATTTACACCCGTTTTGTACATACCTTGCTTCGCGCTTCCGTTATAGTTATTTCAAACTGTGACTCTTTGTTCGCTAACTCTTCTTTAAGACTCTCATACTGTGAAAAAATTACATATTAATTTAGGTAAGTAGTCATTTTAAATTATTTATTATAATCATCCAAAAAAAAAACAACATTAAACGCTCTTTTTCGAAATCGACGTGTCTTTACTTTCCAGTTTATGACTTAAGAAGAAGAAGTTTATGACTATTTTGCTAAAACATGCTATAAACCCGTTTTCGAGCTGGAATAAAAATGCAAACAACCCTACCATTATTTAGCTCTATGCGAATGATTGTACTTTTGCATAGACATGTTTGACCGAACTTTATCAAATCGAATCAAATATTTTTATTTCAGCTCTCACTCTTAAGGTATTACAGACATATTTTAAAAAAATAGAGGACATAACTATAGCAGAGATCAAAGCTTTGGCTATAAGTTTAAAAGTAGTTTTTGTTTGTAAGCTAACAACAAAAAAGTTAGCGTTGACTTTAAGTCATCATTACGAATGGTAATCAATACGTCAAGTCTGCGCTAACTTTATATAAGATAGACCGCAAGAATTTAAGAAATACTTACTTTAGCAGAGATTTCTCTTAGCTTCTTATCCATGCTTCTGGCTGCAAGTTCGCTGTCGCTTCGTAACTGCGTGAGTGCTTCGCGTTTGGTTGCCAACTTCGCCGCGTGATCGGAGCGCAGCGTTTCTATTGTTCTTGAGTGGTTCTCTTCTATGGTTTTCACTCTCTGGCAAATAAAAAAAATTGGTAACATAACGAATTGGCGCTTAGAATCATCTAGTATAGGTACGACGTTTCAAAGTGATCCTTGTGATTTTATTGAATAAATTTGACTGAAGTTCGAGTCAAACTTAAATGAAAATTGAGTCAAACTTCAATCAAATTTATTTAATAAAATCACGGAGGATCACTTTGAAACGTCTTACATACAAGATAATTATAAGTGCAAATTTATTGCGAACGGAGTCTAGAAAAACTGGCAAGAACTTAGACCTAAATACTAGCGGTTTTTTAGTTAAGCTTTGTGTAAAATATATGATTAGGTTTCGTAATAATGTTTCAAAAATTCTCATTTAAATCCTTAAAATATCGGGAGATAATCGGACACGTAACCGTAAACTAACAGCGTAAACTTGAAAAGTGTTAAAATCCCCCGAAAATTGTAACCGAGAATAAACTTTTAAACACATATTTTTGTTGTGTTTTGTTGTTTGTTACATGTATATTTTAAAAAAAAATGTATAACTATTCTATCAGCATTCAAATTCTCACAACATTGCTTAGTTTGGGTCTAGAAAGTGATGTTTAATATTTGTGGTATACTGAACTTATCGAAACAGTGACATATTTGTGATACACTGCGCGTCAACATCAGCTTTACTGTCGAACGTTGCAGCGTTAGCGAGCAGTGTATTTAACACGTTACGTTTGCGATTGTCACATTTATTCGTGCTTATGCCTTGATCACACGTACCGAGTAAACCGGCGAGACAGTGACGTATTTAAGATACACTGCGCGCTAACGCTGCAACGTTCAACAGTAAAACTGATGTCGACGCGCAGTGTATCTCAAATACGTCACTGTCTCGCGGGTTTACTCGGTACGTGGGGGGTGCATGGAAAGAGCCTCCTCGTGGCGCACACCGGTAACAACTAGGCACGGTAACACAGTGTCTAGTCTGACTGATCTTTCCAACACGATGCTACAACAGAATACAGTTGTAGCATCGACACGATAAGAAGAAGAAGAACTGAATTGAATTTTGAATTAAATAAGGTTAAGTTATTAATATGTAAAAGCATGTACCTACCTAATTAATGTTTTCTAGTTGATTATTATGTTTTATTTTCTCTAGTTTTTTTTTTTATATTATATTATTTTTATTTCAATATGTTTATATGCCTTCTAGGCTGAACTAGAGATACTTATTTATTTTAAGATCAATTGTGTACATACCTAGTTTCATAAACAATAAATATCTTTATCTTTATCTTTAAGAAGACTCGGTACGTGTGATCAAGGCATGTAAAGTGACTAACCTGTGTATGTGCATTCCCTCTCTCCCTCCCTCGTGCTTCTTCCCTCTCTAACAGTTCCTTCAGTCGATGCACTTCTAGCTTTAACGCCTCCTCACGTGTTTCTAGACGCTGCAGTTGAAGTGTTAATGCCTGGAATATTAATAATGATTTTAATATGTAAGTATAAAGCTATTTTAACTTAATTCACAAACAAACTAACTATACAGTATTTACAAAATGTACATTGTCATATAAAATACATAAGAAACAGTTGAGCTATCTACAGACTGTTGCAAACGATCTGTAGATAGTTCAACTGAAAATATTCTGTAATACACGATACTGTAAGTATATGTATTTACTATTCATATGTAAGTATATGTATTTACAATTTATATGTAGTAATGTAATTTTGTGTGTATCACGTTTAGGTAGAAAACTGGCTAAAATTGTATACCTGGGTGCCGATTGTCTTAAATTGTAACGTAAACGGTTCGTCTAAGCAGCAGCTAAGGTTCACCAACGTACGTATTTTGGGATCGCGATAAGCGTGTAGCCAAACACGTTCAACATTCGAACGTTAGCCGAAGATTGTGACATAACCGCTGTCACACGAACGGAAAAACGATGAGCGGTTAGCCGTTTACAGCGATACGAAGTTGCACACGCTACGTACACGTTACGTTGGTGAACCTTAGCTGCTGCTTATACGAACCGTTTGCGTTAAAATTAGCACGATCGGGGCCCTGTATCTCTACCATGAGTTGTCACAGTAAAATCGCCTGACTTTACTACAGTAGTTACGTAAATATTAGTATTACGAATTTTAGTACCCAACTATCCGCTAGAGGCGCTGTACAAATCTTCATACATTTTTTAACTACAGACGCTAGCGCGTATAGATTGTAAAAACTCATTGTAGAGCTACCGTTCAAAATGCGTGTTACCTGCACAGAGCGCTGTTGTTCCGTGGCGAGGCCCCGTAGTTGCTGTAACTCAGCTATCTGTCCCGGCGTGGGGGCTTGCGATTCTAACTTCGCCAGTTTCGCTTCTAGCTGGAATACAAACAAAATGTTATAAGATCATCGGTTTTCTACCACGATACCTTACTTCCCAATCATTCGTATCTATCGTCTTATCCGGCTGGTTCTTCTCATCTATTTCCTGTTACTAAACTAAACTTTATCTGAAGCAGGTTCTTTCTTCTGCTGCTGTCTTCAGTCTTCCTCTTTCTCTACTTAAAACCTTTCCAGCTCCGCAGTTCCACCTAGCTGTATCCACTTACCAGTTTGTTGTTAGTATTTGCGGCTCAGTTCCGCTACTAGAGTTTGCGTATCTTCCACTCGCGGTCTACTACTTTGTATCCTTCTTTCTTTACTTTTTTCTTGTCTTTCTTTTCAACGTTAGCAGTTCCATCTGTGCCCTTACCAGTTTGTTGTCACCCTTTATATCTTGACCTGTTAGCAGTTACCAGTTCCACTTACCTGTATTTTCCTTACCAGTGAGTTGTTACCCTTACAGTCTGCCCCCCCTTACCAGTTAGTTGTGACCCTTACAGTCTGCCCCCCCTTACCAGTTAGTTGTTACCCTTACAGTCTTCTTATCGTGTCGATGCTACAACTGTTTTCTGATATGTTGTTGTAGCATCGTGTTGGAAAGATCAGTCAGACTAGACACTGTGTTACCGTGCCTAGCTGTTACCGGTGTGCGCCACGAGGAGGCTCTTTCCATGCACCCCTTACAGTCTGCCCCCCTCACCAGTTTGTTGTTGGTGTCTGCGGCTCGGTTCCGTTGCTCGAGCTCTCGTATCTTCCACTCGCAGTCGGCAAGCATGCGCTCGGCGCGCGCGGCGGCCTGCGAGCGCGCGGCCTCGTGCAAGCCGCGCCATTTTGTTGTCGTCGCCTCCGCTGCTGATATTGCCTGGAGGTGTCAAAGTTACATAGACTATTTAGAATCGTCTACTTCGCGTTTTTTTTATAATAGTAGATACCTATAATTCCCTATAGTATCCATAGAGTTGGTAATCTATGTAATAATTCATTATCAAATTATGTCGCATGATTTATTTAGTTTAAGTTTACGAATATTTTGTTATGTACCAAGCCTTAATTAAATGCAATAATATTGTATGTTGTGTCCCAGTGGAGTCATGTTCGGCTCTAATTATACTAAAGTAAGTATGTAAATCTAAATATAATCGTAACCAACATGATTCAATAAATAGATCTATCTATAGATATGCCTTCTTCGTTGATAATATTAATAGGTACCTATAGTTTTGTTAAATTCTTTAGATAAGTAGTACTTTACCTCGAGCGCTTTCTGTTCACTGGTTTTCTTGTCTTGCTCTAGTCTAACTTTGTCTCGCTCTAACGCCTCGACTCTTGACTCCAATTCTGCTCTCCTGGTGAGAGCATCTTCTAATTCCCCTCGGAGTTCACTCAGGCATTCGTCTAAATTTATAAAAATAAATAAAAATTATAAAAATAAATAAATAGACATTGGCTCATTCCAATCACTTCATTCTGGGCCCGATTGCGCTGCTCCACATACGTTATAGACATTTTGGGATCGCGATAAGCGTGTAGCCAAACACGTTCAACATTCGAACGTTAGTAAGCTGAAGATTGTGACATAACCGCTGTCACACGAACGGAAAAAAGATGACCGGTTACCCGTAGCCGTTAGCAGCGATACGAAGTTGCACACGCTACGTACACGTTACGTTGGTGAACCTTAGCTGCTGCTGACACGAACCGTTGACGTTACAATTTAAGGCGATTGGGCCCCTGCTGCTTAGACGAACCGTTTACGTTATAATTTAGCACGATCGGGGTCATGTCTGCTTACCATTTCTTCTCTGCAGCTGATCAGCCAAGCTGGCGGAACAGGTCCTGGCTGCAGACAGGTCATCCTCCAAGGATCTGCTCCTCTGCCGGATCAGTTCTGACTCCTTGTATGCTGACGCGAGCTCGCATTTTAACTCTGAAATGAAAAGTGTTTGCTTTTGAAGAAACTGTTTATAGGTTATTTAATATTATCTTAATATAATTAATCGTAATTATTCTCCTCTATCATCCGTCATCTCAGTATTCACTCCTTTCATATCCATATCATTTTTCACACAATCCATCCATCTTTTCTTGATTATACCTAAGTATATCTTAATAGAGTCTGTCAAGCGAAAGATGGCCCTGATAAATCGCGGCAAATTCAAAAACTATTAGTATGGCAATACATTAAATAATAGGATAACTTGGAATTACATAATTTGATACTTTGTTATTATTCTAAATATTTATTTACTTTATTATACTTACATAATTTTTGATGATGATTATGAATAAGTAGATGATATACTATTGCCATACTAATAGTTTTTGAATTTGCCGCGATTTATCAGGGCCATCTTTCGCTTGACAGACTCTAAGTATTATGTAGATATCACTGTGTTATAAGAAGAGAACTCCTATACTATTCCAGCAATAAAATGAACTTGAAAAAATTGTAAGAAATGCATTTCCAAAAAAATAAGATTCATATTTTTTCAGATTTTTCAAGTATTCGAGTCGTGTTCGAGATTTTCACCAAGCAAGGCCGAGCTCGTAGGTAATAAGTTTATTTCGGCTTGATTATCTTTTTGATAATCAAACCAAATTCTACTAGAATCTAACGAGGCTAGGAGGACTTAGGCAAGATACAGAATCTCCATAGGTCTTTATATATAAGTATACCTAAATAAATCTGGATTGAGCTGATGTTGAATTTCCCGTAATGAAAATGTAATGTTTGGCAATGCAGTCAGAGATAAAAATAGTTTTCCTATAAATTAATTTACATGTGTTCTAAAACCCACACATGCATTTATTATTATTACAACGTATGTCATTTAGCTGTAAGTACTAATAAAGGAGAAAACACGATATGAATAAATAAATTTTGACGGACATTTCACACATCACACTCCAGTCCCAAACTAAGCGAAGCTTGTGCTATGGGAACTAGACTGCTGTGCTGATACAATCTACTTATAAACATATTTTTGTACATAATACAAAATAAGTACATAATAATACATAGTAACACCCAGACACAGAACAAATATTTATGTGCATCACACAAACATTTGCTCTGGGTGGGGAGTGGGGATCAAACCCACAGCATGGAAGCCAGAGCTACTACGAAATAAAACTCGTTCATAATATTACCAATATATTTTCATAATATTACCAATATTATGAACGATTAATATATTATTTTTCATCATCATTCCCTTGCCCTTATCCTTATATTTTTATTGTTTTATTTTCTAGTACTAACACAAGTGATTTCGCAGTATTCAAATGGTTTCCCAAATGTCTTAAACATAAACTAAATAACGATTAAGAGCTGTTAAATTAGTAAAAATATATCAGGGGTCAATGTCATTTTATTGGTAGAGAAACTCGAAATACCTAGTAAGATATTTTAGTCAAGAAACTGCGATTGGTATTCGGTATCGTACGCGGTAATTGATAAGTTATTTTATATTTTTATAGACGAACATAAAATGTAGGTATTTTTTAGGACGATTTACGACATCGCTCTTAAACTACTACTTAGTGCCAATATACACTCTAACCTAATCAATATATACGCAAAATAACTTTTACAAAGGGACTAATATAAAAAAAGAAGTTCTTTTTTGATATTAGTCTGTCAAAAATGTTGCAATACAAAAATCTAGCAAAATACTTACTCAAAAATCCTAAGCGTCAATAGGTCTTAGATTTTTTTACAATTTGTAGGGACTTTTTAAATCAGTTTAAATAGTGATTTGGATCAGTTGAGCTATCTATAGATCGTTTGCAACGGTCTGCAGATAGCTCAACTGTTTCTTATGTACTTTATATTAATGTAAATTTTGTAAATACTGTTAAAGTCGTAAAAAAATCGCCATAACAAAATTACCATAAAAATACTCAAAAATCCCAACCGTCAATAGATCTAAGACTTTTTTTAACAATTTTAGGGCTTTGTTAGTAAGTTGAAATATACAATAGTGACAATAACCCTTCAGGGGCATTATTCTCTATTGTATTGCTAACCACGCGCGTTACTTGGCTTAGGCAAGACAAGAGCGTGGAATCTGAAAAAACTGTATGGCGTAAGCCTTAGTTGTCATTCCCCACCGCGACACGTTACGTTTTGGCCACAATTTGAACTGTCAACTAATCGGGCCGACGTCTGCCGTGTTATGAAAACTATCCGTTTCAAAACGTGTCATGCGCGATTCGAATAATTTATATATCTACAAATCAATCATTTTTGAAGTTTGCGTTTTGGAACGCGTTGTGACGTAGCACGTTTGGGGAAGGAATCTCCTATGTCATAGAGAATAAGGCCCCAGCTAAGGTACAAATCCTTGCCAATGCTAATATTAAACCTAAAACAACGAACATAAATCTTTCAGCAGAGAAAGTGCATGAAATCTTACACGCGAGTGGACGGAAATAGATTCCTCGCTTTGTGTGAAATAAGGTCAAGTGCGAGTCTGCAAGCAGCCATGTGTTCTGTTAATCGGGTTATTTTATAACTTAGGAAATGAATTGGAGAAGGTTAGGTTACTTAGGTGTATTTTTTTTAATTACTTAGTTAATTTAAAAAATAGTTCTTTTTACATTATAATTATGTATTTTATTCAAAATGGTAAGTATGTATGACTTTATTCACAAACAAACTTACGACTATTACAGTACATATTTACATAATGTACATATATGTATAAAATACATAAGAAACAGTTGAGCTATCTTCAGACCGTTGCAAACGATCTATAGATAGCGAATTGAATGATAGACGAATTTTAGACTAAATTTAAGATTCTAAATTATCCTTGTGATTTTACTGAATAAAGTAAATTTGATTTTTTTTTACTTATGAAATATATATTTATATTTTCATTTTGTTCAGTTGTAGTAGCAGTAAATGATGATAATACTCCAAAGACAAAAGCATCAAACCACAAAAAAGTTTACTACAACGCGCTACGCATCGTAACTTTTTAATTTCGAGACCGCACGCCACTCGGCACTTGGCCTGGCACTCTGCCCACCGCTTTGTGCCACAGACATCGTGACACTGTGACTCATAGACAACCGAAAGGTTAGGTAAACATATATACACTATAATGGTTGACAAAATAGAAAATACTAGAAATAAATGATTTTCTATTCTTTCTATTCTATTCTATTCTAAATACAAATTTTATAAAAAACGTGAAACTTGAAACTATGGGATATGGGTTGACATAGGTCTGCCGTCCAGGTTTCCCCGGATTTGTCCTACTTTGGAAGATACCCGGGTAGCGTCCAGGCGGGGTTTAAAATATATTTCAATAAAGATGTAAGTAAATGAAAAAAGTATTGCAATGTCCAGGGTGAAAGCTCCTAAATTCTGGGAACATCCGCTTAGGGTCCTGGGGGGCAAATTTTAGAGATGGCAGCCCTAGGTTGACACCACTGAACCATACAATAAAACTATGTATAATTTTTGACATTTAATTATTGCGCACATTGCAATCCTCAGAAATTCTAGCGCAGCCTAGTAGCAAGTTAAAAAACTACCACAAAGAGCTTATACTTAGTTGTAGTTTACCATTTAACTTTTAAGGGCCCGTAAGTAATCAATGGCCAAAAAGACTTTAAAAATATAAAAAACTAGATTATATAAATTGTTTCTCATTTTAAAGAACTTTAAAGGACATAGGAAGTGACCTTAAATATTTAGCCCTCTAGACTTTCAGACTAAGAAATAACAGTCCATCTCTAAGCAAGGAACTCTAAGGAATCAGGCCGTAAGTTTCTTGCCCGTTCTTCTAGGCTCTGGCCACGTGGAACTGGCACCTAGAATCACCTAGTATGTAAGACGATTCTAAATGAACCTTGTGATTTTATTGACTAGAGATATATTTCATTCATTCATTCAAGCTAATTTAGTTCTTATCCACCACGGAATAAAGACGATCTATTTTTACCACTTTTACAAGAGAATAATTTCTCGATGTTGCGAACATTACTTTGTTTTATTACCTTCTTTCAAGTTTCAAATCAGAATTATAAAGTCAGTGACATTTCTCTGCGATTCAATGAATTTTTCAGGTCAATGTTCTTCGGTACATTGGTTTTATTTCATTCTTGAAAATGAGAGAAAGTTACTACGTAGTACAATACAGTTTCGTTCTATCTTATAAAAAGTTAGCGCAGACTTGAAGTATTGATTACCATACGTAATGATGACATAAAGTCTACGCTAACTTTTTATATTTCAGGTTCTTAGACCAAAGATCTTAGACGTCACAGCTCAGTTGGTAGTAGCTCTGCCTTACATGCTTGTGGGTCGTGGGCTCGATTCCCGCCCAGAGCAAATGTTTGTGTGATGAACATAAATATTTGTTCTGTGTCTGGGTGTTACTATGTATTCTATGTATGTAGTATGTACATATTTACGTATGAACTTTGCATAGTTTGGGACTAGAGCGCGATGTGTGAAACGTCCGTGAATATTTATTTATCTTTTTACATAAGAGTGCTTAGTCCGAGATTGCATTTTAAAACTCGCTACTCTCGAGCCGAGAGTCGTCTCTCGGATATCCTCTTCTTTTTATTTGGATATCCGAGAGACGACTCTCGGCTCGAGAGTAGCGAGTTTTAAAATGCAATCTCGGACTAAGCACTGTGTATTCTTGAAAAGAGACTTACGTTCAATCTCCTGGTCCTTGGCTTCTATCTCTTTCCTGCAAGCCGCGATGAGGTCTCTCGCTCTCTCCGCCTCTTCTGTCCTGCTCTCCACCTGACTCTGGAACTTCCCCTCATGGCTGACCAGCGACTTCCTGGAACATGGAGTCTTATTTGAAGATTTCTAAGCCTTTTTGCGATTCCCGGAAAGGGTGTAGGTATAAAGTTAATCAATAAATTAATATTCTTGGACATCACACTCTAGTCCCAAACTAAGCACAAGCTTTTTTACGACCGATGTGGCGCGGCGGGTGAAGGTTCGCCTGCGACACGGAAGGTCGCAGGTTCGATTCCCGCCTTGGGATAAATGTTTGTACGGTCTGCAAATATTTATTCCAGGTGTTTTGGGTAAGTATTTAAAATGTAAGTATAATAAAATATATCTATCTATGTAATGTATTGTATTAAGTATGTCAGTCTTCTAGTACCCATAACACTAGCTCTCTTTAGCTTGGGGCTAGATGATGTTGTGTGGATTGTCCAAGATTATATACTTACACATTTATTTAAAATCTTAGAAAAAAGTCTTTTACAATATACATTATATAAATACATATATTATAAAAAACTTAAAACTAGGTTGCCGCCGGCAGCGGGGCAAGGCCCAAGCTACCGGTGGTCACGTGGTTAGGGCTACAGATTGAGGAACCTCCGGACAATGCGTGCCGTGTCGAGGATCACTGCCGCATGCATCTGACCCTTGAGCCAACCCAAGATTATTATTATTACCAATTATTATTATTATTTTTTATAGTTAAGTTAGTAAGTACTTACTTACTACCAACTGAGCTGTGACGTCTGTCACATATAAAACAAACAGAGAAAAGAAGACGATACTCTCAGAGTAGACAAATGCGTTAACAATTTATTTAAACTCAATAGAACCAATATCTCTAAAAGCAGATCTAGGTGTACGCAGCTAAATTAGGTATAAACATTGTAATACTAACCACGAGGCCGATAGCACACTTGAATCGGGCTATTTCGGTTCAATACGAAACTAAACTAGATTTAACTAACGTAGATAAGAAGGTAACGTAAACAGAGTTTTAGATATTTTTTCGTAAAAATTTAAAATAATAGGTTTTTCAATTAGGATTAGCCAACTTTACAACTGTATAGCTTTTAACGCTAAAAGTTGGGTTTTAGTCGGTTTTATTATCGAAAATTTGTCATTTTGAATGTAGCTAAACGAAATTTCGAGTTACCCGCTATTCGAAAACTACCCCGTACGTAATTCGCGTGTGACTTTTTGCAAATCAAATCGAATAAAACGAATACTTCGATGATTAAAAGCCAAGAAATGTTTTTCGATTTTTTTTGTGCAGATTCTCAAATATTGAATTAGCGTACTTAGTTAGACACTGCGCGGTGACGCTGTAGGTAACGCATGCGCATTAGCCTTGACGCGCAGTGTGACTCGAATGTCGTCGGTTTACATAACGCGATTGCACTTTAGATGGTGAGCGAATTATGGAAATATTGTTAAATGTTTCAAAAATCTTTTGTTACATTGACTAAAATATAATGTTACTGCTAAGTACATACAACAAATAAACCTACATTATTCTCCCGGAGCTTGTGCTTGCAAACGTTTCAAAACATCACGTACTCGACAACTAAAACAATATAACTAGCGACTACTTCAAGATTGTAAGATAACCTACTTACCTATTGAGAACAAAAATAAATCCATAGCAAAAATATAAGTACTTACGAGTTTTTGCTCTACCTTTCTTGCTCTATCTACTATATTGTTTGTGATACTTAGATACCTAACAATATAATCAGTATTTGAAACAGTACTTACTTAAAAAAATTTAGGTAGAGCTCTAAAAAATAACCGTGTATTTGAAAAAACGCGGGAATCACAAAAGTATTAGCAAAACCGTATTATTTTTAAATTTCGCGCCAAGCCGAAACTTTTCCTGTTTACAGATAAATAAATAAAATGCCGGACGGAGACACTTCAACTTATTTATGATCTGTGGTAATGTAGAGCTTTGTGCGTCAAACTCGAGGGTGGCGCTGACCTTGAGCTGACAAAAAGCGCGGGAAAACGTTGTCCTTACAACAAAGATCTTTGTGATGTATGTTTTTAGAACAAAGAAAATCAAAAAACAATATTTTATATAGATTTTAGTCTTATTTTCGGCATTTATTTTAACAGTGAACATGAAATAAAGGTAAGTACTAGACAATAATATTTTTCTAACGGTTTAGTTTTTCAAATACTATAACAACTTTCATGTCGAATTTCGAAGACCGCCAAGCAATACAAAATCGATGTAATATCGATAGTATCGATGTAAGATATGGAATAAAAAGTGGGTAAGTACCTACTTATAACTTTGGTAAATATGAAAACCGCAAAAGCTCCTTTGTATTTCAAATCGCAAAGAACATACCTACATAATAAAAAAATAGATTCTATAAAAAACACCCAAAAAGCTTTGAAACTTTGAATTTAAAACTTTGAAACACAGTGTTTAGAACAAAGAAACATGCTCAGCTGATCAGCTAAGCTCTGTAAATGTTTCGTTTCCGTATATTCGAGTGGTTGTTAATCCCTATAATAGATTCAGCCACAAGGTTATGGACAAATCAATTAATACAAAATAGAAAACACTCGGAAATTCCAGATAGTTGTAACTTCTACTAACTGACACTTTAACTGTCAACATTATTACTAGTTAGTAACACCCGTTATATAAAATAACTCACTCTGAAAAAAACTCACTCTGAAAATAATGTCTACGTTGATAATATAATATAATCAAGGTGTGTGTGGGTAATATAAATAAAGTATGTGCAAAAAATATAGTTCATAATTCGAACTTCAAAAAGGAGGAAAAGAAAAATAAGCCTTACTTGTAAAACCTATTACTGCGTAGGTTTTCATTGTTTTGTACTTGACCGTGGTACATTGTTTTGTCCAAGTTTTGAATCACAAAACGCATTTAGATCATGATGCCAATAATTAAAGGATTCTGCGTCAATGGTTGTTCAGCATACGCTATCCGTTATTTGGCGAACGTACGTAATTAACGAAGACTCTTTAAACTACCTAATATAAGATCTCTCGTTACCGAAGTATATTAAACTAAGCTAGATCAAAGGCTTTTGCAGTGCCAATCGTCTAATCGAATAATAGTAAACAAACGATTTAGGTATTAAAACTTACGTGTTTTCTTTGTCTTGAGTTTCTTCTTCTTCTATTTCTTCTTCTACTTCTTCTTCAACCTCCTCCTCGATCTCTTCGTACTCCTCTTCGATAATCTCTTCAATTATCTCCTCTTCAGTCTCACTTTCACTCTCACTCTCCAACCCACCTTTCACTGTAGTCAATTCATCACCAGAATTATTCCTATCACACTCTAAGAATCCACTATCACTGCTATCACTAAAAATCCTTTTGTCCTCATCTATCTTAATAGTAATTGGTTCGTTTACTTTTATCACTGTTTTATTTTCTTCATCTAAAACTATGTCCTCTAAAAACTCTTCCTCCTCGGAGGATAATGATTCGAAAGAGTCGTTTTCCTCGTCCGTCTGCTGCTCTCCATCATCGAAGATGATGTGTTTTCTGAATGTAACCTTTTTCTTTCCATTGTCAGATCTATCATCGTCGGAGCAGCCTTCTGTGTCAGACTTCGGAGGCTTCAAGTTCGATTTCTTAATGCTGTTAGGAGATTCACCTTCGCTTTGAACTTCGGCCGTCAGTCTATTCAGCTCGTCTTTCAAATCGTGTTTATAAGAGTCTATGGTGCTGTTGCTTCCGTTTTCTTCGATAGTGTGATAGACCGGCTCGCGAACACCTTTACTGTCAGCGCCTCCCATTTGTTTATCATTGAGCTGGTCGACAGTGCAGTCTATACTGCGAGCGATTTCTCGCAGCAGTGCCTCCGCGTGTCGTTTCTCGTCCAAATCCGGCTCGTTTGAGACGTAGACCGTACACACGTGTTGCTTGTTTTCTGCGGGTGTTTTTGCGTATTTCTGCAGCACTAGAGCTTTGACGAACTCGGCGGGATCGGTCTCAGAGCGCGCGATCACCGCGCTATTTTGGTCCACGGGCGTGACGTCTGGCTCGCGGACGGATTCACTTCTCTGGACTATGTGCGTCTCCCTCGGTGGGCTTGCCCTGCAGGACTCTGGTCTTGCTTTTTTCCTTCCCCGTTTCCTCTTCCCCGCCATGATTTGAAAAATTGACGCGCTCTTCTGGGTGTAATCCGTTTCGGGTATGAGTAAGTTAACTACATCTTTGCGGAGGTTAGGTTTCTCGTTCGTTTTGTCGTTGGGCGCGCGGCTGACTGAGGCGGGAGACGCGCTCGATGCCTCGGTTGCGTCGACCTTCCCGCCTTTACGTTTGAAAAATTGAAACATGGCTGTCAATTTCGTTCGGAAACCATGTCCGCGCGCGTCGCCGCCGTTTCACCGACTGTTTCGAGTGCTCTGTTTTGGAACGGAAATTATTTGTGTTGCTTTGAGATGTTTTGTTGATTTATTTGAGATTTTACAAATTATTTCACTAGAAAAAGTGTATAATATTAAAGTAGCTGCGAATGTTTCCTGTATTACAGGGTGTTCATAGTCCGGACTGATGCTACACGTTCATCATAAATCGATAAACGATTACTTATCTAATTCTATGAGTAACTAGCTGTCAAAATTTCGCTACTTTTTATTGGCAGAACCGGCCGCTTTTGAACACTACTAACTAATCAATAGCAGCAACCGACCCACGTTACGAAATACTTATAAAATGAAAGCAAAAGGCTTAGAAAACAGAACACCTTTTAACTGACAGCTTTTAAAAATAAAAACATGTTATCACTCACACGCATGCGCGCCACAGATCATCGAAGAGATGTTAAGCAAACTTTCTTGGCACACAGAAACAAACTACTCTGCCGGCATAGTAGTGCAGCACTACATTGCTCGTAAGTTCGAATCTAGTAAAATATAAGATCATTTAAAATGAAAATGTACCCCTACTACGTCCACTTAACTAAGTACTTAACTAAGTTCTTAACTAAGTACTTACTATAAATTGAAATATTCGTTAGTTTTTAAGAGATAAACGAATTAAGTACTTACTTACCTACTTTAAATACCAAAAATACTAAGTATAAATTCTAAATTCTATGAGTCCATTCTTATTTATCGTCTTATTCAACTTCCTTACAAAAACCAACAAATAAGTAGAAAAAATATATTGACTAAAGCTGAATACAGGTAAAAATACAGGTTTTTTTTTAAATAATGTTAAATAGTATGTTGTGTATACATATATGTATTTGATTTGAAACGGAACTCTAAAAATCATAAGATGTAATGTGTAGGAAGTTAGTTTGCCTAATTAGCAAAACTAGTCATACATTATTTTTAAGAATGTCACGCACTCGCACCTGACTATTTTTACTTCTTATGGTTGCCTGGAAGAGATCACTCTCAGCGATAAGGATAACCAGATGCTCAAAATACTGAAAAAATTATTTTTAATTTCTTATGCTGTAGTTACGGAAATTATAAGGTTTGAATAGTTTTGCACCCTCATAAAATGCCGATTTCTTTTTTTCTTTACTCATAAAAATAATTCCTATTTCAAACAAATACTGGCAGTTTGATACGAATCCATTTTTTACGCATCTTCTTTTTTTTCTTCATTCATAAGCAGTAGGTAGCAGTTAATCAAGGTTCCAAATTTAAATCAAAATAGCGGCGTCGTGGCGCCGTGATGTAGCACCGCTTCGTCCTTCCGTTTTCAGTTAAAGAGTAGTGACGTCCTCACTTCCGTCCAATGTTTACGCAGACAGTCGATAAAATTATATTTTTGAAAGATTTCAAGGTGATTTTTTCAGGTTTAACGAGCACAAAATGCTACATGATGAATTATTGACGTATTTTTACAGCCTGGCTGGAGAAATGGCGTTTTTATGGACATGCAAATCACATGTAGAGTTTATTTAATTTACATTCCCAGAACAAATCAGTGAGTTAGATTAGGTTGATAGCTTATAATTAACACTACAACTAAATTAACGTGTAACGGTGTCCGGTGGATAGTTCACAATTTACATAATCTGCTAATCATATCTATTTAATTAAATTTTAGTAGTTTGGTTGGTAGCAGTGTGGATTTAGTCATAAACAAGACGAATTTAAAGATATTTAATTATAGGATAGGACACAGGAAAGCCTTTTATTTCATTTATTAATTTTAATTTTTAATATCAAAATGCCGAAAACTATAGAAATAAACCGCATTTTCTATACTGATGTTGTGAAATTATCATACTGCTCAAATAGAATGATTTACATAGAGTGCAAAAATTTTGAAGTGCGGTATATTTGAAATGATAAAACGGTCTGAATCGAGACACACCTTGACCCTTGTTTACCTTTGTTTAAAAAGAATTTTAATGATTAATTCATCATCATTTTATATAGGTCACCACGTGCTGGCTACTACGACTACGTGTAAGTATTTTTTACTACGAACGCATGTGACAATTGGGCTGATCAAATTGGCAGCTATTTGTATGACGTGTTGATCAAATCTTAGAGGGAAAATACTTCACAATGCGGAACGTTTCCCGGACCTTCACGAAATCTAAAGTTGACTGAAGTTTTGTCGTCAGGATATGGGGTTTTTATCATATAAAAAGGAAGAAGTCGATAATCCACCCACCCTCTTGTTGGGCGGGATTGGTATTTATCATCATTATTGACTTCAAGAAGTCTGAGCAATCAATGACGCCAGAAAATAAATCTTAGTAAAATATTTTTTATTTCTCCAAACTAAAAGAGATTACCATTGAAAACTTCGGGAGGGAATTTTATATGGCTTAGCTCGTCGGATAAACTAAAATATATTCTACATATATAATAGCTCTGTGGACTGCGCGCGCACAGAGTACAATATTTTTCCTCCAATATTCTGATAGGTACGTTTGTCAACGCACGCGCCCCAGGCCAGTGACTGATGATTGAGATGTGTACCTTGTTTCTAAAATAAACCAGCTATTTTCTAGTTCGAAGATGATGTAAGTGTTTTCCGTATGAATAAACATCAGCTCGACCAACCCCAGGAAAAAAACGAGAAACAATTTCAAGTAAGGTCAAAAGGTCAGTATTCAGGAAGGTTTTTGAGTTACACTGTTTTCAGAGATTTTCTATCCCTTTGTACATGATGCATCAAAGATTAGTCTACTTACTACTATAGTTTATATGATCTGTGGTCTTACTAATATTATTACAGCTCTAAGCCGAACACTGGATAGATCGATGCAAAACATTGAAATCAAATCAAATCAAATAATTTTATTGTGTAACATAGGTTAATAGTTGTTAGTTTAATTTTATGATTAGGTCCATCTATCTATGCTAACCAAAGTCGGTACTTATACAATATTCAATTTATAAATAATTCCTAGAATATTAAAATGTCTATAAAAAAATCAATAATTAAGTGTGTGAGCACGACATCAACGGATTGTAATTTATAGGCAGAGTTTTAGGTGGGGGCCCCTTGCTTATTCTATTCTAACTTTTACTCTAATATGATAACTATAATGCCGCATTAATAAACGATTTCCTCCAAATTCCTATTATAATTATTAGCAATACAAAAACTTTCGCTACAATTTGTATTCAAATCATCGATAAGTCGATCGATTCTAATCGTCGTATCTCTAGTGTTCCGTCCCCGCACGCATGTTTGGCGCTTTAATTTAATTTTAGTCATGCCAGTGACCTTTTCCTCTTGATTTGATTCAATCAAGTTTGATTTTCGAATTCCTCGACTTTCTATGGATCTAGTATTTTTAAAAATAAATAATTATGAGCAAATGTATGTTATTATGCTGTAAAAGAACTAGTATTTTTTACCGCGAAAAAGGAGCTACGTTTAAATACTTTTACAGAATTCTCTTTCATTAGGACCATAAAAAAAAAACACGTTAAGTAAATCTGAATATTTTGTGACTGCTTAGATTACTCTAGGAACGTGAATGAAATTATTTAAATATTAGATAAATAAATATTCACGGGCATTTCACACATCACACTCTAGTCCCAAATTAAGCAAAGTATGTGCTATGGGAACTAGACTGCTGATAGACTAAGTACTTAAATATTATTTTTTTGTAAATTAAATACATAAGTACATAGAAACACCCACACACAAAACAAATATTTATGTTCATCACACAACATTTGCTCTGGGTGGGAGTCGAACCCACGACATGGAAGCATGGAAGGCAGAGCTAGCTGTGACGTCTGTCAAATAATATTAAAGTAAGTAGGTACATACATGTATTATTTCAATATATTCTACATAGATTTAGTTGTACTAAATCGAAGATCTATAAAGTTATTTATTAGACAAGACAACACACATCAAATAGACATGATCGAACTGAATAGATTTCGTATATCAAGTCAAGTGGCTTTACGATATGCATTGGTTTTGGTTTGATGCCAATAATTATTGACGTGCAAAAACACAAGACTTTGTTTTGACTTTAATGTTATGTTTTAATTTTTAATTTGAAAATAAAAAAGTGATAAGTATGTACTTATGTATTTTCAATAAAAACAAATATGGCTCATAAACTAGGTAAGTATTTATCCGATCATATAAAATATACTTACTTACTTACTTACTTTTTTGTTTGGAACAAACAAGTTTAAAAAAGATTTAGTGAAAATGAATGTTCATTTTTAGTAAGTAAGGTTTTTTGAGTAAAGAGTTTAAAATCAGTAAGTATGTACTTACTTATAATTTTATAAATAAAGCTTATTCATCCTAAAATAAACTACCAGCTTTAATTATTAGTTTCTTCCTAATTGTGATTCTGGAAACTTTACAATTTCCCCAAATTTTACACATCCGTTATTATACACCTTTTATAGAAATACTCGTTCTGTTTCAAAATTGTTTCTTAATAGCATATAAATAAGGTTCATTATAAAAAGGTAATAAAACTTATTTTTCTAAAAGACCACTTCCTCTCTTTTGATGTTCACGACATCCTGAGGAGAGTGACACGAACTTGTCAGAATATATTTACGTAACTTTTTAATTAGTGCACCTACCCGAATCCTAACCTATAATGTACTACCTATTCTACCTTACTCACATACTCTAATTACTTTTTCAGGTTAGAATTTTAGGAAATACGATTGAAAAGATTCTAATTACACTGTAGATGATAATATTGTAAAGTTACGTAAGTATTCATAACATTGGATTTTAGAAACTATGTGTACTTATTTAATTTTCTAAAATTTAGGTCCTCACGTTCAAAAGTTCAACTAAGTAGGTAACTACCGAAGTCAATGCCCAAAACTATTCAATAAACATTCTGAATCAAACTGAGCCTTTCAGGATATCCAGAATAAATGGTTAATATACAAAAAAACACAATTTTGGCTCACACACAACAAAACACATCAAAACAAACACCGTAAAATTTTCAACACAAACACTTTCCGAACGCACTTTCAGATTACTGGCCGCAAACATGCCACTTGACATTTCATTTTCAGACACAAAAAAAACAAATTGTCACATTGACATTTAGCTTTGGTATTTTGGCGGGAAATATTTTTTTTCTTTCGAAGCAAGCGCAATGCGTCGCGCGGCATTCGATTCGGCGTCTGACTGAGAGAGTCGAGTTGCTGTGCTTGTAAATAGAAAACTGTTTCCGTTTCGTCTTGTTGCATTGCACTTTCTTGCTGCCAACAGGGACAGTCGTCGGTGAGTCATCGAAAAGTTCGTAAAACAATTTACTTACTAAAACCGTTAGTGTAGGGAAAATTAATCAAAAAAAATTGGCGGGCTTTTTCTGGCCATATTAAAAAATAGGCCGTTCTAGGCTTGTACGCTATCCCACCACCAATAACGATAATGTCAGTCAATTTGAAAGATTATAGAACTTTCTTGAAAATTCTTTCAGTCAGTCAGTGCGTTTCAAATCGTGCTTTTTTTGTTTCTCATTTATTTTTAGCAAGTTTTTTTTAACTTTATAAAGTGTAACTTGTGTCAGTAACATTTGAACTTGTATTTTTAACTATCAGCTTCTTGGGTTCATTGTTTGCTGTTTCTTACTCATTGCTAAGTCTATATTTATCTACTTACATAGGTATCTACAAGAAAGTGAATATTGATCTCAAATTAGAAGGTACGACAGGCAGTTAGGTGGAACCTTCCACACTAATAACTGGTTTTCACTAACCGCTTTGCTTGTAGGCTGTAGGTACTGCAGCCATGGCCCGTGGTAGTGAAGGTACCTACTAGTCTAGGTACTAACGCAGAATTAATTTTTCTATTATACTTATGATCACAATTATATTTATGTATAGATAGGGTATATATGTATATAGGGTATATTCGGAATACTCATAGTAAGTACTTACAACCTGCTCTACTACTGTTATAATTACGTTTTTTTAATCACTTTAATTTTTCTTACTCCAAAAATACACTGTGTAAAAAAAGTACTCTCAATAACTATATCGTGACAAAATCTCGATTCTCAATTTCTCGATCGAACGTCGAAAAGTATCTCGATAAAAATAAGTGTCAAAATCCGTGACGTCAACGTAGGCGAGATGAGATTTATGTATTAGTTTTTTTTTTATTTGTGTTATATTGCTGACATGCTGTATTATGATACAAATCATTGTAATGTATTATTTTTTATTGTAATATAGTGGCGCCAGCCCGGTGAAAATCTATTATAACAAATTTAAGAAATATTAATGCTTTACCTATTTGTGACAGCGACAGCTTTCATATCTCGTATTAAAAATTTGTACTTATTAAATTTAAATTGTTAAAAAAATATTGGTACTACTTTTGAAGTTACTTATCTAAGAAAATTATTAGAATCTGATAATGGCTTTATTTATGTCAAGGAATTATCAACAAGGTGATTAATTGATATTGTATTTATCCTTCTTATTAAATAAGTCTAATATGTATAATGATATACTTTAAGCTATTTTTACCCAATCCTTGATAAACGGCTAGGATTTATCAAATAGCGTTGTAAATTCGATCGACAGGCGTCAGCTAAGTTGGTAGTAGCTCTACCTTCCATGCTTTGGGTCGTATGTATGTATGTGTGTATAAATGTATGTGTGATGAACGCAAATATTTGTTCTGTCTGTTACTATGTATTCAATCAGCAATCTATTTCCCGTAGTACAGGCCTTGCTTATTTTGGGACTAGAGTGTGATGTGTGGCATGTCCATGAATATTTATTTATTTAATTTAGTGACCGTTTTATGATGTCACTGTAGCCGTGATATTGTGACGATTAGACTTATATTAACAGTCTTGTTTCATGCAAGAAGAATGTATACCTAGTTAGTCAAACTTATCAGATAAATATTATCGCTAGATTATATTAAGCATTGTACATTGAAACCAGACGTGTTGAAGCACTTTGATTTTATTTTTAGTGCTATCATAACATTTACAGTTTTATTTATTGTTAAAATGGGTGATCTTCATATTGTGGATAATAACGGCGTGATGGTAAGTTATTGATACTTTCACATATAAAACTAGTTTTTTTATGATCTAATCCCGTATCAGCAATGTTTATTAATAAATACGGTTATTAGTAATAGATATTAATAAATGTACGGGATTATGAACCGTATTACAACGACATAATATTGAATTTATTGGAAATGATGCGAACGACGCAGTAGCCATTTTATTAATTAAATTATTTAAATGGTTTTTTGATAAACGAAACTGTACTACTATAAAGAGATAGAGTTTGTTAGGTTGTCTGGAGCTACTGAACCGATGTTATTTTCCAAATTATGATTTACTTTTGTTTTTTATATGCTCTTTTCTTCATTATAACCCAATAGGATAAAAAGTACTTACACATACGAATCCGGGACGGGCTGCTAGTAAAATATCTTAATTGAATAAATAAAATGTTTCTATAATATACATCTAAATGAAATAAAATTGCCGAATTGTCAGTGCTACGGGTACTATCACGCCGGAGTACTTAGCTGTTTAAAATAAGTTAATAAGTCTTTAATTACAGGTAGATGGAGGGGTTAACGTGGTGGATGGAGGATTCGGGCACCCAGGTATTGTTTAAAGTAAAATACTCTTGACTTCCTATTGCACCCAAAACTTTGGAGTAAATACTTGTATATGCAGTGTTCATCATAGAATCATTTGCTCTTGGTGGGGATCGAACACACACCCCACAGCATGAAAGCTAGAGCTTCTGCCAACTGAGTTGTGACGCCTACCTACCAATATTATGAAAAAAAAACATGCACATATCACACATCACACTCAAGTCCCAAATTAAGAAAAGCTTGTACTATGGGAACAAGACTAATGATAGAATACATTATATACTTTTTTTTTGTAAACACATCCATATAAAACATAGTAACACCCAGACATTCTATATAGACTGTTAATTTAGCTGTGACGCCTGTCAATATAGATTCCATATAGTCAGTAAATTTCAGGGTTTGGAGGTCCGACTATCGCAGACATAGGTTTTGGTGGAGTCGCGATGGTCGATGGGCCCGGATTCGGGGGGGTGTCAGTGGTGGATGGACCGGCACCAGACGGGGGGGCGGTGACCGTCGTGGATGGACATTATGGAGGGGGAGGTCCTAATGTGAGTAATAAAGAAGATATAAAATGTATAGGTTTTTATCGTTTTTTGAAACAGGACTTTGTTTCAAAAAACTATAAAAACCTTATTACGACCTTTCGCAGGCTAGACGGAAAAAATTAAGACCAAAAGTTGTAACGACACTTTTTGCTATAATACATAGTTGTAAGCCGTGTGGCGTGCGCGTGTTTCTCTGTCTGTCTTTCATAGAAAGCAAGCTAGGCTAGTTATTAAATTAAGAACTTCGTTCCATCCGGGTGTCTCTTGACACCTATGAAGTTTTTAAGTTAAGCAATACTGTATGCAGTATTACTACTTATTTCCAGTTTAAGAAATTAATGCGTTTTCTAATATTCACTAAAACTATTTTGGAGTGAATATTTTATGGAGTAATTTTTTTACACCCAGTACAAATTGGATCTTTTAAAAGTACGTTCGGTGCTTCAAACAAGGCCCTAACGTTTTTGTTCTTTATTTATTTTTGTAGGCGAGAGGAGGTTCTTCAGAGCCTACAGAAGAATCAAAGGAATCAGAAGAACCAGAAGAAGAAGTTGAAGAATAATATGATTTATTACTTTAATCAAACTGTGATTGTTTTTATTACTTTATTTTATTAAAAAAATGATTTAACTCGTTTTGTTATTACCTACTTATGACAACATAAGTCGAAATACTTCCGCTAGTCATGTTTTTACATTTTTAATAGATAAAGAAAGATATTTAAAAAATACAAATAGGTTTGTATCTACCTATGTATAAAAGAGCTATTTATTATTATTTTTACAAAATTTAATTAAACTAACTTCAACTGTCACAATATACATTTTTAAAGACAAATAAATATTTACGTACAAACATTTATCCCAAGGCGGGAATCGAACCCGCAACGTTCCGAGTCGCAGGCGGACCTTCGCCCACCGCGCCACATCGGTCGTCGTAGATGGTAATTCATAAGTCAAAGTCAAAATTACTTTATTCAGTAAAATCACAAGGATCATTTAGAATTGTCTTACATACTAGGTGATTCTAGGTGCCAGTTCCACGACCAGAGCCTAGAAGGATGGGCAAGAAACTTACGGCCTGGTTCCTACCGTTTTTTCATATGATCCTCCATAGGAAATGTTTCATGAACTCACCAATAGTTGAAGAAGTCTGCCAGCTCCATGCAGTCCGGGTCCTGCCGCGTCTGCTCCTCAGCAATGCCGGAGTCCACGTCTTCCTCAGAACTGGAACCTGAGTCCTCCACGTAACTCATTGAGGCACATAGATGTACTGGATATTCACGGTATTTTTCGTTCTATTTATTTAGGTTCACTATTAACGTTTTCTTAATTGGTTTCTTTATTTCAAGGTTTTTGGAATTACAAAGTTGATTGGAATATTTTTCGAACCAACCAACTTTTTTTTTTAATTTAACAAATGTTCACTTCGTTCTGCAGAGTTTCAGTAGTACTTACCTATGTACCTTTTATTTATATTTTATTTACAAAATGAAAACAATCTTGTAAAAAATATCTAAAAGATTGTTTTCATTTGGTGAACCTACTAATGCCTAATGCAAAAACACAGGTTAAAGCATATCTACTCGAATACGACCCTTAGATACCTACTAATAACTGTATCGTTATTTAGCTATAGCATAAATACTAGATCAGACTAAATTGAATATCTAAAATATCTTGAAACCTAAATCTTCAAATCTCGATTTGTGTTTTTTTTTTATTTAATCTTGATTTAATTTTCATTTCATTTTAATTGTTTCAACAACTGTTTAAGACTAACTTTTCGACTTTATTGAATAAAATATTGTTGGACAGCTAGGTACCTATACATATAGATACTTAATGTATATATCTACCTATATAAAATGTATGTCTATTTAATTTATGTTTTTATTTGTCCATGCGTGTAATAATAACTAATATTAGATTTAATGTTGATTAATTACAATAGCTACGTGTTATTGTGCCACATTAATAGAACAAGCCAATGTATCGTGATTGCCAAAAGATCTGACGTTTGAATTATAATTATTTTATTGCATAACATCATTATTATTGTGTGCGACAGTATTTTTTTTATAATAGAATAATTCCACAAATTGTTAGAGTTTCGCTAAAGACCGGGATAAGTGGAAGGCTTTAGGGGAGACCTTTGCCCAGCAGTGGGACAGTACCTATAGGTTAAAAAAAATAGATAAACTAACTTTTTATAAGATGGAGCGTAAGTATATAACTAAGTAGGTACCTAAGTATTTGTACAGACTTATGTTACTTCATTTCAAAGTTGTACCAGTATTTCTCTATTCAAAAAACTAAATAAATATTCGATTATGGTCTAGTAGTAATATATTTTTAATCGTTGATTTTGTCTACACAATATTTTTTGTCTACACAACTCTGCAGTTCCTTCACGGTAGAAAAAAACCGAAATCATAAAAAAAATGTCCACATTCTAGTTTATTCTATTGTTTAAGACATTCTAGTAAAAAGAACTTCTAGATATGGTTCTAGTAATTATTAGTACCTACTGATTTCCAAACGCACTCATTGATTGATCATTAAACCAGGAAGTAAGATATGTAGGTCGACATTTAGATCTCGACTAACAATGTCTAAATGTCGACGGGTTCACGTTGCCAACTGGCTTACTGTTAAAATCTTTTTACAATTAGTTGTTCAAATATTTGAGATTTTGCATGAATTTATCTTAAAATAACGGTATGAATTGCGTTGGGTCTCTTTAAAATCACTTCCAAGTTAGTTCCAAAGTTCAAGGAGCACCGAATTTTCATTACTTAAACAAAAATATTATTTAAAAAAAATCGATAGCTTTTACTACCTAATAAAGCCCTAAAGATATTTATTATACTTAATAAACAGTACCTAATTAATCGAGAACCAGAATAAATTCAAATAAGTTCCGTTAATTTTAGTCAATTTTCGATTTTTATTATTGTACTCCAAACCAGACTGCAAGCTTTTCCGCGTATCCAATGTTTTAGCGAATCACAGAACAACACGCACTTTTACAGAACTTTTTTTACTTATTACCAAGACGCGTTAGTTTTGTTTCAGGCCGGTTACTCACTGAGTGCATTCGGCTGTGTTCACAGAATACAGAACTATGGAGTCGACGTATTTTTATAACTACGTATTTTTGACTTGACACGGAATAGACAGAAGTATCTAAATGTGGCGCGCAGCGAGACCGTTTTTAGCTAGACGTTCGTTAGGATATTATTCCTTTTTGGTTAGGTGGTTACAATACAGCGAAGGCGCAACGATTTTGAGATAATATAAGTACCTACCTACATCTTAGAATTTGTTTTTTTAAGCTATTGCATAGCTTCTATCGCGGGCCTTGAGCGTGGAGACCGAATCCAGAAATTCCGTAACGAAATAACCTAACACTCCGACCGGTGGCAAAAAATGCTATGCTAATGTTAGCTTTACCGCGGCAGTCCTCGAGTGCCACAAGTCTTTTTTTTTGATGTTTTATCGAGAGGAAGTTCAGGGAATCGCGCCTTACTCTACAATTTAACTTAAGACCTACGAAGTCGGGTGAGCTAAGTAGAAGTTAGGTGTGAGGACTTGTCTGGTACCTAGAATCCCCTAGTGCTAGTAAGTATTTAAGACGATTCTGAATGATCCTTGTGATTTTACGGAATAGAGAATATTGTTTTTTGTCCTGCCAGCTGCCATTATACAGGGTGTTTGGAAGGGAGCTGTACATACGCCTAGGGTAGAAACTAGGGATAGTCTGCTACCTACCCCCGCCCATTATATTGACCTTGGCCTCAAGGTTTTTTTTTAATTTATTATTATTTTTTATTTGACTTTTTTATGATTTTTTGACTAAAACTACCTGTAGCTCAAAATCTATCCATGGGACCGGTCGGCTAATGGTCTTGTTTTAATCGTTAGAGTCTTAGGGTCCTGCAAAAAATTATTTTACACCAGAAAATTGTGGAGAAGAAAAGTTATGGGGCCTGAAGTACCGTAGTAAGGTAAAGAAATAATTTTAAGGGCAACTTTCTATGGGGTTTAAAAAAAAACTAACAGGGTTGGAGTTCTTCTGATTTTTTTAAAACATCCTCAGTCCATGCCCTTTCTAACGATATGCTAAAAGTGTATTTATCACTTTTAGTTTTAAAGTTATTAATTAATTTCCGCAACTAGGGCACTTCAAGCAAAAATTTCAACTAATGAAAATTAAATGTGTTCGATCGTAAAAGGATGGCAAATGAAACAAAAAATTTGGTAATGACTAATGTCATTAAATTACAAATTTTAATTAATTACTAATTTTAATTAATTACAAATTTTGTTCAAATTGATGACCATTGACCTGTAAACATGCTCGGCACCTCTTCCTCATCTCCACGGTCACCGTTCTAAGCAGCAGTTCCTCGCGCATTGTATCGAATGCGGCGTGGATCCTGTTAATTAGAACCTCCCTTGTTGGTACTTCTTCTGCGTACACCAACTCTTTCGCCCTTCCCCAGACGTAGAAGGTCAATGGTCATCAATTTGAACAAAATTTGTAATTAATTAAAATTAGTAATTAATTAAAATTTGTAATTTAATGACATTAGTCATTACCAAATTTTTTGTTTCATTTGCCATCCTTTTACGATCGAACACATTTAATTTTCATTAGTTGAAATTTTTGCTTGAAGTGCCCTAGTTGCGGAAATTAATTAATAACTTTAAAACTAAAAGTGATAAATACACTTTTAGCATATCGTTAGAAAGGGCATGGACTGAGGATGTTTTAAAAAAATCAGAAGAACTCCAACCCTGTTAGTTTTTTTTTAAACCCCATAGAAAGTTGCCCTTAAAATTATTTCTTTACCTTACTACGGTACTTCAGGCCCCATAACTTTTCTTCTCCACAATTTTCTGGTGTAAAATAATTTTTTGCAGGACCCTAAGACTCTAACGATTAAAACAAGACCATTAGCCGACCGGTCCCATGGATAGATTTTGAGCTACAGGTAGTTTTAGTCAAAAAATCATAAAAAAGTCAAATAAAAAATAATAATAAATTAAAAAAAAACCTTGAGGCCAAGGTCAATATAATGGGCGGGGGTAGGTAGCAGACTATCCCTAGTTTCTACCCTAGGCGTATGTACAGCTCCCTTCCAAACACCCTGTATATATTAACAATAGTGCATACTCACTGTGCTTGCCTTTTATATATCTAGGTACTTGGAAGATTGTAACTTTAATTAATAATGTTTACAGATCGTTTGCAACGGTCTGTAGATAGCTCAACTGTTTCTTATGTATTTTATATGACAATGTACATTTTGTAAATACTGTATAGTCGTAAGTTAGTTTGTGAATAAATATTTTCATTAATAATGTAAATAGTTGAAGTCTCTACGTATGTCCTGTGCTTCTGTTAGCCAAATGCGTTTTGCTGCGTCTATTCTCGCACCGCGGGACACTGCGCTTCTTACAATAACTCATTTGTAATCTAGAGCAAGTTAAGGCCTGTTCAGACCTACGGGGTACACTACTCACTATACTACAGATACTTTTTGTGAAGTCAATATGTTTGCTTTATCATTTATCACAGACCCACTTGGCTTTTGCTACTGCTGACGACAGCAAGTACCTACCACGTAGATGTGAACAGGCCTATAAAGTACTGCGAAGGTACCTACTATGCTTACTATGTGCACTTTGCTACCTAAACTACGAATGATGTAGGAACCGCATAGAAGTACTTAGTAAGTACATAATATAATCCTTCAGATTTCTGTTAATTTATCTGTACTCTTTATAATGGGGTTTGAATAAGTACTGCCTATTTTATATTGTAGTGATTCTCGCATTTGTGTATTCAAAGTCAAAGGATCATTTAGAATCGTCCTACATACTAGGTGATTCTAGGTGCCAGTTCCACACGACCAGAGCCTAGAAGAACGGGCAAGAAACTTACGGCCTGGTTCCTACCGTTTTTTATATGATCCATAAATATCCTTTTATATGATATTCTGTTATCAAAGAGTGTTGGTGGTTTACAGACAATACAATATCATAGTGAATCATTTAAATTCAAGAATAACATCTAAACAATTTATTTACAACTATAATTTACTTATTCTACATCATCACTCTGCAGTCTTCTCAAGTCCGTCTCCAAGTTTCTGCTGTTCAAACATTATTCTTAATTTCTCTGTCGCTGACATAGGCAATCGATTATTCTCTCCAAACTTAGTGCTAGGTAGGTCTGCTACGTTCAACTCTGGATCTTTAAACATGAAAGGTGTCCATGGACCCTGGACAGAGGGGTAGTCGGTGTACTGGTATTTACGGAGACGAGTGGCTGAGACATCTCCTTGTTGGGTACGGAGGACTTCAATCCATTTCGTGATCTCCGAGTGGGTTTTGTTATGCATATGCATCCAAACGCGTTCACCATTTACTGAAGGACAAGAGATTAAATTATTTAAGTATTGTTTAAGCAATTATTAAAGTATTTTTGAGGAGTAACATCATAATATAAATAAATAATGCTGGACAATCCACACCACATCTAGTCCCAAGCTAAGCAGAGCTTGTGTTATGGATACTAGACAGACTGACATACTTAATACAATACATAGATAGATATGTATTTTTATCATAAAATACCCAGAACATCCGGAATAAATATTTGCAGATCGTACAAACATTTATCCCAAGGCGGGAATCGAACCCGCAACATCCGCGTCGCAGGCGGACCTTCTCCCGCCGCGCCACATCGGTCGTATAATAAAAAAAAAATGTTATTAAACATAAGGCAACTTCTATGGCCTTAAAAGATGATACAAGATTTGCTCAAGTGCATCTAACTTACAATACTCTGCAACAACAGCGGGTCCTCGATGCCGTCTTGGCTTCAAGTACACCACCACACTAGGGTTGGCTTTGGCAAACTCTACCAGATCTTGCTCTATGAAGTCTCTGTAAGAAATTAAAAGAATATACTTCTGATAACAAAACTCATTTCGAAATCTGTGCCAGTTCTTGGTATTGGCAATTAGGCTTGAGGCTACTCTGATGATAGGTGTATACTTAAAAAAAAATACTTAGCACAGGGATACTCAAACTACACACTTATCCACCGACTATACAGTATTTCCGACTAAGAATTGAGTCAGGGTTGGCTATAGATATCCGGTACCTGCGCCGGGAGTCGTGACTAGGTGGAAAGGGAAGGGTAGACAACAAGAAGTCTTCCCCTGAAACCAGTTTTTCTAGGAAAGCTATAGTTTTTGAGTTATAACACTTTTTAGGTGCCAAAATCTTCATTTTTAGGTTAGTTTTTGATGAACTTCACACTAATTTCTGGCACTAGCTGACACTTGAACTAGTGTATGTCAGTTTGGGAGTGTCAGGAGGCCTAAATGTAAACAATAATAAAAAGAAAAGGCCTTTCGCCATCACCAAGATGGCGGAAGGACGTTGTAAATAAAATACGAAAGAAAAAAAATAACAAAAATACTGTCCAACGTTGCCCATAAACTTAAAATACGAAAAAAAAGAAAAAAAAATAACAATTTACCGTCCAACGTTGCCCACAAACATAAACAAGCCTTGCAACGTGACATTGGCGAAATTGGCTAACCCCCAGACGCCATTAAATAAAAATTGAATTGAATTGAAAAAGAAAAGTGTAATTTAAATTTAAATAATTTTGTTTCGCGGCAAATTTCTGAATTTTAATTCAATTTATTTTTTTCAATTGCTTTTGAACTCAGAAAGGTGATTTGTGACAGAATACTAGAATAGGTGCGAGGAGCGAAGCGACGAGCGTTAGTTTGATATAAAAAACCGCGCACGAGCCGAGCGAGCAAAGCGAGCGTGCCGCGGCAGCGGCCGGCGAGTGCCAGAACCGACATGCACAAGATGAAGTGCCAGTGACAGGAATTAGTGTTTAATGCATAAAAAACTAACCTAAAAATGAAGATTTTGGCTCCAAAAATGTCATCATAACTCAAAAACTATAGCTTTCCTAGAAAAACTGATTTCAGGGGAAGACTTCTAGTTGTCTACCCTTCCTTTTCCCCCTAGTCGCGACTCCCGGCGCAGGTACCGGATATCTATAGTTTAACCTTGAGTCATGTATAGTCGTAGTCATACTTTATACATTTTCTATTTTATTTAAACAACAAAACTAAATACTTCTTGTAGATTTAAATTATATTTGGTGTTAAAACCTTTTGTAACATTAAAAATCATAAGGAGCTTTCACAACCGTCCTTTATACAAGATGATTCTAGGAACCAGTTCCCCGCGACCAGTCTAGAAGAACAGGCAAGTGACTTACGACCTGGTACCTAAGACTAAGACTTACCGGAGACCACTACTGGCACCATGAGTCTTACAGAATTTGAGTACTATCCGTTGTAGCTGGCACACGTAGCGGCCCACTCCATTTTGCAACGGCGCCCGGACAAAGCCAGGCTTCATAAACAAGTTTCCAGCAGACATTTTCACAGAGAAAAGATGATTTTTTTAGTTTTAGATCCTGTATGTTTATATTTACATTCCATACAAAAAATACTTGGGTTTTTGAGGTTAGGTTGTCGATAAAGTCAAATCAATCAAATGACATTGACAATCACAAAAATAGTAGCGTCAAATAAAAACAGCTGTTGCTATTTTATAAAAAAGTTTTTGTCCGGATATAACCTTATCCCTTATAGTAACTTATAAATCCTTATCATATCAATGATTTTGATTAGATTATTATTTTCGCTCTTTTTATTGAATCAAATATCAATTCTAGAACCAGTCAGTTAGTTTGAGCTGACAGTTCCCTCCGAACAACCCGGTGGGTCGTGTGACGTCACAGTGTTACTTTCCTACATCTGAGGTGCTATGAGTATGAGTAGAAAGCATTCTACTCATAGCACCTCAGAATAGCGTAGCAGACAGCTTAAATAATAATTAAGGATTTTGTGCATCCGAGAAAAGTATACATATCTATCCTCAGTACTTTTACATTATGTGCGAGATGTCAACACAGTCTATATAATTTGATACAAATACGAACCTACTTTATTGAGTTACTTACCTACTGTAAGATTTCAATCTTAAGTTTCACACACATACATTTTCTTTATTATAACGCAGGAATAAAACACAATAACTCAGCATTTATTCATTTTATTTACCATTTTGAGTCTATTCTGCATTTTTTTCAGACGTTCCTTATTAGACATCGGTTTTCTACGGTAACCTCCTGGATTCTCTCTCAATTTCACCTTCCTCCGCACCAAACTGACTTCAAAGCATATATTATGACATCGATCGCACTGATGCCGGGTTCCAACTTCACTGTGCTCGCAGATCACCTCATAATGTACATTCTGCTTATTCTTTGCAAACGCTAAACAAATTTCGCATAGTTTTATCACTTGTGTATCTGATTTTACATCGGATTGCACAGGTTTATAGTTAGAATCTACTTGATATGTTGCCTGTTGGATATGTTGATCAAAGTATCGATGGCACGTCCCTTGATGGTAGTATCTTACGTGCTTATTATAGTTGTAGTAGGCGAGATGACAGATGGTGCATCGTTGGGCTTTAGGCTTGATACTGTTGTCGTTATCCGGGTGGTATTTCTGCATATGTTTGCGGAGCGTCCAGTGGTTCCCTCCGAGGAACCGTTCGCACACGTAGCAAAGTATCAGACGCGGCGCCCTAGCTCGCATGTGGGTTGATTCATGCTTTATTAATTCTAATCTGAAACAAAATGCAAGTTTTAAGGTAGAAGGATCGTTTCTTAAACTACAACTTGTAAATTCGCTGTCTAATAAAATACTTTATAAGATGGATATTATTTGTCAGACAAATAGCGTTATTCTGATAGACATAATAATCTCGCTTACATTTTTAATGTAAAAATTTTGATGGTAATTATAAAATGTTGAGTAAAATTCTTGACCTGTGTGAAGACACAAGCTAATATTTTTTTTTTAACCTATACTGTCCCACTGCTGGGCAAAGGTTTCCCCCAAAGCCTTCCTCTTTGGCGACACTCCACCAATCCCTCTCTTGGGCGTCCAGATCATCCTTCCAGCTCTTCCAGGCGTTCTCGATGCGACGATCGATTTCTTTGTCCTGCCTGTTTTAGAAGCTGGCTAACAATACATTTTACAAGCTATATTTAACTGAAAAAAAGAAAAGGAAGTAAATAATACTGACCTGTTCCCAAAACATCGACCACAGTATCTGCAATCGCATATCTGTGGTTTTACCAACTCATCGTAATGTACACTTTTACCATAACTACCCTCATTTTCATCCGTACCATTCAATGTACAAGTTTGACTTCCAAAAATATTGGAATTTGGTATAGAATTATTAAAAACATCTACTATTGCCTTTTGTAATGATTTCGCTATATCTATTTTAATTGGTTTTTTCTTATGTGGTTTACTGCCGATAAAAAAAGAGTTTTTAACCGGATAGTATGGTTTATCTGGCAATATTTCTTCAGCTTCAAACAAATCATCATCTATATCATCATCAATGTCATCTTCAAATATAATTCTATGACTTATGGGTTCTAATGGACTGCTAAGGTCTTTCATTTGACTAGGACTACTCATTTCTAAGTAGCTAGAATTAAATGGACTACTTCTACCATGTTCTATATTGTCATTCTCTCTTTCTGGGTCACCATTCTCTCTTTCTGGGCTACTAAATTCTCTTTCTGGGTTACCATTCTCTCTATTTGGGTTACTATCTTTTTCTGGGCTAGAACTTTTTCTTAAATGGCCATTATGTTTTTCTAAATTACTATCATCTTTTTTTAGGCTATCGTTTTCTCTCTCTGGGGGGTTACTCTCTCTTTCTTGGTTACTTTGCTTGATTTCTTTGTTATCCGTTATAGAACCATCATCTTCAGAATCGCTGCTTATTAAATACACAGCTTCATCAGAATTAGAGTTTAACTCTTTGGGATTTTGAACCGGAATTGAAATATTGCTTCTTTTAGGGCATAAAACCTCACTTAGAGTGTCATGACATTTCACAATTACTTGTTTTTCCACTATGCTTTGAAGAATCTTTTCATATCCATCTATGTTGGACTTTAAGTGTGATTTTTCTGATAATTGTGATGTTTCGTGGTTTTTAGAGGTAGCGTGGGTGCGGAGGTTTTCAAGAGAAGTGAAGTGGAATAGGCATTCGTCACATTGGTGCAGTGTTAGTTTTAAAAGAGGGATTATAATGTGAGTTGCGTTATGTTTTATGCTTGCTAATCTGAAATGGAAAAATATTGTATTAATGAGACATGTTAACATTTTAATTTATTCAGACTACAATTTCTTCTAGGCTCTGGTCGCGTGGAACTAGCACCTAGAATCACCTAGTAAGACGATTCTAAATGATTCTTGTGATTTTACTGAAAGTAGTTTTGACTTTTTTGGCCAGGGTCTGTCCGCACATTGCAGGCACAGAGCATCCTTTACACAACACAGAAAGTGTGTAGAGTGATAAAGAGTAATTAAAACTAGGTGATAATTGCTTTGTGAAGGTGTATAAATCTAAGGTGTATCTACTTGCTTTCATCATTATGACAAAGGAATCCAGGGCCCTATTGAGTTTAACTTTTTTACATTTATCACATCAATTAGAATGTTAAACTCTGCCATCAACATTATTATTATTATTTTTTTTCCTTTTTAATCTGCGATCGGCTACTTAGCCATAATCAGATTTGTTCTTGGTTGGTTGTTTGGTGGTGTAACTTCAGCGAGTGACACCATCCAGGTCAAGTATATGCCATCTCTTGAGGCGATTCACATTTTCTTGTGTTGCCATCAACATGAAATAATTTATTTTAATGAGTAAGAATATATTTTTTAAATTAATTACCTAGTATTGAAGAGCTGGTCACAAAACTCGCACTGCACAAGAGCCTGCTCAGAGAGACCTGAATAAGAGTTCGCTTTACGAGACTTGATCGAACCAATCGGCATATTATCTTCGCTGTCCGAAGATCTGTTCCTCATGCTATCAAGGGGCAAATTGTCTTCACTTTCCGAAGAATAATGGCTAGATTTGCCCTTCATTGTGCTGGAAAATAAATGGTTTACTTATAGATCTGTCAAAGTTATCAAAAAGGTAGTTGTCAAAGTTCAATAGTATGGGTGCATGGAAAGAGCCTCCTCATGGCGCACACAAGTAACAGCTAGGCACGGCAAAGCAGTGTCTAGTCTGGCTAATCTTTCCGACATGGTGCTACAACAAAATACAGTTGTAGCATCGACACGATAAAAAGAAAGAATAGTATGGCTCCTCTTTGAATTTAGAACCTAGTCATAAATAACTTTATTCAGTAAGGTTTTATAAAACATGTAACATCTTAAATGTACAAAATTATGTGGACTTATTGTGGACCTGAGTCTAAAATTTAAGCATTTCGCTCTAAGCCGAGGCTTGTATGTAGACATAAGACGACATGTTCTTCAGGTCTTCCTTAACCGTAATACGGAGAAATATAAATATTTAGAAATGTAACAAATCAAAAATACTAAACGCGTACACAAACCCAGTAAAAGCAGTGGTAGGATGTACTTATATTTATTTAGGTGTAAGTAGATTGAATAAGTGTAAGAATAGTTTTTATTTCTGTTTTAATTTTTTCTTTATAATTTTTGTATGTATGTATGCATAATTGTGTACTTATGGAGGTTTTTGTTTAGGTATGTATGAGTATTCGTTAATTGTTAAACTATAGATATTACTTTATTATGTGACCGTCTTAATTATAAGAAATATTATAAAATGTAAATCCATAATTGGCTTTATGTATTGTCTATAAGTTTTGTAAATTATAAATTAAGAGCTGTGGATTTTGTTTAATAAATAAATAAAATAAAATAAATAAAATAAGGTTACTATTCTCGACTGGTGCTGTTATACAATGCCATATAGAACATTTTGGTCATAGTAGAACATACTCTATTTTGAGACTGTGTTACAGAATTCAAATTCTTGTAACACAATCATTGCTTAGATTGAGAATACTTAAATAACTTAATCTATGTACATCATTAAACACAATCTATCACACATTCTAACAATATAATGTAATAAACTGTATTATCTCATACAGCTGATAGAGTTACTTTTAAAAGAATAAATAATCCAGTTTGTACATTGAAAAAGTTACTAGTTTTGAATAGAGATTGTAAGACTTCTGGTTTTATCTCTAGTCATATTGAGTCTTCTTCGGAAACTTCTTTTAAAAGAGAATTCAGATCAAGTAATACCTTAATAAATATAGAACCTGAATCATTAACCAAGTTATGAGCTATAATGAATTCATAATTAAGTTATTGAACCCATTACTCATCATTTTACAACTAGATTAAATGATTTTAAATTGAATAAAATAATGGTTGTTGGGAGACAATTTAGATTAATGTAGAGCAAGCTATACTTTGAGAATGTTTTAAAAAAACCACGGTTTCGGATTTGTATTAAACTTCGCGGTCAGACAGCATGACCTAGTTCTAAACAAAATTTAAATTTGTAAATTCGCAAAGCAAGACAGTGTAGGATTGACTTTGTTCTTACCTAAAAAATAAATAAAATTATTTACACAAATTATGTTACACATTCTTTGAATAAATTGATAATTCTTGTTTTCATTTACGCTATTAATCACGATAGAAATAAATAGTTTACTAGGTTTAATTTCCAATATTTCAAAATTTTCGTAGCCTGTTTTGATTGGCGTCCATTTTTCTACTACTCTCCCGCAGACTATATTCTCTTCTCTCTCAGGCCACAGAGCATAGTGTATATTGCGTACGTCTCTATTTCTGCGTTGAAAACAGTTGTATTTAATCTGTGGAATATTGTTTGATAGCTTGTTTCAATAGCAAAAGGACTACAAGGTGCAGCCCTATCATTCTCAGCTGTGAGTGTGGGTCGTGGGTTCGATCCTACCCAGAGCAAATTGTTTAATGAACATAAATATTTGTTCTGTGTCTGAGTGTTACTATGAATATATTTTCAAAATAAGTTTATAATTATTATAACAGCAAGAAGACAGCTTTTTAAATCGCATTAATTACAAAATTTTCATTTAAGTTTTTTTTATCACTTTCTGTACCCATATCTTCATCATTTGAATCAATAAAGTCTTTGAGCGGTTCTTCTTTAAAATTAGACTCATAAATAATTGATTTAGCTATTTGAATTATAATAATAATCATTTATTCATCAATCAAATTAGTAGGTTACATACATCATAGTTATTATGTATACAAAACTAAACTAAGCTAAACATTTTTGTTGTTTTGTTTGGAGTTTTGTTGTTATTAGTATTTACTATATCTATTGAATTTTCATCACAGTTTTAATAGGTTTATGTAGCTTATTCCATGTATCATAATCATTCTGGATAGTATGATTTGTTCTTAAACATTAAAATAATCAAAATCATCGAGATCATCATCAAAGTCATCTTCAAATATAATTCTACGGCTTATTGGTTCTATAGGACTACTGCTTTCTTTTGTTCTAGAACTCAATTCAGAGTCACTAGAATATAATTCAACTTCTTCTTCATTATCTGAAGCGTCTTCTTGTTTTGGTTCACTTTTTCTGGGAGTATTTTCTTCTTCCGGAGTATTTATTCCATTTTTGATGGTAACATTATTGTCTAAATAACTTAAATCATTTTCAATATCTTCCGGTTCAGATTTACTTTCAGTGGGGCTATCGATATCTGTTTCTACGGTATCATAATCTGGTTTAATAATAATCTCAGTTTGTAAATCAATAAATCTATTGTAATTATCTAGTTCAAGATTCTCTGTAGTATTTTCCTCTCTTGGACATAATTCATTGTCTAAATGTTCGTTATTTTGTGTTTCTTCACTCAAGTGACTCTCTATGTTGTTATTTTTCTCAGCCTCTTCTGGGTTAGTTTGTTCTGTGTTAGAATCACATTTAGTTTGATCATCATCAGAATCGCTACTAATTTCATACAAACATATGATTGCAGAGTTTATACTTTTCGTTTTAGATTTTGATATTTGTTTTGAAGCCGAATTTGAAACTACAATTTCTTTTAATCTTTGGTCTAAGGTATTGTAAGCTGATTCAGTTTTATCAGTTTCAGAGGCACGAGTTGGATCTTGTAAAGTCCTACCAACCTCTTCTATGGAACTTTGTTTTGAGTTATTTTGTAAATTTGGTTCTTGCATATAACATGAGTGTGGAGGTCTTCGAGAGAGGTAAAATACAAGAGGCAGTGGTCACATTGGTGCTGTGTTGGCAATTTTGGGATTTTAACAGTACTGTTACTTATGGCGGTATTTTTTGGTCTGTAACAGAAAAAATACACTTAACCTCACATGTTACTTACTTACAGTGCAGTATTTTACATGTGAAGCCCATCATATGACATCCATATTAAGAAAATTGCAGAAAAATAATTGTTTCCGCCATTTTGTTTTGGCGGCCATCATCATTTGCATGTACCGAACAGCAGTTTTTTTAAAGAAATCATCCACAAATAGATAGTTTATTAAGTTTTATTGAAGGCCTGCTAACCTACAACACGTGCGACTTAATCGCGCACCTCGCTGGAATGCGTCCCATCGCAGCTCGCTCGAGGGCGAGCGAGAAGTCACACGATGGCGTCCGGCGTGGAGTCCGCAGTTAAGTCACACGAAATGTACTTATTATAGTTTACCTTTTACATTCTGGCGTATCTGTCTTCTCGTTTCCTTGAAGTCTCCTCTTAAGTGTGTGGGTTTTTAAGTCGACAGTTTGATCCGCGTCAGTTATCGGATCTTCAATCACATTGCACACTCCATTTCCGTATACCTTGGTGGGTTTCAATACTTGAAGAACTGTTGAATACAAAAATGTAAATGAATAGTTTGCATGTTGCAGTGAATGAGTATGCGTACACCAAAACTGCAATTGGGCCAAAAACACTAAAAAGAGTTTCCGTATTCCCCCCTCTCCCCCCACTACCCACACTTGTACTATCTATAGGAAGAAAAAAAAGAAAACTTATGTAAAAAGAATACTTATGTAATTTTGTTTTTAAATACATACAAAGAATACATAGTAACACCCAGACACAGCAAAATATATTGACAAACCCACAACCCACAGTATGGAGCAGAGCCACTACTAACTGCGCTGTGAGTCACAGCAAACTAATATGGAAAAATTGATGAGGGGCGTCACAGACTGTGACACCATTACTACATCAATCCTATCTCGACATAAGAATTAAGCATAAAAAAAATGTATAAAATAATGCTGGACAATCCACACAACATCATCTAGCCCCAAGCTAAGCAGAGCTTGTGTTGTGGGTACTAGAAGACTGATATACTTAATACAATACATTACATAGGTAGATATTTTTTATTATACCCAGAACACCCCGAATAAATATTTGCAGATCGTACAAACATTTATTCCATGGCGGGAATCGAACCAGCAACCTTCCGCGTCGCAGGCGGACCTTCGCCCGACGCGCCACATCGGTCGTCAAATTAAGCATAAGTTGCGCTTTAACCCTACCTGGAGAAGAGGTAAATGAGCGAGGATTAGTATCTGAATCCTGGTACGGTACCGGTACAGCATTTTTTGAAAGTGATTTATGCATATTTGGCGTTATATGTATATATTTGGCTTTAAAATGATCAATACATATATATCTTGATCGCAATTGTTTCGCTGGCAAATGGGCAATTGCTATATTACCTGAAATAAAAGATAAAAATAATTAGAATTGCTAAATTCTAGATAATTTTTTTTTTATAATTTTTTGTAAAATAAACACATCTTTAAAAGAGTTTACAAGTATATTAATATAATAAAAAGCATATTATTTTTTTTAAATATTTATGGCTTTATAGATATTATTTACAAAGAATCATAAAGCTATTACATGTATACAGTTGAACTATCAGTAGACTGTTTCTAACGATCTATAGATAGCTTAGCCAATCCAAATTAGTACCACTCAGAAGCATGCCTAAGATACTGGCTGCATTACACTAATAATAAAAATAAAATATAACAGGAATTAAATTACTCACCACAATTTTTCAGCCATTCTTCCAAAATGTTTCCCTTCTTTGAAGGAAAACGGAACATAGATTTTTTGTTTGAATGGTTTTGACATTTAAAGTAGGAGCATTTGTGTGTTGATGGCATATCTTCCAACAGATGTTTGCAGACTGATTTAAAGGGCTATAAATATGGCTATAATAGTACATATAGGTATTTTTAAATTTAAGGTAATTTTTAATAAAAGTAAAATAAATAAAATAAGAAAGTATATATTTTTTTAAATGGCTTGAAACTGGAGTGTTTGAACACACATCCAAATGGATGAGTTAATCTAAACAGATGAAGGAAGAGTCATGTTAAAATAAATATTAGTGAATTATTTATGTGCAGTTGTCGTAAACTTGATTTATCTTTTTCAATTATATAGGAGTTATCCCATGGATTTATTACCTTTCTATTCAAATGTTTATTTATAACACATAGCTCTGCATTTAAACGTAAATAAAATCACACGAATTAGAAGACACTCATCATTGAGTCGTCTACACTTCTACCTTTTGGGAAGTGCGGGTTAGAGTCGAACGTTTGTTCCTTTCTCTGGCTTCTTCGTCGTGAGCTACAACTCACGAGTCACTAGGTTTGACCGCTTTTGCTCAGCGGTTCTTATTTTGTGCCATCATGGCACGCTGTGGTTTTCGCGTGTTTTGTGCTCATCAATCTCTTTACGGAGAGTCGGGTGAGCCCAGGAGCTCGCGGGGAAGTGGCCTCCAGGAAGTTGGATTGTCGGGTGGTCGCGTATAAGAAGACACTAAAGTAAAGTAAACTTTATTTGACATTTTGTTTTGATTTTGTTGTTTTTTTTTTTTTTTTTTTTATTTATTTGCTCTTCCGAGCAGGCTAAAGTTTTAGAACCATACCGCCTAGTCTTACGTAAATGTTTTTCTCTTAAATTAGTTTATTTTCTTTATTATTTTATTTACAACGTCTTCCCGTTCACTTTACACTTCTATCATGAAGCATTCACTTTACAGTTATGTTTTTCTCTTGAGTTAGTTTGTTTTCTTCAGTATTTTATGCATTCACTTTACAACTTTACAGTTATGTTTTTCCCGCCATCCTCAAGACGGGAAGTCCACTCATTTTTCGTACGTTATGTTTCTCTCCTATGTTAACCCGTTTTCTTCAGTATTTCATGCATTCACTTCACAGTTATGTTTTTCTCATAAGTTAGTTTGTTACAGTAAATGTTTTTCTCTTAAATTAGTTTATTTTGAAGTGAAAACTTCTTTAGCGGCGCTGGGTGGGTAAAAACTTTCAAACTCGCGTCAGGGTCACGTGACGTCGAAAAAGCGTAAGATCTTATTTAATTTTTATACATTGCTCGTAAAACAAGAGACGACAAAAGAACACACTTGCGGTCACGCGACGTATGACTCAAACAATTAAATAGTGTTGTGGCGACATCGTACAAGGCGAGTACAAGGCGCTGCCAACACGCGGTGCGGTGCGGAGTGCGGGGGCGGAGGACCGAGGAGCGGCACTCGCGCGCCGGCAGCCGACAGACGCTCTGAGCACCCTCGCACGGGAAACACGTATCGCTCGCCGCGCGCGCATAACCAGATAGACGCTATTATATCGTACGAATCGTTTCGCCTAACTTGTATTTAACTGTATCGCTTCCATCTTATTGAAGTGAAAACTCAGTCAGGGTCACGTGACTCGTGACGTTCATCGAACGTGACGTTCATCATTCGTTGTCTTCGTCGTTGTGTCAATGTCAATGACATGACACAATCAGTGTGTCTTCGTTGTCTTCGTCGTTGTGTCTCCTTTCGTTGTCTTCGTCGTTGTGTCTTCGTCGTTGTGTCTTCACATTCGCGCTTGCGCGAATGTGACACAATGACATGACACAATCACAATGACTTGTGTGAATTGTGATTGTCATTGTCATTATGACGACTGTGGTTATATTTTTGAAGTGAAAACTTAAAAGTGAAAACACAGACACATTCGCGCTTGCGCGAATGTGTCATTGTCATTGTCATTGTCGTTGTGTCGACATGACACAATCACAATGTCTGTGTCAGTGTGTCTTCGTTAGTTAACATTCGCGCTTGCGCGAATGTTACACAATGACATGACACAATCACAATGACACAGACACATTCGCGCTTGCGCGAATGTGTCTGTGTCATTGTGATTGTCATTGTCATTATGACGACTGTGGTTATATTTTTGAAGTGAAAACTTAAAAGTGAAAACACATTCGCGCTTGCGCGAATGTGTCTGTGTCATTGTGATTGTCATTGTCATTATGACGACTGTGGTTATATTTTTGAAGTGAAAACTTAAAAGTGAAAACACAACGTTAATATTGAAGTTTTCACTTCTGCCGGCACTCCCGGAGTGCTACCATTTTTTCTTCATTATTTTATTTACAACGTCTTCCCGCCATCTTGAAGATGGCGGGAATCGCCTGATTTTGTTGTCATAATTTGGCACTAGGGTTGGCTACACAACATATGTTTTGTTTGATTCCAAACCAATCAATTCAATCAATAAGAATAATAAGAATAAGAATCATTTATTGTAAAACTGTGTATAAAGATCTTAAAGTAAGTATAAATGTTTCAACAGCCTACCCATTTCGGGCGTACAATATTATTTTACTTAAATTTAGGGACTTATGTACAATTTTTATATTCGAGTAACATTAAAATATTATTTTATTATCACTTATCATCATATCAGTCAACTACGTGCCACTGGCAAAATTATTTATTCGTCCGGTACCCGTACAAATAGTCACATTAAAAAAAAAAACCAATGTCAATAATCATCATTGTTGTCATGTCATGTGATGTTACTGTCACTTAGCGAAACTACCTTCATTGTTGTAGCTTGTATGTA
The DNA here is from genome assembly GCA_932527185.1 of Ecliptopera silaceata. Classification (NCBI taxonomy): domain Eukaryota; kingdom Metazoa; phylum Arthropoda; class Insecta; order Lepidoptera; family Geometridae; genus Ecliptopera; species Ecliptopera silaceata. Next base: position 11,189,421 of record OW052196.1, on the reverse strand, counting down.
GCACCGTGAAGGAATTTTTCTTCCTTCTATGAATAACATACATTCTAGGGATGGCGATTCTTTACTAAAAAGATCGATTTTTGAATCGATTCGAATCGTAGTCTAATGAATCGATTCACGAAAAAATCGAGGCCTACAAAATCGATTCTTAAAAAATCGATCTTTTTTTCAAGTTTGCGTTTACAATGTAAATTTGTATCAATTTTACTAAAAACAAGATTAATATTGCAATTAACGATATCTTATCAATAAAATCAGGGAATTCAAAAATAACAATTATTTTTATTACCGTATCAAACTATAAGATCAACTATAAAAAAAAAAAGTATTTATATACTTACTGAATGTTTTTAAATAGATAATTGGACATAAAGTAATCGTGAATGAAGTATGAACACTTCCATTAATAAGAATTCCACATATTACTTATTAGTTATTTCAATGCTGATTATTCCTGTGTAAAAGTAAATTTAAATGATAATCACAACTAACAGAACAAACTGAAAATAAGAGCGTCAAAGTAAAAAATAAGAAGCGCTTTACTTATTTACTTACCTACTCTCAATTAGTTATTAGGCATGGGCGTTTTTGGATTTTTTCACAAACCGATACAAAACCGATTTCAGATTTTGAAATCGATTTCAAAAACCGTTTTTAAAAAACGGTTTTTAGTTTTCGGTGCAAAACTAAAATCACGAATGCGTATCAAAACTATAGAAAACTAAAACTTTAGGTAGATTTAGATTTCGTTCGTTTGCAGTTTGAGTTTGGTTTTCGTTTTCGGTGCAAAACTAAACTCACGTCGGTTCGGTTTGGTTTCGTTGGGATAAGATTGTTTGCAGTTTGCGTTATCATCGTGCGTTTTCTAAAAACGGTTTTCTCATATTGGAATATCGATGCGATACGATTTCTGACTGCAAACGGATTTCAGTTTCGTTTTGATATATCTGTCTCATGCCTATTAGTTATTATTTCGCAACAAACACTACATGAAAATCTGATGAAAATCAATCATGAAAATACTTGTATTACGCTAATAACAGTATTCATTAAACGACATCAACAAATGAATGAATGAATAATGCAATATCAATCGTCACAGATTATAGATACATAAAATCAAAGACTACAAACGTAACTTTTTTTCTAAACCAAAACAGAAAAAATCGAATGTCGATTTTCAAGGGTGATATATCGATTCAGTGAATCGACACAGTACTTCATATCGATTTAAAAAATCGATATTTTCTGCTCGAAAAATCGATTCTTCGATTAATCGATCTCAGATCGCCATCCCTAATACATTCCTCTTCCGAACCGTCTGATTAGCTTCACGCATTTAATGAAAACACTTTAAAGATTTTACTACGACGCGATCTCATGAATAGCGCTAATAAACGAAAAGGGGTAATGGGAGGTAATTCATTTTTCAAATAACCGTACACATATCTCTTCAAACTTGTTTGTATATTTTGTTTATGTTATCGCTCGCATTTCAGATGATAATAAACCGAAAAGAGTGAAAAAAGAGTGTGATTATGGCGAGAAATGCTATAGAAGGAACCCGGCGCATTTCAGAGAATTCAGTCATAAACATTGTGAGTATGTACCTACTAACTGTTTACGAAAATAAGCGCTTAGCTAATCTTAGGAAAGTACTGGTTGAAATCTAGTCTTCAGACCCTAAGGATATGGTTTGCAAACAGAATATACTGATTTTCTTATTTGAAAAACGACATCGGGAATGACAGTGTTCACAAACCGATAAGTAAATATAGTACAGTTTGAATGGTGTCTAAAATATAAATATTAAATAATTAAATCAGGCTCTTGGATTTATGAATTTTTTTATACTTACTTATTCAAGGTTTTAGAAGGACCAACATTGATGATTATTCATTAATTTAGTTCCCATACAAGCCTCATTTGATTTGGACTAGGTGTGTTATACTAACTTCAAAAATAATACAGTAGAACCTCAATAAGTTAAAGTCCAAGAGAAACACAAAATATTTTAAGTTATAGAGGTTTTAATTTATCAAGGTGGTAGAGGTTTTGGGCTTTGATGGGAAGGGAACAACGGCGGATCCAGGGGGGGGGTCATGGGGGTCATGACCCCCCCCCCCTGAGCTGGTTCCAGGACTTAGGGTGGACCACTAATTGAACATAATTATTTTATTTATATATTTTGTCACCATACAGAATTAATGTAAAAACTACATATGTAATAACTTTTTATAATGGCAAACGTTTGGGAATTACATTATCAAAGTTAAATTATAAGTTCTTGACTTGACCACGACTATGTGACCCCCCCCTGGGCACCAAAGCTGCATCGTGACCCCCCCCCTGGCGCCAAAGCTGGATCCGCCCTTGGAAGGGAACACATTATTTTTTGATGTTATAAGAGGTTTTTAGGTTACCGAGGTTTGAGTTATCGAGGTTCTACTGTAGTTTGTTTTAAACCTGTTTGGTTTACAGTGGAGGCAATTCTGGATAATTACTCAGGATCGGGAAATTATCCGATACCTGACAAGTATGTGATGGAGAGACTGGCACTCATGGAACAGCTGGATGTGATAGTGGAAAAGGAACTATACACTCCTTGGAAGAAAGACCACAATCAGTAAGTTATAGAACCATTCTTCCAGCTTGTAGCACCTTGATAGGCATTTTGATCATCGTTATATATGTCTACTCTACTATGGACGACGAAACCGAGGCAGACCAAGAAAACGTTGGCGTGACGACTTGGATACTTACGACGGAGCCTGGTGGGAAGCGGCGGCTGATAGAAAAGAATGGAAGAAAAGGGGGGAGACCTTTGCCCAGCAGTGAGACAGTATAGATTAATTTAAAAAAAAAATCTTCTTACACTACTAATTTAAAAAAATTAAATAGTTTTTTATTCATTAATTACTGAATATTTATTGGAATTTGAGGCATATCCACTAAAAATTATACCTGCAAAACACTTAAACACTCCTATTATTTTCAGCTTAACACAACAACAGGCCTCAACATCAAATGCAAACTCGTTGCAGTCATCGCATCAAACAATCAATGTTACCACAGATGCTAATAGAGATTTACATAATAAAAATACTATATTAAGCAGTAAAAAAACTGAAACTAGCAGTACAAAAACTGAATTGGGCAGTAAAAATACCGAAATGAGTAGTAGTAATACCGAAGCGTACAGAAGCAGTAAAAATTCTAAAAGTAGCAATAAAAATCTAGGAACGGTAAATGAAGCTGCCAGTAATAATAATATGGACTATAAACAAGGTAAATAAATAGTTTTCATTATAAAAGGGATATCTGCCATGATTTGTGAGTTTGATTATTACCCGATATTTCGACCATCCGAAATATCGGGAAATATGGTGGAACTATGTTCAAAACCGTGTTTCAAATATTATAAGGTAAATAAATGTATCTGTTTTTATTGCCTGCGACATCTTGCTCCAAACAAAGCTTATATTATTATTAAAACTATATAATATTACATAAAATTCGAAAGATAGCTCTTTTCTGACCAAATGAATGTGACATACCCCATTTTCGGGCATACAGAGACACCACCAGACAACCAGATTTTGGATTTTGCATGATTTTTATAAAAAAAAAATTGTTATTAATCATACCCACTCAGATTCTTGATCTCAATGTTTTAAGATTATTCGATCCTCAATGGTCCTAAAGGAAAAATAAATATAATAAAAATAATTTTCCTGTGTAACCCTGTATCAATTTTTGAGATTGGTTCTTTATATTAACTAACTTAATTAAATTACTGTACGTACAGTAAAAGATATAACAGTTCAGCCGCAATAAAAAAGAAAACCCTAAAAATTTGAATTTCCCGCTAGAGCGAGAGGTATCACCTTAAGTTGAAAAACTTTGTTATTTCAGCACCGGACTACCGACCAGTAGTGCAGCCAACTCGTCGGATCCAAGACTACCTAACAGTAGTGGTTCCCAAAAACAAAATGGCGGCCAAACACGCCGCCACTGCGCCCTACTATATATTCTACACTACCATAACAGCGGCTAAAGAAACCCATACACAGCCCAATTCTATCACTTTTCAAGGTGGGTTTAAATATATTTTTTATTCTCATAATAATAAATAATTTTGCTGCCGGCGGCAACCTAGTTTTAAGTTTTATATAATTTATGTTTTTTTTTAGAAATCATGTACATATATTGTAAAAATATTTTTGCTAAGATTTTAAATAAATGTGTATACATATAAATAATTAATATTCATGGACATTTCACACATCACACTTTAGTACTAAGCAAAGCTTTTAATATGGAAACTAAGTGAACTAACTTTGTAAATATGTACCTACATAGAATACAAGTAATGCCCAGACATAGAACAAATATATTTCTTTGTGTCTGAATATAATAATGTATTATTCTTTGTTATATTTTATTTTGGGGTTTCCTTCGTTTTTATTTTCGTGCTATGTAGTAAGTAAATAAAATAAATACTTAAATTAATATATAGTAATAAAAGTAAATAAATAAATATATAGATTAATTTTCTGTTTCAGTTTTTTCTAAAACTTAAAATTGCTCAGGTACCTATACTTACATTAGTTTTATTTGTTTTTATTAAAAATGATTATTTATTTCAGAGATCCTAGACCCGAGTTTGGGAGAGTTGAAATGCTCCTTGCAGATAAACTTCATGGTAGAACTGGGCTGGCTACTGGCGCAGTACTATTTCGCTGGATACAGGTAACGGACGTGGCCATTGACTACTCTTTAAACAATTGTTTTATCTTTAATTATTTATTTGGAAATATGTATCGTTATTCACAAACAAACTTACGACTATTACAGTATTTACAAAATTTACATAGGATTATATAAAATACATAAGAAACAGTTGAGCTATCTGCAGACGGTTGCGAACGATCTATAGATAGCTCAACTGATCTTTTATATTGTTTGAGGTCAAAATATATCTCTTCAAAGATATATGACTGAAACAGTGTGTGAAATTAAGTAATTATTGATTTACTATATTTACAGTGAAAAAAAGCTAACTATTTTATATGGCGAAGACATGCCCGAGTTGAGAACTATATCGCAGAAGAAACCTCACATCGACGCTCACAGAATTGCCATGCCTACCCCTTTCGGCAGCCACCACTCGTAAGTATTCTTATATGTATTCTATTATATTATACGTATTCTATGTTTGTATTTTTGTAAGTTTTCTATCAGCAATTTAGTTGCCATATTATTTGCTTTGCTTAGTTTAGAACTAGAGCGCGTGAGATGTCCATAAATATTTATTTAATTAATATATAACACTGTATTTTGATTTAATTTTCAGTAAAATGATGCTCCTGTGCTATGAAGACGGGTCTCTCCGTGTTGTTATATCGACGGCTAATCTTTATCTAGACGATTGGGAGAATAGGACACAAGGGTAAGTGGTAGTAGGGTGCTTATTCAAACAATCTAATTTATTCAATAAAATCACAAGGATCACTTTGAAACGTCTAACATACTAGATAATTCTGGGCGCTAGTTAATCGCCTGACTTTACTGCAGTAGTTACGTAAATATTAGTATTACGAATTTTAGTACCCAACTGTATGTATGGAAAGAGCCTCCTCGTGGCGCACACCGGTAACAGCTAGGCACGGTAACACAGTGTCTAGTCTGGCTAATCTTTCCAACACGATGCTACAACAAAATACAGTTGTAGCATCGACACGATAAGAAGAAGAAGTACCCAACTATCCGCTAGAGGCGCTGTACTAATCATCATACATTTTTTTAACTACAGACGCTACCGAGTATAGATTGTAAAAACTCATGGTAGAGCTACAGATGTGATTGCGGTCAAGCGTTTGTCTATAATGCATTAAAAAAAATGTTTCCAGGTTATGGTTTAGTCCATCTTGCCCCGAACTGCCCCGTACTGCGATGCCGCACGATGGGGATTCCCGCACGCAGTTCAAACGCAGCTTGCTGCGATACTTGCAGCATTACTCGCTTCCCTCGCTCGCGTACTACATCGAACGGGTCAAACGATGCGATTTCTCGCATATCAAGTTAGTATTTAGTTGTAGCACTTATTTTGACAAAATAAATATCTTGATAGATGTCACAGCTCAGTTGGTAGTAGCTCTGCCTTCCATGCTGTGGCTTCGATTGATCTTCGTTAGTTGTTGTCGTTGTACCCATTGACGCGTAAGAAGAAGATTGATCTTCGAGACGGCACGCATTGTCCGGGGGTCTGTGACCACGTTACCATGAGATTATGTGACCACGTTACCAAGTGACAACGTTACCACGTGACCATGTTACTATGTGACCACGTGACCATGTTATGGGTAGCTTGTGTATATTGTAAACTAATTATTTGTTTGTTTGTCAGTGTGTTCCTGGTAGCGTCGGTGCCGGGGTCGCACGGCGACGCGGAGTGGGGCATGTTGCGTGCGGGTTCGGTGCTGCGCCAGCACTCCGCCGCAGCCTCGGGCGCGCCGCTCGTGGCGCAGGCCTCCAGTATCGGCAGCTATGGACCGCAGCCCCATGTGAGCTACTTACACTTATTGACAGGCGTCACAGCTCAGTTGATAGTAGCTCTGCCTTCCATGCTGAGGAGCGTGTGTTCAATTCCCACCAAGTAGTAACATAAATCAATGACTTATTTACAAACTCTAGAACTTTTTAATAAAGTCTGTTCTGGTTATGTAGGTAGGTAGATATACCTATTACGATTACGCACTTAGATATACCTATCTAGTTTCATAGAATTATGTGTCTAATTTGTACTTAACTACACCCTTATCTACTTAATTATAGTAAGTACTTAATTAAGTTGGTAAAATTTGGAAATAAATAAATAAAAAATAAATAGACATAATATAGACACAAAAAAATATTTTTCTTTCTAGTTATGGCTGACCGTTGATTTTCTGCACAACTTAACGAAGACAAAAGACCAAACCCTGGATTTAAGGAGCCCTCAGCCAAGTGTCAAACTCGTATACCCGTCTCTAGGTAAGTCTTATAAGCTTGTGATGAATTAAATAAATATTTACGAACATATCACATCACACTCTAGTCCGATAATAAGCAAAGCTTGTACTAAGGGAACTATTTTGACTATTTAGATTGCTGATGGAATACTTATATACATTTTTTGTAAATATTTACACATAGTTACCCAGACACAGAACAAATATTCATGCTCATCACACAAACATTTGCTCTGGGTGAGAATCGAACCCACAACCCACAGCATGGAAAGCAGAGCTACTACCAACTGAGCTGTAACGCCTGTGAAATGGCTCAAAATGGCTCACTTATTATACTATATTAGTCTTATAGAAATCGTTCCGATAACTTTTCATAAAATAATAGATGGATAGAAAATTCTTTATTGCACTTTTAAAGTAGTGTACAGGCGAACTTAATGCTACAAATAGCATTCTCTACCAGCTAACCTTTGGGTAGTGAGAATAACAATTTTGGGTAGTCCGCAAACATAAATCGGTACTGAATATAAGCTAATGAACAAATTCTAAATATACCTAAGTCTAAAAAACATAATAAATAAATATATAAAAAACTACTTGTTTCAGAGAATGTCCGTCAGTCCCACGATGGATTGTTAGGTGGAGGATGTTTACCGTACGGAGCCGCAGTCCAAGCTAAGCAACCCTGGCTTATAAACTTCTTGTAGTAAGTATTTAAAGACTTTTTCAATGTAAAATTGCTTTTCATCGCGGCAATACAGTATTATGGGTGCGTATTCTTTTGGTACTAATAAATAAATAAATAAATAATGCTGAACAATCCACACAACATCATCTAGCCCCAAGCTAAGCAGAGCTTGTGTTATGGGTACTAGAAGACTGACATACTTAATACAATACATTACATAGATAGATATTTTTTATTAGACTAATGTGGCGCGGCGGGCGAAGGTCCGCCTGCGACGCGGAAGGTTGTGGGTTCGATTCCCGCCTTGGGATAAATGTTTGTACGATGCAAATATTTATTCCGGGTGTTCTGGGTATTTTATATGTATAATAAAAAATATCTATCTATGTAAATTTATTGTATTAAGTATGTCAGTCTTCTAGTACCCATAACACAAGCTCTGCTTAGCTTGGGGCTAGATGATGTTGTGTGGATTGTCCAGCATTATTTATTTATTATTAGTTTGTAATTGAGCGTGATGTGTATTACTTTTTGTACCTTATTTTACCAAATAATTAATTGACTTTGTTTGTATTCTCAGCCAATGGCGGGCGACATCTAGCGGCAGAAACCGCGCAATGCCGCACATCAAATCCTACACGCGCGTGTCTCCCGATAACAAGATGGCGTCCTATTATATCCTGACGTCAGCCAACGTCAGCAAGGCGGCCTGGGGCTCCGTTAATAAGGGCAATGGGAATCTCAGGATCATGAGTTACGAGGCTGGAGTGCTGTTCCTGCCTCAGTTTGTGGTGAGTTTGTTATTTGAATCATAAATCATAAATCATCATTTATTCATATTGGTAATACATATACGTCAATTAGAGAAATAACTTGATACATTCATATTAAAGTAGATTTAAGTAAAACAATGTTATAATTCATAGAATATTTAAATAATTATTACAAATAAATTAATGTGCATTAGAAGATGTCTTATTACTATCCCAACTCACAAATTGTGGTAAATATCCCGTTTAGAAAGAAAGAACTATGTCACACTAACTACTAAACTGAACTATGTTTGTTTAATGCTGTATTGTTTTGTTTTGTTTTGATATTTCAAACAAAAACAGACTAAATGCTAGTAAAGAAGAGTTCTTCAGAAAATCAAGTTGAAATAAAATGAAGACATTCTGTATTATTGAATTGTTACAATTATTATTTTGATTTTCAGATAATTTAAAGATTATTTTTACGAAGTTACGTAACATACATACGTTGTTTTACAATATTATCTGAAAATAAAAAGAAATAGTAATTTTTAACAATTTTTTTATTTTACGCGGAAGAAAACTCACCTTTTTATGCATGGTTTTAAAGATTTAAAGTTTTTTAGAGTTTATAGACTATCCGGTCTTTCTAATAAAAAGTTAGCGCAGGCTTGATGTATTGATTACCATACGTAATGATGACATAAAGTCAACGCTAACTTTTTATAAGATAGGGGGATAGACACAGTCATGCCGCGACTGTGTAGTAAAGAATTGTTTTTTTTTCAGATAAACAAGGATTATTTTCCGCTGGTCGGAGCGGACAAACTACCGCTGTGTTACGACATTCCTGTCGTTAAATACGAAGACGGAATGAAGCCCTGGGTTATGGACTATCTACATACCTAATAACATCCTAATTACACTAAACATACTTATCATTCGCTTAGAGTATGTACACTGGCTTGCAAAACTAAATATCACACTTTTTAAATTGCAATAACTTTTTAATTAAACAAGATATATGTACTTTGATTTCAACCCAATAGAGCACGCCTGGGACGAGCTAGGAATAAATAAATAAATAAATAATGCTGGACAATCCACACAACATCATCTAGCTCCAAGCTAAGCAGAGCTTGTGTTATGGGTACTAGAAGACTAGGAAGGCTACTAAAATAAATTCTAAAAGTGTGATACTCAGTTTTGCAGGCCAGTGTAGTATGACGAAGTCGCGACCATCGGATAATAGTGACATTATCGTCACTTACAGTGCCGTCTTAAGTCTATTCGGCGCCGGGGTGCGGGGCTCAGCCTGCGCCCTGGTTTTCTTTTACACTGCAGATAGTCCAGTCAAAATAGACTAAAATTATGACTCCAGTTTGCATTAATTCCCAACAAGCTGAATTTTTGTACAGGCCTTGAATACGTCATTACAAATGATATGTCAAAAGTCCCCATCGATCCCGCTTGTGCGTTGTTTTTTATTCGAGGTCAAAGGTCATAAATTTGCGTTTTTTGCATATATCTCTGAAACAACGAGAGCTATCGAAAAGTGGTTCAGGCAAAGTTTGTAATCGTAAAATTGTCTACAAAAATACCTCAACACTTTTCTTTTACAAAGCATCGCTTTCGAGATATAGTGACTTTAGACCGCAGGAAAATCGTCGAAGATACTGCGTTTTTTCATTTCAGCCGTTATATCTGTTTCATTGCCACAGAACAAACAGTAGCCTCGTACTCTAGTACGAGGTGGACTAACCCATCGAACCCATCACCCCTTTCAGTAAATTTCAAGAAATACTGTTTGTTATGTGGCAATGAAGCAGATAAAACGGCTGAAATGAAAAAAACGCAGCATCTTCGACGATTTTCCTGCGATCTAAAGTCACTATATCTCGAAAGCGATTCTTTGTAGAAGAAAAATGTTGAGGTATTTTTTGTAGACAATTTTACGATCTACAAACTTTGTCCGAACCATTTTTCGATAGATTTCGTTGTTTCAGAGATATACGCAAAAAACGCAAATGTATGACCTTTGACCTCGATTAAAAACCAACGCACAAGCGGGATCGATGGGGACTTTTGACATATCATTTGTAATGACGTATTCAAGGCCTGCACAAAAATACTGTTTGTTCTGTGGCAATGAAGCAGATAAAACGGCTGAAATGAAAAATCGCATCATCTTCGTCGATGTTCCTGCGGTCTAAAGTCACTATATTATCTTGAAAGCGATGCTTTGTAGAAGAAAAGTGTTGAGATATTTTTGTAGACAATTTTACGATTTACAAACTTTGCCTGAACCATTTTTCGATAGCTCTCGTTGTTTCAGAGATATACGCAAAAAACGCAAATTTATGACTTTTAACCTGGAATAAAAAACAACGCACAAGCGGGATCGATGGGGACTTTTGACATATCATTTGTAATGATCTGTATCTGATCTGTACAAAAATCCAGCTTGTTGGGAATTAATGCAAGCTGGAATGTCTATTTTGACTGGACTAAGACGGCTATGTCAAAGGGCGCAATTACTCGCCTATGATGACAGACGCACAGGTGCCGCGCCGCGCGCCCATTTTAAATGAACTTACACTTTATTGACTTAGAGATCATTTTGCTTCAAGTGCGGGCAACCGGGCGGCAATGTGTCAAAGGTCAACACTCTTTTTGGCATGACAATTTTTATTTTTTTGCGCATACGTGTTTGTCGTAACCTGTATATGAAACTGTGCAATGGCGTTAAGTTCAATGAAATATCTAAATATTCATTAATTAGCGCTCGGCAGGCGCCCCCGGGCGCTCCGCGCCCGGGTGCAACGCACCCCTTGCACCCCCGGGTAAAGACGGCCCTGGTCACTTAGCTTACAACACCGTCCAAGTCGAAAAATAGTGATCGCTCGAAAAATATTGAAAAATCCACCGACTTTTTAAAAACTTTTTAAAAAACTGTCTATTTTGAAAAATATACCGACTTTTTAAAATAGACAGTTTTTTTCGTCTCTTGAAATGTTGTTAAAATATGACTTATGCCGTGTTGTTAGGTAAGGGACGATAATATCAAAGTTTACTTTTTTTATGATATAATCTATATTCGCGAAACAACCGAACTAACGGAAATTGGCGAATGGTTAAAAAAAGTGATTATTGCATTGAAGATGATAAGAATAAGATTATTGTTGTAATTTTGTATATAATGAAAAATAAATCTGTTTAAATATTTTTCTTTGTATTTCTTGTAACCATATATTTTGAGAGTAGGTAATAAAATTTTAAACGTTGAATTTGTTTACTGACTCGGTAAAAATTACCATAATACAGAAATTTATAAATAAATGTTTATTATAATAAACTTATACTTGTACTTTTAAAGTAATCTTTAAAAGTACAAGTTGTACTTTAAAAACTTGTACTTTTAAAGTAATCTTTAAAAGTACAAGTTAATTAAACTTGTCGGATTTTTATAAAAATATAATTACATATCTAGTTTTTGATATTCGCTATACTCAGGTTAGGTTGCTGGCTCGTCGCATGAACCAGTTATTTTTCGGTCCATTGCGCGCTTGCCAAACCACTTATAAGGTGTTTATTTCGCTATATAGACCGCATTGTTTGTCGATCAGTGCTGTGAGCTGGGGTTTTTTCAATATGAGGGTAAGTAACTACTTTAAACTTTTTTTTTATGCATTATAAACCTACTTTAAATATAAATAAATATTTACGGATATTTCACACGTCAAGATCAATCTCAAGCTTAGCAAAGCTTGGGCTTTGGGAACGAGATTACGTATAGAATACTTTGTTTTTCATAGCTAAATATATAAAATTAGGTGAGTTCCCAACCAGTCACACCAAATCATATAAACTGGTTTAAGATCATTTTAGAATAGAATAGAATAGAATAGAATAAGTACTTTATTTCAGTTATTATAAAAACTTAATGCTAGAACACTTAAACGATATAATTATTATAAGTAAAAATAACTGAAAAAGGTCATTACTCAGCTTGTGCTGGTGTAGAACCATTGGGCTCTACACCAGCGCTGGTTTTCAGTAATGCCAAAAGATGGAGAAGGTGGGGGAGTAGCATACGCAGACATTGCACATTAATATATTAAATGATGTGTTATAACTTAACATTAATCAATTACTTATATCAAAATATATACATAATACAATTTGTGAAATAAAATTAAAATTAAAATCAAATAAGTACATTATAAAATTGTAACAACAAAACTAAATGACAAACAAAAACATAAAACACTTTATTAGGTAATTTATTAGGTAATTTTATTAGGTACTTATTTTATAAGGCGATAAAATCTAGAACAAATCTAGTTTGGTGAAGTTCTATGTGATTTTAGTGATCCATAGTAGAGTTATACCTTCAAAATAAACAAGATTAATTTAAGGTGGGTATTAGAAAAAAATCTGAATTCTTTTTTGTTCATTATTGAAATCCTTCAATTTTTTTTACCGTAGACGGCTTTAAAAAGCGATGGTGGGAAGAAGTAAAAGAAAGAGAAAAGGAGAAATTTGGGGGACCTTTTGGACCTTTGCGGGTTGTGAGAGTGGGACATTAGAAGATTGATTTGTGTAAGGTCGTCGCATATATCCCTCAGAGGATCTTAACTGTAATTCCATTGATTCCTAAAGAAAACTTATTTTTTGACAGTTGATATGTTTTTGGTGTTTTCTGGTGAGCGCGGCGCACGCGCAGAATGATTACTACGCCCCGCAAACCTTCAGGCAAAACGTAAGTATTTACATATACCTACCTAATATAAAAATAACTTATATTGTTTTCTTTGGCTCTTTGGATTTGACAGATTCTCTCTACCGGTGTACAGTCCGCGGCAAAAATAGATAAACTATTAGGAAAAAACACGAGTATTTTGTAATCTTTTCAGGATTTATAAAAACCTCTTTAAAGACTCATAATTAAATAGTATTGTGATTAGGTACATTCAGAAGAATATGGTAAAGATTTTGACAGGAAGGGAAATACCACATCCAAAAATTCAAGTTTATCAAAAAGATTTTTAATTCGTCAAATGTTTCTAGAATTCGTTTCCTTACACAGTTTTCAACAGTTTGTGACTTTAATTATTTATTGAAGAATCGTTTATGTGCGCCATATCATGCATGAAAATATCCGACTGCAAAAATCTACAGTTGTTTATAGAGATTCGAACTCGCATCCTTATTACTTACCCATTTTAAACTATGCGCCAAATCAATTAAAAACTCCATCTTCGCATAAAGAATCGAACTCGCGACCTTAGTTCACCCACCTTTTTGACCCACAGCTCAGTTACTATGTAAATGTGAGCATGTAGGTACTAATTAAGTTAGCTATACGCTCGGCTGGACAACTGCATAGCTACACACTCCACCGCATTTTTAGTGCAATTGGCCCAGCAATTATATTACAGACATCATTAAACATCTTAGGTCATACTCTTTCATCAACTATGTGGGTATTGCCTATGTTCCGACGCGAAATTAAATGGGGACAGTGAATCCTGGTCACGGCATGCCTACGTTGTAATGCCTTGATCACACGTACCGAGTAAACTGGCGAGACAGTGTCGTATTTAAGATACACTGCGCGCTAACGCTGCAACGTTCAACAGTGATACTGATGTCGACGCGCTATGTATCTCAAATACGTCACTGTCTCGCCGGCTTACTCGGTACGTGTGATCAAGGCATAAGAGCCACAGATAACGAACTGAAGGACCTTTCATCATCTCACTTCGGTTGCCTGGAAGAGATCGCTCTCAGCGATAAGGCCGCCCGTTGTGATGCCATGTATTACTACTTGTTTAAGTTCTTTGTTTTTATTTGTGTGTGGTGAACAATAAAGGGTTATCTATCTATCTATCTAATAACACTAACTAATTTCTGCCAATAAGCAATGCTCGCATGGCTGTTTGAAGGGTATGGATGCCGGTGCAGATATAGACACAGTGTGTTGTCACGTGGTTCATATTGGACGTGCACGGTAGTGCAATTGTATTACTACAGGTAGAACACCACCTAACATCAGTTGGGACATCTGCTTATTTTATTACATACCTTTGACCTCTAGGAGGGAATTAAAGTAGCGGAATTCTACTCGAACTTGGTGTAGGGTTGTTTGTGTTGGCCACACGCAAGAAGAAGAAGAGTACATACCTACAGTATGTACCTACAGTATTTAATAAAATACGCAGATGTCCCAACTAGGTACCTACTCAAGTAAAAATAAATTAAAATTAAAATATAATTTATTCATCAATAAAAGGATCATTTAGAATCTTCTTACTAGGTGATTCTAGGTGCCAGTTCCACGCGATTCTAGGTGCCAAATCTGAGGAAATAGTCGATTTATCTAAGATTAGGTTAGGTACCTATCTTAATTTAGTAGAATTATCTTATACGTTTCGCGAAAGAATTCCTTAGAGTTGTATGCAGAAGTAAAAAAAGACTAGCCAATACATAGTTAGGTAAGCTACAACATACGTTTCGCACAAAAACTCTTTGGAGTTTGAATGCAGTCTTCTTCTTCTTCTTCTTATCGTGTCGATGCTACAACCGTATATTGTTGAATGCAGTAAAAATACAAGATAAGTTTATAGTTAGGTTTACTGATATGATCTGTGTCCCGTCAGGTCGGGAGAATCGGCAGTCCAGCATTGTTCCAACCGATGCATCGTGCATGGGATACCATCACTGAAAAAGTAGGTCACCTACACTGCTGCCACCAACCCATTTGCCCCGCCGCAGATGCTCACACTCACTCACATTGGCCGTCACGAGCCGCGTGCGAGTAGCTGTAAAACGTATGGCGCAGTACCAAACTCCGCATTTGCTCTCACGCGTCGACGCAG
This sequence comes from Ecliptopera silaceata, assembly GCA_932527185.1. Lineage (NCBI taxonomy): Eukaryota > Metazoa > Arthropoda > Insecta > Lepidoptera > Geometridae > Ecliptopera > Ecliptopera silaceata. The sequence goes on along the minus strand of OW052196.1, from coordinate 11,174,087 downwards.
GCACGTAGATGAGTCGTATATTCTACTAGGATTCGTTTTCGTATGAACGAATGGTAGGTAGAGACACTGACTGATGTTCGACTCGGAAAGCAATTGCGGACACACACGTGTCTACCAATGGCGATGCGACATTGGCGCAGTGTCGTGAACGAGTGCGAGTGTGAGCATCTGCGGCGGGGTAAAGTCTTTCTTCGTTACTTTAAGGAGTTGTGCTGGCTGGTGTGAGGTTAGCAGGGGGACAATGCACAATACACCACGTTGCGGGACGTCAGTGCAGATCATTCCCCCATATTGAATTAGAATTAGTAGGTCACCTAGGTCCCAGCTCACTCTCCAACTCTCCACCTCCCTTAAGAACGACTAAGGCATAAGACAGGGATGGTGAACCTTTGTGTATCAACCTGTTTACAGAACAGCCATATTTTTAAAGCAATGCTTAATATGGTCAAAGACCGTGCCATCGCTTGTTGTGATACTCATCGCGTCGCCATCCCTGGCATAATTGGTAGAACAGCACCAAGAAATCTTTTAGAAACAAAGATCATTTAGAACCGTCTTATACTAGGTGATTCTAGGCAGCAGTTCCACGCGACCAGAGTCTAGGAGAACAGGCAAAAAACGACTGGCACTCAGCGTGACTGCGTGTGATTTTGTAAACTGAGTCCAAGCCTCCAGATGCTTGCAGACTGCAGGTCCATTCAATGCTCTCTGGTGGATCTAAAAGCAGTTCCATAGCAACTTAAAGATTACTGAACGAATCTTAACGATTGTCTACAGCGTGCGATGGAAGGTCTTTGTCTATAATAAAGTCTAGGCTTTGTCAGGAATAGTATAATAAGAAGAGTGCGCAGGAATTCTCCAGACAAGTTTTTTAGTTTTTTATACTGCTTTGGTTAGTTTAGTACAAAGTATGTATTTGTTTGTTCTCAGTCGGACGGGTATCAAAGCGGGTTGTTTCTACCGGCTGGTGGACGGGACGTGACGCCACAAAGCAGTGCGCAGTCTTGGAGCCCTGTCAGTCAAGGGTGGGGTAGCGCTAGCGAGAGTAACGGTATGTATCTAATAACATTTTAAACAAAAAATAGAGATATTAGAATAAACCCTATTCTAAAATGTGTCACAACTTGGTTTTAAACATAAAATAAGAGACACAAAACTGAATGATAACCCTAGACTATACCTTGATCATCATCCTAGATCCTCTTCATCATGTAGATCAAGAATAAAGTTTTCCGTAGCTCTATCTTAGTTTGAGTTTAAGGGTATTACTCTCCGTTTTTGGACCTTTTTCTTGACTGAAATATGCAGGTCCGTCTGATATTCTGAGGTATTTTTCTGAACTCTTTCTGAGGTCTGAGATTCTGGTCTGATAATAAACATTAAAAACAAGAATTGTGAAACTTATTTATTCATCCAGGTCCCAGTGCGACTGGTCCTGCGATGTTTCCGAAGCAGGAAGCTTGGCGTCTGCCGTTCTCAGCCAGCAAGGAACAGCAGGCTACTATCCTCCATCACAAGCAGGCATTGACATCAGGTGGGTACTCTCTGATGCTTTCAAGATACTAATACAAACTCATGTCTCTGCACAGATAGAATGCACACACCACAAATGTAAGAAAGCATGTGAAATAAAGAAATAATAAATAAAATGGCCTAAATTAAAAAAAAATGTTCAAATTGAAAGCAGCTTTATTGCGAAAAGCAAATGGTTTGAAAAGATTTCGAAACTTTTGATAAATATATCAAAAATTGTCGTAAATAAGTAGAATAACATCTGTGCGTTCGAGAAAGCTTACGATTATTACAGACTAGCTGGTGCCCCAGACTGCAGCTTATTATCGTTATATTTTGGATAATTCACACAACATCTTTAGACATTTTAGCCTATGTGCTAAACTGAAGTAGATATTAACTACATTATTGTAGAGTTTCATAAATATCCATTAAGAAGTTTTAGCGTGAAATAGTAACTAAACATACATTCATTCATACAAACTTTCGCATTTACACCATTCGTAAGAGTAAGGCCTCTGATTAGAGACTTCTTTGCTCTATAGATGGTGCGTTTCGTTTTGAGTACGCTTCAGACAATGGACTGGCCGCTGGGGAACAGATCGAGCCTGATGGGTCCCGCGTCGGAGCCTACCAATACAAGGACCCCAACGGACAGCTGGTAAAGCTGAAGTACCGCGCGGGAAAGAACGGATTCCAGGTGAGACAAGGAGAGACATAACTGGAACAGGCTGTCTTTTTAGGCGAGGGAAAGAGACGGCTGGTGAAACTGAAATATTTCGAAAGAACGGATTCCAGGTGAGACAAGGACAAATATAACTAGAACAAGCAGTCTTTTTAGGCGAGGGAATGAGACAGATACAAGGACTCAACAGACAGCCTGTGAAGCTGAAATATCGCGCGGGAAATAACGGTTTCCAGGTGAGAAAAGGACAGAACAAGGCTCTCTTAGGCGAGGAAGGGAGATAGATATATGAAGGGCATATGGCTTCTTGGAAAAGGAGACGAACGTGTGAACGAGAGCGAAAAACATCAGCTTTTAGGTGAAGAGTATCCAGGTGTAAGATAGTGACTGTGTTAGCGAAAAAGACTAATCATTTTATCTGCTACTAGCGGAAACTAAACCACTTTGATCACCGGCATTTTTTCCGACAGATCCTTGAAGGCACCCATCTGCCGAAGAGTCCTGAACCAGTCGCTCCGCCAAGCCAGGGTAAGTAGCATTTTTTGACCAGAGGGCTGATTTCTGCCTTTTTTTTAGGATAACGATTGTAGCTAGTCTTATTTATTTATGTTGCACCAACGGCATATTAACACATAATAACACAATATAAGTATTTGTTACAATCTAGGACAATGTTTTACCATTACAGGTGTAATACAACTTGTATCAACATAGTATTAAGTTTAAAATACCTACATAATTATTTAAAATTTATGTTTTATTTTACATTAAACATTTTTGAAACTAGAAAATATAATCTTCTTTATTTAAGTAAATATATTAAAAACCAAACCGTGTGCAGAAAACCACTACCAACAAGCCTACGAGCAGCAGAAGCAGCAATACGACCTGCAACAGCAATACAACCAGCAGCCTCGCCAGCCAGACAGTCAGCCGAGATGGACGCAAAGCACAAGTGCACAGGTACAACAAAAAAACTTATTACTACTTATTAAAAATTTTTTTTTCAATACATTCTACTTTCGAAGAATCATTCTTTGATATGCATATCTTTTTATAACCGTGAAACGTTTCAGTTCATAAAAACCTTATTCGAAACCTCGCCAATTTCACAGAGCTCAATGAAGGGACCCTTAATTAATAAATAAATAATGCTGGACAATCCACACAATATCATCTAGCCCCAAGCTAAGCAGAGCTTATTTTATGGGTACCTACTAGAAGACTGACATACTTAATTACAATTCATCATCAATGATTCATTGACAGGCGTCACAGCTCAGTTGGTAGTAGCTCTGCCTTCCATGCTGTGGGTTTTGGGTTTGATCCCCACTGAGAGCAAATTTTTGTGTAATGAACATTTTCAATATTTTATTTATTATTATATTTTCCAACAGCACTTTCCATCATGTGAGAATATGGTCAAAGGACGAAAAAACAAAAAAAAATGTTCTGTGTGTGTTTCTATGTACCTATTGTATGTATTTACAAAAAAAAATATTTATGTATTCTATCAGTAATCTATTCCCCTTTGCTTAGTTTGGGACTAGAGCGCGATGTGTGAAATGTCCATGAATATTTATTTATTTGTAAAATATTTTCCTGTCAGGGTGATGAAGGGAACCAGAAATCAAACATCGGCGCTGGTGGTCAGTACTTCACTCAGAACTGGAGTCAAGGTGGGCCGGAGGACGATGGACAGGTATGTATTAAGTACACCATTTTCTTTAATAATGTTTAATCTTTTTACAATCATTGGATGAAATTTTATCTTTAATTTTCATAAGTTAAAAAGTTTCACATTAAAAAAATATATTTTAGTAATGAAAAAGACCTATCATTATAAATCTGAAACTTGACTATTTTCAAATATGTACAATCAAATCATGAACACATCGTACAAGTGTCAAACGCACACACACAACGCGAGAATAAGTATAATGAAAGCGCGCCATTTTTATTCATTTCTTTTTTCAATATTACCTATCTAGCAAGCTTTTTTATCGACGATTTCAATACTAATTTAAAGCACACATTTTTTGTGTGTGCTTTGCCCTCCTTATACCCATTGTAGGCACTTTTGAGAATATATAACCTTTTTTGAAATATTTTTTTTCCAGTACCGCGAAAACGACGTGCAAGACAAAGGGCCGCATTCTTTCGGCGGAGGATACGAATTCTCATTTAAAGGATAACCTGAATACCTCCCTTTTTACTGACATTTTATCAATACAGATTATATTCTAACAAATAATCATGTGCAAATTTTGACAGATAATGTTGCCACTTTTTCATATACAAATTACTATAGTCTAACAAATAATTGACTGTGTATTTATCTACTTTAAATGTTGCAATATTCATATTATATTAAGTCCTTTTTTAACTATTAACTTTTAATAAATGTAAGTAAGTAATTAAAATATTGAGTATTTAGTCTTCTATACTAATCTACTGTTATTATTTGTTACGAATTTCAAATAATTTAATGATGTTTTGTTATCAATGAATAATGATTTATTTTTATATTTGTGATATTAAAATGTAAACGAATGTGTTAAGTTGTTTATTTTTATCCAAAATATTAGCTCCATAGTTATTTATAAATTTACAAAAAGATTAATATAAAAATATTTTTTTATTAAAAAAAACGGTAAGTATTAAAAAAAATTGTTCTTTCTTTATTTTAATAGTTTATTACAGCCCAGCTGTGGGACGAGAAAGGTTAAGAAAAAAAAGTTTATTACAAAACTAATTTTATTGGTAAAAAAATACTCTACATAGGTTTGCTCCCTAAGTTTGCTTCCTAATGTGCTGTAATTAACTTGCTAAAGCTTACAACTTATAATTTATGAAGATATTGTGTATATTCTCCAAAATATAACGATAATAAGACGACATCGCGGGCTAGCTAGTACTTATAGAGATGCCTAGATACCTAGAATTAATCTAGCTTCGTCAGTAATGCCATAAAGTTAACCTCAATCTGCGAGGTCGCAATGGATTCCAATCTATCCCTAGAGCTTGTTGAAGGTAAAGACCGGACTACATGCAGGATCATTTTTACTTCAAATGGCTTATTTCCAAACTCCCCTGCCTAAAACCCTCTTAGCATTTAAAAAAAACCAAGTTTGGAGTTGTTGTTTTTTTATAAATTGAGCATTTGTTTCTTTTCAATAATATATTTATATTTATTTCTCTTTTGTGGTTTCGGAGTGGTTTTTGAGAAGGTCGCCTTTCACAAATACCACTCTGTATTATGTAGGTACCTAATGTGTAGCATTTATTTTATTCACAAACAAACTTACGACTATTACAGAATTTACAAAATGTATCTACATAGGCATATAAAATACATAAGAAACAGTTGAGCTATCTACAGATTATATATTACTGTTCTTATCCAAAATATTAGCTCCATTAGTTTTATTGTGATTTACAAAAAATATACAATTACATTAAAAAAACCAACTGTTCAACCTATAAATAAATTGCTAAACTACTGTAGCCATGAATATTTATTCAAAATAGATATGCCACAAATACCATGGCAGGATCCAGTAATGGGTTTCATAATGAGCTGAGCGGAATTTAATAAAGTCTTCGTCATGTGAGCCCGCTACGTGCCGGCGCCCCGCCCTCGGCCTCGGGCTCCGCCGAGAGGTGACGCAGACGGGACACCTGCCTCCATGGAGAAAAAATAATCAAATCAAATAATTTTATTTCAGGTACCTTATTATTAATACAATGACGACCGATGTGGCGCGGCGGGCGAAGGTCCGTCTGCGACTTGGAGGTTGCGGGTTCGATTCCCGCCTTGGGATAAATGTTTGTACGATCTGCAAATATTTATTCCGGGTGTTCTGGGTATTTTGTATGTATAATAAAAATATATATATCTATGTAATGTATTGTATTAAGTATGTCAGTCTTCTAGTACCTACCTACCCATAACACAAGCTCTGCTTATGTGGTATAAAAAGCTCAAATTGAAAAAAAGTATGTTACTTGTAGGTAACTGTACCATATGCGTAATAATCTTTGCCTTCGCTATCTCAATTATTATATTCTATTATTCGCTTCTGGCGTAGACGTATCTACGAATTCGTTTCGTAGCATAAATAAAAAAACAAATACTCGGGCTCTGAATAGAAGCCGTCTTTATAGACCTAATCCTGACCTTAGATTGATAAAGCCGTTTTTACACACCAATACGACATGATAACACGATATCGTTGAGATAATTCCATACTATTTTGATGTAATTAGTAGTCTTGTAAAAAAAACTTTTTGAATGTGTAATTTAAATACATTTTTTAATATATGTTTTTACACTAAGTAGGACTCAATGTAAAGAAGTTTGTCCGAAGCAGTACTACCACCGTACATTTCTGCCATGCAGTTCATGTCCTGTATACCTTGAATGAAATGTAATGAGACAAAATTTCGTGTCAGAGTCACACATCACAATTTTTATAGTCTTACCTAATTTTATAGAGGGAATATTGCTATCTTCATTGGTATGTTTTTCAAGCACTCATATGAACGACAATGCTGTATCACTGCTTAAAAGAAAAAAAACAGTGCTAGTACATAAATAAATAAATAATGCTGGACAATCCACACAACATCATCTAGCCCCAAGCTAAGCAGTTGTGTTATGGGTACTAGAAGACTGACATACTTAATACAATACATTACATAGATAGGTATTTTTTATTATACATTATAATAAATACACCCAGAACACCCGGAATAATTATTTGCAGATCGTACAAACATTTATCCCGAGGGAGGAATCGAACCCGCAACCTTCCGCGTCGCAGGCGGACCTTCGCCCGACGCGCCACATCGGTCGTCAACAACATTGTGTTAGGACAGTCCCTCTCAAAGAGCTACCTACTTCAAGAGACCAAAAGAAAAAGTCATCTAAAACTGTGCTTTCATCAAGATCCTTGTAATTTCGCTCGGCGATTCATCTCGGTAACCTATTTAAATAAGAATTTATACCCATTTCATCCCCCATTAAGCACCCCGTATCCTATTGTTAAGAGTCCGCCCTAGCATTTATAGAAAAACCATTTTCAAACCAATCCCACCCTTATAGACAACACAATAAAACACAAAATCGTGTGCACATTATCACTGAAATATTAACACTTTTCATGGTAAAACGATCCTTAAAACAACGCGGTAAAGTAGAATTTTCCGTGAAAGCCTTGGGGTTGATATAAGATGAAGTTTTGCCAAGCCAGTTCAGGCTCTAAAGTCATGGGGTAGGGATGATAATGTACAAGCAAAGTTGATTTTACGGTGGACGTTAAGTTGTCAGTAGGGTGACTATCATAGACCGAAAAAGAAAAAAATAAAAGAAATTTTTTTTAAAACGTGAAAATGAACTTTTTATTTAGCCAAAGTTTCGAAACCAAGTCATCTTTTCATAGATCAAAAGTAGATGCATAGCGTTGTGTGTAAATAATCATTATCAACCTACTTATATCGTTTCAATGAGGTATTAGACTCATCTCACCTTTTTTTATGAAGTGGCAACACTTGATGCTTAGCTGCTTTTGCAGATCGTAGCTCCATCTTTCCTGAAAGCGTTGAGATAGCGTACTGATGATCACTTATGCGCTTGTAATACGCTTATTTGCCTCTCCTGCTTCTTATTCATACAAATTTCAAAAAGTATTGGTCTGATCGTAATTAAAATATGAGACCACCTTATATACCAAACAAAAAATCTAAATCTATTTATATATGGCGGGAAAATAGCATAGCATACCGAAACCGAAAACCTATTTTTCCGATGCGACAAAAAATGTAAACGATTTTTTATTCTTCATATTTTTCAATTGGTAGGTTATATAGTTATTAAAAAATAAAAAAGACGTGTGGCACTCGGGGACTGCCGCGGTAAAAGCATTTTTTACTGGATTACGCATACGCAGTGTTAGGTTATTTCGTTACGGAAGTCCTGGATTCTGTCTCCACGCTCAAGGCCCGCGATAGAAGCTATGCAATAGCTTAAAAGGTATTCATATCGCATGGTGACAGCAGTCCGGACTATCAGGAATGCGCGGCGTGTCAGTCATTCAATAAAGCCTACGTATTCGCATTCTACCAGCTCTTTCGGGCGCTGCGTGCCTGGTACTTCGCACCGAGGAATATGGATATTACAGACTCTACCTACCCCTGTTTATAAAATATTCATATCCAATAGTTTGCTCCTTATAAAGTCATATTAAAATAGTAATGTTCGACTATTATTATACACTTTTAGTATAGGTATAATTTATTGATCAATTTAATTTGTCTAGTTTTAAATTCCGCATACAATGTATATTGTTTCTTATTATGGAATAAATGAATATATATATATGAATTGTCGTTTTTATTTAATTACTAAACAAACAAGTTTGGGACGAACTATCTTCAATCTTTTTTGTAAATCTTAAATGTCGTGACGCTGGCAGCAATGTCCAACTAAGGACGATTGCCAAAAAAATACTTCTTCGATAAAAAATTCTAAAAATAATTATCAAAATTTCAAATAATTAAAGCTATCCGTGAGATTTTGATACAAATCTCGTGTATGTAATTAAATTAAATGTAAGTTTTGCGAGTAGGTAATATAAAAAATACAAAATTCTTTATTTTTGTAAAATACATGTACATACCTCCAAAAAATAGGGTAGGCCCTGACTTCTGTTTTAGTTTTTCAAGAAAAAAATGTTTTAAAATTCTAGAATTCTTCTATTTCTAGATTATTTGTAGCAGTAGGGCTTTGAAAACCTCGATACATACCGAATAACTTAGATAAAGATATCGAGCCACGTAGCGGGTGGTTTAAGTTCAGCTGCGTCCATAGACATAGAGAACAGACTGAGCACTAGCTTCACAAAATTGACATGTGCGGCCAATTCCGACGGGCGTCACAGCTCAGTTGGTAGCAGCTCTGCCTTCCATGCTGTGGGTCGTGGGTTCGTTTCTGACCCAGAAATAATGTTTGTGTGATAAACATAAATATTTGTCCTGTGTCTGGATGTTTCTATGTCTTCTATGTAAGTATGTATTTACAGAAAAAAATTAAGTAAGTACATATGTATTATATAAGTACATATTCTATCAGCAGTCTAGTTCCCATAGTACAAGCTTTGCTTAGTTTGGGACTAGAGTGTGATGTGTGAAATTTTCGTGAATTTTTATATTTATTTATTTAATAATTGTCACTTTCCTGTAGGTAGCGCGTACATTTTCATATCGCTGTAAACGGCTAACCGCTCATCTTTTTTCCGTTCGTGTGACAGCGGTTATGTCACAATCTTCGGCTCACTAACGTTCGAATGTTGAACGTGTTTGGCTACACGCTTATCGCGATCCCAAAATACGTACGTTGGTGAACCTTAGCTGCTATATATATAATTATTTGTTTCTGAAGCGAAGCGTGTCCTGTCTTTTTGATTTACGTATAGCTTTATTATACTTCTTTTTTTTTTAAACTCATTAGTGTATCATTACTAAGTTAAATTGACACCGCACTGAAACTTCAGTACTTAATTTAGTTTAATTGTAATTCTTTGTAAGAAGGATCATATAAAAAAACGGTAGGAACCAGGCCGTAAGTTTCTTGCCCGTTCTTCTAGGCTCTGGTTGCGTGGAACTGGCACCTAGAATCACCTAGTATGTAAGACGATTCTAAATGATCCTTGTGATTTTACTGAATAAAGTAATTTTTGACTTTGACTTTGACTTTGCTGCATAGACGAACTGTTTACGTTACAATTTAGCACGATCGAGACCCAGGTTTTTAATCACGTTTAGTTTCTATAGTACGTTTAGGTGTTGTTAGGTAATCATGAGTTGCCACAGTAAAGTCGCCTGACTTTACTACAGTAGTTACGTAAATATTAGTATTACGAATTTTAGTACCCAACTATTGTCTCTATGTCTATGGCCGTTTGTAAATTGGTCCAATAGACAATAGTCACGCGTTGCCTAGCAACGGACATGGATACTTAGTTTGATGATCTTGTGCTTCTTATTTGTTTAAGAGTTATGGAACATTTAAAGTCATTCTCAGTTAGCTCAACTAGCTTAGCTTTGACAGGCGTCACAGCTCAGTTAGTAGTAGCTCTGCCTTCCTAGTCGTGAGTTTGATCCCCATCGAGAGCAAATGTTTGTGTTATGAAAATAAATGTTGATCTGGTCTGGGCCTATATAATGTATTTATAAAAAAAAAACTTATTTAAGTATTCTATCAGCAGACTAGTTCTTTTGTACTATGGGAACTAGGTTATTAATAAGTTTATAGAAAGTTGCAAAAAATAGAGTAAGTACTTGTGCCCAGGCTCGGTAGACATCCTCACAAATCTCTCAGTACCAAATACCTAATAAAGACACTTACGGCCGGTTTCTGGAATCCCAAATAACGATTGATCCGAGTTTGACACATAGTAATTATTCGATTTTTTCGTTGATCATCGTTCGAGAAACCGGCCGTTAGCGTTAGAAGAGTAGTCAGCGACACGTCCAAACATTACGTTACAAATATGCAACGGTCATTATATCTACGCGCGTAGCGGCATCTACGGAACTCTACGCTTTTACAAAAGTGCTACGATATTAGCTACGGCGTAGCACCGAAAAAAATAAGTTTTTAGAAAAAAAATTGAGAAAGTTAGAATTCGAGACCATAAATTAAATAAAACTTCGAACCAGCCTGGAAAGATAAAAGTACTTATCTAGGTACATGAAATAGATATGCTCTGTCTCCCTCACTCCAACTGTGTGCTGTCCCGCTCTAACACTTAACACGACCTTTGGGACAGTTGGGATGGACAGAAAATGTGTGGAGTAGGAATAGTACTTTTTTAGGGTGCATGGAAAGAGCCTCCTCGTGGCGCACACCGGTAACAGCTAGGCACGGTAAAGCAGTGTCTAGTCTGGCTAATCTTTCCAACACGATGCTACAACAGAATACCTACAGTTGTAGCATCGACACGATAAGAAGAAGAAGTACTTTATTTATTAGGGAATTTTAAAAAGAAATCACATAAAAATGCTTAAGTTAAACGTGTTTCAAGTTTAATGTTCATATTAAATGTTTCAGTATAATTATTCAAAAATTTTCCGCAAATAATGTTACTTAAGTAGCTTTTATTGTGTAGCTTATGTTGGAGTAGGTCTTAATTTATTTATTTATTAGGTCTACCAACAATTTCTTCAAGCTTACATAAGTACTGAGTATTTTGCTACATGAGAAACCAATAACAGGTAAACACAACTTGCACTGAAATTAAACATAGTGGGGTACTTAATAGTAAGTACAATTAAATAATAAACTATTTACATTTTAAATAATAAGTAATCAGTTGAGCTATCTATAGATCGTTTGTGGATAGCTCAACTGTTTCTTATGTATTTTATTTGACGACCGATGTGGCGCGGTGGGCGTTGGTCCGCCTGCGACGCGGAGGTTGCGGGTTCGATTCCCGCCTTGGGATAAATGTTTGGACGATCTGCAAGCATTTATTCCGGGTGTTCTAGGTGTTTAAATGTATAATAAAAAATATCTATCTAAGTAACGTATTGTATTAAGTATGTCAGTCTTCTAGTACCCATAACACAAGCTCTGCTTAGCTTGGGGCTAGATGATGTTGTGTGGATTGTCCAGCATTATTTATTTATTTTATTTATTTATTTATATGTACCTACCTATTCCTAGGTCCTATCTAATTCTTAGTCATCCTACTAATATTTTATCTTACTAATATATTATTTCAGCTCAACATACGTTACGTTTGTGAACCGTAACTGCTTCTGAAACGAACCTTTGACGTTACAAAATACGGCGATTGGGCCCCTGGTCCAAATCAGTATCAATCGGAAGCGTACCCAAGATACTGACTGCATTGCCGCGCTGAATATCGAATGTAAACATGTTTTTTTTATGACTAAGCGAAGGAAGTCTCCACAGAGGTGTTGCTCGCAGCATTACACAGCTCCGCACTCTGGTCTAACCACTCCAGTCGCGGCGCACGTCCACTGCGAGATATACTAACTGTCTATACTATACTAACCAAGATAATTAAAAAAAAATGGTTGTCTGTAAAGTCGGTTTACAAACGATAGTTGAACGTGACAACGAACGCAAAGGCCGATTGTGCTTCTTTGTCGCTCGTTCCGCGCTCTCGCTTGCACTTCATGGAACGCCTTAGAACGCCTCAGAACGCCTCATGAGTTATGTTTTTTCGTGCGTGCAGCCGGCTCTATCGAATTATAAGACGTTGTCACGTCAAAAAAAATGGTTTACTGACGATAGTTGAACGTGACAACGTCTCTTCATGGAACGCCTCAGAACGCCTCAGAACGCCTCATGAGTCATGTTTTTTCGTGCGTGCAGCCGGCTCTATCGAATTATAAGACGTTGTCACGTCAAAAACTTTTGAAATTCTACAATCAGAATAGACAGTTAGAAAACTCATATAAAAAAACGGTAGGAACTAGGCCGTAAGTTTCTCTTGCCCGTTCTTCTAGGCTCTGGTCGCGTGGAACTGGCACCTAGAATCACCTAGCATGTAAGACGATTGTAATGATCCGCGTGAAGTAATTTTGACTTTAGACAAGTTCTACAGGTCGGGAGTAACTGGCAACTAGAATCATCTAGTGTCTAAGACGATTCCTAATGAACCTAGTGATTTTACTGAATAAAGTTTAATTGATTTCTTAAAACGAATAATATTTGAAATCTCAAAAGTAATTGTTGAAAATTAAGACTTTTGACTCTTCCTTCGAGGTGCGATAGTTATATTTTAATTATTTTATGGTTTTAAGAACAAATAAAATGTGTTTTAAAGTAATTTTTCAAACGATTTGACTTCTAAATTGTTTTTTTTTAGTTTACTATTTCTGTTCATGCAAATAGCCCATGTGAAAATGAGTGGCGTTTGAGAGAGGCATACCCAGCAGTGGGCTGATATAGGCTGTATGAATGTCCATAAATTGGCTGATCCAGTTCTTAGTTTGTAACTATATTAAGTGTCATGCTGATGGTTTTCCTTAAATAAATAAAAAAAAAAAAAAAAAAAAAAAAAATATATATATCTAGCAATATCCCCCACCCCACGCATACGATAATCGCTATACTTCGGTGGACAACACCCTTTACGAGTCCTTTAGACTAGCTCGCCAGCAATTAATCAATCAATCAAGTACTGTAGTATTTCTTTTACTAATATAATATACAGATATTATTATGTCGAAAACTACCACGCGAAGAGAGAAAATTGTGAGTTACAGTTTAGATAGATAGAAAATAGATATACTACTTTGCACGCCACAACTAAAAAAAATCATGTTGGATGACAGTAGAACTATGACAAAGAACGGGCGGCCTTATCGCTAAACAGCGATCTCTACCAGACACCCTAGTATAGAAGGGATAGTTATATATGTAGATAGAAGATAATTTGTTTTTTAACTCTTCTTTTATGAATAGCTTCTGCCCTAAGTAGACAGACAATGTTAAATATGTCAAGTGTTATTTTTAGATTTTGAGTCCAGTCAGTCTTCAAGTCGACTGTCTTTTGTTTTTTTATAAATGTAGCTCCTAAACCACAATAGATTTTGGCAAATGAAGTGTCAAATGCCGCATCCTAACACAATTCAATTTTTAAAGGCTTTTAAGCTATTGCGTTCTTCTATCGCGGGCCTTGAGCGTAGAGACCGAATGCAGACATTCCGTCACGAAATAACCGAACGAAAATAACTTAACACTGCATGCGTAATCCAGCAATAAATGCTATGCAATAGCTATACCGCGGAAGTCCCCGAGTGCTTAAATATCTAAGGATATTTTCGCTTTTCACCATAGCGTCCCTTAGCTAACAACACCGCATAAGTCATAATTTTTAACAACTTTCATGAAACGAAAAAACTGTCTATTTTAAGAAGTCGGTGGATTTTTGAATATTTTTCGATCGATCATTATTTTTCGACATGAGCGGTGTTGTAAGTTAAGGGACGAAGGACTTTCGTAACTCCTCCATGAGACCCCATAAAACTAATTACAAGAAATAAAAACAAGATCTGGAGCCGGGTGATAAAATAAAGATACTGAATTGTGTTTTATATGTGATCCATCTGTTACAGTTGAGAAGCAGGCACCATATTCTCAAAAATAAGTAGATACATTTTGATTTTTGATGTTTTTCATCATCGGTACATAATAATAAACAAATATTTACGGAATATTGCCACATCTCACTCTAGTCCCAAACTAAGCAAAGTTTGTACTGTTGGAACTAGACTGCTGATAAAATACTTTTATTTTATTTGTTTGTACATACATAGTAACACCCAGACATAGAACAAAATATTTATGTTCAACACACAAACATTTGGGAATCGAACTCACAGCATGGAAGGCAGAGCTACTACCAACTGAGCTGTGACGCCTGTCAAAGTCAAATTATTTAGACGAACTGTTCTTAAAAATGTACTAGTACCATAAAACTATTGTTTATTGTTCCGTCACTTGTTCGAAAGCCTTAAAAACTAGTGCTAGCACATACCTTCAGATATTAAGGATCATCTCAAGCTTAAGAACTCCTTTGACCTCCCAAAGGTCAAGGTATCCTACACAAGGACCCTTCAATATTTACCACGTTAAATATTAATTCTTTTAGGAAAAACGACGTTTTTGGGTGACAGAGACTACAGGAAATAGAAATATTTATGTAATCAAGAAATATTAATGTATTTACGAGTTTGGAAAAGGGATTTCCACCCAATTGTAGTAAAACGTAGTACTAAATTGTAATATTTATTGGTAACAAGCTACTTAAATGGGCTAATGTAAAACTAAGTGATAGCGTAGCGAAAAGTAGCTTTGTAGCAAGGTAAAGATATACAGTAGAACATCTTAGTACTATCGTAATAAATAAATAAGTGTAGCGCTAGCGTAGCAAAGAGTAGCGCCGTAGCAAAGAGTAGCGCCTAGCGTAGCAGAGAGTAGCGCCTAACGTAGCAGAGAGTAGCGCCTAACGTAGCAGAGAGTAGCGCCTAACGTAGCAGAGAGTAGCGCCTAGCGTAGCAAAGCGTTACAATAGCTTAGTAGAGCGTAGTACTAGCGAAGTGTAACAAGTTACTGAGCTAGTAGCAACTAGCTCACTAACTCAACTTAAAATATATAATAATTAAACTATATAACACAATGGACGGCCTTGTTGCTAGACAGCGATCTCTACCAGCCCTGTATGGATATGATCTTAAAAGATTTACCCTAATCTTATAAAAAGTTAGCGTTGACTTTATGTCATTATCACGTATGGTAATTAATACTTCAAGTCTGCGCTAACTTTTTATCAGATAGACCGTTATTCAATTGAAAGTTTCTTAACTTTGACGCTCGAAACACCTGTTGATTCTTCCTGCACAATACAAACAAAACACAAGTTCAGTTAAGATTTTTTAAGCTTTCTGACACCTGTTGCTTCTTCCTCTTGACGTTATTTTTGAAGTTTAATATAGATATTGGAACTACTTCGGGTTTGTGGATGGATGTAGAAGTAGTGGGAGGCCAAAAAAAAGATGGATGGACTGTGTGAATGATGACATGTGTAAGAAAGGTGTGAGCATTGAGATGACGTCTGATAGAGGAGAGAGGAAGAAGAGGACGTGTTGTACCGACCCCACATAATGTGGGACAAGGGTAGGATGATGATGATGATTGGAACTACTTCGGGGATGGGATGAAAGAAGGTTTTAAGGTAACAGCTGCTCTTTTTAGGTTTTTAGTCTAAGATCTAAGTTCTAAAAAACTTAACAGCTCATAAAAAGAATTTACTTTTTATAGTCGTAAATAGCATTGATTTGAGATAGAGCATAGACTTCCGGGTGAGTGCGAGTGAGATGGAAGATATCTACTAACAAACATGACTGTGTGGTGGGATAAATACAAAAACTCATACATACAAACACATATATTAAAAAATATTTCGGTACAAATATTGGGTTTCATTTAGATATTAATTTTTTATTTTTTATTTTGACATAGAGTATGGCAGGACGGAATAGATGAAAATATCATTTCTAGAATAAGATTTATAAGTAGTAGTCCCGAATAAAAAAAAGTTAGATTTATCTTTCTACTAGACAACACCCCCCTCTTCTTCCGTAATTACGTAATTAGGCTAAAATAAATTACTTACAAGAAAAATAAGTCGATACAGAATTTCCAACAAGAGAAACCGAACGAATATATTATACGTGTAAAATGGATGGAATCGCACTTAGAAGGGAGACAGAGACAAAAACTCCACTCTCTTTGGTTAGAGTGAGACGGGAACACAAATTAAGGACCTCTTGGCTCGCTCCCGGGGTATAAAGTCGTAAATGTAATGTTATATTTTTAGGGCACTGTAAAATTTTATGTTTTCTGTACTTAAAATATGATGAGGTGCAATTTTTATAGCTAATATGGGATTTTATTGCAAATAAATATTTCTTAGTTCAGGTTGCCAGAAAGATTATCAAAAAAGTGTATTTAGAATGTAACCTAAGTATTATTATAACCTAAGTGTACAATTTTATTTGACTAACCCCCCAGTTTGATAACATTCAATTTGGTAAAAATGTAATTATTGAAAATCAGGTTAGGGTTGCTCAAAAGCTTCCTAAATAATTAGACAGTTAGCCAATAAAATTACAAAAAGTGTGTTTTCGCCATTCTGCTGAAAGCCAACGCACCACTTTCAGTACCAACTTATCGAAGACCTGTAGCTTTTAACATAGAACAAGCCAAAATCCGTCTTATTTTATACACCTTAACACGCATTTCGGTCTACGCATTATACAGCTAAAGAAAACTTTCAGCCAAGCGCGAAAATGAACCTAAATACCATACAAATTGGAGTTATTTGATATATACTCCACGCGCGTGGGTTGATAAGAACCAGCCAGTTTAGCGCGGTCTCCCCACCCCCGCGGGGTTTCAAATAAACGCTCGAATAAAAGGGGGTTGGAGGTTAGAGTCAGGGCTCAGGGTGTTCTGGTCAACTTTGCGCTTGGCTTTTGAATCGGGTGGTGAATTCAGTAGAACGCTGACGCTCGGCGCGTGAACACGCTTTTGCAGCGAGATGAAGATTGGTGATTTGAAAATTATTATTTAGAGTGAGTATTTTAGATAAGATTATTAAACTGTATATAGTAATAGATTTCGTCTATACCATATTAAGAAAAAAAGGGGTTTTGTATAGAATATAATATATTTTATAGAATTAAGTCGTTCGGAGGGCAGTTACTTACATTAAATAGACAGAATTCTGTTTAAGCTGTTTTATGACTAAAATAAGAGATATTTTAGTCGAATAATATTTCGATATAATCTATACACTATAACTTTCCATGGGAAATATTTTTATAATATTAATCAAACATTTACAATAAAATAATTTATTATCATTTAAATATAATATCATTCTTATCTATACTTATAATAAAACTGTAGAGAGGTCAATTCTGTACATTAAATATATTTTCGAAATAACTATCGGGGGGTGATAAGTGATCGATACTGATGCTAAAAATGCAATCAGATAAATTTTTGTCTGTCTGTCTGTCTGTCTGTCTGTCTGTCTGTATGTATGTTCCTTATAGAAACAAAAACTACTGGACGGATTTTAACGAAACTTGGTAAAATTATTCTTCATACTCCTGAGCAACATATAGGATACTTTTCATCACGCTACAATCAATAGGAGCAGAGTAGTGAAAGGAAATGTTGGGAAAACGGGAGAAGTTACTGTTTGGAATAGATACTCCTTTAATATCTATCACCAACCTTAGATGTTACCATAGCAACCAAACGTTGTTGATTGTCATCAATGTCACTATCTTCACTCTTGACTAAATTTATTATTTACAGTATACGTTAATAATATTCGTTTATTTATTGTAACTGGTTTTATTCGATCCTACAGTACTTATATCTACTTTAACATGGTAGCAGAGCGAGGTTAAGGTACCCTGATGGTTCTATTTTACTGCATCAGAAATCGTACATCGCTCGCATATTGCAAAGGTTTGGCATGGAGAAATGTAAGCCAGTGCCAACACCAATTTTAAAAGCAAATAATGCTCAAGATGTTAATGAAGTTTCAATGAACTTCCCGTACCGTGAAGCTGTTGGATCACTAGCTTATTTGATGACAAGCACGAGGCCTGACATAGCCTTTGCTGTCAGTGTTGTATCTCGAAATTTAGATAAACCTACAAGGGAGAAAATCATCAATATCAAGAGGATAATACTTGAAAGGGACTATAGAAGAAGGCATCGTTTACAAGCCAGAAAATAGTCATAATTTAGAATGTTACAGTGACGCTGACCACGGAGGTGATCATGAAACTGGAAGGTCTACCTCAGGCATTCTCGGTCTAATATCCTGGAAAAGTAAACGCCAGAGCACAGTAGCGATTTCATCCACCGAGGCAGAAATAGTGGCAGCAAGTGAAACTGCTAGAGAAATTATTTGGCTTCGAAAGATCATGAAAGATATCATTGGTGAATGTCCAGCATCCCTATGTGTTGATAACGAATCAGCAATTAAGATGGCTAAGAATCCGCCAGAATTCCACCAAAAGACCAAACACATAAGGATACGATAATTCTTTATACGAGAATGTGTTCAAGATGGAAGCATTACCATCTGCCATGTGCCAGCAACCAGGCAGATTGCTGATATGCTCACCAAACCACTTTATGGGCCTAGAATTGAAAGTCTCAAGAAGATGGCTGGCATTATAAAGAGAGGTGGATGTTAGGAATAGATACTCCTATAATATCTATCACCAGCCTTAAATGTTACCATAGCAACCTAAACGTTGTTGATTGTCATCAATGTCACTATCTTCACTTGACTAATATATTATTTACAGTATACGTTAATAATATTCGTTTATTTATTGTAACTGGTTTTATTCGATCCTACAGTACTTATATCTACTTTAACAGTTACTCAATTTTTCAAGCTTCCGTCGCGTGTGCAGCCTTAATGGTTAAAGTTTCATAGAAATCACGTATGACGGAAATATTCTACATAAAATTGTCTAAAAAATATCCCGCAACAGCATATGTCTATCTATTGTGGTTGTCTCACAATAACACGTGTAACTCCTGATAGCTTACCAGTTCGGAGCATTCTGATTATAAATGTTTACTCTTACATTTATAATACTCTCACTCATCCCTAATTTTAAAAAGTTAACATTATTACTTATTCAATAAAAAAAGAATCACAGAAATCGGTATAGAAACACCAAACTTATACATGAAATAAGCCATTGCGCCGTCGCACGTGAATACTGTATTTATTTATTTATTTATCTGTATCATGCTATGAGGATTATTTTTGACACGGGTACGGGACGGCGGTGGGCATAGTTATCAAATTCTGTAAAAACAGAACATGCTTAGAGGGTTCTCATACAAAAACATATTCCTTTTCTTAATCGTTTACCTACATAGGTATGGTAAGGAACTTATCGCGGGCGAGTCCGACTCGCACTTGGCCTGATTTATTTAGGTACTTACGGTAACGGTAATTTAGTGAGTTTTGATTACTTATGTTTCAGTAGTTTACGTTATTGGGTTTTTAGGGTTCGGTAACCAAAGGGTAAAACTAGACCTTATTACTGAGTCTTTGATTTCTGTCTATTTTCAATTCTATAACTATCACGAATAATTAATATTAAAGGGGGCTTATACATAAACGTGATTTTTATTTATTCGATATTAATAAGGGCCACGGGAGATAGATACAGTACGGAACTCTTCGTGCGCACTTGCCCGGTTTTATTAATAAGTAGGTATAGATACTAAGTTTTCCGTCATAGACTGCTCTTTACCATCAATTTCCCTCATAAGAAGATAGTAATGGGTTATAGCAAAATCTCTTAAAACGGCACGCGGACGAAGTCGCGGCGGGAACAGCTAGTACAAAATAAATTAAACTTTCAAATATCTTGCGGTTCTGTAAACTTGGCTAGAACTGTTGAAAGAGTAAAGTGAGAGAAATAAAAACCTGTTGAGGTTCCGTACATATTTCTATTGAATGAAAAACTCTCTAGACATGCGCAGATGAGTTTAATAGATTTAATATTTATTTTAAAAGATTGGATACCCAAGACGGTTTTACACGATACATAGTAATATAGATAGATAAATATTCACGGACGTTTCACACATCACACTCTAGTCCCAAACTAAGCAAAGCTTGTTGGGAACTAAACTGCTCATAGAATACTTAAATACATTTTTTTGTACATACAGAAACACCCAAACACAAAACAAATATTTCTGTTCATCACACAAACATTTGCTATAGGTGGGAATCGAACCCACGATCTCGTGCATTAAATCGCGAAGAGTGGAAGAAGGCCTTTGCCCTGCAGTGGGACAGCAATAACTGAATAATATTCATAATTCATTTTTTGCTTAATCCCTGGCGGTTTTTATTTATCTGCGGATCTCTAAAAGTACTGTTACTGAGATTTCTCGAGGGATTTTTGATTGAAAGATCGAATCGGAAGAGCTTATCTTTTTAAAAGCTTCCGACATCCGTATTTTAAGTCACTCACTCAACTTCAATTTTCAATATTGTTGCATCTTGAAAAAGTCTACGAGTTTCATTATTTTGAGTGTTAGATATTTTGTAGAGTACTACAGGGTGTTTGGAAGGGAGCTGTACATACGCCTAGGGTAGAAACTAGGGATAGTCTGCTACCTACCCCCGCCCATTATATTGACCTTGGCCTCAAGGTTTTTTTTTAATTTATTATTATTTTTTATTTGACTTTTTTATGATTTTTTGACTAAAACTACCTGTAGCTCAAAATCTATCCATGGGACCGGTCGGCTAATGGTCTTGTTTTAATCGTTAGAGTCTTAGGGTCCTGCAAAAAATTATTTTACACCAGAAAATTGTGGAGAAGAAAAGTTATGGGGCCTGAAGTACCGTAGTAAGGTAAAGAAATAATTTTAAGGGCAACTTTCTATGGGGTTTAAAAAAAAACTAACAGGGTTGGAGTTCTTCTGATTTTTTTAAAACATCCTCAGTCCATGCCCTTTCTAACGATATGCTAAAAGTGTATTTATCACTTTTAGTTTTAAAGTTATTAATTAATTTCCGCAACTAGGGCACTTCAAGCAAAAATTTCAACTAATGAAAATTAAATGTGTTCGATCGTAAAAGGATGGCAAATGAAACAAAAAATTTGTAATTTAATGACATTAGTCATTACCAAATTTTTTGTTTTTAAAAATTTGGTAATGACTAATGTCATTAAATTACAAATTTTTTGTTTCATTTGCCATCCTTTTACGATCGAACACATTTAATTTTCATTAGTTGAAATTTTTGCTTGAAGTGCCCTAGTTGCGGAAATTAATTAATAACTTTAAAACTAAAAGTGATAAATACACTTTTAGCATATCGTTAGAAAGGGCATGGACTGAGGATGTTTTAAAAAAATCAGAAGAACTCCAACCCTGTTAGTTTTTTTTTAAACCCCATAGAAAGTTGCCCTTAAAATTATTTCTTTACCTTACTACGGTACTTCAGGCCCCATAACTTTTCTTCTCCACAATTTTCTGGTGTAAAATAATTTTTTGCAGGACCCTAAGACTCTAACGATTAAAACAAGACCATTAGCCGACCGGTCCCATGGATAGATTTTGAGCTACAGGTAGTTTTAGTCAAAAAATCATAAAAAAGTCAAATAAAAAATAATAATAAATTAAAAAAAAACCTTGAGGCCAAGGTCAATATAATGGGCGGGGGTAGGTAGCAGACTATCCCTAGTTTCTACCCTAGGCGTATGTACAGCTCCCTTCCAAACACCCTGTATAACAAATTAACAGTATTGAATATTTAAAAAAACCCCACTTACAACTTAACAAGTCGTTATCCGACGAAAATATATAGGAAAATCTTCTCAAGTCAATATTTTTTTTTCCATGTGTTTTTTAAGCTTAACTTTTGACAGAGTAGTCTGATTTGAATACTTCTTGAGACTTAAAATTACTCGGCTTACTTAAATAAGCTAACTAACTTCTTTAAACCGAATGAATAAATCAGTTTATTTGGATCAGTTGAACATATAGATCGTTTGCCACGGTCTGTAGATAGCTCAACTGTTTCATATGTATTTTATATGCCTATGTACATTTTGTAAGTACTGTAATAAATAAATATGAATAAAAATTGCTCAAATTAATAACAGGCTTTAAAAAGCGGCAACCGGAAACGCCGCCATACTGCGGGGAAGCGAGTCGTTAGCAGCCTCATTTCCGGCCGCCATTTTGAATTGTCTGTGGCGCTTTTGTACTTATAATTGGTGTATTTAAAGTTTAAAACTGGGTTTTCAACTCGAAATAAAAACAAAAAGAATATAGGTACTTAGATACAATTAATATTGTGAATTCACTTTAACTTAAAAGGTACTGTTTTTCAGGCTAAATTCACGTAAATCTTTGGTAGTTTTCGCAACCACGTCAGAACTTCGGCCGAAAGATGGCGCTATGACCAATCAATATGGAAATACTTAGAGAAAATCTTTATCGAGCAAGTGAGGTTATCCCTAGAGCAAGACATATTTTCGGGGACTTCAATGGCTTAATTACCTCTGAAAAGCAGACACACTGATTCCTCGGTGACGTCAAAGAAGTTCTTTTGGTCTATTAAGAAGAAACCATCCATGGGTCCTCAGAACCAGAGCAAAAGACCGCGAAACATACCTTTTCGCAGTAGAACAAACATTGCTCTTAGTATCTGCCGGAATTCAAGCCTAAGACTCCTTTATAAACTGAAGCATATGCGTACATTATCTATTCATAAATCTAAAATTTCCTACGTTCAATTTGTATGTGGGAGTAAATTGAATAATCTAGGAGCTAGAATTTCAATATTTCCGCGATGATATCCAAGTAGCTTTATTATGAAAACCACGGAAACAGGAAGAAACTGAAATAAAATATATTATGAGGTAACAGAAAAACAGGTTCATTTTTTACTTTAAATCAAGTGCTCCAAACATGGCCCGTTTTAGTTTCAAATCATGGATGGGAAAAAAAATCCGACGAGTCACAGTGTGACTGGATTTGGTGTGACGGGCTTGGAACCCGCCGTTATGTGACGTAGACGTTTTTTTTTTGTTATGCATTATAGGCAAACGCTTGGCCGCAATCACATCTGATGTTAAATGATGATGCGGCCTACGGTGTAACGCGTTTGCCTAAATATAACCTATTCACTCTCCTCTTGAAAACAAATAAAGACATGATAAAATAAACATATGAACTGCTAAAATATTGTCTGTTTGTAGACTGGCATCATGGGCGCGGCTTCAGACGGCTTCAGCAGCGGGTACGGGTGGCGCGCGAAGATCGCCGCCTGCCGCGAGAGCCGCAAGCTGGTGCTCGTCATCGTGGCCATCGCACTGCTGCTCGACAACATGCTGCTCACCACCGTCGGTCAGTACCAGTACCAGTACAGTACACAGTGATAGTCTGGCAAAAGCTTACACGCACCTGCCGGCCAAAACCTGCCAGGTTTTTTAATCACGTTCAGTTTCTATAATAACTCATCATATTCTGTGACGTTTCTTGTGGACTAATGTGACTGTGACGATATTATTGATAGGATTGAACAAGCTGTCTTATAAGTCGACAAATAATGGCACAGAATACATCGTTAGGTATTCTGTTACCATAGAAAATGAACGTGGCAGGTTTTGAGAGGCTACTTTAGAAAATTCACAAATTTTGGGTTGATGTATCGTTATGCGACACAAAATAATGTTTTGCTACATGCTTATATATTTTTCTTAAAATTCTAGCTTAAATTACTATAAAATAAAGATGTTAGTGTTTCGATCACGGCGTAACCAACCGTTTTCGGTTAAGCTTACTTATTTGTAACTTGGATTTAAAATAAGTATTTCAACCCAAAAATAATAAGAAGACAAGAAACGTTTGAAGTTGTAGACAAAAACAAGTAAAATACATTTAAAGTAACAAGTTCTCAAGAAATAAACAAAGGTACCAGTAAACAGATACCACAGCCTGCTCGCAAGTAGGCGAGTCAATGAATTGCAGATGAGCCACTCTACCGATTGCCGCTATCTCTCTGACGGAGCGCTTTCCTTTTGGTTATAAATATCCTTTTGGCGGGAAGTTGCAAGGTGTAGGACTGCTTCTTCTTTAACTTCTTGTATATGTTATAAAAAAATAAAGGTTTTCTTATGGCGTATTTTGATTACATCGTCAAAAAATTTAAGTGTATTGGGCATTTATCTTAAGGTGATAGATACCTCTCGCTCTAGCGGGAAATTCAATTTTTTTAGGGTTTTTTTTTTTGCGGCTGAACTGCTATATCTTTTACTAGTTTAAACTATTTTGAAAATTATTTTGAATTTCCCACTAGAGAGAGACCTTAAAACTATAATGTTCAGACAATCTTGCAGTGTTACATAGATACACTAAAAACGCGTTATCGTCGTTTTAGGAGCCATTATTTCACAAATTCTCGTCGTCCGATGGGTATTTTACTGCAAACGACACGACATCCCTTGCCACGATTTAGTCGTCGATTGAATATCATGCTATTCGAATATCGGATATAAATATATTCACGGACATTTCGCTCATCACACTCTAGTCCGAAACTAAGCAAAGCCTATACTATGGGAACTAGACTGCTGAGAAATACTTATACAAAGTATTTTTTTTTTGTAAATACAATACATAAATAGAATACATAGCAAAACCCAGACCCAGAACAAATATGGTGGGAATCGAACCCACGACACACAGCATGAAAGGTAGAGGTAATAGCTCTATCTTTCATGTGGGTCGTGGGTTCAACTGAGCTGTGGCGCGTGTTAAATATCTAGAAATCTTGTCGGTGTCTGGATGTATAATCGTCCTCTGTGCAAACACCGATGACGGAGACTGTTTACAAAGCCCGTTCCGAGTACTTTTAATGAAAGTTGTTGGTAACTAAAATTTAAATTGTATTTGCGAGAAGCAAACCACAAAACAGACTTGTAAATGCAGTGGGAGTTCTAATTTACAATTCTACAGAGACTTGAGAATTCTAGAGTGAAATTGAGGTGTTCGAGTTACACTGCGCGGCGATGTAGTTACGATGACTTTGTCGCAAGAACATACAGCGCAATTTAATTCTTTTGTTATTAACGAACTTTTGTTGTAGATTTTGCGGGTTTTAGAGTACGGTTGATTTATTTATTACAAAGTACTTGTGAAGTTGAGATATTTAACGTCATTGTTCAAATAAGTCTGAGAATATAGTTTTTTTTTGAAAATTACAAGAGATTTTTGTAACTTATGTACTAAATAAACCTAAATATTTTGGCACATTTCAAACAACATCATCTAGTTCCAAACTAAGCAAAGCTTGTACTATGGGTACTAGATTGCTGATAAAATACTTAAATATTTTTTTTGTAAATAGTTATGTAGAATCGCAGACACTCAGACAAAACTAACAAATTACACGTAAATCATTATCTAAACACTATCAACAAGAAAAAATAATTACTAGAGCCTTAATTCGATTTCCTCTTCGTATAAACTTTAAAATTGTGCAATAAGGAATAAATATTAGAAATCACGAGCTATTCATATAAATAACTCAATTTGAGCTGAAAAGCACGACAGCTCGCTTCCTAGACAGCACTAATAGTATTACACGGAGGCGCTGTACCAAAACATACTTGATTTCATTTCTAAATGACTCTTCAACACTAGCGATGGGCCTTGTCGATGAAATTGTATCGATGATCGTACAGTTTATCGATAAAATTAACCTATTTCTTTAGGAAGTTATGCATCAAGCATGTAATTAAACCCTCCAATAACAGTATATTTAGTAGATTTTGTTTGTTTTTTCGATCACCATTCACTTCTCTCAATAAAAGATCAAGGTCCTCTTGTTTGGGAAGTAAGGTCTCTAAATTTTCAAACTGTAGATAGTAACTAAAATACGTATCTAACTTTTTTGATAAAATATACACGTAATTATTACATCCGTCAAACTATAGTAAAAATGTTTAAAATACATAATACTAAAAAAATAGTTAGAATAATATAATTCATTAAACATGTTTTCCTGGTTGTAAATAAATCATTCATTCATTCATACATCAAATATATCGGTAGAATAAAAAACGATAACTATTCATTAAAATCACTAGGATCATTTAGGATCGTCTTATATTATTTTACTAGGTGATTCTAGGTGCCAGTTACACTGTAAAAATATAAGCTGTTAAAATATAAGTACTTAAAAATAAATATCGATAAGATTGCAGCCCGTTAGCCCGTCACTAGCGGCGCCTTTGATGAGGCGGCTAAGTGAATTTCACTTTGATCTCGGCTGGGAAATTGCTCGCGCTTCCGACCCAAACTAAAAGCCGCCACTCCGGAACACGCTCCGTGTATAATGAGCTTTAGAGAGCTGCATGTACTCGAGAATATACTCACTGCTTCATATAAGATGAAGTTAAAGATGATCTTGTTAAATAGATTAAATATATATAAATAAGTATGAATAAATATTCACGGACATTTCACACATCGCACTCTAGCCACATACTAAGCAAAGCTTGTACTATGGGAACTAGATTGCTGATTTACTTAACCTTTTTTTATACCTTTTTTTAGTAAATACGTATTCTTCTTCTTCTTATCGTGTCTATGCTATAACTGTATTTTGTTGTAGCATCGTTTTGGAAAGATTAGCCAGACTAGACACTGCTTTGCCGTGCCTAGCTGTTACCGGTGTGCGCCACGAGGAGGCTCTTGCGTATTCGAGTGACACTTCGCGTTGACGCTCGAGTGCCGAACGTTGCAGCGTCAACGCGCAGTGTGTATTATATACATTTACGATTGTCACATTTATAGCTCACCTCTCAGTACCTCTACCATGAGTTATCACAGTAAAATCGCCTGACTTTACTACAGTAGTTACGTCAATATTAGTATTACGAATTTTAGTACCCAACTATCCGCTAGAGGCGCTGTACAAATCATCATACATTTTTTTAACTACAGACTCTAGCGAGTATAGATTGCAAAAACTCATGGTAGAGCTACAGAATTCGAAGCCGTGACATTTCCCTAACGGTAAAGCCGCATAACGGTAAACGGTAAAGGTCGACTGCTTCGTTGCAGTCTTGTCTGTACCCATTACAACGTATCATACCATGACCGTGCTATGAACGTATCAGGCAAAAAAGTATTCTTTGTATTGAAAAGTATGGGACTATGCTCACTAGACCGTTCCGTCACCAACCAACAACGTCGCGTTTCTCGATGAGAATATTTTGCCGGTCCTGACACGTTCAAAGCACGGTCATGGTATGATACGGTGTAGTGGGTAGAGACCTTTAGGTAATAAATTTATACCTAAAATGGTAAAAAGCTAGTAAAATAGGCCGCCTTTGAAGTAAACGCTTAAAAGGCCGAGCCCCACTTCACACTGTAACTGCACACTGCACTTCAAATGCAATAAAGAAAGATTGCAGTTTCCAGCAGAAAAGCGATTCTCATTATAAAATTCAGAAAGTTAAAAATCTCGTTCCTAGGTTTGCTAGAAAAAGTATCTTAGTCTAGAAAAAAGTTAAGCTCACAGATAAACTTTCAGATGGCTAGGAACAGATGAACGCGCGGAGCCGCGCGTCGCCGCGCGGTTGGAGCGTTCACATGACGGCATTTGTATGGGAGCGCCCCGCGCGTTGCCGCGCGGTACCGCGCGATCATGTAGACGATAGTTAGGCTAGGTTCAGATGATCGCGCGGGTCCGCGCGGGTCGACGAACCGCGCGGTACAAGATCAATATAAACGGTAATTATCGTCTACATGATCGCGCGGTACCGCGCGGCAACGCGCGGCCCGCTCCGACCCGCGCGCGAGATCTTGAACCGCGCGACCACGCGCGGTTCAAGATTTGCAAACATGTATTGACCTGTTCAGTTGATCCGCGCGGCTTGAGACGAAAATACACAATGAGTAACGAAGATGAAATTGTGCCTATCGATTTGCTTATTGACGAAATCGAGAAAAGAGATGCAATTTGGAATCTCAATTCTAAAGATTATTCAAATAAAATAATAAAAAGAAGGTCTTGGGAACAATTAGTTTTAATTTTTTGCAAAGATGATGATTCTGAAGAAAAAAATAAAAATCTGGGTAAGTTGTTTTTAAACTAGTTTTATTTATTTAAAATAAGTTTTATAAAATCATTAGTATATATATTACACTTTAATTAAAATTAAAATCCATAAGCAAATTGCCTCCTCCACGTCCATTATCAGTCAATGTTGACGCCACACTGGCGCGCGTACATTTACGTCATGTGAATGCTCCAACCGCGCGGCGACGCGCGGCTACGCGCGATCATCTGAACTTAGCCTTACCGTTTCTATTGATCTTGTACCGCGCGGTTCGTCGACCCGCGCGGTACCGCGCGATCATCTGAACCTAGCCTAAGGCTAGGAACAGATGATCGCGCGTAGCCGCGCGTCGCCGCGCGGTTGGAGCATTCACATGACGGTATTTGTATGGGAGCGCCCCGCGCGTTGCCGCGCGGTACCGCGCGATCATGTAGAATGTAGACGATAATTACCGTATATTGATCTTGTACCGCGCGGTTCGTCGACCCGCGCGGTACCGCGCGATCATCTGAACGTAGCCTTAAGGCTAGGTTCAGATGATCGCGCGGTACCGCGCGGGTCTGTGAACCGCGCGGTACAAGATCAATATAAACGGTAACTATCGTCTACATGACCGCGCGGTACCGCGCGGCAACGCGCGGCGCGCTCCCATACAAATACCGTCATGTGAACGCTCCAACCACGCGGCGACGCGCGGCTACGCGCGGTCATCTGAACCTAGCCTAAAGTTTGTGTGTTTGTATATTTGTTAAATTGTAAGGGGTAATCTCGGGATCTACTAAACCAATTTTAAAAATTCTTTCACCAATAGAAAGCACATCATTGCTGAGTGTCATAGGCTTAGAAAATCGAAAAAGAAAAAGGCTTTTACGTGGTAGTCCGTTTTGCAAAGTGAATCGGAGAAAAAACGGTCGAATTATGCCCAACGAAGTGGGCACGGGTCAGCTAGTAACATATAACATGAGCTATCTACAGAAAAAAATAATGTGTGAGTTATTCAAAATATAACAATAATAAGACGAAGTCTAAAAAAAAATGCTGGACAATCCACACAACATCATCTAGCCCTAAGCTAAGCAGAGCTTGTGTTAAAAAATAAATAAGGCCTACTTAAGGACAGACATAAAGAAAACGCCTTTGTTTTTTACTATTTAGATGATGAAGGTCTGTCGCTAGCTGTCTATATCCAATATCGTGCAGATGTCGTATCGTAGATTGCAAATAGCCATGATTGGTTTGATTTGTCGATAATCTATCGAAAGCGAGCTCTTGTCGGAATAAGCTGTCGAGCGCACGCTCCACTTGATATCAACGACAACGAGCTTCGTTTTTACGCGCGCAATATGAATTTATTTAGATAGCTGCTACCCGCGACTTTGCTTGTACTGGAGTACTGCTAGAGGTAGTCTTATTTACGGCCGGTTTCTGGAAACCCAAATCACGATTGATCCGAGTTTGACACATAGTAATTATTTGATTTTTTCGTTGATCATTGTTCGGGAAACCGGCCAGGTTCGTAACTACCTAATAAGTAAACTGTAGGACATTAACCAAATAAAAAAGAAATAGGAAGATAGGAAACGAAATATTTGACAAGCGTCACAGCTCAGTTGTATTTGTGCTGCCTTCTAACATGGTAACGACGAAACATTAGTGCGATGACAAACATTGATGCTAGTTCTATGCATGTACATATTAACAAAATAAAGATTTACGGTCTATAAAGTAAAGTTAGCGCAGACTTGATGTCCTGATACCATACGTAACATTGATATAATGTCAACGCTAACTTTTTATAAGATAGGGGGTTAGACATTTGGGTTTCTATGAAATACCTATGTAGGTAGGTGAAATATGAAATGAAACGAAGAGAAAAAAAATCCAAACTATTTAAACTAATTATACAATATCAGCAAAATATAAGTAATCATAGATAAGACCTAGATTAGGTACGTGCATGTAAAAGCCTGAAGGTTAATCCTAGGTCTGTAGGTACAGTAGACTTGCGGTATGTGGTCTGTAACGACCCGCATCAAAGCCAGCCAACCGTGTCCAGATAACGGTTATCAGTTAATAGGTATAACTCATACATACCACATATAGCGGCTCTTGTTATAATCCTAGATGCTGGGTGTAATTTTTTTGAATGATAGATAGATAGATAGAAAACTCTTTATTGTACACACACAGAGGCATTTCTTATTATACTAAATGTATCTATTACAATGAAGTACAACGGGCGGCCTTATCGCTATGAGCGATCTCTTCCAGGCAACCTTGGGATGGACTCAACTTAAAAGTAATAATGACATGTATAAGAAAGGTGTGAGCTTTGAGATGACGTCTGATAGAGGAGAGTGGAAGAAGAAGACGTGTTGTACCGACCCCACATAATGTGGGACAAGGGTAGGAAGATGATGATGCTGGGTGTATTTTTTTTTATTAAATTAAATGATAGGAACATTATTATAGGAACCGCGATTGCTACGTCGTAGCGACACCTCTACGAGCGTAGTAGTGCTACGCAGTGGCTTAATAAGATCTTTTTCGCTTTGATTCCCGTCAATGAGATTCTGAAATCTCATAATTTATTACCGGAACAACATTTATCCGTCCCCTCTGACTGACCAGAGGGGACACATAAAGTTTATTCTAGTATTTACTTTATTACTAACAAACTTACGACTGTTACAGTATTTACATAGGTAAAAAAGGTTCAATACCCAGAGGGCCACGGTACCTCACGGACTTTATTACTTACTAAAAATCATGTGTAGCATGAACTGCGGCTCTCTAAGATTGAAATCCGTTAATAAATAACGCTACATCTAACTTTCCCCCTATACTCAACGTGATAAAAAATCGGCTACATTATTATCACTCTTCACGTATTCAATTTTAAAATTATATGCCGATAAATGTGAACAACTAAAAAAAATCAAGAAACAAATGTGACAAATTTCGATTGAAGATTGTTAGGATTGAAAAATGCGATCTCAACCCAAGCTACCGGTGAACAAATCAAAGCTGCAGAGTAACTGTACGATTTTGTTTGTGACCAGTGCCGATAATCCCGGAGTTCCTGTACGACATCCGGCACCCGGACGCGCCCCTCTCCATGTCCCTGGAGGAGATCACTGTGCCGCCCCCACCCCCCACCCCTTACTGCCCCTGCATGGAGAAGAACCTCACCGTCAGCGAAAACATCACGCATGGTAAGTGAACCTGCACTCCATGAGTTTTTACAAACAATACACGCTAGCGCCTGTAGTTAAAAAAATGTATGAAGATTTGTACAGCGCCTCTAGCGGATAGTTGGGTACTAAAATTCGTAATACTAATATTTACGTAACTACTGTAGTAAAGTCAGGCGATTTTACTGTGACAACTCATGGTAGAGTATGAATGGTACTGCACTCCATGGGCCTCCATGGATTAAAGTCCAGTTTTATGGTATACTTAGGCATATAATATAGTAATTTGCTTTGTTTTTGTGTGTGTTTGATTCTATTTGATTGTAGGACAGTTTCTTAATGATACTACCTTTATAATCTATTACCTTTATCTACTACCTTTATAGCGCTGATATCCCAAATACAGGGAAACCTAGTTGGGAGTTGGAGCTCAGACATATACATGACATGCCCTGTGTACCTACCTACACTACCTCGTCTGTGTGAGCCAAGTATATAGCATAGGTTGCAGTGTCGTGCATTGCCGCAAAATTTTATTTCTGTATGTAGGTACTTATACTTGTTTTGTTTGTTTACCTTAAGTATCTAGAAATATTCACATGTGTGTATAAAGTTTCATTAAGAAGGTGCAAATAAATAAATAAATTTATTATTATTATTATTATAATATTTGTAAGCTTCATTTGTGTCTTCAATAAAGAGAAATAATTATACATTTCTTTATTTTGAATGGGAATGAAATATCTGTCTCTCATAATATAGGTTAGAGATTCATGTTTCTAATATTATTAATGCCGTTTGACGGCGAACTATGGCATGAATTTTAATGAAATTGCAATAATGTAGTTTATACATCAGAATAACACATAGGTTATAATTTATATAAATATTGTGTAAATTTTCCAAAATATAACGTTAGTAAGACGAAGTCACGGGTACCAGCTAGTAAGAATAAGAATCATTTATTGTAAAACTGTGCAACAGCCTACCCATTTCAGGCGTACAATATTTTAACTTAAATTTAGGGACTTACATAAATAATAAGTTAACCTTTCAGCTATTCCGACACTGTGTTCCTTCTTCCAGTAAACATAACAGCACAGAAGGAGGAGCGCCACCAGGAGTTGATCCACGAGACGGTGGCGGTGGGCGTGATGTTCGCCAGCAAGGCGCTCGTGCAGCTGCTGGCCAACCCATTTGTAGGCCCGCTGACGCACAAGTAAGTTAACTAATCTACAAACTCTTTGACAACTGTGATGGCCAAGTCCGAAACCTTCCAATTTGAGTTTTCAATCAGCAGCTGATTATCTGAGTAATTTTAGAACAAGCAGATGGCCCTGGCGGCAGATTATAAAGTTAGGTAATAAGTATTGTATAAATAAAATGTTTAATAGTTAATATTTAGTTCCTTATTCGTAAAACAATTACACGTCTATATATTACACAAGTAAATGGTATATGTAATTAAGTGTACTTGTATTATTACAGTATTATTTAATTTAAATATTTACTTGTAATATGAATATAATTCAACAATATAGACAAAATTAATAATATTACAGTACAAGCATCTAATAAAATGTGTTTTTCACAGAATCGGATACAGCGTGCCCATGTTTACCGGATTTATCCTGATGTTCCTCTCCACTTTAAGTAAGTCTTCATATACCTCATAACAACTTTTTATTGTATAGGCGACAATGAAATTGGTTTACCACTCTAACGGCCGGTTTCTGGAAACCCAAATCACGATTGATCCGAGTTTGACACATAGTAATTATTTGATTTTTTCGTTGATCATCGTTCGAGAAACCGGCCGTAAGACTGACGGCCGGTTTCTGGAAACCCAAATGACGATTGAAGCGAGTTTGACACATAGTAATTATTTGATTTTTTCGTTGATCATCGTTCGAGAAACCGGCCGTGAATATCATTTGCACGTACAAAACATCAAGGGCTATTTTCGCTTGACAGATTAATAACTGCTACTTCAGAATCTGTCAATCTGTAATCCTTAGCGAATAATTATGTTACTGGGAGATGTCATCAAAAGTGGTAAACCACTTTCCTTGTCGCCTATACATTGCGTTTATAAGAGATTGACCGCACACCGGAATTTCCTGAAATGAGACCAAGAATAAACCATTCTGTACCCCAAGTACGAGTTTGTGCACACACGGATCGCAGACTCATGCATAAACTCGTACTTGTGTTACTGGTTAGCATTAAACCTTGCTAAAAATTCACAGCTGAATTTCTTGCTGGAATTTTTAAGACCCATAGTCTGAATTCAAAATGGCGACCAAATTCCGCCAATGTACCTATATTATTACTTACTAGTAGATATTTCAGACCCTTTTTTTGACTAACCCGACTGGATGTGTAAAAATATATAGATGTGTAAATATAATAGCTATTGAACGCTTCTATTTTTAGTTTTCTTTATAAAAAGGATATTTATAAATAAGATTATTATGATGATTATTACCTACTACTTAAATAAAAGTCTTGATTAATTAATTTACCATGATTTGTGAGTTTAATTATTTCGGCACCTAATCATGCGCTAACTACGAAAAACTATGTACAAAACCGATAGTTTCAAATTTTGTCTGTAATTGTTTCAGTCTTCGCATTCGGTCGGTCGTACAGCGTGCTGTTCATTGCGCGCGCGCTGCAAGGCATCGGCTCTTCCTGCTCGTCCGTGTCGGGCATGGGCATGCTGGCCGAGAGATATCCCGACGATAAGGTGATACAGACAGGCGTCACAGCTCAGTTGGTAGTTAGTAGCTCTGCCATGCTGTGATTCGGGTTCGATCTCGACCAAAAGCAAATGTTTGTGTGATGCACATAAGTATCTGTTCTGGTGTGGGTGTTAATGTACCTACTTATTTTATGTATGTATTTACAAAAAAAAGTATATAAGTATTCTATCAGCAATCTAGTTCTAGACTGCGACTAGAGTGTGATGTGTGGAATGTTCTACAGGAACGAGGAAACGCTATGGGTATCGCCCTAGGCGGCCTGGCCCTAGGCGTCCTAATAGGGCCCCCGTTCGGAGGCCTCATGTACGAGTTCGTGGGGAAGACTGCCCCCTTCCTGATGCTGTCGGCCCTGGCTCTTGGAGATGGATGTAAGTACAATCAGTCAAACTTTTTCTATCTTACATATACATATTTGAAAGTCAGAAGATAGGTTATAAGATAAAATCTTTATTAATCCAAAGTAAAAACTAATTTACGCAATCTTAGATAAGTATAATAAAAAATATCTATTTGTGATGTATTGTATTAAGTATGTCAGTCTTCTACTACCCATAACACAAGCTCTGCTTAGCTTGGGGCTAGATGATGTTGTGTGGATTGTCCAGTAAAAACAAAAAAAATAAGTAGATTAGGTTAGTCACCTATTGTTTTGTTTTATCAAGATTTTAAATGAATAACAATAAATGAATAAATTGTCCATAGTATTGCAGCTGATGATCCTGCAGCCCGGCGTGGTGCGGCAGGAGTCGGAGCCGCCGTCGCTGAAGGCCCTCGTCACGGACCCTTACATCCTGGTCGCTGCTGGTAAGGTTATTAACACCTACGGCTGTTCGGGAAAAGACAATAAAGATAAAGATCATTTATGTATTTGCAAAAACACGTGTAAATAAGATGAGAAACAATTTTTTGGTCACAACATGCTTTGCAACGGTGTGCAAATCGAGATGGCATGGCACGCTACTAATCTAAACTATATCCTTTACAATATTCTTTATTTTACACAAACTTATATACCTACTTAATAAAATAGGAAACAGGACATGTACAAAGGCGAGTTTTTAATGGACTAAAACATGTTTCTAATTGTCTCTAATAAATTGAAGACTTAGGGCTCTGATATATTCATTTCTTATTCCTTTATTATATTTGCGTGATTTTTTGAACTTTTGAAACAGTCGGGTCATTTGACCTGATCAACCTGAAATGAGGTCTATTGGACTATAGCGCACTTGTCATTGGGCCTGATCGTGCTATATTGTAACGTAAACGGTTCGTCTAAGCAACACCTACGGTTCACCAACGTAACGTGTACGTAGCGTGTGTAACTTCGTATCGCTGTAAACGTCTAACCGCTCATCTTGTTTCCCTTCGTGTGATAACAGTTATGTCACAATCTTCGCGGCTCACTAACGTTCGAATGTTGAACGTGTTTGGCTACACGCTTATCGCGATCCCAAAATACATTGGTGAACCTTTGCTGCTGCTTAGACGAACTGTTTACGTTACAA
The DNA here is from genome assembly GCA_932527185.1 of Ecliptopera silaceata. Classification (NCBI taxonomy): domain Eukaryota; kingdom Metazoa; phylum Arthropoda; class Insecta; order Lepidoptera; family Geometridae; genus Ecliptopera; species Ecliptopera silaceata. The sequence goes on along the minus strand of OW052196.1, from coordinate 11,138,167 downwards.
TACAATACAATCGAGGCCCTGGATTGCAGGCGCCATAACGTTCGCGAACGTGGGCATCGCCATGCTGGAGCCGAGCCTGCCCATCTGGATGGCGGACACCATGGAGGCGCGCCGCTGGCAGCAGGGCGTCGCCTTCCTGCCCGCCAGCATCTGCTACCTCATCGGTACATACACATACACATACACACATATTTTACGGACAGGCGTGGTATCCAGACCACTGTAGCTCTACCATAAGTTTTTACTATATATATTTACTACACTCGCTAGCGTCTGTAGTTAAAAAAATGTATGAAGATTTGTACAGCGCCTCTAGCGGATAGTTGGGTACTAAAATTCGTCATACTGATATTGACGTAATTACTGTAGTAAAGTCAGGCGATTTTACTGTGACATCTCATGGTAGAGCTACTGAACTGTATTTGAAATGTTATTTGCTCAAATAACATTTCAGTTTTCTTCTTCGTCTTTCATTGATATACCGTTTGATAGAATTAACGAAATCAGGTAGGCCATGCTCAAATCTGGTTGGTCATGCTTAAATCAGGTAGGCCATGCTCAAATCAGGTAGGCCACGCCCTAAACCGCGGCATTGACGTCATTTTTAACAGCTCAGTCATGTCAGTCCACAAAAATGCCACGGAATACTGATGAGTTACTATAGTAAAGTCTTCGAAAACTGAACTGCAACTGAAAGGATATTCGGTCACGCAAGTTTCCTCTTGCTGGATAGCCCTCCAGGCGTCACAGCTAAGTTGGTAGTAGCTCTGCCTTCCATGCATGTTCGATTCCCACCCAGAGCAAATGTTGTGTGATGAACATAAATATTTGTTGTGTCTGGGTATTAGACATTGAGCCGGGAATCAGTGGATGAGAGTCGCAAGGGACCGAAAAGAATGGCATAATAAAGAGGAGGCCTATACTCAGCAGTGGGTGCCAACGGGCTGAAATGATGATGATGATGGGTGTTCCTATGTATTCTATGTATGTATTTACAACTAAAAAAGGTATATAAGTATCTATTATATTAGCAATCTAGTTCCCATAATCATAATCATTTAATCATAATCATTTATTTTATTTGCATTAAAATGTAAGTACAAAAGTTCTTGTTTATAAATTATTCGATCTCAGTACATTCTGCCTCGTCAAGGCGTGCAAAATTGTATATAAACTCATGTCATTAATTATTTATTTAACAATTAAAAAAAAAAAACATATTAAGAAAAAGAATAAACATGTCAATTGGAAAAAATAATAATAAAATATATGTCAGGTACACTCAAAATTAATTACAATTTGTCACCTAAATATTCTTTGATGTCGTAATAGCACAAGCTCTGCTTAATTTGGGACTAAAATGTGATGTGTGAAATGTCCATGATTTTTTTTTATTTGAATATTAATTTATTTACTGTATTTTCATCATTGACCTTGTATTTCTTGAATTATTTCTTAAACAGGAACCAATCTATTCGGACCTCTGGGCCACAAGATGGGTCGCTGGCTGGCGGCTTGTTCTGGACTGGTCATCATCGGCATCTGTCTCATTCTGGTTAGAAATCATTTTAAATCAATAAATATAAAGTATCTTTACTAACAGCCAGTATCTTTTGCACGCTTCCGATTGGTACTGATTTAGATCAGTTCAACTATCTATAGATCGTTTGCAACGGTCTGTAGATAGCTCAACTGTTTCTTATGATCCCAGATCCCCATGGCCCGTAAACTGGAGCACCTGGTGATTCCCAACGCTGGGCTCGGCTTCGCCATCGGCATGGTGGACTCTTCCATGATGCCGGAGCTGGGATTTCTGGTGGATATCCGTCACGCCGCCGTCTATGGATCGGTCTACGCTATCGGAGATACTGCGTTCTGTTTGGGATATGCTGTTGGTAAGACTCTTCTTGAATAATGATAATGTCATAAGCACAATACATTGATGCTTTATATTACTTGACATCTATTAAGTATAACATTTATTGCAAGCAATCAAAAATCTTTGACTTTGACTTTATTTTCCGCCAGGACCTGCATTCTCCGGAGCCTTGATGAACAGCATCGGGTTTGAGTGGATGCTGGTCATCATCGCCATCCTCAACTTCGCGTACGCTCCTCTACTGCTGATCCTCAGGTCCCCACCGGCTACCAATGAGAAGCAGGTAGAGCATCGTCCTCACCTAGTTCGTTTACAATTAGTTGTGAATTAGTAGTGAATTAGTTGATCTTGTACAGTAGGTACTTAAGAGAGCACTTAGTGGGTTCATCTAAAATGGGAATGAATATTTGAAACTTGTAACTTGGTTCTAACATTCTTTACATTTTCACTTCCTAACAACATTTTTCATGAATATAAGTACTTAGAGCAAAATAGGTATAACAAATAATAATGCCATGATGTTAATTATTAATAATTAATCCGTTATGATATATTTCAGAGCCTGATAATCAACGAACAATCATCGGTACGCTACGTGAGCTACCAGAACGAAGAAGAAGAGTAAAGAACTAGACACGACGACGCCATCTTGAAACCGCCATTTTGTTTTTTAGCTGTAATTCGGGAGTGGTAAGATAGTAATCAAATGAGGTTAGCTTAGTAATGAGTGCCAATGTATTGTGCCGAATTTAGACTAAAATATATTTATTCGATGTTCTTATTTATGACCAAAATATACTAATCTATATAACTTATACTGTAGTTATCAAAATATATTTTCGCTGCATATCCCCACATATTCAACTGATTCTATACATATGTATACTGTTTCCTGACCAATTTTCAAAATATAACTATTATCGAATATTTTATATTCTGTATTTAGCTTTATGAATAATGATGTTGCCGTTTAGCAAGGGTGTAGTTATATAATATAATAAATACATATATTAGTTCATAATAATATAATACAATAATATATTTATTCAATATACATTTTAAATATACATTGTTTTTAGAAAAAAAAACGGCTTTTGCAATAATTTTTAACCATATTTTTGCATATGTGACTTTGACAATATATTTTATTGTTTTTTATTATAATTAGTGGACAATAATTTAATATATTCTGGCCGTTATAATAATGTGACAATAATATAACATTTTAAGTCACATGTTTTAGTGCACCTTTTAGACAGTTTTTATTATATCTTGTTTTTTGATTAAAATACCAAATTGATAGGTGTTTTATTTAAAATATGAATCGTGTAAATAAATAAAATATGCAATATTAATTATATATTCCTGTTATCAATCTCCATGTTGCATTTAGAATCAAAACTATTCATAACTAGTTAAGAATAAGGTCAGTGTGGGTAAGTCCGTCTAGGCCCTAAGTCCGTCTAGTGGCAATAACTTCCGTTTTTGAATAGCTAGAGCCATATAACTCGGTTGGTAAAACAGTATCATTGAGTTAGTTCGAACTAGGGATAATAGATGTCGCTAACATCTTTATATTGGAAAAATATTAACAACCAATTTTTTCCGCGAATTTAACTTGAAGTTGAAGTTTGACGTCTCGTCGAAAAATGAAAAAAAAGGTGTGAAATCTAAGGAGTTTTCTGAGTATCTGTGATAACGTAGGCCATTTACAGATTCGGGAATGTATATCTGGTGTCCGATTCAAAAATAACGCATTAGTTTCGTAATTATAACAAATAGAAAAAATCCAAGCTTCGAATGTTATAGTTGGGAAGTCCGTCTACTATACATAAGGCAAGTCCGTCATATGCCGGTCTTGCCTTAATTCCAGATATTGTCAACCTTTTTAGTAGTTCAAATTTTATAATTATTTTATACTGTTTATTCAACTTGTAAGTATTATTCGCCTGTCTACGAAAGTGAACTCTTTTCAGGGTTAAGCTTGCCTCAGTAAATCTAATCTATTTAAGTTTATTTTTCTGTATTTACTTTGTGTATAATAAATAATTAAGTGGAAGATGCACTGGTATGTTTGCAAGAGGACTAGCATCACCTATAAGTATTCTTTAAAAGTTTATGAATTGTGAATACATACATATTTTGAAAGCATGGAACTATCCAATCTTTTTTTTAGTTTCTGATTTTTTATACCTGACTCATGTAGCATGGCACATCATGTCGGACTTTGTGAACATTTATCGTTTTAACAAAGATCTGGTTTAGAAAATTATCCTATACTCATTTATTTCGTACTGGCAGAAAGTGTTACAAATGTTGCTACAGATCCGGCAATAGTTTGCCACACCATTTCTAAATTCATACATTACATTATTAACGATTACTTGTTTACAAATAAAGATTCTTGTGTATTGATTGGTATGTTATTGACAAAAAAAATCGTAAGTGGGTACTTTGTGAAAATGTTTACAACCACTGAAAGTACATCATGAGCAAAGATATGCCGGACTTGCCCTTGATTTTAATAATTTTACTTTTCTTGAAAAGTATACCTTATAGTCACACGTTTAAAACACGTATTTCAACGGCAGCTTTTCATCATTTATCGATAAGGTTTTCATACATATTGGCTCACTAGTTACGATTTTATTGCTACTAGACGGACTTGCCTCAAACTGGTTGGGAAGTCCGTCTAAATGCCTACTTTACAAAAAAATGCTATAAATCTGAAGACAATTACAATTAACCCTACTTTTAGATAGATATAGAAAGATAAATGTAATACTAATATTTTCCGACTACTTAAAGTAACTAATAAATTTTATTTCGATTTTTAAAGTTAAATTGAAATTCAATTTAAGAAAACTATGCCGGACTTGCCCACACTGACCTTATGTATAATTATTTTGAAAAATTATAATGTAATTTTAACTTTTTATTAAATTATTATATTATAATTTATAATGCTGGTCCTATTTGAGTTTTAGTACTAAATAAAATTTAATTATTTTATTTAAGGTCATCAATTATGACTGGTTATTGAAAAAGCAAAATAAATGCTTATTATTAACTAATTAGTATAAATGGTTATAAGTAGTATAAATCGTTTCATATAAATAAATAATTTATTATGTTTTAAAGTGTGTAATAGTTTAACTCCGAGATTTTTTATGTTACAGTCAAAGATAAAAGGTAAAATCAATAATAACCGCATTCGATTTTAATTAATTTTATATCTTAACATCTTTGAGTAATAAATTTAAATACTTAATTAATAAATAATATATAAGTAATACATAAGTATTATTATATTATTTATTAATTAAGTTTTTAACTTATAAACACACAAAATAATTTACTTTTCAAGTGTATTTTATTAAAACATTTATTATAAATAAGCGACTAAATAAATAAAGCTTTTAGAAGGATTCGTAGTTATTAGAATGTTCTCAGTAGAAGTTAGTGGTTCATCAATTTATTAACAAATAAAATAGGAATTACGATGGATAATGTTTCTACAAGTGGTGTTTTTTGTAATATATTTTTAATATTAGCATGCATTTTACTGCGAGGATGTAACGCAGTGTTTACATTGCTATATGAATATTAAGTAATTAAAGTATTGCAATATAGATAAACACTTCTTCTTCTTCTTATCGTGTCGATGCTAAACTGTATTTTGTTGTAGCATCGTGTTGGAAAGATTAGTCAGACTAGACACTGCTTTGCCGTGCCTAGCTGTTACCGGTGTGCGCCACGAGGAGGAGGCTCTTTCCATGCACCCCTTAAAAGCTAGATTGCCGCCGGCAGCGGGGCAAGGCCCAAGCTACCGGAGGTCAGATCAGAGGGTTTAGTCCGAGCTTGTATTTTATAAACTCCCTACTCTCGAGCCGAGAGTCGTCTCTCGGATAGCCATACAAAAATGTATGGACATCCGAGAGACGACTGTCGGCTCGAGAGTAGGTAGGATGCGTGCCGTGTCTAGGATCACTGTCTTCTGCATCTAAAATCAGCTTATATTATTATTATACATTTATATGTATATTGACTATATACAGGTTACTCATAAACCTGTATAAAGGCTTCAGTTTCTCACAGTAGAGTAACCGAATCAAATAAAGCTAATTTGTCATAATTTTGTTGAAATTGCAAAAATATTTAATATTAATTAAAATCTAGCGATGCCAGTATTGAAAGATATTTACAAAGACACAACAGTACCCTCTCATGTATGGCTGCTTGATTGGAGTCTTATCAAGCTCGTTGAAACTCATCCACGTAATTCATCAATACTAATTCAAAAACTTAATAAATATTAATTACATTGTCAACCAACTCTCAGTGTCACTGCACCATTTAATCAAACTTATATAATATTTTAATTAAAGTTTAAGTAATAAATAGAAATGTTGTATCACATACTCTTCCAGTATAAGATATTAGCGTGCTTTTAAATACTCAATAATAATTAATATAATTATTATTTTAGTATAAGATTATAATCAGTCATAATTGTTGATATTATTTGTTTATAAACATATCAAATATATTTACAATAGCTGGGTTTGGGTCCTCAAAATGTACTTGTAGTTACTTAAATTGTTTAGATCTTGATATTTTAGTTTTATTTATATTATTAACCATTAGCCATTAGTAGTAAAATATATCAAAGTAGTGATATCAAGAAATGAGCTAAAAGTGTATCCTAGTAATAAAACGGAATCTTTGTAATATAACTTAATATAATATATTCGAATGTACTTATTCATACTTAATAAGTATTGGATTATATCGCTAAATATAATAATTTAAGTAATTGTGATAGATTTTAAGTGATATTTTGATGCTTGTAGACGAAATGTAGAATAAAATTAGCCTGAATATGTGCTTTGTATCTTATTAAATATAATATATAATACATACATAATTATTATCTTTTTCAAATCATTCATTTACATAATCAGCCATATTTATTATTATAAATATTTAATTAAAATATGATTTATTTAGAAATATGTTTTATTAGTTTAATACAAATTATTTTTTACATCATGTTAAAAATATTGTTAATAATTTTATTGTTGTCATTTTAATCAATAAATAATTATTATTTGTTGACTACTGTTTACGTTAAATGTTATTGTTAATATTTAATCACGTTTGATCCTGTCTTAATAAGTCATATTAATTTATTATATAATTATAGTGAAATGTGTATGTTATTGTTTATTAATAAGGTATGTTAATTGTTATTTTAATAAAATGTGGGTGTATGAACAAATTATTCTTTTATTTTTCGCCCAAGACGTTTCACATCACAGTTTTTTTGTTTTTTTTCCTGATTTCATTCGCTTTTTGTTTTTTACAGGCAGTTTATAAGCTGTTGAACTTTCCTGAGAGCAAATGACGTAATATCGGGGCCTCTCATACATTATTCTTTGTCATTTTTAGTTGTGTAGCTGCATGCTTATGTATATCATGCACAAAATAATAGTATCATCATCATCATCATCATCAACCTATAATATAATATATTCTGTTATAATAGTATCATTTACACCGAATCCAGGCGCTGAATTTACACATGGGGCTAAATCTAAACTTGTTTACGAAATTGTATTAATTGTATGAATTCATTTTATTTTAAGTATCTCGTAAACATTTAATTATTTCTAAGTGATCCCGGTATTTCAAGTTGATACCGCTGTCTTATGGCAGTCCACTGGAAATGCCATAGGATACCGATGAGTTACTATAGAAACTGAACGGGATTTAAAACCTGGCTTGAGGATAGGGGAATATGTTGAATGCTGAGCATATGATTTATTTCAATGTTTATTATCTATGTGTGCTATAGACGTCGATTAATAAAAAATATTTGAAAATATTGACCTTAGTTTAGCTACTGGCTAAAAAAAAGGCGTGTGGCATCCGGGGACTGCCGCGGTAAAGCTATTGCATAGCATTTTTTGCTGGATTACGCATGCGCAGTGTTAGGTTATTTCGTTACATAATTTCTGGATTCGGTCTCCACGCTCAAAGCCCGCGATAGAAGCTATGCAATAGCTTAATTTTTTTTATTGGCATACTTAGATGGCCTCATTTCCGGCTTTGTACCTAAATGTAGATATTTCCACGCTATCCCTTATCAATGTCTAATCAATAGTAATCTAGACTTATCGATACACAAACTGATAAAATTGATAATGAGGTAATATTATTCAGTGCGGACGTAGAAAAAAATTCAACCAACTAGTACTTGTAGATACGTACTTACTTAAACATGTGTCAATAGATAATTTGACAAGTGATATTTTTTAAGTGATTTAAAAATAAGATTCGTAATGATTTTACTGTGAATTTTATCTGTGTGTTTTGGATTCTAGCGTTTGTATTTGACGGTGAGTTATTTTACTACTAAGTTTATTTACTTAATAAAAAACTAAGCTAGATTCTTCCTAGTTAGGTACAAATACATAGATAGTTGCCTACTTTAAATAAAACCATTTTTCGAACGGATGATAGAAGAGAATGGAAGAAAAGAACATGTTGTGCCGACCCCACCTAGTGGGATATGGGCAGGTAGAAGAAGAATAAATAAAACCATTTTTGACTAAACCGAGGTGATATCTATAATCTATATATATAAAAATGAAACCCGTTTTCATCATCATATAGCATAAAAACGGCTTGACCGATTTGTTTTGATTGTTTTTTTGTAGTTTTCTAATACTCTGTACAAGGTTCTTACGGAAAAAAATATTAAGAAAATCTCTCAAAAAAAAAAACTCTCTAAGGCGGTACGAAGTTCGCCGGGACAGCTAGTTCTAAATAAAAATAAACCAGAGAGTTAAAAGCGTATGAATCTTTATATTTTTTGGTGCTCATCTTCATATGCACCCTCGTAAGCATGTTTTTTTTTTAAATAATAATGCTCGTGAATGGAGTGAATGCTGAGATGGCGGATGATAGGAGAGAATTGAGGAAGAGAACATGTTGTGCCGACCCCACCTAGTGGGATAATGGCAGGAAGAAGAAGCAGGTTTAGTTTTTAATACATAAGGAGGTACATACTACCAAATAGGCTGATACAGGTCCACCAAGTACGTCGATAGGCCTCCTCAATAAACTTGGTACATATTTGTGACATTTTCGCAATACCATTTCTTCAACCTTAGTAGGTAGCTAACAGGTAGTAAGTAGATAGGAAATAGTTACACCTGATCAATTGCATACTTATGTAAATATAACCAATAGCATTTCTACGATAAATCAATACGCGTATATACCCTTATCATTAATGATAACATAATTATTTTTTGATAGAGCACGGCTTTTGCTACAAGCATACTTATACGTAAGTAGGTAATTCTGAGAAAAATATTAAAAATTTAGTAAATCACATTTAAGTACAGGTAATTTAATATTAATTATAAATTTCAGTGATTCCAAGATGGCGGAACCTGTCAAAGTAAAATTTGAATACAAAAACCCAAAGAACGTTGAAGCCGAAGTACCAGGCGACCAGAAACTACGAGAGGAAAGCGAAGTAAGTAGCCAGGATACAGTAGACACGTTTCATGAGGAGCCTGTTATAACAGTGACGAGAAAGGAGGCTACGTTCACAAAGGGAGACTTGAAGCTGCAGAAAGTGACAGTGACAGAAGACATCTCTTTGACGTTTCAGCATTTGTTCAAGAAGCAAACGATGCCGGGAAAAACTATCGTTACTCAAATACAAAAGTTTGAATATAAATATTAATTAAAAAAAATATAACACTTTGGTCTCGAGCTTTTGGTAAATCATTATGTGTCATGAATAATATGTTAGATAAATACATTTTATTAGATATAGTATACCCTATACACACTTGTAATATATTATTTGAAATTTTAAAATTGAAATAAACAAATTATCATATTTCTTTTGTATATTACATACACTCAATAGGCAAAAAAGGTAGTTAAATTTGAGTCATCATTAGTTACTAATGTCGTTGACTGTACTTTCTAAATAAGTTGCAATGAGCTCACCTAGATAAAAATATGTAATATAAATTCCGTAATATAAAGTCCTGTTATCAAAAAGATAGCCAAGATATCAAAAATCTAGGAATAGGTAGAAGAATGTCCTTGAAATCCTTGAAATATAGGTATACATATACTGTATAGGCGTCGGTACAATTAAAAATACCTAATTAATGTAAGTACTGATTTGGATCAGTTGAGCTATCTATAGATCTCGCCACATCGGTCGTAAAATCGGTGTTAATTTATTATTGGCATATTTAGGTATTGGCATTTATTCACAAACAAACTTACGACTGTTACAGTATTTACAAAATGTAGATAGATATTTTTTATTATATCTACATATAAAATACCCGGAATAAATATTTGCAGTTAGATATAAAATAGGTACCTAAGAAACAGTTGAGCTATCTACGGACCGTTGCAAGATCTATATACAGTTCAACTGATCTAAATTAGTACCAATCGGAAACGTAAGAAAAATAACTGGATAATCTTCTTCTTCTTCTTATCGTGTCGATACTACAACTGTATTTTGTTGTAGCATTGTGTTGGAAAGATTAGCCAGACTAGACACTGCTTTACCGTGCCTAGCTGTTACCGGTGTGTGCCACGAGGAGGCTCTTTCCATGCACCCTTTAATTGAAACTGGATAATACTTACAGTACTGTACTGTACCCCTAGTGCCAGTGCACTCACTTTTCTATTCATTATATAATTCATCTCAGGTAACATTTCTATTCATTATTACATGAAAGAAACTATTTTGGTATCTTTTATGATAATGACTCAAATTAAATCCTTTTTTATTTATCACGAATTCTTAAAATAGATAATGATCGTTCAATGAGACTGATTACTTATATAATGGATCTAGTAAACTCGTGTTTTACAAAAAAAAAGTATACAAGTATTCTAACAGCAATCTAGTTCCCATCGTACAAGCTTTGCTTAGTTTTGGACTAGAGTGTGATGTGTAAAATGTCTATCAATATATTTATTTATATTTATACTTGTACCAATTTCAACCAAATAAATATACCCGAATATAGCGGGTAGCTTGTAATCGTTGTGACACTTTTTTTTATACTTGCGTACAAGTGTCAGTGGCGTAGCTACCAAGGGGCGAGGCGGGGCAGTGCCCCGGGGCCCTCGAGCTCAGGGGGGCCCCCTGAGCTCTATTACTAGAAATCTCGATCGAACTGAACTTTTGGAAAGGAGATAGGGCAATCCTCTACGGAGCGTGGGCCACGACTTAAAAACTCGTCCCTCAAGGTTGCCACATAATACATATTAAAGGGCTTTTACAGGCCTATTTCTTACTATTTTTATAATAAAATCGGTCCCATTGAAATCGAAAAATTTGAAAAATTTCTCGCGTGATAAATTAAGCGTACTTTATTTGCTTTTCAGACTGTTTGAAAATCCAACCAGTGGGAATCGAGATATGTACTTCCGAATAACTGTATTTCTTTTGTACAATACCACATGCTTTTCAGTAACAACTCACTTTCCACAGGTTGGATTTTCAAACAATCCGAGAAATTAATAAAGCCCGTTTAATGTTAATTATACGCCACAACACAACAGTTATCCTTGTGGGCCTTTAGAATTCTAAGTAATATGATGTATTTATTGAAAAACTATTTTTTCGGAATATCTCGATTTACATGGGACGGATTTTTTCCGTAAATATAGTAAAATATTGGCCTGTTAAAAGAGAAGATTTAAGGGTTTATTGTATAAAGGTCGGGCATACCAACTGACCAAATAACAATTAAATTTACAATTTTTTCCTAGCTTTAGTTTTTGCAATAACTTCGTTAAAATCCAGGTTTGATGCGGTTTTGTTTTCAATTGCTATTAGCGATAAATGTCGGAGTCGAGTTTGGCCCATACCATTTCTTAAATGATCTTTTAGCTGCTGCAGAAGTGACATAGTCCAGTCAAAATAGACATTCCAGTTTGCATTAATTCCCAACCAACAAGCTGGATTTTTGTGCAGGCCTTGAATACGTCATTACAAACGATATGCCAAAAATCCCCATCGATCCCGCTTGTGCGTTGTTTTTTATTCGAGATCAAAGGTCATACATTTGCGTTTTTTGCGTATATCTCTGAAACAACGAAAGCTATCGAAAAATGGTTCAGACAAAGCTTGTAGATCGTAAAATTGTCTACAAAAATATAGAAACAGTTTTCTTCTACAAAGCATCGCTTTCGAGATTTATCGTGACTTTAGACCGCAGAAAAATCGTCGAAGATGCTGCGTTTTTTTTTTCATTTCAACCGTTTTATTTTCAATAGTTATAATTTTTCAATAGTTATAAAAAATCATAATTAACAAGTTAATTAACTTTTATGAAAATTTACCGCAGGATCTTATAAAGTACATACATCAGCGGGGCTCCACGAAGTTTGAGATTTTTAGGCCAATTATTTATACCTTTAATTCCATTGTTTAAGCCAATGGAAATTACGAAACAACTTGTCAGTTAAAAATTGAATAACTTTTGATTAAAGTTATAAATAATGGAGATAGAGTTCCGAAAGTTAGGACTTTTTTATTGGAAATTTCCTCTTCTTTAACGAGCAATATTTTTCAAGTTATTAACAAAAAATGGTATATTATTTTTTTAAAATCTTATTAATTACTATTGCAATTTTTAACCTGCACCAAAACATTTTTCTATAGGTGATTCCGAATCGAATGAGCCATCGCTCATATTTTTAAGTTTTTGAACTTGTTGACTTGTCTAAATCAGTTTACATAGCAGTGGGGCCCCATTTTTTAATTTGCCCCAGGGCCCTTGGTTACCTAGCTACGCCACTGACAAGTGTATTATAAATTGTGTGGCTGTTACGAATTATTTTGTATTGTGAGTTTTAATATTTCTCAATAAGTGAATTTAATTTTCTTCTGAGAAATATATTATCTATATTCTATTTCAACCAACAGATAAAACATGACACACCGAAGAAGGAGGTGCCTCGGGAAATGAGACATGGCAACAAATCAGCTGTCAAAAAGAACGGCGAAGGTGAGATAGAAGTTTTTTTTCTTGCCTTAACCAGGCTGATGTCGTACGACCATACTACCTTTTCAGTTTACGTATACGATAGGATAAATTAATTATTCTACTAATATTATCAGAGCGAACGTTTGTATGGATGAATGTACCTATATAATAAAAAATAATGCTGGACAATCCACACAACATTATCTAGCCCCAAGCTAAGCAGAGCTTGTGTTATGGGTAGGTACTTGTGGTACTAGAAGACTGACATACTTAATACTTGCATACTTGCATAGATAGATATTTTTTATTATACATGTACTTAAATATTGTAATATTATCCCAAGGTGGGAATCGAACCAGCAACCTCCGCGTCGCAGGCGGACCTTCGCCCGCCGCGCCACATCGGTCGTCAATGTATGTTTCTGAATGGATTTAATTGAAACTTTACAATAATGCCGTTTATACAACAGAAACACACAACACTAGGCTATAATTTTATTTTATTAGGTGATATTTTATTTTATGAATTTGCAGGTAAAGATAATATTAAACCTGATGACAAAAAGGCTAAAACTAAAATACCAGTGTCTCACTTGCGCCAGACTGTCGACAAACTAAAGGCGAGACGAAGGGGATCTAAAGAATTGAAAGAAAAAGAAGCAGAGGTAAATGATTACATTTATTGAAAGTAGATCATCTTTTGAAAACAATTATTAGTAAGTATTGATAAATAGTGACGATTTTGCTGCTTGTGTAAGGGAGCTTGAAATACGACTAAAACTATCAAAAGCACTAAAGTAATAAATCGGCTATTTGTTTGATCAACGTTACTGTAAAGTATAGGCATATACAATAATTGATCCCTGCTGTACACTGTAAAGTTCATAAAAACCATAAGCATACCGATTATTAAAAGTAAATTGAATTTATGTTATTAATATTTCAGTCGATTATTCGAAGATCTTCGCTCCCAAAACAGACGAAAACCAATGCACCGATAAAACCAGCAAGAAAATCTATCAGTGTTACTCCAGTTGAAATCGTACAACCACAAATGGTTCAAGAAGACGATTTTGACAAGCTCTACGAAGAGGTAGTCCAAAGTACTCCAACACCTATAAACATAGATGTCTCTTTATTGGATCCGAAAGTAGATGACCCAGAAAATCTTGAAAGCAAGTTCGAAGAGATCATCCATGATTACGATGAGAACAGAGTACAGCCGATTGATGTTGAGAAAATAAAAAAGTCAAAAATACCGTTCTTCAAACGAAAAAGTCAACCAGAACTGAATGTTGGTGATAGAAGTGGCAAAATGATCGCTGCTAGAGATAGAGTGAGAATGAGGCATCATTCTGCAAAGTCTGATGACTCAAATTATGTGAGAACTGATGAAACAATCAGTAATGGACAAGATGGAGACGAAACTACTGTCGAGCAAGAAGAACCCGTTGAATTAACCAACAACAACATAGCTGTAGATGAGAAAGTTAGTGAAACTCCGAACACACAATCAGAAGAGACAAGTGTTCACACAGAAACAATAGAAGAACCATTGAATAATAATGAAAAAGATAAACCAAGACAAGTATTTGGAATTACAATTATGCCAAAAATGGAACCACACGATAAGGGTCGAATAAGAGAAGAAAATATTAGCAAAAATTATATCAAAGTAGGAATACCAGTGTTTGATTCATATGTATACGTAAATAAAGAAAAAGATGCAGAGAGCAAAGTGGAAGTAATAGATGAACCATCATATTTACTTGACGATAGCTTGTCAATTGAAAAAGATGAAACTAGTGAAGAAGTGATAAAAGTGAATAATGAACCTGTGATTTTAGATGAAATCAATAATAGCAAACCAAATATGATTGAAGAAGTTGAACTAAGTGAAACTACAAATACTACGCCTATTTTAGTTGATGAGGAACAAAACGTAGAGCAAAATGACGAAATAAATGAAACAGAAAACGCAATAGAACCCACAGATGAATCTTTAAAGTTAGAAACTAGCTTTAAAGTTATTGAGATTAGTAATGAACCGACTCAATCTGAAATAGTTGATAATACTAAACTAATTGTTGAAACCAGTGAAACTTCTTTAGATAGTGAGCCTGTTCTATCTGAGACCGTACAAGAGATTACGATAGATCAATATATCGATGAAAATGAAACAAAAAGTGCAGTAGAAGTAACAAATGAACCACCTTATACACATGACAGTCCTAACCTAAATGTTGACAACTTCGAAGGCAATAAGGAAGACAGCAACGAACAGATAACTCGTGAATCACCCCATAATACAGAACAAAACATATTGGAAGCAGTTAACACCCGAGAAGCATCAACTAATATTGAAACCACAAAATCTGCGATTGAACAAGAATTAAATAGTATTGATCAAAATGTTGTAGTTACTGACAACAATGAAATTAATATCGATGTAGTTGAAGCAAATGATGAACTTTTACCATCTGAAGGAAACGATCATACTGTACAAAATACAGTTAAAGCAGAAGAAACCATTAAAACATCAAACGATACAGATCCTGTTTTTGAAGAAGACACAAAGGTGGAAGTAAATGCGGGTGAATATGAAACAGTAAGCGTAGTAGAAGTAGCAAATGAATATGATGTACCTGAACATAGTGACCCAAGTGTAACTGAAATAGTTGAAACGAGAGAAAACTCGTTTGATACGGTGCCTAGTTTTGCTGGAAAAGAACCAGAGCAAGAACCACCTATCGAGAGAAATGTTAGAGAAGACATTGTAGGAGCAAAAGAAGAAATAAATGAACCCTCTAATACACATGGCAACGGTCACCAGAATCTTGACCACATGGAAACAAAGAATGAACTAGTTGAAGTCAAAAATGAAATTGAAGTAATCGATGTTTTGGAACCAAGCAACATTGAAATAGTTGAAACAAAAGACGTCTCATATCGTATTGAGCCAGTTGAAGCAGAAAATACACAAGAAATAAATAAAGAACATGCTATCGAGATCAATGAGGAAGAGAACGAAGATAAAGGCGAATTTAAAATTGATAATTATACCATCGAACATAATGAAATCAAAACTATAATCGATGTTACTGAGACAAATAATGAACATCATATAGAAATCACTGATACAGAACGAAACCTAATTCAAGACACAAAGGTGGCAAATGAATATGATGTACTTGAACATAGTGACCCAAGCGTAACTGAAATAGTTGAAACGAGAGAAAACTCGTTTGATACGGTGCCTAGTTTTGCTGAAAAAGAACCAGAGCAAGAACCACCTATCGAGAGAAATGTAACAGAAGACATTGTAGGAGCAAAAGAAGAAATAAATGATCCCTCTAATACACATGGCATCGGTGACCAGAATCTTGACCACATGGAAGTAAAGATTAAAATAGTTGAAGTCAAAAATGAACTTGATGTAACCGATGATTTGGAACCAAGCAACATTGAAATAGTTGAAACAAGAGACATCTCATACGATTTTGAGCCAGTTGAAGCAGAAAATACACAAGAAATGAATAAAGAACATGCTATCGAGATCAATGAAGAAGGGAATGAAGTTACAGGTGATTTTAAAATTGATAATGATGCTATCGATGATAATAAAATTGAAACCATAATCGATGTTACTGAGATAAGTAATGAACATCCTGAAGAAATCGCTGATACAGAACGAAACGTAATTCAGGAAGTTGATACAATTCAATTGCCCATTGATGCTGCACTGGTTCTCGCTGAGAATAAACATGATGTAGAAAACAAAGAAGGCACTGATGTGACAGTGCAAGAAGAAGAAGACCGTTTAGAAATTACCGCCAAAAGGGTTGATAATGAAAATTTGATAAATGAAGTAAAGGCTCCTGAGCCAGTAAAAGCTCATTCAAATGATTTTGGTAACGATTTACCAAAAAAGAAATCTGTATTATCAAAAATTGCCATGTTTGAGGTAAGATTGGTACAATTTGTTTTATTATTTCTACTTAAAATGTATAATAACAAAATATACATAAATATTTGCTTTATTTCAGCGAAACGAAAACAAATCAGAGATAAAATCCAAAATGCCAATGACAAATTCAAAAATACCTAATACTTTTCATAAACCAAGTAACAACGTACATGTTCATACACCATTAATAGTAGATGAAGTATTTAAGCCTTTTGATGCAAATACAGACCGTAGCGCTAGTAAAAATAACTTAAACGACAAAGATGAAGATGATATTGTGAGAGCTAAGATGGTTTTAGTTGAATCACCGGAAACTGTACAGTTTGAAATAGAAGATAAGACTCAAATTGAACCCAACACTATGTTTATTCAACACTCTACAGTTGCCGAAGAAGTTCTAAAACCAATGCCAATCAGATATGAACCTAAAAGACAAGAACAAGGCAGGAAAGGTATATTAAAAGATAGAAATGATACTTCAGTTGTAGTACCTAAATTCATACCTGTCAGAGAAGCTCTGAAAAGATATGAATCACTCAAAACTGATAATCGTGTCAATAAACCTGTTGAAAATCTACCAAGAACTAAACCTATTCGCGAAATAATCAAAACATTTAAGCCTGAAAAGCCAAGATCCTTGGACACCATGTTCGCTCACCAAGCACCACCAGTTAATGATATACTTAAAGATATAAAACCAGAAACTCATAGAGATAAAACATATAGATCGCAGAAGTCACATGGCGATTTCAATAAGTCAAGAGATGAAATCCAAAGATACGATAAAACAAAACACGGCTTCAAATCATTCAAATCGGGAGGATATGATTACAAAACTTTCGAAAATGAAGACGATAACTTTAAAACATTGAAATTTATACAAGACTATAACAAAAGTAAAAACGATGATTTGAAACGAGCTAAATCAGCCGCTGAGCTGGACCTTGGTGATGCTGTCAGAGGGAAAGTCAGCAGAATGATAGTTAGAATAAACTCTATGGAGAAACTAGAGATGGATACGAAAGAGGTTCCGATAAATTTGAAGGAAAAGCCGATAAGAAGGTCTGTTTCGGAGAAAATTGCGCTGTTTGAGGTGAGTGTATTACTAAACATTACTTATATCCTAAGGGCTTAGTCCGAGGTTGCATTTTAAAACTCCCTACTCTCGAGCCGTCAGTCGTCTCTCGGATGTCCATAGATTTTTGTATGAATATCCGGGAGACGACTCTCGGCTCGAGAGTAGGGAGTTTTGCAAATGCAACCTCGGACTAAGCCCTCTGACCGATCAAGTCACCATTTAGGCTAGGAACAGATGATCGCGCGTAGCCGCGCGTCGCCGCGCGGTTGGAGCATTCACACGACGGTATTGGTATGGGAGCGCGCCGCGCGTTGCCGCGCAGTACCGCGCGGTCATGTAGACGATAGTTACCGTTTCTATTGATCTTGTACCGCGCGGTTCGTCGACCCGCGCGGTACCGCGCGATCATCTGAACCTAGCCTTAAAATGTCAGTAACATATTATAATCAACTCTAATAAAATTCAAAAAGATAAAAATACTGTGTGTACCAAGTATTTTTTTAAGATAAAATGAATCGCTTATCAAAATCGCTTCAAATCGAATCCTAAAAATATTGATTGATTGTGATCATATCAAATGTTTGCGAATTAATAGATTATCTATTTATCAAAATATTTAAATACCTACTTATATCTACTATGTACCACATAATGAGGTGGTCATCAGTATTTTGTTGTTAGTTTTTTTTTAAAGTTATCCTTTTTCGATCACTCTTTGATTTATTTATTTATTCGTATGGCGTTTAATACGTTCACAACATAAATTACAATCTCTTTGATTATCGTTCAACTGTTTTCAAAACCAAGATGCAAGAAATTGCAACACTAAAATGATCTGTAAATCTTTAGTATGAAACGCATTTCAAATTTTGACCATCCATTTCATACATTTTCTGTTTTTGAGAGATATATTCGAAAAGTTCCGTTGGACTGAATGCGCAGTTAAATCCATGAGGGTAGGGTGGTAAAAACCTTTTTGGTAAAAAGTAGGAAGCAATAGTTTTAAATTCAGAAAATATTGAATAAATCAATTTAAATTGTGTACCTAGTAGTTTATAAATATCTCAAAATGAAGTTGGTTTGCTTCGTTTTCTGGATTTTACTAATTGTAAGTACAAATACGATGCTTTTTATATAAAATAAAAAAAGTCAGACAGAAGTTGTCGAAGGTTCTAGAATATTTAAAAGGGTCAAGTTATGTAGATAATATTAATTTATAAAAACTTTCACAACTCAAACCAACAAGAAATAATATTGCATTAATTACTATCAATTTCTTATACTATTATATAAAACTGTTCAAAAAAGTTATTATTTCATAACTACCTACCTACCAGTTCACCCTTCACTAAAATAGTTTGCTCACAATCGCAAGTTAAATCTTAGCCTTGTGAAATCGAATACTTACGTCTAAATAAAAAAAAACATTATTACAATAATGCTTACACATTGTCAATGTAAATAAAAATTAGAAAAAAATCTGTTCTAACTTCTACTAAAATCTAGTCAGTAAAATACTTATTAGTAATCAAAGAGCAGTGGTCCAAATCAATAAATAATGCGTTTTTAAATAGCTTTTTTGACCCAATAGATAACTAAGTTAGTTTAGTAATTACTGGTGCCCCGCGACTTCGCCTACATTCAAAATTCTTTATTGAATAATAAATAAATAACATTACAGATAGGTACATCTAATACGTTATTCTATTTAAGGTGACGGGTATAGCCAAATGCGTGCTTTTGGGGAAACCGAAAACTGTTTTCAGAAAAAGTGATAGCATGTGGAGTTGTGAAACTTATTATTTCCTATAACACATATATTGAACTAGTGTATTGTTACTCAAAATTTGTGCTCTTGGATATAGTTTACTTTTAAATGTAAGTTTAGTACCAACACCTTTTGCAAAAGTGTGGTTTAAGATCCCATTTTTTATGGGTTTGGCAGATTTGTTTGGTACCAAACTCAGCACAGCTATTCTTATGGTTCGTATCTTGTGACTCTAAAGAAAACATTTCTACATTAAGGTGTTTAAAGAAGAAGAAGAGTAGCGCCTTAGGAATTATAAGTGTTTGATTGCTGTGTGCTCGCAAATATACATAAGGCACTGCTTTAGAGTTTGACTATCCGAACTGTGCGCGGCTCATTATGTGTTTTGCGCCGTTGTCAGCATTTTTGTTGAAATTGAAATTGTGACGTTGCCACGCTGACTGTCTAGAGTTTAACCACCACGGCAAAAACTATGCCGTGTTACAAGTTTAACGTGTGTATAGATATAATAAATAAATAATAAACTTGGAAGTTATTGACATTTTTATTTATTATGAAAAATTTCACCCTACCCGTCGCCTTAAAACTAAGTATTCACAAACATAAAAACAATCAAGCTGCGTCCAGACCGGCCGAGCCAAATGCTCGGTCGGTGTGGACGGCGCTCGGGCTTCCTCGGGCACACATTGGCTCGACCCCGAGCCATGGGTTGTCGGTTTTTGGCGATGCTCAAAGGCGGCTCAGTCCGAGCCGCTCGCCCGGTGTGGACGGACATAACGACGCTCGCGAGCCAAGTTAATCAAATATGGATAAAGAGACACTGAATGCTCAAACCGGCTCACCTTGGCTCGCGAGCCGCGCTCGGTTGGTCTGGACGCGGCTATTGATAAATAATAATATGAGATTACCCCATCAACTTATAAACTTAAAAATACGTAGTAAGTCTACGTAATAAAACTTAGACAAAACTAGAATAAATAGAGTTTCGTTCAAATCCATTCAGTAGTTTTTGCGTGAAAGAGTAACAAACATACATCCATCCATACAAACATTCTTAATCATCATCTATAACCTAAGTAAAATAATGTTTGACTTTGCTTGCGCAGTATTTAATTTAGTAACATAGTAGTAAGTAGTAACACAGTAGACATTAGCACGCTCTGAATAAATTTAATAAAAAAAGGTTTAAATAAAAGAGTATTCGTGTAATATAAGTAATTTTGAGTAATGTTGTGTTTGTTTGTTTGTGTGTTAGCAGCAAGGAAACGAATGCATCAGTATCAATATGGTATTGTAAGAAAGCTATATTTATAAGGAATAGATCGCCATTAAAATCTATTAGATTAGATTAGTATTTTCACAGCTCAGTTTGTAGCTCTGCCTTCCATGCTGTGGGTCGTGGGCTCGATTCCCACTCAGAGCAAATGTTTGTGTGATGAACATAAATATTTATGTGTCACTATGTATTGTATGTATTTACAAAAAAAATGTATACAAGTATTCCATCAGCAATCTAGTTCTCATATTACAAGCTAATAAAATTGCTATTCAGCGCGGCAATGCAGCCAGTGTCTTGGGTACGCTTCCGATTGGTACTGATTTGGATCAGTTGAACTATCTATAGATCGTTTGCAACGGTCTGTAGATAGCTCAACTGTTTCGTATGTATTTTATATGACAATGTACATTTTGTAAATACTGAATAGTCGTAAGTTTGTTTGTGAAAAAAGTTATAAAATTGTGTTTAAAGAAGTTGACGTAAGCCTTTTTTTTACAGAGAAAGTCGACAGCAACCGCAGAAGTTGCACAACCTATCAGACAGACTGTGACAGGCACGGTAGACCAAAACCAAGAAGAAATTACACGTAAATAACCAGGGCCCCGATTGTGTTAAATTGTAACGTAAACAGTTCGTCTACGCAGCAGCTAAGGTTCACCAGCATACGTATTTTGTACGATAAGCGTGTAGCCAAACACGTTCAACATTCGAACGATAGTGAGCCGAAGATTGTGACATAACCGCTGTCACACGAAGGTCATAAGAGCGGTTAACCGTTTACAGCGATACGAAGTTGCACACGAAACGTACACGTTACGTTGGTGAACCTTAGGTGTTGCTTAGGCGGACTTTTTACGTTAAATTTAACTCAATCGGGCCCAGCTTTAGGAACGTTGCAGCGTTAGCGCGCATATTATAAATACCGTATTTATAACGTAAACGTAACGTATTTAAAATACGTTACGTTTACGTGCGCCAACTTTACTTGGGCTCAGCCCTCTGTCATCAAAGAAATCGGATATATTTTTTTTTGACGACCGATGTGGCGCGGCGGGCGAAGGTTTGCCTGCGACGCGGAGGTTGCTGGTTCGATTCCCGCATGTGGATAAATGTTTGTACGATCTGCAAATATTTATTCCGGGTGTTCTGGGTATTTTATATGTAGGTATAATAAAAAATATCTATATTATGTAATGTATTGTATTAAGTAAAGTGTTGAACAAACTGGAACGTCTTCAAAATCTTTGTATCCGCTTTATCTTCGGTCTGCGGAAGTTTGACCACGTTTCACAATTCAGATCTCAGTTAAAGTGGCTTCCAATCCGTCGCAGACGGGATCTCCACGTTCTTTCGCTTCTTTTTAACGTTTTATATAACCCTCTTTCTCCTTCTTACCTCCGTGAGCGCTTTGTTTTTCTAGTTCCTCGTGAAGACCTTTGCAGAACTTCCAAATCCTTACTCCTTAAAACTCCTTCCTACTCCACCAGTCGTTATGGTGACTCCTTCACAGCTCGCGCAGTAAAGCTTTGGAATATCCTTCCTCATTCTATTCGAGCAAGTCCATCTCTTGGTATTTTTAAGCATAGAGTTAAAGAGCACTATCTATCCTTATAATATATTATTATTGTTTGTATTTAGTACTTATATTTTAGCATATGTATCTTTGTTTCTAATAGTATGTATATTTGTATGTATTATATCTATTTATTTAGCTTAATTTTATTTATATTTGTATGTTAGTTATAAAAATTTTTTATCTTTCCTTTTTCATTCTTGTATACACCTATACCCACTTAATAATCAGCTCTCTCTATCCTCTAAGGTTTGCTGGTAGAAAACTCTTTTAGGGTTAAGCTCGCCTTTGTATATAATTTTCCATATGTATTTTTTTGTCTCAATGTGTACAATAAAGTATAAATAAGTAGGTATGTCAGTCTTCTAGTACCCATAACAAGTAGTAGGGATTCCCCGGTTCTGGCTCACGCCTCAGATCGTTGAAATAGTGGCGGTTCGGGGTTGGCTCGGGGAAAAAAAAAAAAAAAAAAAAAAAAAAAAAAAAAAAAAAAAAAAAAAAAAGGTTTTGGGGGTCGCTGAGCTCGAATCTGTCATCCTTTTTTCTCTAGCACGTACACAGCCAGAGATAGACTTTACACAGAAAAGCCCTAGATAGTTAGCTAATTACCTGCGCTCGGATTTCTATTGTTGCACTAATCACTTGCTCGCTCGACAACGGTATTGTTTACTTGCTAAGGTGATTAGGGTATTACTCATAAAAGCAAACGCTACATTTTATTTCGACTTTTTATTAACATTGAAACACAAATCAAATAATTTATGGAGAAATATATCATTGCTTAGCTCACTGCTACGAAATAATTTTATAAAATCCATCATACTATTTCCGTTATATTTGTAAAATAAATACGTCAAACTATACTCTCCACAAACTGAGGTCAAGTCATGCTGTAGCCTGTATCTATTGAAATCCCACTGTCTTGTAGTCCTGTTCAAGAAACTTCTATGATTTCCGGTAGGTGGTCGTCCATAAGAATCAAAATACTGACCAACTCCATTGCTGTCTATGTGAATGGCTACCCAATGAGAGCCTGGTTTAGTGTCAGGATCCAAATTACTTATTAAGTACACTGGTGTGTTTATATGAATAGGTAATCTGTTTGCTGGATAAACATGTTTTTCCAACATAGGATGTATTAAATGTAAATATTTTTGAATTTCGATTGTATTCATCGCAAAACTGTGATATGATCTATTTTCAAATCAATAATGTTAAGCTTCATAAGCTGAGCTTCTTTATAAACTAAGGGAAGAAATAAAATAACTGGAGTAAGGGTAAATGATTTTTATTTAATTATATTTATAACTAAGATTATACAATGTTAACTAAAACTAACTACTATAGTCTACGGTTACATTACGGTTCTTATCTATTTCAATAACATTGTCAAATTCGGCATAAACAATACAATTAATTGTCTGAGTAAGAGTAGATTCAAATCGAACCTCTAATCTAACACTACCATGTTTTATAAGATTCCAATGGGTATTTGAATTAGAGCTAAGATCAGCTGTTAGATCAAACGCTAATAAGCAGTAACCTTTTGCATATTGCTCCCTAGATATCCCATTACCTTCATTGAGAAAATGTATACCTGTCCCCGAAAAAAGTGTGTGATAAGCTGTAGTAAAAATATTACCCTCAAACGATGGTTGCAAAGCTTTTGAAGGAATTTGTTGACCATCAATGTATAAACAAAATGTATTTAAATCAAAGTTTTCGAAATTGAATGGGTTTTTAGTCAAACTTCCATTAAACGCTGCATTGTTTACAAATCCAATAATACATCTTTTAGGGACTTGTCCCAGAAAAATATTATCGAGAGTTTTTCCCTGAATACCTGAAGGTATGGTTAACACTTTGACTTCTGCTCGTGTTATCGGATATTTAGCAGTTGTAGCAGCTAACACTTTTTGATGGGCTAATAATACAGTTGGATTGATTCGTGCTCTACGAACAATAAGAGTTGCATCTGTAATGCATACTTTAAATTTTGAATCCGTTGAAGAAGTCATAAGATTAAATGATTCTCTAGACCGAACTAACATATCAAAACAATGCTAGGAATGCAAAGGAATGACTAATGAGGTGATAACTAATGCGATTACTTGTTTGAACAAGTTTTACTTACTTATCTGTGAGTACTGGTTATGGTATGCTAAAGTGATAATAAATGTGAATACGGGTTTGGACTTTTGCTTTTGTTAACTTAAAAGATTACTAATGTTCTTGATAATGTTGCAAGACTTAGTATAAAACTGGTTGAAATGCTCATTTTCAAACCATTCACATTCTCGTGTCTGTGCATTGTACTTTAGCTAGTTAAAGTGGTTCTAATATAATAACAGTGTAATATAAATCAGTGGTAAAAGTGATCGTTGTAATAAATCGAAGAAAAATGGAGGTAAGGTATTTTCAATATATGCAATTGATGTGTAAATTAACTTCATAGCTTCAAATCTTTAATGTTTAAAAATTATGAATTTGCAGAACTCCTACAACCTAGAAGAAAATACATTCAAACAATATTACTATGCATGTTCTGATGATGATGACACTCAAGAATTAAAAATAACCAAAGATCCATCTCAAAATTTGTTAAAACGCAGTGGTGAAAGTTTGGAGACTCTATTCGAAGTCACGAAACCGAAGAAGAAGAAAGTCTCATCTACTGTATCCCGTGCGCACTGCGAGGGTGGCAATGTGCTTGTTTCTACCAATGAAGATGACGCCCCCGGTGCGAAATACCTAATAAAGGTTGAGCTATACAAAATGAGTGAAATTAAAAAAGTCGCTCCAACTGAACATTGGAAACATGCAATGTACCGACTAAAATATTATGCCAATGATGGCAACATAAACTACGATAGCGTCAAAAAAATTATTTATAACGTTACTAAAGAAATAACAACTAAACCATCAAGTAAAAAATACCATTTTAATAATTAGTACTTATTGTGAATTTGTTATTGTATTATAATTGTTTCTAAGTACCTGCGGTAGTCATGTTTAGTCATACTTGTTATGAACCCTAATTAAGTGATCACGTATTGAAGCTTTAGCCTGTTCTTCATATAAATAGCTCATACAAATACATGAATAGGATCAGTTTAGTTAAAAATTTCAACAAGTTACTTTATAATCTTAAACAAAATGGCAAATGATGATGTGAACTGTGTTAGTGTATTTTTCAATACTAGTTCTATAAACGAGGAAAAGTTATGTGACACTCTAGATACTTGTTCGATATTTGAAGACGAATACAACGAGGAGTTATACAATCATTGTGCTCTTGAAGAAAATCGTATGGTTTTTGAAGATGAATTCAATGAGGACTTATGCAATGAGTGTGTTATTGTGGAAAAAAATATAATGTAAGTAATATACATGATTTCATCAACGCTTTTATATTTTCTTGAATTTCAATTAAACTTATCTAATTTATTTTCATTTTTATAGACAACAAACTGGAGGAGCTTTAAAGAGAGTCCATAACGCTGAAAATGAAATCATCAATGTGAAACGAGGACGTTATGAAGATGGAGTATCTACTAACGCAGCGGGGTCCAACAGCGTGAATATTGAATCCATTACCAACAATGAAAGTGATCCTTCTATGGTGACATGTAGCACATGTCATGTTTCTGTTAAAAAAAGGTACTATACAAATCATTTGAAAAGTAACCAACATAAATCGAAACTTATAAAAGTTCACAATTCATTAAAAAATGTATCTGTTATTGAATCAGCTTTTGGTCAAAGAATTATTTCATATAAGATTCACAGTAAAAATGAACCTGTAAATGAATATCAAACTCCAGAACTATTTTTAAATTCTATAAAAAATGAAATTTTGTTATTGATTGAAGAATCAATTCAACAGCATATGATTTTTAAAGTTAACTTTATTTTGTATGCGGATTTCATTCAACAAACTAAAGAAGATTCTTTTCAAACGTTCGATTTCCAAACGTACAATTACATAGTTTTTCGAGGTGATGATTTAAATATTTTATTTTCATCTTTGTGTGACACCATGGCAAGTAAAATAAGTCATTTTGAAAAGAAAGATAGCGGTTGGAGTCTTAAAGAAATAAAAGCAATTGATATGAATGTAAACAAATTCAATCCACTACGTGGAACTTCGTATATTGAGTTACCAATGGACATTAGAAGAAAAAAAGCTATAGTCAACGTCAAAAATGTCGATAATTTATGTTTTAAATGGGCATTGCTTTCTGCTCTGTACCCAGTAAACAAAAATGCAGATCGAGTATCATCTTACACAATGCATTCCAATAAATTAAAATTCGACGGAGTACGTTTTCCTGTTAAATTATCTGATATACCAAAAGTTGAGCGCCTTAATAATATAAGCATCAATGTATTTGGTTTAGAGTTTAACAAAGATAAAAAGTGTCATAGTGTGGTTGGACCATTATTTTTAACAAAATCTCGCAAAGATATTCATATCAATTTGTTACTGATTTCAAACGGAACTAATAATCATTATTGTTACATAAAAAACATGTCGCGCCTTGTAAGCAAACAAATTTCCAATCAAGACCACGCAGTTTATATTTGTGATGGATGCTTGCTTCACTTTCCTACAAAACAAAGGTTGACTGATCACCAACAGCACGACTGTGCTCACATCGCTACAGAACTACCAAATGGTTGCAAAACGTTAAAAGATTGGTACGGTCAACCAACATCTAATGATAAATTGAAATTCGACAAATACCATAAAAAGTTAAAAATACCTTTTGTTATATATGCAGATTTTGAAGCTTTTTTGAACCCAATTAAGTCATGTTCTAATAATCCATCAAAATCGTATACAAGTAATACTCATTTTCATGAACCATATAGCTTTGGTTACTATATTAAATGTTCATATAATGATACATTATCAAAATATGAGACATATAGTGGGAAAAACTGTGCACAGGAGTTCATGAATCGTTTGTATAAAGATTTAAAAACGATTTGTCAAAAAAACAGTTTTCAAGTTTGTCCTAAAGCATTAACAACCAAAGAGGAAAATGAAATTTTAAATGCAACCGTGTGTCATATTTGTGAAAGTAATTTAAATGGTGAAAATACTATTGATTATGATTGGCAAACAGGTTGCTTTCGTGGAGTTGCGCATGAAATATGCACAAGAAAATTTCGACCACCACATCATATTCCAGTTTTCTTTCATAACCTAAGCAATTATGATGCTCATTTTATTGTTCATGCCTTAAATTTTGTTGAAGGTGAAATTGATGTTATCCCCCAAACAAAAGAAAAATATATTTCATTTTCAAAAACAATCAATGTTAATAATCAAAAAATCAGCTTGAGATTTGTAGATTCCATAAAATTTTTACCATGTAGTCTCGATCAGTTATCAAAAAACTTATGCAATGAACAATTTGAAACTTTAAAACGGAACTTTCCAAAATATGAAGATTTTAATCGTCTTCGAAAAAAAGGCGTTTATCCATATGAATTTATGACTTCTGAAGATGTTTTGAAAAACACTACACTCCCAAGCCAAGACAAATTCTATAGTTCTCTATCTGATTCTAATATATCAGATGATGATTACAATCATGCTAAGGATATTTGGCAACACTTTCGTTGTCGAAATATGTTAGACTATTCCAATATATACCTCAAAACTGATGTCTTATTGTTAACAGATGTTTTTGAAAGCTTTAGAACTTTATGTTTAAAAACATATGGTTTAGATCCAGCTCATTACTATACAGCACCTGGGCTAAGTTGGGATGCTATGTTAAAATATACTCAAATAGAGTTGGAACTGTTGACAGATTTTGAGAAGGTGGCTTTTATTAGAGCCGGTATACGAGGTGGTGTATCGCAATGTAGTAATCGCTATGCAAAAGCTAATAATGAGTTCATGGATGATTATGATAAAGATAAGTCAAAATCATTCTTAACTTATTTTGATGCGAATAATCTTTACGGTTGGGCTATGTCTCAATACCTTCCAGTTGGAGGTTTTGAATGGGTAAATGTTGATACAAATTTCAATGTTTCGGAAAACGCGGAATACGGATTTATTTTAGAAGTAGATTTAAAGTATCCTGATGAACTTCATGATTTGCATTCAGATTTACCTTTGTGCCCCGAAAACATACAAATTGGTAATTCAAAAGATATCAAATTAGTACCAAACCTAAATAATAAAACCAAGTATAAAATTCACTATAGGAATTTGAAACAGTGCATTGCAATGGGTATGATACTGACAAAAGTTCATCGGATCTTAAAATTCAAACAACAAGCTTGGTTAAAAGAATATATTGATTTGAATACTACTTTAAGAACATCTGCTAAATCTAATTTTGAAAAAGATTTTTATAAATTAATGAATAATTCAGTTTTTGGGAAGACAATGGAAAATATTGAAAAAAGGGTAAACGTTAAATTATTAACACACTGGGAAAATAAAGGTAAAGTTCTTGGTGTACAAGATCTAGTAGCAAAACCAGAGTTTCACAGTTCAGCTATATTTGGTGAAAACTTAGTTGCAGTTCAATTAAAGAAAATGAAATTATTTCATAATAAACCCATTTACTTAGGTTTTTGTATCTTAGATATTTCGAAAACTTTAATGTATGATTTTCATTATAATTTTATGCTTAAAAAGTTTAAGACTAGTATTAAGTTATTGTACACTGATACTGATAGTTTGATTTATCATATTTTCACTGACAATTTTTATGAAGATATTAAACCGGATCTTTCTTCAAAGTTTGATACTTCTGATTATCCAGATGACAATATATTTAATTACCCCAAACTAAATAAAAAAAAGTTAGGTTTTTTTAAAGATGAAAATAATGGAAAAATATTTCGGGAGTTTGTTGGATTAAGATCTAAAATGTATGCATTAGATGTTGAAAATAATTTCGTTTCAAAAGCTAAAGGTGTAAAAAAATGTGTTACAAAAAATTTGAAAATGGAAAATTATAAGTCTTGTCTATTAAACAAAAACATTCAGTATGGAACCATGGTTCTATTTAAATCTCTTAAACATAAAATATTTACGCAGCAAGTAAATAAAATATGTTTGTCATATAATGATACTAAAAGATATATTTTACCTAATAATATTGACACATTAGCTTGGGGTCATTATAAGTTAAGATAAGGATTCTATTGTATTGTAATAAACATGTTTGTACAAAAATGTTAATGAATTAATGTAATTATCGTTTAAGTAATAAGTATTAGCAACTAATGTACATATTATTTAATGTAAACTTCAGAACTAGATTATTATTATTTTTTAAAATATTTTTGTGTACTCTTTTTGATAAAATATAAATAATTGCTATTTTAACATTCGTTTCATTATTTTCACGAACCTCTCAGAATCAACACTAAAATAATAAAAATAAAAATGTTTCATTTTATTCATCCATTTACGGCAATAGTGGCTGGTCCAAGTGGATGTGGGAAATCTAATTTCGTAACAAATTTTTTAAAGTATGTGAAAGAAATGTGTAGTGTTGAATTTATCCAAATTACTTGGTGTTTTGACGAAATGCAACCATTGTATAACCTTAAAAATATAAACTATTGCCAGGGAATACCAGATCTCAGTATGTTTGATGGGAAGGGTGCTCAACTTGTAATCATTGATGATCTCATGAGAGAATCTGATGGACGCATTGTTGATATATTTACAAAAGGAAGTCATCATAGAAACTTAAGTGTTTTTTATATAACACAAAACTTATTTCATCAAGGTAGAGGTCAGAGAGATATATCTTTGAACTCTGGTTATATAATTTATTTTAAAAACCCACGTGATAAAACTCAAATTCGGTATTTAGCACGACAAGTATCACCAGAAAATACAAAGTTTATGGAAGATTCTTACAATGATGCAACTAAAGAACCGCATGGATATTTGATGATAGATTTAAAACAAGATACAAGTGATGTATGTCGTTTTAAAACCAAAATATTTCCTTCAGATAGATATTGCACTGTTTATGTTCCAACGAAATTATATAAATATGCAAAGAATAATCAAATTTCTGTCATTCATAAATAATGCATCAAACCTTGAAGACGCATAAAGATTTACTTATTAGTGCTTTACATACACTAAATAGGATGGCAAAAATTTGCACAAGCCTTGAAAGATATTAAAGTACCACTTATTTACATTGGAAATACAAAAAGACTTGATTTTATGAAACAGCTTGAGCTAAATAAATCATGTGAAGACGAGGAATTTTCAACACCAATTACTAGAAGAGTCAGACCAAGGATTGATTGGGAAAAATGGAGTCCTTATTAGAAATAAATAACATTTACTACAACCCATCACACCCTGCTGGTTATGCCAGTATAGATAAACTAACTAAAGCTATGAAAGGTAAAATGAAAAGAGAAGATGTTAAAAGATGGTTACAATCACAAGAAACCTATACGCTACATAAACCGGTTCATAGAAAGTTTCCACGAAACAAATATGTTTTATCTAATCTTAATGAACTTTGGCAGGCTGACTTGAGTGATATGAGAACTTATTCAAAATATAACAATGGTTTTAATTACATTCTTTGTGTTATTGATGTATTTACTAAATATGCATATGCTCGTCCCTTGAAAAATAAAAACTCTGAATCTATTAAATCATGTTTTGACAGTATATTTAATGAATCTAATACAACACCGACTCATATACAATCTGACAAAGGAACTGAGTTTGTTTCTAAAGATGTTCAAAGATTCTTCAAATCGAAAAATATTAATTACTATACAACAAATAACCCTGATATCAAAGCTAGCATTGTAGAAAGATTTCAAAGAACACTCAAGATGAGAATGTGGCGCTATTTTACTCATGAAAATACATACAAATATATTGATATTTTACAAAATTTAATATATGCATATAATCATAGCTATCATTCAAGTATCAAGATGTGTCCCTGCGATGTGAATAAAAATAATATAATGACTGTCTGGAATAACTTATATGATAGAAAAAATATTCTGAGTATCACAAGTACTGCTTTACCAAAACTTCGTATTGGAGACTATGTTAGAATAACAAAGTATAAGCATATATTTCAAAAAGGTTATGAATCTAATTGGAGTGATGAAATATTTATGATAACTTCAATAATAGAACGGTCTCCAATGGTTGTGTACACTTTACAAGATTTAAAACAAGAAGCCATAGTTGGAACTTTTTATGAAAAGGAATTACAGAAAGTATCTTATGACCCCACCTCGAAGTATAAAATAGATAAAATAATTAGTTCACGCTATTCTGGTAACAGAAAGCAAGTGTTGGTGAAGTGGAAAGGTTATCCAGATAAATTTAATAGTTGGGTTCCTATTTCTGAGTTGTCAGAAATATGATAAAAGAAAGTTTTTATTTAACTTTACTTAGTAATAGTTCCATGGAATATTTTCCAGACAATATGACTACAAGATTCTCAACAAAATTACCGAAATCTATAAAACTTGAAGGAGAATGGTCAGTTGGAGTTGTTGAATTTCAATATCCCTGTACAATGTATACTGTACAAGAACATGAAAATATAATTTACATAACAAAATTACAAATGATGCCTCTAGAAGTTAAACCTTCTTTAGTGTTTTACAAGGTTCACATTCCAGCAACAAATTATGATAATATTAATCATATTTTAACTGCAATTAATAATATAAAGGAAAAAATTAAATTTCGGTATGATGAAATATCCAAGTATGTCTCTGTCGCTGTTATGGATGAATCTATCAAATCAGTAACATTATCACCTAAGTTAGGTATACAACTTGGATTTGAACCGAACAGAAATCTTGTGAGTAACGGTTTAGGTAAATGCCCCGCAAATTTACATTTAGGATTACCTTATCAATTGTTTGTTTATTGTGATATTATTGAACCTCAGATAGTAGGAGATGTTATGACACATTTATTGAGAATTATACCATTGGATCCTTCGAAATATATTTATGGGGCAAATAAAATGCATGTCTTCTCACCCCCTCACTATTTACCTGTTATGCGTAGAGAGTTTGACACCATCGAAGTAGATATAAGATCTAACACGGGTCAAAAAATACCATTTCAGTTTGGTACAGTGTGTGTTAAGCTTCATTTCAAAAAAATATAATGTATCACCATAATAATATGACTTGTCCATATGAACATTATTACTCACATCAAGCTGGTTCAGGGATCGGAGTGATCTATAAAGGTGCACCCTATCAACGTGGTCACGGTATCGGTAGTTTTTTAGGTGGATTGTTTAGATCTGTTCTACCATTACTTTCTAGTGGAGCAAAAGTTATTGGTAAAGAAGCTTTAAACGCTGGTGTTGGTCTTCTATCAGACATGGTTAGCGCTCGCCCCATAGAGGATTCTATAAAATCTAGACTGAAAGAAGCAAGTTTAAATTTGAAAAGGAAGGCGGATAATAAAATAGATAGATTAAATATGTCGGGCTCGGGATATAAAATAAAAAGGAAACGACTATCTTCATACAGTCTACCACCAACTGTTAAGGAGAAAGCTGCTAAAAGAGCGAGAGCTGACAATTTAAAAGATATATTTTCATAAAATTAAAATTAAAAATGTCATTTCTGCATAGTCATTCTTGTGAGTGTATTAAGTCAGAGTTGGATTTATTCGCTTTACCATCAACGCAAACCAGCATAGAAAGTGGGTTATGGATACACTACAAACCTATTTCATCCCTCGCTGACGATGGCCCCATTGAGTTTCAAGTACCAGGGACCGGAGATGACTATATAGATTTATCACATACATTGATTCACATAAAAGCTAAAATAGTCAACCTGGATTCGACCAAAATAACATCATCAAGCATTGTAGCCCCAGTCAATAATTGGCTTCATTCTCTTTTCAATCAACTAGATGTTTATTTGAATCAGAAGCTTGTATCACCTCCAAACAATACATATGCCTATCGTGCTTACATAGAAACCTTATTGAACTATGCTCCTGCAGCCAAAGAATCTCACTTGACTTGTGCTCTTTGGTATCAAGATACAGCCGATAAAATGAACTCAACCGATGAAAAAAATGAAGGATTTACTAAAAGGCAAGAGCTAGCTTGTGAAAGTAAAGAAATAGAAATGATTGGTCATCTGCATGGTGATATATTTAACCAAGAAAAGTTTTTAATTAATGGAGTAGAAATGAGTGTTAAATTAGTTCGGTCTAGAGAATCATTTAATCTTATGACTTCTTCAACGGATTCAAAATTTAAAGTATGCATTACAGATGCAACTCTTATTGTTCGTAGAGCACGAATCAATCCAACTGTATTATTAGCCCATCAAAAAGTGTTAGCTGCTACAACTGCTAAATATCCGATAACACGAGCAGAAGTCAAAGTGTTAACCATACCTTCAGGTATTCAGGGAAAAACTCTCGATAATATTTTTCTGGGACAAGTCCCTAAAAGATGTATTATTGGATTTGTAAACAATGCAGCGTTTAATGGAAGTTTGACTAAAAACCCATTCAATTTCGAAAACTTTGATTTAAATACATTTTGTTTATACATTGATGGTCAACAAATTCCTTCAAAAGCTTTGCAACCATCGTTTGAGGGTAATATTTTTACTACAGCTTATCACACACTTTTTTCGGGGACAGGTATACATTTTCTCAATGAAGGTAATGGGATATCTAGGGAGCAATATGCAAAAGGTTACTGCTTATTAGCGTTTGATCTAACAGCTGATCTTAGCTCTAATTCAAATACCCATTGGAATCTTATAAAACATGGTAGTGTTAGATTAGAGGTTCGATTTGAATCTACTCTTACTCAGACAATTAATTGTATTGTTTATGCCGAATTTGACAATGTTATTGAAATAGATAAGAACCGTAATGTAACCGTAGACTATAGTAGTTAGTTTTAGTTAACATTGTATAATCTTAGTTATAAATATAATTAAATAAAAATCATTTACCCTTACTCCAGTTATTTTATTTCTTCCCTTAGTTTATAAAGAAGCTCAGCTTATGAAGCTTAACATTATTGATTTGAAAATAGATCATATCACAGTTTTGCGATGAATACAATCGAAATTCAAAAATATTTACATTTAATACATCCTATGTTGGAAAAACATGTTTATCCAGCAAACAGATTACCTATTCATATAAACACACCAGTGTACTTAATAAGTAATTTGGATCCTGACACTAAACCAGGCTCTCATTGGGTAGCCATTCACATAGACAGCAATGGAGTTGGTCAGTATTTTGATTCTTATGGACGACCACCTACCGGAAATCATAGAAGTTTCTTGAACAGGACTACAAGACAGTGGGATTTCAATAGATACAGGCTACAGCATGACTTGACCTCAGTTTGTGGAGAGTATAGTTTGACGTATTTATTTTACAAATATAACGGAAATAGTATGATGGATTTTATAAAATTATTTCGTAGCAGTGAGCTAAGCAATGATATATTTCTCCATAAATTATTTGATTTGTGTTTCAATGTTAATAAAAAGTCGAAATAAAATGTAGCGTTTGCTTTTATGAGTAATACCCTAATCACCTTAGCAAGTAAACAATACCGTTGTCGAGCGAGCAAGTGATTAGTGCAACAATAGAAATCCGAGCGCAGGTAATTAGCTAACTATCTAGGGCTTTTCTGTGTAAAGTCTATCTCTGGCTGTGTACGTGCTAGAGAAAAAAGGATGACAGATTCGAGCTCAGCGACCCCCAAAACCTTTTTTTTTTTTTTTTTTTTTTTTTTTTTTTTTTTTTTTTTTTTTTTTTCCCCGAGCCAACCCCGAACCGCCACTATTTCAACGATCTGAGGCGTGAGCCAGAACCGGGGAATCCCTACTACTATAACACAAGTTTAGCTTGGAGCTTGATGATGTTGTGTGGATTGGCCAGCATTATTTGTTTATTATTTTACAGCCGACATCCAGGCGAAGATAGCGGAACTGACAACTGCTAGACTGAAGTATGGGAAGATATCTACCATGCCGCGCGTCCAACTCGCTAATGGAGTCTCAATGCCGGTCATCGCTGTTGGAACAGCTCTGGTAAGTATTGATTAAAATAAAATAATAATAATAATGCTGGAAAAATAAACAGAACAGAAAAATTAACTAAAAAAAAAAAAAGAAAAAAAACTAAAACTCAGAACCGTGCGGAATGGAAAGAGCAAAGGGAGGCCTATACCCAGCAGTGGGTCAAGTCAGGTTGTGGATGATGATGATGATGATGAATAATGCTGGACAACAAATATTACAAACTTGGGTAAAAATGGCTGTGTGATAAATATCTGAGTCACTATTTTTATGTAAGTATGTATTTACGTGTTTTTTTTAATCTAAAAAGGACACCCAAATGAGTAGGTACTCAAGATACTGACTCAAGATACAAGATACTGCATACTGCAAAATGTGAACAATATTGATATGCAATATTTGATTTTATATAACAAAATTCAAAGTTTTATAAAGCATAACTAGATGTCGCTGCTAAAAACTACCGAAAGTTAGAACGCGCTATCGTTGCGTTTTGGAAAATCATTGGATCCGAAAACGTTTTAAAATTAGTTGTAAATAAAATTCTAACACGAATACGAATTCTTCTAATGATTTTCTGAATAGTTGCCTGTTTAAGGTGACTTTTATAATAACATTATATTATATTATTATATATATACAACATATAATATTTATAATTAAATAATTGAATATAAAATAAGTTAAACATGTCATTGTCATGTATAACATTTTAAATATAAAGTAGTAATTTCGTAACAAACTACGTAGTTTTTTTTTAAATACTTATACACATTTAATCTTCCCTCAAAGCCAAACAACCCTCCGTGTTCAGGAAAAAGAGTTATATTATAATAATAATTTGTACTTACATATAATTTATAATAATTTGACGACCGATGTGGCGCGGTGGGCGATGGTCCGCCTGCGCCGCGGAAGGTTGCGGGTTCGATTCCCGCCTTTGGATAAATGTTTGTATGTTCTGCAAATATTTATTCCGGGTGTTCTGGGTGTAATATGTATAATAAAAAAATATCTATCTATGTAATATATTGTATTAAGTATGTCAGTCTTCTAGTAGCCATAACGCAAGCTCTGCTTAGCTTGGGGCTAGATGATGTTGTGTGGATTGTCCAGCATTATTTATATATTTTTATTTTATAATTGATTTTTTTTTATTATGTCAGTTGGATCCACGCCTCGCTTACCACATAGTGACGGCGGCCATCGACCTCGGCTACCGTGCCATAGACACGGCCTTCATCTATGGCAACGAGAAGGTGGTGGGGGAAGCCATTAATGCCAAAATCAACGATGGAACTGTCACTAGGTTTGTATTTATGCCTTGATCACACGTACCGAGTAATGGCCGGCGCAGACCGGGCCGGCATGGCAAGGGATTTTATTTATGCTCTAAAATGATGCCGTTTCACGTTCAATGCCACGGCATAATTTTAAAGCATAGCAATTTATGTCGTATTTCTGTAACAGTACGTTTGAATGTCCATTAGTAAAAAATTAAAATCCCTTGCCATGCCGTCCCGGTCTGCGCAGGCCTTAAACCCGCGAGACAGTGACGTATTTGAAATACACTGCGCGTCGACATCAGTTTTACTGTTGAACGTTGCAGCGTTAGCGCGCAGTGTATCTCAAATACGTCACTGTCTCGCCGGTTTACTCGGTACGTGTGATCAAGGCGTTACTTGTATTTTTTAACGCCCAATTGTTTTCATCATCATCATCACCACCTACTTACTACCTACAGAACTATTGTTCTAGCTTTTAACACAATTTTATGAAAGAGCTTTTTTAGTAGCTTTTTTAAAAACCACAATCAACCTGTCGTTTTGGGGGCACTGTTGCTCAAGCTTAGAGAGTGGGTCCATGTTGTGGGTTCGATCCCCAATGAGAGCAAATGTGTTATGAGCACTAATTTTTGATCTGTCTGGATGTTGCCGTCTATTATAAGTTATGTATATACATAAATTAACATATTTATCAATATAGGTATCCAAATATTGTATCAACCGCCAATCTAAGTTCCCATAGCAGGTACAAGTTTGGCTTAGTTTAGGACTAGAGCGTGATATGTGCAATGTCCATGAATATTTATTTATCTAATCTCAGATCCTTTGTCTACTTTGACTACAGAATACATAGGTAAACACTTTGAGAACACTTAAGTAACCACTTTGAGAATACATAATAAACACTTTGAGACTACATAAGTAAACACTAAGAGAACACATAAGTATAACCACTTTGAGAATACATAAGTAAACACTTTGAGAATACATAATTAAACACTTTGAGAATACATAAGTAAACACTTTGAGAATACATAAGTAAACACTTTGAGAATACATTAGTAAACACTTTGAGAACACATAAGTAAACACTTTGAGAAAACATAAGTAAACACTTTGAGAATACATAAGTAAACACTTTGAGAATACATAAGTAAACACTTTGAGAACACATAAGTATAACCACTTTGAGAATACATAAGTAAACACTTTGAGAATACATAATTAAACACTTTGAGAATACATAAGTAAACACTTTGAGAATACATTAGTAAACACTTTGAGAACACATAATTAAACACTTTGATAACACTTATGTGTTATCAAAGTGTTAAACACATAATTAAAACACATAATTAAACACTTTGATAACACTTATGTGTTATCAAAGTGTTAAACACATAATTAAAACACATAATTAAACACTTTGATAACACTTATGTGTTATCAAAGTGTTTAATTATGTGTTCTCAAAGTGTTTAGGTGTATTCTCAGTGTTTACTTATGTATTCTCAGTTTTTACATGTATTCTCAATGTTAATACATTGAGAATATTTATACATTGAGAATACATGTAAACACTGAGAATACATAAGTAAACACTGAGAATACACCTAAACACTTTGAGAACACATAAGTAAACACTTTAAGAATACATAAGTAAATACTTCCAGAGAGGAACTGTTCATCATGTCAAAGTTATGGAGCACATTCCACCGCACCGACCTGGTGGTGAAAGCATGCGAGGCGTCGCTGAAGACATTAGGACTGGACTACTTCGACCTGTTCCTCATTCACAATCCTATGTCCTTGAAGGTACATTTTTTCCTTGCTGGGTTGTGGGTTCGATCCAAGAAAAAACATTGAATCAGATTTGTCAAACAGTTTCTTGCCCGTTCTTAGGCTCACATTGCGTGGAGAAATGATCTGATTTTTATAGTATAGGTATAAGATACATTATAGTAAGTAGGTATAGGTACCTACCTACCTAAGATGATTTTAGATGATCTTAGTATTTTTAAATATCTAATTTATTTGATTTTTGAGTTAGTACCAAAATAGTCAGTGTACTAGTTAAGTTATTTGCACTACCCTCCTACAATACAGAGGGCTTAGTCCGAGGTTGCATTTTTAAAACTCCCTACTCTCGAGCCGAGAGTCGTCTCTCGGATATCCATACAAAAATATATGGACATCCGAGAGACGACTGTCGGCTCGAGAGTAGGGAGTTTTAAAATGGAACCTCGAACTTAGCCCTCTGTATAGGCTGTTGAAACATTTATACTTATTATAAGATCTTTATACACAGTTTTACAACAAATGATTCTTATTCTTATTGTAGGAGGGTAGTGCGGCATTGCCTCGCATCGCCACCGTGCTGCAGTACTCGGAGTGGGACTACTTGGACGCGTGGTTCGGCATGGAGGCGCTCGGCACACGCGTTCGCGCACTCGGCGTCAGTAACTTCAACTCGACGCAGATCAAACGCGTGCTTGATCGCGCGCGCGTCAAGCCCGTTGTCAACCAAGTTAGTATTGAATAGTTTTT
The DNA here is from genome assembly GCA_932527185.1 of Ecliptopera silaceata. NCBI lineage: Eukaryota > Metazoa > Arthropoda > Insecta > Lepidoptera > Geometridae > Ecliptopera > Ecliptopera silaceata. The sequence goes on along the minus strand of OW052196.1, from coordinate 11,098,656 downwards.
GAGGAGACCTTTTTCCCTGTGGAAGTCCCACAGCTGGGAAGAGCTCTCCAGGGCAGGAAGAACAAGTTTTGCTATACTGTCTTACTGTGTGTGAAACGTAAAAAGAAAAAAAAGATTTTCAATTACTTGTCTTCGACGATTGAAGTCGGATTTTGTTCACTTTTATATATAATTAGTTAATATTCTTTCACTATTTACCTATGATTTTCACATCGTTTTCATTTTCGTATCTATTAAATACATGTATCACTATTTGCCTATGATTTTCACAATAAGTACCTATCTATTAAATAAGTATATTAAAATGTAATTCCTCCTCGCAGGTGGAATGCCACCCGTATCTCTCGCAGCAGAAATTGGACGACTTCTGCCAACAACGGAACGTTTCCTTGAACTGTTTCGGCGTGCTGGGATCCAAGGTATTTAACTAGCAAATAGACCACCTCATGTTATGTTGTACGCACTGCGTCCATCACGTGGTCGCGATTGGCGCCAAACCTCAGTAAAAAAATCACTGAATTCTGTATTTATCGGTAAACTTATGATGCAAATCGTCGGGCATAGTGCAAATCCGCGAAACTAGCACTGGATATTTTCGCGTATCTGATAAATGTAGCCAAACTTTTAGCGGGCTCATTTTTTCTGGGCTATTCCTGGCCCTGGCTTTCTATTGGTCGAAATGAACTCGTGACAAGGCGGTAGCAGACCCCTTAGTCCGAAGGTGCATTTTAGAACTCCCTACTCTCGAGCCGACAATCGTCTCTCGGATAGCCATACAAAAATGTATGGACATCCGAGAGACGACTGTCGGGTCGAGAGTAGGGAGTTTTAAAATGCGTCTTCGGACTAAGCCCTCTGAAGGTCAATCGCAAACTATTATTTCGTATCAGGGGGTCGTGTCATGAAAGAAGGTTGAAAAACAGTGTTTGGTGTTTTCAGGGGACCCCAGCCGAATATAAAAACAGCACAGTGGCCTGTATCGATGACCCCCTGGTCCAGGTGATGGCCTCCGGGTTGAAGGTGTCACCAGCTCAGCTGCTCATTAGGTAACATATAAATAAATAATGCTGGACAATCCACACAACATCATCTAGCCCCAAGCTAAGCAGAGCTTGTGTTATGGGTACTAGAAGACTGACATATGTATCTTCTTAATACCATACATTACAATTTTTTATTGTACATATAAAATACCCAGAACACCCGGAATAAATATTTGCAGATCGTACAAACATTTATCCCAAGGCGGGAATCGAACCCGCAACTTCCGCGTCGCAGGCGGACCTAGGCTCGCCGCGCCACATCCGGTCGTCATATAGGCCAATTCCTCGTCCAGCGACGTCCTTAGCAGTCTAGGTTTCGATTTGCATATAAAAATTCATGGCCATTGACAGGCATCACAGTTCAGTTGGTAGTAGCTCTGCCTTCCGTGCTGTGGGTCGTGGGCTCGATTCCCACCCAGAGCAAATGTTTATGTGATGAACATAAATATTTGTTCTGTGTCTGGGTGTTTTACGTATTCTATGTACGTATTTACAAAAAAAATGTATACATATAAGTATTACATAGTACAAGCTTTGCTTAGTTTGGGACTAGAGTGTGATAGTAATAGGTATAGTGTTGAATTTAAACTATAGTTTAACTTATTTTTAAACAAAGATAATATATAATAAGTAAAACAGCCTATATTTGAATTGAAGGTACCAATTCGAGTGTGGGCACTCCGTAGTGGTGAAGGCTTCGTCTGCTGCCCACTTGTGGGACAATCTTCAAGCATTGACCTTCAATATGACTTCAGCGCAAATCGAAGCCCTACACGTTTTGAATCGCAACAAGCGTACATTCACTTTTAATGGGTAAGTTACTAATTAAAAAAAAAACTTTAATAGTCCTACTTTCTACTATTCTATCCTACTTCCTACTAATATCCTACTTTCTCATACTAATATCCTACTTTCTACTAATATCCTACTTCGTACTAATATTATAAAGGCGAAAGTTTGTCTGGCTGGATGGATGTATGTTTGTAACTCTTTCACGCAAAAACTGAATGGATTTTAATGAAACTTTACAATAATGTAATATATTACGGTCGCGATGCAATGCTTTATTAGGCACATCCTCAAATTTAATTAAATATAGCACCTGAACCGATCTATCATACCTTGTTCTTGCTTTATGTTTTGTGTTGTTTTATTAATGTAGATATAATAATTTCAAATACGATTTAAAATTGTTATTGAATAAATTAAATGAAATCCTAGTTTGTATGGATGAAATCGCCCTATTAAGCGATAAGACCGCCATTACACATTTTTCTCTATTTATTTGTTTCTTTTTTAATAGTTATGTAGTTATGTTGCAATAATTTTTATTCATCTATTATCTTCAGAGGACGTGAACAGTGTGACAATATTTTTATACATTTTAATTTTATTAAATATTTTTGTTTCAGAATGGGTGAGACACACAAGAATTATCCATTTAATACTCTTTTTTAAAAATTTTGATAATACTTTTGACACATCATATTATGTATTTCCCCTTATGTTTAGAAACTACCCTATTATCAATTTTGACATTCAAAAATATAAATGTCAAAAATGTACGTGAATGTCAATGTCAACTTTTTTGTTATTTTTGACTTTTTTATTAACGATTTTGAATGTAAACTTAGATAATAGTTGCACTGTACTTGATTTGTGTTAATTTTAGTTTTTTTAGTACTTATATGACATTTGAACAATAATTCGTGTTTTTTAGATTTAATTTTGACGAAATATGACTTAATTGTATCATTGCAATTATTTTGATATTTTTAAATATAATTTGATTTATGATTTTAGTACTTATATTGATTTTACTGTGTAATTTGATAATTAATTATCTACAATACGTAAATGTATTAAGAATTAATTAATGTCTATTTTTTTATTATTTTTTGATTATGTAACCACTACATGTACCTATTTTGTAAGATTGAATAAAACAATTTGATATAAAAAATGTCTTATTATTAATAAAAAGAAAGTAATAAACACAGATAAAAATACATTATATGATTAAAAACTTAGATATGTAGGTACTTAAAAATAAATAATTTAAATAAGGGAGCTTGGTTTCTTCAGTAAACCTGAAAAAAAAAGTAATGAAAGCTTGATTTTGTAAAATCACAAGGATTATCTAGAATCATTTCTTCGGCTTGATGACTAAAATAAGTACTTTTGGCAGTCGAGCTTTTCATAAAAGTTCTACTAATTCTTTACGAAACAGATAGCAACAGATGGTGAGACAAAACAATTATGCGGCCAGTAGTTGTAACTTTCAAGGTTTTTACATACATACTTTAGTTGTGTATAATTTTTATGGGAATATTTTTAATATATTTATGTTAACTTAAAATAAGGCATATTGCACATTATTTACATATTGTTTGGAAGCGCACTTTAGCTTGGAAGGCGGGCGTGCGTTGGTAGCTGCGTGCGACACAGTCTCACGACTACTGTAGTTGCCATCGTTTCTCTCAATTTTATTGTTTAAAAATGTTTTGTTCCGAAATAAACGTTTTTATTATTTATAACATTCTTAGCTAAGAATTAAGCTTACTTTAGTTTTGTATATGTATATTATAATTTTGATGTATGTAACCTACTATTTGATTTATGAATAAAAAAATATTTTTATGAATTATTATACTTTTATAGTACAACATAGGTTTTGGCCGCACAGACGCGCCTCCTCTTTCTAAAGTACTTTTTTCTCAGTCCATTCTTTGTCTATTCCCCTAATTCAAAACAGCGCCATCTATTGTATTTATTTAGTACTTCATTAGTGAGGTAAGTTTGTTCAGTAAGGGCTATATTTCACCGGGACGCCATGGCGGCGCAACCAGTCGCCGCTACCAACATAATGTACGTTTGGTTGCGCGACCAAACGTACACCAGGTGAGTAACTCTCTATAGAGCTGTACACATTTTGTTGATGGCGGCGACTGGTTGCGCCGCCATGGTGTCCCGGTGAAAAATAGCCCTAATAATGTAATGTACTTACGAGGTATGTTAGTGACAGGTTTGAACATTTTCTGAATGTTCGAATCGGAAGGGCTCTTGAATTTTGACATCATTCCTGCAACAAAAATTGTATTGAATACTTTTTACAAACTAGTTCCGAATAGCTCGATAGATGGCGCTAAATAAATAAATAATGTTGGACAGTCCACAAAACATCTAGCCCCAAGCTAAGCAGAGCTTGTGTTATGGGTACTAGAAGACTGACATACTTAATACAATATATTACATAGAGCTATTTTATTATACATATAAAATACCCAGAACACTCGGAATAAATATTTGCAGATCGTACAAACTTTTATCCCAAGGCGGGAATCGAACCCGCAACCTCCGCGTCGCAGGCGCACCTTCGCCCGCCGCGCCACATCGGTCGTCATAATATGTCATATGAGCATAGTAATGAGTAGTATTAAGTATGTCAGTCTTCTACTACCCATAACACAAGCTCTGCTTAGCTTGGGACTAGATGATGTTGTGTGGATTGTCCAGTTTTATATATTTATAAGTATTCTATCAGCAATCTAGTTCCTATACAAGCTTTGCTTAGTTTGGGACTAGAGTTTGATGTGTGAAATGTCCATGAATATATTTATGTATACTTACTTGGGCTGACTCGAATCGGATTCTGCTGTAAAACAGCTGCATACGCTGGAGACAATTTCTTCTGCGGTATTTTAGATATCTTCCCATCACTGTTATTAGAATTCATATGAACGCTGATATTCTTAGTGACTTCACCAGAACCTCTGTGATTCTTTAGTACCAGTTTTTCTTGCTTAGGATTTTTCTGGTTTTTAGGATTGATGGTTTTTGCAAGTGGTTTCACGGCAACACTATCTTTCTTTGTAGCAGTGTTTTTGATATCTTTTGTGGCAACATTTATTTCATTATTTTTTGTCACATTTTTAGGATGTTTTGCATCATCAGTTTCTTTACTTTTAGAGACTTTGGTAGTTTTTAGTGCGTCTGTTTTTTCGTTAGTGCTCTTAGTATTTTTCACGCTAGTAGATTCAGGAATAGTACTTTTTGGGTCCAAATTCACAATTTTCTTAGCATTCACATTTTCCGAACCGTTTTTTTTCTTATTAGCATCAGAATCAGCGTGTTTTTTGTCGTTAAAAGGCTTGGAATCGTCATTTTTCTTAACATTATTAGATACTTTATTAACAGCGTTAACATTAGGTTTAGTTATACCAGTTTTTGTACTATCTTCATTAGTTTTTATATTCTGAGAGTTTTTTGGATTGACTTGAGAGTTTTTTGATGTTAGTAACTTATCAGTTTTGGTTTTAGCTTGACTACTAGCAGTAGTTTTTTCGTAGTTCTTTACTTTGTTTTCATTTACCTTTTCAATATTATCATTTTCAGTATTTTTAGCTTCTTTCACGATTTTAGAAGTTTTTTTCTTAGCAAAATTTGCATTTTGATTTGGATCAACAACTTTAGTCGTATTCTTTTTCTCAATATTCTTATTTTTCTCCTGATTATTATTTTCATTAGATTCCACTGGATTAGTATTAGGAACAACTTTTTTTATAACTTTTTTGACAACGTCATTGTTTTTTGCATTATCTTGCGAATCTTTAGGTTCTTTTGTAGTTTTTGCTATGTTTTTTACAGAAGTGACATTATCACCTACTTTCTTTTTAACTTTGACTGACTCAATGTCAGAGTTTTTTGGATTATCAACTTTCTCTGTACTTTTAATCTGTTTATCCTTCTCATCCCTTGCTACTACTTTAACCGTATTTTTCTGATTAACAGCTTTCTTAGCTTTATTAACGTCATTTTTTGCTTCGACTTCAGTTCTTTTAACAATTTCTGTAACGCTATTAGCATTTTCTGTATCTTTATCATTTTGAGTATCTGTTCTAGCCTTTTTCGCATTATTTTCATCAACTTGACTGTTTCTTTTGGTGGCTTTACGATTCTCATCTATATTCTCTTTACCTTTAGGTTTAGTTTTCTTCGGGATAGTTTTAGGAGGTGCCATAACTTCTTCGTCTCTTTTCCTCTTGCGTGTTTCACTATCTCTGTATAAACCATCGTCTATGTTTTCTTGTGCACTTTTTTCATCTCTTTTCTTCCTATGACTTTGCGATTCGTCATCTCTGTCTATAGCTTCGTCATCTGAGTCGTCTAGAGTAGTTTTTTCAAGTTTCTTGATGGATTCTGGGTCGGATTCCATGCTTTCGTATAATTCTTGAGTGGGCGTTTGCGCTTCGAGACATGTACTGATTATTTTCGCTAGTAATAGTGTACGTTCATCTGTTTGCAACGACGGGTCTGATAGTTGACGATGAGCTTGTTTTACTATCTTTAGATATGATTCATCTGAAAGAAAAATAACATTTCTGTTTAGTAAAATTTTAGGAAAAAGGTAAACGACTTCGTCATTTCATATAACGACACATTTTGCTATAGTTGTAAGCCGTGCGGCGTGCGCGTATTTCTCTGTCTAATAGAAAGCAAGCAAGTTTCGCATTGAACCGTGTGGTGTCGCGACGATTATTATTTATACATGTTATATAGGTATACGTAATAAATATTCATACTAATTAATCGAAAGGAATTTCGTTCCGTTCGGGTGCCCCTTGACACCTCTTAAGTTTTTTTTTATATATTAACTACCATATACCATTTTTTTTAAATACATATATCCACTAAGACTCACCCATGTACTCCAGTTCAAAGTTCATCTTATGGTGGAAGGGTGCTATGGGCGACACCTGATTGTGTAGCCGCCACGACATCTTCAGTAGATTCGCGCATTTCAGCACGAAGCCACCTTCCGGCTGGAAACAGGGGTAACCTCACGTTTTCATTGTCATAATCTAGACCTTCCGAGAACGTTTCGAAACATTTACTATGGGTACTAGAGCTTTATGTGTAAGCTCGTCCGTATATTGTTACCATACCTATTTCTGCCGCTAAACAGTAATTGCTCGCATTATTTTGTTGCGTTTTGTTGTGAGAGTAAATGCAGTGCATTGTCTCACATGACACGTTTTCACTATGTACATTTTTAGATATGTAAGGAGGACCTTTAAGAGTTTGGTCAATCAACTTTGGTAGCTCCAACTTATAAACTTTGAGACCCTGCATAATATGAATGAAAAATGATTTAATGTGACTCACCAGCGGCTCCATATTAAGATCAGCTGCGTATCTGTCTGCGAGCCGCGCGAGAGTGGTGCGTCTGGATCTGTACGCCAATGCGTAACTTCTCAACACCTGCATTTTTTTTTTATGCATTAAGGTATGTATAGTATAGGCAAACTCTTGACCGCTATTACATCTGATGTTAAATGATGATGCGGTCTACGGTGTAACGCGTTTGCCTAGATAGAACCTATTCACTCTCCGCTTGAAAAAAAAAAATATTATACCAATTATAAATTCAACAATAAATTAAGACCCATAACCATACACAAGGTTATCTATAAATTACAACAATAGTCGAACGAGCTAACAAAGCGTCCGAGTTACGAGATTAGCCAAAATCGCTCTTGTTCTTCCGTCTGTCTGTTCTTGCCTACAGGTCGTATTTTACCAAAAAAATCGAGATTTATTTATTGAGTCACAATTTTTCATTGGGATATGAGATTTATTTCCCTCATAATTTCACACATTGCTCTCTAGTCCAAAACTAAGCAAAGCTTGTACTTTGGGAAATAGATTGCTGATAGAATACTTGCATCCATTTTTTTTTTTATAAATACATAGCATCACCCATACACAGAACAAATATTTTTGTTCATCACACAAACATTTGCTATGGGTGGGAATCGAACATGACTCACAGCATGGAACGCAGCGTTACTACCAACTGAGCTGTGACGCCTGTCACAGCCCCCTTGTGCTGTTTGAAGTAGAACTGACCTCGATAGCATCACTGGGCTGCGTGAGAGATGACAGTACAGATTTAGAGAGCTCCGCCTCGTTTGCAGTTTTGACTGCAAGGACTCGTAGGCCACGGTATGAACATGCGGCGAATTTCCTGCTCTGGAATACAAATAAATAATGCTGGACAATCCACACAACATCATCTAGCCAAAGCTAAGCAGAGCTTGTGTTATGGGTACTAGAAGACTGACATACTTAATACAATACATTACATAGATAGATTTATTATACATATAAAATACCCGGAACATCCGGAATAAATATTTGCAGATCGTACAAACATTTATCCCAAGGCGGGAATCGAACCTTCAACTTCCGCGTCGCAAGCGGACCTTCACCCGCCGCGCCACATCGGTCGTCAAATCGTTTTAATATAACTTCTTTGTACTTACTGGCTGATGTGTGTAGAAGGTGATAGAGAATGGTACGAGATCTATTCTGCATTCTGCCGTCACTTCCCTCCAGGAACCCGGCTCACTGACTGGTTTCTCACTGAAAATATAGCTTTCATTTGTTTTTTAATTCAATTTATGTTTGTTTAATATTTATATTATATGCAAGCAGTGTAAGTGAGTGAAGTTAATATAATAAAAACTTTGTAGTAATAGTTTCGACATGTTTTCTAGTATTTTTTTTTTTCCTGGACAATCCACACAACATCATTTAGCCCCAAGCTAAGCAGAGCTTGTGTTATGGGTACTAGAAGACTGACATACTTAATACAATATATTACATAGATAGATATTTTTTATTATACATATAAAATACCCAGATCTTACTAACATTTATCACAAGGCGGGAATCGAACCCGCAACCTCCACGTCGAAAGCGGGCCTTCGCCCGCCGCGCCACATCGGTCGTCAGAACACTGTGTAATGTTATGGCTACCACTTTCAACTATTGACAGGTGTTAGGTCATTTTGAACAATGCTTGAGCGCTTCCTGAAATTTGACCAATTGGGCTGTTAGCCCAATTGGTCAAATTTCTGACTGTGCTTTATTTTTAATATACCATCCTTTGGCTTCTATCTTTTCTGATGGAAAGCTAGTTAAAGAAGCCTAGTTATAATTAATTAGTAAAACTTTGTCTCACCCATCAAGCGGTGGATCTTCAACTAGTACATTGACCTCGGACTGCAGAACCCCGACACTGGTCAACTCCTGGGTAGCTTGCAGACATGTCCTCAGCAGGCGGTCATGTTGCTTCAGCTCCGATATGGACGGCCCAATGTCCAGGGATGTGGGGAAGTCATCCTCGGAGTCTGAGCTGGAGATTAACAGTTATTAGCCTCCAGTTTCATGTGTATGTGTGTTTGTCTGTGGAATAGTAGCTCCCAAATGGATGACCAGTTATTGATTTTGTTTGAAAGGTAAATAAGTCAGGTGTTCTTATGTTTTTGTTAGTTTATGCCAGAGTTTTTTAACTTTTGTTAATAAATTATAAATAATACTGGACAATCCACACAACATCATCTAGCCCCAAGCTAAGCAGAGCTGGTGTTATGGGTACTAGAAGACTGACATACTTAATACAATACATTACATAGATAGATATTTAATGGATTTATACTTACAATTTTGATACACATTACAGCTTGATATGAATAGCTGTCTTCTGTTCTGAGGGTCGTAAGTTTGTTTCATCAAACTTGGGACAGAGGAACATAATATTGGGTATCATATCACTAATGTAATATAAGTATTTAGCCGCTGAACAAGTAACTCTACGTGTGTTTATATCTCATCTTAAAAAGCAAAAGTAAAGCGCTTTACAGACTCATTTTAATTAGTTGAACATTTTTTTACCTGCAAAACCCACTGTATACATTTGAGCTGGGATTTGGAAACTCGTTAATTCTCTTTTCATAGTATTTGATTTCTTGTAGAATTTTCTCTTTCTGAGCCAACAAGCCCTTTTTCTTATCATTTGAGGTGTATCTGTTCATAATTCTGCCGATAATTCAACAGCACACAATAACAACAACACTCATTTCAAAATAAACTGCCAATTTGATTGAGCGAATGAACGAATGAGTAAATAAACAAAAAAAAAATTTCTGTATGAGATGATGGGTGATGATCATAGAGCTAAACATTAAATGGAGAAAAAGTATTGTACGATTAATTTAAGTGACTAAACTTTATTCAAAAACAAACACTATTACAGTAAGTATAAAATGTACATATGCATATAATAAACATAAGAAACAGTTGAGCTATCTACGGACCGTTGCAAACGATAGTTCAACTGATCCAAATCAGTGATGTATAGGAAAAAGTCCGTAAAAGAAGAAGAAAAACGAGGAATGAATGGTGCAGGTGAGTATCCGAACGTCTTATTTTTCAGGAAATGTCAGTTGAATTGTCAATGTCAATTATAAAAACTAAAGCTGTCAAACAAAAACAGTAGCACGGGTGGCAATTTGTATCTAACTAATTTGTAAACTCAATTTAACTGTAATTAGTAGCAATTATTCATAGTCACCTTAAAGATTATCTATAAAACATCCTGTGCTAAAATTTAGATAGGTCTATCGGATACCTTACAAGCTTCCAGTTAGAAACGGCAGGGTTCCTATTCCCAATTGAATTAGCTATTGTAAACATAAAAAACACGAGGTGCATAGGTCAAGTCTGTGTGTTTTGTGATATAAGACTGCATTAGCTCTACATAATGTTGTGAGTTCTAAAAACTGTGTAAATACAAAATTCCTCGGTGCTGTGGCAAGTGGAAGATTCTTCGAAAATGGGGCAGTCTGGAAGTGCGATACCCGGTAAGTGGTATTTAATTGCTGATAAATAGATCTAACTGGATTCTAATGAGTATTTACTTTACGCAAGGTTTTATTGTTCTAATGCGTTCTGTTATTAATCAGAGTGGGAGAATATTCTATGTGTGTTTACATAAAAATATGTAAAAGTACATAATATTAATCTAGTTCCCATAAAAAGCTTAGCAAAGATTATTGAAATGTCCAAATAGTTATTGTATAAATATGTATATCTGTGATATTATAGTATGTGCACCATCTACTCTACATAACACTCAATAATTGTAATATTTAGTTATGAGACTTTGAGTCAGAGATTGACTTTGCCAGTCTTGTTGATCCAAAATTATATAAATAAATAAATAATGCTGGACAATCCACACAACATCATCTAGCCCCAAGCTAAGCAGAGCTTGTGTTATGGGTAAGTAATAGAAGACTGACATACTTAATACAATACATTACATAGATACCTAGATATTTTTTTTATTATACATATAAAATACCCAGAACACCCAGAATAAATATTTGTAGATCGTACAAACATTAAATGTTTGTTGCGGGTTTATTCTCGCCTTGGGATAAATTTTATCGCAACCTCCATGCCACATCGGACAAACTAAAATAAATTACACTAATTAATATATTATGTGGATGCCCAATGCTTAATATTACAAAATGAAGTTGTCTGGAAGAAATCGCTCCCTAGCGATAAGACAGACTATTTACCCATTTTATGTATGTACTATATTTTGTTTAATTAACAAAATACAGTACATATGTATTTTGATAATTTTTATGTTTATTTTTTATCAAAAATTAGTTGTAAGGTTGTGTAATAAATTCATTCATTTTATCTATACAATGCATTGACCTTAACAAAACTTGTTAGTATGTAGGTATTCTAGCAGCTGGAATGAATTTGGTATGTTTATTATGACATTTTAAAAACAAAGAGTAAACAAAATCATTTATATTTTGAAACTTGAAATATATAGTTTGTCTTTTGATACAAATTTCATTAATTTCTTAACATAGGGTTGCATTACTTTAACTATTTGAATTCAAACAAAGAAACTTCACAGGTAGGTAATGTATGGACATTATATTATTCTCTTAACTATAGAACTAACAACTTAAACTATTAGTCAAGCATAGCCTTTCTCCTAAGAAAAAAAAGTTTTTTGCTTTGCTGAAAAAGTCCTTAAAAGCTAAACGCTAAAGTTTATTTTCATAAAAAAATTAAAAATTCAAATTTCAATACCTTATAAAATTCAGCTCTGAAGTGAGCTCTATTTGTTGTAGGCGAAAGGTCAAATTGAACGATAGAAGAATAATAATAGCGAACAGCTGACAATCAGCTGTGTAACTCTACCTGTCATTGTTTTTTTTCGTAAAAGCCACGTGCATCGTGTATTCTTGCACAATGGCCAGTGCTAAAATGTACTGGACAGTATACAAGCAAAATTCCACCGTATTTCAACTGAAAAGAGTACAATTTTCCAACGAATCCAGGCTATAGAATTTTGAATAATGATCAAAGGAATTATAATTCGTTTGTCGCATTTCAAGCCGTAACTACTACGCGGTAAAGACGTATTTTGAGTAACAAAAGATATTGATAGAATGTTTTTTTTTCTTAAACTTCAGTTATGCAAAGAGGTTTCATTACCTGTACTTTTGAAATCAGCTGATGGATGTTTTTGGGATCAGCTGATGAGAAAGATCGAGAATCTTGCCGTGAGAATTTAAAACTTTCTAAAATTTAGTTAAAACTAAATTGAGTAAAATATAAAGCTTTTTTTTGGTTTTACGTGATTAGGAGAGGAAATATATTTTTTTCCTTTTTAGACGTTATTAAATACTACTACTTATTTGATAAGCGTATGCTTATCAAATTTTGACCATCTCATACATCGATAATTTTCAGTGTACATATAATCCTACAAATAATTAAATTTTAACTGTTCACACTCAGTTAAAATTATCAAATAAAAGTTTAGCAAATTTAGTAAATTCCTGTATAAGCTTTGTTACTTTTTGTTATTAATTCCATTTACTTCTCTATTAATTTATTCAGCTCATTATTTAAAAAAATGCTGGACAATCTACACAACATCATCTAGCCCCAAGCTAAACAGGCGGGAATCGAACCCGCAACCTTCAGCGTCGCAGGAACTTCAGCCGCCGCGCCACATCGGTCGTCAATAAGTATAGGTATTTAGTATTTACTTTGTCTGTAAAAGTATATTATGATTATTTGTTGGAGCATACTCCTAGTTAGTACTTGTTATGGTGAAAATAAATATTTCTTTCTTTCATTATCATTCATAATCATTATCATTTATTTACATTAAAATGTAAGTACAAAAGTTCTTGTTTATAAATTAATCGATCTCAGTACATTCTGCCTCGTCAAGGCGTTTCTTTTTTTCTTTCTTTCTTTCTAGTTAAAATTTTACTGGTTCACCCCGTCTAGTCTAGTCTAGGTTAGGTATCTCTTAGAACCTCTCAACCTATGTCTACAAGCCTCTTTTGCTAGAGGCTGTTAGGACAAGAGCTATTTAATATTTCTTTAGACGATTTTAAAAACGTTTGTTTTTGTTGATTGACTACAAAGAATGTTTTATATAAATAAATATATAGATTGTTAGATATAGCTCGGTAGATATATGTATATACCTAGATAGATAAGTTAGGTAACTATAGGTACACCACACAAAGTAATTACAGAATACATAAAACATAAACAATGGTTACACAATAGGCGGCCTTTTCGCTGGAAGTCATACAATTCACGAACGATACTAATGTTACTTACTTGAGCTCTGGGTTGAAGTCACATCATTTACTTGTTTTTTTTAATCTGGATCATATCATAAATGATTCTCTTTGTTTTCGATCCAAAAATCTTACTATCTGAAATAATTTTCTCAGCTCCGCATTAGGCATATTTAAAGAAAGATACATATACAGTAAAAATAACTTAAAGTACATAAACTTTTATTTAGAAACTTTTTAGCATTTTAAAAAATTTAACACTAATACAAATATCAACATTATCATCACGTTATAAGGTTTATTTTTGACTACCTACCTTTGTCATTGTCCCTTACGACAGCTGATCAGACAGCTGTGGCATACCTGGACTAAAGGGCCTGCAATTAAAATATGACCGTATTTGTATGTGGATAAAAGTGGTTTTGGTATGTAATGCCTTTTTATATTTAGGTTGTTGCTAACCAGGTTTTGAGAGACATATTTATAAAATTGGTTTACATATTACATTAAATACTTTCGTAGTAAAAAAAAACTTTTACGTGTTACGATAATGCTGTGTTAGGTTATTTCGTTACGGAATTTCTGGATTCTGTCTCCACGCTCAAGGTCCGCAATAGAAGCTATGCAATAGCTTAAAAACTTTTATGTGTTACGATTATGGATGGGCGGAGAGTATACACCCAATCTACCCATTTGGGTATATACCTGGGTCATTGGGTGCATTGAGGGTATATACCCGTATGCACCCATTTGGGTGCATTCAATTTCGATTTTCAAGAACAAAAAAAATAAAAACAAAGTATGCAAATCTGTTCTAACCATTATTTCCTACGAAAAGTGCCTTATAACATTTTTGGATTAAACGTATATTTTTAAAGTTATTACAGATTTAGTATTTTTTTTGTATGGAAATCAATGTTCAAGTAGCTTTGTATTCGAATATTGAACTTTTCGTGACTGATAAAATAGCTTTTCTTGAAGTGGTACTTTGAATCATTTAAATTTGAAGAGAATTGATATCGACCAAGCACCCAACGATCGAATATGATCGTTCATCCGGATTTTCGTATTATCCAATGGGATATTACACAGCCACAGCCAATCAATGTTGCTGAAATCCCTCTCAAAGTTGTGTAGGATCTGTCTACCTTGCACTGTGTGCTAAATGACCCGAAAATCAGACATTGCTTTTTTATTTTCTTAATCGAAAGCATAAGCCATTTTCTGGCTTATGCTTGAATTTTGGGAGTTCCCAAAGTTCAATTCATTTCTGATTTTCTGAAATTTCTCGTGCTATGATATCTGTTTTTTTCTATGATTTTATAGAATTCCCTAATAAAAGTAACTTTTGTGGAAATAATGTTTTTAAGTTTCAGTTATGGCATGCTAGAAAATCAACTAACTGCTATTTTCGATATCATATGACATGTTTCTAGATGAGGCATAACAAATATTCTTCTTTCGTGTCAACATTCCTTCAAATTGAATCCGCCCAGAAGGTTGCAAATACTATGACAGATACCGTAGCGGAGATCAAGTCGGCCTCAGTACATGTAGAGGGGCAGTTCATTAGGTGCTGCATGGTTCGGGGAGCAGCACCGCAGTCACACTGCACTTGAGACTGGTTTAACATTCCCCACTTACACAGGTTAGTTTTACACCGACCCACTTGAGCTCGCAACCTGTTAAGAGATTTCCAAATAGCATATGGTAAATCATCTCTAGGCGGTAAGTGCTCTTCAGGATCCAAGAAGTCTGAGGGAGGTGGCCATTTACTCTTCCACAAATCCAGTCTGTTCTCAAGGGGGTGACCCTGCAACGTCAAAGTGCACCTCAGGAAACTCTTGCGATTTTTGAGCCTACTCGGAACCACATTATAGCCATGTAGAGGATGTCGGGGGTCGGATTCCTGCTTACGCTTCTCATTCGAGCAGGCAACCTCCATTCTAATACTTAGAGGAGCTATGCGTGCCAGAGGGTATAGCAGATTAAGAGGCGACGGTTTTAGGCAACCCGTTATGATTCTGCAGGTGACATTTAGAGCAACATCTACGGCGCATGAAAACGCACTCCGATGAAATACAGTACCGGTAAACTTACCAGCGGAGTAGTTGAGTGCAAGACCCGTAGTACGTAACACATGCGGAGCGGCCCCCCACGTGTTGATGTTAGGCGGCGAAGAAGATTGTTCCTTGTACTGACTTTTTCTTTGGTCTTTTGGAATGATCCTTCAACATGAGGGCTCGATCCAGGGTGACACCCATATTGCACACCCGTATTTTGGTTTTGTTGAGTGTTCTATAGGTACGCCGTCCGTGATATGTTAAGGGTTCGTCTAGCTATGATGATTATGGAGATGGAACGCACAGGAGGAAGTCTTTGATGGATTTGAGTTATCGAACTTGAAAGTAATATTGTGGTGAAAGAATTAGCCAGCCTAAGACACTGCGTTACCGTGCCCTATCTGTTTCCGGGATGCGCCACGAGGAGGCTTATTTCATGCACCCAAACATTATTTTATAACAAATATTATCATTATACTTTCGATTACGCAAGACAAAAAATACTATGTCTGATTTTTATCTAGGCCGTGTTTTTAATCAATGTATTCTGCCCATACTCACCTATGGCTCCGAGACATGGCCAAGGAATACATGCATAAGATCAGAGTTGCGCAACGGGCAATGGAGCAAGCCATGCAAGGAATAACACTTCTAGACCACATACCGAATACAGAAATCCAACGTCACACAAAAGTTGTGGACGTAGGTTCGCGAATCGCGAAGCTGAAGTGGTAAGTGGAGATAGGCGGGCCACTTAGCAAGAAGAGACGATGGAATGTGGAGTAAGGCGATAAGGGAATGGTCGCCAAGGGATGCTCGTAGACTAAGTGGCAAACCTACAGCTCGATGGTCCTAAGACATTTATGAACGACGCAAGGGACCGTAACGAATGGCATAGTAAAGAGGAGGCCTAAACTCAGCAGTGGGTGCCAACGAACTGAAATGATGATGGTGATGTCTGCTTTTTGAGTCGTTTTGCACACTCAGATGCTGCAACTAGGTAGACACAACTTTGAGTAATAGGTCAGCCAGAGAATTCAGCTGGGCTGTACTGCTTTTGGGAAACTTCGTCAAGTTTTCTTGTCGCCCATTCCTCAGTGTTTAAAAATGAAAGTTTTATGTTGACACACAATGTTTTTCAAATATGTTATGTATCGATACGTTTACGAGTCACATTTAATCGTGCTTGAACGTTTGTTGCTGAAACGTGGACACTGACAGTAGGATTCACAAATCCACACCTGAAGATGCGATTGTGATAAACAAACGCAATAAACTTTAATTTTTTAACACTCAGTGAAATACGACGCATCATCCATCGCATGTCGTTCCATTTAGCCAAAGGGCGTCCTACAATTCGCTTGTCTTTTATTTTTTACCTGTGACTATTCTGTCATTGTTACCTACTGCTTGTTAAAATAGTAGGTTATATTAAACTGAGTAATTTTATAAAATTGTCTTAAAAAAAACCTACTTTTAGCAGTGGAATGGTTTACATTGATGACGATGAGGATAATTTCAAACTGGTGACTATAGGATGCACTCAGGTATAGTAGGCTCATAATCAAAACGTCAAATTGCTTTCGTGATTACAGTTCGTATCCTCAAATCTAATTTAGTATTGCGAACTACTATTTCTGACACTTTTGATGGTTGGCCGTTAACAATTCTCCTCTAACTTTAATGATTAAAAGTGTTGAAAATCTATTTTACCAGTCTTTAAAAGTTCAATGTTTGTATAAAAAGCTACTTAAACATTGATTTCCATACAAAAAAATACTAAATCTATAATAACTTTGAAAATATACGTTTAATCGAAAAATGTTATAAGGTACTTTTTGTAGGAAATGATGGTTAGAACAGATTTGCATACTTTGTTTATAACATTTTTTTTCTTGAAAATGAAAATTGAATGCACCCACCAAATGGGTGCATACGGGTATATACCGGGTGCATAAATGGGAATATACCCAGTACTGGGTAAATATACGGGTGCGTGCCCATCCATAGTTACGATAGCCCTAACCTAACCATACCTACATATACATATACTTAATATACTTATTATACTTTTAGTTGGTGCACTATTTTTTTAATATCAGAATCGACTCGACACCAATTATAAAAAGAGACGTGTGGCACTCGGAGACTGCCGCGGTAAAGCTATTGCATAGCATTTTTTGCTGGACTACGCATGCGTAGTGTTAGGTTATTTCGTTACGGAACTTCAGGATTCGGTCTCCACGCTCAAGGCCCGCGATAGAAGCTATGCAATAGCTTATAAATAAAATAATTAAGAACTTCCGATTTCAAATATTGTCTTTCCCGACGCGTTGTGTCAAAAAAGTAAGAAAAAAACGCCCACGCCCTATTCAACGTCCATAGAAGTTTGTCTCTCCCACGGTGGAGTACTAGTACGTTACAATACCGTTAGCCTCCTTACTGTCTATGGACTCCTAGTACTCGTGGGATAGAAATTACGAAGTTTTAAACATTATCGTTTTAATTATGGTAGACATCTGAAAATCATAAAAATACACCAAAATAAAAACGCGATTCGAGATGTTTTTTCATGTAAAGTTGGCTAATAATAAGTTAAATAAATAATTAAAAAACCAAACGCCTACGCACTACTCAATATTCAAAGAAGTTTGTCTCTCCCACGGTGGAGTTACGATCGATATTGTTTAAACTCTTTGCTGCTTATATTCTCCTGGTACTTGTGGGATAGAAACGCCGGGTTCGATGATGCATATTTTAAAGCCGTTTTCATTAAATATGTGAAAAAAACCTGGTATTGTATGTACATTTTAAATTAGTCAAAAAGTACACGCAAATTATTTTTCTATATAGAACCAATGCTTTTTTCTACGCACTAATTTTCTAGGCAACCAAGCGTATGATTATTGTCTAAGTACCTTATATTTTGGTATGCTATTTTCATGAGATTCCTGAAAAGTATCAAGAACTGAATAAATGAAATACGAATAAACAACGCATTTTTTTTAATTTTCTAAACAATTTATCTAAGTTTACTAACATCAAAAAGCTATACAAAGTGGCATACTATTATTCTTGAATGAATTAATGAAAATTCTTTATTGTACACCTTGAATACTAAATGAAAACAACAGATTACAAAATTAAATAAACTAAATGTAGTTTTCAACGGTAAACGGGATATTTACCTTTTTACGGGATTTTTGAGTTTGATTATTTCCCGATATTTCGGCACAGTTGCATGCGCCATGATCACGGGTCGAACTGAAGTCATGGTAAATATCCCGTTTACAATGAAAACTATGTTCAAAACCGTGATAGTTTCAAATATTATATAAACTAAATGTAGGTACAATGGGCGGCCTTATCGCTAAGTAAGCGATTTCTTCCAGAAATTCTTGGTTTGATATTTTATTTTAAAAGCAATATACTTGTCTTATAACCCCTTACCAAGCCATTGAACCATGCGATCATCTGGCCCGCCATACCTTGGAGGCCAGACAAGGCCGGTATGCGAAAATAAAAATAATATGCTTGCTATATTCATAAAACAGCTGGCGCGAGGCACGCGTCGTCGGCGTGTGCATTCTACCAGTGACAGCTTTGGATAAAAAAAAAAAAAGTTTAATATCTAGCCTAGTACAGTCCTTAATAGCCTCACGAAATTGTGAAACGAAATGACAGGCGTCACAGCTCTGCCTTCCACGCTGTTTGATTCCCACCCAGGACATTTTTTTGTGTCCATCACACAAAAATTCTCTCTATTGTGCCGTCATTCGGTCATTCGGTCTTACAACGACCTACTTAAATTGTCTAATCTATGCAAAACTCGCATAAGGAGATTTTTGTAAAAAAGTGAGATTTTTGACAGATAGGTATAAGAAAAATTGATAGATTGAAATATAAACTTATTTTTATCGTAAAATATTAAAGATACCTGAGTAAGATTTAGTCTAAAATTAATGATGTTATTTTTTTTTTTTATTAAATACATTACTCAATAACATAAACTTGCCAAATTATTTAGACTTTTTTACATTAACTGTTATATAATTTTAGTTTTTTTTACATAATTGCGCAGTTTATAATGTTACCTGTCCAATTCTAGTTTAATTATTAAACTTCAATTATCGGCTTCATCTAATTGAAATATATCAGTAATTGCTGACAGATGCATTGTCCGATGTAATTGGTGAAAAAAATGTAATTGTTCGATCAATTTTGTTCGTAACCTTTGGAAATATTTCTTAAATATGTTGAACTAGTTTAATATAGAAAACAGATGTTTTTGAGCGTTGCTCTGCGGGAGATGTGGCATTTTTGTTAATATCTATAAAATTTAGCTTCTACACGAGCATATATACTATAAATTTTACATAATATAAAAACTATATAATATATTGATATTAAACGAGATATGTATTATAGAAATAAAATATTTGATGATAAACAATCATTAAAACTATTATAACAAATAAAAACAGCAGTTTAATATTACTAGATTATTGGTCTAAGTCAGCCTAGTGCGGGCACCAAGAAACATGTTAATACAGCAAATTTTATCGTAATAAATTATTTTTGGGAGTATTGCCAAAAACCGAGACAAGTAAAGGGGTTTGCCCAGGGTAGCATAATAACAAAAATATATCAATTATATTTGCAAAAAAAGTTAACTACTTTTTAAATATTAGTACCTAGTAAATTACGTCGTGCTGTAGAATTGGCCAAATATTTATGTAAATATACATATATATAACACAGTAGCATCGATACGAAAAGAAGAAGAAGAAGTACCTAGAACATATCCAATCAATATGAAAGTTCAAGTTAGTTGCATCGTGCAGAAAAAGCACGATCCATACATTTTAAAATAATGTCTGTCTGCGTGACGGTAGTATTTAAATGTACTTTTTATAACTCGATACCGATAATCTAAAGCAAACGCAGTCCCGCCCGCTTCCGGAAACATGTCACGACTGCATCTGTCATGGCCGCCTGTCAAACTACTGTCACTATGGTGTGAACTTAATGGAAAGTACACTGTATGATTATTGTTCTAAAGTGTATGTTTCAAAGATAATTGTAGGATTATCTACTATTTTCTTTGAATAGACACGTATTTTTGGTATATATTTGGAAATTTTGGAAATATTCGTCGACGATTAATCAATTAAAACTCTGTTATCAATCAATTCACAGAGCACGTCCACTGAAGACGTGCCGAGGCGTGAGTCATTGTATTTTGTCTGAAACTTCTTATATAAATCGGCTTTTAGTGATATACCTGTTCTATTTTGTTATAGCTAATTTACTTATTTAATTACTATTTTAATTTACGCACCTAGTTAAAAGGAAAATAATTAACTTTTACCTATAAATTACACAAATATAAAGTTCTTTTGTCTGAAACTTTTTATATAAATCGGCAATTAGTGATATACCAGATCTTTTTTATCATCGCTAATTGCTTATTTAATTACTATTCTATTTACGCACCTCATTAAAAAAACAAAAAACTTTTACCTATAATTACATAAATATAAAGTTCATATTATTTATAACTATCTCAAATTACATTTCAAAATGGCACGCGTCACCTTTACACTGAAACCATGGATTATAAACTAGTCACTATCACACGTGCCCTTTTCTTTGAACTTTCCACACCCTCTCATTATTAAAAAAAACACCTTTCTAACGCACATGTCGATATAACTCTCAAAAATCAGACGAAAAACTACCTTATTTGTTTAAGACTAGAGCTCGTGTCGTCATATCGCGAGTGTGTAGTCTCAAGTCAATTTTTAAAATTTTCTGTTTATATTGAATTTTATGTTCTGAGTAATAGAAGCTAGATTGAAATAGTAAATGTTTTTACAGCGTGGTAATTCGAATTTCTTTATCGATAAAGTCGATATTTCGAATTTAACATCACAATTTTGTTGGTTATTTTGAGTTCTATTGTCTATGAAATAAAGGTGTGGTAGTGACACCTTGATCAATTACAATGTAATGTGCAAACGGTAAATGTTACAGATGTGAATGCAGCTTAGCAAGATGATAGATACAATTTTTTGCACGAAGCTTTTAAATATTGCTGCTTTGCCACTTAGCTTATAAAATATTGGTAGGTATTACATACTAGATGGTTTTTGAATAACAATAATTCTAGTAAAGATATACTTAAATCAAAATATAAATTAAGTAATTTTCATCTGAATTTACTCTAAATAAAAAAAATTCTCTGTAATCTAGTTTTTTTCTAGTTGGGGATACTTCGGATTTTAATAAAGTTTTTGTAATATTAAAAAATAAATATTCACATATAATACCACAAGAGCTTCAAAATTATCGGGTATTTCCCGATAGGTTCGTTGCAAACAAATAAGCGCGAGTGATTTTTCCTGAAAAACTTGACGATTTTATTTGTTTGCAGGGAACCTTGAGGGAAATGCCAGATAATTTTGAAGCTCGTGTGGTATTCGGGGGATTATTTTTCCGTCCCAAATGTCGGCCAATAGAATTGCACCATGAGACGTATTAATGGGAACATTTCCTTTGACTTTTTTATCGATGGTGGACAGAGAACAAACTCCAAATCGACTCATTTTCATGCAAAATCTCCAATTTTCACAATTGAATTCAACCTGTCAGTTTGACGTGTTTGGATCATGTTGTGTAGCAACGACCAGAGAAAATTTTCAAAAAATTATCAGTATAATACCATGTAGGTTGTACCACGTGACGTCGAATGTTGCAATTCTATTGGTCGATATTTGGGTCGGAAAAATAATCATTGACATTTCACACATCGCTTGTACAAGCTTTTGCTTAGTTTAGGACTAGGGTTTTATGTGTGAAATGTCCTTTATTATTTATTAATTTAACTAATTACCCTAAATATCATACAATATACATAAATGATTATTCTACCTAATTGTATAGTAGTTGTTATATCCCACAATCGCCCTATATACCAATTTAAAAGGAAACTATTAACCTTATGACTCTGCTAATTAACTAATTGGTGGTAATGAAAGGAGAAGGTGCTGGTATGACGCATCTATTCAAATTAGACCTTCCGTTCCGACAGGAGTCACAGCTCAGTTGGTAGTAGCCTTCCATGCTATGGGTCGTGGGTTCGATCCAGACAGAGAACAAATGTACAAACACTAACACAAGTGAGCGAGTCACAGCTCAGTTGGTAGTAGCTCTGCCTTCCATGCTGTGGGTCGTGGGTTCGATCCACTCAGGGAACAAATGTTTGTGTGATGAGCTTTGATTACTATGGGTGCAATTCAGATTAAATTAATAATGATAAGTGTTATTTATTCACAAACAAATTATACGACTATCACAGTATTTACAAAATAACATGTTAAAGATAAAATACAAGGAAAAGCTGAGCTAACTGCAGACCGATGCAAATGATCTAAGTATAGATAGCTCAACTGCTCTAAATCAGTATCAATCGGAAGCGTACCATAGTAATTTACTTACTTATTACAGCTTCTGAAAGAGAAAAAATCTAAACTGAGTTTTGTTTAAAAAATATTTCGTTAACTTTAAAATCATTGTTTATATATGGGGATTCATTGAATTTGATTTTATACGTCCAAAATTCCCAGCATACCAAAATCATCTTAACAAGGTCTTTGAACCTTCAAAAGTACCACCAGATGTCGCGAATGTTAGACCAAAAAAAAACACACGCGCGTGCAGTCTCCGAGCAAGGTGCAGGTTTGCATCTGGCGCAATGTGGCATAGACGTGGATTCAACAATAATACTAGATATTATATCCTACTAATATTATAAATGCGAAAGTTTGTATGTTCGTTACTCTTTCACGCGAAACTACTGAATGAATTTTAATTCAAATGAAAATGCGTGACAGGCGTCACAGCTCAGTTGGTAAAAGCTCTGCCTTCCATGCTGTGGGACGTGGGTTCGATGCCCACCGAGAGCAAATGTTTGTGTGATGAACACAAATATTCAGCAACCTAGTTCCCATAGTACAAGTTTTGCTTAGTTTGAGACCAGAGTGTTATGTGTGAAATGTCCAAGAATATTTATATTTATTTATTTATTCAATAAAATAACAAAGATCACTTTGAAACTTCTTACATACTAGGTGAATCTAGGAGCCAGTTCGTCATGACCAGAGTCTCGAAGAACAGGCAAGAAGCTAGGTCTGGATCCTAGCGGGTTTTTGATTTTTATATGATCCTTATAACAATTGTTTATTAAAGACGTTGGAGCTACATCGTCCCAAGCTTGCTTGTCTTCTAAATATTCAGATATATTATAAAATGCCTTTCAAAGGAGTTTTCGTTTTATTAAGTTTAAAGACACTTTATAGTTATGTAGTTTTATTAAGTTAAATGAAAATTTACAATCATGTTGTTTATAAATCAGAATAATAAGTAGGCTATAAATTTATCAAAATGTGCGAATTTACTAAAATAGAATAGAATAGAAAACTCTTTATTGGTACACCAAAAATAAAATTACAGGTAACAAAACAAAGAAACATAAATGGTTACACAATGGGTGGCCTTATCGCTGAAAGCGATCTCTTCCAGGCAACCGAAATATAACGAAAGTAAGACGAAGTCGCGAGCACCAGCTAGTATAGTTAGATATATAGATAAAGATATAGTTATAATACAAGGCTTTCTTTATATTCATGTAAGTATGACTTTAAATGAAACTCGTTTGTAAACTGGACAAAGAAAATTACAACGGACGCATATTTACAAAACAAACAACATGCCATCTGCTGAAAGAGAAATTTTATTGTGAATTTATTTATAAAAAAGAAATACTGAAATACATTTAATTAGGTATAATGTACATTAAAATGAACTTTCGCTATTAGAACTCATAGTAAAGTAAAGAGCTCAGAATTCATACGGTCTATCTAATAAAAAGTTAGCGCAGACTTGATGTATTGATTACCATACGTAATGATGACATAATCATTAATTGTTTGTGTATAAAAATATTTTCTATAAATGAAAAATGTTGATACACTACACTACCATTAGATGCAATAAAGTATAACCCGCATATGGTAACTTTCGACCACCCAACCAGAAATATCTAAAATGAAATCTTTAGTTTTTACACTTTGTTTTGAAAATAATAAATAATGTATCTATATCTTCTTGACTCAACTTTGATATTTATTTTTGTAGTTTGGATTTTCCATGCAGTTTTTATTTTCCTCATGGCCGAGTTTAGCTACAAAGATAACACAGTAATAATAAGCAATATTTCCGAATAATTTTAATAGTCTCACTCCTAAAACTTATTTTGTTATTGAACACAAATTGCCTCGCTGATCTAACAATGAAAATTAGCGCAGCTAAAACAGAAAAGCCCTTTGTCCATTTCATCTGCTAATTCCGAAAATAAAAACCTACCCCTGTTGACATTCTCCCAGTTCTGTCTCTGTGTAACCTACAGCGGGGATAGAGACAGCTGCAAGGGCTGGTTGAATGCGCACGCAGCCTAGGGCTTAGCTTACGTTCACGGGAGCCGTCACTCTGCCGGCAGGCCGCGTCGCGAGCGGTCGTTTCGCGTTCTTCGGGTAGCGCTCATCGCATCGTGACAAGAACATTATACAAACGTGACTGTGAAATCGTGACTCTCGTGTGCTATGAATTAAAGTTTTCTACTAAGGATATAACAAATGATGGGAGTAAGCAGTTGTATGATCGTGAGGCAGGCTAGGGGCCCGTGCCAGTGTCCGGCCTGCCCTAGGGCTTCGGGACATGGTTCGATGCCTCCTCAGACGCTCGTTCTGCCCCCGATGGCGTTGGAGCCGGAGACCACTCCAGTGAAGGACAAGAAAGGTTCTAAAATGAAGGTGTTGAAGAAGATCAAGAAAAAAATCGGGCTCGGTAAGTTCAGCGGTTAACTTTTAACGGTTTACGCTATCTCAGATAAAGTATCTTGATATGAGTTACCGACGTAAATGTGCCGCAGTAAATCACATAAAAAATCTGAGCTTTATTCTCATCTCTGTAATAAATAAGTGTTGTTTAGTTGTGTCAGTTTGCGTGAGAACGTTAGTTGTGTACTTACGCGCTGGGGTCCTTGATGAGCAATTGCGTAACGGACTTTTGTAAAAAATGTAGGTTGGTGCATTGTGGTTTACTATGTCGAACATAATGCAATATTTGTAATTATTTTGGTTTAAGACGTTTATTTTTAACTATGAGTTATTGGAGTTTTTAAATGATGCTACATTCAAATTATAATATACTAGTTGGTGCCCGCTACTTCATCTTATTATCGTTACATTTTGAATTTGCACTAATTTTGATAAATAAAATAACAAACATACATCCATCCATACAAAACTTTCGCGTTTATAATATTAGTAGGATGTTTTAAATGATCAAATATTTTGCACAACATTTTGAGATTATACAAAAATTTGCAAGATACTGCAATAATTTTCCTTGAAGTTATAGATGTTTAAGAGTAAAATGCGCTAACCTACATTCATATAATATGTAACTCTGTATAGCGTTTTGATAACCTCTCAAATTAAACCAATCAACTTTATCTCGCAGTATTTTTGCATTAAAATATCGTAAAAGTCTTGGGTGCAGTATATATTTATCACTTATGACTGGCGCGTGCCATCTGCCCTGAGCTGATAATGATCCAGTTTTTCTGGTGTCTACCACCTGTCTTTGCACCTTTTGTAGGTAATTTACAATTTTGGTATGTTGTATGTAGGTACAAGAACAACACAAGGTAGACAAGAAACTTTTTATACGGTCATTTAAAAATAATTATATACTTTTGACCAGAACACGCCTACTTCATTTATATTTATCTACCATTTTAAAGATAATACAGAAGTGGTATCACTTTTTGGTATGATTTTAATTAAAAGTATATAAAGCTGGATTTAAATGTATAAACAATCATTTTTGAATTAATTCAACAACAAAGTAAGAAAAATAAGCTTGATCTCTCATTAAATGAAATTATAAAAGAGGTCTTAAGACTCGCTTATCCGCCAGATTTAAATATAAGATTAGATAGAATAAATATTAAGCTTTTATTTTCATCTAAGTAACCTTTTTGCTCGTATTTATTATAATTATAACAACTTAAATAAAAGTAACCGCTGTAACCTCTTGTCGTGTTAAAAACAGTAAAACAAAGATTAAGCCCGTTTATAGCATAACCTTAATAGTGCTTATTATAAGTGTAGTAATTAAAATTTCGAAACTTTTTCGAACGGCGACCGAAAATATGAAGAAATCGTCTTACGCTATTTGTGCATGTGGCAGACGATACACTATAAGGTCTAAAAAAATTGGCTTACTTTTATTTCTGAAAATTGTATTAAAAGAAACATTGATGGAGCAAGATGGCCCACCTGATGCTAAACTGAGACTATAATAATGCATTTATAATAAGAGATCACGTCCACTGTAGGCACATTTATTACGGCATTTTTTTGTAGTAGTAAAAATGCCACAAAAGTACAACCAGTTGTACTCTTTAATACTACTAATGACGTTGCGCATTACATTACTAAGAATAATAAACATTTCTTTCAAAAATACACAAAGTAATTTCATTGTTCTCGAAAATTTACTTGAACAGAAACAAAGGTAGCATCTGGATGGACTTCTCGGCAAAAGCCATTTGCGCCAGATGCGATGCGAATCCATTGTTCGATTTCCGAGTTCCGGTACATATGTTTCGTTCGGCTCAAGATTAGGGGAAATACGAATTTTAATTTAAAACTGAAGAATCTGTATGATTTTGAATTTAGAACTGTAGAATCTGTACGAATTTGAAGTTAGAACTGAAGTTCCTGTATTAATTTGAATTTAGAATCTGTATGAATTTGAATTTAGAACTGTAGAATCTGTACGAATTTGATTTTAGAACTGTAGAATGTGAATTAAGAACTCAAGAATCTGATAAATAAATGAATTTCAAAATGGGTTTGAAAATGACCGATGACTTGACGACCGATGTGGCGCGGTGGGCGATGGTCCGCCTGCGACGCGGAAGGTTGCGGGTTCGATTCCCGCCTCGGGATAAATGTTTGTATGTTCTGCAAATATTTATTCCGGGTGTTCTGGGTATTATATGTATAATAAAAAATATCTATCTATGTATTATATTGTATTAAGTATGTCAGTCTTCTAGTACCCATAACACAAGCTTTGCTTAGCTTGGGGCTAGATGATGTTGAGTGGATTGTCCAGCATTATTAAAAAAAAAAAAAAAAAAATGGGCCCAGAACTCAACAATACGTAAATACAAAAAAAAAATCGTCAAAATTAATTAAAGAGAATCACATGTAACAATATTATAAGTTTATGATTTAATTCAATATTAGAAAATCTGAAAACGTTTATGGGTTCATGAGTTTGGGAAGTAAATATGCCAACCGGACTATGTCAGATGACTTTAAAAAAAAAAAGCTTATTTTTTCTCGTTTTGAACTTTGTCTTATTTTGAACACAATATTTAAGTAATGTATACGTATATAAACAAAATGTAATCTATAGCAAATTAAATATTTTTATAACAAGCTTATCAATAGGAAATATGTTTTTTATCGTATCCGTTTAGTATTGTTATTGTGTGAATTTTCCAGTGCTTTACTGAGTATAGATAAACATAAATAGGCAAACAATATATTTTTTGTAAATACATACATAGAATACATAAGTAAGACAGAGTCACAGAACAAACATCAGTGCCCATCACACTAACGTTCGTTGTCGATAGGGGGGATCGAACCCACGACCCACAGCATGGACAGCTCCTAATAACTGAGCTAAGACGTTAGTTTGCCAAGCTAGATTACATTAGCTTTGAGCATATAAAAAAGTAACATACCTATCTATACTTACCTATTTCTACCAAAAAGGTTGCCATACCTTCTTGCCTAACATTTCTTATCAGAGATATACCTCTCTCGTTCTAACTTACCTGAAGTATCGTTTTGTCTCTGTCAAGTATATTTTCAAATTTCGAACAGCTGTTTGTTGTTTCGCAACGGGATCTTGAAAGCGTGCGCCTGCGATTGTGCTAGGGTTGTCACTTTAACACATAGTCAAATAAAATACTTTTAAAAATTAAAATATAAGAAATGTCTCTCTTCTCTTTGTAATAAATCTAAAAATTTAATTTTGTGAATTATCAACTATATTACAAAATATAAATAAAAGGTAATCTTATCGTAATAAAATTGTAATTAGTTATCTAAAAAACGTAATTAATACCTTTTGATATCTATGTATGAACTTTGGGCTATATATAATATCGTTTGTTATTTAATTTCCAAAAACAAATACAAATATGTAACATATTTTGTTTTATTAAATAAGTTTTTATTTAATTTCAATTATTACAGTATTCACAAAATGTACATAGGCATTTAAAATACTTACATAAGAAATAGAGCTATCTACAGACGCAAACGATCTATAGATATTTCAACTGAATAAAATATATAAAATACATAAGAAACAGTCGATTTATCTACAGACGCAAACGATCTATAGATATTTCAACTGATTAAAATAAGTTACATTTTGTCCTGGTAAAAACCAAGTAGGTATGAAACAAAAGAGGTAAAATTTAGTTTGGTTTTTAATTGTATGCTTTTATGATAAGGAAAAAGGTCAACTGATAAAAAAACAGTAGTTTTTGTGAGTCACCCACGTGTTGCACAACACTTAAAAGTTTTTAACATAACGTTAAATATCCTTAGTAAATTGCATCATTGTAAGGAAATATCATCAACTAACTGATTCCCGCGACTTCGCCTTAAAATCGTTGTATTTTGGATAATTCACATATCTTTATAAATAGCCGATGTGTTATTCTGATGTATAAACTACATTATTGTAAAGTTTACTTAAAATCCATTCTGACAAGAATAACAAACATACCATATCATAGTTTTCATTACAAACGGGATATTTACCATGATTTGTGAGTTTGATTATATCGGGAAATAATCAAACTCACAAATCATGGTAAACATCCCGTTTATAATGAAAACTATGTTCAAAACCATGATAGTTTCAAATATTATACCATGTCATTTTTCACACAATCCATCCATATTTTCTTACCTATCTCTTCCTCTATATCCATTCACAATCCAAGTACTCCTTTCGTCACATGACTTTTTAAAATTTAAAATTGCTGATCAACTTTAAATTAAAATAATTACATCTTAGGACACAGCCCTATGTTGCCAGGATCAGCTGCTGACATTTAAAAGTCCCGAACATCTGGTCTATTGTCAACTTTTTTCTTCATTCGGCCTTCCCTAGGCTGTATGGAGCGTGGCCGTTGCCTTATGCGATTCTGAAAAAAAAAAACTTTGTCTATGATATTCGGTTTCGTACTTCGAAGTTTGAAAAAATCTTATTCATTGCGATTTATCAGCTGATCGTACGGAACGTGGCCATTATGAAAAAAAAACTGGGTTTCGGTATTTTTCTTTGAAACTTGAAAAAATATATTCTTGTATGCAATTCAACAGCTGATCGAATTTGATGAAGTTATCGATTTGAATTCACAACGGTTTTGCAAAAAACGTTTCTAGTACAAGTTATTTATGCTGTATGTTTTTTTAATATGTTGAAGTATTGTAATATAAAAAAACTCGGTCTTGACTAGGTACGTTAATTTTCTTTACTTTTTATCATTTTTCGTTTTATTCCCATAGTACAAGGTTTGCTTAGTTCGGGACTAGAGTGTGATGTGTGAAACGTCCGTGAATATTTATTTATTAATAAAAAAAACTACGAAATTTCAATTATCTAAGTAATTATAAATATAAGCTCCAATAATTATATAAAAACTTTATATAATATCTATCTGAAGGAATCCTTCAGATAAAAAAATATACAGCTGTGCAACGCACGAACGAGATGAAAGATACATCTAAGTATATGTTAAAAAGAGACGGAGAGATCAATTTGAAAGGTGTACCGCAACAGCTGATGCATTTCGATATATTTATTGTCCAGATGTAGTGACCGGTCTATCTGCTATTTTGTATATAAAAGGTGGTTTTCTTGAGTATTAAAATAGCGTAAAAGTGGCGAACGTAGTCTTTCCTGTGGATAAGGCCGACTAGACAAAGGATGTTATAGAAAAAACGTCTTTAAAAAAATTACATGAAAAAAAACTGACGAGACATTATTATATTAACATGCCCAATATGTTTTTCGGCTAAAAACAGTTTTTCTCAATTTTATATCAATTATAGATTTTTTACATTTCTCAACATTATTCAAAAACAAAAGAATGAATTTGATAAACATACAAAAACTTATAAAATAATTCGATCCAGACCTAATTAAAAGCAATTATTTTATAAATAACAATAAAAAACATAAAGCAACATAAATTCAATCTCTAATTTTAATAACAATCATTCACTCTTCCCAAATCGTGACCGAACTGTTTTTAATTGAACGAGAACAGAGCCGAAAGGTATGTAATTTCGTAACGAATAGCTTCTCGTTCCCACGGTCATTAGTGGTCAGTTTGGTCACCGAATTGTATACATTGAATACTCTAGACGCTCTAAAATATCTAGATCTTTTAGAGCGGGTGCATTCCAATTTTAAGGACTGTGCGATGACCTTGAACTAATGAATGAATAAATAAATTTACAAGAGAACGTTACTCTAGTTTAAACAAATATATGAATTTGAATAATAGTCATATTTGCAAAATTTATTGGTCATATGGCCCAATTTGGCAATATTTTTGCAAATACACTTGGCGTATTAAAATATGTGATATTATTGAGATATCTTTCACAGCTTTTACTGTAGGTAAGTACCTATCTTAAAATCTTCAAGGATGTTTTGCTGATAGGTATACCAATAGATCCCATGAAAGGGTCGAATTTCCCTCTGAACACTGATTGTGACATGTCACAAAAACTAAAAACCAAGAAGTCAATATTATTTAATTTAATTTATTTTTGGCAAACTTACAGCTATGTACGTCATTGGTATATGTTGCTTATGTAATATGTGCGGGTACATGTGTACACTTACAGTAAGGGCCAATCACAAATTTCCATGATAGTAGTAGAGTTAGCTAGACTTGATGCGGAGTAGCATCGCACTCTCTCTCGTTAGTTACATTCGTGGTTTCCCATGACCTCCCGCCCTCCCGCCCTCCACACCTCTGTACAACCAGTTTAAAGGTTATTATATCGATTTGAACTGTACATAGCGTAGCCATGCTTGTACCATACTATAGAATAGAACAATTTATTGCCAAAAAGAAAGGTTAACTTAATTTTTACAAAAACACACTTATATTGACTTCTATACAAGGCTTTTTCATTGTTATATTTAGTCTTAAACAATTTAGTCATTGTAGTTTCACATACGATTTATATAGAATTGTTTATTAATTAATAAATCCTCCGTATATTTAATTGTAATTGATAAGTGTAGAAAGAATAAAAGTAAGCAATTAAGTATAATGATTAACACTAATCAGACGCGACCAGGGGGCTGAGCACGAATAAATGTAACAATCGCAACCGTATCGAAACAGTGACGTATTTGAGACACACTGCGCGTCGACATCAGCTTTACTGTCGAGCTGTCTGACGAATATGCAGCGGTAACGCGCAGTGTGTTTTGAATACGTTACGTTTACAAATGTCACATTTATTCGTCAGACCTCGGTACCAGTACCTCTACCATGAGTTGTCACAGTAAAATCGCCTGACTTTACTACAGTAGTTACGTAAATATTAGTACCTATTACAAATTTTAGTACCCAACTATCCGCTAGAGGCGCTGTACAAATCTTCATACATTTTTTTAACTACAGACGCTAGCGAGTATAGTATAGTAAAAACTCATGGTAGAGCTACAGACTATAAAAAATATCTCAATTACAATATAATCGTTATGAATCACAAAGCACCGAATTAAGAAGTTAAATAAACACTTGAACCTTTGCTATTTAGTACTAAAATTATATAACTTTATAGTCAAACTTGACGACAAAACTACGCTTAAAACGCATCTAAGTCGTAAAAACCAGATAAGCTTCGAGCCACGTATGATCTTCATTTTATATAGTTTTATGTTGGCCATGATCTGAATTATAATGGTTCTCAGAAAATAACTACTTTTCTACGCCATATAGCATATGTACCTAATATTATTACAAAATTAAATATAACAGACAATCGTACTCAAATAAATTACAGTCATACAAAAACACATTAATAAAAATTACCAAAGTACTAATCAGATCTTGATTAAATATATGGGACCACCTCTAAAAGAATCATCAAAATCGGTTCACAAAATGTCGTTACAAAAATAAACAGTCGAATTTAGAACCTTCTTTCTTGAAGTCGCTAAAAAAACATAAATATTTACAAAGAAACAAAATCGGATAATCATGTTTTAAATACATATACACAAACAATAATATTCATTTTTAATTATCGTCCGTACTTTTACAATATTTATGTATTTTCCCACAAAATCTTTAAAGTAATTATAACAATAGTCAAAAACGTCTGGCATCCAGATGTGACAAGGCAACCCTTTGACAAAAGAGAAAATAAAAAATTTCGACGAAAAATTTTCGTGAGAACCCGGTAAACTAATTCCAACATCTTGTATCTTATTACAATGGAATAAGATTGAATTTTAAAGCAAACATTCTATTACTTAGTGACCTTAGTTACCGCGTGCAAATGTTATTTCACTTAGGCTTTATTACTTTTAAAATAAGGACTATTTTCAATTGTAACATACAGGTGAAATATCAAATTTTCAAAATAAAATCTAACCTTAAAATGAAGCTTATGCCAATTGTAATAAAGGCGCAAGTTGTGAATAAGTGATTAAAATTTGCAAGATGGCTAGCTTCCGGGATCCGCGAGTGTGTAGAATCTATTATTGACACTCACCTGCCTTTTGAGGCACCTGATTGTCATATAGCTGTTCATATCCGCTGAGTGTCGGCGACATCTATTCAAATGAACACCTTTGGTTTTCGTACTTAGAAAACGGAAGTTCAAAATTTGTCATTTTTCTTCAATATTCGTACATTCGACAGCACTACACATATTTAAATCTAGACTTACGAAGATATTGTTGAAGGGATGCTTCTATGCAGTCAATGAATTTATATTTTTTGACTATTCCTCTGACATTTTAATTAATTTATGTGATAATTTATTTGAAATTATGTACTACGATTTTAATTGTTGTTGACTAAATGAAATGAAACTACTTAAGTACTTACATATAATTCTCAATTAGAAAAAAAAAATATGTCAAGTCTATGGCATAGTTTTTGTATTGGTTCTAAATTTAGGCTTCGAAAATGCATGGCATTTGCAATAAATTTGTCTAAAAAAAAATACGATTCTAGTAACTAACAGTAGATTTTATTCAGCATTATCTAATCCGATTTGGACGCGCGGTAAGATTTTTATGACTCAAGTCTCTGTTTTCGACGAACTTCAAAAACCAAGGTATACCCGCAGGTATCCGTCTCGCTCTTTCACAAAGAAATGTCGCAATCACGTGTCTCTCTCTAGCATTGCTCTCGCTCCGCGTTCTCACGGAGACCGTGGGAACGGCACCTTTCGATGCGATGTATCGATTTGTCACTCGGATCGATTTTGTTTGTAAACATAACAGTAAAATCGATATTGAGATGACCATCCGATGATTAGTCAAACGTTTTTATTTTGACTTTGTGTCTATCAATTAGAAGTTTACATAATGAAAAGAAAATTTACATTTTGTATCGTAATTGAATTTTAATTTGATAAGTCGTTTTAAAAGTCCCACATAAACTTCCTAACATTATTATAACTAATCACTTAATTTCCCGAAGCATAATATTAATATAAAAAAACAAATGTTACATATAAAAGAAGACATATCATGTTCTCATTATTACAATAACTACTTACCACAATTATTATTTATTTTTAGCTTTAATCTGGCCCATACTTAGAGGATTCGATCCCGGGCGATTTTTTCTAATCCCGGGATTCGGGATTTTCAACAGTTAATACCGGGATCCCGGGATAATCCCGGGATTGTATTGGTCAGTGGTAGCAAAATAAAAGTAAAACATATCACAATCAAACTTTTATTTTATATCTTTACTTAAATCTTAAAAAAAAAAACAAAATTATATTTTCTTCTAATAAAATTGACAAAGGCTCTTATAAAATAGTTTAATGAATTATTGCATATTTAGTTTATTTTATTTTACAATAAACTTGAAAAAACAACTTCTTAAAATTTGTCTAACGAGATCAATGTTAATAGGACTCATATTTTAAATAAAATAGACTACAAACTATTATTCACTTATGTAAGCCACGAAAATAAAATCTACTAGCTGACTCGCGCCCACTTCGTTGGGCATAATTCGACCGTTTTTCTCCGATTCACTTTTCAAAACGTATTAAGCCTAAAGCCTTTTTATTTTTCGGTTTTTTATATAACCTAGTAGATCCCGAGATTACCCCTTACAATTTAACAAATACACAAACTTTACCTCTTTATAATATTAGTATAAACTAGTATAGATGAAATAACAACTCATCCAACGTCTCATCCGAAAGCAAACTTCTTAATTTATTGCACAAATATGACTTTTAACGTCAAATGAAAGTAAGTGCGTTTTGTTTCACGCACATTTTTGTTGATTTTATTAAAAATATATGAATCCCGAAAATCCCGGGATTTATTGATTTAAATCCCGGGATTTTCGGGACTAAAATATGAGCGGGATCCCGGGATCCCGGTTTTCGGGATCCCGGGATCGAATCCTCTACCCATACTATTCATCACTAAAATATCGAAACAGTGACGTATTTGAGATACACTGCGCGTTAACATCAGCTTTACTATCGCACATTACAACATTAACGCGCAATGTATCTTGAATACGTTACGTTTACGATTCTCATATCGTTATGTCTTTAAATCTCAAACACATCAATATATACTTTAGTTCTTTGTCTTAACAAAAGCTTTACAAAGAGATAATGATTCATCGGAACCTTGTAATGAAGTCGTGGTCCATTAATTACGGCTTATGACGTAACTGTACATTTTAAAAGAAAATTTATGAATCTATGATTGTCGATGGTCTACGTGAGAACATTGCGCAGCTTTTTTTTTAGGTTATTTATGTTTGATTTTGGTTCGAATAATTTGATTTTAGTGTTGTTAAGATTGGGGAGACCTTTGCCCAACAGTGGGACAATGTCGGAAATAACGATGTTAAACGGCCATGATGACAAATTGTTACAATCTATCATTTTTGTATTTCTACTTCTGATAGCAATAAATTATTTGTACATATATCTTAATTAATTAATTATTCAGTTTTGATAATTTACAGATTTTTGAGATTACTGACTCAAATATTTCATTGACATTTTCATTCTCAAAATATTAAACGTGTATCAGTTCTTTTTTTGGAAATTGTTGATTTTCTCCTTTCATAAATGTTATTCTTAAAATTTATAAACAAACGTTTATATTTTTGGAAGTTTTTGGAAAATATCAGCTTTTATACATTTTGTTTACATCAGATCCGACTAAACAAGTTATTAATAAAACAAGATGCCCTTCCGCCGCGCCCTATCCTGTGGCTACCATTACCTTACCATGTGGGAAAGTTTGCTTGAAAACCACTTTCCAGCAGATTGAGGTCGGAACTACGCAACTATCATAATACTCGTAATTTCTTTGGTTTCTGTACGCAATCGTCTGCCTTTATATCAATCTAGATGATATAAGTAGGTCTACCATGAGTTTTTACTATACTATATTTACTATACTCGCTAGCGTCTGTAGTTAAAAGAATGTATGAAGATTTGTACAGCGCCTCTAGCGGATAGTTGGGTACTAAAATTCGTAATACTAATATTGACGTAACTACTGTAGTAAAGTCAGGCGATTTTACTGTGACAACTCATGGTAGATACAAAGATAACAAAGAAGTAGTGCTATTGATGTTGCTCACGTTTGGACAAAACAAATTAACTAAAAATTTGTAAAACAAATACAAGGGGAAACTATCTAACTAAATGATCCTTGTGATTTTACTAAATAAACTTTTGATATTTATTTTTTTCTCGTAGCGAAGAAGACAACGAACTATCAATGATGATTTGGATCAGTTGAGATGTCTGTTGATCGTTTGCAACGGTAGATGACTCAACTGTTTTTTATGTATTTTATATACATATTTACATTTTGTAAATACTATATGATAGATAATTCTGTAATTAAACAGTTGTTACAAAGCCTATCAGTCTATTTTATAAAAAGTTAGCGCAGACTTGATGTATTGATTATATATTACCATACGTAATGATGACATAAAGTCAACTTTTTATAAAATAAGGGGTTAAACTGCATCTAAACCACAGACCATCTAGTGTGATAAACGCAGTCTCACCAAAGTGGGGGGTCTTTATAAGAAAGAAATAGTCCAATGACAGGTCTCCCATAACATAACAATAAAAGTGGACAGTCGCTTCTCACGTTGTAACTCTGTTTTGTCCTGTCACACGGGACTTCTAGGGAGTATGTGAAGTTTCTACTAGAGACAAACTAAAATAATTTGAAATATCTAATTGTTAGGTTATTTTTCCGCGTGCAACATACGAGCAATTATAAAAATAGTTGCTTATAAAAACTGTTTATTGTAGCGTACAAGTAAACGTCGAGTCCCAGACTGATAATGAAAGAAAAATTAAGGATAACGTTTTTCTTATATTTCAGATTTAAATTCCATCAGACAGAAGTCAATTCAACATTAGTAAATTTATTGACTCACATATAATTTATTTGTAACATTTATGAACACTTGATGAAGAGTTCCAGTTGTAAAAGTAGAATTGAAAAATAGTAAAAAACAAGATGGCGACATGAATGGCGCAAAAAGGTTATATTTCACGTGGGAAACGGGATGCTGCACCGTTATACGAACAGCCTATACGTCCTGTTGTTTACTATTTTTAGGGTTCCATAGCCTATCATTTGCAAGACTGGTTTGAAGGCTTTGATCCAGTTAAATGTCAGATTAAATTGACAGCTCGGGTAGGGCGTCTATTCAAGGGCGCTGTGTTGTCACTAACGACTGTCGTGCCTGAGGGTTTTTTCTTTTCTGGAAACTACGACGTCAGAGCATTTGTTTTCTTTAGAAATAAGTTAGTATTTGTTGTGTTTCAATAAATGTCAATATAATGGTGTTTATATATGTTTTCAAAGATATATATGATAGATATGATGATGCCGCCTACGGTGTAACGCGTTTGCTTAGATAAAACCTATTCACTCTCCTCTTGAAGACGTCCAAATTAGTTATCATATTATTGGTCTCTCTGGCCTAAATTGATCTTAGTAAATAAACTACCGTCTGTCAGTGCAACGTCTTAAATAATTGAAGAACAAGCCACTTAGAAACATACGGAACCATATCCAATCGGTCCTATAAATAAATACTAACCTACAAATACAGATAACCTGCTATAGGTATTGATCGGCAAGCGTGAGAAATAGTCCGTTCTTGCGATTTATGTCTTTATATTATAGTTACTAGAGCTTATTTTATGTATTGCTAGTATCTTATTTTATGTATTAGCTAGCTCTATCGAATATAATTATGTCAACCGATTATCTATCTTATTTACTAACTTTACTAGTCAGTAAGTAGGTATATCAAGTTTATTTTAAATTTAATAATTGTAATTAAATATAAGTACCTAGCTTTATATCTA
Organism: Ecliptopera silaceata; assembly: GCA_932527185.1. Lineage (NCBI taxonomy): Eukaryota > Metazoa > Arthropoda > Insecta > Lepidoptera > Geometridae > Ecliptopera > Ecliptopera silaceata. Next base: position 11,060,236 of record OW052196.1, on the reverse strand, counting down.
GAATGTTATTGTTTAGTTTTTTCATTCTGAAAGCTTCTAGCATTTGAAAACTAACTCAATTATAAGTTGAAGGTTACCTCCCTATACTTTTCCCTCCATAAATAATGACAACGCGTGAGACGCCATCTTTAAAAATAAACTCCTGTCTATGGCGGGGGAGTAAGCCATAGAGAATGCGTTAATTCTGTAACAAATGTTGCTTACAGATGGCGGGACCCACGGGGATTGAGTGCGTTACTTAGTTTGTTTTCCTTTTATTTATATCGTGGAAATTAAATTCATTTTGTGATAGATGTTAGACGGGTTTTCTTTTTCATTATCCGACATACTGACATACATTTTGCACCAAACCCCATGTAAATTAGAATTATTTACACTTTCTTTGTCTTTTATTATTATTGACAGTTTCATCCGATTCTGGCAACACACGTAAAAGTCCAAAACTATTCAAAGCTTTCATCCCAGACCTATTTTCATGATAAACTAGTTTCTGTATAAAAACAAAAGCAAGCGCATCTCAGTTCAACTTTTTTATGAAACGTGCAGTGTTTTCGATTTTATAACAACACAGTCTAGCAAATTCTCTTTCACAATCCAAAGATATGATTACATCTTCTATCTCGTTCACTACACCTGTCTCTCTCGCACGTTATTGCGTGCGTCACGGTCCGACTCGCATCTTGGGTTTTTAGAACATACATGACCGTAATTTTCACTATTAGTCTTTACCCTTATACGCATAAGATACACATTCCCATAGCTAGATAAAAGGTGCTTGTTGCAATGGTGAAAGGGAACAGTAAAATACTGCGAGAAATGGAAATAAAACAATGTATTAGCAATGATGTAGTTCAAACTATGTAATAAAAAAGAAAGAATGGCTATAGAAAGAAACAAGCATTTTTAAACACCCTCCAACGAGCTGTCAATGTCATTGCAACACTTTAAAACCCACTTCCAAGTCAAAAGCTCTTCGAACCCTTAAAACGTCCCCCTATATATCCCCTTAAGTTGTACCCCGAATAAATGAATTCCTTTAAATAATAAGCTTAAAGCTTCATTATTTGCTTTTGTGAGTCACAGAACATCTTTGTTTCTTGCTCTTTGTATATCCAAAGCTATATTTAATCTTGTCACTGGCTGAATGTGTCTTTATTTGCTTTATTTAGTCATTGGATAGAAGAACAAAACATATGGCTTCAGTTTTGTCTTACAAAGAACGTATTATACATACCTACTTACTTGTTATAATTGACTTATAATTATAATAACTAGTAAAAAATATATTACAGTAACACAGACATTTTAAGCGGGTAAGGTCTCTAGCTAATTTTATTTCGTTTAATTCAAATTGAGCCATGTCGTACCTATGTTTAAATGAATAATCCTATCTGTCAAAAACATGTAAATCATTACTGGTATCAAAGATTAGTTATTGAACTGTATCAAAAGTATATGTACTATACTACATTATGTTTGATTTGACTAACAATTAAAAAACAAAAAGATAACAAACAACAACTAACGGGAAAATGGTAATACCTAGATAAAATAAGTAATTGATAAAAAATCTATTCCACTTTTAAAATTAAAACAAGATCAATTTCGGAATCCGTGTCAAATGTGTCAATATCCACCGAATCTAATGTCATAATTGTCAGAAAATCGTAGTTAACGAATCGAGTTCGTTTTTTACGGCGGTTAGCGTCGTCACGGTGTTCGGGTAAGGTCTGTGACCGAGCAGCGTTCCCGAACGTGCCTTCAGTAGAGGAAATATCTAGAAAATTATATACTGTAAAAAGTTATACTAGTTTTTGTGTTAGACTTTTTGCTTTGACGTGAGCTAATCTTATTTATATTTTTGCTGTGGATCCTAGCGTACATAATGAAGCAATTTTATTGTAATCTTACTTTAACATTTTTTCGTTCAATATTTTTCTTTAAACTTCTTCTTCTTCTAGCGTGTCAATTGTACACAACAACAATAATTTTGAGTTCAAGTAGAACTTTGCCACTAGTATCCCATTATCCGGCGTTGATAAGGTCATCCTTTGTGCAGGTGGTAGGGCACAAGGGGCAAACGAGCATGTGGGACATGGATTGTATCTCCCACAGTCACAATGTCTTTAAACTATCAGTATTTGATGCTAGTTTTTACAAATATGTGACAGTCTTGTGTTTAACTCTAGCCTAAATGTATCTTATTACAGAAACCACATCCCTCACTTCCGCTGTCAAAATATAAACTGTCAACATGACGTAAGAATGATGCCACTATTGTTTGCAGCAACAATCGTATGACGCTGAGCGCTATTGTCAAATTCTTTGCTTGTGTCATTTCAGGAAAGTCATTTGTTTTACATTGATGACGTTCTCGATAATCATCCTGTCAACTACACTAACGGCCGGTTTCTGGAAACCCAAATCACGATTGATCCGAGTTTGACACATAGTAATTATTTGTTTTTTTCGTTGATCATCGTTCGAGAAACCGGCCGTTATGATTTTAACTTTTCAAATTTCTTGTCGGCTTTCCATGCTTTTGCCAGTTTTTCTAGAATCACTTGACGATTCGTGTTTATCCGACTTTGAATAAAGAAATAGTGATAGAAAGTCAAAATGCTTCGCTTGAATGGTGTTGCAAATGCATTATCTCACATGACATTACCACTCTAAGACTTAGAGTCCCCACAGACTGCAGACTTTTTATCGGCCTATAGTTTGGTCGGCTTCTTAATCAGTATGAAGACTGAATCACTGTAATGTGCGCATCTGCATACATCTTCATACTGATTTGGAAACCGACCAAACTATCGGCCGATAAAAAGTCTGCAGTTTGCGAGGGCCCCTACAGTTCAATCTCAAGCGTCTGTCATATCAACCAATTTTCTTTCTATACTAGAAAGCTTTTTCCCGGACTCTTTCGACGACTACTTACAAGTGATTTAAAAATATAAGTCTATTCAATCTAGTCTATCCCATAAAATCCTATTACAGAATTAAAGATGAGATTCTTTGGGGAGCCATACCATCCCTTCCCTAAGGGATGTTTCGATTTGGATTTAATAGCGGCCGCAGATGGCTTGAATGTGGGTTATTTCTCGCTCCGCTGCGTTTGGAGGTCACATCGGACCTCGCTTCATATTGGATTTGGCTAACGGGATTTCTAAGACTTCTTGATTACCCATTTCGGGTACAATCAGCGACATTAATGATACACAACATAAATATTTATGGATATTCTAGCTTGTGATCGCGACTTAGTCTTGCTACCGATATATATTTGTCAATTCGCACAATATTATTACAAAGTATAGCCTATATGTTATTCTGATGTATAAACCACATTATTGTAAAGTTTCATTAAAATCAATTGAGTAGTTTTGGCGTGAAAGAGTAAGAAATATACATCCATACAAACTTAATTCGTAGGATCACACAACAATATCAAGTTTCAATTCAAGTAAAGATTGTAGGGAACTAGATTAACCCAAGTGGAACTTTCTAGATACAACAAGAAGCTATTTTACTTACCCCCACAGGATGCGTTATTGGTTTACTTTAAAGGGATTGTTATAGTATTGTTTCGAAACGAGTTCAACTTTACACTTGATAGGTGATCATGCGGTTTCAGGGCTGTCACGTTGCTGTATAATAAAACCACAATGCCTAGAGGGGCAGTGTCAAATAAATGTTATTTATTAGACAAGGCTTAACCTTGATAATAAATCAGAAAAATATTAGGAAAAATATAAGAGATCAGAAAAATATTAGAAAGATTGAAAGATTCGTTATTTTTGATTAGTTACTTACGGTCAATCTTATAAAAAGTTAGCGCAGACTTGATGTATTGATTACCATACGTTATGATGACATAAAGTCAACGCTGACTTTTTATAAGTTAGGGGGTTATTTTAATATTAGTAGATAGTTATTTGAGTTTAATATATATCTTAAAGTGACTTGCAGTGCAATGCATCAGGTCACGTGTTAAGTGACCCGCATGCATCGGTACAGGCATTAGTCCGGTGGGCTATAATCATTAAAAAAGGGTAAGGCGCTCATGCAAAGCGTCCAAGACCAATTACATAGATAATGATTTTCATAAACGTCAGTGGCAGCCCTATACACGGAGATGCGCACGGCTGAGCACGCGCATCCTGCCCTATTCAAAAGGAAACTTGATATTTGAATTTAATTGCTCGTATTCTGATTTTCAGAAGTGCTCTACCGTTACAGAGTAATTTATAGGAAACCGTACAAACATCCTGAGATTGTTTAACTTTTCTGTCTTCTAATCCAATTACATTTATTTATATTGTAAAGAAGAAATATTTGTATATTTGTGTGTGTATGTATGTTTGTAATGAATAAACTCAAAAACTACTGCGCTTTTTCCAAAAATTCTTTCACTATTACAAAACTACATTCACCCTGAGTAACATAGGGTATATATTGCTAGAAAAGATCAGGAATCCACGCGTGCGAAGCCGGGACGGGGCGCTAGTCTATACTTTGAATATAAGAAGCATCAACTTCCTGAATTATTAGCTGAAAATCAGTGTTTGCTCTCGAGCAAAATTATGCACTGAGTTAATACTACCCTACTAAATACCCTTTCGAAGTACCGCAACACACAGAATTTCTTGTATGTTTCAGTAGTGGATGGTGTGTCTGATTTATTTTATAAGTTTATTTTATGTATTTAGGTTTAAGCACCATTCTCTCTCCTTACTTCTCTTTTATTGTAATTTGTGTGTGTTACTGTATCTCAAATATTTTTTTTCATCCCTATAAATGGTTGAAATAACGGTTGTAGTACTTCCTCGGCTCTGTCAAAGAGTGTAATATGCGGGCTACAAATCTTTTGTGAATGAATTGCCCATAAAAGAGCCATTTCGTAATATATCGGCCTCCAAAAGCTAGATAAAAACGAAAGTGTACGTAGTACGTAGGTGTATTTGTGTGGGTAGATTACAGCTTACAATATTACTAGATATTATTTTCAATAAATATTGGCTAACATACTATTAAATACCTATTTTCGTCGATACATAACATTTCCCAAGAAGGTTTTATTTAAATCTTATATTCATAGACTTTCATACATCATGCTCCAGTCTACTAAGCAAAGCTTGCAGGAAACTTTATTTCTAATAGAACACTTTTGTAAAACATAGCTTTCAACCAGACACAGAACAAACATAAATATTTGCCATGTTAACACAAATGTTTGTATTTAGTGGTAATCGAACCCACGACCTTAGCATAGACGGCAAAGCGAACACCACCTGAGCTGTGACATCTATCAATACAAAATAAAAATCCAAATTGAAACCTATACTTATATCGATTTATTTTTCTTTCCACTTCCAACAAAACAGACAAGGAGCTTACAAAATCTATTATCAATGTTATTCCAATACCGTGACCTAATATTTTCCACCCCACGGATTAGCACCCCCGCTTGTATTACATCTGCGGAATATCGTGGGGGCTAATGAAAAGTCTATTGTGAGTTTGTGGGGCGTCTCTTGCGAGATGCTGCTCCCCTGGTAATTGGAAATTTTAGATTGTTATATATTCTTAGCGTTGAAGCTTGATTAATCGAATTTGTATAACTTATTTTGATATATTTTTATTAAATTGGTGGACAAGGGTTGACAGAAGACTACATCGTTAGAGTACTAGGGTTCACTTGCTAATTATTGATTGATATATTCTTAGCGTTGAAGATTGATTGAAAAATTAGGATATTTAGGACGAGGGTTGACAGAACACTACCCCGCTAGAGTACTAGGATTAATTAACTAATTTCCGATACTACTCTATATAGATTCAAATATAGTTGTTTAAAATAATATTAAACATGATAATTAGCAGCGCTATAAAAAGAAAAATCAACAAACAAACAAAACATTTAGGTGTATAAAAAGTACCAGGCGAACATAACAACAGAAGAGTTCATTCGCACCAAACGGTTGGGCACGCTTCGATACGTTACACAACTACATCTATTCCTATCTAGATCAGTTTTGACGTCAAACAAATCTAAAACCAGACCAGGGATTGCACCAGGAAGATTTGTGACGTAAATAGTGACATTTGCGCTTATAATCGTTTTATTTTGACATATAAATCTAACATGTCTTGCGGTGATTTAGTGGCAGGCTACCAGCGTTCTTTTGTTTTATTGAAAAGAGAAATAACACCACATAGATATTTCTACCTTCGGTTTATAGTTAACTAGTAACATTAGTATTATTAATTTTGTTGTCAAATAAGAGAACAAATCTTAGATTAAAATTATTGAAATTTTTGGCATGAACTCAGGCAACATTATTGCAATTTGTTCAACTTACCGTTAAAGTTTACCCAATTTTATTATTTTAGTTTGCGAACGGCAACATTTTAGATGCTATGTTTCTGAGATTACCATATTACAAATATTGAACAAAACTCTATAAACATTTCTTGTAAAATTTTCCGACGTCAAATTATCTTACGATCCTTCTTACAGAACAAGCTTGCTTAAAATAGCAAAATCGAATAAGGAAATACCCACAACTATTTACAGACACAATATGTGTTATTTCTATCCCTAAATATACCATAATAAACCCAAAAATAGCCGCCACGTGCTGAGTATTAATTTTCTTGCAGAATTATCGTAACTAATTGCTTGTGGTCTGACAGAGTGACAAATGAGGGGTTCAATCGCTGGTACAGAATTTAAGCTTGAACTACTACTAGGCATAATAGAAACAGAAGTATGGTTTTTATTTCCACCAGCTTTTAAAATACTTAAAAGCTGGTTGATGTAGTTTTTACTTTTATGGAGTACCTAAATAGTTCTGCGAATGTTCCAGAGGATACCTACAGCGTAAAGTTTCATTTACTTAGTAGAATAAACTTTATTCTAGGGTATAGTATACACTTCGATTTTATTTATATCAAACTTACAATCTTTTTCGTGAGAAACAAATAATTGTAAAAAATTACGCAATCCGCCATTTTTTCAGTATCTTCCGATTTCAAATATATCCTCAAAAACTCCCCTAAAGTTGAGAGATTCGATCGACGCACTTCCGCCGGAAGTGTTCCCTTGAGATCGAAATGGCAGCCTTCTGTTGGCACACCTGGCGATAGAAAGCGGAGTACTTGATGACTTAACAGATTGGGAGATTTACTGAAGGATCATAATCAGTTTATGAAAGAATCTCCTCATCGTTCTCTGCTGTTCATATTGACACTTTATTATATTTATTGGATACTCTACAAAACTTTACTTTGTATGAAATGCTTTTAGAAATTAGTTTCAAAGAGCCTTGGTTCAAGCTTAAATCTCAAAATGGATTCTACAGTATGAGACTAGTTTAAGAATTTTTATCAGACGATACATTGAGTATCACAAAGAACTTCTCAAATGTAAGTATAAACATATTGAAAGCAGAATAGCCCTTCGATTAACAAATTACTTGCTAAACCCAAACTTGGGTACATTATGTACTAAAGACCTAACTGAGTACATAATGACGACAATACAGATACTGAATCGAAGCTATAAAATTGATCGAAAAAGTATTCACTCTAAATGTCAACGTCAAGGTGTCAAATTACCCGCTAAATTCAACATGGTGGTCTCAACTCAATTCAATAACCAAAATCACTTCCTCTACTTCCCCTCAAGGAAGTGCCAGCACGTGTGCCTACAAAAGGAATATATGGGGTGTTCCACTCGGCTAGAGACAGGATAGGGGTGATACTTAGAAGCTTGGAAATTATTATTTTTGTCATTATTGGTGTTGTATTACGGTGCGAGTCTGTTGTGAAGGTATTTCGTATATTGTTATAACAATATCTTATGGTATTTTGTAACTAATTTAAAAAACAATAGTGCAAATGATTGACCCTAAGTAGAAGTTGATTAATCAACTTGTTTCTTGATATTTGTAGTTTGCAACTAATGCCAAAACATATTTATTCCTAAATAAAGTTGATAGTAGATAGTAGAAAATAAAGAATGGACAAGATTAAACTGAATCAAGTCGCGGTACATAGATAAATAACTGAAATATACCCGAAATCTTTATGATTATTAATTTATTGTGATCATTATATAAAACTGTATCGACTTACATAGCAACTTCTATAAAACTACGTAACTCTTCGGTTCAATTTCGATAAGTGTCGATATTCGATCTCCTTTGTGCATAGCCTCTTTACTGTTTCATTTTTACAGCTACCTACATTTTATACCCTGGCATTCCTAGACTTGCTAACCTTCAGTCCACACAAAGAAAGTATACCTAACTTACTCAGTCGGTAATTGAAGTTAACATTTGACATCGCAAGCTGCGTTGGCGCGCATCTGCCCGGCAGGTGACGCCCGCCATCTTGGATTTTAACGTAGGGGCGATTACAATAGATGTTTCTTGGGGTAGATATGGTTTATGAAAGATATTTTTGGTAGTTTTCGAGGATTTTTGTGTAGCAGAATCTTTTTTAAATCTGCCAGTAATAGGAATCGTTTTAGTCACGCAAGTTGCGCAGGCGCTGTGCTTGTTTAAAATGTGGGCACAGAATGGTAAAGTTCGTCAAGGAAAACATTGAAAGGAACTAGTAAACAGTATCTTTTCAACCACTATTCCTATTTATTATTTCATTTACGAAATATTTGTGCAATAAATAAATACATTATCACAGATTTAAGCTCTAGTTTATATGTAGTTAGCATATTAATATGTGGACATAATATAGCGTTGACGTCATGTTTTATCGTTGAGTTAAGATGTTGTGAGACTCAAATCGGTAACTTCCTAATTCCTAAATAACTGCTTCAGACCTCAGATAGTTACATCATGACTATTTATATTCTGTCTAAACTGTTGTATACCTAAGTGCTCTTGAAACTCTGTTTCTTGAAGTTTGGTAGTTAAATCCATTATTTGTCAATTATTTTTATTTAATAAATTAATAGTAGACAAAGGATGAGTGGAAGGAGTTGGGGTCTCCCCCAAACTCCTTTGACCAGCAGTTATAGCCAATTTAACGACCTGTTTTCTTATTTTATAAATTAACGGTCTTTTATGAGCCAATAAAATAAATATGAATGATCTCTTGTTACAGCCCCTCGTACGTCCTGCACGGGTGGCACCCCCAACAACCTGCCACCGTTGGGCTTCCACGGCGTCCACGGCGAGAACGTGAGGATATCCCGCGATGGCTCCACGGCGCGCCGCGTCGAGTCCTTCTGCAAGGGCGTCGCCTTCAGCGCCAGGCCGGTGCGGGTCAATGAGAAGGTGAGGCTTGCACCCCTAGCGTAAGAATACTCTTGTCCCAAACTAAGCAAAGCTTGTGTATTTGTCAACATCACAAGTATATTTCTCTCTATATACTCCTTACTCTACAATCTTTCAGAAAAACCAATTATTTACTGACGTCCATCAAACGCGTAAAACACTGGTTTATTCTTCTCTCTTTTGTTCCAGGTGTGCATCCGCTTCGTCGAGATATCCAACAGCTGGAGCGGAGTGATCCGCTTCGGCTTCACCACCCACGACCCCGTGTCTCTCGCTCACGCGCTGCCCAAGTACGCCTGCCCCGACCTCACCAACAAGCCCGGCAACTGGGCGAAGGCCTTGGGCGAGCGCTTCTGCGAAAAAGACAACATACTCTACTACTACGTGAACTCCGCGGGAGATGTACATTTCGGAATCAACGGCGAGGAAAAAGGACTGTTCTTCTCGGGGGTAGACACAAGAAATCCTCTCTGGGCGTTGGTGGACGTGTACGGAAACTGCACGGCCGTTCAATTCGCTGATCCCCGAGCTCCAAACCAGATCCGACGCGTTCAAAGTCAAGAGGAAGAAAGAATTGTCAGTTCGATGCGGTCCTTGACCGTCGAGGAGCCGCTACCCGCTCCCAGATACCAGAACCCGTTGATTCCTCTCAGTCTGCACCGAACTAAGGGGAGGAACGTTCAGTTTATAAACGATAGAGGTGTCGCCGCTAGAACTGAGACGGAATTCTGTCAGGGATACGTGTTCACGGCGCGACCGATGCGTCCCGGGCAGACGATCGTCGTCCAGATAGCTACCGAATCAGCGTACGCCGGCAGCTTAGCCATTGGTCTGACCTCGTGCGATCCGGCGACATTACGCCCGTGCGACCTGCCTGATGATGCAGAGCTTCTGCTGGACCGCCCGGAGTACTGGGTGGTGAGACGGGACGCCGCTAACGGCCTTCGGCGAGGAGACGAGCTGGCTGTCACTTTGACCACCGACGGGGAGGTTCGCGTCAGTCGGAACGGATCCAATCCGGTCACAGTAATGCACGTCGACCACACATTAAGACTCTGGGCGTTCGTGGACATTTACGGAGCCACGCAGAAGGTCAGGATGCTGAGTTCCCAGGTGTCTCAGACGCCTCCTCAGTTGAGGGTTTTGACATCATCCGCTCCGATCTCGACGGGTAATGGAGGCACCGTGCTGGTTGTGAGCCTACCGCCACAAAATGGAAACCAGAATGCTGTTAATCATCAGATGACTTTGGCCAGCGCGCATTATATTGAGGTGAGTTAGATTTATTTATAATTACATAGATTACTTACTCAATATTTAGGACTATGTATGCTCTACCACTTTGCGTTTCAACAAATGCCTATAATGTCTATAAAATAATACGTTTTTTTCTTCCACAGCCGATCCAGTCATCTCAAATCTGCCTCAGCAGTCTGCCAATGACAAGTCAGCCGACCTGCTCCTCAATTCCACCACCAGCATACCCTCGGCCTCCTTGCACTTCCAGACCTGACGTCCAATGCTCCAGACCTGACGTCCAATGCTCAAGAGCCGACGTCCAATGCTCAAGACCTGACGTCCAATGCTCCAGAAACGACGTCCACTCCTCCAGAGACGTGCTAAACAGGACCGACATGCTCAACAGAAATGAGGGTCTATCTAGAAGCGAGGTGTCCAGACCAGACGTCATAACTTCCAGACCCGACATCCATTCAAGGAGCGACGTCCTAAGAAACGACGTCCAATGCTCCTCCAATCAGAACAGTCAGAACGAACAAGTGCAGGTACCAAATCACGATAGGATTCCTGAACGGGCTACATCCAGTCGCCAGAACTTGCAGCCTATTTACTCTGTCATCGGCGAGGGGAACTTGACTGGGACCGAATGCACTATTTGTTATGAGAATCCTATAGATAGTGTGCTATACATGTGTGGGCATATGTGTATGTGTTATAGATGTGCGGTGCAACAGTGGAGGGGTAAGGGGGGAGGTCAATGCCCCCTCTGCCGTGCCCAAATCAAAGACGTAATACGTACATATAAATCTTGAATGCCAAAATCATCCAAATCTTTTTGTAAATACAAATAATAATATATACAGTAATTAATGTAGTTTAGTTAGGTTATTTATTTCATGACATTTTTAGATATTAGTTATAGATTTTTTTAATTAACATTTTGTTGAAAATTTGACGATCTGGTAGTGTTGCTATTGTTTTATTTATTGAGCTTGATTTCAACTAACAGATAGCCTTAAATAGATTTATTTATAAATAGAATTATAAATCTATCTATAAATAAATCATATGTAAGATAACCAACTTGTAATATGTCAAAATCAATTTTGACAACTATGTTGCTTTAATCAGTAACTTTACGAACGGCTATTCGTTAGTTAAATGACTAATTATTTTTGACCATGACAAAAGAACAAGATTATTTTAAGTAGATTATCAAAAACTTAAATTAGAAACTGTAACACAATTATTAAACTAAAAATTATGTCAATTTCATAGCCAGTTTACTTAGGTTTTGCTTATTTGTGAATACGGGTGTATTCATCGAACAAGTCTTCATAATGACAAAATCATTTTATTTATTAACCGACTCAATATCTAGATTTTTTTATAAATCATTGGTGATTAATTTGGTATACTTAATTTTTCAAACGATATTTACTTGACTATGAAAAATAATTTTCCATTCTGTAAACTATATTTATTTCAAGTTTCATCGTAATTGTACAATCCTGTTATTATCACAAAAAACTTAAATTCACATATTTTTTCTGCTATTTTCGTCTTACTCTTCTCTTCCTATTGTAATATTTTTTATTATTGTTTTTATAAATGTCCTCCCATTTTCACAAAAACCTTTTTAAAAAATATCTACGTGATTATACTGACTAACTTAAAATAAATAGTTTGTAAAATGGAATATTATATAAACTCATATTGTTGTTAACGTACGTAAAACACCCGAAACAATTTTTTTTGAGGAAAATTCTAGAAAAAAAATGTTTCGGTTGTTCAGGCGTACGTTAACAACTTATTGAAAAAAGTACACTCAACAGCACAAAATGATATCAAAATTTAAAATTTCAGAGATTTAAAATATGGTAGTCATAAACAAGATTTTGATTTTGGTCCAGACTGTCTGCCTGTGAGTGTAGTTTTTTAGATATTTATTTTAGCTAGTATCAAACAAAATAATTAACTTTTTATATAACATCTTGTAATGCCTTAATACATGCATAATTTGAGGTTGTGTAGTTATTGCTAGATAATAATATAAGTAGGGTGCATAGCCTAGTGTGTATGCTAAAGTTTCCTCAAATAAGTCTTGTATTCTGACAGAGATATTGTTTTCTCAAGTCTTGAGTTGAAATTCAAGATTTTTTTAGCTTTTCTTAGCAAAAAAAATCTTTTTAGAATCTTGAGAACACAGAATACAAGTCCTTATACTCAGAGCCTTATTCATAAGTTTCGTTTCAACAATACGGTGGTTTGAATAAGGCCGTACAGGCTGAAAATGATTAAAAATTCGTCCACGCGAATATTAGAAAGTAGTTTGATGCATTTATTTATATGAAACTAATCATATCAGTAATCTTAATTTTATTCTATGGCTCTTGGATAAAAGATATTTTTTATAATGTTTCCGTAAGTGGTTTTTAGTGTCTGTTTTACTACTTCTATCCAGCTAAGGGTTAAGATTACCCACAATTCGGGAAATTCTGGGGTCAGTATTTTCGGGTGTTTTTTTTTTACCAAGAGCCAAGAGATATACCTATCCATAAGGTGACCGGAGTTCCTAAGTAAGTTTTCAATCGATTTTCCCTAGATATCGATTATTTAGCTGAACACGAAGGTAGATTTGAAAAGCTACCACGCAGTGTTGCCAACGCTAAATACTACAGATGTCATGGTTGAAAATCGATTGAATTTTGACATTCAATAGTTTAAAATAAATTTAGATCTAGACTTGCGAGACATTTTTGTGTTTAAAAAAAACCTAAAATTATTGACATACTTAAAAATTAGGATATTTAACAGTACAGATTTGTATCATTCCTTAATGCTCAATATTGATCAAGATTTTCTTCGAAATTCGTATATTCTTTCAGAAATTTTTTTTTTTTTTGTATTATTTTCGTTGATTACCAATTTATTGTTTTACCAAACATTGCAGCCAGTTGTAGGTTTTTGTGTAAGTTGTTTATTTATTCGTATAACTATGTAGTTTTAATATTTAGGAGTTATTTATCTTACTTAGTCCGCCATTTTTGTGTCATGTCATCTCAAAATGATTGAAATAACTGATTGATGACGTCACTCAAAAATGGCGGATTTTTATTTTAGGACATTTTATTTCTACCAAAACAGTGTGACCAGTTTCAATTTAAAATGAACAAAACTAAAACTTTTAAAGCCAAATCTTTATAATAAGTGTTTAAATGTATATATTACGGTAACATTGAGTATTTTGGGAGATTGATAAGTAAATAGCTGTTGCAAATAGTTAATCTTTGGACGTGCCTTTGACTACCTTTAAGCTATGATTTGTTAAGCACGTCTATCCTGTATTGGGAGATTATTAATAGTTTAATGAACTTTAATGTCCATTTGATTTTTTTTGTATCACCTTTGAAATGTATTACAAATAGTTGCCAGTTAGAAAATTATCAATTCCCAAAAACTTATCTAATTTATAAATGGAAAGATTTCCAAATCGCACCATCTTAGGGCCAGTTTTCATTTAATTAGGCAAATATTTAGGTCCAATTTGTGATAACGGTTTATTTTTTATTTTTAAAACATTTTTTCGAGCTCGGTCCGTATACGCGCCATATTACTTTACGACTATTTATATTTATTTATTCTGTAAGAAACTTTTTTTGTTATCTTTATTCTTTTGTCTTGCTTCTTCTGTTTATTTTTAAACAATCTGTATTTTAGGGGTTCATATAGTCTGTAACTGAACGCTTCTATAATTTAAAGTAATAACTTTACAAATAAACTTTTAGAAACATTATATACTATCTAGTTGCGTTCAATTTTAGATTACTTACGAGACTTTTATGTCTAGTTCGGGAAATCTGGGGTCTTACTTAACTATAATATTTATCTAAACTAATATTATTTATGATAACTGCGCAAAGTAAAATGGCGAATATATCGTAGACCTAGTCGTTTGTATCTTAAATTTTAGTTCGCAATGTGGATTATGTTATTTAGATTAAGTTTTCGAATAAAAATGGTTATCGTCAATGAATTTGTATTTTTCTTTACTTATCATACAACATAAAAACGAGCTACTAAGCTTATTAACTGACCTTTATTAGTTAGTAATATAATTTTGACAGATTTACTCATACCTCAGTTATCAATATTCCTGTCAATCCCAGTAGGTATGTTATCTTATTTAGCGTACATGTACACTTTACATTTTCGTAGTAGGTATCACACTAGTGTTAGGTGGGTTTAAGTAGGTAAATAGCATTGAAAAAGGACTTTGGGTACATAAAAGGTAACATCAAATCATACATACATAGCAATACCCAGACGCAGAACAAATATCTATGTTCATCGCACAAACATTTGCTCTGAAATGAAATCGTGAGAATCGAACCCACGACCCAACCCACACCATGGAAGGCAGAGTTACTGGAGCTGTGACGCCTATCTGTATATATTTTTTGTCTAATTGAGTCATGTTTATTGCAAGCCGTGGCATCCTATAATTAAAAGAATACAAAGCTATAAGCCTACAACTAAGCGCCTTTTCTGTAGCTCTACCACAATGGCGGATCCATCTTTGTCGCCAGGGGGGGGTCACGATCCAGCTTTGGGACCAGGGGGGGGGGTCACATAGTCGTGGTCAAATCAAGAACTTTTACTTAATTTAATTTTGATAATGTAATTCCCAAACGTTTGCCAAAGTCATTATATTAT
The DNA here is from genome assembly GCA_932527185.1 of Ecliptopera silaceata. Taxonomy (NCBI): domain Eukaryota; kingdom Metazoa; phylum Arthropoda; class Insecta; order Lepidoptera; family Geometridae; genus Ecliptopera; species Ecliptopera silaceata. The sequence continues at coordinate 11,044,979 of OW052196.1, read as the reverse complement.
AATTAAATATTGAAGGTATGTAGTTACATTAAATCTGTATGGTGACAAAATATATAAATAAAATACGATTAAATTAAATTATGTTCATTTAGTGGTCCACCAGGGGGGGGTCATGACCCCCATGACCCCCCCCCCCCTGGATCCGCCGTTGCTCTACCATGAGTTTTTACAATCTATACTCGCTAGCGTCTGTTGTTAAAAAAATGTATGAAGATTTGTACAGCGCCTCTAGCGGGTAGTTGGGTACTAAAATTCGTAATACGTACTATTAATTACGTAACTACTGTAGTAAAGTTCGGCGATTTTACTGCGGCGAGTTTACTCATGATAGAGGTACAGAGTAGTTAATACTTATGTAGTTACAATATTGAGACATTTGTGTACGTTATGTAAGTCTAATAAGAGTACCTACGATAAAACTTGTGAAAGAATAAAACATAAGAGTATACAAAATCGCATTTTATTTACAAAACTTTTACAAAAATCATTCTCTTACACAATCTAAAGCTATGGAGTATTGTTTTGAGTCTTGTGTTACTATTCTATAGAAGGGGTAGGCAGAACACGGGACGTGACAGTACTAAGGCATTACGCTATTAAACGTTCCTAATTTCAAGAATTATGTTTACAAGAATAATTTTATTTACCATATTTTACATGTTTAAAGTAAGATTCGTACAGAAAGTGGATCATTAGGTATACATATTTAGTAATATAATTGCTTTTTGAATTCAGGTTTTTTGATTTCTCGAAATGCAATAGTTTGGTGGTAAAATACATTGGTAGTTTTAGTAGCGATATAAACGCGCGTTTGCATCGCGATGTGTAAACACTCTTACCTCTAAACTCCTAAACAGAACATCAACCGTCCGTCAAATTGCCTCAACATCGTTTATAAATTAGAGGGTTAAAGTTGCTGGTTACATTTCTAGGCACTTTTTGCTAGATTATTCATAATTTAGAAAAATATGCATTTAAATACTTATAAATACGCATTTCTTTGCCAAGGCTTACTACAGTCTTACAAATATTGAGGCACGGTTATACTCTTCCAGCCGCACCCAGAGACGTGACTTAAACTTAAGTATTACTTAAAATTAGCGGTGTCATTGTTCGTCGTTCATCACTCATTGGTAAAAGATGTCAATAGACTAAGCGTGATTATCTTTTATGTACGTCTCTGAGTGCGGTTGTAACGCTTATAAATACTTAGATTTTGATGGCGACATTAATTGTTACATTATGAAATCTTACGTACGGGTAGCTCAACTAAATCTAAATATATAAATAGATTTATCTAAGCCATATTTTAATAGTTTCGACTTATGTCACTAGATGGCGCTGAAAACTTACGAACCTATAGTAATGTAAGCTAGTTGCCCGTTCTTCTAGGCTCTGGTCGCGAGGAACTGGCATTTAGAATCACCTAGTGTAGAAGACGATTCTAAATGATCCTTGTGATTTTATTGAATCAAGCGATCATTGCACTTTCCGAATTGTAGATAAGTTAGCGTTAGATTGTATAATCCAATTTTATTTGACGTTAGTAAATCTAGTGCACTACAGAGGGCTTCGCGCGGATAAATGTGCAATCGTAAACATAACACATTTAAGATACACTGCTCGCTAACGCTGCCACGTTCGACAGTAAAGCTGATGTTGACGCGCAGTGTATCTCAAATACGTTACTGTTTCGATACGTTTACGATTGTCACATTTATTCGTGCCCTCGCACCAGTAGGTCTACCATGAGTTTTTACTATACTATATTTACTATACTCGCTAGCGTCTGTAGTTAAAAAAATGAATGAAGATTTGTAAAGCGCCTCTAGCGGATAGTTGGGTACTAAAATTCGCCTTACTAATATTGACGTAACTACTGTAGTAAAGTCAGGCGATTTTACTGTGACAACTCATGGTAGATACACTCTACGATACGCTCTACCATGAGTTGTCACAGTAAAATCGCCTGACTTTATGACAGTAGTTACGTCAATATTAGTATTACGAATTTTAGTACCCAACTATCCGCTAGAGGCGCTGTACAAATCTTCATACATTTTTTTAACTACAGACGCTAGCGAGTATAGTAAATATAGTATAGTAAAAACTCATGGTAGAGCTACAGGGCAAATCGGATAGTGTAATTCACATTAATAAACAATTATTGATTTTGATTTCTAATTTACAAGAAATTTTCATACGAGTCAAATAGGCCAGCGATTAAAAAATATGCCGTCAAAATAATTATGCTAATATTATTGTTAAAAGCTAAACTAATACTATGTGTTGCTAAAAGAAATAGCTTTCTAATGTATTTAATACTGCTACATTTTGGTCTTTTATGTTACATTATTCTACGCGATCACTAAATCTATTCTAGCTGCAAGGTTTACACTTACAAAAACTTTTTCGGTTATATGAACAATTTTTGTTAGGGAATTTTGGAAAATACGTGTCTAACAAATAAACAATTTCATTTTATACATAAATAATAGGGATGGGCCGAAATTCGTTTCACATTCGGTTTAACCGAACTTCGGCGGTTTGAACCGAACTTCGGCATTCGGCCGAAATTCGGTTCAAATGCCGAACGTTCGGTACAAAAAAAATATTAAAATAACTCAAGTGTTTTGACTAAATTAATAAAAATAAATTATAATTATACTTTAAACTTTGTTAGTCTACTTGAAATTACAAAAGAAATGCACGTGTCGCGATGATGACGTGTTTTCTAATGAACGGCCAGCTTGGATAGGGGCGGGGGTGCGCGGGCTGCGGGCGGGGCGTACGCACCAATAATTCAAAAGAGCGGGTAAACAAGATTCGACTTGTTGACTCGAGAAAGCGCGGTGATACCTACCGAACTTCGGCCGAACTTCGGCCGAACTTTTTATTTTCACCGAATGTTCGGCCGAAGTTCGTATTCGGTTCAAACCACATTCGGCCCATCACAAATAAATAACCTTTGTTTTCGAGAACAAACGGAGGATATTTGATGGAAATACTTACATAAATAATGCTGGACAATCCACACAACATCATCTAGCCCCAAGCTAAGCAGAGCTTGTGTCAGTGGCGTGCCTAGTGCTTGAGAATAGGGCAAGCCCGACATACGTTTCATGTTTATGATTAGATTTTACATTCATAAATAAATCCCTTAAAATTCTCCTCGTCAGCAGGTAATTACCGTCGGCGAGTTTTAACAGATAGGTATTCTGAAGGAGCATTTAAGTAGGTACTGACTTTTTTTACTGGACTGAAAGTTAGGTAATCGAATTTTATTATTGGACTTAATACAACCACCAATCCATCCTAGCCAATTAGTACCTACACTAATTTATTAACTCTTCAAAAACTTGTTTGTGATATTTAGTTACAATTCCGGTGTAAGTTTGGTTATTCTCCGTGAAATACAAATATTTCACCATTTTCTCGATTATTAGAACTTTCACATCCTCACAAGAAACAATATGATCTATATCTGCACTCATTTTAAACTCAATATCTCACACAAATCACAAAAGTTAGAAATGTTACAATGAAAATCCAAAACGTATCTATCATATCAAAGACAAAAATGACAAAATGTAAACAAAGAGTTTTCTAGTACGAACTGAACTTCGTGCGTGACCCTAGTTTGTGACAAACTTCATATTGAAAGCCGGGCTTAGCGCTCCATACAAATTGACCAAATTGCTATACAATTAAATACAGAGGTAGATAAGTAACTCATAGCACTTTTGCATAGGTTAGAACGAAACAGACATATGCGCCCGCAAAGCCCCGTTGCAAGCCCACGAGTGCGAGCGAGATGCATGAGCCCGCGCGCGCGCTGCGCGGTTCACGTTGCTATTTTATTTAGTAGGATTTCGGCGCGTTCGATATCCATAACTAGTTATGTACTTAAACAGTAATGAAGTGAAAGAATTGGCGCGCGAAAATTTAAAAATACGTTAGTATGGCAGTCGATGTTTTCAGTAGGTTTGGAATTTGAAGTAGAGATGCGTGGCATCCTACTAGTCTTTGAAGTAAGGCAAGCCCGGCTTTTCGGCTTGTATGAAGCTACCGCCACTGCTTGTGTTATGGGTACTAGAAGACTGACATACTTAATACAATACATTACATATATTTTTTATTATACATATTAAATACCCAGAACACCCGGAATAAATATTTGCAGAACGTACAAACATTTATCCCAAGGCGGGACTCGAGCCCGCAACCTTCCGCGTCGCAGGCGGACCATCGCACACCGCGCCACATCGGTCGTCTTATATTAAAACTCTTATCTGTGTAGAGTGCTGTCTATCGGACGCAGTTGCAAGCTCATGTAGCACTAGCTGCATCAAAATAGCCAGCCGATGTGTACTCGGCTAAAATGCATCAAAAAACATGTTTTTTTGCTATCACGCTATAATTAAAAAACTTGTTCATATTAGTTACGCCGCGCTAATCTCTATTACACTGTTTATCGGATAGATTTACGGTCTATATTATAAAAAGTTAGCGCAGACTTGATGTCTTGATTACGATACGTAATGATGACATAAAGTCAACGCTAACTTTTTATAACTTATGGGTAGCGTTCCGAGAATTGCATAGTGTATTGCTAACTTTAAAAACAGAAGGATCAAGCATAAATTAATCGATGTCTAGATACAAGTCTAGATATACAAGAGGCACACATTCCAATTTACTCAATAATAATACAATCTACTACTAAAAATTAAACTTAATTTACAATTAAATGCATTAAAATTGCTATAAAAATACTGGTATACATCGTTTGTACATACTTTTAACTAATCTATACATAAGCGTGGAATTTATATCTAGGTATCTAAACTAAGGCTCAAACTAAAGAATATTGACACTTATAATATTCTTAGTAATTGGTGTCAAATTAGTGGGCGTTAAAAGTCCGCGAATTTTATGTGAGAAAATAGGTGATTATGAATAAAACAATGTAGAAATAATCAAAACAAATAAACACGCTGAAGTACAAAATTTATCGCAATAAAGTGTATCAAATCTTATTTTGTATTTTTTTTACATTAAAAGATTTGTCACAGTGAAATGTCTATCTTATTCCAATTGGTTTTTTTTTCATTTCTAATAACTGTATTGCACGTAAACGTATGGTGAACGCACGGTGTATTCAAGTCACACTGCGCGGTGACGCTGCAACGTTCGTCAGTCGAGCGTCAACGCGTAGTGTGACTCGAATACGACGCCGTGCAGATACGTTTGCAATTGTCATAATTATTCGGGCCTCTAAACTCCATACTTTTTCTCATTATCAATTACATATAAGTACATAATTTCATAATTTGTTCTTTTCTTTGTCAATAAGATGTTTCTATTATCTAGAAATTGGAACAAAATGGCTTTGAACAACTTGAAAAGTTAAGACAATCCTAAGGCACATTATTACTAAGATTCATATTTTTGTGATGAATATTATGCATTTTTTAATTAATAATAAATATTTCAAATATGCGTTTTATTTGAAACTTTTTAGCATGAAGTTTTATAGATATTTAGAACAACTTTTTGTCGTGTAAATGATTTATTTTCCGTTGTGATTAAAATGAATGAACTTGAATAAATCAAATGATGTATAAATAAATAATTTAAAATTAGCTGCATTATGTTAAGAATGACTTAAATAAAATTAATGAAATACATTTCGTAAAATTAAAAATCCTAATCTGTTTTCAAACTGCTTTAAATTCAATAAGCTGCCAAGATTATTTAAATACATATAAATTTCTAGACTGTGGAGATTCTAGACATGATTAAAATAATAAATAAATAATGCTGGACAATCCACACAACATCATCTAGCCCCAAGCTAAGCAGAGCTTGTGTTATGGGTCAGTGACTGACATACTTAATACAATACATTACATAGATAGATATTTTTTATTATACATATAAAATACCCAGAACACCCGGAATAAATATTTACAGATCGTACAAACATTTATCCCAAGGCGGTAATCGAACCCGCAACCTCCGCGTCGCAGGCGGACCTTCGCCCGCCGCGCCACATCGGTCGTCGGTTGAATATGTTCTTGTCATAAGAAATTAAGAATCTAGAAAAAAAGTTACCAAGCTTTGATAACATTATCATATGATTTTGAGGTAATTAGATGATTATTAATTTCTTAAAGCTTTTCTACTTTTAAAATAAAGAGGTTTTGTTCAGAGATTTGTATTGCCAAGTTATTAAATAATGTTGCCAGTTTATTATTTGAGTATAATTTGTTTTATAATTCTTTAAAATGGACTCAATGAATGCCATAAATGGCTCGACCTTGATACATGCAATAAAGAAAAAGCAATAATAAGAGTAACCGCTTATCATCAGGTGGGCAATCTGATAATTTCTGTTATGTATACATACTAGTACTAATTGTTAAAATGTTTAATTTTTTTTTTCTAATTACATGCAAAATTTGCAATATAATCTCAATAATCCTTTAAAATCATCATTTACAAATAATGCATTATTTTTAAAATTGTGTTTTTTACTGTTTGTAATTTTAATTATGAAATATTTAATCTCAAGTTGCTTTTGTTAAAGGCAAAATCAATATTTAATATCCTTTATGATCCTTGTGATTTTACTGAATAAACTTTTATTGATTTTGATTTCATCTTACTACTTCTTTGATAATTTAAGCAATGATTTTTTATTGTTTAGAAATATAGCCATAATTCTAGATTTAAGGCACCTAACACTAATGTCTTTATCACGTTTGTTTTGTTACAAATGTTTTTTGTTACCACGTCTTTTGTTACTGGACACTTTTATGTAGTGTTACTGTTTTTGTTCATGCTGGCAAATATTTATAACTATTTTATGAAGCAAGCGTTGTTTTAAAATACATATTTACCTTAAAATTTTTAGTATATTTCACAACAAAACTTATAATTTGTGTTACTTCGTTTTTGTTCATATTTTGTTGTCTGCTTCGTTTAATTTTGTTCTTAATTAATCCTAGCATACTTAATTTGTTACCATAAACTTATTTATCACTTGATTTTTGTCGCTCCACAATCATTTTGTTCACATATTTTATTCGCTACACAGCGTGCTTGTCACATACTTGTTCACATATTTTATGTTCACGTCAGAAATGTTACCTATGTTACCACGAATGTTACCACTAGCTATTAGGCTGCGCGTCTCGCCACGATCCATTCCAGTTGATACCGAACAGGGCTGCGTACGGATGTTTCCGTTTCTTGTGTAATCGGAGCGATTCTTCGGATGCATACCAGTATTGAGGGTACTTGTCGAAAGGATACTTTTCTGATTCTTTCACGTACGGTGCTGATTGGTCCACTGTAACAAATATATCGTATCAGAACAAACGGATTGGACCAACTTTATAAATTTGTATTATTTATCGACAGGCGTTACAGCTTAGGTGGTAGTTGCTCTGCCTTCCATGCTGTGGGTCGTGGGTTCGATCCCCACCAAGAGCAAATATTTGTGTGATGAACATAAATATTTTTTGTGTCTGGGTGTTATTATGTATGTCTTTTTCACCTTGTGATCTTTTGATTCCCTTGCTAACGCTCATCGAGATAGTGGGGGATGAAAAATACATTTAAATAATAATAAATAAATAATGCTGGACAATCCACACAACATCATCTAGCCCCAAGCTAAGCAGAGCTTGTGTTATGGGTACTAGAGGACTGTGTTGTATTGACATTTAAGTTAACTCGCTCGGTGATACGAGATGGGGATAAAAAAAAACATTTAAGTTAACTTCTTCTTCTTATCGTGTTGATGCTAACTGTTTTATACATGTTTATATCGATATTTGGCCAACTCGACAGCACGACCATTCAAGTCTTCTCTCGTGCAATCAACTAACCCGGTGGTAGACAGTAGGGGCAGAATATCCTGTGCCGTTTGCCAGCGTGCGAGTCGAGATGCTTCTTGTGCTGCTTCTTGCACGCCGACACGTGCGGGCAGCACGGGCACGGCGCCGCCAGCGCGCGCGGCACGGACCCGTGCCGGGACGTCGCGTGCGTCAGCAGCGTCGACGCCACGCGGTAACCCTGGGGGGGGGGGGGGGGGGGGCATCAACACATTAGTAACAATAACAAACATTCAGCCGTTCATCTGCCTCTCTTATGCGTGCGTTAAACGGGTGATGAGTGCGTCAGTAATGTAGATGCCACGCGGTAACCCTGGGGGGGGGGGGCATCAACACATTAATAACAAACATTCAGCCGTTCATCTGCCTCTCTTATGCGTGCGTTAGACTGGTGATGAGTGCGTCAGTAATGTAGATGGCACGCGGTAACCCTGTGACATCATAGTAACATAATATCATAGTAACATGAGGACGCTTGCTTTAGTAATGTGGACGCCACGCGGCAACGTTAAAAATACATTAACAGATTAATAACAGAGATGGAGCCGAGACGTGCGTTAGAAGGGTTGATGCTATACGCTAACCCTGCGGAGACATTAAAAAAGTAAGATAACAGTAAAAAAAAGCAAGAGAAATGGCAATAACAGAATAGTAACATGCATTGAACCGTGCATCTTTGATGAATGCGTCGAAGTGCGGTAACCCTACGGGACATTAACACATTAGTAACAAACATTCAGCCGTTCATCTGCCTCTCTTATGACGCTAAAAGCCGTGCGGTAACAGGGAGGATGCGGCGCGGTAACATTAACAGATTAATTATTATTATTATGAGCCTGTGGTGTCCCAATGATAAACACTTACCATCTTTCTCAGCTGTTCTTTCTGTTTTAAGCAATTGTAACAATAATAAACAATAAGTAATTTTTATACATAATTTGCATAGATGTAATAATACACCTATTTGATTGATTTAAATGTTTTATTCATTTTATCATCAAGTTATTAAATAATACAACAATGCGGAAACCACAAACTTTACAATGCATTCACAATCAGCATTCAGAGAGCCCTTTAGATAGTAAACTCCTATCTTATAAAAAGTTAACGTTGACATTATGTCATCATTACGTATGGTAAATCAATACATCAAGTCTGCGCTAACTTTTAATAAGATAGACTGTATAAGTATATTACCTTAAAGCAGTGTTCGCATCTGAAGGGGAAGAGCTTCCACTTGGGATTCTTCTTGCGGCTGAAGGGCATCTTGTAGGGCTCCGACGGGAACCAGTCCTCCGGGTCGAGCTCCAGCTCAACTAACGTCACACCTGGATAAGTTCATATACTTATAAATAATAAATATTCACAGACATTTCACACATCACACTCTAGTCCCAAACTAAGCAAAGCTATGGGAACTAGATCTACTAGAATTATTATCTTAAGTACCTATTTATTTCTTTTTGTCCTGTCTTTCTTATTGTATGTAATAGTTTTGATGTCACACTTTTCCATGGCTCAGTCTGAAAATCAGCGCTGCCCTGCCTTTTGCAGGGCAGCAAATAAGCTGAGACTGAGCTTTTTTGACATTATGTTAATGTTTATTCTGTTGTTTTATGTATTGTCTTAATGTTGCCTTCTTTATTTTTTGTACCCGTCTTTGTGTTGTCAAAATAAATGCATTTAATTTCATTTCATTTAGATTGCTGATAGAATAGGTACTTATACATTTTTTTTTGTAAATACATACATAAATTGCATAGTAACAACATACTTATTTTTTTAAATACCGACCTCAGAAATGTTATTTATTATTTTTGTCAGCATTCTATAATTCGATTAACGATTTGCAGGGTAGTGTCGGATTATAGAGCTGCCTAAAAAACCATAGGAAAATTCTCGACTATAGGTCGACCCCAGAATTTTCCGACAAATCCTTTACTTACTACTTTAATTAGTGTAATGTAAATGCTTGTTCACATACCGTCAGGTACGACCGGGGGCGGGCGTATGTATAGCGGCGGTTCCTTCGGCTTCAGCTTGTGAGGCGCCGTCGGCACTCCTAATGGCACTCCGACCGGCACTCCAACCGGCACTCCGACCGGCACTCCTAGCACGGACGTGTTGTTGGCGGCGAGTAGGCTTGTTAGTATCGTGTTTTGTGTCTGAAAATGTATGTATGTTACGTTTAAATGGACGAAGTGTGTTGTCTTACAGTGCACATCCTTAAAAAAAATATATATAAGTACATATATTCTATCAATGTGCAATACGTAATTATAAAAAAAAAATGTTTTTTTTTCTCACAATAGCTTTGCATAATTTGGCGCTGCGTTATATGAGTATATAGTTTAATTTATATTTATTTATATTGTTTTCTATATTTTAAAATATTATTATTAATTTAGAAATGAATTATTACCTGCAAGGTGGTTCCAATACTGAAGCTTTGTGATAGGTCCACTTTCGGCTTTCTCTTGTAGCCTTTAGGAGGCCCTCTCTTTTTGGCAATCTCACCATTCTTCTTATATCTGTAATAAAACAATCTATGAATTGTCTGCCAGATGTTACATTAAAACAGTTATTACATTACATGGCTCCTAGACCATTATTGTTACTAAACAGATTGACAAGTAGTAGGAATTAAAAAAAATTAAGGTTATAAGTACCTATATTTTTTTTTGTTTTACCTTATAACTTCTCCTGTCTCGGTTACAGCAGGGCTCCGAGCCTGGACCGGAGTGATGCTCAATTTAGCCGGCAACGAAAACCTTGTCTGCAGATTCTTCACAATATTATTAGCCTCCGATGCCAACGCCAATGGATTAGCCAAATTCAGCGGGTTGTTCACAAATTTTGGGAGAACCGACGCACTGGGGAATATGCTTAGAGACTTCGGAGTGTTGAAAGCGGGGATCTGGTAGACTTGGAGGTTCAGTGAGGAGTTTATCTTGAGGCGTTTGGATGCTGGTTCATCTGGTTCACTCGTGCTGTCGGATTGGCAGTCCGTGTCAAGAGGATCAGAGTCATTGAACGGATCTCGTTCTTTTTCTTGTACGCAAAACATCTGTAATTACATAATTTGGTTTTAATATACAAACTGTGCTTTTTATGAGAAATTCACTAAACTTTAGCTTGATGCTTCTGCAGGCAGATTGCCAAAAATATATACATAGAAGATTAAACAAAAATATGCATACAACAAAATTTTCAAAATGCATTCTAGTTTCTATAGTACTATATGTATGACGACCGAAATGGCGCGGTGGGCGATGGTCCACCTGCGGCGCGGAAGGTTGCGGGTTCGATTCCCGCCTTGGGATAAATGTTTGTATGTTCTGTAAATATTTATTCTGGGTGTTCTGGGTATTATATGTATAATAAAAAATATCTATCTTATTAATGTATTGTATTAAGTATGTCAGTCTTCTAGTACCCATAACACAAGCTCTGCTTAGCTTGGGGCTAGATGATGTTGTGTGGATTGTCCAGCATTTTTTATTATTTATTATTATTATAGTACTTTACTTAGATTGTGACAAGATGTGACGTGTGAAATGTCTTTCAATATTTTTTTATTGTACACCCAGACACAAGCATCTAATTCTAATTCTGATTGGGGGAATAAGATATGCACTGACGTCCCGCAATGGCGTGTATTGTGCATTGTCCCCCTGCTAACCTCATCCCAGCCAGCACAACTCCATAGAGTAACGGAGAAGGACTTTGGGTTGGTGGCAGCAGAGACACAAGCATATCAATGTTTTGTCATCACACATGTTTGTTCTTGACAGGGAATCTACTACAAATATTTATTTATTTATTATTTATAGACGAGCAGCTTTCGCTGATGTGTCTATGTCACACAGTGTTGAAATAGGTATGACAAGTTCACTGTTCATTTAGTTACTTTTTTTGAGCACTGTTTTACTTGTTCGTAGCCAGTTGTTGAGTTTGTTAAATAGCATAGATTATGGAAAACACAACCCACAGCATTAAAGGCTGGAGCTTAAACCAACTGAGCCATGATACCTGTTTTGAATTATGCATTCTTCTTCTTATTGTGTCGATGCTACAACTGTATTTTGTTGAAACATCGTGTTGGAAAGATTAGCCAGACTAGACACTGCTTTACCGTGCCTAGTTGTAACTATTATGCATTTAAAATGGCTAAGTAAAAGTGTTTTAATCTCTACCATGTAGAGCTCAAATAAATAAATATTTATGGACATTTCCTCAACACTCACTCTATTCCCAAACAAAGCACAGTTTGTATTAAATAAAGTCTTTAGTTAGTAGATGAATAACTTTATTTTTAAATACTGCCGATGAATTTGTCAACCATATTAATTTTTTTTTTTTTTTCTGGTGGTTTTATCTGCGATCAGCCTGGTGGCTATTTAGCAGATCTTTTGGGAGATCCAGGTGGCGTGCGGGGCTGTACTCCAGTGAGTGTAGCACCAATGTGGTTGGTTATTAATTAATAAAAAATAATATTCACAGCATTTTCTAACATCATACTCGGACACAAACTAGGTAAGCAAAGCTTGTAATATGGGAACTAGATTGCTTATAGATTACATAAATATATATTTTTTGTTAATACATACATAGAATACATAGTAACACCCAGACACAGAACAAATATTTATGTTCATCACACAAACATTTGCTTTGGGAATCAAACCCACAGCTTGGAAGGCAGAGCTACTACCAACTGAGCTGTGCCTGTCAGATATTATAAACAATAGATTTATGATTTGCATTCTGACAATGGTTCATTATAAAACTGTGCTAGAATGATTTTTTTTTGGTTAAACTAATGAAGTTTTAAACACATTAGTATTTTTTTTGTGTGTTTGGCAAACTACAGTACAAGGGGTACTAGTGGCTATACGGAAATAGCATTCAATTGTGATATGTTTAAAGTAATTGAAAGTAAAATTCTTCCTTTGTTTTGCAATTATAGCCCATGTACAAAAATTGCTCAGTCAAAAGTTATTCTTAGAATTTAAGCTAATTAAATAAGTATGATTCATACACATCAACTATAAAAGTACTTATTATACAAATGAAACTATTCAAAAGGCAATTTTTTAACATGTTGTGAAATAAAATTATAGCAACTACATACAAGTCTAGCCTAAATTAAATTAGTTAAGTTAGGTACCAATTATAACTAAAAGAACACTCTGTCAATAGGTTTTATATCTAATCTTGTGTCAGTACCCTTATTTATAGGTAATAATAGTTACTTGATAAAAAAAGGGCTTCAAAAATGACCAAAATGCTTTTTCTAGAAAAAAACGCATACTTACGATTCAATTTTCAAATTTTCACTCTAGCATCAGGAATTCCCAACGCCAAAAATACCGGAAGGCTCTATCTATGCCGAAGATGATAAATTACCACGTAAAAGGCACTTACAATCACAAAATGGCGATTTAATTCATAAAAGAACGAAACAATAGAGCGATCTCATAAAATAACTGCACATGCCACTAAAAACTTACGCGTAACGTGAAGTTGAAATATTTAAGTACTGAAATCAAAATACTGAATGAAAAACTCACATTTTCTATGTTATATGAACAAATTTATGCAGAATAATCAAAAAACTACCACATTAGAAAAGTTTTGAACCAAATTGATAAAGTTTTTGGTAAAATTTCAACGAAACATGAAAAAGAAGGTTATGTTCACGAATAAAATAATAACAAGTATTTGACTTGTAGTGATGTCCTGCGACAAAGCGTACGGGGTGAAAATTTTGTTATCGATTCTATTCTGGCAGTTATCGATTTATTATTATCATTAGTTATTAATCAGCCATGGCTGTGTCACTGCAGGGCGAAGACCTCCCCTCCCTCATTCCATTCCACTCTTTACGATTGAATGGTGCTACAGGCCAAGAGGGTAGTATCGATTTAAATGTCATTAAAAATTATTTTCTTTAAATAAAAGGAAACATAACCTAAACCTATTTAAAATATTTATTGTTGGACTAATGATTGAAGCTATCAAAATTATTTATAATTCAAATTAAAAATTACTTTATATCTGTGAACTCATAGTCAGTAAACAAATAAACGTTATAAAATACAACTCACGAGACCCATTTTATTCATTATCTACTCTTACAAAAGCCATCTGAATGTCATCGATGTTTTTAGTATACACTATTTATTAACAAGATCGTTAAAGAATCGTTAACTTTTCAAACACTAGTTTTTTTTCTAATGAAGCAGCAAACAATTTCATGCAAAGTAATGTAAGCTCTATGCTTCAAGCAAACGGTCTACAATAGCTTAAACAGCTGGAGGCGTCACTTGGTTTGACATTTTGTAATGGGCTGCCAGCTTAAATCTTGCTTTTTATTTTAACATTTTGGTAGTTTTTAAAAATATTTCGTTGTTAGAATGTTTATGATTCCATAAAGGCTCACCAGAGTGCTTAGTTCGAGCTTACATTTTAAAACTCCCTACTCTCGAGTCGAAAGTCGTCTCTCGGATATCCATACAAAAATATGAGGATATCCGAGAGACGACTCTCGAGCCGAGAGTCGGGAGTCGGGAATAGGGAGTTTTAAAATGCAAGCTCGGACTAATCCTCGGAAGGGATAATTTTTTTTTTACAAAGTTGGTACTTATTTTATGTTAAACCTTTAAGACAGTTACAAACTTAAATAAAATTATGCACCAGAGTAGAATAAAATACAACCCTTTAAATTTTCATTTTAATTATTTATTTCAATTTAACAATAATAATTGATTATTATAAAATACATTTTCATATTGTTTAACGAAAAACGCTGGTGTACTTGATATCTATTTAATATGTAAATAAGTTACTTAGTAAACATAAATTCTTAACTTAAAATTTTGATTATTAAGTATTAATATTTACATTACATATTAATATTAGGAATAGGTACATGTATATATATATATATAACGAAGCACAAAACACGCCATTTTTAGTCCTTAAACATAATATCAATTATAATAACAGAATGTCATACTTATATACCTACCTTATTAGCTAATATAAGTTTAAGTAAGTACAAACTATATTGCGTACAATCTTAAGTATCATAAAATTAGCTTATTTCTAATCAGATTATCGGTTTTTTTTCGGCAATTTTTTTTTCAATATGTTATAACTTAAGACGCAATCTTGGCAGCGGCCGCGGCGGCTAGAGCAGCCGCCTTCTTCTTGACGGCAATAGCCGTGCGTTGCTTCGCTTGGATCTTCGCTTTTTGGCTTTTTGACAGCTTGCGCTTTTTCGCTTCTTCTTTGGACTCTGCTGCTGAAACCAATGACATTAAAAGTTACTTTTGCAGTTACCTACCTATATTATTAACTTTAGAAAGAACTATTTTTGGCCCATAAGTGAGTTATTTCCGCAATTTTTATTAAACGGTCCAACAGATAGAAACAAGTGTCTATCGATAGCTCTTGACAAACTTTATGCTCCCAATATGGATGTAGTGAGTGTGTAAGTAATATCGTAGTAAAGCTTTCTACGATATTATTACTTGACCGAGAAGAGATCCAAGCAGCGCCTCAAGCGGATTTCTTGAGAAGCTTGGATTTCCATAAAAAATCGGTGAGATGAAGAAGAAGAAGAAGAAGATAGATTTATTAATCAATCTATGTCAATCTATGTCAATCTATGTGTGGTCAAGTCCGTACCGCTCGCAAACGCTTGTCTGTTGGCCGCCGTCCGCGCGAGCTCGCCGAGCGTGTTGGCGAGCGCCGCGCCGAGCCGTGCGCAGTCGACCCGCGTCGCGGTGTGCGCGCGCAGAGCTAGCGTGGCTAACCTGGAACACATCATTTATTTAAACAACTTACTTGAGTACAGAGGTTTTAAACACATACTTAGGTACTATCAAAAATATAATAAGTTGAGTCAAACATGGTTTTTTTTTACAAGATAAGATAATCTTGTAAAAAAAACTAGGTTGGACTTCTAAACTAATAAGCCCTAGATCGAGTTTGTTGAGTTTTGATATTATGCGAGAAGTCTTTTCATGAATCAAACAATGTAAAACTCAGACTAAGTACGGATTGAAGACGATCGTAATTCGAAAAAGTATTTTTTTTATTTTTTACACTGAAACAAATGTACTTACTTACATAACACTTCGTATCGTAAATGTATTCCTCGATTTATAAGCATAGACGTAGAAGTAGATAAATGGATAATACTATTTCACAACGGAGAAACAACAAATCTTAGAAGTAAATTAATAACGCACAGTGGCCTTATCATTTATAGCGATTTCTTCCAGTTTTTAGAATGTTACCTGCCAGCCAAGTCCACCTGCTCCGAGTCCAGATCACAGGTCGATGTTGTGGAGTTCTTACTCTTGGCTCCTAACGGCATCTGCGACCAGCGAGACTATTGCATAAATAACTATATTATACTTTATGCTCTGTACTTTTTATTACGTAGGTACATTTTGTAAATAATGTATTTAATAGTCGTAAGTTTGTTTGAGAATAAATTATTTTTTTCTTTAAAAATATATATTTTTATTTTACATACGTACCATATCTGAATCATAAGAAGTTAAATTAATATCTTTTTGACAAGCGTCAGAGCTCAGTTGGTATTGGTAGTGGCTGTGCCATCCATACTATGAGTCGTGGGTTCGATTCTCGCTGAGAACAAATATTTGTGTGATGAACACCCCTAAGTCCTGTGCCTAGGTGTTACTATGTTTGCATTTAAAAAAAAAATAAGTGTATACTCAATCAGTACCCCAAGTACGAGTTTGTGCACGGATCGCAGAGGCGCAATCGCCGAGCGCCTCCGATTTTGTATGGAGATCTAAGCAGCGCCCCTAGCAGATTTCTTGAGAAGCTTGGATTTACAAAATTGGGGGCTTGCGATACGAAGGCGATACGTCCGTATTCATGTGCAAAACTCGTACTAGGCCCTCAGCATCTAGTTTTCTCTCATAGTGCAAGTTTTGCTAAGGGACATGAGTGAGATGTTTTAAATATAAGTAACCGTCAATAGTTCATTTTTTTTCAAAAATGGGCAGTTTATGTTTACCTTGTAGGTCTGAGGGCAAATCCCGAAGAGGTACCGCTCGAGGGTTTGCTTGAACTCATCAGCGAACATCAGCGCTGCACCTTCACTCTGGAAGGTGAAGATTACATGTTGAAGTTTTTTATTTATAAGTGGTTTAGCGGTCGGTAAAACATTTCCAGTTTGTGCACACACGGATCGCACTCGACGATTGCGTCTCTGCGATCCGTGTGTGCACAAACTCGTACTTGGGGTACTGTTATATTATTTAAGCTCAAATGCTGACATTATTAGTCTGGCACTCTTTGCTTACATATTTTTTATCTGGAAAAAAATCTCTCCCCAGCGATAAAACCGCCCATTTTTTCTTTCATCTTGCTTTTATTACTTGCTACTAGGTATTATTATAAATGTCAATATTTAAATGTTTATTACGCCTATATGCTACGAAAAAATCAGCCCAGATCGAATCAAGTGCCTACCTAATGTTTACCATCAGTACCTATATTGGTAGGCAAGGTCTCTGAATGCTGAAATGTTTACAAACTCTTGATTATACCTACCCTTGATTATACATCTATTGAGTTATTAGTCGATATCTGTTTTTGCGAGTTATTTTAAGATCTTTTAATATTGAAGGTGAAGCAAACAATGTGTGGCGTACGGATGTTTACACTAATATTATACATATTTACGTTAGTACCAACATGGGCTTCACGTGTCTAAACGTATCTACCACGTATATATATAGAGAGAGAGAGAGAGAGAGAGAGAGAGAGATACATTTATTTAACACACAACACACAGGTACAACACATTCATAATAGTAAGACACATAGGTAGGTACACAAAGACAGAAATCAAGTAAAAGTAAGACACATAAAATACAAAAAACATAAGTACATTAACACATTTATACAAAAAAGTAGTCAAATAATGTGGGTGCTGACCAGTGCTGAAGTGCGTTAAAAAGGTTTAGCCTCAGCTTAATGCAGCTTTGCTTATTAAAGCAACGCGGCGCTGGTTTTCAGGCAAAAACCTAAGAGTTGGTGACACCACAGATACTGCTGCTTTGTTTATGACAGCATTTCTTAAAGTAGGGAAAAATTAGAAAAACTAGTAGTAAAAGAGACAGGTTTATAGGAAGTAAGGAATAGTATCTACAATACCTATACTAAAATGAGGCATTAATAAAAGTACATTTAATCAATATGTATAAACAAGACATTGACAGGAAATTAAACAATACCAATCAAAACAAATCATTCATAATCATAGTTATGCTCTGTGCCTGCGCCTTCATTCCATATACCATCCCATATACCAGCCAGTATCTTGGGTACACTTCTGATTGGTACTGATGGATCAATTGAGCTATCTGTAGATAGCTCAATTGATCCAAATCAGTACCAATTTGAGCTATCTGTAGATAGCTCAACTACTTATTTCTTATGTAAGTAAGTACATATTTTATATACTTAAGTATGTACATTTTGTAAATACTGTAATAGTCGTGTTTGTTAGTGCCTATATACTAACTACCTATATACCTACTAACTACCTATATACTAACTACCTATTTTTACCCAACTACGCGAATCAAATGAAGGGTTATGAGTTTATAAATATAGTCCATCCTAAGCCTGGAATAAATCGCTCATAGCGATAAGGCTGGTTGGGTTTGACTTAAATAAATATGAACTGTACATTTTCCTACTCTATTTACACTTTTTAAATGACGTAGGTAGACTTAAAATAACAAAAAAAACAATGTAAGTTATGAAAACATAAAAATAACATTGTAAATCGTGCTACATAAATAAACCAAGAAATTTTGCTCATGCTTGCTAGCTCGTAAAAACGTCACATTATTTGTAAATCAGATGCATTAGAGTTACGTGACGACAGGTGGCAACATTCTCTACTGATTTTTTTAGACAGTCAAAAAATCAAAATGGCGTGATATTCAGTTTTTTTAAGACTAAATTTTTATCAGGCCCGTGGGTAGGTATATATAAGATAGGATAATTATTTATTCATAGGGATAATAGTTCTTCATTATGTACAAATAATGGTGAAGTTTAAACAAATGGCGACGTCAACCATCGATTCTAGAGGTGGCTTTTACTATACATATTCATTTTCTATCAAAAGGCACAACATTGCAAAAAAAAAGTACCTAGGTGTCACGCTCACGCCACGCCCCACGCACGCCTGCAGTCTTGGAAACTCGGACTCTGTTTAGATTTTATAGACTTTCTTGCTTATAATATGATTTTACAGTCGTTTTCAGTTTGTTTATGAAATGTTTCGTTTCAAGTACGTGTCGGTCGTGAACACTTGCTTTGAACTTTTCGTGCAAACAACGCTATTTTTGAAAATGTAATCATTTCATATTTCATACCTACACATATTTTACGTAGCTCTTTAGAAAGATAGCTCTCTTATTACCTACTCTGAAATTAATTCTTCTTAAAATATAGCGGTCATTATATCACTAACCACTGTTACACATTTGAATAATAAGTCCGGAAAAAAAGCGTTAATATTCAAAATTTTGTGGTTTTTATCGTTTTCTAAGATAATCTTGTAATAAATATTATTTATCAACAATACCAAATTGATTTAAGAACAACTTTATTGTAGCGAAGTTATGTTTTTTAAGTTTCTATCGCGGGCCTGGAGCGTGGAGACTGATCCAGAAATTCCGTAACGAAATAATCTAACACTGCGAATGCGTAATCCAGCAAAAAATGCTATGCAATAGCTTTACCGCGGCAGTCCCCGAGTGCCATACATCTTTTATTTTTAACCTTTGCTTTTCCACTGCTGGGCAAAGGTCTCCCCCCTTTTCTTCCATTGTTTCCTATCAGTCGCCGCTTCCCACCATGCTCCGTCATAAGTATCCAAGTCGTCACAAAATGATTAGGTACATAACAATATTTATTTTATATCGCACGCCAACCTCTTTTCGGTATTATCATGTGTTGGCTGGTAGAGAATACTTTGGAATGAAGTCTTTCCTATATATAGATTTAGAATTAAATAAATTAACAATATAATCTATCCTATGTGAATACAGGAAGGAGTTTATTAGAGTGAGGCATATGAATAAAACCCACTATCTATTTTTGCGGCATGGAGAATTGATTTATATGGCAATGTACTTGAAAGATCTTGACCTAACAAAATTTATGATCGAAACACATTAATGTTTTCGCGAATTTGCTTACCGATGCACTTGAGCTGGCTTACTGCCAAACGTATTGATTTCAATGCTTGTTAGTACAACGTCGTTTACACAGCACATGTTCAAATTTGTATCAAGAAGTCTACATAATATCTATACTTCTATACTAATATTATAAAGAAGTAAAGTTTGTGTGTTTGTTAAATCTAGACTAATATTATAAAAGAGGCCCACCGCGTTTTCAAAATTATTTCTGGGCGTCTAGTCGAAGCGACGCGTGACCCGAGGGCTGGTGAGTATCTGGCCCAGCGTATCAGCATTGCTATTCAGCGTGGCAGTGTCTTGGGTACGCTTCCGATTGGTACTGATTTGGATCAGTTGAACTATCCATAGACCGTTTGCAACAGTCTGTAGATAGCTCAACTGTTTCTTATGTATTTTATATGACAATGTACATTTTGTAAATACTGTATAGTCGTAAGTTTGTTTGTGAATAAAGGTTATATTATAAAGAAGTAAAGTTTGTGTTTATTAAATTGTACGGGGTAATCTCGGGATCTACTGAACCGATTTTAAATTTTTTATCACCAATAGAAAGCCACATTATTGCTGAGTGTCATAGGTTATATAAAAAACCGAAAAATAAAAAGGCATTTACGTGGTAGTCCGTTTTGCAAAGTGAATCGGAGAAAAAATGGTCGAGTTATGCCCGACGAAGTGGGCACGGGTCAGCTAGTAATATAACAAATGTGTTAGTCTAAATAGAAACCAATATTAAAAACTAGCGACCCGTCCCGGCTTTGTTGGGTTGTAAAGTAAATCTAGCCTATGGAACACAGGGTGTTTTTTTTTAATCAATGCGATAGTTTTTGATAGAGTCATTTCAAGCTTGCTTAGTTTATATCTCATAAAATAAAAGCATGCCTCATACATAATCTATAAAAATATTCATAGGTTCATACATACACACAAAAATACAGTTTTGATCTTTTTATTATTAGTGTAGATAGGTTGCTTACCGGCCTACATGTGATATAAATAGGTATTGAAAATTTTTCGTTCTATGTTATTGGCATTTTCCATTCAACCATTTTCTTTATTAAATGTGACATACACATGATTTTAAGTACTTATTATTAAAATCTCAATATATTTTATAGTTCACTATTTTTATAAGTAAATTAAATACACTAATTTATTATAATAACCTAAATAAAATATAGGTTTAATCCTTAGAAACCAACAATTTAGATGTGTGGATTCTGGATATTTAGAATTTTGCCACAGAAAAATGAATTTTAATGACTCATAAATACTGGCCGAAATGACCCGTCCGGCGAATCTATGACTAGTGATATTTTGCGGTGAATTTTAATATTAAAATGTATAGAAATAACTTCAATGCCGTATAATGACGACAATATTGGCTAGATGAATGTTGTCTGATCCCGTGCCATGAAAACCGTGAATTCAAACTCTTTACGCAATTCACTTCATATTAAAGCACTGGCAGTCAACTGCCTGAAATAATTAATTATTATATTAATTGGTTCGGATTAGTGCAGCTTCGTTGATATCGCTTGCGATAGCCAGATTAACCCAAGTGTAATATATCGGGTACATTTTTAATATTATTACTTATTCATTTATTTTTCAATAAATATTCTGATTTAATTTATTAAAAAAACTTAATGAAACTTTAATTTTAGAACTTAATACGTAAATTATTATTTTATTACCTATGTAAGTACTATTCTTCAAGTTAGTTAAACAAGCTCAACATTTAAATACTTTTTATTCAATAAATCAATCAAAATTTAAATAACATTAATTACCTTTTTTGGCAGCGGCATTGATTTATGGTAAACTTCAGCTGAATCATTTTCATTTGTTTTATTATCAGATAATTTTGCTTTTGTTTCTATGCACAGAAAAACTAAAAAAATCATCACTGAAAATCGATGGCCAATTTTTATAAGCGCCATTTTGTATTTTTATTTTAATAACTCAAAAAAGGCTTCACATAAAAGCACTTGACGTAACTTTGCGCGGGATAATCCACCTGTCAATACGCAATGGCGGTCTCCAGACCACTGGAAACGCTCAGACTGCAAGTCTCGTTCATATATTTTTAGGAAATCGATGTGCCGTGTTTTGCGTCAAATGCGCTCGCGTCAAATGTATTTTGAGTGAAATGTTTTTATATTTTATGTGGGTTTTCAACTTTTTATTTGTCTCACTGGACTATTAAAAGTTATATATTGTAAAGATGACTCAGCGACATCTAACAAATTCATGTATTTAGAGTTAGCCATTTCAAAAATGGAACCTATGAATATTTTAATAGATGAAGAGGGTGCTTTTATTTTATGAGATATAAACTAAGCAAAAATGACTATGTAATGACTATATATACTAAAACAGAAATTCTATCTGATAGGAAATTATTCTATCTGAAAGGAAATTACTCTATCTGAAAAGAAATTACCTACTCTATCTGAAGGGAAATGACTCTATCTGAAAGAAAATGACTCTATCTGAAAGGAAATGACTCTATCTGAAAGGAAATGACTCTATCTGAAAGGAAATGACTCTATCTGAAAGGAAATGACTCTATCTGAAAGGAAATGACTCTATCTGAAAGGAAATGACTCTATCTGAAAGGAAATGACTCTATCTGGAAGGAAATGACTCTATCTGAAAGGAAATGACTCTATCTGGAAGGAAATGACTCTACCTGGAAGGAAATGACTCTATCTGAAAAGAAATGACTATCCTTTCCTTTGTAAAAGTTATAGACGTACATATTTACTTTATTTTTTTTAATGAGATTTGATTATAAATCAATGGATGAATTCTCTTCTCAGACTAATATCTAACTAAATATTATTTGATATTGATTATGATTAGGTAAAAGTACTGGGATTTGCTAAGTTAAAATTATTTTATACGTTTTTGCATATCATTGTATCAAACATAAAACTGTGGAACATGTTAAGTACGAATCTTACTCGTACTTGTCTGTTTTTCATTTTTATTTATAAAAATAGAAACAGCGACATCCGGCATGCGCTCATAATTCGTTGACACCAAAGTAATGTTACAAATTGCAGTGAAATTGCGGGATTTGCGCTTCAAATTTCGGGAATGTCAAGTTCAGGAGCGAAGCGAGCTGATCTACATAACTTTCGAGCCACGTTAGTATTGAATATTTACAAAAAAAAAAACTATAAACTGGTAAGATTTTGGAGTACTTACCTAATTATGTAGAAATTGAGCGACTCGGATCAAGACATATCCAGTTCTCTCGATTATTCATCTATTCAATTTGATCTAATTATTCAATTTGATCTATTCAAATTTATCTATTTAAAACAATCTATTCAAGCCATTAAAATTTATTTTCCAAGTAATCTTCCTATAGAGAATATCATCGATCAAAGGGTTATTGAGATTTTGGTAATACCTAAGTGCGAGATTTAGCGAAGTAGATATGTATAGGCGACAAAGAAATTGGTTTACCACTTTTGATGACATCTCCCAGTAACATAATTATTCGCTAAGGATTACAGATTGACAGATTCTGACGTAGCAGTTATTAATCTGTCAAGCGAAAATAGCCCTTGACGTTTTGTACGTGCAAATGATATTCAACCTTAGAGTGGTAAGGTAAACCAATTTCTTTGTCGACTATACCTAGTACCCATTTTTTTCTCAAGATCAAATGACAAGACCCAATGAAAAAACTAGATAAAGTTATCAATCAAAGCAATGACGCCATTCATCAGCTGTCGTCCAGAATAGAAAACTAATAATACTACCGGGAAGGCTATAAAACAGTCAGTTACACGTTGAATCTCAATCCACAGATAGACATAGACATAGACAAATTTTTATTTGCAAACAGAGCCCGTAGTCTGAAGGTGCATTTTAGAACTCCCTACTCTCGAGCCGACAGTCGTCTCTCGGATGTCCTTATATTTTTGTAAGAAGCAGAGAGAGAGATCCGAGAGACGACTCTCGGCTCGAGAGTAGGGAGTTTTAAAATGCGTCTTCGGACTAAGGGCTCAGTAACACACAAAATACACTTAGGTACAAACAAAAGCGGTCAAACCTAGTGACTCGTGAGTTGTAGCTCACGACGAAGAAGCCAGAGAAAGGAACAAACGTTCGACTCTAACCCGCACTTCCCAAAAGGTAGAAGTGTAGACGACTCAATGATGATGATGATGATGACACTTACAAAACAAAACTAAACAATAACAAAATAAACAAACAAGACAAATAGTAAAGGTAAGTAGGTACACACTAAGCTTGTAGGTGTCTGTGTGCTACAGCAGCAAGTGGGTCTCGACTCAGCGTATGCCACACTGCCTAATGGCAGCTAGGCGCTGTTATTCTGCCGAGACCATCAGCCAATAGACCCTGTGAAAATATGTGTAGTGTTAATGATATGTATTAAGGTGTGAAAGAGAATGTGTGTCTGAAGGTGGTCTGAAGGGTTCTTCAGATCTGAAATACATAAGAAATATACATAATAGTGGCGCCAGATTTTGTTCTAAGCGCTAGGAGACCTATAGAATAAAACCTCTGCCACTTTGACGACCGATGTGGTGCGGAGAGCGAGGGTCCGCCTGCGACGCGGAGGTTGCGGGTTCGATTCCTGCATAGTTCATAGTGCCTTGGGATAAATGTTTGTACGATCTGAAAATATTTATTCTGGGTGTTCTGGGTATTTGTAAATATTAAAGCCCAGGATACACGATGAACTGCTATTGGCTAATGTATTACATGTAATTTACGAACTTCACAGTCGAACCCAAAATGCATTACATGTAATGCATGGACAGTCATCGTGTTAAGGTATATGATGCCCGCGGTGTATTTGGGTATGTGGTGCCCGCGGTATACTTGGGTATGTGGTGCCCGCGGTATACTTGGGTATGTAATGCCCGCGGTATACTTGGGTATGTGGTGCCCGCGGTGTAGTTGGGTATGTAGTGCCCGCGGTGTACTAGAGTATGTGATGCCCGCGGTGTACTAGGGTATGTGGTGCCCGCGGTATACTTGGGTATGTGGTGCCCGCGGTGTAGTTGGGTATGTGGTGCCCGCGGTGTACTAGGGTATGTGGTGCCCGCGGTGTACTAGGGTATGTGGTGCCCGCGGTATACTTGGGTATGTAATGCCCGCGGTGTAGTTGGGTATGTGGTGCCCGCGGTATACTTGGGTATGTGGTGCCCGCGGTGTACTAGGGAATGTGGTGCCCGCGGTGTACTAGGGTATGTGGTGCCCGCGGTATACTTGGGTATGTGGTGCCCGCGGTGTAGTTGGGTATGTGGTGCCCGCGGTGTACTAGGGTATGTGGTGCCCGCGGTGTACTATGGTATGTGGTGCCCGCGGTATACTTGGGTATGTGGTGCCCGCGGTGTACTATGGTATGTGGTGCCCGCGGTATACTTGGGTATGTGGTGCCCGCGGTGTACTTGGGTATGTGGTGCCCGCGGTATACATGGGTATGTGGTGCCCGCGGTGTACTTGGGTATGTGGTGCCCGCGGTAAACATGGGTATGTGGTGCCCGCGGTGTAGTTGGGTATGTGATGCCCGCGGTGTACTTGGGTATGTGGTGCCCGCGGTATACTTGGGTATGTGGTGCCCGCGGTGTAGTTGGGTATGTAGTGCCCGCGGTATACTTGGGTATGTGGTGCCTGCGGTGTACTTGGGTATGTGATGCCCGCGGTGTACTATGGTATGTGGTGCCCGCGGTATACTTGGGTATGTGGTGCCCGCGGTGTACTTGGGTATGTGGTGCCCGCGGTATACATGGGTATGTGGTGCCCGCGGTGTAGTTGGGTATGTAGTGCCCGCGGTATACTTGGGTATGTGGTGCCCGCGGTGTACTTGGGTATGTGGTGCCCGCGGTGTACTAGGGTATGTGGTGCCCGCGGTATACTTGGGTATGTGATGCCCACGGTGTACTAGGGTATGTGATGCCCGCGGTGTAGTTGGGTATGTCGTGCCCACGGTGTACTAGGGTATGTGGTGCCCGCGGTGTACTTGGGTATGTGATGCCCGCGGTGTACTATGGTATGTGGTGCCCGCGGTATACTTGGGTATGTGGTGCCCGCGGTGTACTTGGGTATGTGGTGCCCGCGGTATACATGGGTATGTGGTGCCCGCGGTGTAGTTGGGTATGTAGTGCCCGCGGTATACTTGGGTATGTGGTGCCCGCGGTGTACTTGGGTATGTGGTGCCCGCGGTGTACTATGGTATGTGGTGCCCGCGGTATACTTGGGTATGTGGTGCCTGCGGTGTACTTGGGTATGTGGTGCCCGCGGTAAACATGGGTATGTGGTGCCCGCGGTGTACTTAGGTATGTGATGCCCGCGGTGTACTATGGTATGTGGTGCCCGCGGTGTAGTTGGGTATGTAGTGCCCGCGGTATACTTGGGTATGTAGTGCCCGCGGTGTACTGGGGTATGTGATGCCCGCGGTGTACTATGGTATGTGGTGCCCGCGGTATACTTGGGTATGTGGTGCCCGCGGTGTACTTGGGTATGTGGTGCCCGCGGTAAACATGGGTATGTGGTGCCCGCGGTGTAGTTGGGTATGTAGTGACCGCGGTATACTAGGGTATGTGGTGCCCGCGGTGTACTTGGGTATGTCGTGCCCGCGGTGTACTAGGGTATGTGGTGCCCGCGGTATACTTGGGTATGTGATGCCCACAGTGTACTAGGGTATGTGGTGCCCGCGGTATACTTGGGTATGTGGTGCCCGCGGTGTACAAGGGTATGTGGTGCCCGCGGTGTACTAGGGTATGTGGTGCCCGCGGTATACTTGAGTATGTGGTGCCCGCGGTGTAGTTGGGTATGTGGTGCCCGCGGTGTACTAGGGTATGTGGTGCCCGCGGTGTACTAGGGTATGTAGTGCCCGCGGTATACTTGGGTATGTGGTGCCCGTGGTGTAGTTGGGTATGTGGTGCCCGTGGTGTAGTTGGGTATGTGATGCCCGCGGTGTACTAGGGTATGTGGTGCCCGCGGTATACTAGGGTATGTGGTGCCCGCAGTGAACTTGGGTATGTGGTGCCCGCGGTGTAGTTGGGTATGTGATGCTCGCGGTGTAGTTGGGTATGTGGTGCCCGCGGTGTACTAGGGTATGTGGTGCCCGCGGTGTACTAGGGTATGTGGTGCCCGCGGTATACTTGGGTATGTGGTGGCCGCGGTATACTTGGGTATGTGGTGCCCGCGGTATACTTGGGTATGTGGTGCCCGCGCTGTACTAGGGTATGTGGTGCCCGCGGTATACTTGGGTATGTGGTGCCCGCGGTGTAGTTTGGGTATGTGATGCCCGCGAAGTAGTTGGGTATGTGGTGCCCGCGATGTACTAGGGTATGCGGTGCCCGCGGTGTAGTTGGGTATGTGGTGCCCGCGGTGTACTAGGGTATGTAGTGCCCGCGGTGTACTAGGGTATGTGGTGCCCGCGGTATACTTGGGTATGTGGTGCCCGCGGTATACTTGGGTATGTGGTGCCCGCGGTGTAGTTGGGTATGTGATGCCCGCGGTATACTTGGGTATGTGGTGCCCGCGGTATACTTGGGTATGTGGTGCCTGCGGTATAATAGGGTATGTGATGCCCGCGGTGTACTAGGGTATGTGGTGCCCGCGGTATACTTGGGTATGTGGTGCCCGCGGTGTAGTTGGGTATGTGGTGCCCGCGGTATACTTGGGTATGTGGTGCCCGCGGTGTAGTTGGGTATGTTGTGCCCGCGATGTACTAGGGTATGTGGTGCCCGCGGTGTAGTTGGGTATGTTGTGCCCGCGGTGTACTAGGGTATGTAGTGCCCGCGGTTTACTAGGGTATGTAGTGCCCGCGGTGTACTAGGGTATGTGGTGCCCGCGGTATACTTGGGTATGTGGTGCCCGCGGTGTAGTTAGGTATGTGGTGCCCGCGGTAAACATGGGTATGTGGTGCCCGCGGTGTAGTTGGGTATGTAGTGCCCGCGATGTACTAGGGTATGTGGTGCCCGCGGTGTAGTTGGGTATGTTGTGCCCGCGGTGTACTAGGGTATGTAGTGCCCGCGGTGTACTAGGGTATGTGGTGCCCGCGGTATACTTGGGTATGTGGTGCCCGCGGTGTAGTTAGGTATGTGATGACCGCGGTGTAGTTGGGTATGTGATGCCCGCGGTGTAGTTGGGTATGTGATGCCCGCGGTGTACTATGGTATGTGGTGCCCGCGGTGTAGTTGGGTATGTAGTGCCCGCGGTATACTTGGGTATGTAGTGCCCGCGGTGTACTTGGGTATGTGATGCCCGCGGTGTACTATGGTATGTGGTGCCCGCGGTATACTTGGGTATGTGGTGCCCGCGGTGTACTTGGGTATGTGGTGCCCGCGGTAAACATGGGTATGTGGTGCCCGCGGTGTAGTTGGGTATGTAGTGCCCGCGGTATACTAGGGTATGTGGTGCCCGCGGTGTACTTGGGTATGTCGTGCCCGCGGTGTACTAGGGTATGTGGTGCCCGCGGTATACTTGGGTATGTGATGCCCACAGTGTACTAGGGTATGTGGTGCCCGCGGTATACTTGGGTATGTGGTGCCCGCGGTGTACAAGGGTATGTGGTGCCCGCGGTGTACTAGGGTATGTGGTGCCCGCGGTATACTTGGGTATGTGGTGCCCGCGGTGTAGTTGGGTATGTGGTGCCCGCGGTGTACTAGGGTATGTGGTGCCCGCGGTGTACTAGGGTATGTGGTGCCCGCGGTATACTTGGGTATGTGGTGCCCGTGGTGTAGTTGGGTATGTGGTGCCCGTGGTGTAGTTGGGTATGTGATGCCCGCGGTGTACTAGGGTATGTGGTGCCCGCGGTATACTAGGGTATGTGGTGCCCGCAGTGAACTTGGGTATGTGGTGCCCGCGGTGTAGTTGGGTATGTGATGCTCGCGGTGTAGTTGGGTATGTGGTGCCCGCGGTGTACTTGGGTATGTGGTGCCCGCGGTGTACTAGGGTATGTGGTGCCCGCGGTATACTTGGGTATGTGGTGGCCGCGGTATACTTGGGTATGTGGTGCCCGCGGTATACTTGGGTATGTGGTGCCCGCGCTGTACTAGGGTATGTGGTGCCCGCGGTATACTTGGGTATGTGGTGCCCGCGGTGTAGTTTGGGTATGTGATGCCCGCGGTGTAGTTGGGTATGTGGTGCCCGCGATGTACTAGGGTATGCGGTGCCCGCGGTGTAGTTGGGTATGTGGTGCCCGCGGTGTACTAGGGTATGTAGTGCCCGCGGTGTACTAGGGTATGTGGTGCCCGCGGTATACTTGGGTATGTGGTGCCCGCGGTATACTTGGGTATGTGGTGCCCGCGGTATACATGGGTATGTGGTGCCCGCGGTATACTTGGGTATGTGGTGCCCGCGGTGTAGTTGGGTATGTTGTGCCCGCGATGTACTAGGGTATGTGGTGCCCGCGGTGTAGTTGGGTATGTTGTGCCCGCGGTGTACTAGGGTATGTAGTGCCCGCGGTGTACTAGGGTATGTGGTGCCCGCGGTGTACTAGGGTATGTGGTGCCCGCGGTATACTTGGGTATGTGGTGCCCGCGGTGTAGTTAGGTATGTGATGACCGCGGTGTAGTTGGGTATGTGATGCCCGCGGTGTAGTTGGGTATGTGATGCCCGCGGTGTACTTGGGTATGTGGTGCCCGCGGTGTAGTTGGGTATGTGGTGCCCGCGGTGTACTAGGGTATGTGGTGCTCGCGGTGTAGTTGGGTATGTGGTGCCCGCGGTGTACTAGGGTATGTAGTGCCCGCGGTGTACTAGGGTATGTAATGCCCGCGGTGTACTTGGGTATGTGGTGCCCGCGGTATACTTGGCTATGTGGTGCCCGCGGTGTAGTTGGGTAAGTGATGCCCGCGGTGTACTTGGGTATGTAATGCCCGCGGTGTAGTTGGGTATGTGATGCCCGCGGTATACTTGGGTATGTGGTGCCCGCGGTGTACTAGGGTATGTGATGCCCGCGGTGTACTTGGGTATGTGGTGCCCGCAGTATACTTGGGTATGTGGTGCCCGCGGTATACTTGGGTATGTGGTGCCCGCGGTGTAGTTGGGTATGTGATGCCCGCGGTGTAGTTGGGTATGTGATGCCCGCGGTGTAGTTGGGTATGTGGTGCCCGCGGTATACTTGGGTATGTGGTGCCCGCGGTGTACTTGGGTATGTGATGACCGCGGTGTAGTTGGGTATGTGATGCCTACGGTATAAAAGGGTATGTGATGCCCGCGGTGTACTAGGGTATGTGGTGCCCGCGGTGTACTAGGGTATGTGGTGCCCGCGGTATACTTGGGTATGTGATGCCCGCGGTGTAGTTGGGTATGTGATGTGATGCCCGCGGTGTACTTGGGTATGTGGTGCCCGCGGTATACTTGGGTATGTGGTACCCGCGGTGTACTTGGGTATGTAGTGCCCGCGGTGTAGTTGGATATGTGATGCCCGCAGTGTACTTGGGTATGTGGTGCCCGCGGTATACTTGGGTATGTGGTGCCCGCGGTGTACTTGGGTATGTGATGACCGCGGTGTAGTTGGGTATGTAATGCCTACGGTATAATAGGGTATGTGATGCCCGCGGTGTACTAGGGTATAAGGTGCCCGCGGTGTACTAGGGTATGTAGTGCCCGCGGTGTACTAGGGTATGTGGTGCCCGCTATACTTGGGTATGTGGTGCCTGCGGTGTAGTTGGGTATGTGATGCCCGCGGTGTACTTGGGTATGTGGTGCACGCGGTGTACTTGGGTATGTGGTGCCCGCGGTGTACTAGGGTATGTGGTGCCCGCGGTATACTTGGGTATGTGGTGCCCGCGGTGTACTTGGGTATGTGATGACCGCGGTGTAGTTGGGTATGTAATGCCTACGGTATAATAGGGTATGTGATGCCCGCGGTGTACTAGGGTATGTGGTGCCCGCGGTGTACTAGGGTATGTGGTGCCCGCGGTGTACTATGGTATGTGGTGCCCGCGGTATACTTGGGTATGTGGTGCCCTCGGTGTACTTGGGTATGTGATGACCGCGGTGTAGTTGGGTATGTGGTGCCCGCGGTGTACTAGGGTATGTAGTGCCTGCGGTATATGTGATGACCGCGGTGTAGTTGGGTATGTGATGCCTACTGTATACTTGGGTATGTGATGCCCGCGGTGTACTAGGGTATGTGGTGCCCGCGGTGTACTAGGGTATGTGGTGCCCGCGGTATACTTGGGTATGTGGTGCCCGCGGTGTAGTTGGGTATGTGGTGCCCGCGGTGTACTAGGGTATGTGGTGCCCGCGGTGTACTAGGGTATGTGGTGCCCGCGGTATACTTGGGTATGTGGTGCCCGCGGTGTAGTTGGGTATGTGATGCCCGCGGTATGCTAGGGTATGTGGTGCCCGCGGTATACTAGGGTATGTGGTGCCCGCAGTGTACTTGGGTATGTGATGCCTGCGGTGTACTAGGGTATGTGGTGCCCGCGGTGTAGTTGGGTATGTGATGCCCGCGGTGTACTTAGGTATGTGGTGCCCGCGGTATACTTGGGTATGTGGTACCCGCGGTGTACTTGGGTATGTAGTGCCCGCGGTGTACTTGGGTATGTGATGACCGCGGTGTACTTGGGTATGTGGTGCCTGCGGTATACTAGGGTATGTGGTGCCCGCAGTGTACTTGGGTATGTGGTGCCCGCGGTGTAGTTGGGTATGTGGTGCCCGCAGTGTAGTTGGGTATGTGATGCCCGAGGTGTACTTGGGTATGTGGTGCCCGCGGTATACTTGGGTATGTGGTGCCCGCGGTGTACTTGGGTATGTGGTGCCCGCGGTATACTTGGGTATGTGGTGCCCGCGGTGTAGTTGGGTATGTGGTGCCCACGGTGTAGTTGGGTATGTGATGCCTACGGTATAATAGGGTATGTGATGCTCGCGGTGTA
Source organism: Ecliptopera silaceata (assembly GCA_932527185.1). Taxonomy (NCBI): domain Eukaryota; kingdom Metazoa; phylum Arthropoda; class Insecta; order Lepidoptera; family Geometridae; genus Ecliptopera; species Ecliptopera silaceata. The sequence continues at coordinate 11,012,918 of OW052196.1, read as the reverse complement.
CTAGGGTATGTGGTGCCCGCGGTGTACTAGGGTATGTGGTGCCCGCGGTAAACATGGGTATGTGGTGCCCGCGGTGTAGTTGGGTATGTAGTGCCCGCGGTATACTAGGGTATGTGGTGCCCGCGGTGTACTTGGGTATGTCGTGCCCGCGGTGTACTAGGGTATGTGGTGCCCGCGGTATACTTGGGTATGTGATGCCCACAGTGTACTAGGGTATGTGGTGCCCGCGGTATACTTGGGTATGTGGTGCCCGCGGTGTACAAGGGTATGTGGTGCCCGCGGTGTACTAGGGTATGTGGTGCCCGCGGTATACTTGGGTATGTGGTGCCCGCGGTGTAGTTGGGTATGTGGTGCCCGCGGTGTACTAGGGTATGTGGTGCCCGCGGTGTACTAGGGTATGTAGTGCCCGCGGTATACTTGGGTATGTGGTGCCCGTGGTGTAGTTGGGTATGTGGTGCCCGTGGTGTAGTTAAGTATGTGATGCCCGCGGTGTACTAGGGTATGTGGTGCCCGCGGTATACTAGGGTATGTGGTGCCCGCAGTGAACTTGGGTATGTGGTGCCCGCGGTGTAGTTGGGTATGTGATGCTCGCGGTGTAGTTGGGTATGTGGTGCCCGCGGTGTACTAGGGTATGTGGTGCCCGCGGTGTACTAGGGTATGTGGTGCCCGCGGTATACTTGGGTATGTGGTGGCCGCGGTATACTTGGGTATGTGGTGCCCGCGGTATACTTGGGTATGTGGTGCCCGCGCTGTACTAGGGTATGTGGTGCCCGCGGTATACTTGGGTATGTGGTGCCCGCGGTGTAGTTTGGGTATGTGATGCCCGCGAAGTAGTTGGGTATGTGGTGCCCGCGATGTACTAGGGTATGCGGTGCCCGCGGTGTAGTTGGGTATGTGGTGCCCGCGGTGTACTAGGGTATGTAGTGCCCGCGGTGTACTAGGGTATGTGGTGCCCGCGGTATACTTGGGTATGTGGTGCCCGCGGTATACTTGGGTATGTGGTGCCCGCGGTGTAGTTGGGTATGTGATGCCCGCGGTATACTTGGGTATGTGGTGCCCGCGGTATACTTGGGTATGTGGTGCCTGCGGTATAATAGGGTATGTGATGCCCGCGGTGTACTAGGGTATGTGGTGCCCGCGGTATACTTGGGTATGTGGTGCCCGCGGTGTAGTTAGGTATGTGGTGCCCGCGGTATACTTGGGTATGTGGTGCCCGCGGTGTAGTTGGGTATGTTGTGCCCGCGATGTACTAGGGTATGTGGTGCCCGCGGTGTAGTTGGGTATGTTGTGCCCGCGGTGTACTAGGGTATGTAGTGCCCGCGGTTTACTAGGGTATGTAGTGCCCGCGGTGTACTAGGGTATGTGGTGCCCGCGGTATACTTGGGTATGTGGTGCCCGCGGTGTAGTTAGGTATGTGGTGCCCGCGGTAAACATGGGTATGTGGTGCCCGCGGTGTAGTTGGGTATGTAGTGCCCGCGATGTACTAGGGTATGTGGTGCCCGCGGTGTAGTTGGGTATGTTGTGCCCGCGGTGTACTAGGGTATGTAGTGCCCGCGGTGTACTAGGGTATGTGGTGCCCGCGGTGTAGTTAGGTATGTGATGACCGCGGTGTAGTTGGGTATGTGATGCCCGCGGTGTAGTTGGGTATGTGATGCCCGCGGTGTACTATGGTATGTGGTGCCCGCGGTGTAGTTGGGTATGTAGTGCCCGCGGTATACTTGGGTATGTAGTGCCCGCGGTGTACTTGGGTATGTGATGCCCGCGGTGTACTATGGTATGTGGTGCCCGCGGTATACTTGGGTATGTGGTGCCCGCGGTGTACTTGGGTATGTGGTGCCCGCGGTAAACATGGGTATGTGGTGCCCGCGGTGTAGTTGGGTATGTAGTGCCCGCGGTGTACTAGGGTATGTGGTGCCCGCGGTGTACTTGGGTATGTCGTGCCCGCGGTGTACTAGGGTATGTGGTGCCCGCGGTATACTTGGGTATGTGATGCCCACAGTGTACTAGGGTATGTGGTGCCCGCGGTATACTTGGGTATGTGGTGCCCGCGGTGTACAAGGGTATGTGGTGCCCGCGGTGTACTAGGGTATGTGGTGCCCGCGGTATACTTGGGTATGTGGTGCCCGCGGTGTAGTTGGGTATGTGGTGCCCGCGGTGTACTAGGGTATGTGGTGCCCGCGGTGTACTAGGGTATGTAGTGCCCGCGGTATACTTGGGTATGTGGTGCCCGTGGTGTAGTTGGGTATGTGGTGCCCGTGGTGTAGTTGGGTATGTGATGCCCGCGGTGTACTAGGGTATGTGGTGCCCGCGGTATACTAGGGTATGTGGTGCCCGCAGTGAACTTGGGTATGTGGTGCCCGCGGTGTAGTTGGGTATGTGATGCTCGCGGTGTAGTTGGGTATGTGGTGCCCGCGGTGTACTTGGGTATGTGGTGCCCGCGGTGTACTAGGGTATGTGGTGCCCGCGGTATACTTGGGTATGTGGTGGCCGCGGTATACTTGGGTATGTGGTGCCCGCGGTATACTTGGGTATGTGGTGCCCGCGCTGTACTAGGGTATGTGGTGCCCGCGGTATACTTGGGTATGTGGTGCCCGCGGTGTAGTTTGGGTATGTGATGCCCGCGGTGTAGTTGGGTATGTGGTGCCCGCGATGTACTAGGGTATGCGGTGCCCGCGGTGTAGTTGGGTATGTGGTGCCCGCGGTGTACTAGGGTATGTAGTGCCCGCGGTGTACTAGGGTATGTGGTGCCCGCGGTATACTTGGGTATGTGGTGCCCGCGGTATACTTGGGTATGTGGTGCCCGCGGTATACATGGGTATGTGGTGCCCGCGGTGTACTAGGGTATGTAGTGCCCGCGGTGTACTAGGGTATGTGGTGCCCGCGGTATACTTGGGTATGTGGTGCCCGCGGTATACTTGGGTATGTGGTGCCCGCGGTATACATGGGTATGTGGTGCCCACGGTATACTTGGGTATGTGGTGCCCGCGGTGTAGTTGGGTATGTTGTGCCCGCGATGTACTAGGGTATGTGGTGCCCGCGGTGTAGTTGGGTATGTTGTGCCCGCGGTGTACTAGGGTATGTAGTGCCCGCGGTGTACTAGGGTATGTAGTGCCCGCGGTGTACTAGGGTATGTGGTGCCCGCGGTATACTTGGGTATGTGGTGCCCGCGGTGTAGTTAGGTATGTGATGACCGCGGTGTAGTTGGGTATGTGATGCCCGCGGTGTAGTTGGGTATGTGATGCCCGCGGTGTACTTGGGTATGTGGTGCCCGCGGTGTAGTTGGGTATGTGGTGCCCGCGGTGTACTAGGGTATGTGGTGCTCGCGGTGTAGTTGGGTATGTGGTGCCCGCGGTGTACTAGGGTATGTAGTGCCCGCGGTGTACTAGGGTATGTAATGCCCGCGGTGTACTTGGGTATGTGGTGCCCGCGGTATACTTGGCTATGTGGTGCCCGCGGTGTAGTTGGGTAAGTGATGCCCGCGGTGTACTTGGGTATGTAATGCCCGCGGTGTAGTTGGGTATGTGATGCCCGCGGTATACTTGGGTATGTGGTGCCCGCGGTGTACTAGGGTATGTGATGCCCGCGGTGTACTTGGGTATGTGGTGCCCGCAGTATACTTGGGTATGTGGTGCCCGCGGTATACTTGGGTATGTGGTGCCCGCGGTGTAGTTGGGTATGTGATGCCCGCGGTGTAGTTGGGTATGTGATGCCCGCGGTGTAGTTGGGTATGTGGTGCCCGCGGTATACTTGGGTATGTGGTGCCCGCGGTGTACTTGGGTATGTGATGACCGCGGTGTAGTTGGGTATGTGATGCCTACGGTATAAAAGGGTATGTGATGCCCGCGGTGTACTAGGGTATGTGGTGCCCGCGGTGTACTAGGGTATGTGGTGCCCGCGGTATACTTGGGTATGTGATGCCCGCGGTGTAGTTGGGTATGTGATGTGATGCCCGCGGTGTACTTGGGTATGTGGTGCCCGCGGTATACTTGGGTATGTGGTACCCGCGGTGTACTTGGGTATGTAGTGCCCGCGGTATACTTGGGTATGTGGTGCCCGTGGTGTAGTTGGGTATGTGGTGCCCGTGGTGTAGTTGGGTATGTGATGCCCGCGGTGTACTAGGGTATGTGGTGCCCGCGGTATACTAGGGTATGTGGTGCCCGCAGTGAACTTGGGTATGTGGTGCCCGCGGTGTAGTTGGGTATGTGATGCTCGCGGTGTAGTTGGGTATGTGGTGCCCGCGGTGTACTAGGGTATGTGGTGCCCGCGGTGTACTAGGGTATGTGGTGCCCGCGGTATACTTGGGTATGTGGTGGCCGCGGTATACTTGGGTATGTGGTGCCCGCGGTAGACTTGGGTATGTGGTGCCCGCGCTGTACTAGGGTATGTGGTGCCCGCGGTATACTTGGGTATGTGGTGCCCGCGGTGTAGTTTGGGTATGTGATGCCCGCGAAGTAGTTGGGTATGTGGTGCCCGCGATGTACTAGGGTATGCGGTGCCCGCGGTGTAGTTGGGTATGTGGTGCCCGCGGTGTACTAGGGTATGTAGTGCCCGCGGTGTACTAGGGTATGTGGTGCCCGCGGTATACTTGGGTATGTGGTGCCCGCGGTATACTTGGGTATGTGGTGCCCGCGGTGTAGTTGGGTATGTGATGCCCGCGGTATACTTGGGTATGTGGTGCCCGCGGTATACTTGGGTATGTGGTGCCTGCGGTATAATAGGGTATGTGATGCCCGCGGTGTACTAGGGTATGTGGTGCCCGCGGTATACTTGGGTATGTGGTGCCCGCGGTGTAGTTGGGTATGTGGTGCCCGCGGTATACTTGGGTATGTGGTGCCCGCGGTGTAGTTGGGTATGTTGTGCCCGCGATGTACTAGGGTATGTGGTGCCCGCGGTGTAGTTGGGTATGTTGTGCCCGCGGTGTACTAGGGTATGTAGTGCCCGCGGTTTACTAGGGTATGTAGTGCCCGCGGTGTACTAGGGTATGTGGTGCCCGCGGTATACTTGGGTATGTGGTGCCCGCGGTGTAGTTAGGTATGTGGTGCCCGCGGTAAACATGGGTATGTGGTGCCCGCGGTGTAGTTGGGTATGTAGTGCCCGCGATGTACTAGGGTATGTGGTGCCCGCGGTGTAGTTGGGTATGTTGTGCCCGCGGTGTACTAGGGTATGTAGTGCCCGCGGTGTACTAGGGTATGTGGTGCCCGCGGTGTAGTTAGGTATGTGATGACCGCGGTGTAGTTGGGTATGTGATGCCCGCGGTGTAGTTGGGTATGTGATGCCCGCGGTGTACTATGGTATGTGGTGCCCGCGGTGTAGTTGGGTATGTAGTGCCCGCGGTATACTTGGGTATGTGGTGCCCGCGGTGTACTTGGGTATGTGATGCCCGCGGTGTACTATGGTATGTGGTGCCCGCGGTATACTTGGGTATGTGGTGCCCGCGGTGTACTTGGGTATGTGGTGCCCGCGGTAAACATGGGTATGTGGTGCCCGCGGTGTAGTTGGGTATGTGGTGCCCGCGGTATACTAGGGTATGTGGTGCCCGCGGTGTACTTGGGTATGTCGTGCCCGCGGTGTACTAGGGTATGTGGTGCCCGCGGTATACTTGGGTATGTGATGCCCACAGTGTACTAGGGTATGTGGTGCCCGCGGTATACTTGGGTATGTGGTGCCCGCGGTGTACAAGGGTATGTGGTGCCCGCGGTGTACTAGGGTATGTGGTGCCCGCGGTATACTTGGGTATGTGGTGCCCGCGGTGTAGTTGGGTATGTGGTGCCCGCGGTGTACTAGGGTATGTGGTGCCCGCGGTGTACTAGGGTATGTAGTGCCCGCGGTATACTTGGGTATGTGGTGCCCGTGGTGTAGTTGGGTATGTGGTGCCCGTGGTGTAGTTGGGTATGTGATGCCCGCGGTGTACTAGGGTATGTGGTGCCCGCGGTATACTAGGGTATGTGGTGCCCGCAGTGAACTTGGGTATGTGGTGCCCGCGGTGTAGTTGGGTATGTGATGCTCGCGGTGTAGTTGGGTATGTGGTGCCCGCGGTGTACTTGGGTATGTGGTGCCTTCGGTGTACTAGGGTATGTGGTGCCCGCGGTATACTTGGGTATGTGGTGGCCGCGGTATACTTGGGTATGTGGTGCCCGCGGTATACTTGGGTATGTGGTGCCCGCGCTGTACTAGGGTATGTGGTGCCCGCGGTATACTTGGGTATGTGGTGCCCGCGGTGTAGTTTGGGTATGTGATGCCCGCGGTGTAGTTGGGTATGTGGTGCCCGCGATGTACTAGGGTATGCGGTGCCCGCGGTGTAGTTGGGTATGTGGTGCCCGCGGTGTACTAGGGTATGTAGTGCCCGCGGTGTACTAGGGTATGTGGTGCCCGCGGTATACTTGGGTATGTGGTGCCCGCGGTATACTTGGGTATGTGGTGCCCGCGGTATACATGGGTATGTGGTGCCCGCGGTGTACTAGGGTATGTAGTGCCCGCGGTGTACTAGGGTATGTGGTGCCCGCGGTATACTTGGGTATGTGGTGCCCGCGGTATACTTGGGTATGTGGTGCCCGCGGTATACATGGGTATGTGGTGCCCGCGGTATACTTGGGTATGTGGTGCCCGCGGTGTAGTTGGGTATGTTGTGCCCGCGATGTACTAGGGTATGTGGTGCCCGCGGTGTAGTTGGGTATGTTGTGCCCGCGGTGTACTAGGGTATGTAGTGCCCGCGGTGTACTAGGGTATGTAGTGCCCGCGGTGTACTAGGGTATGTGGTGCCCGCGGTATACTTGGGTATGTGGTGCCCGCGGTGTAGTTAGGTATGTGATGCCCGCGGTGTAGTTGGGTATGTGATGCCCGCGGTGTACTTGGGTATGTGGTGCCCGCGGTGTAGTTGGGTATGTGGTGCCCGCGGTGTACTAGGGTATGTGGTGCTCGCGGTGTAGTTGGGTATGTGGTGCCCGCGGTGTACTAGGGTATGTAGTGCCCGCGGTGTACTAGGGTATGTAATGCCCGCGGTGTACTTGGGTATGTGGTGCCCGCGGTATACTTGGCTATGTGGTGCCCGCGGTGTAGTTGGGTAAGTGATGCCCGCGGTGTACTTGGGTATGTAATGCCCGCGGTGTAGTTGGGTATGTGATGCCCGCGGTATACTTGGGTATGTGGTGCCCGCGGTGTACTAGGGTATGTGATGCCCGCGGTGTACTTGGGTATGTGGTGCCCGCAGTATACTTGGGTATGTGGTGCCCGCGGTATACTTGGGTATGTGGTGCCCGCGGTGTAGTTGGGTATGTGATGCCCGCGGTGTAGTTGGGTATGTGATGCCCGCGGTGTAGTTGGGTATGTGGTGCCCGCGGTATACTTGGGTTTGTGGTGCCCGCGGTGTACTTGGGTATGTGATGACCGCGGTGTAGTTGGGTATGTGATGCCTACGGTATAAAAGGGTATGTGATGCCCGCGGTGTACTAGGGTATGTGGTGCCCGCGGTGTACTAGGGTATGTGGTGCCCGCGGTATACTTGGGTATGTGATGCCCGCGGTGTAGTTGGGTATGTGATGTGATGCCCGCGGTGTACTTGGGTATGTGGTGCCCGCGGTATACTTGGGTATGTGGTACCCGCGGTGTACTTGGGTATGTAGTGCCCGCGGTGTAGTTGGATATGTGATGCCCGCAGTGTACTTGGGTATGTGGTGCCCGCGGTATACTTGGGTATGTGGTGCCCGCGGTGTACTTGGGTATGTGATGACCGCGGTGTAGTTGGGTATGTAATGCCTACGGTATAATAGGGTATGTGATGCCCGCGGTGTACTAGGGTATAAGGTGCCCGCGGTGTACTAGGGTATGTAGTGCCCGCGGTGTACTAGGGTATGTGGTGCCCGCTATACTTGGGTATGTGGTGCCTGCGGTGTAGTTAGGTATGTGATGCCCGCGGTGTACTTGGGTATGTGGTGCACGCGGTGTACTTGGGTATGTGGTGCCCGCGGTGTACTAGGGTATGTGGTGCCCGCGGTATACTTGGGTATGTGATGACCGCGGTGTAGTTGGGTATGTAATGCCTACGGTATAATAGGGTATGTGATGCCCGCGGTGTACTAGGGTATGTGGTGCCCGCGGTGTACTAGGGTATGTGGTGCCCGCGGTGTACTATGGGATGTGGTGCCCGTGGTATACTTGGGTATGTGGTGCCCTCGGTGTACTTGGGTATGTGATGACCGCGGTGTAGTTGGGTATGTGGTGCCCGCGGTGTACTAGGGTATGTAGTGCCTGCGGTATATGTGATGACCGCGGTGTAGTTGGGTATGTGATGCCTACTGTATACTTGGGTATGTGATGCCCGCGGTGTACTAGGGTATGTGGTGCCCGCGGTGTACTAGGGTATGTGGTGCCCGCGGTATACTTGGGTATGTGGTGCCCGCGGTGTAGTTGGGTATGTGGTGCCCGCGGTGTACTAGGGTATGTGGTGCCCGCGGTGTACTAGGGTATGTGGTGCCCGCGGTATACTTGGGTATGTGGTGCCCGCGGTGTAGTTGGGTATGTGATGCCCGCGGTATGCTAGGGTATGTGGTGCCCGCGGTATACTAGGGTATGTGGTGCCCGCAGTGTACTTGGGTATGTGATGCCTGCGGTGTACTAGGGTATGTGGTGCCCGCGGTGTAGTTGGGTATGTGATGCCCGCGGTGTACTTAGGTATGTGGTGCCCGCGGTATACTTGGGTATGTGGTACCCGCAGTGTACTTGGGTATGTAGTGCCCGCGGTGTACTTGGGTATGTGATGACCGCGGTGTACTAGGGTATGTGGTGCCCGCGGTATACTAGGGTATGTGGTGCCCGCAGTGTACTTGGGTATGTGGTGCCCGCGGTGTAGTTGGGTATGTGGTGCCCGCAGTGTAGTTGGGTATGTGATGCCCGAGGTGTACTTGGGTATGTGGTGCCCGCGGTATACTTGGGTATGTGGTGCCCGCGGTGTACTTGGGTATGTGGTGCCCGCGGTATACTTGGGTATGTGGTGCCCGCGGTGTAGTTGGGTATGTGGTGCCCACGGTGTAGTTGGGTATGTGATGCCTACGGTATAATAGGGTATGTGATGCCCGCGGTGTACTAGGGTATGTGGTGCCCGCGGTGTACTAGGGTATGTGGTGCCCACGGTATACTTGGGTATAAGGTGGCCGCGGTATACTTGGGTATGTGGTGCCCGCGGTATACTTGGGTATGTGGTGCCCGCGCTGTACTAGGGTATGTGGTGCCCGCGGTATACTTGGGTATGTGGTGCCCGCGGTATAATTGGGTATGTGGTGCCCGCGGTGTAGTTAGGTATGTGATGACCGCGGTGTAGTTGGGTATGTGATGCCCGCGGTGTAGTTGGGTATGTGATGCCCGCGGTGTACTTGGGTATGTGGTGCCCGCGGTGTAGTTGGGTATGTGGTGCCCGCGGTGTACTAGGGTATGTGATGCCCGCGGTGTACTAGGGTATGTGGTGCCCGCGGTATACTTGGGTATGTGGTGCCCGCGGTGTAGTTGGGTATGTGATGCCCGCGGTATACTAGGGTATGTGGTGCCCGCGGTATACTAGGGTATGTGGTGCCCGCAGTGTACTTGGGTTTGTGATGCCTGCGGTGTACTAGGGTATGTGGTGCCCGCGGTATACTAGGGTATGTGGTGCCCGCAGTGTACTTGGGTTTGTGATGCCTGCGGTGTACTAGGGTATGTGGTGCCCGCGGTGTAGTTGGGTATGTGATGCCCGCGGTGTACTTGGGTATGTGGTGCCCGCGATGTACTAGGGTATGTGGTGCCCGCGGTGTAGTTGGGTATGTGGTGCCCGCGGTGTACTTGGGTATGTGGTGCCCGCGGTGTAGTTGGGTATGTGATGCCCGCGGTGTACTTGGGTATGTGGTGCCCGCGGTGTAGTTGGGTATGTGGTGCCCGCGGTGTACTAGGGTATGAAGTGCTCGCGGTGTACTAGTGTATGTGGTGCCCGCGGTGTACCAGGGTATGTGGTGCCTTTGGTATACTTGGGTATGTGGTGCCCGCGGTATACTTGGGTATGTGGTGCCCGCGATGTAGTTGGGTATGTGGTTCCCACGGTGTACTAGGGTACGTGGTGCCCGCGGTATACTTGGGTATGTGGTGCCCGCGGTGTAGTTGGGTATGTGGTGCCCGCGGTATACTTGGGTATGTGGTGCCCGCGGTGTAGTTGGGTATGTGGTGCCCGCGATGTACTAGGGTATGTGGTGCCCGCGGTGTAGTTGGGTATGTGGTGCCCGCGGTGTACTAGGGTATGTAGTGCCCGCGGTGTACTAGGGTATGTGGTGACCTTGGTATACTTGGGTATGTGGTGCCCGCGGTCTAGTTGGGTATGTGGTGCCCGCGGTGTACTAGGGTATGTGGTGCTCGCGGTGTAGTTGGGTATGTGGTGCCCACGGTGTACTAGGGTACGTGGTGCCCGCGTAATACTTGGGTATGTGGTGCCCGCGGTGTAGTTGGGTATGTGGTGCCCACGGTATACTTGGGTATGTGGTGCCCGCGGTGTAGTTGGGTATGTGGTGCCCGCGATGTACTAGGGTATGTGGTGCCCGCGATGTACTAGGGTATGTGGTGCCCGCGGTGTAGTTGGGTATGTGGTGCCCGCGGTGTACTAGGGTATGTAGTGCCCGCGGTGTACTAGGGTATGTGGTGACCTTGGTATACTTGGGTATGTGGTGCCCGCGGTGTAGTTGGGTATGTGGTGCCCGCGGTGTAGTTGGGTATGTAGTGCCCGCGATGTACTAGGGTATGTGGTGCCCGCGGTGTAGTTAGGTATGTGGTGCCCGCGGTGAACTTGGGTATGTGGTGCCCGCGGTGTACTTGGGTATGTAATGCCCGCGGTGTAGTTGGGTATGTGATGCCCGCGGTATACTTGGGTATGTGGTGCCCGCGGTGTAGTTGGGTATGTGATGCCCGCGGTGTACTTGGGTATGTGGTGCCCGCGATGTACTAGGGTATGTGGTGCCAGCGGTGTAGTTGGGTATGTGGTGCCCGCGGTGTACTTGGGTATGTGGTGCCCGCGGTGTACTAGGGTATGTGGTGCCCTTGGTATACTTGGGTATGTGGTGCCCGCGGTGTAGTTGGGTATGTGGTGCCCGCGATGTACTAGGGTATGTGGTGCCCGCGGTGTAGTTGGGTATGTTGTGCCCGCGGTGTACTAGGGTATGTGGTGCCCGCGGTATACTTGGGTATGTGGTGCCCGCGGTGTAGTTAGGTATGTGATGACCGCGATGTAGTTGGGTATGTGATGCCCGCGGTGTAGTTGGGTATGTGATGCCCGCGGTGTACTTGGGTATGTGGTGCCCGCGGTATACTTGGGTATGTGGTGCCCGCGGTGTAGTTGGGTATGTGATGCCCGCGGTGTACTTGGGTATGTAATGCCGGCGGTGTAGTTGGGTATGTGATGCCCGCGGTATACTTGGGTATGTGGTGCCCGCGGTGTAGTTGGGTATGTGATGCCCGCGGTGTACTAGGGTATGTAGTGCCCGCGGTGTACTAGGGTATGTGATGCTCGCGGTGTACTTGGGTATGTGGTGCCCGCGGTATACTTGGGTATGTGGTGCCCGCGGTGTAGTTGGGTATGTGATGCCCGCGGTGTACTTAGGTATGTAATGCCCGCGGTGTAGTTGGGTATGTGATGCCCGCGGTATACTTGGGTATGTGGTGCCCGCGGTGTACTTGGGTATGTGGTGCCCGCGGTGTACTAGGGTATGTGATGCCCGCGGTGTACTTGGGTATGTGGTGCCCGCGGTATACTTGGGTATGTGGTGCCCGCGGTGTAGTTGGGTATGTAATGCCCGCGGTGTACTTGGGTATGTGGTGCCCGCGATGTACTTGGGTATGTGGTGCCCGCGGTGTAGTTGGGTATGTGGTGCCCGCGGTGTACTTGGGTATGTGGTGCCCGCGGTGTACTAGGGTATGTGGTGCCCTTGGTATACTTGGGTATGTGGTGCCCGCGGTGTAGTTGGGTATGTGATGCCCGCGGTGTACTTGGGTATGTAATGCCGGCGGTGTAGTTGGGTATGTGATGCCCGCGGTGTACTTGGGTATGTGGTGCCCGCGGTGTAGTTTGGTATGTGGTGCCCGCGGTGTACTAGGGTATGAAGTGCTCGCGGTGTACTAGGGTATGTGGTGCCCGCGGTGTACTAGGGTACGTGGTGCCCTTGGTATACTTGGGTATGTGGTGCCCGCGGTGTAGTTGGGTATGTGGTGCCCGCGGTGTACTAGGGTATGTGATGCCCGCGGTGTACTAGGGTATGTGGTGCCCGCGGTATACTTGGGTATGTGGTGCCCGCGGTGTAGTTGGGTATGTGATGCCCGCGGTATACTAGGGTATGTGGTGCCCGCGGTATACTAGGGTATGTGGTGCCCGCAGTGTACTTGGGTTTGTGATGCCTGCGGTGTACTAGGGTATGTGGTGCCCGCGGTGTACTTGGGTATGTAATGCCCGCGGTGTAGTTGGGTATGTGATGCCCGCGGTATACTTGGGTATGTGGTGGCCGCGGTGTAGTTGGGTATGTGATGCCCGCGGTGTACTTGGGTATGTGGTGCCCGCGATGTACTAGGGTATGTGGTGCCCGCGGTGTAGTTGGGTATGTGGTGCCCGCGGTGTACTTGGGTATGTGGTGCCCGCGGTGTACTAGGGTATGTGGTGCCCTTGGTATACTTGGGTATGTGGTGCCCGCGGTGTAGTTGGGTATGTGGTGCCCGCGATGTACTAGGGTATGTGGTGCCCGCGGTGTAGTTGGGTATGTTGTGCCCGCGGTGTACTAGGGTATGTAGTGCCCGCGGTGTACTAGGGTATGTGGTGCCCGCGGTATACTTGGGTATGTGGTGCCCGCGGTGTAGTTAGGTATGTGATGACCGCGATGTAGTTGGGTATGTGATGCCCGCGGTGTAGTTGGGTATGTGATGCCCGCGGTGTACTTGGGTATGTGGTGCCCGCGGTGTAGTTGGGTATGTGGTGCCCGCGGTGTACTAGGGTATGTGGTGCTCGCGGTGTAGTTGGGTATGTGGTGCCCGCGGTGTACTAGGGTATGTAGTGCCCGCGGTGTACTAGGGTATGTGATGCCCGCGGTGTACTTGGGTATGTGGTGCCCGCGGTATACTTGGGTATGTGGTGCCCGCGGTGTAGTTGGGTATGTGATGCCCGCGGTGTACTAGGGTATGTAGTGCCCGCGGTGTACTAGGGTATGTGATGCCCGCGGTGTACTTGGGTATGTGGTGCCCGCGGTATACTTGGGTATGTGGTGCCCGCGGTGTAGTTGGGTATGTGATGCCCGCGGTGTACTTGGGTATGTAATGCCGGCGGTGTAGTTGGGTATGTGATGCCCGCGGTATACTTGGGTATGTGGTGCCCGCGGTGTAGTTGGGTATGTGGTGCCCGCGGTATACTAGGGTATGTGATGCCCGCGGTGTACTTGGGTATGTGGTGCCCGCGGTATACTTGGGTATGTGGTGCCCGCGGTGTAGTTGGGTATGTGATGCCCGCGGTGTACTTGGGTATGTAATGCCCGCGGTGTAGTTGGGTATGTGATGCCCGCGGTATACTTTGGTATGTGGTGCCCGCGATGTAGTTGGGTATGTGATGCCCGCGGTGTACTTGGGTATGTGGTGCCCGCGGTATACTTGGGTATGTGGTGCCCGCGGTGTAGTTGGGTATGTGATGCCCGCGGTGTACTTGGGTATGTAATGCCCGCGGTGTAGTTGGGTATGTGATGCCCGCGGTATACTTGGGTATTTATTTATTTTATTTTATTTATTTATTTATTAACTTCAATTTACACGGATACACCAATTACATAATTGAAGAAACAGTAGCGCTACAAATTACAAATACATAATTCATAATTTAATTAGTCATAAAAATTTAATACATTCTAAAGTAAAAAACAATAACTAGTCAAATAAGTAATAAAAATTAAAAAACAATTAAAATTACATATGTCACATGCTACACAATATTATTTATACAGTCCAAACTTAATTCTCGCAGAATCTTAAACATACTGATAAGACTTCAGCATAGTTATCTGCAAATATGTCACAGTTGGGATAATCGTTCAGGAGAGCATTCAGCGCGGCGAGCATGCGCGGGATGGGTGACATGGCTCGTGCCACCGTGGAGCACGTTGGCACGGCAAACAACTTATGTTTTCGTCCCCGACAGAAGTTATTTGGAACATAAAATCGACACAACTCATCACTCAACTCCGAAACGTTTATTTTACCTCGATAAACCTTACATGCTGTGGATATCTGATCCAAAGACCGCCGCGTCTCAAGCGAGTTATACCCGAGACATCCCAGCAGGAATTTGGTCGGATACATGTAAGGGTAATAGCCGTACTTATGTATGTACTTAGGTATGTGGTGCCCGCGGTGTAGTTGGGTATGTGATGCCCGCGGTGTACTTGGGTATGTGGTGCCCGCGATGTACTAGGGTATGTGGTGCCCGCGGTGTAGTTGGGTATGTGGTGCCCGCGGTGTACTTGGGTATGTGGTGCCCGCGGTGTACTAAGGTATGTGGTGCCCTTGGTATACTTGGGTATGTGGTGCCCGCGGTGTAGTTGGGTATGTGGTGCCCGCGATGTACTAGGGTATGTGGTGCCCGCGGTGTAGTTGGGTATGTTGTGCCCGCGGTGTACTAGTGCCCGCGGTGTACTAGGGTATGTGGTGCCCGCGGTATACTTGGGTATGTGGTGCCCGCGGTGTAGTTAGGTATGTGATGACCGCGATGTAGTTGGGTATGTGATGCCCGCGGTGTAGTTGGGTATGTGATGCCCGCGGTGTACTTGGGTATGTGGTGCCCGCGGTGTAGTTGGGTATGTGGTGCCCGCGGTGTACTAGGGTATGTGGTGCTCGCGGTGTAGTTGGGTATGTGGTGCCCGCGGTGTACTAGGGTATGTAGTGCCCGCGGTGTACTAGGGTATGTGATGCCCGCGGTGTACTTGGGTATGTGGTGCCCGCGGTGTAGTTGGGTATGTGGTGCCCGCGGTGTACTAGGGTATGTGGTGCTCGCGGTGTAGTTGGGTATGTGGTGCCCGCGGTATACTTGGGTATGTGGTGCCCGCGGTGTAGTTGGGTATGTGATGCCCGCGGTGTACTTGGGTATGTGGTGCCCGCGATATACTTGGGTATGTGGTGCCCGCGGTGTACTAGGGTATGTGATGCCCGCGGTAAACTTGGGTATGTGGTGCCCGCGGTGTAGTTGGGTATGTGATGCCCGCGGTATACTAGGGTATGTGGTGCCCGCGGTATACTAGGGTATGTGGTGCCCGCAGTGTACTTGGGTATGTGATGCCTGCGGTGTACTAGGGTATGTGGTGCCCGCGGTGTAGTTGGGTATGTGATGCCCGCGGTGTACTTGGGTATGTGGTGCCCGCGGTATACTTGGGTATGTGGTGCCCGCGGTGTAGTTGGGTATGTGGTGCCTGCGGTATACTTGGGTATGTGGTGCCCGCGGTGTAGTTGGGTATGTTGTGCCCGCGGTGTACTAGGGTATGTAGTGCCCGCGGTGTACTAGGGTATGTGGTGCCCGCGGTATACTTGGGTATGTGGTGCCCGCGGTATACTTGGGTATGTGGTGCCCGCGGTGTACTTGGGTATGTAATGCCCGCGGTGTAGTTGGGTATGTGGTGCCCGCGATGTACTTGGGTATGTGGTGCCCGCGGTGTAGTTGGGTATGTGGTGCCCGCGGTGTACTTGGGTATGTGGTGCCCGCGGTGTACTAGGGTATGTGGTGCCCGCGGTGTAGTTGGGTATGTGGTGCCCGCGGTGTACTTGGGTATGTGGTGCCCGCGTTGTACTAGGGTATGTGGTGCCCTTGGTATACTTGGGTATGTGGTGCCCGCGGTGTAGTTGGGTATGTGGTGCCCGCGATGTACTAGGGTATGTGGTGCCCGCGGTGTAGTTGGGTATGTTGTGCCCGCGGTGTACTAGGGTATGTAGTGCCCGCGGTGTACTAGGGTATGTGGTGCCCGCGGTATACTTGGATATGTGGTGCCCGCGGTGTAGTTGGGTATGTGATGCCCGCGGTATACTAGGGTATGTGGTGCCCGCGGTATACTAGGGTATGTGGTGCCCGCAGTGTACTTGGGTATGTGATGCCTGCGGTGTACTAGGGTATGTGGTGCCCGCGGTGTAGTTGGGTATGTGATGCCCGCGGTGTACTTGGGTATGTGGTGCCCGCGGTATACTTGGGTATGTGGTGCCCGCGGTGTAGTTGGGTATGTGGTGCCTGCGGTATACTTGGGTATGTGGTGCCCGCGGTGTAGTTGGGTATGTTGTGCCCGCGGTGTACTAGGGTATGTGGTGCCCGCGGTGTACTAGGGTATGTGGTGCCCGCGGTATACTTGGGTATGTGATGCCCGCGGTATAATAGGGTATGTGATGCCCGCGGTGTACTAGGGTATGTGGTGCCCGCGGTATACTTGGGTATGTGGTGCCCGCGGTGTAGTTGGGTATGTGGTGCCCGCGGTATACTAGGGTATGTGATGCCCGCGGTGTACTAGGGTATGTGATGCTCGCGGTGTACTTGGGTATGTGGTGCCCGCGGTATACTTGGGTATGTGGTGCCCGCGGTGTAGTTGGGTATGTGATGCCCGCGGTGTACTTAGGTATGTAATGCCCGCGGTGTAGTTGGGTATGTGATGCCCGCGGTATACTTGGGTATGTGGTGCCCGCGGTGTACTTGGGTATGTGGTGCCCGCGGTGTACTAGGGTATGTGATGCCCGCGGTGTACTTGGGTATGTGGTGCCCGCGGTAAACTTGGGTATGTGGTGCCCGCGGTGTACTTGGGTATGTGATGCCCGCGGTGTAGTTGGGTATGTGGTGCCCGCGATGTACTTGGGTATGTGGTGCCCGCGGTGTAGTTGGGTATGTGGTGCCCGCGGTGTACTTGGGTATGTGGTGCCCGCGGTGTACTAGGGTATGTGGTGCCCGCGGTGTAGTTGGGTATGTGGTGACCGCGGTGTACTTGGGTATGTGGTGCCCGCGTTGTACTAGGGTATGTGGTGCCCTTGGTATACTTGGGTATGTGGTGCCCGCGGTGTAGTTGGGTATGTGATGCCCGCGGTGTACTTGGGTATGTGGTGCCCGCGGTATACTTGGGTATGTGGTGCCCGCGGTGTAGTTGGGTATGTGGTGCCTGCGGTATACTTGGGTATGTGGTGCCCGCGGTGTAGTTGGGTATGTTGTGCCCGCGGTGTACTAGGGTATGTAGTGCCTGCGGTGTACTAGGGTATGTGGTGCCCGCGGTATACTTGTGTATGTGATGCCCGCGGTGTACTAGGGTATGTGGTGCCCGCGGTATACTTGGGTATGTGGTGCCCGCGGTGTAGTTGGGTATGTGGTGCCCGCGGTATACTAGGGTATGTGATGCCCGCGGTGTACTAGGGTATGTGATGCTCGCGGTGTACTTGGGTATGTGGTGCCCGCGGTATACTAGGGTATGTGGTGCCCGCGGTGTAGTTGGGTATGTGATGCCCGCGGTGTACTTGGGTATGTGGTGCCCGCGGTATACTTGGGTATGTGGTGCCCGCGGTGTAGTTGGGTATGTGGTGCCTGCGGTATACTTGGGTATGTGGTGCCCGCGGTGTAGTTGGGTATGTTGTGCCCGCGGTGTACTAGGGTATGTAGTGCCCGCGGTGTACTAGGGTATGTGGTGCCCGCGGTATACTTGGGTATGTGATGCCCGCGGTATAATAGGGTATGTGATGCCCGCGGTGTACTAGGGTATGTGGTGCCCGCGGTATACTTGGGTATGTGGTGCCCGCGGTGTAGTTGGGTATGTGGTGCCCGCGGTATACTAGGGTATGTGATGCCCGCGGTGTACTAGGGTATGTGATGCTCGCGGTGTACTTGGGTATGTGGTGCCCGCGGTATACTTGGGTATGTGGTGCCCGCGGTGTAGTTGGGTATGTGATGCCCGCGGTGTACTTAGGTATGTAATGCCCGCGGTGTAGTTGGGTATGTGATGCCCGCGGTATACTTGGGTATGTGGTGCCCGCGGTGTACTTGGGTATGTGGTGCCCGCGGTGTACTAGGGTATGTGATGCCCGCGGTGTACTTGGGTATGTGGTGCCCGCGGTAAACTTGGGTATGTGGTGCCCGCGGTGTACTTGGGTATGTAATGCCCGCGGTGTAGTTGGGTATGTGGTGCCCGCGATGTACTTGGGTATGTGGTGCCCGCGGTGTAGTTGGGTATGTGATGCCCGCGGTGTACTTGGGTATGTGGTGCCCGCGGTATACTTGGGTATGTGGTGCCCGCGGTGTAGTTGGGTATGTGGTGCCTGCGGTATACTTGGGTATGTGGTGCCCGCGGTGTAGTTGGGTATGTTGTGCCCGCGGTGTACTAGGGTATGTAGTGCCCGCGGTGTACTAGGGTATGTGGTGCCCGCGGTATACTTGGGTATGTGGTGCCCGCGGTATACTTGGGTATGTGGTGCCCGCGGTGTACTTGGGTATGTAATGCCCGCGGTGTAGTTGGGTATGTGGTGCCCGCGATGTACTTGGGTATGTGGTGCCCGCGGTGTAGTTGGGTATGTGGTGCCCGCGGTGTACTTGGGTATGTGGTGCCCGCGGTGTACTAGGGTATGTGGTGCCCGCGGTGTAGTTGGGTATGTGGTGCCCGCGGTGTACTTGGGTATGTGGTGCCCGCGTTGTACTAGGGTATGTGGTGCCCTTGGTATACTTGGGTATGTGGTGCCCGCGGTGTAGTTGGGTATGTGGTGCCCGCGGTGTACTAGGGTATGTGGTGCCCGCGGTGTAGTTGGGTATGTTGTGCCCGCGGTGTACTAGGGTATGTAGTGCCCGCGGTGTACTAGGGTATGTGGTGCCCGCGGTATACTTGGATATGTGGTGCCCGCGGTGTAGTTGGGTATGTGATGCCCGCGGTATACTAGGGTATGTGGTGCCCGCGGTATACTAGGGTATGTGGTGCCCGCAGTGTACTTGGGTATGTGATGCCTGCGGTGTACTAGGGTATGTGGTGCCCGCGGTGTAGTTGGGTATGTGATGCCCGCGGTGTACTTGGGTATGTGGTGCCCGCGGTATACTTGGGTATGTGGTGCCCGCGGTGTAGTTGGGTATGTGGTGCCTGCGGTATACTTGGGTATGTGGTGCCCGCGGTGTAGTTGGGTATGTTGTGCCCGCGGTGTACTAGGGTATGTAGTGCCCGCGGTGTACTAGGGTATGTGGTGCCCGCGGTATACTTGGGTATGTGATGCCCGCGGTATAATAGGGTATGTGATGCCCGCGGTGTACTAGGGTATGTGGTGCCCGCGGTATACTTGGGTATGTGGTGCCCGCGGTGTAGTTGGGTATGTGGTGCCCGCGGTATACTAGGGTATGTGATGCCCGCGGTGTACTAGGGTATGTGATGCCCGCGGTGTACTTGGGTATGTGGTGCCCGCGGTATACTTGGGTATGTGGTGCCCGCGGTGTAGTTGGGTATGTGATGCCCGCGGTGTACTTAGGTATGTAATGCCCGCGGTGTAGTTGGGTATGTGATGCCCGCGGTATACTTGGGTATGTGGTGCCCGCGGTGTACTTGGGTATGTGGTGCCCGCGGTGTACTAGGGTATGTGATGCCCGCGGTGTACTTGGGTATGTGGTGCCCGCGGTAAACTTGGGTATGTGGTGCCCGCGGTGTACTTGGGTATGTAATGCCCGCGGTGTAGTTGGGTATGTGGTGCCCGCGGTGTACTTGGGTATGTGGTGCCCGCGGTGTAGTTGGGTATGTGGTGCCCGCGGTGTACTTGGGTATGTGGTGCCCGCGGTGTACTAGGGTATGTGGTGCCCGCGGTGTAGTTGGGTATGTGGTGACCGCGGTGTACTTGGGTATGTGGTGCCCGCGTTGTACTAGGGTATGTGGTGCCCTTGGTATACTTGGGTATGTGGTGCCCGCGGTGTAGTTGGGTATGTGATGCCCGCGGTGTACTTGGGTATGTGGTGCCCGCGGTATACTTGGGTATGTGGTGCCCGCGGTGTAGTTGGGTATGTGGTGCCTGCGGTATACTTGGGTATGTGGTGCCCGCGGTGTAGTTGGGTATGTTGTGCCCGCGGTGTACTAGGGTATGTAGTGCCTGCGGTGTACTAGGGTATGTGGTGCCCGCGGTATACTTGTGTATGTGATGCCCGCGGTGTACTAGGGTATGTGGTGCCCGCGGTATACTTGGGTATGTGGTGCCCGCGGTGTAGTTGGGTATGTGGTGCCCGCGGTATACTAGGGTATGTGATGCCCGCGGTGTACTAGGGTATGTGATGCTCGCGGTGTACTTGGGTATGTGGTGCCCGCGGTATACTAGGGTATGTGGTGCCCGCGGTGTAGTTGGGTATGTGATGCCCGCGGTGTACTTGGGTATGTGGTGCCCGCGGTATACTTGGGTATGTGGTGCCCGCGGTGTAGTTGGGTATGTGGTGCCTGCGGTATACTTGGGTATGTGGTGCCCGCGGTGTAGTTGGGTATGTTGTGCCCGCGGTGTACTAGGGTATGTAGTGCCCGCGGTGTACTAGGGTATGTGGTGCCCGCGGTATACTTGGGTATGTGATGCCCGCGGTATAATAGGGTATGTGATGCCCGCGGTGTACTAGGGTATGTGGTGCCCGCGGTATACTTGGGTATGTGGTGCCCGCGGTGTAGTTGGGTATGTGGTGCCCGCGGTATACTAGGGTATGTGATGCCCGCGGTGTACTAGGGTATGTGATGCTCGCGGTGTACTTGGGTATGTGGTGCCCGCGGTATACTTGGGTATGTGGTGCCCGCGGTGTAGTTGGGTATGTGATGCCCGCGGTGTACTTAGGTATGTAATGCCCGCGGTGTAGTTGGGTATGTGATGCCCGCGGTATACTTGGGTATGTGGTGCCCGCGGTGTATTTGGGTATGTGGTGCCCGCGGTGTACTAGGGTATGTGATGCCCGCGGTGTACTTGGGTATGTGGTGCCCGCGGTAAACTTGGGTATGTGGTGCCCGCGGTGTACTTGGGTATGTAATGCCCGCGGTGTAGTTGGGTATGTGGTGCCCGCGATGTACTTGGGTATGTGGTGCCCGCGGTGTAGTTGGGTATGTGGTGCCCGCGGTGTACTTGGGTATGTGGTGCCCGCGGTGTACTAGGGTATGTGGTGCCCGCGGTGTAGTTGGGTATGTGGTGCCCGCGGTGTACTTGGGTATGTGGTGCCCGCGTTGTACTAGGGTATGTGGTGCCCTTGGTATACTTGGGTATGTGGTGCCCGCGGTGTAGTTGGGTATGTGGTGCCCGCGATGTACTAGGGTATGTGGTGCCCGCGGTGTAGTTGGGTATGTTGTGCCCGCGGTGTACTAGGGTATGTAGTGCCCGCGGTGTACTAGGGTATGTGGTGCCCGCGGTATACTTGGGTATGTGGTGCCCGCGGTGTAGTTAGGTATGTGATGACCGCGATGTAGTTGGGTATGTGATGCCCGCGGTGTAGTTGGGTATGTGATGCCCGCGGTGTACTTGGGTATGTGGTGCCCGCGGTGTAGTTGGGTATGTGGTGCCCGCGGTGTACTAGGGTATGTGGTGCTCGCGGTGTAGTTGGGTATGTGGTGCCCGCGGTATACTTGGGTATGTGGTGCCCGCGGTGTAGTTGGGTATGTGATGCCCGCGGTGTACTTGGGTATGTGGTGCCCGCGATATACTTGGGTATGTGGTGCCCGCGGTGTACTAGGGTATGTGGTGCCCGCGGTAAACTTGGGTATGTGGTGCCCACGGTGTAGTTGGGTATGTGATGCCCGCGGTATACTAGGGTATGTGGTGCCCGCGGTATACTAGGGTATGTGGTGCCCGCAGTGTACTTGGGTATGTGATGCCTGCGGTGTACTAGGGTATGTGGTGCCCGCGGTGTAGTTGGGTATGTGATGCCCGCGGTGTACTTGGGTATGTGGTGCCCGCGGTATACTTGGGTATGTGGTGCCCGCGGTGTAGTTGGGTATGTGGTGCCTGCGGTATACTTGGGTATGTGGTGCCCGCGGTGTAGTTGGGTATGTTGTGCCCGCGGTGTACTAGGGTATGTAGTGCCTGCGGTGTACTAGGGTATGTGGTGCCCGCGGTATACTTGGGTATGTGGTGCCCGCGGTATAATAGGGTATGTGATGCCCGCGGTGTACTAGGGTATGTGGTGCCCGCGGTATACTTGGGTATGTGGTGCCCGCGGTGTAGTTGGGTATGTGGTGCCCGCGGTATACTAGGGTATGTGATGCCCGCGGTGTACTTGGGTATGTGGTGCCCGCGGTATACTTGGGTATGTGGTGCCCGCGGTGTAGTTGGGTATGTGATGCCCGCGGTGTACTTGGGTATGTAATGCCCGCGGTGTAGTTGGGTATGTGATACCCGCGGTATACTTTGGTATGTGGTGCCCGCGATGTAGTTGGGTATGTGATGCCCGCGGCGTACTAGGGTATGTGATGCCCGCGGTGTACTTGGGTATGTGGTGCCCGCGGTATACTTGGGTATGTGGTGCCCGCGGTGTAGTTGGGTATGTGATGCCCGCGGTGTACTTGGGTATGTAATGCCCGCGGTGTAGTTGGGTATGTGATGCCCGCGGTGTACTTGGGTATGTGGTGCCCGCGATGTACTAGGGTATGTGGTGCCCGCGATGTACTAGGGTATGTGGTGCCCGCGGTGTAGTTGGGTATGTGGTGCCCGCGGTGTACTTGGGTATGTGGTGCCCGCGGTGTACTAAGGTATGTGGTGCCCTTGGTATACTTGGGTATGTGGTGCCCGCGGTGTAGTTGGGTATGTGGTGCCCGCGATGTACTAGGGTATGTGGTGCCCGCGGTGTAGTTGGGTATGTTGTGCCCGCGGTGTACTAGGGTATGTAGTGCCCGCGGTGTACTAGGGTATGTGGTGCCCGCGGTATACTTGGGTATGTGGTGCCCGCGGTGTAGTTAGGTATGTGATGACCGCGATGTAGTTGGGTATGTGATGCCCGCGGTGTAGTTGGGTATGTGATGCCCGCGGTGTACTTGGGTATGTGGTGCCCGCGGTGTAGTTGGGTATGTGGTGCCCGCGGTGTACTAGGGTATGTGGTGCTCGCGGTGTAGTTGGGTATGTGGTGCCCGCGGTGTACTAGGGTATGTAGTGCCCGCGGTGTACTAGGGTATGTGATGCCCGCGGTGTACTTGGGTATGTGGTGCCCGCGGTATACTTGGGTATGTGGTGCCCGCGGTGTAGATGGGTATGTGATGCCCGCGGTGTACTAGGGTATGTAGTGCCCGCGGTGTACTAGGGTATGTGATGCCCGCGGTGTATTTATTTATTTATTTATTTATTTATTTATTTATTTATTTAGGACAACCAACAAAGAAATCACAATCAGAATTAAAAATTAAAGTAAGTGGGCTTATAGCTATGTGTTTCTTCAATTATAGGGTGCCACGGCATGCATTAAAATCGAGACCCAATTAGACAAAAATATATACAAACAAAATGGTTCAACTTTCTGAATAACAAAAATATAACTTTAAATTAAACTATAAATTAAAATTACTGAAAACAAGAATTAAATGAAATAACATATGAGAAGGCGGAAGATTGACAAGGAGATCTAGGTAAAAAGTAACTTAAATCTACATCCTAAAGAGCCAAGTATTTACAATTCAAATATACTAACAATATTGAGATAGACTCAATTTAAGTAAAAATATTATTGCTATAAAGCGTTAAAGTTTTTCTTATTATGAAATGAAGACAATAGGTAGGTATAATATTAAGAAAAAGTAATACAATACGTATAGTTTTAAAAGTAATAAAAAATGGCTTAGAATTATACAAGAGGAGGTGCATTGTGTCTAATGCAAAAGATGAACATCAAAAATGAGAAATTAACCACTACACTGTGTACTTGGTTATGTGGTGCCCGCGGTGTAGTTGGGTATGTGATGCCCGCGGTGTACTTAGGTATGTAATGCCCACGGTATACTTGGGTATGTGGTGCCCGCGGTGTAGTTGGGTATGTGATGCCCGCGGTGTACTTGGGTATGTAATGCCGGCGGTGTAGTTGGGTATGTGATGCCCGCGGTATACTTGGGTATGTGGTGCCCGCGGTGTAGTTGGGTATGTGATGCCCGCGGTGTACTAGGGTATGTAGTGCCCGCGGTGTACTAGGGTATGTGATGCTCGCGGTGTACTTGGGTATGTGGTGCCCGCGGTATACTTGGGTATGTGGTGCCCGCGGTGTAGTTGGGTATGTGATGCCCGCGGTGTACTTAGGTATGTAATGCCCGCGGTGTAGTTGGGTATGTGATGCCCGCGGTATACTTGGGTATGTGGTGCCCGCGGTGTACTTGGGTATGTGGTGCCCGCGGTGTACTAGGGTATGTGATGCCCGCGGTGTACTTGGGTATGTGGTGCCCGCGGTATACTTGGGTATGTGGTGCCCGCGGTGTAGTTGGGTATGTGATGCCCGCGGTGTACTTGGGTATGTGGTGCCCGCGATGTACTAGGGTATGTGGTGCCCGCGGTGTAGTTGGGTATGTGGTGCCCGCGGTGTACTTGGGTATGTGGTGCCCGCGGTGTACTAGGGTATGTGGTGCCCTTGGTATACTTGGGTATGTGGTGCCCGCGGTGTAGTTGGGTATGTGGTGCCCGCGTTGTACTAGGGTATGTAGTGCCCGCGGTGTACTAGGGTATGTAGTGCCCGCGGTATACTTGGGTATGTGGTGCCCGCGGTGTAGTTAGGTATGTGATGACCGCGGTGTAGTTGGGTATGTGATGCCCGCGGTGTAGTTGGGTATGTGATGCCCGCGGTGTACTTGGGTATGTGGTGCCTGCGGTGTAGTTGGGTATGTGGTGCCCGCGGTGTACTAGGGTATGTGGTGCTCGCGGTGTAGTTGCCCGCGGATGCCCGCGGTGTACTTGGGTATGTGGTGCCCGCGGTATACTTGGGTATGTGGTGCCCGCGGTGTAGTTGGGTATGTGATGCCCGCGGTGTACTTGGGTATGTAATGCCCGCGGTGTAGTTGGGTATGTGATGCCCGCGGTATACTTGGGTATGTGGTGCCCGCGGTGTAGTTGGGTATGTGATGCCCGCGGTGTACTTGGGTATGTGGTGCCCGCGATATACTTGGGTATGTGGTGCCCGCGGTGTACTAGGGTATGTGGTGCCCGCGGTAAACTTGGGTATGTGGTGCCCGCGGTGTAGTTGGGTATATGATGCCCGCGGTATACTAGGGTATGTGGTGCCCGCGGTATACTAGGGTATGTGATGCCTACTGTATACTTGGGTATGTGATGCCCGCGGTGTACTAGGGTATGAGGTGCTCTTGGTATACTTGGGTAGAATAGAATAGAATAGAATAAAAGTTTATTTGCAACACAGACAAAGAACAATACAGTAAACAAAACAGAGATTACACAAAATTAGACTAAGGTGAGTATGTAGGTACATAATAATAAAAAAATAAGTGCTGCAAACTGGACTCTAGCTCCGCATTTTGCGGGTTGGTAACAACCCACGCTGGTCTTCCGCTAGTACCCAATTTGAAATTTGCGGACATAAATAAATACTATAGATGATTTATAAACAAAACAAAAACAAATCAAAAAAATCAGACGTACAAAAAGATGACAAATAATAATTATTATAAACACAGCTAACATACAATAAACATAAGTTGATACTTGAAATAAAATGAAAAATAACTTGAACCAAAAAAAAAAAAAATTCGACAATAACCACAAAGAATGTTAAATGTTGTGACTATATAGCACTTGTATCCAGTAAAAGATTTTCCTGCTTTTTCTGCCATTCAAGCAAAAATAATTTAAGTTTAATTTTAAAACTATAGCAACTCTGCAGGTTCCTGATCGGCGGCGGGATGTTATTCCAACACTTCGATGCAGCATATCGGAAGCTGCCTCTAAAAGCAGTAGTCCTGTACCGCTGTGTAGATAGCTGCATCGAGCATTGGCGACGTTCGCAGGATCTTGTGTTGGACAACCTCTTAATCTTTTCGTATAGATACCTGGGCGCGTTGTGCTTCAACACCCCAAAAAGTAGGCACGCCAGGTGAAGCTTGTGTCGGTGCTTCATTTTAAGAATTAAATGAGCATTCAGGAATGGGCTTACATGACCTCTAAATGGAATGTCGAAACAGAAACGCGCACAAGCATTTTGAACACGTTGTAATAGTTTTTGTGTCTTAGCTAAAAGACGCGGACCGGAAACAACATCCGTGTAATTCAATTTAGACAAGACCAGAGACTCTACTAGGCGGATACGGAGTTCTTCCGATATAAACGGTCTCATCCTATATAAAACTTTAAGCCGATAAAAACAGTTCCTAACTGCCTCTGCAATGTGGTCTTCGAATCGAAGGTCACAGTCCATCAAAAGGCCAAGATTACGAGCCCTGTATACGCGCTCTATAGGCTCATTCATTACCACTAAGTCAATTGATGGATTTATGTTAGTTAATTGAAATTTACTACCGAATATTAAATACTTCGTTTTCGAAGGATTAAGCAAAAGACTATTATTTTTTGACCATAGTGCTATGCTTTCTAAATCAGCATTAAGTTTCATAATAGCTTCATTGATTTCTGATGGTTTGCATGAGATATAAATTTGCGTATCATCCGCGTAGATATGATACTGACAGTGCTTTATATGCTGGCTTAGATCTGCTGAATATAAGATAAAAAGGATTGGGCCTAAAATTGATCCCTGAGGTACTATACGTGCCATTTATAAAATGAAACCGCGGGATTCGTTGAGGGAGCGGTTTGGGGAGATTGGTATTCTAACAGTAATTTCACAATATATTTATGAAGTCTTATTGTACACTCATAAAAATAAAGTTAGCTTTTTGAAAAAGTGTGAGGTTCATGGTGTGAACACTAGAGGCAAATATAAATTGTGCGTCCCTGGGTTCCGGCTTTGGAGGGTGAGTGGGTCGTTTGTGGGGGGTGCCGTGCGTTTTTATAATAAACTCCCCGAAAATGCAACAAAACTCTCAGTTAGAAAATTTAAAACATACATTAAAAATAATCTTATAAAAAAGGCGTATTATACCTTAGACAGCTATATTAATGACAAAACTGCATGGCCTGATGTCGCTCCACCCGTCAACAGCAACTTTGTCGATTTGTGATGTTAGTAATGTTCTCTTGCCTTGCTTATGTACTTTGTAGTATATTTGTATCTGAAGCGAAGCGTGTGCTGTCTTTTTGATTTACGTATAGCTTTATTATACTTCTTTTTTTTTTAAACTCATTAGTGTATCATTACTAAGTTAAATTGACACCGCACTGAAACTTCAGTACTTAATTTAGTTTAATTGTAATTCTTTGTAAGAAGGATCATATAAAAAAACGGTAGGAACCAGGCCGTAAGTTTCTTGCCCGTTCTTCTAGGCTCTGGTCGCGTGGAACTGGCACCTAGAATCACCTAGTATGTAAGACGATTCTAAATGATCCTTGTGATTTTACTGAATAAAGTAATTTTTGACTTTGACTTTGACTTTGACTCCTCGGTCAACCGGTACTTCATCAGAAAACTTAGTAGAACTATTGGAAGATAGGCTAACGTATTGGCTACGATTAATTAGATAACTTTTAAACCATTGCAATGCGCTATCATCAAGTCCATAATATTCCAACTTGGCCAAAAGAAGTTCGATGTTAATTGAGTCAAAGGCTCTCGAAAAATCTAGAAGGACTAACAACGTACACATGCCCTCGTCTTGTGCACCCAATATGTTATCAGTAACATCGAGGAGAGCAGTTACCGTACTTCTTCCTTTTCTAAACCCGGACTGTACCTCAGGTAGTAAGTTATTTTTTTCAAGGTATTCAGTAAGTTGTATAGAAACAGCTTTTTCCAGAATTTTTGACAAGCAAGGTAGAATACTTATTGGTCTAAGATCTCTCAGTTCAACAGGATTTGAAACTTTTGGTAGTGGTCGCACGATTGCCAACTTCCAGATGTCAGGGAATGTCGAGGTGTTGATTGACATGTTAGTTATAGCAGCCACTGATTCAAGTGATTCCGGTAATGTCAAAAGAAGCATATTAAGAGTAACACGATCGCACCCTTCAGCATTAGATTTTAAACTCCCTATTATCTTTAAAATTCTATCAAGACTGATTGGTTCTATATGAAAAAATGCGTCACTATATTTATGAGTTTTGAAATAGACCAATTGTTGACTACATACATATGAGGTACCTGGAATATTCAAAAAATGATTATTAATTATATTAGGATCATTAAAGTCGGGAGGCAGTTCATTATTTTTCTTAGGTAAATGAGTGTTTTTAAGATTTTTCCAGAGCTGTTTGGGGTGATTGATATTGTTATTAATATTAAGTTTGAAATATGCAGATTTTTCGAAATAAAGTGCTGTATTGACAACAGTCTTCAGACTTTTATAATAATTCTTCTTACCTTCCAATTTAGTCCTATGAAATTCCGATAAGGCCTCATCACGCATGTGGTGCCCGCGGTGTAGTTGCGTATGTAGTGCCCGCGGTGTACTTGGGTATGTGATGACCGCGGTGTACTAGGGTATGTGGTATCCGCGGTATACTAGGGTATGTGGTGCCCGCAGTGTACTTGGGTATCTAGTGCCCGCGGTATACCTGGGTATGTGGTGCCCGCGGTGTAGTTGGGTATGTGGTGCCCACGGTGTACTAGGGTATGTGGTGCCCGCGGTATACTTGGGTATGTGGTGCCCGCGGTGTACTTGGGTATGTAGTGCCCGCGGTGTACTTGGGTATGTGGTACCCGAGGTGTACTTGGGTATGTAGTGCCCGCGGTGTACTTGGGTATGTGATGACCGCGGTGTACTAGGGTATGTGGTGCCCGCGGTATACTAGGGTATATGGTGCCCGCGGTGTACTAGGGTATGTGGTGCCCTTGGTATACTTGGGTATGTGGTGCCCGCGGTGTAGTTGGGTATGTGGTGCCCGCGTTGTACTAGGGTATGTAGTGCCCGCGGTGTACTAGGGTATGTAGTGCCCGCAGTATACTTGGGTATGTGGTGCCCGCGGTGTAGTTAGGTATGTGATGACCGCGGTGTAGTTGGGTATGTGATGCCCGCGGTGTAGTTGGGTATGTGATGCCCGCGGTGTACTTGGGTATGTGGTGCCCGCGGTGTAGTTGGGTATGTGGTGCCCGCGGTGTACTAGGGTATGTGGTGCTCGCGGTGTAGTTGCCCGCGGATGCCCGCGGTGTACTTGGGTATGTGGTGCCCGCGGTATACTTGGGTATGTGGTGCCCGCGGTGTAGTTGGGTATGTGATGCCCGCGGTGTACTTGGGTATGTGATGCCCGCGGTGTAGTTGGGTATGTGATGCCCGCGGTGTACTTGGGTATGTGGTGCCCGCGGTGTACTAGGGTATGTGGTGCCCACGGTATACTTGGGTATGTGGTGCCCGCGGTGTACTAGGGTATGTGGTGCCCGCGGTGTACTAGGGTATGTGGTGCCCGCGGTATACTTGGGTATGTGGTGCCCGCGGTGTAGTTGGGTATGTGGTGCCCACGGTGTACTAGGGTATGTGGTGCCCGCGGTGTACTAGGGTATGTGGTGCCCGCGGTATACTTGGGTATGTGGTGCCCGCGGTGTACTTGGGTATGTGGTGCCCGAGGTGTACTTGGGTATGTGATGCCCGCGGTGTAGTTGGGTATGTGATGCCCGCGGTATACTTGGGTATGTGGTGCCCGCGGTATACTTGGGTATGTGGTGCCCGCGGTGTAGTTGGGTATGTGGTGCCCGCGGTATACTTGGGTATGTGGTGCCCGCGGTATACTTGGGTATGTGGTGCCCGCGGTGTACTAGGGTATGTAGTGCCCGCGGTGTACTAGGGTATATGGTGCCCGCGGTGTACTAGGGTATGTGGTGCCCGCGGTGTAGTTGGGTATGTGGTGCCCGCGGTGTACTAGGGTATGTAGTGCCCGCGGTGTACTAGGGTATGTGGTGCCCGCGGTATACTTGGGTATGTGGTGCCCGCGGTATACTTGGGTATGTGGTGCCCGCGGTGTAGTTGGGTATGTGGTGCCCGCGGTGTACTTGGGTATGTGGTGCCCGCGGTGTAGTTGGGTATGTGGTGCCCGCGGTATACTTGGGTATGTGGTGCCCGCGGTGTACTTGGGTATGTGATGACCGCGGTGTAGTTGGGTATGTAATGCCTACGGTATAATAGGGTATGTGATGCCCGCGGTGTACTAGGGTATGTGGTGCCCGCGGTGTACTAGGGTATGTGGTGCCCGCGGTGTACTATGGTATGTGGTGCCCGCGGTATACTTGGGTATGTGGTGCCCTCGGTGTACTTGGGTATGTGATGACCGCGGTGTAGTTGGGTATGTGGTGCCCGCGGTGTACTAGGGTATGTAGTGCCCGCAGTATATGTGATGACCGCGGTGTAGTTGGGTATGTGATGCCTACTGTATACTTGGGTATGTGATGCCCGAGGTGTACTTGGGTATGTGGTGCCCGCGGTATACTTGGGTATTTGGTGCCCGCGGTGTACTTGGGTATGTGGTGCCCGCGGTATACTTGGGTATGTGTTGCCCGCGGTGTAGTTGGGTATGTGGTGCCCGCGGTGTACTTGGGTATGTGGTGCCCGCGGTATACTTGGGTATGTGGTGCCCGCGGTGTAGTTGGGTATGTGGTGCCCGCGGTATACTTGGGTATGTGGTGCCCGCGGTGTAGTTGGGTATGTGGTGCCCGCGGTGTACTAGGGTATGTGGTGCCCGCGGTATACATGGGTATGTGGTGCCCGCGGTGTAGTTGGGTATGTGGTGCCCGCGGTGTACTAGGGTATGTGGTGCCCGCGGTGTAGTTGGGTATGTGGTGCCCGCGGTGTACTAGGGTATGTGGTGCCCGCGGTGTACTAGGGTATGTGGTGCCCGCGGTGTAGTTGGGTATGTAGTGCCCGCGGTATACTTGGGTATGTGGTGCCCGCGGTGTACTTGGGTATGTGATGCCCGCGGTGTACTAGGGTATGTGGTGCCCGCGGTGTACTAGGGTATGTGGTGCCCGCGGTATACTTGGGTATGTGGTGCCCGCGGTATACTTGGGTATGTGGTGCCCGCGGTGTAGTTGGGTATGTGGTGCCCGCGGTGTAGTTGGGTATGTAGTGCCCGCGGTATATGTGATGACCGCGGTGTTCTAGGGTATGTGGTGCCCGCGGTATACTTGGGTATGTGGTGCCCGCGGTGTAGTTGGGTATGTGATGCCTGCGGTATACTTGGGTATGTGGTGCCCGCGGTATACTTGGGTATGTGGTGCCCGCGGTATAATAGGGTATGTTCTGCCCGCGGTGTACTAGGGTATGTGGTGCCCGCGGTGTACTAGGGTATGTGGTGCCCGCGGTATACTTGGGTATGTGGTGCCCGCGGTGTAGTTGGGTATGTGATGCCTGCGGTATACTTGGGTATGTGGTGCCCGCGGTATAATAGGGTATGTGATGCCCGCGGTGTACTAGGGTATGTGGTGCCCGCAGTGTACTAGGGTATGTGGTGCCCGCGGTGTACTAGGGTATGTGGTGCCCGCGGTATACATGGGTATGTGGTGCCCGCGGTGTAGTTGGGTATGTAGTGCCCGCGGTATACTTGGGTATGTGGTGCCCGCGGTGTACTTGGGTATGTGATGCCCGCGGTGTAGTTGGGTATGTGATGCCCGCGGTATACTTGGGTATGTGGTGCCCGCGGTATACTTGGGTATGTGGTGCCCGCGGTGTAGTTGGGTATGTGGTGCCCGCGGTGTAGTTGGGTATGTAGTGCCCGCGGTATATGTGATGACCGCGGTGTTCTAGGGTATGTGGTGCCCGCGGTATACTTGGGTATGTGTTGCCCGCGGTGTAGTTGGGTATGTGGTGCCCGCGGTGTAGTTGAGTATGTGATGCCCGCGGTATACTTGGGTATGTGGTGCCCGCGGTGTACTTGGGTATGTGGTGCCCGCGGTATACTTGGGTATGTGGTGCCCGCGGTGTAGTTGGGTATGTGGTGCCCGCGGTATACTTGGGTATGTGGTGCCCGCGGTATACTTGGGTATGTGGTGCCCGCGGTATAATAGGGTATGTTCTGCCCGCGGTGTACTAGGGTATGTGGTGCCCGCGGTGTACTAGGGTATGTGGTGCCCGCGGTATACTTGGGTATGTGATGCCCGCGGTGTAGTTGGGTATGTGATGCCCGCGGTATACTTGGGTATGTGGTGCCCGCGGTGTAGTTGGGTATGTAGTGCCCGCGGTATACTTGGGTATGTGGTGCCCGCGGTGTACTTGGGTATGTGATGCCCGCGGTGTAGTTGGGTATGTGATGCCCGCGGTATACTTGGGTATGTGGTGCCCGCGGTATACTTGGGTATGTGGTGCCCGCGGTGTAGTTGGGTATGTGGTGCCCGCGGTGTAGTTGGGTATGTAGTGCCCGCGGTATATGTGATGACCGCGGTGTTCTAGGGTATGTGGTGCCCGCGGTATACTTGGGTATGTGTTGCCCGCGGTGTAGTTGGGTATGTGGTGCCCGCGGTGTAGTTGAGTATGTGATGCCCGCGGTATACTTGGGTATGTGGTGCCCGCGGTGTACTTGGGTATGTGGTGCCCGCGGTATACTTGGGTATGTGGTGCCCGCGGTGTAGTTGGGTATGTGGTGCCCGCGGTATACTTGGGTATGTGGTGCCCGCGGTATACTTGGGTATGTGGTGACCGCGGTATAATAGGGTATGTTCTGCCCGCGGTGTACTAGGGTATGTGGTGCCCGCGGTGTACTAGGGTATGTGGTGCCCGCGGTATACTTGGGTATGTGATGCCCGCGGTGTAGTTGGGTATGTGATGCCCGCGGTATACTTGGGTATGTGGTGCCCGCGGTATACTTGGGTATGTGGTGCCCGCGGTGTACTAGGGTATGTGGTGCCCGCGGTGTACTAGGGTATGTGGTGCCCGCGGTGTAGTTGGGTATGTGGTGCCCGCGGTGTACTAGGGTATGTGGTGCCCGCGGTGTACTAGGGTATGTGGTGCCCGCGGTGTAGTTGGGTATGTAGTGCCCGCGGTATACTTGGGTATGTGGTGCCCGCGGTGTACTTGGGTATGTGATGCCCGCGGTGTACTAGGGTATGTGGTGCCCGCGGTGTACTAGGGTATGTGGTGCCCGCGGTATACTTGGGTATGTGGTGCCCGCGGTGTAGTTGGGTATGTGGTGCCCACGGTGTAGTTGGGTATGTGATGCCTACGGTATAATAGGGTATGTGATGCCCGCTGTGTCCTAGGGTATGTGGTGCCCGCGGTGTACTAGGGTATGTGGTGCCCACGGTATACTTGGGTATGTGGTGCCCGCGGTGTAGTTGGGTATGTGATGCCCGCGGTGTAGTTGGGTATGTGATGCCCGCGGTATACTTGGGTATGTGGTGCCCGCGGTGTACTTGGGTATGTGGTGCCCGCGGTATACTTGGGTATGTGGTGCCCGCGGTGTAGTTGGGTATGTGGTGCCCGCGGTATACTTGGGTATGTGGTGCCCGCGGTATAATAGGGTATGTGATGCCCGCGGTGTACTAGGGTATGTGGTGCCCGCGGTGTACTAGGGTATGTGGTGCCCGCGGTGTACTAGGGTATGTGGTGCCCGCGGTGTAATAGGGTATGTGGTGCCCGCGGTATACTTGGGTATGTGGTGCCCGCGGTGTAGTTGGGTATGTGATGCCTGCGGTATACTTGGGTATGTGGTGCCCGCGGTATACTTGGGTATGTGGTGCCCGCGGTATAATAGGGTATGTGATGCCCGCGGTGTACTAGGGTATGTGGTGCCCGCGGTGTAATAGGGTATGTGGTGCCCGCGGTATACTTGGGTATGTGATGCCCGCGGTATACTTGGGTATGTGGTGCCCGCGGTGTAGTTGGGTATGTAGTGCCCGCGGTATACTTGGGTATGTGGTGCCCGCGGTGTACTTGGGTATGTGATGCCCGCGGTGTACTAGGGTATGTGGTGCCCGCGGTGTACTAGGGTATGTGGTGCCCGCGGTATACTTGGGTATGTGGTGCCCGCGGTATACTTGGGTATGTGGTGCCCGCGGTGTAGTTGGGTATGTGGTGCCCGCGGTGTAGTTGGGTATGTAGTGCCCGCGGTATATGTGATGACCGCGGTGTAGTTGGGTATGTGATGCCTACTGTGTACTAGGGTATGTGGTGCCCGCGGTATACTTGGGTATGTGGTGCCCGCGGTGTAGTTGGGTATGTGCTGCCCGCGGTGTACTAGGGTATGTGGTGCCCGCGGTGTACTAGGGTATGTGGTGCCCGCGGTATACTTGGGTATGTGGTGCCCGCGGTGTAGTTGGGTATGTGGTGCCCGCGGTGTAATAGGGTATGTGGTGCCCGCGGTATACTTGGGTATGTGGTGCCCGCGGTGTAGTTGGGTATGTGATGCCTGCGGTATACTTGGGTATGTGGTGCCCGCGGTATACTTGGGTATGTGGTGCCCGCGGTGTACTAGGGTATGTGGTGCCCGCGGTGTACTAGGGTATGTGGTGCCCGCGGTGTACTAGGGTATGTGGTGCCCGCGGTATACATGGGTATGTGGTGCCCGCGGTGTAGTTGGGTATGTAGTGCCCGCGGTATACTTGGGTATGTGGTGCCCGCGGTGTACTTGGGTATGTGATGCCCGCGGTGTAGTTGGGTATGTGATGCCCGCGGTATACTTGGGTATGTGGTGCCCGCGGTATACTTGGGTATGTGGTGCCCGCGGTGTAGTTGGGTATGTAGTGCCCGCGGTATATGTGATGACCGCGGTGTAGTTGGGTATGTGATGCCTACTGTATACTTGGGTATGTGATGCCCGCGGTGTACTAGGGTATGTGGTGCCCGCGGTGTACTAGGGTATGTGGTGCCCTTGGTATACTTGGGTATGTGGTGCCCGCGGTGTAGTTGGGTATGTGGTGCCCGCGGTGTACTAGGGTATGTGGTGCCCGCGGTGTACTAGGGTATGTGGTGCCCGCGGTATACTTGGGTATGTGGTGCCCACGGTGTAGTTGGGTTTGTGATGCCCGCGGTGTACTAGGGTATGTGGTGCCCGCGGTATACATGGGTATGTGGTGCCCGCGGTGTAGTTGGGTATGTAGTGCCCGCGGTATACTTGGGTATGTGGTGCCCGCGGTGTACTTGGGTATGTGATGCCCGCGGTGTAGTTGGGTATGTGATGCCCGCGGTATACTTGGGTATGTGGTGCCCGCGGTATACTTGGGTATGTGGTGCCCGCGGTATACTTGGGTATGTGGTGCCCGCGGTGTAGTTGGGTATGTAGTGCCCGCGGTATATGTGATGACCGCGGTGTAGTTGGGTATGTGATGCCTACTGTATACTTGGGTATGTGATGCCCGCGGTGTACTAGGGTATGTGGTGCCCGCGGTGTACTAGGGTATGTGGTGCCCTTGGTATACTTGGGTATGTGGTGCCCGCGGTGTACTAGGGTATGTGGTGCCCTTGGTATACTTGGGTATGTGGTGCCCGCGGTGTAGTTGGGTATGTGGTGCCCGCGGTGTACTAGGGTATGTGGTGCCCGCGGTGTACTAGGGTATGTGGTGCCCGCGGTATACTTGGGTATGTGGTGCCCACGGTGTAGTTGGGTTTGTGATGCCCGCGGTATACTAGGGTATGTGGTGCCCGCGGTGTAGTTGGGTATGTGGTGCCCGCGGTATACATGGGTATGTGGTGCCCGCGGTGTAGTTGGGTATGTAGTGCCCGCGGTATACTTGGGTATGTGGTGCCCGCGGTGTACTTGGGTATGTGATGCCCGCGGTGTAGTTGGGTATGTGATGCCCGCGGTATACTTGGGTATGTGGTGCCCGCGGTATACTTGGGTATGTGGTGCCCGCGGTATACTTGGGTATGTGGTGCCCGCGGTGTAGTTGGGTATGTAGTGCCCGCGGTATATGTGATGACCGCGGTGTAGTTGGGTATGTGATGCCTACTGTATACTTGGGTATGTGATGCCCGCGGTGTACTAGGGTATGTGGTGCCCGCGGTGTACTAGGGTATGTGGTGCCCTTGGTATACTTGGGTATGTGGTGCCCGCGGTGTACTAGGGTATGTGGTGCCCTTGGTATACTTGGGTATGTGGTGCCCGCGGTGTAGTTGGGTATGTGGTGCCCGCGGTGTACTAGGGTATGTGGTGCCCGCGGTGTACTAGGGTATGTGGTGCCCGCGGTATACTTGGGTATGTGGTGCCCACGGTGTAGTTGGGTTTGTGATGCCCGCGGTATACTAGGGTATGTGGTGCCCGCGGTATACTAGGGTATGTGGTGCCCGCAGTGTACTTGGGTTTGTGGTGCCCGCGGTGTACTAGGGTATGTGGTGCCCGCGGTGTAGTTGGGTATGTGGTGCCCGCGGTGTACTAGGGTATGTAGTGCCCGCGGTGTACTAGGGTATGTGGTGCCCGCGGTGTAGTTGGGTATGTGGTGCCCGCGGTGTAGTTGGGTATGTGATGCCCGCGGTGTACTTGGGTATGTGGTGCCCGCGGTGTAGTTGGGTATGTGGTGCCCGCGGTGTACTAGGGTATGTGGTGCCCGCGGTGTAGTTGGGTATGTGGTGCTCGCGGTGTACTAGGGTATGTAGTGCCCGCGGTGTACTAGGGTATGTGGTGCCCGCGGTGTACTTGGGTATGTGGTGCCCGCAGTGTACTTGGGTATTTGGTGCCCGCGGTGTAGTTGGGTATGTGGTGCCCGCGGTGTAGTTAGGTATGTGATGCCCGCGGTGTACTTGGGTATGTGGTGCCCGCGGTATACTTGGGTATGTGGTGCCCGCGGTATAGTTGGGTATGTAGTGCCCGCGGTGTACTTGGGTATGTGATGCCTACGGTATAATTGGGTATGTGATGCCCGCGGTGTACTAGGGTATGTGATGCCCGCGGTGTAGTTGGGTATGTGGTGCCCGCGGTGTACTAGGGTATGTAGTGCCCGCGGTGTACTAGGGTATGTGATGCCCGCGGTGTACTAGGGTATGTGGTGCCCGCGGTGTAGTTGGGTATGTGATGCCCGCGGTATACTTGGGTATGTGGTGCCCGCGGTGTAGTTGGGTATGAAGTGCCCGCGGTATACTTGGGTATGTGGTGCCCGCGGTGTACTTGGGTATGTGATGCCCGCGGTGTACTAGGGTATGTGGTGCCCGCGGTGTACTAGGGTATGTGGTGCCCGCGGTATACTTGGGTATGTGGTGCCCGCGGTATACTTGGGTATGTGGTGCCCGCGGTGTAGTTGGGTATGTGGTGCCCGCGGTGTAGTTGGGTATGTAGTGCCCGCGGTATATGTGATGACCGCGGTGTAGTTGGGTATGTGATGCCTACTGTGTACTAGGGTATGTGGTGCCCGCGGTATACTTGTAGCGCGTAATATTTTACTTATCTGGGTCCCACTCTCTACAATAAACTAAACGTTGCTTTACAAATACTTTTTTTTTTTTTTTTTTATCCTAAATCGCTTTGTAAAAAGACTATAACTGACTGGTTATTGTCAAAATCATATCAGGAAACTGAAGAGCTATTTAATCTTATAACTTACATTTTAACTCACTTCACACATACACTTAATCACATCCCACACACATATTCCTAACACACACAAAATCATATCTGTTGACTAGTTTGATACCCATCTCCTGAGTGGTTGACTTTATCTGACTGATTCACATACACTCATATTTGTCACTCCTACTCACATTACCTCACTTTTACTTCCTACTATCACTCACCTACTCACCTACCAACCACATAATCATACGTACCTACACACTTTATACACCTTACACTGAAATTGAAATTGTATCATACACACCAACAAACTCAACTTCAACCACATAATAGGCTGCACAGCACCTTCTAACCACATAACTCGCACACTGGTACCTATCACACAGGTTTCTGCCTAGTATAGGGCCAGTATTGGCTTGTTAATCTTATAGACAGCAAAAACCTATTATTATTGTATTAGCATGATGTTTTACTATAAGATCAGTATTTCATTTTCCTTGTGAAATAAATATACTTTTCACTTTTTTTTTTGTTTTCGACAGTAAAGTGTTCTTTCGATGTTATCACAAGCAGAACATTTGCGACTGCGCTACGTGTAGGGGAACCTGTTGTACCTTGGACATAGTTGTACCTAGGACAATCGTGTTTTAAAAAAAAATGCGTTGGTTTTAGGAAACGTTGTCTATCGTATTTGAGACATCATTGGTCAACAATAACGTCAAATCAGTTGTGGTTTGCCAGCGATGATGGTTACAGCGAAAAAAAATAATTTCGTTTTTTCAATTAAAAAGTCCGTTTTTTAGACTTTTGTTTTTGCTATTTTTTTCAAAATGATGCATGTTTAAAAAACGGTTTTATTTAAAAACTAATCTTAGTATATATAGCTATTGGACAACATAAGTCTCAGATCCTACCTCCAATCACAAGTGGGTGTACAAAGCTTGTGAAGTAAAGTAGTCGCGATGTTGTACCTTGGCCATCCAAGTTACGTTGTACCTTGGCCACCATCATTTGGTCGGCATTTATATGCATATTTTTTTTGAGTGCTATTTAATTGCAGAAATGGTAAAACTTATGTTAAATGATAAGAAAATAATGAAATAATTAGGTTGCAAGTTAAAATTACGTGATTAGAGACCAAAATAATGTCATCAAAAATTTGCTATAAATCAATTGGCGAAGCTTTTTACAAAAACAACCTTTTACCTATATATAGTTGTTAATACCTGGAACTTTTGTTAATTGCTAATGCAAATATGATTGAATAATTATTATTTCAACAAAAAATAAATAAATTACGGGTAAAAATATTTTTTTAGCTCGATTTGAACCTACTCTGGCCAAGGTACAACATACACTGTCCAAGGTACATCTGGTATGTTGTACCTTGGACAGTTTTGACTTTTTTTTTCAAATAGCTAGTGGTCACAGGTTTTTGGGAAAATACATAGTTTTATGAATTAATTATGTAGGTAATTTCCAGGTCTTTACATACACATACTTTGGACAGATATAGCTAGCACCATTATTTAATTAAAAATCAAAATTCAAAAAACTGTCCTAGGTACAACAGGTTCCCCTACTAATTAGCGCTAACTAACGACACCTAAATCTGCCCAATTGCACAATTGCCAGAAATGAACAAAAACAAAAGCATACAACTTATCACACTTAACAGATAACAGGTAGTTTTGTCAAAACAATCCAAAAAGATTTCACGTTTCACACTATTTTTTTTTTTGCCAACAAAAACTCTGAAAACGACAGCGGGAAATTCTATAATTATAACAGTGGATCATACCAATGAGGCAATTACGTCACACACAGAACCACACCAACAGTCAGCAGCTCTTTACTAAACTTCAACAATGACACAAAACAAAGTGCCTAGTTACAATTTATGTATTTGACATAGCCATCAACATATTTTTCCAAAACAATTTGCGATATCGAATATGTAGCACAGTACTCGTACCTTAACTCATTTCGGCTTCGATCATGTGTAGGTCATTAACTACTCACTCATAAGGTCAACTACAAGCATCGCCCTTCAAGAATCGAACTGTCCGGGATAAGCACTTGCTTGCCATAGACCGGCATTTGCTTTTACACGCTTGTTTTACCTACCCACACAAAAAAAATATCTTGCAAACTAGAATCGATTACAAAATTTTAAAGTAAATGGTCGGATCTAACCCTGCACAACACATTCATCACTACAATGAAGAATTCAGTTGTGCTTGTCACTCTCGTGGCGGACATGACGGTAAAGAAAGTGGTAAAGATGAAGGGACAGATAGTATATCCTCAATCGCGTTCAATCTACTCAGAATTGCATCTAATAACTAGTAGAACTATTACGATAGCTAGGCGAGCCTTTGCAATACCTCGGACAAAATCTACTACGACTTTTCTTTCTTTGTAGAAGATCTGAATTTATGAATCAAAGAGGGTACTTACAAATTTTTCACACGAACTAAAAAAAAATGAGCAACTATTATTGCGCACGACACCAAATGCTTGAAAAGCGAACAAAAACAACAACTCCACATAATTCTACACAAATCGACTTAAAAACTTTTTATCGGATGCCGTCAGCGTTGAGGCGACGCAGTGATCCTAATTTCCGATATTATGGATCAAAGTAGAAATAGTTTTATTTTTTTAATTATTAACAAATACTACACTGAACAAACAAACTCTTATCAAGTAAAGTAGAACAAAGGAAATTGAGCAACAACTAAATATTTATGTAAACACAGCTAAGTCATACTCCACCACGGTGGCGGTGACGTCGGCATGACGCACTCTTAGTCCCACCTTCTCGCAAGACATCCCTAATACAAATTTAATACAAAATGTTTTAATTAGACTCTCTCACGTGAGCATTATCCAAGTGCCGCTCTTTCACATGAGCATTATCCAAGTGCCGCTCTTTCGCATGAGCGTTATATTATCGCGTCCTTTTAACATGGGCATCCTCATTAATACTCGACCCTCTAACATGGGCATCATTTTCTCTCAAACATGGGCTCGTACAATAGACCTTCCAACACTGGCATAATTTGCTCTCAAACATGAGCCTTTACAATACCCTCAAACATGGGCCTCACTCGCTCTCAAACATGAGCTCTTACAATACCCTCAAACATGGGCCTCACTTGCTCTCAAACATGAGCTCTTACAATACCCTCAAACATGGGCATCATCTCCACTAGGCTCTCCACCTCCTCGGGCGTTTGTTGTTTCTTTATTCATGGTTCTGGAACTTAGAAACACAAAGCTTAGTACTTGTATATTAATAATCAACAAAAAGAAACTTTATCATAATATTGAGTACCTATGTAGAGACCAACAGAAAATTTCGTGCCACAACACTTTTTTACGGGGATCAAAATGAGGTTAATAATAACATTTTACAGTTAATAGAATTCTCTCGCTTCAAAGTATAGTAATTTAAACATTATAGAGATGAATTAAGTTAAAGTAATAATTCAGTTCCCCAAGCCCTCCTATAAATGGTTCTTTTCAGAGCCCATTGACTAAATATATTGGTCCTTCTGTCCAAATATTACAACTAAACATTGAAGGCATAAGCAAAGCCAAAAGTGACTTCTAAAACTTCTGATCTTGTAAAACTTTCACGGCCACATAATGTAGACAATGTAGACACATCAATGTTCAGAAAACTTACACAAAAGATGATGTAGACCTCGAAAATATATGCCAGCTACCGAGTTACATTTAGTACAAGCAATCCACCATCCGAAATACGGCAAAGCTACTTATGCCAAGACAGGTGTTAACACTGTGCAACTTATCGACTCTAAGTCAAAGTCAAGTCAAAAACTTCTCCATTCAATAAAATCACAAGGATCACCTAGAATCGTCCCACATATCAGGTGATTCCAGGTGCCAGTTCCACGCGAACCGCATTGTGAGAATGTCTACAGACAACAAACGAAATTGGAATCCAAGAGAAAATAAATCCAATAGCAAAAATAATATTGTGGGTAGATTCAAAAGAAAAATAAAAAAAAACGCATCATGAAGTAACATAACGAGCCACAAAAAAAACAACAGAAGAGGAAATGTATATAAAAAAAAATATGTAAAGATCCCTCGATTAAATCCATTTGCATCTGTTCCAATGCTCTCGCTTTCTATTAAAATATTATTGTACACAGTACGCCATTAATTGAACTATTAGATAAAAGCTATATTTTCGATATTTAATAACTAAATTATATCAGAGAATAAAAATTGAAAGATAAATTTCATCCATTTACATCCGCTCCCACGTACTTGCTTTCTATTAAAATATTATTGTACTCAGTACGCCATTAATTGAACTATTAGACAAAAACTATATTTTGGATATTGAATAAGTTTAACATGTCAGAAAAAAAAATCTTGAAATACCGAAACATGTGGGTACTTAAATATGTCTTATCTACGGTAATTGTAATTAACCAATGTCTATAAAAGAATGTTCAGGTTATAAAATAATAACCCTCTAAAAAAACAATCCCTTTAGTTTTATTAAACGGGTGGTCATAAAAAGTCATCAAATGATCAAGAAAAAAATAAATTAAATGTCCGGCACTGAAAGGAAAAAAAATATCGTATTTATTACCGAGTAAGAATACTAACGGTACTTACACTTTGTAGGCGTGCAAGGAAATTTCATGTATCCTTGTTCATCCCGCTTCTGAACTATACAACTATTGTACCCACTTGGTGGCGGGTAGTTGCGCCGTAAACATAAAACCAAAAAGCTCCTTACTTATTTTCTTAAATTTGATAGTTTAAAAATACTTTTGCATCTTATTTATGCATATAACAATAGCCTAAGTGACAATACCTGTTTGGAAGTGTTATCTCCATTTTTCATGCATATTGTGAGAAGATATTGTTAACAACCATGTCACAACTAACTTTGGAGGTTATGGCTGGCTCGGTGGACCAACTGAAGACTATATTCAAGCAACAGATGGATCAGCTGGCAGACAGGCTTGATAATGCATCAGCTGTACCA
Organism: Ecliptopera silaceata; assembly: GCA_932527185.1. Classification (NCBI taxonomy): domain Eukaryota; kingdom Metazoa; phylum Arthropoda; class Insecta; order Lepidoptera; family Geometridae; genus Ecliptopera; species Ecliptopera silaceata. The sequence continues at coordinate 10,970,413 of OW052196.1, read as the reverse complement.
AGTGCTACAGTGTCTAGTGTGGCTACTGACCTTGCCTCTTTCCGGACATTTGTTGTGGGCGCACTACAGTTACTGCAGGATCAGATTCAAGCACTTGGAAATGTTGTTGATGGTATGGAAATGCGGAGTAGACGCAAAATTCTGCTATTGCATGGCGTTCCAGAAGAAAACCAAGAAGATACTGGTAATGTCATTGAGAAGGTATTGGTACAGAAACTAAAAATCCCTGGTTTCACTAAGTCTGCAATAAGCCGCTGCCATCGAATGGGTCGTTCTGCTACTGGTGATAGGCCACGGCCAATACTGTTTAAACTTCATGACATGTCACTACGTGGCAAGATTTGGTCTTCTAAAAAGTGCCTTAAAAACACAGGGATCACAATGTCAGAGTTTTTGACTAAGCCGCGTCATGACACTTTCATGGCTGCTAGGCAACACTTTGGTGTATCCAAATGCTGGACACAAGACGGCTCCGTGTTCGTTATTGGTGCTAATGGAGTGCGCCATCTCATCAACAACCAGCAAGAGTTAGAGAAAATTATATCTCAGGATGCGCCGAAACAGAAAACAGTCATCAAAGAGTCTGCGGCGTCTGCGGTGGCTGTGGCAGCGACCGCCGGTACTTCTAGAAGCAAGCGAGTGATAACGACAACATCTAAAAAGTGATTAATTCTTGAACTCATTCTAGCATCGGTATGCATGGTAAATCTCCGTATTATCATCCACGCCTTGCACTTGATCTTGATACCCTCACTGATCGTCTATTTTGTTATTTTTTTTTTTTCATTTCCCTTTAATTTAGTTCTTTCTACACAATTTAGTGCGGAGGTAATCATAATCATGTATCTTGTTTATGAAACTTTGTAAACAAACTCATTCGGTCCTGGCACTGACAAATGTCATCTTGACATGTCAAGATGACATTTCGTTGGAACAGACAGGTGACGTGCATGTATGTACGAGAATACGTTCCATTCCTCTCAAAACTTTACTATGTGTGCTATGAATTTGATAATCTTGTTATTTATTAATGTGTAATACAATCTTAGATTTTAAATATGTATGTGTATTGGGTAGGGTACCTACATTATTTTAGTGGTACTGTTATCTTATTTTATTGGTCTGTAGTTTATACCTTGCCTGATATATTACGTTGTTACCTTTATGCATATAACACAACAAACAGGTTAAATGTTTAATTGCTAATTGTTAGTTTGATAGCTATTAAGTTTATTATATTTCTTTATTATTTTATATCCACCTACCTCTATATATATATATTCAGTAAATAATACTGATTTTATTTTATTATATATTATATCTTATTATGCTTAACATTTTTTTTGATCCCAACATTGATGACAGTGATGATTTTAAATCGCTCTGTTCATCAAGTGAGTCACTTGATACCAGTAATGATAGCTTTGTTAGTATACCGTCTCTTTCTGATCATTTGAGTTTTCAATTTTCCGATGTGCCAAAGAATTTCAATGTCATCCATATTAATGCACAAAGTATTCCGGCTCATTTTCCAGAAATGTTGACGTCATTTAATGACAACAACATACACGCTATTCTTATCTCTGAATCCTGGCTTAAGCCTTGTCTCCCTTCTAACTCTTATTCTTTGCCTGGTTTTCGTCTTATCCGTAATGATAGGACTGGTAGCCGTGGGGGCGGTGTTGCTATTTATCTCCGTTCCTATATCCCCTTTTCAATTGTTAATATATCTGCGCAGCCCCCGCCGCTCCATGCCGGTGAGCATCTCTTTCTTGAAGTCACTCTCTGCCATACCAAAATTCTACTTGGAGTATACTACTCTCATTCGTATCGTGTTAATTTCTTCTCCTCTTTTGAAAATATTCTCGAAAAACTTATACCTTCTTATAGTCATTCAATAATAATGGGTGACTTCAACACTTGCCTCCTCAAAAATGATACTCGCTCTTCCTCAATGTCATCTATTATTAAGTCATGTAATCTGCATATTCTTCCACTCAGTCCTACTCATCATGTCCCAAATAGGGAGCCGTCACTCCTCGATCTAATCATCGTATCTTCTCTCGATCACTCCGTAAAGCATGGCCAGTGCGCTGCCGACGTATTTTCTTATCAAGATTTAATATTCCTCTCTTATAAGATACTCTCTCACTCAGATCTTTAGGTGTTGGTAAATCTCGCCAAGACTCGATACCTGGAAGCTTGGACATAAATTCTCTCAATAAACACTTTTCATCATCTTCTTGCATCAATGACCTTGATAAAGATAACACACTCCGCTATCTTTCTTCACTACCAACACCTGATCACCCTATCTTTCACTTCAGTTCGGTCACCGCTGGCGAAGTTAAGAAGAGCATTTTATCAATCACGTCAAAAGCGGTTGGGGTTGACGGTATCAGCCGTAATATGCTTCTTCCTATCCTAGATTTAATCCTTCCTACTCTTTGCCATCTCCTAAATTATTCCTTGGTCAACAGCGTGTTTCCTTCAATCTGGAAGGAAGCCCAAATTATCCCTTTACCCAAAAAATCTAATCCTCAGTCATTTTCCGAGTACCGTCCCATATCTATTCTTCCCTTTTTATCTAAAGTTCTCGAACGCCTTGTTCATAATCAGCTAAATTCCTATCTTACCTCTCATGATCTCCTTAACCCTATGCAGTCTGGTTTTCGCAAGGGTCATAGTACTGTCACTGCTCTAGTCAAAATTACAGACGATATTCGCTTAGGAATGGAACATGGACAACTCACAGTACTGACTTTGCTCGATTTCAGTAACGCATTTAATGCAGTTAACTTTGACATACTCCTTGCTTTACTTGGCTCTCTTAACTTTTCCCCGGCCGTGGTTGACTGGTTTTCTAGCTATTTACATGGGCGCCGTCAGTGTGTTCGCCTTGAAGAGTCCGTATCCTCTTGGTGTGACATGTCTGCAGGTGTACCTCAAGGTGGTGTCCTCTCTCCTCTTCTCTTTGCTACTTTCATCAATTCCATCTCTCATAATCTTTCTTCTTCCTACCACCTTTATGCAGACGACTTACAGATCTACGCCCAAGCGTCTCTTAGCAATATTGCTGACGCTGTTGAGAGGACAAATTCAGATTTACGTTTCATCTGTGAGTGGAGCACGGCCCATGGGCTTAAGATTAATCCTACGAAAACGCAGACTATCATCATTGGTAGCTCAAGAACGCTTTGTAGGGTTGATTGGTCTACACTGCCCCAGGTTGTGTTTGATGGTCATATTATTCCTTACAGCGAGACAGTCAAGAGTTTGGGAGTAATATTAGACCGCCACCTTTCGTGGAAGGCCCAGATGGATGCAACCAGCCGCAAACTGTTTGCCTCGGCTGGATCATTGAGGCGGCTGCGAAATTTTTTGCCGACATCCACTAAAACTGCGCTCGCTCAATCGCTTTTACTACCGATATTAGATTACGCTGACGCATGTTATTTAGACCTCACCGAGGAGCAGCTTGACAAACTGGAGCGCCTGCAAAATTTTTGTATACGGTTTGTTTATGGTCTTCGCAAATTTGACCATGTTTCTCCCTTCCGTTCTCTACTCAAATGGCTTCCTATTCGTCTCCGCCGGAATATGCATATTCTCTCTCTCCTTTATTCCATACTGTTTAGCCCGTTTTCACCTCGCTATCTTAAAGATAGATTCGAATATCTCCACTCCTCCAGTATTTTTTCTCTTAGGTCATCGGAGAATCTTTTACTTAAAACTCCTGGGCATAGTACTTCATTTTACAGTGACTCTTTTACTGTCCAAGCTGTACGGCTGTGGAATGCTTTGCCTTTGGAAATTAGACGTGCAGCTTCACACAACATCTTTAAGGCAAAAGTGAAACAGCATTACTTAGCAACCTTATCTACTTAACCTAGATTAGTTAATCAATTTAGCTGTTTTGTACTCACCTGATTTAAATTATCAATAAAGCATAATATTATTATTTATTTATTTTATATGTATTAGTTTATTTCATAAATATTGTTATTGTATGTATTAGGGTTAGTTTTATGTACTAGGTACCGTGGGTATTTTAAGTTTTAGGTAGTTCGTACTTTAATTTTAGTTACATTCTTAATATTTTTGGTTTTTTATTTTTAGTACTTAACTTTAACAACAGAAATGTACCTAATTACACCGCCTTCCTGTCTATCTTTCTTTATCTCACTTCGGTTGCCTGGAAGAGATCGCTTTCAGCGATAAGGCCGCCCATTGTGTAACCATTTATGTTTCTTTGTTTTGTTACCTGTAATTTTATTTTTGGTGTACCAATAAAGAGTTTTCTATTCTATTCTACTTGGGTATGTGGTGCCCGCGGTGTAGTTGGGTATGTGCTGCCCGCGGTGTACTAGGGTATGTGGTGCCCGCGGTGTACTAGGGTATGTGGTGCCCGCGGTATACTTGGGTATGTGGTGCCCGCGGTGTACTAGGGTATGTGGTGCCCGCGGTATACTTGGGTATGTGGTGCCCGCGGTGTAGTTGGGTATGTGATGCCTGCGGTATACTTGGGTATGTGGTGCCCGCGGTATACTTGGGTATGTGGTGCCCGCGGTATAATAGGGTATGTGCTGCCCGCGGTGTACTAGGGTATGTGGTGCCCGCGGTATACTTGGGTATGTGGTGCCCGCGGTGTAGTTGGGTATGTGATGCCTGCGGTATACTTGGGTATGTGGTGCCCGCGGTATACTTGGGTATGTGGTGCCCGCGGTATAATAGGGTATGTGCTGCCCGCGGTGTACTAGGGTATGTGGTGCCCGCGGTGTACTTGGGTATGTGGTGCCCGCGGTATACTTGGGTATGTGGTGCCCGCGGTGTAGTTGGGTATGTGGTGCCCGCGGTGTACTAGGGTATGTGGTGCCCGCGGTGTAGTTGGGTATGTGGTGCTCGCGGTGTACTAGGGTATGTAGTGCCCGCGGTGTACTAGGGTATGTGGTGCCCGCGGTGTACTTGGGTATGTGGTGCCCGCAGTGTACTTGGGTATGTGGTGCCCGCGGTGTAGTTGGGTATGTGGTGCCCGCGGTGTAGTTAGGTATGTGATGCCCGCGGTGTACTTGGGTATGTGGTGCCCGCGGTATACTTGGGTATGTGGTGCCCGCGGTGTAGTTGGGTATGTAGTGCCCGCGGTGTACTTGGGTATGTGATGCCTACGGTATAATTGGGTATGTGATGCCCGCGGTGTACTAGGGTATGTGATGCCCGCGGTGTAGTTGGGTATGTGGTGCCCGCGGTGTACTAGGGTATTATGTAGTGTCCGCGGTGTACTAGGGTATGTGATGCCCGCGGTGTACTAGGGTATGTGGTGCCCGCGGTGTAGTTGGGTATGTGATGCCCGCGGTATACTTGGGTATGTGGTGCCCGCGGTGTAGTTGGGTATGTAGTGCCCGCGGTATACTTGGGTATGTGGTGCCCGCGGTGTACTTGGGTATGTGATGCCCGCGGTGTACTAGGGTATGTGGTGCCCGCGGTGTACTAGGGTATGTGGTGCCCGCGGTATACTTGGGTATGTGGTGCCCGCGGTATACTTGGGTATGTGGTGCCCGCGGTGTAGTTGGGTATGTGGTGCCCGCGGTGTAGTTGGGTATGTAGTGCCCGCGGTATATGTGGTGCCCGCGGTGTAGTTGGGTATGTGATGCCTACTGTGTACTAGGGTATGTGGTGCCCGCGGTATACTTGGGTATGTGGTGCCCGCGGTGTAGTTGGGTATGTGCTGCCCGCGGTGTACTAGGGTATGTGGTGCCCGCGGTGTACTAGGGTATGTGGTGCCCGCGGTATACTTGGGTATGTGGTGCCCGCGGTGTAGTTGGGTATGTGATGCCTGCGGTATACTTGGGTATGTGGTGCCCGCGGTATACTTGGGTATGTGGTGCCCGCGGTATAATAGGGTATGTGCTGCCCGCGGTGTACTAGGGTATGTGGTGCCCGCGGTGTACTTGGGTATGTGGTGCCCGCGGTATACTTGGGTATGTGGTGCCCGCGGTGTAGTTGGGTATGTAGTGCCCGCGGTGTACTTGGGTATGTGGTGCCCGCGGTATACTTGGGTATGTGGTGCCCGCGGTAAAGTTGGGTATGTAGTGCCCGCGGTGTACTTGGGTATGTGATGCCTACGGTATAATTGGGTATGTGATGCCCGCGGTGTACTAGGGTATGTGATGCCCGCGGTGTAGTTGGGTATGTGATGCCCGCGGTATACTTGGGTATGTGGTGCCCGCAGTATACTTGGGTATGTGGTGCCCGCGGTGTAGTTGGGTATGTGATGCCCGCGGTGTAGTTGGGTATGTGAAGCCCGCGGTGTACATGGGTATGTGGTGCCCGCGGTGTAGTTGGGTATGTGGTGCCCGCGGTGTACTAGGGTATGTGGTGCCCGCGGTGTAGTTGGGTATGTGGTGCTCGCGGTGTACTAGGGTATGTAGTGCCCGCGGTGTACTAGGGTATGTGGTGCCCGCGGTGTACTTGGGTATGTGGTGCCCGCAGTGTACTTGGGTATGTGGTGCCCGCGGTGTAGTTGGGTATGTGGTGCCCGCGGTGTAGTTAGGTATGTGATGCCCGCGGTGTACTTGGGTATGTGGTGCCCGCGGTATACTTGGGTATGTGGTGCCCGCGGTGTAGTTGGGTATGTAGTGCCCGCGGTGTACTTGGGTATGTGATGCCTACGGTATAATTGGGTATGTGATGCCCGCGGTGTACTAGGGTATGTGATGCCCGCGGTGTAGTTGGGTATGTGGTGCCCGCGGTGTACTAGGGTATGTAGTGCCCGCGGTGTACTAGGGTATGTGATGCCCGCGGTGTACTAGGGTATGTGGTGCCCGCGGTGTAGTTGGGTATGTGATGCCCGCGGTATACTTGGGTATGTGGTGCCCGCGGTGTAGTTGGGTATGTAGTGCCCGCGGTATACTTGGGTATGTGGTGCCCGCGGTGTACTTGGGTATGTGATGCCCGCGGTGTACTAGGGTATGTGGTGCCCGCGGTGTACTAGGGTATGTGGTGCCCGCGGTATACTTGGGTATGTGGTGCCCGCGGTATACTTGGGTATGTGGTGCCCGCGGTGTAGTTGGGTATGTGGTGCCCGCGGTGTAGTTGGGTATGTAGTGCCCGCGGTATATGTGATGACCGCGGTGTAGTTGGGTATGTGATGCCTACTGTGTACTAGGGTATGTGGTTCCCGCGGTATACTTGGGTATGTGGTGCCCGCGGTGTAGTTGGGTATGTGCTGCCCGCGGTGTACTAGGGTATGTGGTGCCCGCGGTGTACTAGGGTATGTGGTGCCCGCGGTATACTTGGGTATGTGGTGCCCGCGGTGTAGTTGGGTATGTGATGCCTGCGGTATACTTGGGTATGTGGTGCCCGCGGTATACTTGGGTATGTGGTGCCCGCGGTATAATAGGGTATGTGCTGCCCGCGGTGTACTAGGGTATGTGGTGCCCGCGGTGTACTTGGGTATGTGGTGCCCGCGGTATACTTGGGTATGTGGTGCCCGCGGTGTAGTTGGGTATGTAGTGCCCGCGGTGTACTTGGGTATGTGATGCCTACGGTTTAATTGGGTATGTGATGCCCGCGGTGTACTAGGGTATGTGATGCCCGCGGTGTAGTTGGGTATGTGATGCCCGCGGTATACTTGGGTATGTGGTGCCCGCAGTATACTTGGGTATGTGGTGCCCGCGGTGTAGTTGGGTATGTGATGCCCGCGGTGTACTTGGGTATGTGATGCCCGCGGTGTACTATGGTATGTGGTGCCCACGGTATACTTGGGTATGTGGTGCCCGCGGTATACTTGGGTATGTGGTGCCCGCGGTGTACTTGGGTATGTGGTGCCCGCGGTATACTTGGGTATGTGGTGCCCGCGGTATACTTGGGTATGTGGTGCCCGCGGTATACTTGGGTATGTGGTGCCCGCGGTGTAGTTGGGTATGTGGTGCCCGCGGTGTACTAGGGTATGTGGTGCCCGCGGTGTACTAGGGTATGTGGTGCCCGCGGTATACTTGGGTATGTGGTGCCCGCGGTGTAGTTGGGTATGTGATGCCCGCGGTGTACTTGGGTATGTGGTGCCCGCGGTGTACTTGGGTATGTGGTGCCCGCGGTATACATGGGTATGTGGTGCCCGCGGTGTAGTTGGGTATGTAGTGCCCGCGGTATACTTGGGTATGTGGTGCCCGCGGTGTACTTGGGTATGTGATGCCCGCGGTGTACTATAGTATGTGGTGCCCGCGGTATACTTGGGTATGTGGTGCCCGCGGTGTACTTGGGTATGTGGTGCCCGCGGTGTACTAGGGTATGTGGTGCCCGCGGTGTAATAGGGTATGTGGTGCCCGCGGTATACTTGGGTATGTGGTGCCCGCGGTATACTTGGGTATGTGGTGCCCGCGGTGTAGTTGGGTATGTGATGCCTGCGGTATACTTGGGTATGTGGTGCCCGCGGTATACTTGGGTATGTGGTGCCCGCGGTATAATAGGGTATGTGGTGCCCGCGGTATACATGGGTATGTGGTGCCCGCGGTGTAGTTGGGTATGTAGTGCCCGCGGTATACTTGGGTATGTGGTGCCCGCGGTGTACTTGGGTATGTGATGCCCGCGGTGTAGTTGGGTATGTGATGCCCGCGGTATACTTGGGTATGTGGTGCCCGCGGTATACTTGGGTATGTGGTGCCCGCGGTATACTTGGGTATGTGGTGCCCGCGGTGTAGTTGGGTATGTAGTGCCCGCGGTATATGTGATGACCGCGGTGTAGTTGGGTATGTGATGCCTACTGTATACTTGGGTATGTGATGCCCGCGGTGTACTAGGGTATGTGGTGCCCGCGGTGTACTAGGGTATGTGGTGCCCTTGGTATACTTGGGTATGTGGTGCCCGCGGTGTAGTTGGGTATGTGGTGCCCGCGGTGTACTAGGGTATGTGGTGCCCGCGGTGTACTAGGGTATGTGGTGCCCGCGGTATACTTGGGTATGTGGTGCCCACGGTGTAGTTGGGTTTGTGATGCCCGCGGTGTACTAGGGTATGTGGTGCCCGCGGTATACATGGGTATGTGGTGCCCGCGGTGTAGTTGGGTATGTAGTGCCCGCGGTATACTTGGGTATGTGGTGCCCGCGGTGTACTTGGGTATGTGATGCCCGCGGTGTAGTTGGGTATGTGATGCCCGCGGTATACTTGGGTATGTGGTGCCCGCGGTATACTTGGGTATGTGGTGCCCGCGGTATACTTGGGTATGTGGTGCCCGCGGTGTAGTTGGGTATGTGATGCCCTTGGTATACTTTGGTATGTGATGCCCGCGGTGTACTAGGGTATGTGGTGCCCGCGGTGTACTAGGGTATGTGGTGCCCTTGGTATACTTGGGTATGTGGTGCCCGCGGTGTACTAGGGTATGTGGTGCCCTTGGTATACTTGGGTATGTGGTGCCCGCGGTGTAGTTGGGTATGTGGTGCCCGCGGTGTACTAGGGTATGTGGTGCCCGCGGTGTACTAGGGTATGTGGTGCCCGCGGTATACTTGGGTATGTGGTGCCCACGGTGTAGTTGGGTTTGTGATGCCCGCGGTATACTAGGGTATGTGGTGCCCGCGGTATACTAGGGTATGTGGTGCCCGCAGTGTACTTGGGTATGTGGTGCCCGCGGTGTACTAGGGTATGTGGTGCCCGCGGTGTAGTTGGGTATGTGGTGCCCGCGGTGTTTTAGGGTATGTAGTGCCCGCGGTGTACTAGGGTATGTGGTGCCCGCGGTGTAGTTGGGTATGTGGTGCCCGCGGTGTAGTTGGGTATGTGATGCCCGCGGTGTACTTGGGTATGTGGTGCCCGCGGTGTAGTTGGGTATGTGGTGCCCGCGGTGTACTAGGGTATGTGGTGCCCGCGGTGTAGTTGGGTATGTGGTGCTCGCGGTGTACTAGGGTATGTAGTGCCCGCGGTGTACTAGGGTATGTGGTGCCCGCGGTGTACTTTAGTATGTGGTGCCCGCAGTGTACTTGGGTATGTGGTGCCCGCGGTGTAGTTGGGTATGTGGTGCCCGCGGTGTAGTTAGGTATGTGATGCCCGCGGTGTACTTGGGTAAATGGTGCCCGCGGTATACATGGGTATGTGGTGCCCGCGGTGTAGTTGGGTATGTAGTGCCCGCGGTATACTTGGGTATGTGGTGCCCGCGGTGTACTTGGGTATGTGATGCCCGCGGTGTACTATAGTATGTGGTGCCCGCGGTATACTTGGGTATGTGGTGCCCGCGGTGTACTTGGGTATGTGGTGCCCGCGGTATACATGGGTATGTGGTGCCCGCGGTGTAGTTGGGTATGTAGTGCCCGCGGTATACTTGGGTATGTGGTGCCCGCGGTGTACTTGGGTATGTGATGCCCGCGGTGTACTATGGTATGTGGTGCCCGCGGTATACTTGGGTATGTGGTGCCCGCGGTGTAGTTGGGTATGTGATGCCCGCGGTGTACTTGGGTATGTGATGCCCGCGGTGTAGTTGGGTATGTGATGCCCGCGGTATACGTGGGTATGTGATGCCCGCGGTATACGTGGGTATGTGGTGCCCGCGGTATACTTGGGTATGTGGTGCCCGCGGTGTAGTTGGGTATGTGGTGCCCGCGGTGTACTTGGGTATGTGATGACCGCGGTGTAGTTGGGTATGTGATGCCTACTGTATACTTGGGTATGTGATGCCCGAGGTGTTCTTGGGTATGTGGTGCCCGCGGTATACTTGGGTATTTGGTGCCCGCGGTGTACTTGGGTATGTGGTGCCCGCGGTATACTTGGGTATGTGTTGCCCGCGGTGTAGTTGGGTATGTGGTGCCCACGGTGTAGTTGGGTATGTGATGCCTACGGTATAATAGGGTATGTGATGCCCGCGGTGTACTAGGGTATGTGGTGCCCGCGGTGTACTAGGGTATGTGGTGCCCACGGTATACTTGGGTATGTGGTGCCCGCGGTGTAGTTGGGTATGTGATGCCCGCGGTGTAGTTGGGTATGTGATGCCCGCGGTATACTTGGGTATGTGGTGCCCGCGGTGTACTTGGATATGTGGTGCCCGCGGTATACTTGGGTATGTGGTGCCCGCGGTGTAGTTGGGTATGTGGTGCACGCGGTATACTTGGGTATGTGGTGCCCGCGGTATAATAGGGTATGTGATGCCCGCGGTGTACTAGGGTATGTGGTGCCCGCGGTGTACTAGGGTATGTGGTGCCCGCGGTGTACTAGGGTATGTGGTGCCCGCGGTGTAATAGGGTATGTGGTGCCCGCGGTATACTTGGGTATGTGGTGCCCGCGGTGTAGTTGGGTATGTGATGCCTGCGGTATACTTGGGTATGTGGTGCCCGCGGTATACTTGGGTATGTGGTGCCCGCGGTATAATAGGGTATGTGATGCCCGCGGTGTACTAGGGTATGTGGTGCCCGCGGTGTACTAGGGTATGTGGTGCCCGCGGTATACATGGGTATGTGGTGCCCGCGGTGTAGTTGGGTATGTAGTGCCCGCGGTATACTTGGGTATGTGGTGCCCGCGGTGTACTTGGGTATGTGATGCCCGCGGTGTAGTTGGGTATGTGATGCCCGCGGTGTAGTTGGGTATGTGATGCCCGCGGTATACTTGGGTATGTGGTGCCCGCGGTATACTTGGGTATATGGTGCCCGCGGTATACTTGGGTATGTGGTGCCCGCGGTGTAGTTGGGTATGTAGTGCCCGCGGTATATGTGATGACCGCGGTGTAGTTGGGTATGTGATGCCCGCGGTATACTTGGGTATGTGGTGCCCGCGGTATACTTGGGTATGTGGTGCCCGCGGTATACTTGGGTATGTGGTGCCCGCGGTGTAGTTGGGTATGTAGTGCCCGCGGTATATGTGATGACCGCGGTGTAGTTGGGTATGTGGTGCCCGCGGTATACTTGGGTATGTGGTGCCCGCGGTGTAGTTGGGTATGTAGTGCCCGCGGTATACTTGGGTATGTGGTGCCCGCGGTGTACTTGGGTATGTGATGCCCGCGGTGTAGTTGGGTATGTGATGCCCGCGGTGTAGTTGGGTATGTGATGCCCGCGGTATACTTGGGTATGTGGTGCCCGCGGTATACTTGGGTATGTGGTGCCCGCGGTATACTTGGGTATGTGGTGCCCGCGGTGTAGTTGGGTATGTAGTGCCCGCGGTATATGTGATGACCGCGGTGTAGTTGGGTATGTGATGCCTACTGTATACTTGGGTATGTGATGCCCGCGGTGTACTAGGGTATGTGGTGCCCGCGGTGTACTAGGGTATGTGGTGCCCTTGGTATACTTGGGTATGTGGTGCCCGCGGTGTAGTTGGGTATGTGGTGCCCGCGGTGTACTAGGGTATGTGGTGCCCGCGGTGTACTAGGGTATGTGGTGCCCGCGGTATACTTGGGTATGTGGTGCCTACGGTGTAGTTGGGTTTGTGATGCCCGCGGTGTACTAGGGTATGTGGTGCCCGCGGTATACATGGGTATGTGGTGCCCGCGGTGTAGTTGGGTATGTAGTGCCCGCGGTATACTTGGGTATGTGGTGCCCGCGGTGTACTTGGGTATGTGATGCCCGCGGTGTAGTTGGGTATGTGATGCCCGCGGTATACTTGGGTATGTGGTGCCCGCGGTATACTTGGGTATGTGGTGCCCGCGGTATACTTGGGTATGTGGTGCCCGCGGTGTAGTTGGGTATGTAGTGCCCGCGGTATATGTGATGACCGCGGTGTAGTTGGGTATGTGATGCCCTTGGTATACTTGGGTATGTGATGCCCGCGGTGTACTAGGGTATGTGGTGCCCGCGGTGTACTAGGGTATGTGGTGCCCTTGGTATACTTGGGTATGTGGTGCCCGCGGTGTACTAGGGTATGTGGTGCCCTTGGTATACTTGGGTATGTGGTGCCCGCGGTGTAGTTGGGTATGTGGTGCCCGCGGTGTACTAGGGTATGTGGTGCCCGCGGTGTACTAGGGTATGTGGTGCCCGCGGTATACTTGGGTATGTGGTGCCCACGGTGTAGTTGGGTTTGTGATGCCCGCGGTATACTAGGGTATGTGGTGCCCGCGGTATACTAGGGTATGTGGTGCCCGCAGTGTACTTGGGTATGTGGTGCCCGCGGTGTACTAGGGTATGTGGTGCCCGCGGTGTAGTTGGGTATGTGGTGCCCGCGGTGTACTAGGGTATGTAGTGCCCGCGATGTACTAGGGTATGTGGTGCCCGCGGTGTAGTTGGGTATGTGGTGCCCGCGGTGTAGTTGGGTATGTGATGCCCGCGGTGTACTTGGGTATGTGGTGCCCGCGGTGTAGTTGGGTATGTGATGCCCGCGGTGTACTAGGGTATGTGGTGCCCGCGGTGTAGTTGGGTATGTGGTGCTCGCGGTGTACTAGGGTATGTAGTGCCCGCGGTGTACTAGGGTATGTGGTGCCCGCGGTGTACTATAGTATGTGGTGCCCGCAGTGTACTTGGGTATGTGGTGCCCGCGGTGTAGTTGGGTATGTGGTGCCCGCGGTGTAGTTAGGTATGTGATGCCCGCGGTGTACTTGGGTATGTGGTGCCCGCGGTATACTTGGGTATGTGGTGCCCGCGGTGTAGTTGGGTATGTAGTGCCCGCGGTGTACTTGGGTATGTGATGCCTACGGTATAATTGGGTATGTGATGCCCGCGGTGTACTAGGGTATGTGATGCCCGCGGTGTAGTTGGGTATGTGGTGCCCGCGGTATACTTGGGTATGTGTTGCCCGCGGTGTAGTTGGGTATGTGATGCCTACGGTATAATAGGGTATGTGATGCCCGCGGTGTACTAGGGTATGTGGTGCCCGCGGTGTACTAGGTTATGTGGTGCCCACGGTATACTTGGGTATGTGGTGCCCGCGGTGTAGTTGGGTATGTGATGCCCGCGGTGTAGTTGGGTATGTGATGCCCGCGGTATACTTGGGTATGTGGTGCCCGCGGTGTACTTGGGTATGTGGTGCCCGCGGTATACTTGGGTATGTGGTGCCCGCGGTGTAGTTGGGTATGTGGTGCCCGCGGTATACTTGGGTATGTGGTGCCCGCGGTATAATAAGGTATGTGATGCCCGCGGTGTACTAGGGTATGTGGTGCCCGCGGTGTACTAGGGTATGTGGTGCCCGCGGTGTACTAGGGTATGTGGTGCCCGCGGTGTAATAGGGTATGTGGTGCCCGCGGTATACTTGGGTATGTGGTGCCCGCGGTGTAGTTGGGTATGTGATGCCTGCGGTATACTTGGGTATGTGGTGCCCGCGGTATACTTGGGTATGTGGTGCCCGCGGTATAATAGGGTATGTGATGCCCGCGGTGTACTAGGGTATGTGGTGCCCGCGGTGTACTAGGGTATGTGGTGCCCGCGGTGTACTAGGGTATGTGGTGCCCGCGGTGTAATAGGGTATGTGGTGCCCGCGGTATACTTGGGTATGTGGTGCCCGCGGTGTAGTTGGGTATGTGATGCCTGCGGTATACTTGGGTATGTGGTGCCCGCGGTATACTTGGGTATGTGGTGCCCGCGGTGTACTAGGGTATGTGGTGCCCGCGGTGTACTAGGGTATGTGGTGCCCGCGGTGTACTAGGGTATGTGGTGCCCGCGGTATACATGGGTATGTGGTGCCCGCGGTGTAGTTGGGTATGTAGTGCCCGCGGTATACTTGGGTATGTGGTGCCCGCGGTGTACTTGGGTATGTGATGCCCGCGGTGTAGTTGGGTATGTGTTGCCCGCGGTATACTTGGGTATGTGGTGCCCGCGGTATACTTGGGTATGTGGTGCCCGCGGTATACTTGGGTATGTGGTGCCCGCGGTGTAGTTGGGTATGTAGTGCCCGCGGTATATGTGATGACCGCGGTGTAGTTGGGTATGTGATGCCTACTGTATACTTGGGTATGTGATGCCCGCGGTGTACTAGGGTATGTGGTGCCCGCGGTGTACTAGGGTATGTGGTGCCCTTGGTATACTTGGGTATGTGGTGCCCGCGGTGTAGTTGGGTATGTGGTGCCCGCGGTGTACTAGGGTATGTGGTGCCCGCGGTGTACTAGGGTATGTGGTGCCCGCGGTATACTTGGGTATGTGGTGCCCACGGTGTAGTTGGGTATGTGATGCCCGCGGTGTACTAGGGTATGTGGTGCCCGCGGTATACATGGGTATGTGGTGCCCGCGGTGTAGTTGGGTATGTGGTGCCCGCGGTATACTTGGGTATGTGGTGCCCGCGGTGTACTTGGGTATGTGATGCCCGCGGTGTAGTTGGGTATGTGATGCCCGCGGTATACTTGGGTATGTGGTGCCCGCGGTATACTTGGGTATGTGGTGCCCGCGGTATACTTGGGTATGTGGTGCCCGCGGTGTAGTTGGGTATGTAGTGCCCGCGGTATATGTGATGACCGCGGTGTAGTTGGGTATGTGATGCCTACTGTATACTTGGGTATGTGATGCCCGCGGTGTACTAGGGTATGTGGTGCCCGCGGTGTACTAGGGTATGTGGTGCCCTTGGTATACTTGGGTATGTGGTGCCCGCGGTGTACTAGGGTATGTGGTGCCCTTGGTATACTTGGGTATGTGGTGCCCGCGGTGTAGTTGGGTATGTGGTGCCCGCGGTGTACTAGGGTATGTGGTGCCCGCGGTGTACTAGGGTATGTGGTGCCCGCGGTATACTTGGGTATGTGGTGCCCACGGTGTAGTTGGGTTTGTGATGCCCGCGGTATACTAGGGTATGTGGTGCCCGCGGTATACTAGGGTATGTGGTGCCCGCAGTGTACTTGGGTATGTGGTGCCCGCGGTGTACTAGGGTATGTGGTGCCCGCGGTGTAGTTGGGTATGTGGTGCCCGCGGTGTACTAGGGTATGTAGTGCCCGCGGTGTACTAGGGTATGTGGTGCCCGCGGTGTAGTTGGGTATGTGGTGCCCGCGGTGTAGTTGGGTATGTGATGCCCGCGGTGTACTTGGGTATGTGGTGCCCGCGGTGTAGTTGGGTATGTGGTGCCCGCGGTGTACTAGGGTATGTGGTGCCCGCGGTGTAGTTGGGTATGTGGTGCTCGCGGTGTACTAGGGTATGTAGTGCCCGCGGTGTACTAGGGTATGTGGTGCCCGCGGTGTACTTGGGTATGTGGTGCCCGCAGTGTACTTGGGTATGTGGTGCCCGCGGTGTAGTTGGGTATGTGGTTTTACGAATAATAATACTTTACTTCAATCTAACCAATATAATATTTATTAACAATTTCCTTTCGTCCGCTCACAATCTCGTCTCGGAAAAGAATGCCCACCGTCGCCAAACACCCCTCTGTTCTCCCAACCGCCGAACATCGTGATTGGCGCCACTGGCACTCTTTTCCGTACTTTATTACAGTACTTAATTATATTTTAACTTACATTACTAAAAAAAGAGTAATACAATTATTCAATAAATTACGCACTTTTTATACAATATTAAAATAAAGACAATAATTAAATAACAATCACATAAATAATATTTTACACAATAAAAGTAACTTTCAATCAGTGTTACCAGATACTATAATGAAAAATTCTACCTAAGTGTATGAATATGAACGAATACAGATAATAAACTTTACAGTTTATTTTCAAAACACGATAAATCATTACATTCGGCCATCTGATACGGTGCAACCTCCCGGTGCACAAACTGAATAGTGAATATATACAGTTACTTACTTAAAAACACTATCCCTTAAATAAAACAAAATCTATATTATCTCAAAATTAAAGTACAAAAATAATTAATTCAACAAAATTATAAATGCAATTCTAATTTAATAAAAAATAGAATAAGTTCTACATATTTAATCATTACATTCTGGTGTTATGTTGTTAAATCAATAACGGTAAATAATAATCGGCAAATTAATTTCCGGCATTAGGCATTGGTAATTAACATTAATATTATTTGTTTATTATGATATACCTATGTAAGAATGTTATAAGTTATCCATATTTTATACTTCAGCATCCGTATCAGACTCACTAGATATCATTGCGCTAGAGTCTTCATTCAGTTCGAGTGTCTCAATATAAATCTCAATCTCAAAATTAATTAAATTTTCCACTTCAGATTCTGATGATGTTGACGGTAAAAATGAAATGGCTTTGCTGCACACACAGCACACTGAGGCTATAGAAGAACGAGATAAATTACAAATAATAATTTGTGGGTTCGACCAGTGTGGTATTGAGTATGAACAGGCCCTGAAGAGAACATCCCTTCTTGAGAAAGAATTATGTGATGCCCACTTACAAATCACACTACTGGAAGAAGCGGCTCAATGCTCTACCACACTGAAAACCTTTAGTTTATATGATGAGTTACTATCATCAGATAGGGACAACGGCCAAATTTCTGCTGCAAGCTTTAATACTCCCACTATTATGATTGACTTAACAAATGATGACTCGGTGGGAGTAAACTCAGCATGCACAAAAATAGACTGAGTAGGAGAAAATCCAAAAAATATGTTAAAATTAACAAATATATAAATAAGACTAAAAATAAGTTGAAAAATAACAAATACATAGTTGATAAACTTAAAAACAAAATAGAATAAAAAAGATTTATTAGAGGAACTTGAATTAAGTACTATGCAATTAGAAAATACAAAGTTGCATTATGAGTCTGACATACAGCAGCTTCAATGTGAACTTGCTAGCGTTGAGGATTCCTTGAGATCTGTTACTGGTCGCTATGAGAGGTCACAGGAGGCGATGCGGGAGTATTCTCTGGCTATGGACGAATTGCTTAAATTATCAAAGAACAACAAGGACCGGTATGACTCGCTTGTGGTTAACCACATGTGTGACTGTCAGTGCGCTTCAAGTCCAGAACCGGTGAGTCCTGTCCCATCAACTTCCTCGTCCACTTCTCAGCTGTATGTTAAGTCAAATAATTGTACCAATACTGTAATGTTCAGCGATGAAATTGGAAAAATATGGGTCACATATTAAATTCAGGAATGGGTCATTCTTTTATAAATAACTGCATACCTGATTCTAGCATGCATGAAATCATGGATTTAATTTCAAAATATACTTTTAACCAAAATTCTAATTTAGTAATTTGGCTTGGAAACAGGGGTAATGTAAATAAAGCTCAATTGATAGATTGATAGAAAGCTTAAACTCATTAGAGGTAAACAAAATTGTGATGTTTACATTCCCCTACAGCTACAGCTTGCCACAAGCAGAAAATAATCTTAGATCTAAGTTAAATATTACCTTGCATACAATATGCAATAACAATTTAATACATTTAATTGACTCTAACAATATACTTAGTAAACCTTTTTATTTGACTAAAGGAAGATATTACCTTTCCAATTATTTAAAACGACAAGTAGCTTTTTCGCTATCGTATTATTTTAATATTACAGCCAAGAACTTGGCTAAACATACTGCTTCTATTGAACAGTGTCCTGACATGCAAAACATGGCTATGGAAGTTATCCCAAGTCATTTAAATTAGAACATAAGACAACAGAGAAAACCTCTAGCATAGTTCCCTTAAATAATCATTTTGAAAATAATTTGAATAATAGTAATAAACCATCCGAATCAAAAATTAAATGTATCAAATTAAATAAATATAACAAACTTAATAAATTTAAATATACTAGCTTGGTGCATCAGAACATCGAAGGTTTGCGCGGTAAAGAATTAGAGCTGGAACTGTACATAACCTCGAACAGCATTGACATTATTTGTGTCACAGAACATTGGCTGAAATGTCATGAGCTTATGTTTAATTTCAGTGATCACCAGGTTGGTAGTGCTTTTTGCAGAGAACGGTCTAAGCGAGGTGGTTCACTAATAATATTAAATAAACAAATAACATTTAAAGAACGCAAAGACATTGTCCACCGCTCTGTAGAAAGATACATTGAAGTAGCTTGCGTGGAGTTGGAGCAGTTCATTATTTTAAGCACTTACAGCCCACCGTCCGACTCATTTCATATTTTTGAAAAGTAATGGAAGAGATTTTGTATAAAATAACTAGCACAAATAAAGAGATAATAATTTGCGGTGATTTTAATGTTAATTTACTTGTACCAGGCTCATTCAATACAAGACTTTTAACTTTTTTTAAATCATTTGACCTGGATAATGTATTTTTAGAACCAACTAGAATTACAGCCACTTCGGCTACATGCCTAGATAATATATTTACAAATGTAAAAATAATTAAGAAAAATCTAATTAGTCAGATTCCTTCAGACCATCTAGGACAACTTATTCAACAGTATTTTCACATCCAAGTCTATGATGGTCTCTGATCGAATTAAGTTCAGTGAATGGGCAACAGCGGGAATTCACAAAAGTAGACAAACCTTGTACAATCTTTATAGTGAAAAGCAATACCATTTTAGTGGAGAGTTTATAGAAAAAATTAGAAACTACTCAAAGATTTTTAAACGTGTTTGCCGTACTGCTAAGTCTCAATATGTAAGTTCAAAAATTAAAACTAGTGATTATAAAATAAAAGCTACGTGGAAAATAATCAATAGTGAGACAGGAAGGGTCAAAGTACATAAAAACATATTCAAGCTGAAGGTTGACGACATCATCATTGACCAGGTTGCTGATGTGGTGAAAGCATTCGAGATATTTTTCACTGACATTCCTGTCTCAACTACAAAATCCTTAAACTCTTCCCACATAATTGCGGAGTCATTACTGATAGAAAATATACCTAAAATTCAAAAACTGTTCAACTTCGATTATGTGGATGCAAAGGATATTGTCAAAGCTTTTAAAATGATCAATGTAAAAAATAACCACGGACCTCTGGGGCATCTCCGTTGCCGTCGTAAAACCCGTGATTGACCTTATCGCTCAAGATTTGGCCTTTATATTTTACCAAAGCATCGATCGTGGTGAGTTTCTGACTTAAAATAACACCGCTATTCAAATCAGGTAACCGTTCAGACCCAATTTACTTTCAGTACTACCAACATTTAGTAAAATCTTCGAAAAACTTATGCTCCTACAGTTACAAAGACATTTTGAAAATAACAATTTACTTGACACAAAACAATTCGGGTTTACGAAGGGACGCTCAACGACTGACGCAGGCGTTGAGTTGATAAAACATATTTATGAAAACTGGGAGCAGTCAAATGACGCCTTGGGTATATTTTGTGACTTATCCAAGGCGTTTGATTGTGTGCATCATGAAACGTTGGTCAGAAAACTAAACCACTATGGTGTTAGGGGTGTTGCTCTGGAACTTCTGTCTTCTTATTTAAGCAACAGAATTCAAAGAGTTGACGTAAATGGAAAACGTTCTCCGGGATCTGTGGTGAAAATGGGTGTACCACAAGGATCAATACTAGGACCGTTTTTGTTTCTAGTTTACATCAATGATCTACCACGAGTAGTTAAAGATGATCACGAGATTGTACTGTTTGCAGATGACACTCCACTTTTGTTCAAATTGAAACGACGACAAACAAATTATGACGACGTGAATAATACAATCTCAAAAGTTGTAAAATGGTTCAATGTAAACAACTTATTATTAAACGAAAAAAAAAACTAAATGTATACGAATTGTTTTACCAAATGTCACACAATCGCTAGTTAATGTCAAAATTAAAGATGAAAATATAGATCTCGTGGACACCACTGTGTTTTTAGGAATAACCATAGATAATAAACTTCAATGCTGCCCACACATAGACAAATTATCGAAAAATCTTAGTTCTGCAGCATATACAATCAATAAGATCCGCTTCCTTACTTTTGTCGTGGATACAGCTAGACTAGTTTATTTCAGCTACTTTTATAGCATTATGTCATACGGCATTTTGTTGTGGGGAATGCTGCAGATGTAAATACCATATTTGTGTTGCAGAAGCGAGCTATTCGTGCAATCTATAACATGGGTCCTAGAGAATCGCTACGAAATAAATTTAAGGAAATAAACATAACGACAGTGCCTTGTCAGTACATTTACGAAAACTTAATGTATGTTCGAAAAAATATTAATCATTTTGCTAAAAAAAAAAAACGACAATCATAATGTTATCACAAGAAATAAGGATAAACTCGCTGTTCCCATTACTAGGCTCACCAAAGTAAATAAATCTTTAAAAGGGCAATGTGTACGCTTCTATGTATATCATAGTTCCAAGCGATGTTTGTCAATAGCCGATTAGCAAGTTCAAAAATGTAATAAAACGAAAACTCTTATCAAAGGCATATTATAAAATATCTGATTATTTAGAAGACAAGCAAGCTTGGGACGAACTAGCTCCAACTTTGTTAAACAATTGTAAGTGATTTATATGATAGAGATATATATATTATTGTAAGAGTGTAAGGATCATATGAAAAAAAAACACTAGAATCCAGGTCTAGTTTCTTGCCAGTTCTTCTAGACTCTGGTCGCGACGAACTGGCGCCCAGAATCATCCAGTATGTAAGACGCTTCAAAGTGATCCGCGTGATTTTATTGAATAAAAGAAATTGATGTTTGAAGGTAACCGAATTCGGCGACGCTTACGCCTAGATACATCTTCGTCCAAATCGAATCTAGAATCCATTTGGAACATTTAAAATAACTACTACTAGTTATTATTACTGTAAAAGTAACTATTCATAATTTTAACAACCCGCAATAAATATGATAAAATTGCAAGAAAATATAGAATGTAAATCCCCTCCATGATTTTTCTTTCTAACATTATGAAAATCGACACCTACATGTCTCATAACTTGAACACATACATGTTTTATTTCATACGGAAACATCTACATGTTCCATTAGTTAAACTCATTAAACATCTTACAACACATACATGTTTATACGGAAACACCTACACGTTTCATTGGTTAAACTCATTAAATATCTTACAACACATACATGTTCATATGGAAACACCTACATGTTTTATTAGTTAAACTCATTAAACATCTTACAACACATACATGTTCATATGGAAACACCTACATGTTTTATTAGTGAAACTCATTAAACATCTTACAACACATTCATGCTCATATGTGCTACTTCATATGGAAACACGTACATGTTCTATTAGTTAAATTCATTCATTTAGAAACACCTACATGTTCCATTAGTTAAATTTCATTCATTTAGAAACACCTACATGTTCCATTAATTAAATTAATTAATTTAGAAACACCTACATGTTCCATTTCTTGAATTCATTCATTTGGAAACACCTACATGTTCCATTAATTAAATTAATTAATTTAGCAACACCTACATGTTCCATTTCTTGAATTCATTCATTTGGAAACACCTACACGTTCCATTAGTAAAATTCATTCATCTGGAAACACCTACATGTTCCATTAGTAAAATTCATTCATTTGGAAACACCTACATGTTCCATTAGTTAAATTCATTCATTTGGAAACACCTACATGTTCCATTAGTAAAATTCATTCATTTGGAAACACCTACATGTTCCATTAGTTAAATTCATTCATTTGGAAACACCTACATGTTCCATTAGTAAAATTCATTCATTTGGAAACACCTACATGTTCCATTAGTAAAATTCATTCATTTGGAAACACCTACATGTTCCATTAGTAAAATTCATTCATTTGGAAACACCTACATGTTCCATTAGTTAATTTCATTCATTCGGAAACACCTACATGTTCCATTAGTTAAATTCATTCATTTGGAAACACCTACATGTTCCATTTAATTCAATTTAATTCAATTTAATTCAATTCAATTCAATTCAATTCAATTCAATTTAATTCAATTTAATTCAATTTAATTCAATTTAATTCAATTTAATTCAATTCAATCCAATTTAATTCAATTTAATCCAACTTAATCCAATTCAATTCAATTTAATTCAACTTAATTCAATTTAATTCAATTTAATTCAATTTAATTCAATTTAATTCAATTTAATTCAATTTAATCCAATTTAATCCAATTTAATTCAATTTAATTCAATTCAATTCAATTCAATTCAATCCAATTTAATTCAATTTATTACAATTTTATTTAATTTAACTTAATTCAATTCAATTCATTTCAATTCAATTTAATTTAATTTATTTAATTTAATTAATTTTATATCAATGCATTCTCTATTTCAATTCCAATCCAGTTTCAATGCATTCTCAATTTCAATTCCAATCCAGTTTTAATCCAGTTTCAATTGTAATCATTTTAGTCTTTGTCAATGCAATACATATTTCTTAAGATTTTCATATGATAATATAATTAACTCAAACATCTGGAACAATCAGTAGCATGTACCGATACTGACAAAATACATTAACAAGTTTTTGATAATTTTTAATAACTACCCTCAGCTATATTTTTTTATAATTTTACTCTCATAGTTATTCCAAAACAATTAATAGTAATCTATTCTGCTAGAATTAATGAAAAGAACAATTTCAAGTATGCTAATAAAAGCGTAGGTACATAAGTATCGTTTTCAAATAGAGAACAACGATTATTTCATGATTAATAACAAATTAATGTTAAGGTACTCACGTTCACAATGTCGGCAGTCAAATTTCGCAGGCGTAGATAAGATACAACTTCTGAATTTTTACGAATAATAATACTTTACTTCAATCTAACCAATATAATATTTATTAACAATTTCCTTTCGTCCGCTCACAATCTCGTCTCGGAAAAGAATGCCCACCGTCGCCAAACACCCCTCTGTTCTCCCAACCGCCGAACATCGTGATTGGCGCCACTGGCACTCTTTTCCGTACTTTATTACAGTACTTAATTATATTTTAACTTACATTACTAAAAAAAGAGTAATACAATTATTCAATAAATTACGCACTTTTTATACAATATTAAAATAAAGACAATAATTAAATAACAATCACATAAATAATATTTTACACAATAAAAGTAACTTTCAATCAGTGTTACCAGATACTATAATGAAAAATTCTACCTAAGTGTATGAATATGAACGAATACAGATAATAAACTTTACAGTTTATTTTCAAAACACGATAAATCATTACAGTGGTGCCCGCGGTGTAGTTAGGTATGTGATGCCCGCGGTGTACTTGGGTATGTGGTGCCCGCGGTATACTTGGGTATGTGGTGCCCGCGGTGTAGTTGGGTATGTAGTGCCCGCGGTGTACTTGGGTATGTGATGCCTACGGTATAATTGGGTATGTGATGCCCGCGGTGTACTAGGGTATGTGATGCCCGCGGTGTAGTTGGGTATGTGGTGCCCGCGGTGTACTAGGGTATGTAGTGCCCGCGGTGTACTAGGGTATGTGATGCCCGCGGTGTACTAGGGTATGTGGTGCCCGCGGTGTAGTTGGGTATGTGATGCCCGCGGTATACTTGGGTATGTGGTGCCCGCGGTGTAGTTGGGTATGTAGTGCCCGCGGTATACTTGGGTATGTGGTGCCCGCGGTGTACTTGGGTATGTGATGCCCGCGGTGTACTAGGGTATGTGGTGCCCGCGGTGTACTAGGGTATGTGGTGCCCGCGGTATACTTGGGTATGTGGTGCCCGCGGTATACTTGGGTATGTGGTGCCCGCGGTGTAGTTGGGTATGTGGTGCCCGCGGTGTAGTTGGGTATGTAGTGCCCGCGGTATATGTGATGACCGCGGTGTAGTTGGGTATGTGATGCCTACTGTGTACTAGGGTATGTGGTGCCCGCGGTATACTTGGGTATGTGGTGCCCGCGGTGTAGTTAAGTATGTGCTGCCCGCGGTGTACTAGGGTATGTGGTGCCCGCGGTGTACTAGGGTATGTGGTGCCCGCGGTATACTTGGGTATGTGGTGCCCGCGGTGTAGTTGGGTATGTGGTGCCCGCGGTGTAATAGGGTATGTGGTGCCCGCGGTATACTTGGGTATGTGGTGCCCGCGGTGTAGTTGGGTATGTGATGCCTGCGGTATACTTGGGTATGTGGTGCCCGCGGTATACTTGGGTATGTGGTGCCCGCGGTGTACTAGGGTATGTGGTGCCCGCGGTGTACTAGGGTATGTGGTGCCCGCGGTGTACTAGGGTATGTGGTGCCCGCGGTATACATGGGTATGTGGTGCCCGCGGTGTAGTTGGGTATGTAGTGCCCGCGGTATACTTGGGTATGTGGTGCCCGCGGTGTACTTGGGTATGTGATGCCCGCGGTGTAGTTGGGTATGTGATGCCCGCGGTATACTTGGGTATGTGGTGCCCGCGGTATACTTGGGTATGTGGTGCCCGCGGTATACTTGGGTATGTGGTGCCCGCGGTGTAGTTGGGTATGTAGTGCCCGCGGTATATGTGATGACCGCGGTGTAGTTGGGTATGTGATGCCTACTGTATACTTGGGTATGTGATGCCCGCGGTGTACTAGGGTATGTGGTGCCCGCGGTGTACTAGGGTATGTGGTGCCCTTGGTATACTTGGGTATGTGGTGCCCGCGGTGTAGTTGGGTATGTGGTGCCCGCGGTGTACTAGGGTATGTGGTGCCCGCGGTGTACTAGGGTATGTGGTGCCCGCGGTATACTTGGGTATGTGGTGCCCACGGTGTAGTTGGGTTTGTGATGCCCGCGGTGTACTAGGGTATGTGGTGCCCGCGGTATACATGGGTATGTGGTGCCCGCGGTGTAGTTGGGTATGTAGTGCCCGCGGTATACTTGGGTATGTGGTGCCCGCGGTGTACTTGGGTATGTGATGCCCGCGGTGTAGTTGGGTATGTGATGCCCGCGGTATACTTGGGTATGTGGTGCCCGCGGTATACTTGGGTATGTGGTGCCCGCGGTATACTTGGGTATGTGGTGCCCGCGGTGTAGTTGGGTATGTAGTGCCCGCGGTATATGTGATGACCGCGGTGTAGTTGGGTATGTGATGCCTACTGTATACTTGGGTATGTGATGCCCGCGGTGTACTAGGGTATGTGGTGCCCGCGGTGTACTAGGGTATGTGGTGCCCTTGGTATACTTGGGTATGTGGTGCCCGCGGTGTACTAGGGTATGTGGTGCCCTTGGTATACTTGGGTATGTGGTGCCCGCGGTGTAGTTGGGTATGTGGTGCCCGCGGTGTACTAGGGTATGTGGTGCCCGCGGTGTACTAGGGTATGTGGTGCCCGCGGTATACTTGGGTATGTGGTGCCCACGGTGTAGTTGGGTTTGTGATGCCCGCGGTATACTAGGGTATGTGGTGCCCGCGGTATACTAGGGTATGTGGTGCCCGCAGTGTACTTGGGTATGTGGTGCCCGCGGTGTACTAGGGTATGTGGTGCCCGCGGTGTAGTTGGGTATGTGGTGCCCGCGGTGTACTAGGGTATGTAGTGCCCGCGGTGTACTAGGGTATGTGGTGCCCGCGGTGTAGTTGGGTATGTGGTGCCCGCGGTGTAGTTGGGTATGTGATGCCCGCGGTGTACTTGGGTATGTGGTGCCCGCGGTGTAGTTGGGTATGTGGTGCCCGCGGTGTACTAGGGTATGTGGTGCCCGCGGTGTAGTTGGGTATGTGGTGCTCGCGGTGTACTAGGGTATGTAGTGCCCGCGGTGTACTAGGGTATGTGGTGCCCGCGGTGTACTTGGGTATGTGGTGCCCGCAGTGTACTTGGGTATGTGGTGCCCGCGGTGTAGTTGGGTATGTGGTGCCCGCGGTGTAGTTAGGTATGTGATGCCCGCGGTGTACTTGGGTATGTGGTGCCCGCGGTATACTTGGGTATGTGGTGCCCGCGGTATAGTTGGGTATGTAGTGCCCGCGGTGTACTTGGGTATGTGATGCCTACGGTATAATTGGGTATGTGATGCCCGCGGTGTACTAGGGTATGTGATGCCCGCGGTGTAGTTGGGTATGTGGTGCCCGCGGTGTACTAGGGTATGTAGTGCCCGCGGTGTACTAGGGTATGTGATGCCCGCGGTGTACTAGGGTATGTGGTGCCCGCGGTGTAGTTGGGTATGTGATGCCCGCGGTATACTTGGGTATGTGGTGCCCGCGGTGTAGTTGGGTATGTAGTGCCCTTGGTATACTTGGGTATGTGGTGCCCGCGGTGTAGTTGGGTATGTGGTGCCCGCGGTGTACTAGGGTATGTGGTGCCCGCGGTGTACTAGGGTATGTGGTGCCCGCGGTATACTTGGGTATGTGGTGCCCACGGTGTAGTTGGGTTTGTGATGCCCGCGGTGTACTAGGGTATGTGGTGCCCGCGGTATACATGGGTATGTGGTGCCCGCGGTGTAGTTGGGTATGTAGTGCCCGCGGTATACTTGGGTATGTGGTGCCCGCGGTGTACTTGGGTATGTGATGCCCGCGGTGTAGTTGGGTATGTGATGCCCGCGGTATACTTGGGTATGTGGTGCCCGCGGTATACTTGGGTATGTGGTGCCCGCGGTATACTTGGGTATGTGGTGCCCGCGGTGTAGTTGGGTATGTAGTGCCCGCGGTATATGTGATGACCGCGGTGTAGTTGGGTATGTGATGCCCTTGGTATACTTGGGTATGTGATGCCCGCGGTGTACTAGGGTATGTGGTGCCCGCGGTGTACTAGGGTATGTGGTGCCCTTGGTATACTTGGGTATGTGGTGCCCGCGGTGTACTAGGGTATGTGGTGCCCTTGGTATACTTGGGTATGTGGTGCCCGCGGTGTAGTTGGGTATGTGGTGCCCGCGGTGTACTAGGGTATGTGGTGCCCGCGGTGTACTAGGGTATGTGGTGCCCGCGGTATACTTGGGTATGTGGTGCCCACGGTGTAGTTGGGTTTGTGATGCCCGCGGTATACTAGGGTATGTGGTGCCCGCGGTATACTAGGGTATGTGGTGCCCGCGGTGTAGTTGGGTATGTAGTGCCCGCGGTATACTTGGGTATGTGGTGCCCGCGGTGTAGTTGGGTTTGTGATGCCCGCGGTGTACTAGGGTATGTGGTGCCCGCGGTGTACTAGGGTATGTGGTGCCCGCGGTGTACTAGGGTATGTGGTGCCCGCGGTGTAATAGGGTATGTGGTGCCCGCGGTATACTTGGGTATGTGGTGCCCGCGGTGTAGTTGGGTATGTGATGCCTGCGGTATACTTGGGTATGTGGTGCCCGCGGTATACTTGGGTATGTGGTGCCCGCGGTATAATAGGGTATGTGGTGCCCGCGGTGTACTAGGGTATGTGGTGCCCGCGGTGTACTAGGGTATGTGGTGCCCGCGGTGTACTAGAGTATGTGGTGCCCGCGGTATACATGGGTATGTGGTGCCCGCGGTGTAGTTGGGTATGTAGTGCCCGCGGTATACTTGGGTATGTGGTGCCCGCGGTGTACTTGGGTATGTGATGCCCGCGGTGTAGTTGGGTATGTGATGCCCGCGGTATACTTGGGTATGTGGTGCCCGCGGTATACTTGGGTATGTGGTGCCCGCGGTGTAGTTGGGTATGTAGTGCCCGCGGTATATGTGATGACCGCGGTGTAGTTGGGTATGTGATGCCCGCGGTGTAGTTGGGTATGTGGTGCCCGCGGTGTAATAGGGTATGTGGTGCCCGCGGTATACTTGGGTATGTGGTGCCCGCGGTGTAGTTGGGTATGTGATGCCTGCGGTATACTTGGGTATGTGGTGCCCGCGGTATACTTGGGTATGTGGTGCCCGCGGTGTACTAGGGTATGTGGTGCCCGCGGTGTACTAGGGTATGTGGTGCCCGCGGTGTACTAGGGTATGTGGTGCCCGCGGTATACATGGGTATGTGGTGCCCGCGGTGTAGTTGGGTATGTAGTGCCCGCGGTATACTTGGGTATGTGGTGCCCGCGGTGTACTTGGGTATGTGATGCCCGCGGTGTAGTTGGGTATGTGATGCCCGCGGTATACTTGGGTATGTGGTGCCCGCGGTATACTTGGGTATGTGGTGCCCGCGGTATATGTGATGACCGCGGTGTAGTTGGGTATGTGATGCCTACTGTATACTTGGGTATGTGATGCCCGCGGTGTACTAGGGTATGTGGTGCCCGCGGTGTACTAGGGTATGTGGTGCCCTTGGTATACTTGGGTATGTGGTGCCCGCGGTGTAGTTGGGTATGTGGTGCCCGCGGTGTACTAGGGTATGTGGTGCCCTTGGTATACTTGGGTATGTGGTGCCCGCGGTGTACTAGGGTATGTGGTGCCCGCGGTGTACTAGGGTATGTGGTGCCCTTGGTATACTTGGGTATGTGGTGCCCGCGGTGTACTAGGGTATGTGGTGCCCGCGGTATACTAGGGTATGTGGTGCCCGCAGTGTACTTGGGTATGTGGTGCCCGCGGTGTACTAGGGTATGTGGTGCCCGCGGTGTAGTTGGGTATGTGGTGCCCGCGGTGTACTAGGGTATGTAGTGCCCGCGGTGTACTAGGGTATGTGGTGCCCGCGGTGTAGTTGGGTATGTGGTGCCCACGGTGTAGTTGGGTATGTGATGCCCGCGGTGTACTTGGGTATGTGGTGCCCGCGGTGTAGTTGGGTATGTGGTGCCCGCGGTGTACTAGGGTATGTGGTGCCCGCGGTGTAGTTGGGTATGTGGTGCTCGCGGTGTACTAGGGTATGTAGTGCCCGCGGTGTACTAGGGTATGTGGTGCCCGCGGTGTACTAGGGTATGTGGTGCCCGCGGTATACTTGGGTATGTGGTGCCCGCGGTGTAGTTGGGTATGTGGTGCCCGCGGTGTAGTTAGGTATGTGATGCCCGCGGTGTACTTGGGTATGTGGTGCCCGCGGTATACTTGGGTATGTGGTGCCCGCGGTGTAGTTGGGTATGTGGTGCCCGCGGTGTACTTGGGTATGTGATGCCTACGGTATAATTGGGTATGTGATGCCCGCGGTGTACTAGGGTATGTGATGCCCGCGGTGTAGTTGGGTATGTGGTGCCCGCGGTGTACTAGGGTATGTAGTGCCCGCGGTGTACTAGGGTATGTGATGCCCGCGGTGTACTAGGGTATGTGGTGCCCGCGGTGTAGTTGGGTATGTGATGCCCGCGGTATACTTGGGTATGTGGTGCCCGCGGTGTAGTTGGGTATGTGGTGCCCGCGGTAT
Source organism: Ecliptopera silaceata (assembly GCA_932527185.1). Classification (NCBI taxonomy): domain Eukaryota; kingdom Metazoa; phylum Arthropoda; class Insecta; order Lepidoptera; family Geometridae; genus Ecliptopera; species Ecliptopera silaceata. The sequence goes on along the minus strand of OW052196.1, from coordinate 10,940,511 downwards.
ACTTGGGTATGTGGTGCCCGCGGTGTACTTGGGTATGTGATGCCCGCGGTGTACTAGGGTATGTGGTGCCCGCGGTGTACTAAGGTATGTGGTGCCCGCGGTATACTTGGGTATGTGGTGCCCGCGGTTTACTTGGGTATGTGGTGCCCGCGGTGTAGTTGGGTATGTGGTGCCCGCGGTGTAGTTGGGTATGTAGTGCCCGCGGTATATGTGGTGCCCGCGGTGTAGTTGGGTATGTGATGCCTACTGTGTACTAGGGTATGTGGTGCCCGCGGTATACTTGGGTATGTGGTGCCCGCGGTGTAGTTGGGTATGTGATGCCTGCGGTATACTTGGGTATGTGGTGCCCGCGGTATACTTGGGTATGTGGTGCCCGCGGTATAATAGGGTATGTGCTGCCCGCGGTGTACTAGGGTATGTGGTGCCCGCGGTGTACTTGGGTATGTGGTGCCCGCGGTATACTTGGGTATGTGGTGCCCGCGGTGTAGTTGGGTATGTAGTGCCCGCGGTGTACTTGGGTATGTGGTGCCCGCGGTATACTTGGGTATGTGGTGCCCGCGGTGTAGTTGGGTATGTAGTGCCCGCGGTGTACTTGGGTATGTGATGCCTACGGTATAATTGGGTATGTTATGCCCGCGGTGTACTAGGGTATGTGATGCCCGCGGTGTAGTTGGGTATGTGATGCCCGCGGTATACTTGGGTATGTGGTGCCCGCAGTATACTTGGGTATGTGGTGCCCGCGGTGTAGTTGGGTATGTGGTGCCCGCGGTGTACTAGGGTATGTGGTGCCCGCGGTGTAGTTGGGTATGTGGTGCTCGCGGTGTACTAGGGTATGTAGTGCCCGCGGTGTACTAGGGTATGTGGTGCCCGCGGTGTACTTGGGTATGTGGTGCCCGCAGTGTACTTGGGTATGTGGTGCCCGCGGTGTAGTTGGGTATGTGGTGCCCGCGGTGTAGTTAGGTATGTGATGCCCGCGGTGTACTTGGGTATGTGGTGCCCGCGGTATACTTGGGTATGTGGTGCCCGCGGTGTAGTTGGGTATGTAGTGCCCGCGGTGTACTTGGGTATGTGATGCCTACGGTATAATTGGGTATGTGATGCCCGCGGTGTACTAGGGTATGTGATGCCCGCGGTGTACTAGGGTATGTGGTGCCCGCGGTATACTTGGGTATGTGGTGCCCGCGGTATACTTGGGTATGTGGTGCCCGCGGTGTAGTTGGGTATGTGGTGCCCGCGGTGTAGTTGGGTATGTAGTGCCCGCGGTATATGTGATGACCGCGGTGTAGTTGGGTATGTGATGCCTACTGTGTACTAGGGTATGTGGTGCCCGCGGTATACTTGGGTATGTGGTGCCCGCGGTGTACTAGGGTATGTGGTGCCCGCGGTGTAGTTGGGTATGTGGTGCCCGCGGTGTACTAGGGTATGTAGTGCCCGCGGTGTACTAGGGTATGTGGTGCCCGCGGTGTAGTTGGGTATGTGGTGCCCACGGTGTAGTTGGGTATGTGATGCCCGCGGTGTACTTGGGTATGTGGTGCCCGCGGTGTAGTTGGGTATGTGGTGCCCGCGGTGTACTAGGGTATGTGGTGCCCGCGGTGTAGTTGGGTATGTGGTGCTCGCGGTGTACTAGGGTATGTAGTGCCCGCGGTGTACTAGGGTATGTAGTGCCCGCGGTATACTTGGGTATGTGGTGCCCGCGGTGTACTTGGGTATGTGATGCCCGCGGTGTACTAGGGTATGTGGTGCCCGCGGTGTACTAAGGTATGTGGTGCCCGCGGTATACTTGGGTATGTGGTGCCCGCGGTTTACTTGGGTATGTGGTGCCCGCGGTGTAGTTGGGTATGTGGTGCCCGCGGTGTAGTTGGGTATGTAGTGCCCGCGGTATATGTGGTGCCCGCGGTGTAGTTGGGTATGTGATGCCTACTGTGTACTAGGGTATGTGGTGCCCGCGGTATACTTGGGTATGTGGTGCCCGCGGTGTAGTTGGGTATGTGATGCCTGCGGTATACTTGGGTATGTGGTGCCCGCGGTATACTTGGGTATGTGGTGCCCGCGGTATAATAGGGTATGTGCTGCCCGCGGTGTACTAGGGTATGTGGTGCCCGCGGTGTACTTGGGTATGTGGTGCCCGCGGTATACTTGGGTATGTGGTGCCCGCGGTGTAGTTGGGTATGTGGTGCCCGCGGTGTACTTGGGTATGTGGTGCCCGCGGTATACTTGGGTATGTGGTGCCCGCGGTGTAGTTGGGTATGTAGTGCCCGCGGTGTACTTGGGTATGTGATGCCTACGGTATAATTGGGTATGTTATGCCCGCGGTGTACTAGGGTATGTGATGCCCGCGGTGTAGTTGGGTATGTGATGCCCGCGGTATACTTGGGTATGTGGTGCCCGCAGTATACTTGGGTATGTGGTGCCCGCGGTGTAGTTGGGTATGTGGTGCCCGCGGTGTACTAGGGTATGTGGTGCCCGCGGTGTAGTTGGGTATGTGGTGCTCGCGGTGTACTAGGGTATGTAGTGCCCGCGGTGTACTAGGGTATGTGGTGCCCGCGGTGTACTTGGGTATGTGGTGCCCGCAGTGTACTTGGGTATGTGGTGCCCGCGGTGTAGTTGGGTATGTGGTGCCCGCGGTGTAGTTAGGTATGTGATGCCCGCGGTGTACTTGGGTATGTGGTGCCCGCGGTATACTTGGGTATGTGGTGCCCGCGGTGTAGTTGGGTATGTAGTGCCCGCGGTGTACTTGGGTATGTGATGCCTACGGTATAATTGGGTATGTGATGCCCGCGGTGTACTAGGGTATGTGATGCCCGCGGTGTACTAGGGTATGTGGTGCCCGCGGTATACTTGGGTATGTGGTGCCCGCGGTATACTTGGGTATGTGGTGCCCGCGGTGTAGTTGGGTATGTGGTGCCCGCGGTGTAGTTGGGTATGTAGTGCCCGCGGTATATGTGATGACCGCGGTGTAGTTGGGTATGTGATGCCTACTGTGTACTAGGGTATGTGGTGCCCGCGGTATACTTGGGTATGTGGTGCCCGCGGTGTACTAGGGTATGTGGTGCCCGCGGTGTAGTTGGGTATGTGGTGCCCGCGGTGTACTAGGGTATGTAGTGCCCGCGGTGTACTAGGGTATGTGGTGCCCGCGGTGTAGTTGGGTATGTGGTGCCCACGGTGTAGTTGGGTATGTGATGCCCGCGGTGTACTTGGGTATGTGGTGCCCGCGGTGTAGTTGGGTATGTGGTGCCCGCGGTGTACTAGGGTATGTGGTGCCCGCGGTGTAGTTGGGTATGTGGTGCTCGCGGTGTACTAGGGTATGTAGTGCCCGCGGTGTACTAGGGTATGTGGTGCCCGCGGTGTACTAGGGTATGTGGTGCCCGCGGTATACTTGGGTATGTGGTGCCCGCGGTGTAGTTGGGTATGTGGTGCCCGCGGTGTAGTTAGGTATGTGATGCCCGCGGTGTACTTGGGTATGTGGTGCCCGCGGTATACTTGGGTATGTGGTGCCCGCGGTGTAGTTGGGTATGTAGTGCCCGCGGTGTACTTGGGTATGTGATGCCTACGGTATAATTGGGTATGTGATGCCCGCGGTGTACTAGGGTATGTGATGCCCGCGGTGTAGTTGGGTATGTGGTGCCCGCGGTGTACTAGGGTATGTAGTGCCCGCGGTGTACTAGGGTATGTGATGCCCGCGGTGTACTAGGGTATGTGGTGCCCGCGGTGTAGTTGGGTATGTGATGCCCGCGGTATACTTGGGTATGTGGTGCCCGCGGTGTAGTTGGGTATGTAGTGCCCGCGGTATACTTGGGTATGTGGTGCCCGCGGTGTACTTGGGTATGTGATGCCCGCGGTGTACTAGGGTATGTGGTGCCCGCGGTGTACTTGGGTATGTGGTGCCCGCGGTATACTTGGGTATGTGGTGCCCGCGGTTTACTTGGGTATGTGGTGCCCGCGGTGTAGTTGGGTATGTGGTGCCCGCGGTGTAGTTGGGTATGTAGTGCCCGCGGTATATGTGGTGCCCGCGGTGTAGTTGGGTATGTGATGCCTACTGTGTACTAGGGTATGTGGTGCCCGCGGTATACTTGGGTATGTGGTGCCCGCGGTGTAGTTGGGTATGTGATGCCTGCGGTATACTTGGGTATGTGGTGCTCGCGGTATACTTGGGTATGTGGTGCCCGCGGTATAATAGGGTATGTGCTGCCCGCGGTGTACTAGGGTATGTGGTGCCCGCGGTGTACTTGGGTATGTGGTGCCCGCGGTATACTTGGGTATGTGGTGCCCGCGGTGTAGTTGGGTATGTAGTGCCCGCGGTGTACTTGGGTATGTGGTGCCCGCGGTATACTTGGGTATGTGGTGCCCGCGGTGTAGTTGGGTATGTAGTGCCCGCGGTGTACTTGGGTATGTGATGCCTACGGTATAATTGGGTATGTTATGCCCGCGGTGTACTAGGGTATGTGATGCCCGCGGTGTAGTTGGGTATGTGATGCCCGCGGTATACTTGGGTATGTGGTGCCCGCAGTATACTTGGGTATGTGGTGCCCGCGGTGTAGTTGGGTATGTGGTGCCCGCGGTGTACTAGGGTATGTGGTGCCCGCGGTGTAGTTGGGTATGTGGTGCTCGCGGTGTACTAGGGTATGTAGTGCCCGCGGTGTACTAGGGTATGTGGTGCCCGCGGTGTACTTGGGTATGTGGTGCCCGCAGTGTACTTGGGTATGTGGTGCCCGCGGTGTAGTTGGGTATGTGGTGCCCGCGGTGTAGTTAGGTATGTGATGCCCGCGGTGTACTTGGGTATGTGGTGCCCGCGGTATACTTGGGTATGTGGTGCCCGCGGTGTAGTTGGGTATGTAGTGCCCGCGGTGTACTTGGGTATGTGATGCCTACGGTATAATTGGGTATGTGATGCCCGCGGTGTACTAGGGTATGTGATGCCCGCGGTGTACTAGGGTATGTGGTGCCCGCGGTATACTTGGGTATGTGGTGCCCGCGGTATACTTGGGTATGTGGTGCCCGCGGTGTAGTTGGGTATGTGGTGCCCGCGGTGTAGTTGGGTATGTAGTGCCCGCGGTATATGTGATGACCGCGGTGTAGTTGGGTATGTGATGCCTACTGTGTACTAGGGTATGTGGTGCCCGCGGTATACTTGGGTATGTGGTGCCCGCGGTGTAGTTGGGTATGTGCTGCCCGCGGTGTACTAGGGTATGTGGTGCCCGCGGTGTACTAGGGTATGTGGTGCCCGCGGTATACTTGGGTATGTGGTGCCCGCGGTGTAGTTGGGTATGTGATGCCTGCGGTATACTTGGGTATGTGGTGCCCGCGGTATACTTGGGTATGTGGTGCCCGCGGTATATTAGGGTATGTGCTGCCCGCGGTGTACTAGGGTATGTGGTGCCCGCGGTGTACTTGGGTATGTGGTGCCCGCGGTATACTTGGGTATGTGGTGCCCGCGGTGTAGTTGGGTATGTAGTGCCCGCGGTGTACTTGGGTATGTGATGCCTACGGAATAATTGGGTATGTGATGCCCGCGGTATAATAGGGTATTTAGATATGCTGTTCCTAGTTAGCTATACTATTTGTTTAGGGTGCTAAGGGGGTGTGGGTTGTTTAAATAATTTAAACCAGGTAAAAGTTTATAGTTCTATTTTTACTGTTCAACACGTTATTACAGTTCTATTTTGTTATTCACTAGTTAACTACTTTATATTATAGTATTTTAACCGTAACGAAATTACGTTCTTTAAGACGTATAGTACCCGGGGTGGACTGGAGTGTGACTGATGAAATAATTAACAGTACTAAAAAACGATGATTAGGCCAAACGCAGTTTGCTCGCGTACGCTTGCCTAATCTGTGTCACCACATCAATCCTCCCCTTTTTCAAAATTTTTCAAAAAAATTTTACAATATTCAAAAATCTAAAACTTATTTAAATCAAAACAATTCTAAAACATTTTAACTAAACACATCGATTCATACACGACTCAAATATGCTTACTAAGAATAAACTTTATCGCTGTTGTTATGACTCGCGTATGAAACGATTGCTTGAACCTTGAACCTTACAATGTTATGTTATATTGAATTAATGCAAAAGTACAGTTAGCTACAAAATTATGTTAAGTACATATCTTAAAAAAATATTTTATTACACTGTCATTACAAAACAAAAAAAAAATATTTATTTTATTTAGGAACATTATTATGAAGAAAAAAAAATTAGTACTTATGAGTTTACAGTTTAATCATAATTTAGTGAAATACAAAAAAAAATATGAAACATTGATACAAAAAAATATACTTATTATTACAAACATTTTGTTTTTTTTATTTTCCTTATTTCAAACACTTACTATCTTAACTTTAGGCACTGAAGCTACTGTGGGTACTGGCTGTTCATTTTGCTGTGGCGTGATAGCCATCACTTGTCGCTTTACCCAACCTTTCGTACGTCTATGACACTTCTTGTATAAAAAATAGATGATAATCACTGTTAAAATTATTAAAATTATTCCAATTGTTATATCGTATTTGTTCAATTGTGCTTCGACTCCAGAAGCATTTGCTCCAGATTGGGCGATAATAATTTGATCTTTTTGTTCCTTACTTTGATTCTTGCCCATTGTAATGATCATTAGATACAGAGTCTCAATGTAAAATGAAATAAAAATGAATAAGTACCTATGTAAAACGTTAATAATAAAATTGCAATATGAACAAAATTTATTGAGAATGTTTAGTTTTTAAGTTTAAAGAACTTTAACCTAAATGCAAAAATGCTAAAATATGTATTTCTTAATAATAAAATATAAGTATAAAATAATAAAATACCTATCTTACAAATTGAAACGTACTGGCAACTTGATGACTCTGCCAGAACGTGTAGTTCGTTTCTCAGTATTTGATTGCAACATGTTTGTGTTTTGCCTATCAAGATTGTTGGAACTGTCATGCACTGAGTTGTGGGTTCGATTTCCACTTTCGTTGTCATTATTTTCTAATATATATGCTGGCTTTAAGCGATCTATAGAAATATTAACTTGCCTATCTTTAATTTGTATCGTATAAACTTTGTCTCTTCTTTTAATTATTTTGAATGGGCCATCGTACGGAGGTTGTAAAGACCTACGTACCATGTCATTTCTAACAAAAACAAATTGACACTCCTTTAAATCTTTATGAACAAAAACTTTTCTTGAATCTTTATTTTCACGCAATACTGGTTTGTAACTATTAATAATCTGTCTCAGTCTATGTACGTATGTTTCTGAATCTATTTGAACTTTATTTGATAAATCGTAAAAATCACCAGGTAATCTTATTGTTGATCCGTATACTAATTCTGCGGCACTTACGTTTGTATCAACACGTGAGGCTGCTCGTAAACCTAACATGACGGTTGGTAATTCTTTTATCCATGAACTATTATCGAGACGGGCCATTAAAGCTGCCTTTAAACTACGGTGCCATCTCTCTACCGTGCCATTACTCTGTGGGTGATACGGACTGGTTCTAATCTTATGTATTCCTAATAATGACATTAATTGCTTAAATATATTGCTTTCAAACTGTCTTCCCTGATCACTAGTTATTCTATCTGGACAACCAAAACGCGTTATCCAATTTTCATAAAAAACTTTGGCTACCGTTTCCGCTGTAATGTCTTTAGTTGGAACTGCTTCCGGCCATTTTGTAAACCTGTCTATCATGGTAATACAATACCTATAGTCGTCTGCAGTAGTTGGTAATGGTCCTATTATGTCTATGTGAACATGCTGGAAACGATCTGCGTTTTGAAACTGACCTAGATCGGATACCGTGTGTTTCAAAACTTTTGATCTCTGGCAACGTACACATGACTTTGCCCATAAATTTATGTCTTTATTCATACCTATCCAGAAATATCTATCAGTTACTAATTTTCTAGTAGTTCTAATGCCTGGGTGGCTTAAATTATGTACTGTGTCAAATGCTACGCGTCTAAATTCTTTTGTTAAATACGGTCGCGCTCGCTCTGCTGACGTTTCACAAACAATGGACTTCACCGAACTCGGTAATACGATACGTTTTAAAACAAAGTTACTACTATTTTGTTCTTTGAATAGTTTTGCAAGCTGTTCATCCGTTTCCTGTGCAACGGAGAGTTCAGAAAAATCTATGACTGTAGGGCACGAAATTGATTCTACTCTTGATAAACAATCCGCTACAGTATTTTCTTTTCCTTCAATAAAACTAATCTGTGTCGTAAATTCACTAATGTACATAATCTGTCTTGTCCTACGCGGTGTCTCTTTGTTAGTCCCTATTTTACTAAATAAATGTGTCAATGGTTTGTGATCAGTCATAACTACTAATTCTCGTCCTTCAATTAAATACCGAAAATGAACTATCGCTAAATAAATTGCTAAAAGTTCTCTATCGTATGTACTATACTTTTTCTGAGCGTCAGTTAATCGTTTTGAGAAAAAACCTAAGGGTTTCCATGACTTACCTTCTTGTTGTTGGAGTGATGCGCCTACGCTGGTATTACTCGCATCAGTCATCAATATCATTGGACAATCTGTGGATGGGTGCGATAACAAAACTGCATTTTCTAGACTTACTTTGGTCTGTAAAAAATCTTGATCGGCCTTCACCGTCCACTCAATCTTTGACTTGTCTTTGCGCTTTGAGTTGTGAAGATATTTGTGCAATTCGGCCTGCTGATCCGCAGCTTTGGGTATGTGAGACCTATAAAAATTCAACATACCAAGGTATCTTCTTAATTCTTCCACGGTGGTGGGTCTCGGAAAATCCACGATAGCCTTCACCTTGTGGTCCAAAGGTTTAATACCTTCCGTCGATACCTCGTATCCTAGAAACTCAAGCTTTTCCTGTCCAAAACAACATTTACTAATATTAATGGTAATTCCACAGTCATTAAATCGCTTAAAAACTTCTTCTAAATGATGTCGATGGCTTATGATGTCGTCGCTTGCCACTATCACGTCATCAATGTAGGCAAAAATATAGTCTAAGCCCTGTAAAACATTATTATCCATGAAACGCTGAAACGTCTGTGCACTATTACGTAATCCAAATGGCATTTTCATGTACTCTATCAAACCAAAGGGCGTTATCACTGCTGTTTTCTCTATGTCAGATTCAGCTACTGGTATACAATTAAAAGCTCTATTAACATCTAACTTCGAAAATATCTTTTTACCTGAAAGTAAATAAGTAAAATTCTGAAGTCTGGGCACTGGATATCTATCCGGTTTGGTAATTGCATTTAACATCCTATAATCACCGCATGGCCTAATATTACCGTCCTTCTTTGGCACTATGTGCAAGGGGCTGGCCCACGCGCTTTTACTAGGTCTACAAATTCCTAATTCCTGCAATATCTGAAATTCTTTTTTAGCTTTAGCATACCTGTCCGGTGGTAGAGGTCTAACACGCGCATGAACTGGTGGTCCTGTTGTCTCAATCGTATGAAAAACATTATGCTTGGTATTTTCCTTGAAAAAATATGGCTTAGTAATGTCAGCATACTTCTGTAATAAATCAGAATAAGGATGTGCATCGTCTACGGTTTTTAAAGTAGGATCATTAATGTTAGATACACTAGCTATAACATTCAAATTTGTTATTTGATCTATTAATTTACGACCACTTAAATCTATTAACAATTTATGTTTAACTAAAAAGTCTGCGCCTATAATTGGTTGTTTAACATCTGCTATAATAAACATCCATCTAAAACATCGTCTTAATTTAAGATCTAAATCTAAAATGTGTACACCATAAGTCTTTATCTCGGTTCCATTAGCTGCATATAGTCTGTATTGTTCACTTTCCTTAAAATCGCACTTGTTAATGAGTCTACGCGGAAACACTGAAACGTTTGCACCACTATCTATTAAAAATTTTAAACCTGTTTTATAGTCCATCACGCTGAGGCGGTAGTTGACACTGCCGGTGCACTCGTCCGCCTTCGGTTGCACCGAGGCTAGTTTTCCGGCTGGCTACGCTGTCCTTGAGAATAATCCGTTTGTTTCGAATCATTTCGCTTTTTCCAGTTGCACGGCTCCACGCATTTAAATGCCTTTTGCTTATAGCGAAAATGATAACTGCACAACCAATTGGGGTCCGATGGGCTACGCCTTGAACTATTATGACGTCCTCTTGATGATGATCTGCCACGAAAATAATTTTCTCTCGACCTTGACCTGCCACGGTTGGTTTCTAACCTTGACATTCTTTCTCCTAGCGTTCGGATTTCTGCTACAATTTGGCTTATCTCTCCTGTCGACTGCTTGGGGCTATTTAGATTTATTTCCTGGTCTACTTGAGATACTGAATTTATAGGTTTTGAAGTCTCCATTACTTTGTCCGCAATCAAAGCTAAGGTATTTATATCCTTGGAATCAGACACTGCAATGACTCCTCTCACGGTAATAGGCAAATGATTACGCCATAAAATTAGTAAAGTGTCATCTGATACCTTATCTCTGGCTAAGTCGCGCATTTTTCTGAGTAGTTGGGACGGCTTTTGTTCGCCCAACTCCATCTCGCCGATCAATTTCTGGACCTGTCGTCCCTGTGATTCTTCAAATATCTGTAGAAGTCGCGTCTTTAGTGCTTCATATTTCCCATCATCTGGCGGATTTAATAATATATCAGTCACCTGTGTAATGACTTCCTTTCCGAGTTTAGCTATCACTATATGATACTTAGCGTCATCCGAAGTTTTCTGAGGCTTTAATACCGCTTCGGCTTGAATAAACCAGAGCCTTGGTTGATCTTGCCAAAACTCAGGTATTTTTGTAGTCAACGAAATTGCGTCGATTGATCCTTCGTCTATGACGTAACTTAATTTTGATGCTGCCGCCGATCCCTCCATTGTGATTGGTAACGACGACAGTTATTTCTCACTTCCCGGTACTATGAAATTGAGTCACCTCCACTGTGAACCTTAACACCACTAAACAAACGTCGAGGGTCACCAATTTAGATATGCTGTTCCTAGTTAGCTATACTATTTGTTTAGGGTGCTAAGGGGGTGTGGGTTGTTTAAATAATTTAAACCAGGTAAAAGTTTATAGTTCTATTTTTACTGTTCAACACGTTATTACAGTTCTATTTTGTTATTCACTAGTTAACTACTTTATATTATAGTATTTTAACCGTAACGAAATTACGTTCTTTAAGACGTATAGTACCCGGGGTGGACTGGAGTGTGACTGATGAAATAATTAACAGTACTAAAAAACGATGATTAGGCCAAACGCAGTTTGCTCGCGTACGCTTGCCTAATCTGTGTCACCACATCAGCACCACAGGTACCACAGGTATGTGCTGCCCGCGGTGTACTAGGGTATGTGATGCCTACGGAATAATTGGGTATGTGATGCCCGCGGTGTACTAGGGTATGTGATGCCCGCGGTGTAGTTGGGTATGTGATGCCCGCGGTATACTTGGGTATGTGGTGCCCGCAGTATACTTGGGTATGTGATGCCCGCGGTGTAGTTGGGTATGTGGTGCCCGCGGTGTACTTGGGTATGTGATGCCCGCGGTGTACTATGGTATGTGGTGCCCACGGTATACTTGGGTATGTGGTGCCCGCGGTGTACTTGGGTATGTGGTGCCCGCGGTATACATGGGTATGTGGTGCCCGCGGTGTAGTTGGGTATGTAGTGCCCGCGGTATACTTGGGTATGTGGTGCCCGCGGTGTACTTGGGTATGTGATGCCCGCGGTGTACTATAGTATGTGGTGCCCGCGGTATACTTGGGTATGTGGTGCCCGCGGTGTACTTGGGTATGTGGTGCCCGCGGTATACATGGGTATGTGGTGCCCGCGGTGTAGTTGGGTATGTAGTGCCCGCGGTATACTTGGGTATGTGGTGCCCGCGGTGTACTTGGGTATGTGATGCCCGCGGTGTACTATGGTATGTGGTGCCCGCGGTATACTTGGGTATGTGGTGCCCGCGGTGTACTTGGGTATGTGATGCCCGCGGTGTACTATAGTATGTGGTGCCCGCGGTATACTTGGGTATGTGGTGCCCGCGGTGTACTTGGGTATGTGGTGCCCGCGGTGTACTTGGGTATGTGGTGCCCGCGGTATACTTGGGTATGTAGTGCCCGCGGTGTACTTGGGTATGTGATGCCCGCGGTGTAGTTGGGTATGTGATGCCCGCGGTATACTTGGGTATGTGGTGCCCGCGGTGTAGTTGGGTATGTGCTGCCCGCGGTGTACTAGGGTATGTGGTGCCCGCGGTGTACTAGGGTATGTGGTGCCCGCGGTATACTTGGGTATGTGGTGCCCGCGGTGTAGTTGGGTATGTGATGCCTGCGGTATACTTGGGTATGTGGTGCCCGCGGTATACTTGGGTATGTGGTGCCCACGGTATAATAGGGTATGTGCTGCCCGCGGTGTACTTGGGTATGTGGTGCCCGCGGTGTACTTGGGTATGTGGTGCCCGCGGTATACTTGGGTATGTGGTGCCCGCGGTGTAGTTGGGTATGTAGTGCCCGCGGTGTACTTGGGTATGTGGTGCCCGCGGTATACTTGGGTATGTGGTGCCCAAGGTGTAGTTGGGTATGTAGTGCCCGCGGTGTACTTGGGTATGTGATGCCTACGGTATACTTGGGTATGTGATGCCCGCGGTGTACTAGGGTATGTGATGCCCGCGGTGTAGTTGGGTATGTGATGCCCGCGGTATACTTGGGTATGTGGTGCCCGCAGTATACTTGGGTATGTGGTGCCCGCGGTGTAGTTGGGTATGTGATGCCCGCGGTGTAGTTGGGTATGTGGTGCCCGCGGTGTACTTGGGTATGTGATGCCCGCGGTGTACTTGGGTATGTGGTGCCCACGGTATACTTGGGTATGTGGTGCCCGCGGTATACTTGGGTATGTGGTGCCCGCGGTGTACTTGGGTATGTGGTGCCCGCGGTATACTTGGGTATGTGGTGCCCGCGGTATACTTGGGTATGTGGTGCCCGCGGTATACTTGGGTATGTGGTGCCCGCGGTGTAGTTGGGTATGTGGTGCCCGCGGTGTACTAGGGTATGTGGTGCCCGCGGTGTACTAGGGTATGTGGTGCCCGCGGTATACTTGGGTATGTGGTGCCCGCGGTGTAGTTGGGTATGTGATGCCCGCGGTGTACTTGGGTATGTGGTGCCCGCGGTGTACTTGGGTATGTGGTGCCCGCGGTATACATGGGTATGTGGTGCCCGCGGTGTAGTTGGGTATGTAGTGCCCGCGGTATACTTGGGTATGTGGTGCCCGCGGTGTACTTGGGTATGTGATGCCCGCGGTGTACTATAGTATGTGGTGCCCGCGGTATACTTGGGTATGTGGTGCCCGCGGTGTACTTGGGTATGTGGTGCCCGCGGTATACATGGGTATGTGGTGCCCGCGGTGTAGTTGGGTATGTAGTGCCCGCGGTATACTTGGGTATGTGGTGCCCGCGGTGTACTTGGGTATGTGATGCCCGCGGTGTACTATGGTATGTGGTGCCCGCGGTATACTTGGGTATGTGGTGCCCGCGGTGTAGTTGGGTATGTAGTGCCCGCGGTGTACTTGGGTATGTGATGCCTACGGTATAATTGGGTATGTGATGCCCGCGGTGTACTAGGGTATGTGATGCCCGCGGTGTAGTTGGGTATGTGATGCCCGCGGTATACTTGGGTATGTGGTGCCCGCAGTATACTTGGGTATGTGGTGCCCGCGGTGTAGTTGGGTATGTGATGCCCGCGGTGTAGTTGGGTATGTGATGCCCACGGTGTACTTGGGTATGTGGTGCCCGCGGTGTAGTTGGGTATGTGGTGCCCGCGGTGTACTAGGGTATGTGATGCCTACGGTATAATTGGGTATGTGATGCCCGCGGTGTACTAGGGTATGTGATGCCCGCGGTGTAGTTGGGTATGTGATGCCCGCGGTGTAGTTGGGTATGTGGTGCCCGCGGTGTACTTGGGTATGTGATGCCCGCGGTGTACTATGGTATGTGGTGCCCGCGGTGTAGTTTGGTATGTAGTGCCCGCGGTGTACTTGGGTATGTGATGCCTACGGTATAATTGGGTATGTGATGCCCGCGGTGTACTAGGGTATGTGATGCCCGCGGTGTAGTTGGGTATGTGATGCCCGCGGTATACTTGGGTATGTGGTGCCCGCAGTATACTTGGGTATGTGGTGCCCGCGGTGTAGTTGGGTATGTGATGCCCGCGGTGTAGTTGGGTATGTGATGCCCGCGGTGTACTTGGGTATGTGGTGCCCGCGGTGTAGTTGGGTATGTGGTGCCCGCGGTGTACTAGGGTATGTGGTGCCCGCGGTGTAGTTGGGTATGTGGTGCTCGCGGTGTACTAGGGTATGTAGTGCCCGCGGTGTACTAGGGTATGTGGTGCCCGCGGTGTACTTGGGTATGTGGTGCCCGCAGTGTACTTGGGTATGTGGTGCCCGCGGTGTAGTTGGGTATGTGGTGCCCGCGGTGTAGTTAGGTATGTGATGCCCGCGGTGTATGTGATGACCGCGGTGTAGTTGGGTATGTGATGCCTACTGTGTACTAGGGTATGTGGTGCCCGCGGTATACTTGGGTATGTGGTGCCCGCGGTGTAGTTGGGTATGTGCTGCCCGCGGTGTACTAGGGTATGTGGTGCCCGCGGTGTACTAGGGTATGTGGTGCCCGCGGTATACTTGGGTATGTGGTGCCCGCGGTGTAGTTGGGTATGTGATGCCTGCGGTATACTTGGGTATGTGGTGCCCGCGGTATACTTGGGTATGTGGTGCCCGCGGAATAATAGGGTATGTGCTGCCCGCGGTGTACTAGGGTATGTGGTGCCCGCGGTGTACTTGGGTATGTGGTGCCCGCGGTATACTTGGGTATGTGGTGCCCGCGGTGTAGTTGGGTATGTAGTGCCCGCGGTGTACTTGGGTATGTGATGCCTACGGTATAATTGGGTATGTGATGCCCGCGGTGTACTAGGGTATGTGATGCCCGCGGTGTAGTTGGGTATGTGATGCCCGCGGTATACTTGGGTATGTGGTGCCCACGGTATACATGGGTATGTGGTGCCCGCGGTGTAGTTGGGTATGTAGTGCCCGCGGTGTACTTGGGTATGTGATGCCCGTGGTGTAGTTGGGTATGTGATGCCCGCGGTATACTTGGGTATGTGGTGCCCGCGGTGTAGTTGGGTATGTAGTGCCCGCGGTATACTTGGGTATGTGGTGCCCGCGGTGTACTTGGGTATGTGATGCCCGCGGTGTACTAGGGTATGTGGTGCCCGCGGTGTACTAGGGTATGTGGTGCCCGCGGTATACTTGGGTATGTGGTGCCCGCGGTATACTTGGGTATGTGGTGCCCGCGGTGTAGTTGGGTATGTGGTGCCCGCGGTGTAGTTGGGTATGTAGTGCCCGCGGTATATGTGGTGCCCGCGGTGTAGTTGGGTATGTGATGCCTACTGTGTACTAGGGTATGTGGTGCCCGCGGTATACTTGGGTATGTGGTGCCCGCGGTGTATTTGGGTATGTGCTGCCCGCGGTGTACTAGGGTATGTGGTTCTCGCGGTGTACTAGGGTATGTGGTGCCCGCGGTATACTTGGGTATGTGGTGCCCGCGGTGTAGTTGGGTATGTGATGCCTGCGGTATACTTGGGTATGTGGTGCCCGCGGTATACTTGGGTATGTGGTGCCCGCGGTATAATAGGGTATGTGGTGCCCGCGGTGTACTAGGGTATGTGGTGCCCGCGGTGTACTTGGGTATGTGGTGCCCGCGGTATACTTGGGTATGTGGTGCCCGCGGTGTAGTTGGGTATGTAGTGCCCGCGGTGTACTTGGGTATGTGGTGCCCGCGGTATACTTGGGTATGTGGTGCCCGCGGTGTAGTTTGGTATGTAGTGCCCGCGGTGTACTTGGGTATGTGATGCCTACGGTATAATTGGGTATGTGATGCCCGCGGTGTACTAGGGTATGTGATGCCCGCGGTGTAGTTGGGTATGTGATGCCCGCGGTATACTTGGGTATGTGGTGCCCGCAGTATACTTGGGTATGTGGTGCCCGCGGTGTAGTTGGGTATGTGATGCCCGCGGTGTAGTTGGGTATGTGATGCCCGCGGTGTACTTGGGTATGTGGTGCCCGCGGTGTAGTTGGGTATGTGGTGCCCGCGGTGTACTAGGGTATGTGGTGCCCGCGGTGTAGTTGGGTATGTGGTGCTCGCGGTGTACTAGGGTATGTAGTGCCCGCGGTGTACTAGGGTATGTGGTGCCCGCGGTGTACTTGGGTATGTGGTGCCCGCGGTGTACTTGGGTATGTGGTGCCCGCGGTGTAGTTGGGTATGTGGTGCCCGCGGTGTAGTTAGGTATGTGATGCCCGCGGTGTACTTGGGTATGTGGTGCCCGCGGTATACTTGGGTATGTGGTGCCCGCGGTGTAGTTGGGTATGTAGTGCCCGCGGTGTACTTGGGAATGTGATGCCTACGGTATAATTGGGTATGTGATGCCCGCGGTGTACTAGGGTATGTGATGCCCGCGGTGTAGTTGGGTATGTGGTGCCCGCGGTGTACTAGGGTATGTAGTGCCCGCGGTGTACTAGGGTATGTGATGCCCGCGGTGTACTAGGGTATGTGGTGCCCGCGGTGTAGTTGGGTATGTGATGCCCGCGGTATACTTGGGTATGTGGTGCCCGCGGTGTAGTTGGGTATGTAGTGCCCGCGGTATACTTGGGTATGTGGTGCCCGCGGTGTACTTGGGTATGTGATGCCCGCGGTGTACTAGGGTATGTGGTGCCCGCGGTGTACTAGGGTATGTGGTGCCCGCGGTATACTTGGGTATGTGGTGCCCGCGGTATACTTGGGTATGTGGTGCCCGCGGTGTAGTTGGGTATGTGGTGCCCGCGGTGTAGTTGGGTATGTAGTGCCCGCGGTATATGTGATGACCGCGGTGTAGTTGGGTATGTGATGCCTACTGTGTACTAGGGTATGTGGTGCCCGCGGTATACTTGGGTATGTGGTGCCCGCGGTGTAGTTGGGTATGTGCTGCCCGCGGTGTACTAGGGTATGTGGTGCCCGCGGTGTACTAGGGTATGTGGTGCCCGCGGTATACTTGGGTATGTGGTGCCCGCGGTGTAGTTGGGTATGTGATGCCTGCGGTATACTTGGGTATGTGGTGCCCGCGGTATACTTGGGTATGTGGTGCCCGCGGTATAATAGGGTATGTGCTGCCCGCGGTGTACTAGGGTATGTGGTGCCCGCGGTGTACTTGGGTATGTGGTGCCCGCGGTATACTTGGGTATGTGGTGCCCGCGGTGTAGTTGGGTATGTAGTGCCCGCGGTGTACTTGGGTATGTGATGCCTACGGTATAATTGGGTATGTGATGCCCGCGGTGTACTAGGGTATGTGATGCCCGCGGTGTAGTTGGGTATGTGATGCCCGCGGTATACTTGGGTATGTGGTGCCCGCAGTATACTTGGGTATGTGGTGCCCGCGGTGTAGTTGGGTATGTGATGCCCGCGGTGTAGTTGGGTATGTGGTGCCCGCGGTGTACTTGGGTATGTGATGCCCGCGGTGTACTATGGTATGTGGTGCCCACGGTATACTTGGGTATGTGGTGCCCGCGGTATACTTGGGTATGTGGTGCCCGCGGTGTACTTGGGTATGTGGTGCCCGCGGTATACTTGGGTATGTGGTGCCCGCGGTATACTTGGGTATGTGGTGCCCGCGGTATACTTGGGTATGTGGTGCCCGCGGTGTAGTTGGGTATGTGGTGCCCGCGGTGTACTAGGGTATGTGGTGCCCGCGGTGTACTAGGGTATGTGGTGCCCGCGGTATACTTGGGTATGTGGTGCCCGCGGTGTAGTTGGGTATGTGATGCCCGCGGTGTACTTGGGTATGTGGTGCCCGCGGTGTACTTGGGTATGTGGTGCCCGCGGTATACATGGGTATGTGGTGCCCGCGGTGTAGTTGGGTATGTAGTGCCCGCGGTATACTTGGGTATGTGGTGCCCGCGGTGTACTTGGGTATGTGATGCCCGCGGTGTACTATAGTATGTGGTGCCCGCGGTATACTTGGGTATGTGGTGCCCGCGGTGTACTTGGGTATGTGGTGCCCGCGGTATACATGGGTATGTGGTGCCCGCGGTGTAGTTGGGTATGTAGTGCCCGCGGTATACTTGGGTATGTGGTGCCCGCGGTGTACTTGGGTATGTGATGCCCGCGGTGTACTATGGTATGTGGTGCCCGCGGTATACTTGGGTATGTGGTGCCCGCGGTGTACTTGGGTATGTGATGCCCGCGGTGTACTATAGTATGTGGTGCCCGCGGTATACTTGAGTATGTGGTGCCCGCGGTTACTTGGGTATGTGGTGCCCACGGTATACATGGGTATGTGGTGCCCGCGGTGTAGTTGGGTATGTAGTGCCCGCGGTATACTTGGGTATGTGATGCCCGCGGTGTAGTTGGGTATGTGATGCCCGCGGTATACGTGGGTATGTGGTGCCCGCGGTATACTTGGGTATCTGGTGCCCGCGGTGTAGTTGGGTATGTGATGCCCGCGGTGTACTTGGGTATGTGATGCCCGCGGTGTAGTTGGGTATGTGATGCCCGCGGTGTACTATGGTACGTGGTGCCCGCGGTATACTTGGGTATGTGGTGCCCGCGGTGTACTTGGGTATGTGGTGCCCGCGGTATACTTGGGTATGTGGTGCCCGCGGTGTAGTTGGGTATGTGGTGCCCGCGGTGTACTAGGGTATGTGGTGCCCGCGGTGTACTAGGGTATGTGGTGCCCGCGGTATACTTGGGTATGTGGTGCCCGCGGTGTACTTGGGTATGTGATGCCCGCGGTGTACTAGGGTATGTGGTGCCCGCGGTGTACTAGGGTATGTGGTGCCCGTGGTATACTTGGGTATGTGGTGCCCGCGGTATACTTGGGTATGTGGTGCCCGCGGTGTAGTTGGGTATGTGGTGCCCGCGGTGTAGTTGGGTATGTAGTGCCCGCGGTATATGTGATGACCGCGGTGTAGTTGGGTATGTGATGCCTACTTTGTACTAGGGTATGTGGTGCCCGCGGTATACTTGGGTATGTGGTGCCCGCGGTGTAGTTGGGTATGTGCTGCCCGCGGTGTACTAGGGTATGTGGTGCCCGCGGTGTACTAGGGTATGTGGTGCCCGCGGTATACTTGGGTATGTGGTGCCCGCGGTGTAGTTGGGTATGTGATGCCTGCGGTATACTTGGGTATGTGGTGCCCGCGGTATACTTGGGTATGTGGTGCCCGCGGTATAATAGGGTATGTGCTGCCCGCGGTGTACTAGGGTATGTGGTGCCCGCGGTGTACTTGGGTATGTGGTGCCCGCGGTATACTTGGGTATGTGGTGCCCGCGGTGTAGTTGGGTATGTAGTGCCCGCGGTGTACTTGGGTATGTGATGCCTACGGAATAATTGGGTATGTGATGCCCGCGGTGTACTAGGGTATGTGATGCCCGCGGTGTAGTTGGGTATGTGATGCCCGCGGTATACTTGGGTATGTGGTGCCCGCAGTATACTTGGGTATGTGGTGCCCGCGGTGTAGTTGGGTATGTGATGCCCGCGGTGTAGTTGGGTATGTGGTGCCCGCGGTGTACTTGGGTATGTGATGCCCGCGGTGTACTATGGTATGTGGTGCCCACGGTATACTTGGGTATGTGGTGCCCGCGGTATACTTGGGTATGTGGTGCCCGCGGTGTACTTGGGTATGTGGTGCCCGCGGTATACTTGGGTATGTGGTGCCCGCGGTATACTTGGGTATGTGGTGCCCGCGGTATACTTGGGTATGTGGTGCCCGCGGTGTAGTTGGGTATGTGGTGCCCGCGGTGTACTAGGGTATGTGGTGCCCGCGGTGTACTAGGGTATGTGGTGCCCGCGGTATACTTGGGTATGTGGTGCCCGCGGTGTAGTTGGGTATGTGATGCCCGCGGTGTACTTGGGTATGTGGTGCCCGCGGTGTACTTGGGTATGTGGTGCCCGCGGTATACATGGGTATGTGGTGCCCGCGGTGTAGTTGGGTATGTAGTGCCCGCGGTATACTTGGGTATGTGGTGCCCGCGGTGTACTTGGGTATGTGATGCCCGCGGTGTACTATAGTATGTGGTGCCCGCGGTATACTTGGGTATGTGGTGCCCGCGGTGTACTTGGGTATGTGGTGCCCGCGGTATACATGGGTATGTTGTGCCCGCGGTGTAGTTGGGTATGTAGTGCCCGCGGTATACTTGGGTATGTGGTGCCCGCGGTGTACTTGGGTATGTGATGCCCGCGGTGTACTATGGTATGTGGTGCCCGCGGTATACTTGGGTATGTGGTGCCCGCGGTGTACTTGGGTATGTGATGCCCGCGGTGTACTATAGTATGTGGTGCCCGCGGTATACTTGGGTATGTGGTGCCCGCGGTGTACTTGGGTATGTGGTGCCCGCGGTGTACTTGGGTATGTGGTGCCCGCGGTATACTTGGGTATGTAGTGCCCGCGGTGTACTTGGGTATGTGATGCCCGCGGTGTAGTTGGGTATGTGATGCCCGCGGTATACTTGGGTATGTGGTGCCCGCGGTGTAGTTGGGTATGTGCTGCCCGCGGTGTACTAGGGTATGTGGTGCCCGCGGTGTACTAGGGTATGTGGTGCCCGCGGTATACTTGGGTATGTGGTGCCCGCGGTGTAGTTGGGTATGTGATGCCTGCGGTATACTTGGGTATGTGGTGCCCGCGGTATACTTGGGTATGTGGTGCCCACGGTATAATAGGGTATGTGCTGCCCGCGGTGTACTAGGGTATGTGGTGCCCGCGGTGTACTTGGGTATGTGATGCCCGCGATGTACTTGGGTATGTGATGCCCGCGGTGTACTAGGGTATGTGATGCCCGCGGTGTACTAGGGTATGTGGTGCCTGCGGTATACTAGGGTATGTGGTGCCCAAGGTGTAGTTGGGTATGTAGTGCCCGCGGTGTACTTGGGTATGTGGTGCCCGCAATATACTTGGGTTTGTGGTGCCCGCGGTGTAGTTGGGTATGTGGTGCCCGTGGTGTAGTTGGGTATGTGATGCCCGCGGTGTACTGGGGTATGTGGTGCCTTCGGTGTACTAGGGTATGTGATTCCCGCGGTGTACTGGGGTATGTGGTGCCCGCGGTGTACTAGGGTATGTGGTGCCCGCGGTGTAGTTAGGTATGTGATGCCCGCGGTATACTTGGGTATGTGGTGCCCGCGGTGTAGTTGGGTATGTGGTGCCCGCGGTATACTAGGGTATGTGGTGCCCGCGGTGTACTAGGGTATGTGGTGCCCGCGGTATACTTGGGTATGTGGTGCCCGCGGTGTAGTTGGGTATGTGGTGCCCGCGGTGTAATAGGATATGTGGTGCCCGAGGTGTACTAGGGTATGTGGTGCCCGCGGTGTAGTTGGGTATGTGATGCCCGCGGTGTAGTTTGGTATGTGGTGCCCTCGGTAAACTAGAGTATGTGGTGCCCGCGGTATACTAGGGTATGTGGTGCCCGCGGTGTACTAGGGTACGTGGTGCCCGCGGTGTACTAGGGTATGTGATGCCCGAGGTGTACTTGGGAATGTGGTGCCCGCGGTGTACTAGGGTATGTGATGCCCGAGGTGTACTTGGGTATGTGGTGCCCGCGGTGTACTAGGGTATGTGGTGCCCGCAGTGTACTAGGGTATGTGGTGCCCGTGGTGTACAGGGGTATGTGGTGCCCGTGGTGTAGTTGGGTATGTAATGCCCGCGGTGTACTAGGGTATGTGGTGCCCGCGGTGTACTAGGGTATGTGGTGCCCGTGGTGTAGTTGGGTATGTGATGCCCGCGGTGTACTTGGGTATGTGATGCCCGCGATGTACTTGGGTATGTGATGCCCGCGGTGTACTAGGGTATGTGATGCCCGCGGTGTACTAGGGTATGTGGTGCCTGCGGTATACTAGGGTATGTGGTGCCCGCGGTGTACTAGGGTATGTGATGCCCGCGGAGTACTTGGGTATGTGGTGCCCGCGGTGTAATAGGGTATGTGGTGCCCGCAATATACTTGGGTTTGTGGTGCCCGCGGTGTAGTTGGGTATGTGATGCCCGCGGTGTACTGGGGTATGTGGTGCCCGCGGTGTACTAGGGTATGTGGTGCCCACGGTGTACTTGGGTATGTGGTGCCCGCGGTGTAGTTGGGTATGTGGTGCCCGCGGTGTACTAGGGTATGTGATGCCTACGGTATAATTGGGTATGTGATGCCTGCGGTGTACTAGGGTATGTGATGCCCGCGGTGTAGTTGGGTATGTGATGCCCGCGGTGTAGTTGGGTATGTGGTGCCCGCGGTGTACTTGGGTATGTGATGCCCGCGGTGTACTATGGTATGTGGTGCCCGCGGTGTAGTTTGGTATGTAGTGCCCGCGGTGTACTTGGGTATGTGATGCCTACGGTATAATTGGGTATGTGATGCCCGCGGTGTACTAGGGTATGTGATGCCCGCGGTGTAGTTGGGTATGTGATGCCCGCGGTATACTTGGGTATGTGGTGCCCGCAGTATACTTGGGTATGTGGTGCCCGCGGTGTAGTTGGGTATGTGATGCCCGCGGTGTAGTTGGGTATGTGATGCCCGCGGTGTACTTGGGTATGTGGTGCCCGCGGTGTAGTTGGGTATGTGGTGCCCGCGGTGTACTAGGGTATGTGGTGCCCGCGGTGTAGTTGGGTATGTGGTGCTCGCGGTGTACTAGGGTATGTAGTGCCCGCGGTGTACTAGGGTATGTGGTGCCCGCGGTGTACTTGGGTATGTGGTGCCCGCAGTGTACTTGGGTATGTGGTGCCCGCGGTGTAGTTGGGTATGTGGTGCCCGCGGTGTAGTTAGGTATGTGATGCCCGCGGTGTACTTGGGTATGTGGTGCCCGCGGTATACTTGGGTATGTGGTGCCCGCGGTGTAGTTGGGTATGTTGTGCCCGCGGTGTACTTGGGAATGTGATGCCTACGGTATAATTGGGTATGTGATGCCCGCGGTGTACTAGGGTATGTGATGCCCGCGGTGTAGTTGGGTATGTGGTGCCCGCGGTGTACTAGGGTATGTAGTGCCCGCGGTGTACTAGGGTATGTGATGCCCGCGGTGTACTAGGGTATGTGGTGCCCGCGGTGTAGTTGGGTATGTGATGCCCGCGGTATACTTGGGTATGTGGTGCCCGCGGTGTAGTTGGGTATGTAGTGCCCGCGGTATACTTGGGTATGTGGTGCCCGCGGTGTACTTGGGTATGTGATGCCCGCGGTGTACTAGGGTATGTGGTGCCCGCGGTGTACTAGGGTATGTGGTGCCCGCGGTATACTTGGGTATGTGGTGCCCGCGGTATACTTGGGTATGTGGTGCCCGCGGTGTAGTTGGGTATGTGGTGCCCGCGGTGTAGTTGGGTATGTAGTGCCCGCGGTATATGTGATGACCGCGGTGTAGTTGGGTATGTGATGCCTACTGTGTACTAGGGTATGTGGTGCCCGCGGTATACTTGGGTATGTGGTGCCCGCGGTGTAGTTGGGTATGTGCTGCCCGCGGTGTACTAGGGTATGTGGTGCCCGCGGTGTACTAGGGTATGTGGTGCCCGCGGTATACTTGGGTATGTGGTGCCCGCGGTGTAGTTGGGTATGTGATGCCTGCGGTATACTTGGGTATGTGGTGCCCGCGGTATACTTGGGTATGTGGTGCCCGCGGTATAATATGGTATGTGCTGCCCGCGGTGTACTAGGGTATGTGGTGCCCGCGGTGTACTTGGGTATGTGGTGCCCGCGGTATACTTGGGTATGTGGTGCCCGCGGTGTAGTTGGGTATGTAGTGCCCGCGGTGTACTTGGGTATGTGATGCCTACGGTATAATTGGGTATGTGATGCCCGCGGTGTACTAGGGTATGTGATGCCCGCGGTGTAGTTGGGTATGTGATGCCCGCGGTATACTTGGGTATGTGGTGCCCGCAGTATACTTGGGTATGTGGTGCCCGCGGTGTAGTTGGGTATGTGATGCCCGCGGTGTAGTTGGGTATGTGGTGCCCGCGGTATACTTGGGTATGTGGTGCCCGCGGTGTACTTGGGTATGTGGTGCCCGCGGTATACTTGGGTATGTGGTGCCCGCGGTATACTTGGGTATGTGGTGCCCGCGGTATACTTGGGTATGTGGTGCCCGCGGTGTAGTTGGGTATGTGGTGCCCGCGGTGTACTAGGGTATGTGGTGCCCGCGGTGTACTAGGGTATGTGGTGCCCGCGGTATACTTGGGTATGTGGTGCCCGCGGTGTAGTTGGGTATGTGATGCCCGCGGTGTACTTGGGTATGTGGTGCCCGCGGTGTACTTGGGTATGTGGTGCCCGCGGTATACATGGGTATGTGGTGCCCGCGGTGTAGTTGGGTATGTAGTGCCCGCGGTATACTTGGGTATGTGGTGCCCGCGGTGTACTTGGGTATGTGATGCCCGCGGTGTACTATAGTATGTGGTGCCCGCGGTATACTTGGGTATGTGGTGCCCGCGGTGTACTTGGGTATGTGGTGCCCGCGGTATACATGGGTATGTGGTGCCCGCGGTGTAGTTGGGTATGTGATGCCCGCGGTGTACTAGGGTATGTGGTGCCCGCGGTGTACTAGGGTATGTGGTGCCCGCGGTATACTTGGGTATGTGGTGCCCGCGGTATACTTGGGTATGTGGTGCCCGCGGTGTAGTTGGGTATGTGGTGCCCGCGGTGTAGTTGGGTATGTAGTGCCCGCGGTATATGTGATGACCGCGGTGTAGTTGGGTATGTGATGCCTACTGTGTACTAGGGTATGTGGTGCCCGCGGTATACTTGGGTATGTGGTGCCCGCGGTGTAGTTGGGTATGTGCTGCCCGCGGTGTACTAGGGTATGTGGTGCCCGCGGTGTACTAGGGTATGTGGTGCCCGCGGTATACTTTGGTATGTGGTGCCCGCGGTGTAGTTGGGTATGTGATGCCTGCGGTATACTTGGGTATGTGGTGCCCGCGGTATACTTGGGTATGTGGTGCCCGCGGTATAATAGGGTATGTGCTGCCCGCGGTGTACTAGGGTATGTGGTGCCCGCGGTGTACTTGGGTATGTGGTGGCCGCGGTATACTTGGGTATGTGGTGCCCGCGGTGTAGTTGGGTATGTAGTGCCCGCGGTGTACTTGGGTATGTGATGCCTACGTTATAATTGGGTATGTGATGCCCGCGGTGTACTAGGGTATGTGATGCCCGCGGTGTAGTTGGGTATGTGATGCCCGCGGTATACTTGGGTATGTGGTGCCCGCAGTATACTTGGGTATGTGGTGCCCGCGGTGTAGTTGGGTATGTGATGCCCGCGGTGTAGTTGGGTATGTGGTGCCCGCGGTGTACTTGGGTATGTGATGCCCGCGGTGTACTATGGTATGTGGTGCCCACGGTATACTTGGGTATGTGGTGCCCGCGGTATACTTGGGTATGTGGTGCCCGCGGTGAACTTGGGTATGTGGTGCCCGCGGTATACTTGGGTATGTGGTGCCCGCGGTATACTTGGGTATGTGGTGCCCGCGGTATACTTGGGTATGTGGTGCCCGCGGTGTAGTTGGGTATGTGGTGCCCGCGGTGTACTAGGGTATGTGGTGCCCGCGGTGTACTAGGGTATGTGGTGCCCGCGGTATACTTGGGTATGTGGTGCCCGCGGTGTAGTTGGGTATGTGATGCCCGCGGTGTACTTGGGTATGTGGTGCCCGCGGTGTACTTGGGTATGTGGTGCCCGCGGTATACATGGGTATGTGGTGCCCGCGGTGTAGTTGGGTATGTAGTGCCCGCGGTATACTTGGGTATGTGGTGCCCGCGGTGTACTTGGGTATGTGATGCCCGCGGTGTACTATAGTATGTGGTGCCCGCGGTATACTTGGGAATGTGGTGCCCGCGGTGTACTTGGGTATGTGGTGCCCGCGGTATACATGGGTATGTGGTGCCCGCGGTGTAGTTGGGTATGTAGTGCCCGCGGTATACTTGGGTATGTGGTGCCCGCGGTGTACTTGGGTATGTGATGCCCGCGGTGTACTATGGTATGTGGTGCCCGCGGTATACTTGGGTATGTGGTGCCCGTGGTGTAGTTGGGTATGTAGTGCCCGCGGTGTACTTGGGTATGTGATGCCTACGGTATAATTGGGTATGTGATGCCCGCGGTGTACTAGGGTATGTGATGCCCGCGGTGTAGTTGGGTATGTGATGCCCGCGGTATACTTGGGTATGTGGTGCCCGCAGTATACTTGGGTATGTGGTGCCCGCGGTGTAGTTGGGTATGTGATGCCCGCGGTGTACTTGGGTATGTGGTGCCCGCGGTGTAGTTGGGTATGTGGTGCCCGCGGTGTACTAGGGTATGTGGTGCCCGCGGTGTAGTTGGGTATGTGGTGCTCGCGGTGTACTAGGGTATGTAGTGCCCGCGGTGTACTAAGGTATGTGGTGCCCGCGGTGTACTTGGGTATGTGGTGCCCGCAGTGTACTTGGGTATGTGGTGCCCGCGGTGTAGTTGGGTATGTGGTGCCCGCGGTGTAGTTAGGTATGTGATGCCCGCGGTGTACTTGGGTATGTGGTGCCCGCGGTATACTTGGGTATGTGGTGCCCGCGGTGTAGTTGGGTATGTAGTGCCCGCGGTGTACTTGGGAATGTGATGCCTACGGTATAATTGGGTATGTGATGCCCGCGGTGTACTAGGGTATGTGATGCCCGCGGTGTAGTTGGGTATGTGGTGCCCGCGGTGTACTAGGGTATGTAGTGCCCGCGGTGTACTAGGGTATGTGATGCCCGCGGTGTACTAGGGTATGTGGTGCCCGCGGTGTAGTTGGGTATGTGATGCCCGCGGTATACTTGGGTATGTGGTGCCCGCGGTGTAGTTGGGTATGTAGTGCCCGCGGTATACTTGGGTATGTGGTGCCCGCGGTGTACTTGGGTATGTGATGCCCGCGGTGTACTAGGGTATGTGGTGCCCGCGGTGTACTAGGGTATGTGGTGCCCGCGGTATACTTGGGTATGTGGTGCCCGCGGTATACTTGGGTATGTGGTGCCCGCGGTATACTTGGGTATGTGGTGCCCGCGGTGTAGTTGGGTATGTAGTGCCCGCGGTATATGTGATGACCGCGGTGTAGTTGGGTATGTGATGCCTACTGTGTACTAGGGTATGTGGTGCCCGCGGTATACTTGGGTATGTGGTGCCTGCGGTATACTTGGGTATGTGGTGCCCGCGGTATACTTGGGTATGTGGTGCCCGCGGTATAATAGGGTATGTGCTGCCCGCGGTGTACTAGGGTATGTGGTGCCCGCGGTGTACTTGGGTATGTGGTGCCCGCGGTATACTTGGGTATGTGGTGCCCGCGGTGTAGTTGGGTATGTAGTGCCCGCGGTGTACTTGGGTATGTGATGCCTACGGTATAATTGGGTATGTGATGCCCGCGGTGTACTAGGGTATGTGATGCCCGCGGTGTAGTTGGGTATGTGATGCCCGCGGTATACTTGGGTATGTGGTGCCCGCAGTATACTTGGGTATGTGGTGCCCGCGGTGTAGTTGGGTATGTGATGCCCGCGGTGTAGTTGGGTATGTGGTGCCCGCGGTGTACTTGGGTATGTGATGCCCGCGGTGTACTATGGTATGTGGTGCCCACGGTATACTTGGGTATGTGGTGCCCGCGGTATACTTGGGTATGTGGTGCCCGCGGTGTACTTGGGTATGTGGTGCCCGCGGTATACTTGGGTATGTGGTGCCCGCGGTATACTTGGGTATGTGGTGCCCGCGGTATACTTGGGTATGTGGTGCCCGCGGTGTAGTTGGGTATGTGGTGCCCGCGGTGTACTAGGGTAAGTGGTGCCCGCGGTGTACTAGGGTATGTGGTGCCCGCGGTATACTTGGGTATGTGGTGCCCGCGGTGTAGTTGGGTATGTGATGCCCGCGGTGTACTTGGGTATGTGGTGCCCGCGGTGTACTTGGGTATGTGGTGCCCGCGGTATACATGGGTATGTGGTGCCCGCGGTGTAGTTGGGTATGTAGTGCCCGCGGTATACTTGGGTATGTGGTGCCCGCGGTGTACTTGGGTATGTGATGCCCGCGGTGTACTATAGTATGTGGTGCCCGCGGTATACTTGGGTATGTGGTGCCCGCGGTGTACTTGGGTATGTGGTGCCCGCGGTATACATGGGTATGTGGTGCCCGCGGTGTAGTTGGGTATGTAGTGCCCGCGGTATACTTGGGTATGTGGTGCCCGCGGTGTACATGGGTATGTGGTGCCCGCGGTGTAGTTGGGTATGTAGTGCCCGCGGTATACTTGGGTATGTGATGCCCGCGGTGTAGTTGGGTATGTGATGCCCGCGGTATACGTGGGTATGTGGTGCCCGCGGTATACTTGGGTATCTGGTGCCCGCGGTGTAGTTGGGTATGTGATGCCCGCGGTGTACTTGGGTATGTGATGCCCGCGGTGTAGTTGGGTATGTGATGCCCGCGGTGTACTATGGTACGTGGTGCCCGCGGTATACTTGGGTATGTGGTGCCCGCGGTGTACTTGGGTATGTGGTGCCCGCGGTATACTTGGGTATGTGGTGCCCGCGGTGTAGTTGGGTATGTGGTGCCCGCGGTGTACTAGGGTATGTGGTGCCCGCGGTGTACTAGGGTATGTGGTGCCCGCGGTATACTTGGGTATGTGGTGCCCGCGGTGTACTTGGGTATGTGATGCCCGCGGTGTACTAGGGTATGTGGTGCCCGCGGTGTACTAGGGTATGTGGTGCCCGTGGTATACTTGGGTATGTGGTACCCGCGGTATACTTGGGTATGTGGTGCCCGCGGTGTAGTTGGGTATGTGGTGCCCGCGGTGTAGTTGGGTATGTAGTGCCCGCGGTATATGTGATGACCGCGGTGTAGTTGGGTATGTGATGCCTACTTTGTACTAGGGTATGTGGTGCCCGCGGTATACTTGGGTATGTGGTGCCCGCGGTGTAGTTGGGTATGTGCTGCCCGCGGTGTACTAGGGTATGTGGTGCCCGCGGTATACTTGGGTATGTGGTGCCCGCGGTGTAGTTGGGTATGTGATGCCTGCGGTATACTTGGGTATGTGGTGCCCGCGGTATACTTGGGTATGTGGTGCCCGCGGTGTAGTTGGGTATGTGGTGCCCGCGGTGTACTATGGTATGTGGTGCCCGCGGTGTACTAGGGTATGTGGTGCCCGCGGTATACTTGGGTATGTGGTGCCCGCGGTGTAGTTGGGTATGTGATGCCCGCGGTGTACTTGGGTATGTGGTGCCCGCGGTGTACTTGGGTATGTGGTGCCCGCGGTATACATGGGTATGTGGTGCCCGCGGTGTAGTTGGGTATGTAGTGCCCGCGGTATACTTGGGTATGTGGTGCCCGCGGTGTACTTGGGTATGTGATGCCCGCGGTGTACTATAGTATGTGGTGCCCGCGGTATACTTGGGTATGTGGTGCCCGCGGTGTACTTGGGTATGTGGTGCCCGCGGTATACATGGGTATGTGGTGCCCGCGGTGTAGTTGGGTATGTGGTGCCCGCGGTGTACTTGGGTATGTGGTGCCCGCGGTGTACTTGGGTATGTGATGCCCGCGGTGTACTATGGTATGTGGTGCCCGCGGTATACTTGGGTATGTGGTGCCCGCGGTGTACTTGGGTATGTGATGCCCGCGGTGTACTATAGTATGTGGTGCCCGCGGTATACTTGGGTATGTGGTGCCCGCGGTGTACTTGGGTATGTGGTGCCCGCGGTGTACTTGGGTATGTGGTGCCCGCGGTATACTTGGGTATGTGGTGCCCGCGGTGTACTTGGGTATGTGATGCCCGCGGTGTAGTTGGGTATGTGGTGCCCGCGGTGTAGTTGGGTATGTAGTGCCCGCGGTATATGTGATGACCGCGGTGTAGTTGGGTATGTGATGCCTACTGTGTACTAGGGTATGTGGTGCCCGCGGTATACTTGGGTATGTGGTGCCCGCGGTGTAGTTGGGTATGTGATGCCCGCGGTATACTTGGGTATGTGGTGCCCGCGGTATACTTGGGTATGTGGTGCCCGCGGTATAATAGGGTATGTGCTGCCCGCGGTGTACTAGGGTATGTGGTGCCCGCGGTGTACTTGGGTATGTGGTGCCCGCGGTATACTTGGGTATGTGGTGCCCGCGGTGTAGTTGGGTATGTAGTGCCCGCGGTGTACTTGGGTATGTGGTGCCCGCGGTATACTTGGGTATGTGGTGCCCAAGGTGTAGTTGGGTATGTAGTGCCCGCGGTGTACTTGGGTATGTGATGCCTACGGTATAATTGGGTATGTGATGCCCGCGGTGTACTAGGGTATGTGATGCCCGCGGTGTAGTTGGGTATGTGATGCCCGCGGTATACTTGGGTATGTGGTGCCCGCAGTATACTTGGGTATGTGGTGCCCGCGGTGTACTTGGGTATGTGGTGCCCGCGGTATACATGGGTATGTGGTGCCCGCGGTGTAGTTGGGTATGTAGTGCCCGCGGTATACTTGGGTATGTGGTGCCCGCGGTGTACTTGGGTATGTGATGCCCGCGGTGTACTATGGTATGTGGTGCCCGCGGTATACTTGGGTATGTGGTGCCCGCGGTGTACTTGGGTATGTGATGCCCGCGGTGTACTATAGTATGTGGTGCCCGCGGTATACTTGGGTATGTGGTGCCCGCGGTGTACTTGGGTATGTGGTGCCCACGGTATACATGGGTATGTGGTGCCCGCGGTGTAGTTGGGTATGTAGTGCCCGCGGTATACTTGGGTATGTGATGCCCGCGGTGTAGTTGGGTATGTGATGCCCGCGGTATACGTGGGTATGTGGTGCCCGCGGTATACTTGGGTATCTGGTGCCCGCGGTGTAGTTGGGTATGTGATGCCCGCGGTGTACTTGGGTATGTGATGCCCGCGGTGTAGTTGGGTATGTGATGCCCGCGGTGTACTATGGTACGTGGTGCCCGCGGTATATTTGGGTATGTGGTGCCCGCGGTGTACTTGGGTATGTGGTGCCCGCGGTATACTTGGGTATGTGGTGCCCGCGGTGTAGTTGGGTATGTGGTGCCCGCGGTGTACTAGGGTATGTGGTGCCCGCGGTGTACTAGGGTATGTGGTGCCCGCGGTATACTTGGGTATGTGGTGCCCGCGGTGTACTTGGGTATGTGATGCCCGCGGTGTACTAGGGTATGTGGTGCCCGCGGTGTACTAGGGTATGTGGTGCCCGTGGTATACTTGGGTATGTGGTACCCGCGGTATACTTGGGTATGTGGTGCCCGCGGTATACTTGGGTATGTGGTGCCCGCGGTGTAGTTGGGTATGTAGTGCCCGCGGTATATGTGATGACCGCGGTGTAGTTGGGTATGTGATGCCTACTTTGTACTAGGGTATGTGGTGCCCGCGGTATACTTGGGTATGTGGTGCCCGCGGTGTAGTTGGGTATGTGCTGCCCGCGGTGTACTAGGGTATGTGGTGCCCGCGGTATACTTGGGTATGTGGTGCCCGCGGTGTAGTTGGGTATGTGATGCCTGCGGTATACTTGGGTATGTGGTGCCCGCGGTATACTTGGGTATGTGGTGCCCGCGGTATAATAGGGTATGTGCTGCCCGCGGTGTACTAGGGTATGTGGTGCCCGCGGTGTACTTGGGTATGTGGTGCCCGCGGTGTACTTGGGTATGTGGTGCCCGCGGTGTAGTTGGGTATGTAGTGCCCGCGGTGTACTTGGGTATGTGATGCCTACGGAATAATTGGGTATGTGATGCCCGCGGTGTACTAGGGTATGTGATGCCCGCGGTGTAGTTGGGTATGTGATGCCCGCGGTATACTTGGGTATGTGGTGCCCGCGGTATACTTGGGTATGTGGTGCCCGCGGTGTAGTTGGGTATGTGATGCCCGCGGTGTAGTTGGGTATGTGGTGCCCGCGGTGTACTTGGGTATGTGATGCCCGCGGTGTACTATGGTATGTGGTGCCCACGGTATACTTGGGTATGTGGTGCCCGCGGTATACTTGGGTATGTGGTGCCCGCGGTGTACTTGGGTATGTGGTGCCCGCGGTATACTTGGGTATGTGGTGCCCGCGGTATACTTGGGTATGTGGTGCCCGCGGTATACTTGGGTATGTGGTGCCCGCGGTGTAGTTGGGTATGTGGTGCCCGCGGTGTACTATGGTATGTGGTGCCCGCGGTGTACTAGGGTATGTGGTGCCCGCGGTATACTTGGGTATGTGGTGCCCGCGGTGTAGTTGGGTATGTGATGCCCGCGGTGTACTTGGGTATGTGGTGCCCGCGGTGTACTTGGGTATGTGGTGCCCGCGGTATACATGGGTATGTGGTGCCCGCGGTGTAGTTGGGTATGTAGTGCCCGCGGTATACTTGGGTATGTGGTGCCCGCGGTGTACTTGGGTATGTGATGCCCGCGGTGTACTATAGTATGTGGTGCCCGCGGTATACTTGGGTATGTGGTGCCCGCGGTGTACTTGGGTATGTGGTGCCCGCGGTATACATGGGTATGTGGTGCCCGCGGTGTAGTTGGGTATGTAGTGCCCGCGGTATACTTGGGTATGTGGTGCCCGCGGTGTACTTGGGTATGTGATGCCCGCGGTGTACTATGGTATGTGGTGCCCGCGGTATACTTGGGTATGTGGTGCCCGCGGTGTACTTGGGTATGTGATGCCCGCGGTGTACTATAGTATGTGGTGCCCGCGGTATACTTGGGTATGTGGTGCCCGCGGTGTACTTGGGTATGTGGTGCCCGCGGTGTACTTGGGTATGTGGTGCCCGCGGTATACTTGGGTATGTAGTGCCCGCGGTGTACTTGGGTATGTGATGCCCGCGGTGTAGTTGGGTATGTGGTGCCCGCGGTGTAGTTGGGTATGTAGTGCCCGCGGTATATGTGATGACCGCGGTGTAGTTGGGTATGTGATGCCTACTGTGTACTAGGGTATGTGGTGCCCGCGGTATACTTGGGTATGTGGTGCCCGCGGTGTACTTGGGTATGTGATGCCCGCGGTGTACTATGGTATGTGGTGCCCGCGGTATACTTGGGTATGTGGTGCCCGCGGTGTACTTGGGTATGTGATGCCCGCGGTGTACTATAGTATGTGGTGCCCGCGGTATACTTGGGTATGTGGTGCCCGCGGTGTACTTGGGTATGTGGTGCCCACGGTATACATGGGTATGTGGTGCCCGCGGTGTAGTTGGGTATGTAGTGCCCGCGGTATACTTGGGTATGTGATGCCCGCGGTGTAGTTGGGTATGTGATGCCCGCGGTATACGTGGGTATGTGGTGCCCGCGGTATACTTGGGTATCTGGTGCCCGCGGTGTAGTTGGGTATGTGATGCCCGCGGTGTACTTGGGTATGTGATGCCCGCGGTGTAGTTGGGTATGTGATGCCCGCGGTGTACTATGGTACGTGGTGCCCGCGGTATACTTGGGTATGTGGTGCCCGCGGTGTACTTGGGTATGTGGTGCCCGCGGTATACTTGGGTATGTGGTGCCCGCGGTGTAGTTGGGTATGTGGTGCCCGCGGTGTACTAGGGTATGTGGTGCCCGCGGTGTACTAGGGTATGTGGTGCCCGCGGTATACTTGGGTATGTGGTGCCCGCGGTGTACTTGGGTATGTGATGCCCGCGGTGTACTAGGGTATGTGGTGCCCGCGGTGTACTAGGGTATGTGGTGCCCGTGGTATACTTGGGTATGTGGTACCCGCGGTATACTTGGGTATGTGGTGCCCGCGGTGTAGTTGGGTATGTGGTGCCCGCGGTGTAGTTGGGTATGTGGTGCCCGCGGTATATGTGATGACCGCGGTGTAGTTGGGTATGTGATGCCTACTTTGTACTAGGGTATGTGGTGCCCGCGGTATACTTGGGTATGTGGTGCCCGCGGTGTAGTTGGGTATGTGCTGCCCGCGGTGTACTAGGGTATGTGGTGCCCGCGGTATACTTGGGTATGTGGTGCCCGCGGTGTAGTTGGGTATGTGATGCCTGCGGTATACTTGGGTATGTGGTGCCCGCGGTATACTTGGGTATGTGGTGCCCGCGGTATAATAGGGTATGTGCTGCCCGCGGTGTACTAGGGTATGTGGTGCCCGCGGTGTACTTGGGTATGTGGTGCCCGCGGTATACTTGGGTATGTGATGCCCGCGGTGTAGTTGGGTATGTAGTGCCCGCGGTGTACTTGGGTATGTGATGCCTACGGAATAATTGGGTATGTGATGCCCGCGGTGTACTAGGGTATGTGATGCCCGCGGTGTAGTTGGGTATGTGATGCCCGCGGTATACTTGGGTATGTGGTGCCCGCAGTATACTTGGGTATGTGGTGCCCGCGGTGTAGTTGGGTATGTGATGCCCGCGGTGTAGTTGGGTATGTGGTGCCCGCGGTGTACTTGGGTATGTGATGCCCGCGGTGTACTATGGTATGTGGTGCCCGCGGTATACTTGGGTATGTGGTGCCCGCGGTATACTTGGGTATGTGGTGCCCGCGGTGTACTTGGGTATGTGGTGCCCGCGGTATACTTGGGTATGTGGTGCCCGCGGTATACTTGGGTATGTGGTGCCCGCGGTATACTTGGGTATGTGGTGCCCGCGGTGTAGTTGGGTATGTGGTGCCCGCGGTGTACTATGGTATGTGGTGCCCGCGGTGTACTAGGGTATGTGGTGCCCGCGGTATACTTGGGTATGTGGTGCCCGCGGTGTAGTTGGGTATGTGATGCCCGCGGTGTACTTGGGTATGTGGTGCCCGCGGTGTACTTGGGTATGTGGTGCCCGCGGTATACATGGGTATGTGGTGCCCGCGGTGTAGTTGGGTATGTAGTGCCCGCGGTATACTTGGGTATGTGGTGCCCGCGGTGTACTTGGGTATGTGATGCCCGCGGTGTACTATAGTATGTGGTGCCCGCGGTATACTTGGGTATGTGGTGCCCGCGGTGTACTTGGGTATGTGGTGCCCGCGGTATACATGGGTATGTGGTGCCCGCGGTGTAGTTGGGTATGTGGTGCCCGCGGTGTACTTGGGTATGTGGTGCCCGCGGTGTACTTGGGTATGTGATGCCCGCGGTGTACTATGGTATGTGGTGCCCGCGGTATACTTGGGTATGTGGTGCCCGCGGTGTACTTGGGTATGTGATGCCCGCGGTGTACTATAGTATGTGGTGCCCGCGGTATACTTGGGTATGTGGTGCCCGCGGTGTACTTGGGTATGTGGTGCCCGCGGTGTACTTGGGTATGTGGTGCCCGCGGTATACTTGGGTATGTGGTGCCCGCGGTGTACTTGGGTATGTGATGCCCGCGGTGTAGTTGGGTATGTGGTGCCCGCGGTGTAGTTGGGTATGTAGTGCCCGCGGTATATGTGATGACCGCGGTGTAGTTGGGTATGTGATGCCTACTGTGTACTAGGGTATGTGGTGCCCGCGGTATACTTGGGTATGTGGTGCCCGCGGTGTAGTTGGGTATGTGATGCCTGCGGTATACTTGGGTATGTGGTGCCCGCGGTATACTTGGGTATGTGGTGCCCACGGTATACTAGGGTATGTGCTGCCCGCGGTGTACTAGGGTATGTGGTGCCCGCGGTGTACTTGGGTATGTGGTGCCCGCGGTATACTTGGGTATGTGGTGCCCGCGGTGTAGTTGGGTATGTAGTGCCCGCGGTGTACTTGGGTATGTGGTGCCCGCGGTATACTTGGGTATGTGGTGCCCAAGGTGTAGTTGGGTATGTAGTGCCCGCGGTGTACTTGGGTATGTGATGCCTACGGTATAATTGGGTATGTGATGCCCGCGGTGTACTAGGGTATGTGATGCCCGCGGTGTAGTTGGGTATGTGATGCCCGCGGTATACTTGGGTATGTGGTGCCCGCAGTATACTTGGGTATGTGGTGCCCGCGGTGTAGTTGGGTATGTGATGCCCGCGGTGTAGTTGGGTATGTGTTGCCCGCGGTGTACTTGGGTATGTGATGCCCGCGGTGTACTTTGGTATGTGGTGCCCACGGTATACTTGGGTATGTGGTGCCCGCGGTATACTTGGGTATGTGGTGCCCGCGGTGTACTTGGGTATGTGGTGCCCGCGGTATACTTGGGTATGTGGTGCCCGCGGTATACTTGGGTATGTGGTGCCCGCGGTATACTTGGGTATGTGGTGCCCGCGGTGTAGTTGGGTATGTGGTGCCCGCGGTGTACTAGGGTATGTGGTGCCCGCGGTGTACTAGGGTATGTGGTGCCCGCGGTATACTTGGGTATGTGGTGCCCGCGGTGTAGTTGGGTATGTGATGCCCGCGGTGTACTTGGGTATGTGGTGCCCGCGGTGTACTTGGGTATGTGGTGCCCGCGGTATACATGGGTATGTGGTGCCCGCGGTGTAGTTGGGTATGTAGTGCCCGCGGTATACTTGGGTATGTGGTGCCCGCGGTGTACTTGGGTATGTGATGCCCGCGGTGTACTATAGTATGTGGTGCCCGCGGTATACTTGGGTATGTGGTGCCCGCGGTGTACTTGGGTATGTGGTGCCCGCGGTATACATGGGTATGTGGTGCCCGCGGTGTAGTTGGGTATGTAGTGCCCGCGGTATACTTGGGTATGTGGTGCCCGCGGTGTACTTGGGTATGTGATGCCCGCGGTGTACTAGGGTATGTGGTGCCCGCGGTATACTTGGGTATGTGGTGCCCGCGGTGTAGTTGGGTATGTAGTGCCCGCGGTGTACTTGGGTATGTGATGCCTACGGTATAATTGGGTATGTGATGCCCGCGGTGTACTAGGGTATGTGATGCCCGCGGTGTAGTTGGGTATGTGATGCCCGCGGTATACTTGGGTATGTGGTGCCCGCAGTATACTTGGGTATGTGGTGCCCGCGGTGTAGTTGGGTATGTGATGCCCGCGGTGTAGTTGGGTATGTGATGCCCACGGTGTACTTGGGTATGTGGTGCCCGCGGTGTAGTTGGGTATGTGGTGCCCGCGGTGTACTAGGGTATGTGATGCCTACGGTATAATTGGGTATGTGATGCCCGCGGTGTACTAGGGTATGTGATGCCCGCGGTGTAGTTGGGTATGTGATGCCCGCGGTGTAGTTGGGTATGTGGTGCCCGCGGTGTACTTGGGTATGTGATGCCCGCGGTGTACTATGGTATGTGGTGCCCACGGTATACTTGGGTATGTGGTGCCCGCGGTATACTTGGGTATGTGGTGCCCGCGGTGTACTTGGGTATGTGGTGCCCGCGGTATACTTGGGTATGTGGTGCCCGCGGTATACTTGGGTATGTGGTGCCCGCGGTATACTTGGGTATGTGGTGCCCGCGGTGTAGTTGGGTATGTGATGCCCGCGGTATACTTGGGTATGTGGTGCCCGCGGTGTAGTTGGGTATGTAGTGCCCGCGGTATACTTGGGTATGTGGTGCCCGCGGTGTACTTGGGTATGTGATGCCCGCGGTGTACTAGGGTATGTGGTGCCCGCGGTGTACTAGGGTATGTGGTGCCCGCGGTATACTTGGGTATGTGGTGCCCGCGGTATACTTGGGTATGTGGTGCCCGCGGTATACTTGGGTATGTGGTGCCCGCGGTGTAGTTGGGTATGTAGTGCCCGCGGTATATGTGATGACCGCGGTGTAGTTGGGTATGTGATGCCTACTGTGTACTAGGGTATGTGGTGCCCGCGGTATACTTGGGTATGTGGTGCCTGCGGTATACTTGGGTATGTGGTGCCCGCGGTATACTTGGGTATGTGGTGCCCGCGGTATAATAGGGTATGTGCTGCCCGCGGTGTACTAGGGTATGTGGTGCCCGCGGTGTACTTGGGTATGTGGTGCCCGCGGTATACTTGGGTATGTGGTGCCCGCGGTGTAGTTGGGTATGTAGTGCCCGCGGTGTACTTGGGTATGTGATGCCTACGGTATAATTGGGTATGTGATGCCCGCGGTGTACTAGGGTATGTGATGCCCGCGGTGTAGTTGGGTATGTGATGCCCGCGGTATACTTGGGTATGTGGTGCCCGCAGTATACTTGGGTATGTGGTGCCCGCGGTGTAGTTGGGTATGTGATGCCCGCGGTGTAGTTGGGTATGTGGTGCCCGCGGTGTACTTGGGTATGTGATGCCCGCGGTGTACTAGGGTATGAGGTGCCACGGTATACTTGGGTATGTGGTGCCCGCGGTATACTTGGGTATGTGGTGCCCGCGGTGTACTTGGGTATGTGGTGCCCGCGGTATACTTGGGTATGTGGTGCCCGCGGTATACTTGGGTATGTGGTGCCCGCGGTATACTTGGGTATGTGGTGCCCGCGGTGTAGTTGGGTATGTGGTGCCCGCGGTGTACTAGGGTAAGTGGTGCCCGCGGTGTACTAGGGTATGTGGTGCCCGCGGTATACTTGGGTATGTGGTGCCCGCGGTGTAGTTGGGTATGTGATGCCCGCGGTGTACTTGGGTATGTGGTGCCCGCGGTGTACTTGGGTATGTGGTGCCCGCGGTATACATGGGTATGTGGTGCCCGCGGTGTAGTTGGGTATGTAGTGCCCGCGGTATACTTGGGTATGTGGTGCCCGCGGTGTACTTGGGTATGTGATGCCCGCGGTGTACTATAGTATGTGGTGCCCGCGGTATACTTGGGTATGTGGTGCCCGCGGTGTACTTGGGTATGTGGTGCCCGCGGTATACATGGGTATGTGGTGCCCGCGGTGTAGTTGGGTATGTAGTGCCCGCGGTATACTTGGGTATGTGGTGCCCGCGGTGTACTTGGGTATGTGATGCCCGCGGTGTACTAGGGTAAGTGGTGCCCGCGGTGTACTAGGGTATGTGGTGCCCGCGGTATACTTGGGTATGTGGTGCCCGCGGTGTAGTTGGGTATGTGATGCCCGCGGTGTACTTGGGTATGTGGTGCCCGCGGTGTACTTGGGTATGTGGTGCCCGCGGTATACATGGGTATGTGGTGCCCGCGGTGTAGTTGGGTATGTAGTGCCCGCGGTATACTTGGGTATGTGGTGCCCGCGGTGTACTTGGGTATGTGATGCCCGCGGTGTACTATAGTATGTGGTGCCCGCGGTATACTTGGGTATGTGGTGCCCGCGGTGTACTTGGGTATGTGGTGCCCGCGGTATACATGGGTATGTGGTGCCCGCGGTGTAGTTGGGTATGTAGTGCCCGCGGTATACTTGGGTATGTGGTGCCCGCGGTGTACTTGGGTATGTGATGCCCGCGGTGTACTATGGTATGTGGTGCCCGCGGTATACTTGGGTATGTGGTGCCCGCGGTGTACTTGGGTATGTGATGCCCGCGGTGTACTATAGTATGTGGTGCCCGCGGTATACTTGGGTATGTGGTGCCCGCGGTGTACTTGGGTATGTGGTGCCCACGGTTTACTTGGGTATGTGGTGCCCGCGGTGTAGTTGGGTATGTAGTGCCCGCGGTATACTTGGGTATGTGATGCCCGCGGTGTAGTTGGGTATGTGATGCCCGCGGTATACGTGGGTATGTGGTGCCCGCGGTATACTTGGGTATCTGGTGCCCGCGGTGTAGTTGGGTATGTGATGCCCGCGGTGTACTTGGGTATGTGATGCCCGCGGTGTAGTTGGGTATGTGATGCCCGCGGTGTACTATGGTACGTGGTGCCCGCGGTATACTTGGGTATGTGGTGCCCGCGGTGTACTTGGGTATGTGGTGCCCGCGGTATACTTGGGTATGTGGTGCCCGCGGTGTAGTTGGGTATGTGGTGCCCGCGGTGTACTAGGGTATGTGGTGCCCGCGGTGTACTAGGGTATGTGGTGCCCGCGGTATACTTGGGTATGTGGTGCCCGCGGTGTACTTGGGTATGTGATGCCCGCGGTGTACTAGGGTATGTGGTGCCCGCGGTGTACTAGGGTATGTGGTGCCCGTGGTATACTTGGGTATGTGGTACCCGCGGTATACTTGGGTATGTGGTGCCCGCGGTGTAGTTGGGTATGTGGTGCCCGCGGTGTAGTTGGGTATGTAGTGCCCGCGGTATATGTGATGACCGCGGTGTAGTTGGGTATGTGATGCCTACTTTGTACTAGGGTATGTGGTGCCCGCGGTATACTTGGGTATGTGGTGCCCGCGGTGTAGTTGGGTATGTGCTGCCCGCGGTGTACTAGGGTATGTGGTGCCCGCGGTATACTTGGGTATGTGGTGCCCGCGGTATACTTGGGTATGTGGTGCCCGCGGTATAATAGGGTATGTGCTGCCCGCGGTGTACTAGGGTATGTGGTGCCCGCGGTGTACTTGGGTATGTGGTGCCCGCGGTATACATGGGTATGTGGTGCCCGCGGTGTAGTTGGGTATGTAGTGCCCGCGGTATACTTGGGTATGTGGTGCCCGCGGTGTACTTGGGTATGTGATGCCCGCGGTGTACTAGGGTAAGTGGTGCCCGCGGTGTACTAGGGTATGTGGTGCCCGCGGTATACTTGGGTATGTGGTGCCCGCGGTGTAGTTGGGTATGTGATGCCCGCGGTGTACTTGGGTATGTGGTGCCCGCGGTGTACTTGGGTATGTGGTGCCCGCGGTATACATGGGTATGTGGTGCCCGCGGTGTAGTTGGGTATGTAGTGCCCGCGGTATACTTGGGTATGTGGTGCCCGCGGTGTACTTGGGTATGTGATGCCCGCGGTGTACTATAGTATGTGGTGCCCGCGGTATACTTGGGTATGTGGTGCCCGCGGTGTACTTGGGTATGTGGTGCCCGCGGTATACTTGGGTATGTGGTGCCCGCGGTGTAGTTGGGTATGTAGTGCCCGCGGTATACTTGGGTATGTGGTGCCCGCGGTGTACTTGGGTATGTGATGCCCGCGGTGTACTATGGTATGTGGTGCCCGCGGTATACTTGGGTATGTGGTGCCCGCGGTGTACTTGGGTATGTGATGCCCGCGGTGTACTATAGTATGTGGTGCCCGCGGTATACTTGGGTATGTGGTGCCCGCGGTGTACTTGGGTATGTGGTGCCCACGGTATACATGGGTATGTGGTGCCCGCGGTGTAGTTGGGTATGTAGTGCCCGCGGTATACTTGGGTATGTGATGCCCGCGGTGTAGTTGGGTATGTGATGCCCGCGGTATACGTGGGTATGTGGTGCCCGCGGTATACTTGGGTATCTGGTGCCCGCGGTGTAGTTGGGTATGTGATGCCCGCGGTGTACTTGGGTATGTGATGCCCGCGGTGTAGTTGGGTATGTGATGCCCGCGGTGTACTATGGTACGTGGTGCCCGCGGTATACTTGGGTATGTGGTGCCCGCGGTGTACTTGGGTATGTGGTGCCCGCGGTATACTTGGGTATGTGGTGCCCGCGGTGTAGTTGGGTATGTGGTGCCCGCGGTGTACTAGGGTATGTGGTGCCCGCGGTGTACTAGGGTATGTGGTGCCCGCGGTATACTTGGGTATGTGGTGCCCGCGGTGTACTTGGGTATGTGATGCCCGCGGTGTACTAGGGTATGTGGTGCCCGCGGTGTACTAGGGTATGTGGTGCCCGTGGTATACTTGGGTATGTGGTACCCGCGGTATACTTGGGTATGTGGTGCCCGCGGTGTAGTTGGGTATGTGGTGCCCGCGGTGTAGTTGGGTATGTGGTGCCCGCGGTATATGTGATGACCGCGGTGTAGTTGGGTATGTGATGCCTACTTTGTACTAGGGTATGTGGTGCCCGCGGTATACTTGGGTATGTGGTGCCCGCGGTGTAGTTGGGTATGTGCTGCCCGCGGTGTACTAGGGTATGTGGTGCCCGCGGTATACTTGGGTATGTGGTGCCCGCGGTGTAGTTGGGTATGTGATGCCTGCGGTATACTTGGGTATGTGGTGCCCGCGGTATACTTGGGTATGTGGTGCCCGCGGTATAATAGGGTATGTGCTGCCCGCGGTGTACTAGGGTATGTGGTGCCCGCGGTGTACTTGGGTATGTGGTGCCCGCGGTATACTTGGGTATGTGGTGCCCGCGGTGTAGTTGGGTATGTAGTGCCCGCGGTGTACTTGGGTATGTGATGCCTACGGAATAATTGGGTATGTGATGCCCGCGGTGTACTAGGGTATGTGATGCCCGCGGTGTAGTTGGGTATGTGATGCCCGCGGTATACTTGGGTATGTGGTGCCCGCAGTATACTTGGGTATGTGGTGCCCGCGGTGTAGTTGGGTATGTGATGCCCGCGGTGTAGTTGGGTATGTGGTGCCCGCGGTGTACTTGGGTATGTGATGCCCGCGGTGTACTATGGTATGTGGTGCCCACGGTATACTTGGGTATGTGGTGCCCGCGGTATACTTGGGTATGTGGTGCCCGCGGTGTTCTTGGGTATGTGGTGCCCGCGGTATACTTGGGTATGTGGTGCCCGCGGTATACTTGGGTATGTGGTGCCCGCGGTATACTTGGGTATGTGGTGCCCGCGGTGTAGTTGGGTATGTGGTGCCCGCGGTGTACTATGGTATGTGGTGCCCGCGGTGTACTAGGGTATGTGGTGCCCGCGGTATACTTGGGTATGTGGTGCCCGCGGTGTAGTTGGGTATGTGATGCCCGCGGTGTACTTGGGTATGTGGTGCCCGCGGTGTACTTGGGTATGTGGTGCCCGCGGTATACATGGGTATGTGGTGCCCGCGGTGTAGTTGGGTATGTAGTGCCCGCGGTATACTTGGGTATGTGGTGCCCGCGGTGTACTTGGGTATGTGATGCCCGCGGTGTACTATAGTATGTGGTGCCCGCGGTATACTTGGGTATGTGGTGCCCGCGGTGTACTTGGGTATGTGGTGCCCGCGGTATACATGGGTATGTGGTGCCCGCGGTGTACTTGGGTATGTGATGCCCGCGGTGTACTATGGTATGTGGTGCCCGCGGTATACTTGGGTATGTGGTGCCCGCGGTGTACTTGGGTATGTGATGCCCGCGGTGTACTATAGTATGTGGTGCCCGCGGTATACTTGGGTATGTGGTGCCCGCGGTGTACTTGGGTATGTGGTGCCCGCGGTGTACTTGGGTATGTGGTGCCCGCGGTGTACTTGGGTATGTGGTGCCCGCGGTGTACTTGGGTATGTGGTGCCCGCGGTATACTTGGGTATGTAGTGCCCGCGGTGTACTTGGGTATGTGATGCCCGCGGTGTAGTTGGGTATGTGGTGCCCGCGGTGTAGTTGGGTATGTAGTGCCCGCGGTATATGTGATGACCGCGGTGTAGTTGGGTATGTGATGCCTACTGTGTACTAGGGTATGTGGTGCCCGCGGTATACTTGGGTATGTGGTGCCCGCGGTGTAGTTGGGTATGTGATGCCTGCGGTATACTTGGGTATGTGGTGCCCGCGGTATACTTGGGTATGTGGTGCCCACGGTATAATAGGGTATGTGCTGCCCGCGGTGTACTAGGGTATGTGGTGCCCGCGGTGTACTTGGGTATGTGGTGCCCGCGGTATACTTGGGTATGTGGTGCCCGCGGTGTAGTTGGGTATGTAGTGCCCGCGGTGTACTTGGGTATGTGGTGCCCGCGGTATACTTGGGTATGTGGTGCCCAAGGTGTAGTTGGGTATGTAGTGCCCGCGGTGTACTTGGGTATGTGATGCCTACGGTATAATTGGGTATGTGATGCCCGCGGTGTACTAGGGTATGTGATGCCCGCGGTGTAGTTGGGTATGTGATGCCCGCGGTATACTTGGGTATGTGGTGCCCGCAGTATACTTGGGTATGTGGTGCCCGCGGTGTAGTTGGGTATGTGATGCCCGCGGTGTAGTTGGGTATGTGGTGCCCGCGGTGTACTTGGGTATGTGATGCCCGCGGTGTACTATGGTATGTGGTGCCCACGGTATACTTGGGTATGTGGTGCCCGCGGTATACTTGGGTATGTGGTGCCCGCGGTGTACTTGGGTATGTGGTGCCCGCGGTATACTTGGGTATGTGGTGCCCGCAGTATACTTGGGTATGTGGTGCCCGCGGTATACTTGGGTATGTGGTGCCCGCGGTGTAGTTGGGTATGTGGTGCCCGCGGTGTACTAGGGTATGTGGTGCCCGCGGTGTACTAGGGTATGTGGTGCCCGCGGTATACTTGGGTATGTGGTGCCCGCGGTGTAGTTGGGTATGTGATGCCCGCGGTGTACTTGGGTATGTGGTGCCCGCGGTGTACTTGGGTATGTGGTGCCCGCGGTATACATGGGTATGTGGTGCCCGCGGTGTAGTTGGGTATGTTGTGCCCGCGGTATACTTGGGTATGTGGTGCCCGCGGTGTACTTGGGTATGTGGTGCCCGCGGTGTACTATAGTATGTGGTGCCCGCGGTATACTTGGGTATGTGGTGCCCGCGGTGTACTTGGGTATGTGGTGCCCGCGGTATACATGGGTATGTGGTGCCCGCGGTGTAGTTGGGTATGTAGTGCCCGCGGTATACTTGGGTATGTGGTGCCCGCGGTGTACTTGGGTATGTGATGCCCGCGGTGTACTATGGTATGTGGTGCCCGCGGTATACTTGGGTATGTGGTGCCCGCGGTGTAGTTGGGTATGTAGTGCCCGCGGTGTACTTGGGTATGTGATGCCTACGGTATAATTGGGTATGTGATGCCCGCGGTGTACTAGGGTATGTGATGCCCGCGGTGTAGTTGGGTATGTGATGCCCGCGGTATACTTGGGTATGTGGTGCCCGCAGTATACTTGGGTATGTGGTGCCCGCGGTGTAGTTGGGTATGTGATGCCCGCGGTGTAGTTGGGTATGTGATGCCCACGGTGTACTTGGGTATGTGGTGCCCGCGGTGTAGTTGGGTATGTGGTGCCCGCGGTGTACTAGGGTATGTGATGCCTACGGTATAATTGGGTATGTGATGCCCGCGGTGTACTAGGGTATGTGATGCCCGCGGTGTAGTTGGGTATGTGATGCCCGCGGTGTAGTTGGGTATGTGGTGCCCGCGGTGTACTTGGGTATGTGATGCCCGCGGTGTACTATGGTATGTGGTGCCCACGGTATACTTGGGTATGTGGTGCCCGCGGTATACTTGGGTATGTGGTGCCCGCGGTGTACTTGGGTATGTGGTGCCCGCGGTATACTTGGGTATGTGGTGCCCGCGGTATACTTGGGTATGTGGTGCCCGCGGTATACTTGGGTATGTGGTGCCCGCGGTGTAGTTGGGTATGTGGTGCCCGCGGT
This sequence comes from Ecliptopera silaceata, assembly GCA_932527185.1. Classification (NCBI taxonomy): domain Eukaryota; kingdom Metazoa; phylum Arthropoda; class Insecta; order Lepidoptera; family Geometridae; genus Ecliptopera; species Ecliptopera silaceata. The sequence goes on along the minus strand of OW052196.1, from coordinate 10,895,516 downwards.
GTACTAGGGTATGTGGTGCCCGCGGTGTACTAGGGTATGTGGTGCCCGCGGTATACTTGGGTATGTGGTGCCCGCGGTGTAGTTGGGTATGTGATGCCCGCGGTGTACTTGGGTATGTGGTGCCCGCGGTGTACTTGGGTATGTGTCGCCCGCGGTATACATGGGTATGTGGTGCCCGCGGTGTAGTTGGGTATGTAGTGCCCGCGGTATACTTGGGTATGTGGTGCCCGCGGTGTACTTGGGTATGTGATGCCCGCGGTGTACTATAGTATGTGGTGCCCGCGGTATACTTGGGTATGTGGTGCCCGCGGTGTACTTGGGTATGTGGTGCCCGCGGTATACATGGGTATGTGGTGCCCGCAGTGTAGTTGGGTATGTGATGCCCGCGGTGTACTAGGGTATGTGGTGCCCGCGGTGTACTAGGGTATGTGGTGCCCGCGGTATACTTGGGTATGTGGTGCCCGCGGTATACTTGGGTATGTGGTGCCCGCGGTGTAGTTGGGTATGTGGTGCCCGCGGTGTAGTTGGGTATGTAGTGCCCGCGGTATATGTGATGACCGCGGTGTAGTTGGGTATGTGATGCCTACTGTGTACTAGGGTATGTGGTGCCCGCGGTATACTTGGGTATGTGGTGCCCGCGGTGTAGTTGGGTATGTGCTGCCCGCGGTGTACTAGGGTATGTGGTGCCCGCGGTGTACTAGGGTATGTGGTGCCCGCGGTATACTTGGGTATGTGGTGCCCGCGGTGTAGTTGGGTATGTGATGCCTGCGGTAAACTTGGGTATGTGGTGCCCGCGGTAAACTTGGGTATGTGGCGCCCGCGGTATAATAGGGTATGTGCTGCCCGCGGTGTACTAGGGTATGTGGTGCCCGCGGTGTACTTGGGTATGTGGTGCCCGCGGTATACTTGGGTATGTGGTGCCCGCGGTGTACTTGGGTATGTGATGCCCGCGGTGTACTATAGTATGTGGTGCCCGCGGTATACTTGGGTATGTGGTGCCCGCGGTGTACTTGGGTATGTGGTGCCCGCGGTATACTTGGGTATGTGGTGCCCGCGGTGTACTTGGGTATGTGATGCCCGCGGTGTACTATAGTATGTGGTGCCCGCGGTATACTTGGGTATGTGGTGCCTGCGGTGTACTTGGGTATGTGGTGCCCACGGTATACATGGGTATGTGGTGCCCGCGGTGTAGTTGGGTATGTAGTGCCCGCGGTGTACTTGGGTATGTGATGCCCGTGGTGTAGTTGGGTATGTGATGCCCGCGGTATACTTGGGTATGTGGTGCCCGCGGTGTAGTTGGGTATGTAGTGCCCGCGGTATACTTGGGTATGTGGTGCCCGCGGTGTACTTGGGTATGTGATGCCCGCGGTGTACTAGGGTATGTGGTGCCCGCGGTGTACTAGGGTATGTGGTGCCCGCGGTATACTTGGGTATGTGGTGCCCGCGGTATACTTGGGTATGTGGTGCCCGCGGTGTAGTTGGGTATGTGGTGCCCGCGGTGTAGTTGGGTATGTAGTGCCCGCGGTATATGTGGTGCCCGCGGTGTAGTTGGGTATGTGATGCCTACTGTGTACTAGGGTATGTGGTGCCCGCGGTATACTTGGGTATGTGGTGCCCGCGGTGTAGTTGGGAATGTGGTGCCCGCGGTGTACTTGGGTATGTGGTGCCCGCGGTATACATGGGTATGTGGTGCCCGCGGTGTAGTTGGGTATGTAGTGCCCGCGGTATACTTGGGTATGTGGTGCCCGCGGTGTACTTGGGTATGTGATGCCCGCGGTGTACTATGGTATGTGGTGCCCGCGGTATACTTGGGTATGTGGTGCCCGCGGTGTAGTTGGGTATGTAGTGCCCGCGGTGTACTTGGGTATGTGATGCCTACGGTATAATTGGGTATGTGATGCCCGCGGTGTACTAGGGTATGTGATGCCCGCGGTGTAGTTGGGTATGTGATGCCCGCGGTATACTTGGGTATGTGGTGCCCGCAGTATACTTGGGTATGTGGTGCCCGCGGTGTAGTTGGGTATGTGGTGCTCGCGGTGTACTAGGGTATGTAGTGCCCGCGGTGTACTAGGGTATGTGGTGCCCGCGGTGTACTTGGGTATGTGGTGCCCGCAGTGTACTTGGGTATGTGGTGCCCGCGGTGTAGTTGGGTATGTGGTGCCCGCGGTGTAGTTAGGTATGTGATGCCCGCGGTGTACTTGGGTATGTGGTGCCCGCGGTATACTTGGGTATGTGGTGCCCGCGGTGTAGTTGGGTATGTAGTGCCCGCGGTGTACTTGGGAATGTGATGCCTACGGTATAATTGGGTATGTGATGCCCGCGGTGTACTAGGGTATGTGATGCCCGCGGTGTAGTTGGGTATGTGGTGCCCGCGGTGTACTAGGGTATGTAGTGCCCGCGGTGTACTAGGGTATGTGATGCCCGCGGTGTACTAGGGTATGTGGTGCCCGCGGTGTAGTTGGGTATGTGATGCCCGCGGTATACTTGGGTATGTGGTGCCCGCGGTGTAGTTGGGTATGTAGTGCCCGCGGTATACTTGGGTATGTGGTGCCCGCGGTGTACTTGGGTATGTGATGCCCGCGGTGTACTAGGGTATGTGATGCCCGCGGTGTACTAGGGTATGTGGTGCCCGCGGTGTACTAGGGTATGTGGTGCCCGCGGTATACTTGGGTATGTGGTGCCCGCGGTATACTTGGGTATGTGGTGCCCGCGGTGTAGTTGGGTATGTGGTGCCCGCGGTGTAGTTGGGTATGTAGTGCCCGCGGTATATGTGATGACCGCGGTGTAGTTGGGTATGTGATGCCTACTGTGTACTAGGGTATGTGGTGCCCGCGGTGTACTTGGGTATGTGGTGCCCGCGGTGTAGTTGGGTATGTGCTGCCCGCGGTGTACTAGGGTATGTGGTGCCCGCGGTGTACTAGGGTATGTGGTGCCCGCGGTATACTTGGGTATGTGGTGCCCGCGGTGTAGTTGGGTATGTGATGCCTGCGGTATACTTGGGTATGTGGTGCCCGCGGTATACTTGGGTATGTGGTGCCCGCGGTATAATAGGGTATGTGCTGCCCGCGGTGTACTAGGGTATGTGGTGCCCGCGGTGTACTTGGGTATGTGGTGCCCGCGGTATACTTGGGTATGTGGTGCCCGCGGTGTAGTTGGGTATGTAGTGCCCGCGGTGTACTTGGGTATGTGATGCCTACGGTATAATTGGGTATGTGATGCCCGCGGTGTACTAGGGTATGTGATGCCCGCGGTGTAGTTGGGTATGTGATGCCCGCGGTATACTTGGGTATGTGGTGCCCGCAGTATACTTGGGTATGTGGTGCCCGCGGTGTAGTTGGGTATGTGATGCCCGCGGTGTAGTTGGGTATGTGGTGCCCGCGGTGTACTTGGGTATGTGATGCCCGCGGTGTACTATGGTATGTGGTGCCCACGGTATACTTGGGTATGTGGTGCCCGCGGTATACTTGGGTATGTGGTGCCCGCGGTGTACTTGGGTATGTGGTGCCCGCGGTATACTTGGGTATGTGGTGCCCGCGGTATACTTGGGTATGTGGTGCCCGCGGTATACTTGGGTATGTGGTGCCCGCGGTGTAGTTGGGTATGTGGTGCCCGCGGTGTACTAGGGTATGTGGTGCCCGCGGTGTACTAGGGTATGTGGTGCCCGCGGTATACTTGGGTATGTGGTGCCCGCGGTGTAGTTGGGTATGTGATGCCCGCGGTGTACTTGGGTATGTGGTGCCCGCGGTGTACTTGGGTATGTGGTGCCCGCGGTATACATGGGTATGTGGTGCCCGCGGTGTAGTTGGGTATGTAGTGCCCGCGGTATACTTGGGTATGTGGTGCCCGCGGTGTACTTGGGTATGTGATGCCCGCGGTGTACTATAGTATGTGGTGCCCGCGGTATACTTGGGTATGTGGTGCCCGCGGTGTACTTGGGTATGTGGTGCCCGCGGTATACATGGGTATGTGGTGCCCGCGGTGTAGTTGGGTATGTGGTGCCCGCGGTATACTTGGGTATGTGGTGCCCGCGGTGTACTTGGGTATGTGATGCCCGCGGTGTACTATGGTATGTGGTGCCCGCGGTATACTTGGGTATGTGGTGCCCGCGGTGTACTTGGGTATGTGATGCCCGCGGTGTACTATAGTATGTGGTGCCCGCGGTATACTTGGGTATGTGGTGCCCGCGGTGTACTTGGGTATGTGGTGCCCACGGTATACATGGGTATGTGGTGCCCGCGGTGTAGTTGGGTATGTAGTGCCCGCGGTATACTTGGGTATGTGATGCCCGCGGTGTAGTTGGGTATGTGATGCCCGCGGTATACTTGGGTATGTGGTGCCCGCGGTATACTTGGGTATCTGGTGCCCGCGGTGTAGTTGGGTATGTGATGCCCGCGGTGTACTTGGGTATGTGATGCCCGCGGTGTAGTTGGGTATGTGATGCCCGCGGTGTACTATGGTACGTGGTGCCCGCGGTATACTTGGGTATGTGGTGCCCGCGGTGTACTTGGGTATGTGGTGCCCGCGGTATACTTGGGTATGTGGTGCCCGCGGTGTAGTTGGGTATGTGGTGCCCACGGTGTACTAGGGTATGTGGTGCCCGCGGTGTACTAGGGTATGTGGTGCCCGCGGTATACTTGGGTATGTGGTGCCCGCCGTGTACTTGGGTATGTGATGCCCGCGGTGTACTAGGGTATGTGGTGCCCGCGGTGTACTAGGGTATGTGGTGCCCGTGGTATACTTGGGTATGTGGTGCCCGCGGTATACTTGGGTATGTGGTGCCCGCGGTGTAGTTGGGTATGTGGTGCCCGCGGTGTAGTTGGGTATGTAGTGCCCGCGGTATATGTGATGACCGCGGTGTAGTTGGGTATGTGATGCCTACTTTGTACTAGGGTATGTGGTGCCCGCGGTATACTTGGGTATGTGGTGCCCGCGGTGTAGTTGGGTATGTGCTGCCCGCGGTGTACTAGGGTATGTGGTGCCCGCGGTGTACTAGGGTATGTGGTGCCCGCGGTATACTTGGGTATGTGGTGCCCGCGGTGTAGTTGGGTATGTGATGCCTGCGGTATACTTGGGTATGTGGTGCCCGCGGTATACTTGGGTATGTGGTGCCCGCGGTATAATAGGGTATGTGCTGCCCGCGGTGTACTAGGGTATGTGGTGCCCGCGGTGTACTTGGGTATGTGGTGCCCGCGGTATACTTGGGTATGTGGTGCCCGCGGTGTAGTTGGGTATGTAGTGCCCGCGGTGTACTTGGGTATGTGATGCCTACGGAATAATTGGGTATGTGATGCCCGCGGTGTACTAGGGTATGTGATGCCCGCGGTGTAGTTGGGTATGTGGTGCCCGCGGTATACTTGGGTATGTGGTGCCCGCAGTATACTTGGGTATGTGGTGCCCGCGGTGTAGTTGGGTATGTGATGCCCGCGGTGTAGTTGGGTATGTGGTGCCCGCGGTGTACTTGGGTATGTGATGCCCGCGGTGTACTATGGTATGTGGTGCCCACGGTATACTTGGGTATGTGGTGCCCGCGGTGTACTTGGGTATGTGGTGCCCGCGGTGTACTTGGGTATGTGGTGCCCGCGGTATACTTGGGTATGTGGTGCCCGCGGTATACTTGGGTATGTGGTGCCCGTGGTATACTTGGGTATGTGGTGCCCGCGGTATACATGGGTATGTGGTGCCCGCGGTGTAGTTGGGTATGTAGTGCCCGCGGTATACTTGGGTATGTGGTGCCCGCGGTGTACTTGGGTATGTGATGCCCGCGGTGTACTATAGTATGTGGTGCCCGCGGTATACTTGGGTATGTGGTGCCCGCGGTGTACTTGGGTATGTGGTGCCCGCGGTATACATGGGTATGTGGTGCCCGCGGTGTAGTTGGGTATGTAGTGCCCGCGGTATACTTGGGTATGTGGTGCCCGCGGTGTACTTGGGTATGTGATGCCCGCGGTGTACTATGGTATGTGGTGCCCGCGGTATACTTGGGTATGTGGTGCCCGCGGTGTACTTGGGTATGTGATGCCCGCGGTGTACTATAGTATGTGGTGCCCGCGGTATACTTGGGTATGTGGTGCCCGCGGTGTACTTGGGTATGTGGTGCCCACGGTATACATGGGTATGTGGTGCCCGCGGTGTAGTTGGGTATGTAGTGCCCGCGGTATACTTGGGTATGTGATGCCCGCGGTGTAGTTGGGTATGTGATGCCCGCGGTATACGTGGGTATGTGGTGCCCGCGGTATACTTGGGTATCTGGTGCCCGCGGTGTAGTTGGGTATGTGATGCCCGCGGTGTACTTGGGTATGTGATGCCCGCGGTGTAGTTGGGTATGTGATGCCCGCGGTGTACTATGGTACGTGGTGCCCGCGGTATACTTGGGTATGTGGTGCCCGCGGTGTACTTGGGTATGTGGTGCCCGCGGTATACTTGGGTATGTGGTGCCCGCGGTGTAGTTGGGTATGTGGTGCCCGCGGTGTACTAGGGTATGTGGTGCCCGCGGTGTACTAGGGTATGTGGTGCCCGCGGTATACTTGGGTATGTGGTGCCCGCCGTGTACTTGGGTATGTGATGCCCGCGGTGTACTAGGGTATGTGGTGCCCGCGGTGTACTAGGGTATGTGGTGCCCGTGGTATACTTGGGTATGTGGTGCCCGCGGTATACTTGGGTATGTGGTGCCCGCGGTGTAGTTGGGTATGTGGTGCCCGCGGTGTAGTTGGGTATGTAGTGCCCGCGGTATATGTGATGACCGCGGTGTAGTTGGGTATGTGATGCCTACTTTGTACTAGGGTATGTGGTGCCCGCGGTATACTTGGGTATGTGGTGCCCGCGGTGTAGTTGGGTATGTGCTGCCCGCGGTGTACTAGGGTATGTGGTGCCCGCGGTGTACTAGGGTATTTGGTGCCCGCGGTGTACTTGGGTATGTGGTGCCCGCGGTATACTTGGGTATGTGGTGCCCGCGGTGTAGTTGGGTATGTGGTGCCCGCGGTGTACTAGGGTATGTGGTGCCCGCGGTGTACTAGGGTATGTGGTGCCCGCGGTATACTTGGGTATGTGGTGCCCGCCGTGTACTTGGGTATGTGATGCCCGCGGTGTACTAGGGTATGTGGTGCCCGCGGTGTACTAGGGTATGTGGTGCCCGTGGTTAACTTGGGTATGTGGTGCCCGCGGTATACTTGGGTATGTGGTGCCCGCGGTGTAGTTGGGTATGTGGTGCCCGCGGTGTAGTTGGGTATGTAGTGCCCGCGGTATATGTGATGACCGCGGTGTAGTTGGGTATGTGATGCCTACTTTGTACTAGGGTATGTGGTGCCCGCGGTATACTTGGGTATGTGGTGCCCGCGGTGTAGTTGGGTATGTGCTGCCCGCGGTGTACTAGGGTATGTGGTGCCCGCGGTGTACTAGGATATGTGGTGCCCGCGGTATACTTGGGTATGTGGTGCCCGCGGTGTACTTGGGTATGTGGTGCCCGCGGTATACTTGGGTATGTGGTGCCCGCGGTGTAGTTGGGTATGTGGTGCCCGCGGTGTACTAGGGTATGTGGTGCCCGCGGTGTACTAGGGTATGTGGTGCCCGCGGTATACTTGGGTATGTGGTGCCCGCCGTGTACTTGGGTATGTGATGCCCGCGGTGTACTAGGGTATGTGGTGCCCGCGGTGTACTAGGGTATGTGGTGCCCGTGGTATACTTGGGTATGTGGTGCCCGCGGTATACTTGGGTATGTGGTGCCCGCGGTGTAGTTGGGTATGTGGTGCCCGCGGTGTAGTTGGGTATGTAGTGCCCGCGGTATATGTGATGACCGCGGTGTAGTTGGGTATGTGATGCCTACTTTGTACTAGGGTATGTGGTGCCCGCGGTATACTTGGGTATGTGGTGCCCGCGGTGTAGTTGGGTATGTGCTGCCCGCGGTGTACTAGGGTATGTGGTGCCCGCGGTGTACTAGGGTATGTGGTGCCCGCGGTATACTTGGGTATGTGGTGCCCGCGGTGTAGTTGGGTATGTGATGCCTGCGGTATACTTGGGTATGTGGTGCCCGCGGTATACTTGGGTATGTGGTGCCCGCGGTATAATAGGGTATGTGCTGCCCGCGGTGTACTAGGGTATGTGGTGCCCGCGGTGTACTTGGGTATGTGGTGCCCGCGGTATACTTGGGTATGTGGTGCCCGCGGTGTAGTTGGGTATGTAGTGCCCGCGGTGTACTTGGGTATGTGATGCCTACGGAATAATTGGGTATGTGATGCCCGCGGTGTACTAGGGTATGTGATGCCCGCGGTGTAGTTGGGTATGTGATGCCCGCGGTATACTTGGGTATGTGGTGCCCGCGGTATACTTGGGTATGTGGTGCCCGCGGTGTAGTTGGGTATGTGATGCCCGCGGTGTAGTTGGGTATGTGGTGCCCGCGGTGTACTTGGGTATGTGATGCCCGCGGTGTACTATGGTATGTGGTGCCCACGGTATACTTGGGTATGTGGTGCCCGCGGTGTACTTGGGTATGTGGTGCCCGCGGTGTACTTGGGTATGTGGTGCCCGCGGTATACTTGGGTATGTGGTGCCCGCGGTATACTTGGGTATGTGGTGCCCGTGGTATACTTGGGTATGTGGTGCCCGCGGTATACTTGGGTATGTGGTGCCCGCGGTGTAGTTGGGTATGTGGTGCCCGCGGTGTAGTTGGGTATGTAGTGCCCGCGGTATATGTGATGACCGCGGTGTAGTTGGGTATGTGATGCCTACTTTGTACTAGGGTATGTGGTGCCCGCGGTATACTTGGGTATGTGGTGCCCGCGGTGTAGTTGGGTATGTGCTGCCCGCGGTGTACTAGGGTATGTGGTGCCCGCGGTGTACTAGGGTATGTGGTGCCCGCGGTATACTTGGGTATGTGGTGCCCGCGGTGTAGTTGGGTATGTGATGCCTGCGGTATACTTGGGTATGTGGTGCCCGCGGTATACTTGGGTATGTGGTGCCCGCGGTATAATAGGGTATGTGCTGCCCGCGGTGTACTAGGGTATGTGGTGCCCGCGGTGTACTTGGGTATGTGGTGCCCGCGGTATACTTGGGTATGTGGTGCCCGCGGTGTAGTTGGGTATGTGGTGCCCGCGGTGTACTTGGGTATGTGATGCCTACGGAATAATTGGGTATGTGATGCCCGCGGTGTACTAGGGTATGTGATGCCCGCGGTGTAGTTGGGTATGTGATGCCCGCGGTATACTTGGGTATGTGGTGCCCGCAGTATACTTGGGTATGTGGTGCCCGCGGTGTAGTTGGGTATGTGATGCCCGCGGTGTAGTTGGGTATGTGGTGCCCGCGGTGTACTTGGGTATGTGATGCCCGCGGTGTACTATGGTATGTGGTGCCCACGGTATACTTGGGTATGTGGTGCCCGCGGTGTACTTGGGTATGTGGTGCCCGCGGTGTACTTGGGTATGTGGTGCCCGCGGTATACTTGGGTATGTGGTGCCCGCGGTATACTTGGGTATGTGGTGCCCGCGGTATACTTGGGTATGTGGTGCCCGCGGTGTAGTTGGGTATGTGGTGTACTTGGGTATGTGGTGCCCGCGGTATACATGGGTATGTGGTGCCCGCGGTGTAGTTGGGTATGTAGTACCCGCGGTATACTTGGGTATGTGGTGCCCGCGGTGTACTTGGGTATGTGATGCCCGCGGTGTACTATAGTATGTGGTGCCCGCGGTATACTTGGGTATGTGGTGCCCGCGGTGTACTTGGGTATGTGGTGCCCGCGGTATACATGGGTATGTGGTGCCCGCGGTGTACTTGGGTATGTGATGCCCGCGGTGTACTATGGTATGTGGTGCCCGCGGTATACTTGGGTATGTGGTGCCCGCGGTGTACTTGGGTATGTGATGCCCGCGGTGTACTATAGTATGTGGTGCCCGCGGTATACTTGGGTATGTGGTGCCCGCGGTGTACTTGGGTATGTGGTGCCCGCGGTGTACTTGGGTATGTGGTGCCCGCGGTATACTTGGGTATGTAGTGCCCGCGGTGTACTTTGGTATGTGATGCCCGCGGTGTAGTTGGGTATGTGATGCCCGCGGTATACTTGGGTATGTGGTGCCCGCGGTGTAGTTGGGTATGTGCTGCCCGCGGTGTACTAGGGTATGTGGTGCCCGCGGTGTACTAGGGTATGTGGTGCCCGCGGTATACTTGGGTATGTGGTGCCCGCGGTGTAGTTGGGTATGTGATGCCTGCGGTATACTTGGGTATGTGGTGCCCGCGGTATACTTGGGTATGTGGTGCCCACGGTATAATAGGGTATGTGCTGCCCGCGGTGTACTAGGGTATGTGGTGCCCGCGGTGTACTTGGGTATGTGGTGCCCGCGGTATACTTGGGTATGTGGTGCCCGCGGTGTAGTTGGGTATGTAGTGCCCGCGGTGTACTTGGGTATGTGGTGCCCGCGGTGTACTTGGGTATGTGATGCCCGCGGTGTACTATGGTATGTGGTGCCCGCGGTATACTTGGGTATGTGGTGCCCGCGGTGTACTTGGGTATGTGATGCCCGCGGTGTACTATAGTATGTGGTGCCCGCGGTATACTTGGGTATGTGGTGCCCGCGGTGTACTTGGGTATGTGGTGCCCGCGGTGTACTTGGGTATGTGGTGCCCGCGGTATACTTGGGTATGTAGTGCCCGCGGTGTACTTTGGTATGTGATGCCCGCGGTGTAGTTGGGTATGTGATGCCCGCGGTATACTTGGGTATGTGGTGCCCGCGGTGTAGTTGGGTATGTGCTGCCCGCGGTGTACTAGGGTATGTGGTGCCCGCGGTGTACTAGGGTATGTGGTGCCCGCGGTATACTTGGGTATGTGGTGCCCGCGGTGTAGTTGGGTATGTGATGCCTGCGGTATACTTGGGTATGTGGTGCCCGCGGTATACTTGGGTATGTGGTGCCCACGGTATAATAGGGTATGTGCTGCCCGCGGTGTACTAGGGTATGTGGTGCCCGCGGTGTACTTGGGTATGTGGTGCCCGCGGTATACTTGGGTATGTGGTGCCCGCGGTGTAGTTGGGTATGTAGTGCCCGCGGTGTACTTGGGTATGTGGTGCCCGCGGTATACTTGGGTATGTGGTGCCCAAGGTGTAGTTGGGTATGTAGTGCCCGCGGTGTACTTGGGTATGTGATGCCTACGGTATAATTGGGTATGTGATGCCCGCGGTGTACTAGGGTATGTGATGCCCGCGGTGTAGTTGGGTATGTGATGCCCGCGGTATACTTGGGTATGTGGTGCCCGCAGTATACTTGGGTATGTGGTGCCCGCGGTGTAGTTGGGTATGTGATGCCCGCGGTGTAGTTGGGTATGTGGTGCCCGCGGTGTACTTGGGTATGTGATGCCCGCGGTGTACTATGGTATGTGGTGCCCACGGTATACTTGGGTATGTGGTGCCCGCGGTATACTTGGGTATGTGGTGCCCGCGGTGTACTTGGGTATGTGGTGCCCGCGGTATACTTGGGTATGTGGTGCCCGCGGTATACTTGGGTATGTGGTGCCCGCGGTGTACTTGGGTATGTGGTGCCCGCGGTATACTTGGGTATGTGGTGCCCGCGGTATACTTGGGTATGTGGTGCCCGCGGTATACTTGGGTATGTGGTGCCCGCGGTGTAGTTGGGTATGTGGTGCCCGCGGTGTACTAGGGTATGTGGTGCCCGCGGTGTACTAGGGTATGTGGTGCCCGCGGTATACTTGGGTATGTGGTGCCCGCGGTGTAGTTGGGTATGTGATGCCCGCGGTGTACTTGGGTATGTGGTGCCCGCGGTGTACTTGGGTATGTGGTGCCCGCGGTATACATGGGTATGTGGTGCCCGCGGTGTAGTTGGGTATGTAGTGCCCGCGGTATACTTGGGTATGTGGTGCCCGCGGTGTACTTGGGTATGTGATGCCCGCGGTGTACTATAGTATGTGGTGCCCGCGGTATACTTGGGTATGTGGTGCCCGCGGTGTACTTGGGTATGTGGTGCCCGCGGTATACATGGGTATGTGGTGCCCGCGGTGTACTTGGGTATGTGATGCCCGCGGTGTACTCTGGTATGTGGTGCCCACGGTATACTTGGGTATGTGGTGCCCGCGGTATACTTGGGTATGTGGTGCCCGCGGTGTACTTGGGTATGTGGTGCCCGCGGTATACTTGGGTATGTGGTGCCCGCGGTATACTTGGGTATGTGGTGCCCGCGGTGTAGTTGGGTATGTGGTGCCCGCGGTGTACTAGGGTATGTGGTGCCCGCGGTGTACTAGGGTATGTGGTGCCCGCGGTATACTTGGGTATGTGGTGCCCGCGGTGTAGTTGGGTACCTATGTGATGCCCGCGGTGTACTTGGGTATGTAATGCCCGCGATGTACTTGGGTATGTGGTGCCCGCGGTGTAGTTGGGTATGTGGTGCCTGCGGTTTACTTGGGTATGTGGTGCCCGCGGTGTAGTTGGGTATGTGATGCCCGCGGTGTACGGCATCACATACCCAACTACACCGCGGGCACCACATACCCTACTACACCGCGAGCACCACATACCCTAGTACACCGCGGGCACCACATACCCAACTACACCGCGGGCACCACATACCCAAGTACACCGCGGGCATCACATACCCAACTACACCGCGGGCATCACATACCCCACTACATCGCGGTCATCACATACCTAACTACACCGCGGGCACCACATACCCAACTACACTGCGGGCACCACATACCCAACTACACTGCGGGCACCACATACCCAACTTCACCGCGGGCACCACATACCCAACTTCACCGCGGGCACCACATACCCAACTACACTGCGGGCACCACATAGCCATGTATACCGCGGGCACCACATACCCTAGTACACCGCGGGCACCACATACCCTAGTACACCGCGGGCACCACATACCCTAATACACCGCGTGCACCACATACCCTAGTATACCGCGGGCACCACATACCCTAGTACACCGCGGGCACCACATACCCAACTACACCGCGGGCACCACATACCCTAGTACACCGCGGGCACCACATACCCTAGTGCACCACGGGCATCACATACCCAACTACACCGCGGGCACCACATACCCAAGTATACCGCGGGCATCACATACCCTAGTACACCGCGGGCACCACATAGCCATGTACACCGCGGGCATCACATACCCTAGTACACCGCGGGCACCACATACCCAAGTACACCGCGGGCACCACATACCTTAGTATACCGTGGGCACCACATACCCTAGTACACCGCGGGCACCACATACCCTAGTATACCGCGGGCACCACATACCCTAGTACACCGCGGGCACCACATACCCTAGTACACCGCGGGCATCACATACCTAACTACTATGCCCGCTGTATACTAGGGTATGTGGTGCCCGCGGTATACTAGGGTATGTGGTGCCCGCGGTGTACTAGGGTATGTGGTGCCCGCGGTGTACTAGGGTATGTGGTGCCCGCGGTATACTTGGGTATATGATGCCCGCGGTGTACTTGGGTATGTGATGCCCGCGGTGTACTTGGGTATGTGGTGCTATGTAATGCCCGCGGTGTACTGGGGTATGTGGTGCCCGCGGTGTACTAGGGTATGTGGTGCCCGCGGTGTACTAGGGTATGTGATGCCCGCGGTGTACTAGGGTATGTGGTGCCCGCGGTGTACTAGGGTATGTGGTGCCCGCGGTGTACTAGGGTATGAGGTGCCCGCGGTGTAGTTGGGTATGTGATGCCCGCGGTGTAGTTGGGTATGTGATGCCCGCGGTGTACTAGGGTATGTGATGCCCGCGGTGTAGTTGGGTATGTGATGCCCGCGGTGTAGTTGGGTATGTGGTGCCCGCGGTATACTTGGGTATGTGGTGCCCGCGGTGTACTAGGGTATGTGATGCCCGCGGTGTACTAGGGTATGTGGTGCCCGCGGTGTAGTTGGGTATGTGGTGCCCGCGGTGTAGTTGGGTATGTGGTGCCCGCGGTGTAGTTGGGTATGTGGTGCCCGCGGAGTACTAGGGTATATGATGCCCGCGGTGTAGTTGGGTATGTGGTGCCCGCGGTATACTTGGGTATGTGGTGCCCGCGGTGTAGTTGGGTATGTGATGCCCGCGGTGTACTAGGGTATGTGATGCTCGCGGTGTACTTGGGTATGTGGTGCCCGCGGTATACTTGGGTATGTGGTGCTCGCGGTATACTAGGGTATGTGATGCCCGCGGTGTACTAGGGTATGTGATGCTCGCGGTGTAATAGGGTATGTGGTGCCCGCAGTGTAGTTGGGTATGTGGTGCCCGCAGTGTAGTTGGGTATGTGGTGCCCGCAGTGAAGTTGGGTATGTGGTGCCCGCGGTATACTTGGGTATGTGGTGCCCGCGGTGTAGTTGGGTATGTGCTGCCCGCGGTGTACTAGGGTATGTGGTGCCCGCGGTGCACTAGGGTATGTGGTGCCCGCAATATACTTGGGTATGTGATGCCCGCGGTGTAGTTGGGCACCGTGGACATCACATACCCTAGTACACCGCGGGCACCACATACCCTAGTACACCGCGGGCACCACATACCCTAGTACTTCTCGGGCATCACATACCCTAGTACACCGCGGGCACCACAATCCCAAGTATATTGCGGGCACCACATACCCTAGTGCACCACGGGCACCACATACCCAACTACACCGCGGGCACCACATACCCAACTACACCGCGGGCACCACATACCCAAGTGGGTATGTGGTGCCCGCAGTGTAGTTGGGTATGTGATGCCCGCGGTGTACATGGGTATGTGGTGCCCGCAGTGTAGTTGGGTATGTGGTGCGGGCACCACATACCCAACTACACTGCGGGCACCACATACCCAACTACACTGCGGGCACCACATACCCACTTGGGTATGTGGTGCCCGCGGTGTAATAGGATATGTGGTGCCCGCATTGTACTAGGGTATGTAGTGCCCGCGGTGTAGTTGGGTATGTGGTGCCCGCGGTATACTTGGGTATGTGGTGCCCGCAGTGTAGTTGGGTATGTGGTGCCCGCAGTGTACTAGGGTATGTGGTGCCCGCAGTGTACATGGGTATGTGGTGCCCGCGGTGTAGTTGGGTATGTGGTGCCCGCGGTATACTTGGGTATGTGATGCCCGCGATGTACTTGGGTATGTGGTGCCCGCGGTGTAGTTGGATATGTGGTGCCCGCGGTGTAGTTGGGTATGTGGTGCCCGCGGTGTAATAGGATATGTGGTGCCCGCGGTGTACTTGGGTATGTGGTGCCCGCGGTATACTTGGGTATGTGGTGCCCGCGGTGTACTTGGGTATGTGGTGCCCGCGGTGTACTAGGGTATGTGATGCCCGCGGTGTACCTTGGTATGTGGTTGGGTATGTGTAGTTGGGTATGTGGTGCCCGCGGTGTAGTTAGGTATGTGATGACCGCGATGTAGTTGGGTATGTGATGCCCACGGTGTAGTTGGGTATGTGGTGCCCGAGGTGTACTAGGGTATGTAGTGCCCGCGGTGTAGTTGGGTATGTGGTGCCCGCAGTGTACATGGGTATGTGGACCCGCGGTGTACTAGGGTATGTGGTGCCCGCGGTATACTTGGGTATGTGGTGCCCGCGGTGTACTAGGGTATGTGGTGCCCGCGGTGTAGTTGGGTATGAGGTGCCCGTGGTGCACTAGGGTATGTGGTGCCCGCGGTATACTTGGGTATGTGGTGCCCGCGGTGTACATGGGTGGTGCCCGCGGTGTACTAGGGCATCACATACCCTAGTGCACCACGGGCACCACATACCCAAGTACACCGCGGGCACCACATACCTTAGTATACCGTGGGCACCACATACCCAACTAAACCGCGGGCACCACATACCCAACTACACCGCGGTCATCACATACCCAACTACACCGCGGGCACCACATACCCAAGTATACCGCGGGCACCACATACCCAACTACACCGCGGGCATCACATACCCAACTACACCGCGGGCATCATATACCCTAGTACACCGCGGGCACCACATACCCTAGTACACCGCGGGCATCACATATCCTAGTACACCGCGGGCACCACATACCCAAGTATACCGCGGGCATCACATACCCAACTACACCGCGGGCACCACATACCCTAGTACACCGCGGGCACCACATACCCTAGTACACCGCGGGCACCACATACCCAACTACACCGCGGGCACCACATACCCAAGTATACCGCGGGCACTACATACCCTAGTATACCGCGGGCACCACATACCCTAGTACACCGCGGGCACCACATACCCTAGTACACCGCGGGCATCACATACCCTCGTACACCGCGGGCACCCAACTACACCGCGGGCACCACATACCCAAGTATACCGCGGGCATCACATACCCAACTACACCGCGGGCACCACATACCCTAGTACACCGCGGGCACCACATACCCTAGTATACCGCGGGCACCACATACCCAACTACACCGCGGGCACCACATACCCAAGTACACCGCGGGCACCACATACCCCAGTACACCGCGGGCACTACATACCCAACTACACCGCGGGCACCACATACCCTAGTACACCGCGGGCACCACATACCCTAGTGCACCACGGGCACCACATACCCAACTACACCACGGGCACCACATACCCTAGTACACCGCGGGCACCACATACCCTAGTACACCGCGGGCACCACATACCCAACTACACCGCAGGCACCACATACCCTAGTACACCGCGGGCACCTGCCCGCATTGTACTAGGGTATGTGGTGCCCGCGGTATACTTGGATATGTGGTGCCCGCGGTGTAGTTGGGTATGTGGTGCCCGCGGTGTACTAGGGTATGTGGTGCCCGCGGTATACTTGGGTATGTGGTGCCCGCGGTGTAGTTGGGTATGTGGTGCGGGCTACACATACCCTAGTACACAACGGGCATCACATACCCTAGTACACCGCGGGCACCACATACCCAACTACACCGTGGGCATCACATACCCAACTACACCGCGGGCACCACATACCCAACTACACCGCGGGCACCACATACCCAACTACACCGCGGGCATCACATACCCTAGTACACCGCGGGCATCACATACCCAACTACACCGCGGGCACCACATACCCAACTACACCGCGGGCATCACATACCCAAGTACACCGCTGGCACCACATACCCAAGTACACCGCGGGCACCACATACCCAACTACACCGCGGGCATCACATACCCAACTACAACACCTCGGGCATATACCCAAGTATACCGCGGGCACCACAATCCCAAGTACACCGCGGGCATCACATACCCAAGTACACCGCGGGCACCACATACCCTAGTACACCGCGGGCATCACATACCCTAGTATACCGCGGGCACCACATACCCAACTACACCGCGGGCACCACATACCCAAGTCCCAAGTACACCGCTATGTGGTGCCCGCGGTGTACTAGGGTATGTGGTGCCCGCGGTGTACTTGGGTATGTGGTGCCCGCGGTGTAGTTGGGTATGTGATGCCCGCGGTGTAGTTGGGTATGTGGTGCCCGCGGTATACTAGGGTATGTGGTGCCCGCGGTGTACTAGGGTATGTGGTGCCCGCGGTGTAGTTGGGTATGTGATGCCCGCGGTGTACTTGGGATTGTGGTGCCCGCGGTATACTTGGGTATATGCCCGAGGTGTTGTAGTTGGGTATGTGATGCCCGCGGTGAAGTTGGGTATGTGGTGCCCGCGGTGTACTTGGGTATGTGGTGCCAGCGGTGTACTTGGGTATGTGATGCCCGCGGTGTAGTTGGGTATGTGGTGCCCGCGGTGTAGTTGGGTATGTGATGCCCGCGGTGTACTAGGGTATGTGATGCCCGCGGTGTAGTTGGGTATGTGGTGCCCGCGGTGTAGTTGGGTATGTGGTGCCCGCGGTGTAGTTGGGTATGTGATGCCCACGGTGTAGTTGGGTATGTGGTGCCCGCGGTGTACTAGGGTATGTGATGCCCGTTGTGTACTAGGGTATGGTGTAGTTGGGTATGTGATGCCCGCGGTGTTGTTGGGTATGTTGTGCCCGCGGTGTAGTTGGGTATGTGGTGCCCGTGGTGCACCCAACTACACCGCGGGCACCACATACCCAACTACACCGCGGGCACCATACTAGGGTATGTGTAGCCCGCGGGGTATGTGGTGCCCGCGGTGTACTAGGGTATGTGATGCCCGTGGTGCCCGAGGTGTACTTGGGTATGTGGTGCCCGCGGTGTAGTTGGGTATGTGGTGCCCGCGGTGTACTAGGGTATGTGGTGCCCGCGGTGTAGTTGGGTATGTGGTGCCCGCGGTGTAGTTGGGTATGTGGTGCCCTAGGGTATGTGATGCCCGCGGTGTACTAGGGTATGTGATGCCCGCGGTGTAGTTTGGTATGTGGTGCCCGCGGTGTAGTTGGGTATGTGGCGCCCGCTGTGTACTAGGGTATGTGGTGCCCGCGGTGTAGTTGGGAATGTGATGCCCGCGGTATGTGGTGCCCGCGGTGTAGTTGGGTATGTGGTGCCCGTGGTGCACTAGGGTATGTGTAGCCCGCGGGGTATGTGGTGCCCGCGGTGTACTAGGGTATGTGATGCCCGTGGTGCCCGAGGTGTACTTGGGTATGTGGTGCCCGCGGTGTAGTTGGGTATGTGGTGCCCGCGGTGTACTAGGGTATGTGGTGCCCGCGGTGTAGTTGGGTATGTGGTGCCCGCGGTGTAGTTGGGTATGTGGTGCCCTAGGGTATGTGATGCCCGCGGTGTACTAGGGTATGTGATGCCCGCGGTGTAGTTGGGTATGTGGCGCCCGCTGTGTACTAGGGTATGTGGTGCCCGCGGTGTAGTTGGGAATGTGATGCCCGCGGTATGTGGTGCCCGCGGTGTAGTTGGGTATGTGGTGCCCGTGGTGCACTAGGGTTTGTGGTGCCCGCGGTGTACTTGGGTATGTGGGCATCACATACCCAATTATACCGTAGGCATCACATACCCAAGTACACCGCGGGCACTACATACCCAACTACACCGCGGGCACCACATACCCAAGTATACCGCGGGCACCACATACCCTAGTACACCGCGGGCACCACATACCCTAGTACACCGCGGGCACCACATACCCTAGTGCACCACGGGCACCACATACCCAACTACACCGCGGGCACCACATACCCTAGTGCACCACGGGCACCACATACCCAAGTATACCGCGGGCATTACATACCCAACTACACCGCGGGCACCACATACCCTAGTACACCGCGGGCACCACATACCCTACTACACCGCGAGCACCACATACCCTAGTACACCTCGGGCATCACATACC
This sequence comes from Ecliptopera silaceata, assembly GCA_932527185.1. Classification (NCBI taxonomy): domain Eukaryota; kingdom Metazoa; phylum Arthropoda; class Insecta; order Lepidoptera; family Geometridae; genus Ecliptopera; species Ecliptopera silaceata. The sequence goes on along the minus strand of OW052196.1, from coordinate 10,876,258 downwards.
CTAGTACACCGCGGGCACCACATACACTAGTACACCGTGGGCACCACATACCCTAGTTTACCGCGGGCACTACATACCCAACTACACCGCGGGCACCACATACCCTAGTACACCGCGGGCACCACATACCCAACTACACCGCGGGCACCACATACCCTAGTACACCGCGGGCACCACATACCCAACTACACTGCGGGCACCACATACCCAAGTATACCGCGGGCACCACATACCCTAGTCCACCGCGGGCATCACATACACAACTACACCGCGGGCACCACTAGGGTATGTGATGCCCGCGGTATACTAGGGTATGTGGTGCCCGCGGTATACTAGGGTATGTGGTGCCCGCGGTGTAGTTGGGTATGTGGTGCCCGCGGTGTACTAGGGGTATGTGGTGCCCGCGGTGTACTAGGGTATGTGGTGCCCGCGGTGTACTAGGGTATGTGGTGCCCGTGGTGCACTAGGGTATGTGGTGCCCGCGGTGTACTAGGGTATGTGGTGCCCGCGGTGTAGTTGGGTATGTGGTGCCCGCTGTGTACTAGGGTATGTGGTGCCCGCGGTGTAGTTGGGTATGTGGTGCCCGTGGTGCACTAGGGTATGTGGTGCCCGCGGTGTAGTTGGGTATGTGATGGCGGTGTACTTGGGTATGTGGTGCCCGCGGTATACTAGGGTATGTGGTGCCCGCGGTGTACTAGGGTATGTGATGCCCGCGGTGTACTAGGGTATGTGGTGCCCGTGGTGCACTAGGGTATGTGGTGCCCGCGGTATACTTGGGAATGTGGTGCCCGCGGTGTACTAGGGTATGTGGTGCCCGCGGTGTACTAGGGTATGTGGTGCCCACGGTGTAGTTCGGTAAGTGGTGCCCGCGGTATACTGGGGTATGTGGTGCCCGCGGCGTAGTTGGGTATGTGATGCCCGCGGTGTACTAGGGTATGTGGTGCCCGCGGTCCCAACTACACTGCGGGCACCACATACCCAAGTGCACCACGGGCACCACTTTTTATTTATTTATTTATTTATTTAATTTAATTAGTACGGCCTTAGCCAATTACACTAATCAACACAAGTATAAAACAACATATATGAATTAAAAATTAAAATAGCAATAGTATAAACAATTAAAAATTAAAAAACACATTATACAATGGGAACGGAAAAGATAAAATAATACCACATACCCAACTACACCGCGGGCACCACATACCCTACTACACCGCGAGCACCACATACCCTAGTACACCGCGGGCACCACATACCCAACTACACCGCGGGCACCACATACCCTACTACACCGCGAGCACCACATACCCTAGTACACCGCGGGCACCACATACCCAACTACACCGCGGGCACCACATACCCAACTACACCGCGGGCACCACATACCCAACTACACCGCGGGCACCACATACCCAACTACACCGCGGGCACCACATACCCAAGTCCCAAGTACACCGCGGGCACCACATACCCTCGCCCGCGGTGTACTAGGGTATGTGGTGCCCGCGGTGTAGTTGGGTATGTGGTGCCCGTGGTGCACTAGGGTATGTGGTGCCCGCGGTGTAGTTGGGTATGTGGCGCCCGCGGTGTAGTTGGGCTACACCGCGGGCATCACATACCCAACTACACTGCGGGCACCACATACAGGGTATGTGGTGCCCGCGGTGTAGTTGGGTATGTGGTGCCCACGGTGTAGTTGGGTATGTGGTGCCCGCGGTGTAGTTGGGTATGTGGTGCCCGCGGTATACTAGGGTATGTGGTGCCCGCGGTGTAGTTGGGTATGTGGTGCCCGCGGTGTACTAGGGTATGTGGTGCCCGAGGTGTAGTTGGGTATGTGATGCCCGCGGTGTAGTTAGGTATGTGGTGCCCGCAGTGTACATGGGTATGTGGTGCCCGCGGTGTAATAGGATATGTGGTGCCCGCGGTGTACTAGGGTATGTGGTGCCCGCGGTGTAGTTGGGTATGTGGTGCCCGCGGTGTAGTTGGGTATGTGGTGCCCGCGGTGTAGGTGCCCGCGGTGTACATGGGTATGTGGTGCCCGCGGTATACTAGGGTATGTGGTGCCCGTGGTGCACTAGGGTATATGGTGCCCGCGGTGTACTTGGGTATGTGGTGCCCGCGGTGTACTAGGGTATGTGGTGCCCGCGGTGTAGTTGGGTATGTGGTGCCCGTGGTGTACTAGGGTATGTGGTGCCCGCGGTGAAGTTAGGTATGTAGTGCCCGCGGTGTACTTGGGTATGTGATGCCCGCGGTGTACTATGGTATGTGGTGCCCGCGGTATACTTGGGTATGTGGTGCCCTTGGTATACTAGGGTTTGTGGTGCTCGCGGTGTACTAGGGTATGGGTGCCCGCGGTGTACTAGGGTATGTGGTGCCCTAGGGTATGTGGTGCCCGCGGTATACTTGGGTATGTGGTGCCCGCGGTGTAGTTGGGTATGTGATGCCTACTGTGTACTAGGGTATGTGATGCCCGAGGTGTACCGCGGTATACTAGGGTATGTGATGCCCGCGGTGCACTAGAGTATGTGGTGCCCGCGGTATACTTGGGTATGTGGTGCCCGCGGTGTACTAGGGTATGTGGTGCCCACCGCGGGCACCACATACCCAACTACACCGCGGGCACACCGCGGGCATCACATACCCAACTACACCGCGGGCACCACATACCCAACTACACCGCGGGCACCACATACAGGGTATGTGGTGCCCGCGGTATACTAGGGTATGTGGTGCCCGCGGTATACTTGGGTATGTGGTGCCCGCGGTGTACTAGGGTATGAGGTGCCCGCGGTGTACTAGGGTATGTAGTGCCCGCGGTGTACTAGGGTATGTGATGCCCGCGGTTTACTTGGGACTTGGATATGTGGTATACTTGGGTATGTGGTGCCCGCGGTGTAGTTGGGTATGTGATGCCCGAGGTGTACTTGGGTATGTGGTGCCCGCAGTGTACTAGGGTATGTGGTGCCCGAGGTGTACTTGGGAATGTGGTGCCCGCGGTGTACTAGGGTATGTGATGCCCGAGGTGTACTTGGGTATGTGGTGCCCGCGGTGAACTAGGGTATGTGGTGCCCGCAGTGTACTAGGGTATGTGGTGCCCGCGGTGTAGTTGGGTATGTGATGCCCGCAGTGTACTAGGGTATGTGGTGCCCGCGGTGTAGTTGGGTATGTGATGCCCGCGGTATACTTGGGTATGTGATGCCCGCGGTTTACTAGGGTATGAGGTGCCCGCGGTATACTTGGTATGTGGTGCCCGCGGTGTTGTTGGGTATGTGATGCCCTGGTGCCCGCGGTGTACTATGGTATGTGGTGCCCGGTGTACTTGGGTATGCCCGCGGTGTACTAGGGTATGTGGTGCCCGCGGTGTACGTGGGTATGTGGTGCCCGTGGTGTACTAGGGTATGTGGTGCCCGCAGTGTAGTTGGGTATGTGGTGCCCGCGGTGTAGTTGGGTATGTGATGCCCGCGATACCCAAGTACACCGCGGGCACCACATACCCTGTACTAGGGTATGTGGTGCCCCGCGGGCACCACATACCCTAGTACACCGCGGGCACCACATACCCTAGTACACCGCGGGCACCACATACCCAGTGCCCGCGGTGTACTAGAGTATGTGGTGCCCGCGGTATACTTGGGTATGTGGTGCCCGCGGTGTACTAGGGTATGTGATGCCCGAGGTGTATTTGGGTATGTGGTGCCCGCGGTGTAGTTGGGTATGTGATGCCCGTGGTGCACTAGGGTATGTGGTGCCCGCGGTATACTAGGGTATGTGGTGCCCGCGGTGTAGTTGGGTATGTGGTGCCCGCGGTGTACTAGGGTATGTAGTGCCCGCGGTGTAGTTGGCTAACTACACCGCGGGCACCACATACCCTAGTACACCGCGGGCACCACATACCCACCTACACCGTGGGCATCGGGCACCACACACCCAATTACACCGCGGGCACCACATACCCCTAGTGCACCACGGGCACCACATACCCAACTACACCGCGGGCACCACATACCCTAGTATACCGCGGGCACCACATACCCAACTACACCGCGGGCACCACATACCCAACTACACCGTGGGCACCACATACCCAACTACACCGCGGGCACCACATACCCTAGTGCACCGCGGGCATCACATACCCTCGTACACCGCGGGCACCCTAGTGCACCGCGGGCACCACCCTACTACACCGCGAGCACCACATACCCTAGTACACCGCGGGCACCACATACCATAGTACACCAACTACACCGCGGGCACCACAGGGCACCACATACCCTGGTACACCGCGGGCACTACATACCCTAGTATACCGCGGGCACTACATACCCTAGTACACCGCGGGCACCACATACCCTAGTGCACCACGGGCACCACATACCCTTGTACACTGCGGTGTACTAGGAATGCCCGCGGTATACTTGGGTATGTGGTGCCCGTGGTGTATGGTGCCCGCGGTGTACTAGGGTATGTGGTGCCCGAGGTGTAGTTGGGTATGTGGTGCCCGCGGTGTACGAGGGTATGTGAGCGGTGTACTAAGGTATGAGGTGCCGGGTATGTGGTGCCCGCGATGTACTAGGGTATGTGGTGCCCACCACATACCCAACTACACTGCGGGCACCACATACCCAACTACACCGCGGGCACCACATACCCTAGTACACCGCGAGCATCACATACCCTAGTACACTGCGGGCACCACATACCCTACACCGCGGGCATCACATACCCAACTACACCACGGGCACCACATACCCTAGTACACCGCGGGCACCACATACCCAACTACACCGCGGGCATCACATACCCTAGTACACCGCGGGCATTACATACCCAAGTACACCGCGGGCACCACATACCCTAGTACACCGCGGGCACCACATACCCAACTACACCGCGGGCACCACATACCCTAGTACACCGCGGGCATCACATACCCAATGACACCGCGGGCATCACATACCCAACTACACCGCGGGCACCACATACCCAACAACACCGCGGGCACCACATACCCTAGTACACCGCGGGCACCACATACCCTAGTACACCGCGGGCACCACATACCCAAGTATACCGCGGGCACCACATACCCTAGTACACCGCGGGCACCACACACCCAACTACACCGCGGGCACCACATACCCAAGTACACCGCGGGCACCACATACCCAAGGCACCACATACCCAACTACACCGCGGGCAGCACCACATACCCAACTACACCGTGGGCATCATATACCCTAGTACACCGCAGGCATCACATACCCAACTTCACCGCGGGCATCACATACCCAAGTATACCGCGGGCACCACATACCCTAGTACACCGCGGGCACCACATACCCTAGTACACCGCGGGCACCACTTACCCTAGTGGGTATGTGGTGCCCGCGGTGTACTAGGGTATGTGGTGCCCAACTACACCTCGGGCATCACATACCCAACTAGAACACCGCGGTCATCACATATACCGCGGGCACTACATACCCAACTACACCGCGGGCACCACATACCCTAGTACACCGCGGGCACCACATACCCAACTACACCGCGGGCACCACATACCCAAGTACACCACGGGCATCACATACCCTAGTATACCGCGGGCACCACATACCCTAGTACACCGCGGGCACCACATACCCTAGTACACCGCGGGCACCACATACCGTAGTACACCGCGGGCACCACATACCCTAGTACACCGCGGGCACCACTTACCGAACTACACCGTGGGCACCACATACCCAAGTATACCGCGGGCACTACATACCCAACTACACCGCGGGCACCACATACCCTAGTACACCACGGGCATCACATACCTAACTACACTGCGGGCACCACATACCCTAGTACACCGCGGGCACCACATACCCAAGTATACCGCGGGCACCACATACCCTAGTACAATGCGGGCACTACATACCCTAGTGCACCGTGGGCACCACATACCCTAGTACACCGCGGGTACACATACCCTAGTACACCGTGGGCACCACATACCCACCCAACTACACCGCGGGCACCACATACCCAAGTATACCGCGGGCACTACATACGTATGTGGTGCCCGTGGTGCACTAGGGTATGTGGTGCCCGCGGTGTAGTATGTGGTGCGTTGGGTATGTGGTGCCCGTGGTGCACTAGGGTATGATGTGCCCGCTGTATACTAGGGTATGTGGTGCCCACGGTGTACTAGGGTAAGTGGTGCCCGCGGTGTACTAGGGTATGTGATGCCCGTGGTGCACTAGGGTATGAGGTGCCCGCGGTGTTGTTGGGTATGTGGTGCCCGCGGTGTACTAGGGTATGTGGTGCCCGTGGTGCACTAGGGTATGTGGTCAGCGGGCACCACATACGGGTAGTACACGCGGGTAGTACACCGCGGGCATCACATACCCTAGTAAACCAAAGGCATCACATACCCAACTACACCGCGGGGTGCCCGCGGTGTAGTTGGGTATGTGGTGCCCGCGGTGTAGTTGGGTATGTGGTGCCCGCGGTGTTCTAGGGTATGTGATGCCCGCGGTATACTTGGGTATGTGGTGCCCGCGGTGCACTAGGGTATGTGGTGCCCGTTGTGTACCAGGGTATGTGGTGCCCCCGGTATACTTAGGTATGTGGTGCGTATGTGGTGCCCCTACACCGCGGGCACCACATACCCTAGTACACCGCGGGCACCACATACCCAAGTACACCGCGGGCATCACATACCCAACTACACCGCGGGCACCACATACCCTCGTACACCGCGAGCACCACATACCCTAGTACACCGTGGGCATCACATACCCTAGTACACCGCGGGCACCACATACCCTAGTACACCGCGGGCACCACATACCCAAGTACACCGCGGGCATCACATACCCAACTACACCGCGGGCACCATAGTATACCGCGGGCACCACATACCCAACTACACCGCGGGCACCACATACCCAACTACACCGCGGGGTATGTGGTGCCCCGCGGTGTACCCTAGTGCACCACGGGCACCACATACCCAACTACACCGCGGGCACCACATACGTATGTAGTGCCCGCGGTGTACTAGGGTATGTGATGCCCGAGGTGTACTAGGGTGTGTGGTGCCCGCGGTGTACTAGGGTATGTGGTGCCCGCTGTATACTAGGGTATGTGGTGCCCGCGGTGTACTAGGGTATGTGGTGCCCGCGGTGCACTAGGGTATGTGATGCCCGCGGTGTAGTTGGGTATGTGATGCCCGTGGTGCCCGCGGTGTACTTGGGTATGTGGTGCCCGCGGTATACTTGGGTATGTGGTGCCCGCGGTGTAGTGCGGTGTACTAGGGTGTGTGGTGCCCGCGGTGTACTAGGGTATGTGGTGCCCGCTGTATACTAGGGTATGTGGTGCCCGCGGTGTACTAGGATATGTGTTGGGTATGTGGTGCCCGCGGTGTACTTGGGTATGTGGTGCCCGCGGTGTACGAGGGTATGTGATGCCCGCGGTATACTAGGGTATGTGATGCCCGCGGTGTACTAGGGTATGTGGTGCCCGCAGTGTACTAGGGTATGTGATGCCCGCGGTGTACTTGGGTATGTGGTGCCCGCGGTGTACTATGGTATGTGGTGCCCGCGATGTACATGGGTATGTGGTGCCCGCGGTATACTTGGGTATGTGATGCCCGCGGTATACTTGGGTATGTGGTGCCCGCGGTGCACTAGGGTATGTGGTGCCCGCATTGTACTAGGGTATGTGGTGCCCGCGGTGTAATGGGGTACGTGATGCCCGAGGTGTAGTTGGGTATGTGGTGCCCGCAGTGTACTAGGGTATGTGGTGCCCGCGGTGTAGTTGGGTATGTGATGCCCGCGGTGTAGTTGGGTATGTGATGCCCGCGGTATACTGGGGTATGTGGTGCCCGCGGTATACTAGGGTATGTGGTGCCCGCGGTGTACTTGGGTATGTAGTGCCCGCGGTGTACTAGGGTATGTGGTGCCCGTGGTGCATCACATACCCTCGTACACCGCGGGCACCACATACCCTAGTACACCGCGGGCACCACATACCCAACTACACCGCGGTGTAGTTGGGTATGTGATGCCCGCGGTGTAGTTGGGTATGTGGTGCCCGCGGTGTACTAGGGTATGTGGTGCCCGCGGTGTACGAGGGTATGTGATGCCCGCGGTGTACTAGGGTATGTGGTGCCCGCGGTGTACTAGGGTATGTGATGCCCGCGGTGTAGTTGGGTATGTGATGCCCGCGATGTACTAGGGTATGTGGTGCCCGCGGTGTACTAGTGGGTGAAGTTGGGACTTAGGTATGTGGTGCCCGCGGTGTTGTTGGGTATGTAATGCCCGTGGTGCACTAGGGTATGTGGTGCCCGCAGTGTAGTTGGGTATGTGGTGCCCGCGGTGTACTAGGGTATGTGGTGCCCGCGGTGTACTAGGGTATGTGATGCCCGCGGTGTACTAGGGTATGTGGTGCCCGCGGTGTACTAGGGTATGTGATGCCCGCGGTGTACTAGGGTATGTGGTGCCCGCGGTGTAGTTAGGTATGTGGTGCCCGCGGTGTACTAGCCTGCGGTGTACTAGGGTATGTGATGCCCGCGGTGTAGTTGGGTATGTGGTGCCCGTGGTGCACTAGGGTATGTGGTGCCCACGGTGTAGTGCCCGCGGTGTACTAGGGTATGTGGTGCCACCGGTGTAGTTGGGTATGTGGTGCCCGCGGTATATTTGGGTATGTGGTGCCCACGGTGTACTTGGGTATGTGGTGCCCGCGGTGTACTAGGGTATGTGGTGCCTGCGGTATACTTGGGTATGTGGTGCCCGCGGTATACTTGGGTATGTGGCGGTGTACTGGGGTATGTGGTGCCCGCGGTGTACTAGGATATGTGATGCCCGCAGTGTACTTGCGTATGTAGTGCCCGCGGTATAGTTGGGTATGTGGTGTACCCTAGTACACCGCGGGCACCACAAACCCTTACACCGCAGGCATCACACGCGGTGTAGTTGGGTATGTGGTGCCCGCGGTGTAGTTGGGTATGTGATGTTCGCGGTGTACTAGGGTATGTGATGCCCGCGGTGTAGTTGGGTATGTGGTGCCCGCGGTGTAGTTGGGTATGTGATGCCCGCGGTATACTAGGGTATGTGGTGCCCGCGGTGTACTAGGGTATGTGGTGCCCGCGGTGTACTAGGGTATGTGGTGCCCGCGGTGTAGTTGGGTATGTGGTGCCCGCGGTGTACGAGGGTATGTGGTGCCCGCTGTGTACTAGGGTATGTGGTGCCCGCGGTGTAGTTGGGTATGTGGTGCCCGCGGTGTAGTTGGGTATGTGGTGCCCGCGGTGTACTAGGGTATGTGGTGCCCGCGGTATACTTGGGTATGTGGTGCCCGCGGTGTACTAGGATATGTGATGCCCGCGGTGTAGTTGGGTATGTGGTGCCCGCGGTGTACTAGGGTATGTGATGCCACCGGTGTACTAGGGTATGTGGTGCCCGCGGTGTACTTGGGTATGTGGTGCCCGCGGTGTAGTTGGGTATGTGGTGCCCGCGGTGTAGTTGGGTATGTGGTGCCCGCGTTGTACTAGGGTATGTGATGCCCGCATTGTACTAGGGTATGTGGTGCCCGCGGTGTACTAGGGTATGGGGCACCACATACCCTAGTGCACCGCGGGCACCACATACCCATCACATACCTAACTACACCGCGGGCACCACATATAGGGTATGTGATGCCCGGTATGTGGTGCCCGCGGTGTACTTAGGTATGTGATGCCCGCGGTGTACTATAGTATGTGGTGCCCGCGGTGTAGTTGGGTATGTGGTGCCCGCGGTGTAGTTGGGTATGTGATGCCCGCGGTGTACTTAGGTATGTGATGCCCGCGGTGTACTATAGTATGTGGTGCCCGCGGTGTACTAGGGTATGTGGTGCCCACAATGCGGGCACCACATACCCTAGTACACCGCGGGCACCACATACCCTAGTACACCGCACTACACCGCGGGCACCACATACCCTAGTATGCCCGCGGTATACTAGGGTATGTGGTGCCCGCGATGTAGTTGGGTATGTGGTGCCCGCGGTGTACTAGGGTATGTGGTGCCCGCGGTGTAGTTGGGTATGTGGTGCCCGCGGTATACCCCAGTATACCGCGGGCACCACATACCCTAGTATACCGTGGGCACCACATACCCTCGTACACCGCGGGCACCACATACCCTAGTACACCGCGGGCACCACACCGCGGGCACCACATACCCTAGTACACCGCGGGCACTACATACCCAACTACACCGTATGTGGTGCCCGTGGTGCACTAGGGTATGTGGTGCCCGTGGTGTAGTTGGGTATGTGGTACCCGCGGTGTACTGGGGTATGTGGTGCCCGCGGTGTACATGGGTGATGCCCGCGGTATACTTGGGTATGTAATGCCCGCGGTGTAGTTGGGCACCACATAGCCTAGTACACCGCGGGCACCACATACCCTAGTACACCGCGGGCACCACGTACCCTAGTACACCGCGGGCACCACATACCCTAGTACACCGCGGGCACCACATACCCAAGTATACCGCGGGCATCACATACCCTAGTACACCGCGGGCACCACATACCCAACTACACCGCGGGCATCACATACCCATGTACACCGTGGGCACCACATACCCTAGTACACCGCGGGCACCACATACCCTAGTGCACCACGGGCACCACATACCCTAGTACACCTCGGGCATCACATACCCTAGTACACCGCGGGCACCACATATCCTAGTACACCGCGGGCACCACATACCCTAGTATACCGTGGGCACCACATACCCTAGTACACCGCGGGCACCACATACCCTAGTGCACCACGGGCACCACATACCCTAGTACACCTTGGGCATCACATACCCTAGTACACCGCGGGCACCACATATCCTAGTACACCGCGGGCACCACATACCCTAGTATACCGTGGGCACCACATACCCTAGTACACCGCGGGCACCACATACCCTAGTGCACCACGGGCACCACATACCCTAGTACACCTCGGGCATCACATACCCTAGTACACCGCGGGCACCACATACCCTAGTACACCGCGGGCACCACATACCCTAGTATACCGTGGGCACCACATACCCTAGTACACCGCGGGCACCACATACCCTAGTACACCACGGGCACCACATACCCTAGTACACCGCGGGCATCACATACCCTAGTACACCGCGGGCACCACATATCCTAGTACACCGCGGGCACCACATACCCTAGTATACCGTGGGCACCACATACCCTAGTACACCGCGGGCACCACATACCCTAGTGCACCACGGGCACCACATACCCTAGTACACCGCGGGCACCACACATACCCAACTACACCGCGGGCATCTTGGGTATGTGGTGCCCGTGGTGTACTTGGGTATGTGGTGCCCGCGGTGTAGTAGGGTATGTGGTGCCCGCGGTGTAGTTGGGTATGTGGTGCCCGCGGTATAGGTGGTGCCCGCGGTGTACTTGGGTATGTAGTGCCCGTGGTGCACTTGGGTATGTGGTGCCCGCGGTATACTTGGGTATGTGGTGCCCACGGTGTACATGGGTATGTGGTGCCCGCGGTGTACATGGGTATGTGGTGCCCGTGGTGTAATAGGGTACGTGGTGCCCCACATACCCTAGTGCACCACGGGCACCACATACCCTCGTACACCGCGGGCACCACATACCCTAGTGCACCACGGGCACCACATACCCAACTACACCGCGGGCACCACATACCCAAGTATACCGCGGGCACCACATACCCCAGTAGTATGTGGTGCCCGTGGTGCACTAGGGGTGTAGTTGGGTATGTGGTGCCCGCGGTGTAGTTGGGTATGTGATGCCCGCGGTGTACGAGGGTATGGTGGTGCCCGCGGTGTACTGGGGTATGTGGTGCCCGCGGTGTACTAGGGTATGTGGTGCCCGCGGTGTACTGGGGTATGTGGTGCCCGCGGTGTACTATACCGCGGGCACCACATACCCTAGTACACCGCGGGCACCACATACCCTATGTACATCGCGGGCATCACATACCCTAGTACACCGCGGGCACCACATACCCTAGTACACCGCGGGCACCACATACCCCGCGGGCACCACATACCCTAGTACACTCTGCGGGCACCACATACCCATGTACACCGCGGGCACCACATACTACACCGCGGGACACCACGGGCACCACATACCCAAGTACACCGCGGGCACCACATACCCAACTACACCGCGGGCACCACATACCCAACTACACCGCGGGCACCACATACCCTATACCCATGTACACTGCGGGCACCACATACCCAACTACACCACGGGCACCACACACCCTAGTACACCGCGGGCACCACATAGTATACCGCGGGCACCACATACACAACTACACCGCGGGCACCACTAGGGTATGTGGTGCCCGCGGTGCACTAGGGTATGAAGTGCCCGCGGTGTACTAGGGTATGTGGTGCCCGCGGTGTAGTTGGGTATGTGGTGCCCGAGGTGTACTTGGGAATGTGGTGATGCCCGCGGTGTACTGGGGTATGTGGTGCCTGGTGCCCGCGGTATACTTGGGTATATGGTGCCCGCGGTGTAGTTGGGTATGTGGTGCCCGCGGTGTAGTTGGGTATGTGGTGCCCGTGGTATAGGGCACCACATACCCAACTACACCGCGGGCATCACATACCCTAGTACACCGCGGGCATATGTGATGCCCGCGGTGTAGTTGGGTATGTGATGCCCGCAGTGTAGTTGGGTATGTGGTGCCCGCGGTGTAGTTGGGTATGTGGTGCCCGCGGCCCGTGGTGTACTTGGGTATGTGATGTATGTAGTGCCCGCGGTGTACTTGGGTATGTTGTGCCCGCGGTGTCGGTGTACATGGGTATGTGATGCCCGTGGTGCACCCAACTACACCGCGGGCACCACATACCCTCGTACACAGCGGGCACCACATACCCTAGTGCACCACGGGCACCACATACCCTAGTACAACCCAACTACACCGCGGGCACTACATACCCAACTACACCGCGGGCATCACATACCCAACTACACCACGCGGTCATCACATACCCTAGTACACCCGCAGTGTAGTTGGGTATGTGATGCCCGTGGTACACCGCGGGCACCACATACCCCAGTATACCGCGGGCACCACATACCCTAGTACACCGCGGGCACCACATACCCAACTACACCGCGGGCATCACATACCCAAGTACACCGCGGGCATCACATACCCAACTACACCGCGGGCACCACATACCCAACTACACGCGGGCACCACGTACACCGAGGGCACCACATACCCTAGTACACCGCGGGCATCACATACCCTAGTACACCGCGGTATACTAGGGTATGTGGTGCCCGCGGTGTACTAGGGTATGTGGTAGTTGGGTATGTGGTGCGTACACCGCGGGCATCACATACCCTAGTAGTACACCGCGGGCATCACATACCCAACTACACCGCGGGCACCACATACCCTAGTGCACCACGGGCACCACATACGTATGTAGTGCCCCACATACCCAACTACACTGCGGGCACCACATACCCAACTACACCGCGGGCACCACATACTCTAGTACACCGCGGGCACCACATACCCAAGTATACCGCGGGCACCACATACCCTAGTATACCACGGGCATCACATACCCAACTACACTGCGGGCATCACATACCCAAGGGTATGTGGTGCCCGCGGTATACTGGGGTATGTGGTGCCCGCGGTGTACTAGGGTATGTGGTGCCCGCGGTGTAGTTGGGTATGTGGTGCCCGTGGTGCACTTGGGTATGTGGTGCCCGTGGTGTACGAGGGTATGTGGTGCCCGCAGTGTAGTTGGGTATGTGATGCCCGCGGTATACTAGGGTATGTGGTGCCCGCGGTGTAGTTGGGTATGTGGTGCCCGCGGTGTAGTTGGGTATGTGGTGCCCGAGGTGCCAAGTATACCGCGGGCAACACCGTGGGCACCACATACCCTTGTACACCGCGGTGTAGTTGGGTATGTGGTGCCCGCGGTGTAGTTGGGTATGTGGTGCCCGCGGTGTAGTTGGGTATGTGGTGCCCGCGGTATACTAGGGTATGTGGTGCCCGCGGTGTACTAGGGTATGTGGTGCCCGCGGTGTACTAGGGTATGTGGTGCCCGCGGTGTACTAGGGTATGTGGTGCCCGCGGTGTTGTTGGGTATGTGATGCCCGCTGTGCACTAGGGTATGTGGTGCCCGCGGTCGCAGTGTAGTTGGGTATGTGGTATGTGGTGCCCGTGGTGCACTAGGGTATGTGGTGCCCGCGGTGCACTAGGGTATGTGATGCCCGCGGTGTACTAGGGTATGTGATGCCCGAGGTGTACACCCAAGTACACCGCGGGCACACATACCCAAGTATACCGCTGGCACCACATACCCAACTACACCGCGGGCACCACATACCCTAGTGCACCACGGGCACCACATACCCTAGTACACCGCGGGCATCACATACCCAAGTACACCGCGGGCACCACATACCCTAGTACAATGCGGGCACCACATACCCAAGTACACCTCGGGCATCACATACCCAACTACACCGCGGGCATCACATACCCTCGTACACCGCGGGCACCACATACCCAAGTACACCGCGGGCACCACATACCCTAGTACACCGCGGGCATCACGTATGTACACCGCGACATACCCAACTACACCGCGGGCACCACATACCCATGTACACTGCGGGCACCACATACCCTAGTACACCGCGGGCACCACATACCCAACTACACCGCGGGCACCACATACCCCAGTACACCGCGGGCACCACATACCCTAGTACACCGCGGGCACCACATACCCTAGTACACCGCGGGCACCACATACCCTAGTACACCGCGGGCACCACATACCCTAGTACACCGCGGGCACCACATACCTTGTACACCGCGGGCATCACATACCCTAGTACACCGCGGGCACCACATACCCAACTACACCGCGGGCACCACATACCCTAGTACACCGCGGGCATCACATACCCTAGTACACCGCGGGCACCACATACCCTAGTACACCGCGGGCACCACATACCCAACTACACCGCGGGCACCACATACCCTAGTACACCGCGGGCATTACATACCCTAGTACACCGCGGGCACCACATACCCTAGTACACCTCGGGCACCACATACCCAACTACACCGCGGGCACCACATACCCAATTATACCGCGGGCACCACATACCCTAGTACACCGCGGGCACCACATACCCTGGTACACCGCGGGCACCGCGGGCACCACATACCCTAGTACACCGCGGGCACCACATACCCTAGTACACCGCGGGCACCACATACCCTAGTACACCGCGGGCATCACATACCCTCGTACACCACGGGCACCACATACCCTAGTACACCGCGGGCACCACATACCCAACTACACCGCGGGCACCACACGGGCACCACATACCCTAGTACACCGCGGGCACCACATACCCTAGTACACTGCGGGCACCACATACCCAAGTACCCTAGTACACCGCGGGCACCACATACCCTAGTACACCGCGGGCACCACATACCCAAGTATACCGCGGGCACCACATACCCAAGGCACCACATACCCTAGTACACCGTGGGCACCACATACCCACCCAACTACACCGTGGGCATCACATACCCAACTACACCGCGGGCATCGCGGGCACCACATACCCCGCGGGCTACACATACCCTAGTACACTGCGGGCCCGCGGTATACTTGGGTATGTGGTGCCCGCGGTGTAGTTGGGTATGACTACACCGCAGGCACCACATACCCTAGTACACCGCGGGCACGGTGTACTAGGGTATGTGGTGCCCGCGGTGTACTAGGGTATGTGGTGCCCGCGGTGTACTAGGGTATGTGGTGCCCGCGGTGTACATCCGCGGGCATTACATACCTAACTACACCGCGGGCACCACATACCCAAGTATACGGGCACCACATACCCAACTACACCGCGGGCACCACATACCTTAGTACACCGCGGGCACCACATACCCTAGTACACCGCGGGCATCACATACCCTAGTACACCGCGGGCACCACATACCCAACTACACCGCGGGCACCACATACCCTCGTACACCGCGGTGTTGTTGGGTATGTGATGCCCGCGGTGTACTAGGGTATGTGTACTTGGGTATGTGATGCCCGCGGTGTAGTTGGGTATGTGGTGCCCGCGGTGTACATGGGTATGTGATGCCCGCGGTGTACTAGGGCATCACATACCCAACTACACCGCGGGCACCACATACCCAACTACACTGCGGGCACCACATACCCAACTACACCGCGGGCACCACATACCCTAGTACACCGCGGGCACCACATACCATAGTACACCGCGGGCACCACATACCCGTACACCTCGGGCATGCCCGCGGTGTAGTTGGGTATGTGGTGCACCGCGGGCACCACATAATCATGTACACTGCGGGCACCACATACCCTAGTGCACCACGGGCACCACATACCCAAGTGCACCACGGGCACCACATACCCTAGTACACCGCGGGCACCACAGGTATGTGGTGCCCGCGGTGTACTTGGGTATGTGATGCCCGCGGTGTACCATACCCTAGTACACCGCGGGCATCACATACCCAAGTACACCGCGGGCACCACATACCCTAGTGCACCACGGGCACCACATACCCTAGTATACCGCGGGCACCACATACCCAACTACACCGCGGGCATGGTGCCCGCGGTGTACTAGGGTATGTGGTGCCCGCGGTGTACTAGGGTATGTGGTGCCCGCGGTGTACTTGGGTATGTGATGCCCGCGGTGTACTAGGGTATGTGATGCCCGCGGTGTAGTTGGGTATGTGATGCCCGTGGTGCACTAGGGTATGTGGTGCCCGCGGTGTACTAGGGTATGTGGTGCCCGCGGTGTACTAGGGTATGTGGTGCCCGCGGTGTACCAGGGTATGTGATGCCCGCGGTGTACTTGGTGCCCGCGGTGTACTAGGGTATGTGGTGCCCGTGGTGTACTAGGGTATGTGATGCCCGCGGTGTACTAGGGTATGTGGTGCCCGCGGTGTACTTGGGTATGTGGTGCCCGCGGTGTAGTTGGGTATGTGGTGCCCGCGGTGTAGTTGGGTATGTGGTGCCCGCGGTGTACTAGGGTATGTGATGCCGCGGGCACCACATACCCTAGTACACCGCGGGCACCACATACCCAAGGTATGTGGTGCCCGCGGTGTACCACCACATACCCTAGTACACAGCGGGCACCACCACATACCCTAGTATACCGCGGGCACCTCATACCCTAGTACACCGCGGGCCACATACCCTAGTGCACCACGGGCACCACATACCCTAGTACACCTCGGGCATCACATACCCTAGTACACCGCGGGCACCACATACCCTAGTACACCGCGGGTACCACATACACATATCCTAGTACACCGCGGGCATCACATACCCTAGAACACCGCGGGCACTACATACCCTAGCATACCCTAGTACACCGCGGGCACCACATACCCTAGTACACCGTACACCGCGGGCACCACATACCCAAGTACACTGCGGGCATCACATATCCTAGTACACCACGGTATGTGATGACCGCGGTGTAGTTAGGTATGTGGTGCCCGCGGTGTACATGGGTATGTGATGCCCGCGGTGTAGTTGGGTGTGTGGTGCCCAAGGTTTACAGGGGTATGTGGTGCCCGTTGTGTACTAGGGTATGTGATGCCCGCGGTGTAGTTGGGTATGTGGTGCCCGCGGTGTAGTTGGGATGTGGTGCGGGCATCACATATGCCCGCGGTGTACTTGGGTATGTGGTGCCCGCGGTATACTAGGGTATGTGGTGCCCGCCGTGTAGTTGGGTATGTGATGCCCGCGGTGTAGTTGGGTATGTGGTGCCCGCGGTGTAGTTGGGTATGTGATGCCCGCGGTATACTGGGGTATGTGGTGCCCGCGGTGTACGAGGAACTACACCGCGAGCACCACATACCCTAATACACCGCGGGCACCACATAGCCTAGTACACCGCGGGCATCACATACCCAACTACACCACGGGCACTACACCGCGAGCACCACAAACCCTAGTACACCGCGGGCACCACATACCCTAGTACACCGCGGGCATCACATACCCAACTACACCGCGGGCACCACATACCCAACTACACCGCGGGCACCACATACCCTAGTACACCGCGACTACACCGCGGGCACCACATACCTTAGTACACCGCGGGCACCACATACCCTAGTACACCACGGGCACCACATACCCAACTACACCACGGGCACCACATACCCAAGTATACCGCGGGCATCACATACCATAGTATTGGGTGTGTGGTGCCCGCAGTGTACTAGGGTATGTGGTGCCCGCGGTATACATGGGTATGTGGTGCCGCGGTGTACTAGGGGGGTAAGAGATGCCCGCAGTGTACTAGGGTATGTGGTGCCCGTGGTGTAGTTGGGTATGTGATGCCCGCGGTGTACTTGGGTATGTGATGCCCGCGATGTACTTGGGTATATGATGCCCGCGGTATACTTGGGTATGTGGTGCCCGCGGTGTAGTTGGGTATGTGGTGCCCGCGGTGTAGTTGGGTATGTGATGCCCGCGGTGTACTAGGGTATTTGGTGCCTGCAGTGTACTAGGGTATGTGGTGCCCGCGGTGTACTAGGGTATGTGGTGCCCGCGGTGTACTAGGGTATGTGGTGCCCGTGGTGCTGCCCGCGGTGTACTTGGGTATGTAGTGCCCGCGGTGTACTAGGGTATGTGATGCCCGCGGTGTACTTGGGACTTGGGTATGTGGTGCCCGCGGTGTACTAGGGTATGTAGTGCCCGCGGTGTACTAGGGTATGTGATGCCCGTGGTGCACTAGGGTATGTGGTGCCCGCGGTGTAGTTGGGTATGTGGTGCCCGCGGTGTACTAGGGTATGTGGTGCCCGCGGTGTACTAGGGCTACACCGCGGGCACCACATACCCAACTACACCGCGGGCACCACATACCCAACTACACCGCGGGCACCACATACCCTAGTGCACCACGGGCATCACATACCCAACTACAACGCGGGCACCACATACCCAAGTATACCGCGGGCACCACATACCCTAGTACACCGCGGGCACCACATACCCTAGTACACCGCGGGCACCACATACCCTAGTACACCGCGGGCATCACATACCCTAGTACACCACGGGCACCACATACCCTAGTACACCGCGGGCACCAAGTACACCGCGGGCATCACATACCCTGGTACACCGCGGGCACCACATACCCTAGTACACCGCGGGCACCACATACCCTAGTACACCGCAGGCACCACATACCCTAGTATACCGCGGGCACCACATTCCCAAATACACCGCGGGCATCACATACCCAACTACACCGCGGGCACCACATACCCTAGTACACCGCAGGCACCACATACCCTAGTATACCGCGGGCACCACATACCCAAATACACCGCGGGCATCACATACCCAACTACACCGCGGGCACCACATACCCTAGTACACCGCAGGCACCACATACCCTAGTATACCGCGGGCACCACATACCCAACTACACTGCGGGCACCACATACCCAACTACACCGCGGGCACCACATACCCAACTACACCGCGGTCACCACATACCCTAGTACACCGCGGGCACCACATACCCAACTACACCGCGGGCACCACATACCCTAGTACACCGCGGGCACCACATACCCAACTACACCGCGGGCACCACATACCCTAGTGCACCACGGGCATCACATACCCAACTACAACGCGGGCACCACATACACAACTACACCGGTGGCATCACATACCCTAGTACACCGCGGGCACCACATACCCTAGTGCACCACGGGCACCACATACCCAAGTATACCGCGGGCACCACATACCCTAGTACACCGCGGGCACCACATACCCAACTACACCGCGGGCACCACATACCCTAGTGCACCACGGGCATCACATACCCTAGTACACCGCGGGCACTACATACCCTAGTACACCGCGGGCACCACATACCCAAGTCCCAAGTACACCGCGGGCATCACATACCCTAGTACACCGCGGGCACTACATACCCAAGTACACCGCGGGCAGCACCACGGGCACCACATACCCTAGTACACCGCGGGCACCACATACCCTAGTACACCGCGGGCACCACATACCCTAGTACACTGCAGGCACCAAATACCCTAGTACACCGCGGGCATCACATACCCAACTACACCGCGGGCACCACATACCCAACTACACCGCGGGCACCACATACCCAAGTATACCGCGGGCATCATATACCCAAGTACATCGCGGGCATCACATACCCAAGTACACCGCGGGCATCACATACCCAACTACACCACGGGCACCACATACCCTAGTACACCGCGGGCATCACATACCCTCGTACACCGCGGGCACCACATACCCTAGTACACCGCGGGCACCACATACCCAAGTACACCGCGGGCATCACATACCCAACTACACCGCGGGCATCACATACCCAACACATACCCAACTACACCGCGGGCACCACATACCCTAGTCCACCGCGGGCACCACATACCCTAGTACACCGCGGGCACCACGTACCCTATTACACCGCGGGCACCACATACCCTAGTACACCGCGGGCATCACATACCCAACTACACCGCGGGCATCATATACCTAAGTAAACCGCGGGCACCACATACCCAAGTACACCGCGGGCACCACATACCCAAGTATACCGCGGGCACCACATACCCAAGTACACCGCGGGCGTATGTGGTGCCCGCGGTGTAGTTGGGTATGTGGTGCCCGCGGTGTAGTTGGGTATGTGGTGCCCGCGGTGTAGTTGGGTATGTAGTGCCCGCGATGTACATGGGTATGTGGTGCCCGCGGTGAAGTTGGGTATGTGGTGCCCGTGGTGCACTAGGGTATGTGGTGCCCACGGTGTAGTTGGGTATGTGGTGCCCGCGGTGTAGTTGGGTATGTGATGCCCGAGGTGTACTTGGGTATGTGGTACCCGCGGTGTACTAGGGTATGTGATACCCGCGGTGTAGTTGGGTATGTGGTGCCCGCGGTGTACTAGGGTATGTGGTGCCCGCGGTGTACTAGGGTATGTGGTGCCCGCGGTGTACTAGGGTATGTGGTGCCCGCGGTGTACTAGGGTATGTGGTGCCCGTGGTGCACTAGGGTATGTGGTGCCCGCGGTGTACTAGGGTATGTGGTGCCCGCGGTGTAGTTGGGTAGGGTATGTGGTGCCCGCGGTATACTTGGGTATGTGGTGCCCGCGGTGTAGTTGGGTATGTGGTGCCCGCGGTATACTTGGGTATGTGGTGCCCGCGGTATACTTGGGTATGTGGTGCCCGCGGTGTAGTTGGGTATGTGATGCCCGCGGTGTAATTGGGTACGTGATGCCCGCGGTGTAGTTGGGTATGTGATGCCCGCGGTGTACTTGGGTATCTACACCGCGGGCACCACATACCCTAGTACACCTCGGGCATCACATACCCAACTACACCGCGGGCACCACATACCCTAGTACACCGCGGGCACCACATACCCAACTACACCGCGGGCATCACATACCCAACTACACCGCGGGCACCACAAACCCTAGTACACCGCGGGCACCACATACACAACTACACCGCGGGCATCACACCGCGGGCACCACATACCCTCGTACACCGCGGGCACCACATACCCCAGTATACCGCGGGCATCACATACCCAACTACACCGCGGGCACCACATACCCAAGTACACCGCGGGCATCACATACCCAACTACACCGCCGGCATTACATACCCAAGTACACCGCGGGCATCACATACTCTAGTACACTGCGGGCATCACGTACCCTATTATACCGTAGGCATCACATACCCAACTACACCGCGGTCATCACATACCCAAGTACACCGCTGGCACCACATACCCAAGTATACCGCGGGCACCACATACCCAAGTACACCGCGGGCATCACATACCCAACTACACCGCGGGCACCACATACCCTAGTATACCGTGGGCACCACATACCCAACTACACCGCGGGCACCACATACCTAAGTATACCGCGGGCACCTCATACCCAAGTACACCGCGGGCACCACATACCCAAGTATACCGCGGGCATCACATACCCTAGTACCCTAGTGCACCACTTGGGTATGTGGTGCCCGCGGTGTAGTTAGGTATGTGATGCCCGCGGTGTACTTGGGTATGTGGTGCCCACGGTATACTAGTATACCGCGGGCATCACATACCCAACTACACCGCGGGCACCACATACCCAAGTATACCGCGGTGATGCCCGCGGTGTAGTTGGGTATGTGGTGCCCGCGGTGTAGTTGGGTATGTGGTGCCCGCGGTGTAGTTGGGTATGTGATGCCCGCGGTGTAATTGGGTACGTGATGCCTGCCCGCGGTGTACTAGGGTATGTAGTGCCCGCGGTGTACTAGGGTATGTGATGCCCACGGTGTAGTTGGGTATGTGGTGCCCGCGGTGTAGTTGGGTATGTGATGCCCGAGGTGTACTTGGGTATGTGGTACCCGCGGTGTACTAGGGTATGTGATACCCGCGGTGTAGTTGGGTATGTGGTGCCCGCGGTGTACTAGGGTATGTGGTGCCCGCGGTGTACTAGGGTATGTGGTGCCCGCGGTGTACTAGGGTATGTGGTGCCCGCGGTGTACTAGGGTATGTGGTGCCCGTGGTGCACTAGGGTATGTGGTGCCCGCGGTGTACTAGGGTATGTGGTGCCCGCGGTGTAGTTGGGTAGGGTATGTGGTGCCCGCGGTATACTTGGGTATGTGGTGCCCGCGGTGTAGTTGGGTATGTGGTGCCCGCGGTATACTTGGGTATGTGGTGCCCGCGGTATACTTGGGTATGTGGTGCCACCGGTGTACTAGGGTATGTGGTGCCCGCGGTGTAGTTGGGTATGTGATGCCCGTGGTGCACTAGGGTATGTGGTGCCCGCGGTGTACATGGGTATGTGGTGCCCGCGGTGTAGTTGGGTATGTGGTGCCCGCGGTGTACTAGGGTATGTGGTGCCCGCGGTATACTTGGGTATGTGGTGCCCGTGGTGCACTAGGGTATGTGGTGCCCGCGGTGTAGTTGGGTATGTGGTGCCCTAGTACACCGTGGGCACCACATACCCTAGTTTACCGCGGGCACCACATACCCAAGTACATCGCGGGCATCACATACCCTCGTACACCGCGGGCACCACATACCCTAGTACACCGCGGGCACCACATACCCTAGTACACCGCGGGCACCACATACCCTAGTACACTGCGGGCACCGCATACCCTAGTACACCGCGGGTACCACATACCCAAGTACTTCTCGGGCATCACATACCCTAGTACACCGCGGGCACCACATACCCAAGTACACCGCGGGCATCACATACCCAACTACACCGCGGGCACTACATACCCTAGTACAATGCGGGCACCACATACCCAACTACACCGCGGGCACCACATACCCTAGTACACCGCGGGCACCACATACCCTAGTACACCGCGGGCATCACATACCCAACTACACCGCGGGCACCACATACCCTAATACACCGCGGGCACCACATACCCTAGTACACCGCGGGCACCACATACCCTAGTATACACCGCGGGCATCACATACCCTAGTACACCGCGGGCACCACATACACTAGTACACCGCGGGCACCACATACCCAAGTACACCGCGGGCACCACATACCCTAGTACACCGGTGGCATCACATACCCTAGTACACCGCGGGCACCACATACCCAACTACACCGCGGGCACCACATACCCTAGTGCACCACATGGGCACCACATACCCTAGTACACCGCGGGCACAACATACCCAACAACACCGCGGGCACCACATACCCTAGTATACCGCGGGCACCACATACCCAACTACACCGCGGGCACCACATACCCAAGTATACCGCGGGCATCACATACCCAACTACACCGCGGGCACCACATACCCTAGTACACTGCGGGCATCACATACCCAACTACACCGCGGGCACCACATACCCAACTACACCGCGGGCATCACATATCCTAGTACACCGCGGGCACCACATACCCAAGTATACCGCGGGCACCACATACCCTAGTGCACCACGGGCACCACATACCCAACTACGACGCGGGCACCACATACCCTAGTACACCGCGGGCACCACACACCCAATTACACCGCGGGCTCACATACCCTAGTGCACCACGGGCACCACATACCCAACTACACCGCGGGCACCACATACTCTAGTGCACCACGGGCACCACATACCCAAGTATACCGCGGGCACCACATACCCTAGTACACCGCGGGCACCACACACCCAATTACACCGCGGGCACCACATACCCTAGTACACAGCGGGCACCACATACCCAACTACACCGCGGGCACCACATACCCTAGTACACCGCGGGCACCACATACCCAACTACACCGCGGGCATCACATATCCTAGTACACCGCGGGCACCACATACCCAAGTATACCGCGGGCACCACATACCCTAGTACACCGCGGGCACCACATACCCAACTACACCGCGGGCACCACATACCCAACTACACCGCGGGCACCACATACCCAAGTACACCGCGGGCACCACATACCCTAGTACACCGGTGGCACCACATACCCTAGTACACCGCGGGCATCACATACCCAACTACACCGCGGGCACCACATACCCTAGTGCACCACGGGCACCACATACCCAAGTATACCGCGGGCACCACATACCCTAGTTCACCGCGGGCACCACATACCCAACTACACCGCGGGCACCACATACCCTAGTACACCACGGGCACCACATACCCTAGTGCACCACGGGCACCACATACCCAACTACACCGCGGGCACCACATACACAACTACACCGGTGGCATCACATACCCTAGTACACCGCGGGCACCACATACCCTAGTGCACCACGGGCACCACATACCCAAGTATACCGCGGGCACCACATACCCTAGTACACCGAGGGCACCACATACCCAACTACACCGCGGGCACCACATACCCAACTACACCGCGGGCACCACATACCCTAGTACACCGCGGGCACCACATACCCAACTACACCGCGGGCACCACATACCCTAGTGCACCACGGGCACCACATACCCTAGTACACCGCGGGCACCACATACCCTAGTACACCGCGGGCACCACATACCCTAGTGCACCACGGGCACCACATACCCAAGTGCACCACGGGCACCACATACCCAACTACACCGCGGGCACCACATACCCAAGTGCACCACGGGCACCACATACCCAACTACACCGCGGGCACCACATACCCTAGTACACCGCGGGCACCACATACCCAACTACACCGCGGGCACCACATACCCTAGTGCACCACGGGCACCACATACCCTAGTACACCGCGGGCACCACATACCCAACTACACCGCGGGCACCACATACCCTAGTACACCGCGGGCACCACATACCCTAGTACACCGCGGGCACCACATACCCAACTACACCGCGGGCACCACATACCCTAGTGCACCACGGGCACCACATACCCTAGTACACCGCGGGCACCACATACCCAACTACACCGCGGGCACCACATACCCTAGTACACCGCGGGCATCACATACCCAACTACACCGCGGGCACCACATACCCCAGTATACCGCGGGCATCACATACCCAACTACACCGCGGGCACCACATACCCAAGTATACCGCGGGCATCACATTCCCAACTACACCGCGGGCACCACATACCCAACTACACCGCGGGCATCATATACCCTAGTACACCGCGGGCATCACATACCCTAGTACACCGCGGGCATCACATACCCAACTACACCGCGGGCATCATATACCCTAGTACACCGCGGGCACCACATACCCCAGTATACCGCGGGCATCACATACCCTAGTACACCGCGGGCACCACATACCCTAGTACACCGCGGGCACCACATACCCTGGTACACCGCGGGCACCACATACCCAACTACACCGCGGGCATCATATACCCTAGTACTCCGCGGGCACCACATACCCAACTACACCGCGGGCACCACATACCCTAGTACACCGCAGGCACCACATACCCTAGTACACCGCGGGCACCACATACCCTAGTACACCGTGGGCACCACATACCCAACTACACCGCGGGCACCACATACCCAACTACACCGCGGGCACCACATACCCAAGTACACCGCGGGCACCACATACCCTAGTATACCGCGGGCACCACATACCCAAGTACACCGCGGGCACCACATACCCTAGTACACCACGGGCACCACATACCCTAGTGCACCACGGGCACCACATACCCAACTACACCGCGGGCACCACATACCCTAGTACACCGCGGGCACCACATACCCTAGTACACCGCGGGCACCACATACCCAACTACACCGCGGGCACCACATACCCTAGTACACCGCGGGCACCACATACCCTAGTACACCGCGGGCACCACATACCCTAGTGCACCACGGGCACCACATACCCAAGTGCACCACGGGCACCACATACCCAACTACACCGCGGGCACCACATACCCAAGTGCACCACGGGCACCACATACCCAACTACACCGCGGGCACCACATACCCTAGTACACCGCGGGCACAACATACCCAACTACACCGCGGGCACCACATACCCTAGTGCACCACGGGCACCACATACCCTAGTACACCGCGGGCACCACATACCCAACTACACCGCGGGCACCACATACCCTAGTACACCGCGGGCACCACATACCCTAGTACACCGCGGGCACCACATACCCAACTACACCGCGGGCACCACATACCCTAGTGCACCACGGGCACCACATACCCTAGTACACCGCGGGCATCACATACCCAACTACACCGCGGGCACCACATACCCTAGTACACCGCGGGCATCACATACCCAACTACACCGCGGGCACCACATACCCCAGTATACCGCGGGCATCACATACCCAACTACACCGCGGGCACCACATACCCAAGTATACCGCGGGCATCACATTCCCAACTACACCGCGGGCACCACATACCCAACTACACCGCGGGCATCATATACCCTAGTACACCGCGGGCATCACATACCCTAGTACACCGCGGGCATCACATACCCAACTACACCGCGGGCATCATATACCCTAGTACACCGCGGGCACCACATACCCCAGTATACCGCGGGCATCACATACCCTAGTACACCGCGGGCACCACATACCCTAGTACACCGCGGGCACCACATACCCTGGTACACCGCGGGCACCACATACCCAACTACACCGCGGGCATCATATACCCTAGTACTCCGCGGGCACCACATACCCAACTACACCGCGGGCACCACATACCCTAGTACACCGCGGGCACCACATACCCTAGTACACCGCGGGCACCACATACCCTAGTACACCGTGGGCACCACATACCCAACTACACCGCGGGCACCACATACCCAACTACACCGCGGGCACCACATACCCAAGTACACCGCGGGCACCACATACCCTAGTATACCGCGGGCACCACATACCCAAGTACACCGCGGGCACCACATACCCTAGTACACCACGGGCACCACATACCCTAGTGCACCACGGGCACCACATACCCAACTACACCGCGGGCACCACATACCCTAGTACACCGCGGGCACCACATACCCTAGTACACCGCGGGCACCACATACCCAACTACACCGCGGGCATCACATACCCTAGTGCACCGCGGGCACCACATACCCAAATACACCGCGGGCACCACATACCCAACTACACCGCGGGCACCACATACCCTAGTACACCGCGGGCACCACATACCCAACTACACCGCGGGCACCACATACCCTAGTGCACCACGGGCACCACATACCCAAGTGCACCACGGGCACCACATACCCAACTACACCGCGGGCACCACATACCCTAGTACACCGCGGGCACCACATACCCAAGTACACCGCGGGCACCACATACCCAAATACACCGCGGGCACCACATACCCAACTACACCGCGGGCACCACATACCCAACTACACCGCGGGCACCACATACCCTAGTACACCGCGGGCACCACAAACCCTAGTGCACCACGGGCACTACATACCCAACTACACCGCGGGCACCACATACCCTAGTGCACCACGGGCACCACATACCCAAGTACACCGCGGGCACCACATACCCAAGTACACCGCGGGCACCACATACCCTAGTACACCGGTGGCATCACATACCCTAGTACACCGCGGGCACCACATACCCAACTACACCGCGGGCACCACATACCCTAGTGCACCACGGGCACCACATACCCAAGTATACCGCGGGCACCACATACCCTAGTACACCGCGGGTACCACATACCCAAGTACATCGCGGGCACCACATACCCAACTACACCGCGGGCACCACATACCCTAGTGCACCACGGGCACCTCATACCCAAGTACACCGCGGGCACCACATACCCAACTACACCGCGGGCACCACATACCCTAGTGCACCACGGGCACTTCATACCCAAGTATACCGCGGGCACCACATACCCTAGTACACCGCGGGCGCAACATACCCAAGTACACCGCGGGCACCACATACCCAAATACACCGCGGGCACCACATACCCAACTACACCGCGGGCACCACATACCCTAGTACACCGCGGGCACCACATACCCAACTACACCGCGGGCACCACATACCCTAGTGCACCACGGGCACCACATACCCAAGTGCACCACGGGCACCACATACCCAACTACACCGCGGGCACCACATACCCTAGTACACCGCGGGCACCACATACCAAAGTACACCGCGGGCACCACATACCCAAATACACCGCGGGCACCACATACCCAACTACACCGCGGGCACCACATACCCTAGTACACCGCGGGCACCACATACCCTAGTACACCGCGGGCATCACATACCCAAGTACACCGCGGGCACCACATACCCAACTACACCGCGGGCACCACATACCCAACTACACCGCGGGCACCACATACCGTAGTACAACGCGGGCACCACATACCCAAGTACACCTCTGACATCACATACCCAAGTATACCGCGGGCACCACATACCCAACTACACCGCAGGCACCACATAGCCAAGTATACCGCGGGCACCACATACCCAAGTACACCGCGGGCACCACATACCCAAGTATACCGCGGGCATCACATACCCAACTACACCGCGGGCACCACATACCCAACTACACCGCGGGCAACACATACCCAAGTATACCGCGGGCACCACATACCCAAGTACACCGCGGGCACCAAATACCCAAGTATACCGCGGGCACCACATACCCTAGAACACCGCGGTCATCACATATACCGCTGGCACTACATACCCAACTACACCGCGGGCACCACATACCCAACTACACCGCGGGCACCACATACCCAAGTATACCGCGGGCACCACATACCCAAGTATACCGCGGGCATCACATACCCAACTACACCGCGGGCATCACATACCCAAGTACACCGCGGGCACCACATACCCAAGTATACCGCGGGCACTACATACCCAACTACACCGCGGGCACCACATACCCATGTATACCGCGGGCACCACATACCCTAGTACACCGCGGGCACCACATACCCTAATACACCGCGGGCACCACATACCCTAGTACACCGCGGGCATCACATACCCTATTATACCGCGGGCACCACATACCCAAGTATACCGCGGGCACCACATACCCAAGTATACCGCAGGCATCACATACCCAACTACACCGCGGGCACCACATACCCAAGTATACCGCGGGCACCACATACCCTAGTACACCGCGGGCACCACATACCCTAGGACACCGCGGGCAGAACATACCCTATTATACCGCGGGCACCACATACCCAAGTATACCGCGGGCACCACATACCCAAGTATACCGCGGGCACCACATACCCAACTACACCGCGGGCACCACATACCCAAGTATACCGCGGGCACCACATACCCAAGTACACCGCGGGCACCACATACCCAAGTATACCGCGGGCATCACATACCCAACTACACCGCGGGCACCACATACCCAACTACACCGCGGGCAACACATACCCAAGTATACCGCGGGCACCACATACCCTAGAACACCGCGGTCATCACATATACCGCGGGCACTACATACCCAACTACACCGCGGGCACCACATACCCAACTACACCGCGGGCACCACATACCCAAGTATACCGCGGGCACCACATACCCAAGTATACCGCGGGCATCAAATACCCAACTACACCGCGGGCATCACATACCCAAGTACACCGCGGGCACCACATACCCAAGTATACCGCGGGCACTACATACCCAACTACACCGCGGGCACCACATACCCAAGTATACCGCGGGCACCACATACCCTAGTACACCGCGGGCACCACATACCCTAGTACACCGCGGGCACCACATACCCTATTACACCGCGGGCACCACATACCCAAGTACACCTCGGGCATCACATACCCTAGTACACCGCGAGCACCACATACCCCAGTACACCGCGGGCATCACATACCCAACAACACCGCGGGCACCACATACCCTAGTACACCGCGGGCACCACATACCCAAGTACACCTCGGGCATCACATACCCTAGTACACCGCGGGCACCACATACCCAAGTATACCGCGGGCACCTCATACCCTAGTACACCGCGGGCACCACATACCATAGTACACCGCGGGCACCACATACCCTAGTACACCGCGGGCACCTCATACCCTAGTACACCGCGGGCACCACATACCATAGTACACCGCGGGCACCACATACCCTAGTACACCGCGGGCACCACATACCCAAGTACACCTCGGGCATCACATACCCTAGTACACCGCGGGCACCACATACCCCACTACACCGCGGGCATCACATACCCAACTACACCGCGGGCACCACATACCCTAGTACACCGCGGGCACCACATACCCAAGTACACCTCGGGCATCACATACCCTAGTACACCGCGGGCACCACATACCCTAGTATACCGCGGGCACCACATACACTAGTACACCGCGGGCATCACATACCCAACTACACCGCGGGCACCACATACCCTAGTACACCGCGGGCACCACATACCCTAGTACACCGCGGGTACCACATACCCAAGTACACCTCGGGCATCACATACCCTAGTACACCGCGGGCACCACATACCCAAGTACACCTCGGGCATCACATACCCTAGTACACCGCGGGCACTACATACCCAAGTACACCTCGGGCATATACCCAAGTATACCGCGGGCACCACATACCCAAGTACACCGCGGGCATCATATACTCTAGTACACTGCGGGCATCACATACCCAAGTACACCGCGGGCATCACATACCCTAGTACGCCGCGGGCACCACATACCCTAGTATACCGCGGGCACCACATACCCAACTACACCGCGGGCACCACATACCCAAGTACACCTCGGGCATCACATACCCTAGTACACCGCGAGCACCACATACCCTAGTACACCGTGGGCACCACATACCCTTGTACACCGCGGGCACCACATACCCTAGTACACCGCGGGCACCACATACCCTAGTACACCGCGGGCACCACATACCCAAGTACACCTCGGGCATCACATACCCTAGTACACCGCGGGCACCACATACCCAAGTATACCGCGGGCACCTCATACCCTAGTACACCGCGGGCACCACATACACTAGTACACCGCGGGCATCACATACCCAACTACACCGCGGGCACCGCATACCCTAGTACACCGCGGGCACCACATACCCTAGTACACCGCGGGTACCACATACCCAAGTACACCGCGGGCACCACATACCCAAGTACACCTCGGGCATCACATACCCTAGTACACCGCGGGCACTACATACCCAAGTACACCTCGGGCATATACCCAAGTATACCGCGGGCTCCACATACCCAAGTACACCGCGGGCATCATATACTCTAGTACACTGCGGGCATCACGTACCCAAGTACACCGCGGGCATCACATACCCTAGTACGCCGCGGGCACCACATACCCTAGTATACCGCGGGCACCAAATACCCAACTACACCGCGGGCACCACATACCCAAGTACACCTCGGGCATCACATACCCTAGTACACCGCGAGCACCACATACCCTAGTACACCGCGGGCACCACATACCCTAGTACACCGCGGGCACCACATACCCTAGTACACCGCGGGCACCACATACCCAAGTACACCTCGGGCATCACATACCCTAGTACACCGCGGGCACCACATACCCAAGTATACCGCGGGCACCTCATACCCTAGTACACCGCGGGCACCACATACCCTAGTACATCGCGGGCATCACATACCCTAGTACACCGCGGGCACCACATACCCTAGTACACCGCGGGCACCACATACCCTAGTACACCGCGGGCACCACATACCCTAGTACACCGCGGGCATCACATACCCAACTACACCACGGGCACCACATACCCTAGTACACCTCGGGCATCACATACCCTAGTACACCGCGAGCACCACATACCCTAGTACACCGCGGGCACCACATACCCTAGTACACCGCGGGCACCACATACCCAAGTACACCGCGGGCACCACATACCCTATTACACCGCGGGCACCACATACCCAAGTACACCTCGGGCATCACATACCCTAGTACACCGCGAGCACCACATACCCCAGTACACCGCGGGCATCACATACCCAACAACACCGCGGGCACCACATACCCTAGTACACCGCGGGCATCACATACCCAACTACACCACGGGCACCACATACCCTAGTACACCTCGGGCATCACATACCCTAGTACACCGCGAGCACCACATACCCTAGTACACCGCGGGCACCACATACCCTAGTACACCGCGGGCACCACATACCCAAGTACACCGCGGGCACCACATACCCTAGTACACCGCGGGCACCACATACCCTATTACACCGCGGGCACCACATACCCAAGTACACCTCGGGCATCACATACCCTAGTACACCGCGAGCACCACATACCCCAGTACACCGCGGGCATCACATACCCTAGTACACCGCGGGCACCACATACCCAAGTATACCGCGGGCACCTCATACCCTAGTACACCGCGGGCACCACATACCATAGTACACCGCGGGCACCACATACCCTAGTACACCGCGGGCACCTCATACCCTAGTACACCGCGGGCACCACATACCATAGTACACCGCGGGCACCACATACCCTAGTACACCGCGGGCACCACATACCCAAGTACACCTCGGGCATCACATACCCTAGTACACCGCGGGCACCACATACCCCAGTACACCGCGGGCATCACATACCTAACTACACCGCGGGCACCACATACCCTAGTACACCGCGGGCACCACATACCCAAGTACACCTCGGGCATCACATACCCTAGTACACTGCGGGCACCACATACCCTAGTATACCGCGGGCACCACATACACTAGTACACCGCGGGCATCACATACCCAACTACACCGCGGGCACCACATACCCTAGTACACCGCGGGCACCACATACCCTAGTACACCGCGGGTACCACATACCCAAGTACACCTCGGGCATCACATACCCTAGTACACCGCGGGCACCACATACCCAAGTACACCTCGGGCATCACATACCCTAGTACACCGCGGGCACTACATACCCAAGTACACCTCGGGCATATACCCAAGTATACCGCGGGCATCATATACTCTAGTACACTGCGGGCATCACATACCCAAGTACACCGCGGGCATCACATACCCTAGTACGCCGCGGGCACCACATACCCTAGTATACCGCGGGCACCACATACCCAACTACACCGCGGGCACCACATACCCAAGTACACCTCGGGCATCACATACCCTAGTACACCGCGAGCACCACATACCCTAGTACACCGTGGGCACCACATACCCTTGTACACCGCGGGCACCACATACCCTAGTACACCGCGGGCACCACATACCCTAGTACACCGCGGGCACCACATACCCAAGTACACCTCGGGCATCACATACCCTAGTACACCGCGGGCACCACATACCCAAGTATACCGCGGGCACCTCATACCCTAGTACACCGCGGGCACCACATACACTAGTATACCGCGGGCACCACATACCCAACTACACCGCGGGCACCACATACCCAAGTACACCTCGGGCATCACATACCCTAGTACACCGCGAGCACCACATACCCTAGTACACCGTGGGCACCACATACCCTTGTACACCGCGGGCACCACATACCCTAGTACACCGCGGGCACCACATACCCTAGTACACCGCGGGCACCACATACCCAAGTACACCTCGGGCATCACATACCCTAGTACACCGCGGGCACCACATACCCAAGTATACCGCGGGCACCTCATACCCTAGTACACCGCGGGCACCACATACACTAGTACACCGCGGGCACCGCATACCCTAGTACACCGCGGGCACCACATACCCTAGTACACCGCGGGTACCACATACCCAAGTACACCTCGGGCATCACATACCCTAGTACACCGCGGGCACCACATACCCAAGTACACCTCGGGCATCACATACCCTAGTACACCGCGGGCACTACATACCCAAGTACACCTCGGGCATATACCCAAGTATACCGCGGGCACCACATACCCAAGTACACCGCGGGCATCATATACTCTAGTACACTGCGGGCATCACATACCCAAGTACACCGCGGGCATCACATACCCTAGTACGCCGCGGGCACCACATACCCTAGTACATCGCGGGCATCACATACCCTAGTACACCGCGGGCACCACATACCCTAGTACACCGCGGGCACCACATACCCTAGTACACCGCGGGCACCACATACCCTAGTACACCGCGGGCATCACATACCCAACTACACCACGGGCACCACATACCCTAGTACACCTCGGGCATCACATACCCTAGTACACCGCGAGCACCACATACCCTAGTACACCGCGGGCACCACATACCCTAGTACACCGCGGGCACCACATACCCAAGTACACCGCGGGCACCACATACCCTATTACACCGCGGGCACCACATACCCAAGTACACCTCGGGCATCACATACCCTAGTACACCGCGAGCACCACATACCCCAGTACACCGCGGGCATCACATACCCAACAACACCGCGGGCACCACATACCCTAGTACACCGCGGGCATCACATACCCAACTACACCACGGGCACCACATACCCTAGTACACCTCGGGCATCACATACCCTAGTACACCGCGAGCACCACATACCCTAGTACACCGCGGGCACCACATACCCTAGTACACCGCGGGCACCACATACCCAAGTACACCGCGGGCACCACATACCCTAGTACACCGCGGGCACCACATACCCTATTACACCGCGGGCACCACATACCCAAGTACACCTCGGGCATCACATACCCTAGTACACCGCGAGCACCACATACCCCAGTACACCGCGGGCATCACATACCCTAGTACACCGCGGGCACCACATACCCAAGTATACCGCGGGCACCTCATACCCTAGTACACCGCGGGCACCACATACCATAGTACACCGCGGGCACCACATACCCTAGTACACCGCGGGCACCTCATACCCTAGTACACCGCGGGCACCACATACCATAGTACACCGCGGGCACCACATACCCTAGTACACCGCGGGCACCACATACCCAAGTACACCTCGGGCATCACATACCCTAGTACACCGCGGGCACCACATACCCCAGTACACCGCGGGCATCACATACCTAACTACACCGCGGGCACCACATACCCTAGTACACCGCGGGCACCACATACCCAAGTACACCTCGGGCATCACATACCCTAGTACACCGCGGGCACCACATACCCTAGTATACCGCGGGCACCACATACACTAGTACACCGCGGGCATCACATACCCAACTACACCGCGGGCACCACATACCCTAGTACACCGCGGGCACCACATACCCTAGTACACCGCGGGTACCACATACCCAAGTACACCTCGGGCATCACATACCCTAGTACACCGCGGGCACCACATACCCAAGTACACCTCGGGCATCACATACCCTAGTACACCGCGGGCACTACATACCCAAGTACACCTCGGGCATATACCCAAGTATACCGCGGGCACCACATACCCAAGTACACCGCGGGCATCATATACTCTAGTACACTGCGGGCACCACATACCCTAGTACACCGCGGGCACCACATACCCTACTACACCGCGGGCACCACAAACCCAAGTATACCGTGGGCACCACATACCCTAGTACACCGCGGGCACCACATACCCAACTACACCGCGGGCATCACATACCCAACTACACCGCGGGCACCACATACCCAAGTATACTGCGGGCACCACATACCCAAGTATACCGCGGGCATCACATACCCAACTACACCGCGGGCATCACATACCCTAGTACACCGCGGGCATCACATACCCAATTATACCGTAGGCATCACATACCCAAGTACACCGCGGGCACTACATACCCAACTACACCTTGGGCACCACATACCCAAGTATACCGCGGGCATCACATACCCAACTACACCGCGGGCACCACATACCCAACTACACCGCGGGCACCACATACCCAACTACACCGCGGGCACCACAAACCCAAGTATATTGCGGGCACCACATACCCTAGTACACCGCGGGCACAACATACCCAACAACACCGCGGGCACCACATACCCTAGTATACCGCGGGCACCACATACCCAACTACACCGCGGGCACCACATACCCAAGTATACCGCGGGCATCACATACCCAACTACACCGCGGGCACCACATACCCTAGTACACTGCGGGCATCACATACCCAACTACACCGCGGGCACCACATACCCTAGTACACTGCGGGCACCACATACCCTAGTTCACCGCGGGCACCACATACCCAAGTACACCTCGGGCATCACATACCCTAGTACACCGCGGGCACCACATTCCCAAGTACACCTCGGGCATCACATACCCAACTACACCGCGGGCACCACATACCCTAGTACACCGCAGGCACCACATACCCCAGTACACCGCGGGCATTACATACCCAACTACACCGCGGGCACCACAAACCCTAGTACACCACGGGCACCACATACCCTAGTACACCGCGGGCATCACATACCCTAGTACACCGCGGGCACCACATACACTAGTACACCGTGGGCACCACATACCCTAGTACACCGCGGGCACCACATACCCAAGTATACCGCGGGCACCACATACCCAACTACACCGCGGGCACCACATACCCAAGTATACCGCGGGCATCACATACCCAACTACACCGCGGGCACCACATACCCTAGTACACCGCGGGCACCACATACCCCAGTACACCGCGGGCATTACATACCCAACTACACCGCGGGCACCACATACCCTAGTACACCGCGGGCATCACATACCCAACTACACCACGGGCACCACATACCCTAGTACACCACGGGCACCACATACCCTAGTACACCGCGGTCATCTCATACCCTAGTATACCGTGGGCATCACATACCCAAGTACATCGCGGGCACCACATACCCTAGTACACCGCGGGCACCACATACCCTAGTACACCGCGGGCACCACATACCCAAGTACACCTCGGGCATCACATACCCTAGTACACCGCGGGCACCACATACCCAAGTATACCGCGGGCACCTCATACCCAACAACACCGCGGGCACCACATACCCTAGTACACCGCGGGCACCACATACCCAAGTACACCGCGGGCATCACATACCCTAGTACACCGCGGGCACCACATACCCAAGTATACCGCGGGCACCACATACCCAACTACACCGCGGGCACCACATACCCTAGTACACCGCGGGCACCACATACCCTAGTACACCGCGGGCATCACATACCCTAGTGCACCGCGGGCATCACATACCCAAGTACACCGCGGGCATCACATACCCAACTACACCGCGGGCACCACATACCCTAGTATACCGCGGGCACCACATACCCAACTACACCGCGGGCACCACATACCCTAGTACACCGCGGGCACCACATACCCTAGTACACCGCGGGCACCACATACCCAAGTACACCGCGGGCATCACATACCCAACTACACCGCGGGCACCACATACCCTAGTACACCGCGGGCATCACATACCCAACTACACCGCGGGCACCACATACCCAAGTATACCGCGGGCATCACATACCCAACTACACCGCGGGCACCACATACCCTAGTACACCGCGGGCACCACATACCCAACTACACCGCGGGCACCACATACCCTAGTATACCGCGGGAACCACATACCCAACTACACCGCGGGAACCACATACCCAACTACACCGCGGGCATCACATACCCTAGTACACCGCGGGCACCACATACCCAACTACACCGCGGGCACCACATACCCTAGTACACCGCGGGCACCACATACCCAACTACACCGCGGGCACCAAATACCCAAGTATACCGCGGGCACCATTTACCCTAGTACACCGCGGGCACCACATACCCTAAACACCGCGGGCATCATATACCCTAGTACACCGCGGGCATCACATACCCAACTACACCGCGGGCACCACATACCCTAGTACACCGCGGGCACCACATACCTAAGTATACCGCGGGCACCTCATACCCTAGTACGCCGCGGGCACATCATACTCTAGTTTACCGAGGGCACCACATACCCAACTACACCGCGGGCACCACATACCCTAGTACACCGCGGGCACCACGTACCCTATTACACCGCGGGCACCACATACCCTAGTAAACCGCGGGCATTACATACCCAACTACACCGCGGGAACCACATACCCAAGTCCCAAGTACACCGCGGGCATCACATACCCTAGTACACCGCGGGCACTACATACCCAAGTACACCTCGGGCATCACATACCCAACTACTACGCGGGCACCACATACCTAAGTATACCGCGGGCACCTCATACCCTAGTACGCCGCGGGCACATCATACTCTAGTTTACCGAGGGCACCACATACCCAACTACACCGCGGGCACCACAAACCCAAGTATACCGCGGGCACCACATACCCTAGTACACCGCGGGCACCACATACCCTAGTATACCGCGGGCACCACATACCCTAGTACACCGCGGGCACCACATACACTAGTACACCGCGGGCACCGCATACCCTAGTACACCGCGGGCACCACATACCCTAGTACACCGCGGGTACCACATACCCAAGTACACCTCGGGCATCACATACCCTAGTACACCGCGGGCACCACATACCCAAGTACACCTCGGGCATCACATACCCTAGTACACCGCGGGCACTACATACCCAAGTACACCTCGGGCATATACCCAAGTATACCGCGGGCACCACATACCCAAGTACACCGCGGGCATCATATACTCTAGTACACTGCGGGCATCACATACCCAAGTACACCGCGGGCATCACATACCCTAGTACACCGCGGGCACCACATACCCTAGTACATCGCGGGCATCACATACCCTAGTACACCGCGGGCACCACATACCCTAGTACACCGCGGGCACCACATACCCTAGTACACCGCGGGCACCACATACCCTAGTACACCGCGGGCATCACATACCCAACTACACCACGGGCACCACATACCCTAGTACACCTCGGGCATCACATACCCTAGTACACCGCGAGCACCACATACCCTAGTACACCGCGGGCACCACATACCCTAGTACACCGCGGGCACCACATACCCAAGTACACCGCGGGCACCACATACCCTATTACACCGCGGGCACCACATACCCTAGTACACCGCGGGCACCACATACCCAAGTACACCGCGGGCACCACATACCCTAGTACACCGCGGGCACCACATACCCTATTACACCGCGGGCACCACATACCCAAGTACACCTCGGGCATCACATACCCTAGTACACCGCGAGCACCACATACCCCAGTACACCGCGGGCATCACATACCCAACAACACCGCGGGCACCACATACCCTAGTACACCGCGGGCACCACATACCCAAGTACACCTCGGGCATCACATACCCTAGTACACCGCGGGCACCACATACCCAAGTATACCGCGGGCACCTCATACCCTAGTACACCGCGGGCACCACATACCATAGTACACCGCGGGCACCACATACCCTAGTACACCGCGGGCACCTCATACCCTAGTACACCGCGGGCACCACATACCAAAGTACACCGCGGGCACCACATACCCTAGTACACCGCGGGCACCACATACCCAAGTACACCTCGGGCATCACATACCCTAGTACACCGCGGGCACCACATACCCCAGTACACCGCGGGCATCACATACCCTAGTACACCGGTGGCACCACATACCCTAGTACACCGCGGGCATCACATACCCAACTACACCGCGGGCACCACATACCCTAGTGCACCACGGGCACCACATACCCAAGTATACCGCGGGCACCACATACCCTAGTACACCGCGGGCACCACATACCCAACTACACCGCGGGCACCACATACCCTAGTACACCACGGGCACCACATACCCTAGTGCACCACGGGCACCACATACCCAACTACACCGCGGGCACCACATACCCAACTACACCGGTGGCATCACATACCCTAGTACACCGCGGGCACCACATACCCTAGTGCACCACGGGCACCACATACCCAAGTATACCGCGGGCACCACATACCCTAGTACACCGAGGGCACCACATACCCAACTACACCGCGGGAACCACATACCCAACTGCACCGCGGGCGCCACATACCCAAGTACACCGCGGGCACCACATACCCTAGTACACCGCTAGCACCACATACCCTAGTACACCGCGGGCACCACATACCCTAGTGCACCACGGGCACCACATACCCAAGTGCACCACGGGCACCACATACCCAACTACACCGCGGGCACCACATACCCTAGTACACCGCGGGCACCACATACCCAAGTGCACCACGAGCACCACATACCCAAGTATACCGCGGGCACCACATACCCTAGTACACCGAGGGCACCACATACCCAACTACACCGCGGGCACCACATACCCAACTGCACCGCGGGCGCCACATACCCAAGTACACCGCGGGCACCACATACCCTAGTACACCGATGGCATCACATACCCTAGTACACCGCGGGCACCACATACCCAAGTACACCGCGGGCACCACATACCCAAGTACACCGCGGGCACCACATACCCTAGTGCACCACGGGCACCACATACCCAAGTATACCGCGGGCACCACATACCCTAGTACACCGCGGGCACCACACACCCAACTACACCGCGGGCACCACATACCCTAGTACACAGCGGGCACCACATACCCAACTACACCGCGGGCACCACATACCCTAGTACACCGCGGGCACCACATACCCTAGTGCACCACGGGCACCACATACCCAACTACACCGCGGGCACCACATACCCTAGTACACCGCGGGCACCACATACCCAACTACACCGCGGGCACCACATACCCTAGTGCACCACGGGCACCACATACCCAACTACACCGCGGGCACCACATACCCTAGTACACCGCGGGCACCACATACCCAACTACACCGCGGGCACCACATACCCTAGTGCACCACGGGCACCACATACCCAAGTATACCGCGGGCACCACATACCCCAGTACACCGGTGGCATCACATACCCTAGTACACCGCGGGCACCACATACCCAAGTACACCGCGGGCACCACATACCCTAGTACACCGCGGGCACCACAAACCCAACTACACCGCGGGCACCACATACCCTAGTACACCGCGGGCACCACATACCCAACTACACCGCGGGCACCACATACCCTAGTGCACCACGGGCACCACATTCCCAAGTACACCTCGGGCACCACATACCCTAGTACACTGCGGGCACC
This sequence comes from Ecliptopera silaceata, assembly GCA_932527185.1. NCBI lineage: Eukaryota > Metazoa > Arthropoda > Insecta > Lepidoptera > Geometridae > Ecliptopera > Ecliptopera silaceata. Next base: position 10,834,220 of record OW052196.1, on the reverse strand, counting down.
ACATACCCTAGTACACCGCGGGCACCACATACCCAAGTACACCTCGGGCATCACATACCCAACTACACCGCGGGCACCACATACCCTAGTACACCGCGGGCACCACGTACCCTATTACACCGCGGGCACCACATACCCTAGTAAACCGCGGGCATTACATACCCTAGTACACCGCGGGCACCTCATACCCTAGTCCCAAGTACACCGCGGGCATCACATACCCTAGTACACCGCGGGCACTACATACCCAAGTACACCTCGGGCATCACATACCCAACTACACCGCGGGCACCACATACCTAAGTATACCGCGGGCACCTCATACCCTAGTACGCCGCGGGCACATCATACTCTAGTTTACCGAGGGCACCACATACCCAACTACACCGCGGGCACCACAAACCCAAGTATACCGCGGGCACCACATACCCTAGTACACCGCGGGCACCACATACCCTAGTATACCGCGGGCACCACATACCCTAGTTTACCGAGGGCACCACATACCCAACTACACCGCAGGCACCACAAACCCAAGTATACCGCGGGCACCACATACCCTAGTACACCGCGGGCACCACATACCCTAGTACACCGCGGGCACCACATACCCTAGTACACCGCGGGCACCACTTACCGAACTACACCGTGGGCACCACATACCCAAGTATACCGCGGGCACCACATACCCTAGTACACCGCGGGCACCACATACCCAAATATACCGCGGGCATCACATACCCAACTACACCGCGGGCACCACATACCCAACTACACCGCGGGCACTACATACCCAACTACACCGCGGGCACCACAAACCCAAGTATATTGCGGGCACCACATACCCTAGTACACCGCGGGCACCACATACCCAACAACACCGCGGGCACCACATACCAAGTATACCGCGGGCACCTCATACCCTAGTAAACCGCGGGCATCACATACCCAACTACACCGCGGGCACCACATACCCAAGTCCCAAGTACACCGCGGGCATCATATACCCTAGTACACCGCGGGCACCACATACCCTAGTATACCGCGGGCACCACATACCCAACTACACCGCGGGCACCACATACCCTAGTATACCGCGGGCACCACATACCCAACTACACCGCGGGCACCACATACCCAAGTATACCGCGGGCATCACATACCCAACTACACCGCGGGCACTACATACCCTAGTACACTGCGGGCACCACATACCCTAGTACACCGCGGGCACCACATACCCAAGTCCCAAGTACACCGCGGGCATCACATACCCTAGTACACCGCGGGCACTACATACCCAAGTACACCTCGGGCATCACATACCCTAGTACACCGCGGGCACCACATACCTAAGTATACCGCGGGCACCTCATACCCTAGTACGCCGCGGGCACATCATACTCTAGTTTACCGAGGGCACCACATACCCAACTACACCGCGGGCACTACATACCCAACTACACCGCGGGCACCACAAACCCAAGTATATTGCGGGCACCACATACCCTAGTACACCGCGGGCACCACATACCCAACAACACCGCGGGCACCACATACCAAGTATACCGCGGGCACCTCATACCCTAGTAAACCGCGGGCATCACATACCCAACTACACCGCGGGCACCACATACCCAAGTCCCAAGTACACCGCGGGCATCATATACCCTAGTACACCGCGGGCACCACATGGGCACCACATACCCTAGTACACCGCGGGCACAACATACCCAACAACACCGCGGGCACCACATACCCTAGTATACCGCGGGCACCACATACCCAACTACACCGCGGGCACCACATACCCAAGTATACCGCGGGCATCACATACCCAACTACACCGCGGGCACCACATACCCTAGTACACTGCGGGCATCACATACCCAACTACACCGCGGGCACCACATACCCTAGTACACCGCGGGCATCACATATCCTAGTACACCGCGGGCACCACATACCCAAGTATACCGCGGGCACCACATACCCTAGTGCACCACGGGCACCACATACCCAACTACACCGCGGGCACCACATACCCTAGTACACCGCGGGCACCACACACCCAATTACACCGCGGGCTCACATACCCTAGTGCACCACGGGCACCACATACCCAACTACACCGCGGGCACCACATACTCTAGTGCACCACGGGCACCACATACCCAAGTATACCGCGGGCACCACATACCCTAGTACACCGCGGGCACCACACACCCAATTACACCGCGGGCACCACATACCCTAGTACACAGCGGGCACCACATACCCAACTACACCGCGGGCACCACATACCCTAGTACACCGCGGGCACCACATACCCAACTACACCGCGGGCATCACATATCCTAGTACACCGCGGGCACCACATACCCAAGTATACCGCGGGCACCACATACCCTAGTACACCGCGGGCACCACATACCCAACTACACCGCGGGCACCACATACCCAACTACACCGCGGGCACCACATACCCAAGTACACCGCGGGCACCACATACCCTAGTACACCGGTGGCACCACATACCCTAGTACACCGCGGGCATCACATACCCAACTACACCGCGGGCACCACATACCCAACTACACCGCGGGCACAACATACCCAACTACACCGCGGGCACCACATACCCAAGTATACCGCGGGCACCACATACCCAAGTATACCGCGGGCATCACATACCCAACTACACCGCGGGCACCACATACCCTAGTACACCGCGGGCACCACATACCCCAGTACACCGCGGGCATCACATACCCAACTACACCGCGGGCACCACATACCCTAGTACACCGCGGGCATCACATACCCTAGTGCACCACGGGCACCACATACCCTAGTACACCGCGGGCACCACATACCCAACTACACCGCGGGCACCACATACCCTAGTACACCGCGGGCACCACATACCCAACTACACCGCGGGCATCATATACCCTAGTACACCGCGGGCACCACATACCCAACTACACCGCGGGCACCAAATACCCAAGTATACCGCGGGCACCACATACCCTAGTACACCGCGGGCACCACATACCCTAAACACCGCGGGCATCATATACCCTAGTACACCGCGGGCATCACATACCCAACTACACCGCGGGCACCACATACCCTAGTACACCGCGGGCCCCACATACCCAACTACACTGCGGGCACCACATACCCTAGTGCACCACGGGCACCACATACCCAAGTATACCGCGGGCACCACATACCCTAGTACACCGCGGGCACCACATACCCAACTACACCGCGGGCACCACATACCCAAGTACACCTCGGGCATCACATACCCTAGTACACCGCGGGCACCACATTCCCAAGTACACCTCGGGCACCACATACCCTAGTACACTGCGGGCACCACATACCCTAGTACACCGCGGGCACCACATACCCAAGTACACCTCGGGCATCACATACCCAACTACACCGCGGGCACCACATACCCAAGTATACCACATATCCAAGTCCCAAGTAAACCGCGGGCATCACATACCCTAGTACACCGCGGGCACAACATACCCTAGTACACCGCGGGCACCTCAAACCCTAGTACACCGCGGGCACCACATACCCAAGTATACCGCGGGCACCACATACCCTAGTATACCGCGGGCACCACATACCCAACAACACCGCGGGCACCACATACCAAGTATACCGCGGGCACCTCATACCCTAGTAAACCGCGGGCACCACATACCCAAGTCCCAAGTACACCGCGGGCATCACATACCCTAGTACACCGCGGGCACTACATACCCAACTACACCGCGGGCACCACAAACCCAAGTATATTGCGGGCACCACATACCCTAGTACACCGCGGGCACCACATACCCAACAACACCGCGGGCACCACATACCAAGTATACCGCGGGCACCTCATACCCTAGTAAACCGCGGGCATCACATACCCAACTACACCGCGGGCACCACATACCCAAGTCCCAAGTACACCGCGGGCATCATATACCCTAGTACACCGCGGGCACCACATGGGCACCACATACCCTAGTACACCGCGGGCACAACATACCCAACAACACCGCGGGCACCACATACCCTAGTATACCGCGGGCACCACGTACCCTATTACACCGCGGGCACTACATACCCTAGTAAACCGCGGGCATTACATACCCAACTACACCGCGGGAACCACATACCCAAGTCCCAAGTACACCGCGGGCATCACATACCCTAGTACACCGCGGGCACCACATACCCAAGTATACCGCGGGCATCACATACCCAACTACACCGCGGGCACCACATACCCTAGTACACTGCGGGCATCACATACCCAACTACACCGCGTGCACCACATACCCTAGTACACTGCGGGCACCACATACCCTAGTTCACCGCGGGCACCACATACCCAAGTATACCGCGGGCTACACATACCCTAGTACACAGCGGGCATCACATACCCAACTACACCGCGAGCACCACATACCCAACTACACCGCGGGCACCACATACCCTAGTACACCGCGGGCATCACATACCCAACTACACCGCGGGAACCACATACCCAAGTATACCGCGGGCACCACATACCCTAGTACACAGCGGGCATCACATACCCAACTACACCGCGGGCACCACATACCCAACTACACCGCGGGCACCACATACCCAAGTATACCCCGGGCACCACATACCCTAGTACACCGCGGGCATCACATACCCAACTACACCGCGGGCACCACATACCCTAGTACACCGCGGGCATCACATACACAACTACACCGCGGGCACCACATACCCAACTACACCGCGGGCACCACATACCCAAGTATACCGCGGGCACCACATACCCTAGTACACCGCGGGCATCACATACCCAACTACACCGCGGGCACCACATACCCAACTACACCGCGGGCACCACATACCCAAGTATATCGCGGGCACCACATACCCTAGTACACCGCGGGCATCACATACCCAACTACACCGCGGGCACCACATACCCAACTACACCGCGGGTACCACATACCCAAGTATACCGCGGGCACCACATACCCTAGTACACCGCGGGCATCACATACCCAACTACACCGCGGGCACCACATACTCTAGTACACCGCGGGCATCACATACCCAACTACACCGCGGGCACCACATACCCAACTACACCGCGGGCACCACATACCCTAGTACACCTCGGGCATCACATACCCAACTACACCGCGAGCACCACATACCCAAGTATACCGCGGGCACCACATACCCAACTACACCGCGGGCACCACATACCCAAGTATACCGCGGGCACCACATACCCAACTACACTGCGGGCACCACATACCCAAGTATACCGCGGGCACCACATACCCAACTACACCGCGGGCACCACATACCCAAGTATACCGCGGGCACCACATACCCTAGTACACCGCGGGCATCACATACACAACTACACCGCGGGCACCACATACTCAACTACACCGCGGGCACCTCATACCCAACTACACCGCGGGCACCACATACCCAAGTATACCGCGGGCACCACATACCCTAGTACACCGCGGGCATCACATACCCAACTACACCGCGGGCACCACATACCCAACTACACCGCGGGCACCACATACCCAACTACACCGCGGGCACCACATACCCAAGTATACCGCGGGCACCACATACCCTAGTCCACCGCGGGCATCACATACACAACTACACCGCGGGCACCACATACCCAACTACACCGCGGGCACCACATACCCAAGTATACCGCGGGCACCACATACCCTAGTACACCGCGGGCATCACATACCCAACTACACCGCGGGCACCACATACCCTAGTACACCGCGGGCATCACATACCCAACTACACCGCGGGCACCACATACCCAACTACACCGCGGGCATCACATACCCAACTACACCGCGGGCACCACATACCCAAGTATACCGCGGGCACCACATACCCAAGTATACCGCGGGCATCACATACACAACTACACCGCGGGCACCACATACCCAACTACACCGCGGGCACCACATACCCAAGTATACCGCGGGCACCACATACCCTAGTACACCGCGGGCATCACATACACAACTACACCGCGGGCACCACATACCCTAGTACACCGCGGGCACCACATACCCAAGTATACCGCGGGCACCACATACCCTAGTACACCGCGGGCATCACATACCCAACTACACCGCGGGCACCACATACCCAAGTATACCGCGGGCACCACATACCCAAGTATGCCGCGGGCATCACATACACAACTACACCACGGGCACCACATACCCAACTACACCGCGGGCACCACATACCCAAGTATACCGCGGGCACCACATACCCTAGTACACAGCGGGCATCACATACCCAACTACACCGCGGGCACCACATACCCAACTACACCGCGGGCACCACATACCCAAGTATACCGCGGGCACCACATACCCTAGTACACCGCGGGCATCACATACCCAACTACACCGCGGGCACCACATACCCAACTACACCGCGGGCACCACATACCCAACTACACCGCGGGCACCACATACCCAACTACACCGCGGGCACCACATACCCTAGTACACTGCGGGCACCGCATACCCTAGTACACCGCGGGTACCACATACCCAAGTACACCTCGGGCATCACATACCCTAGTACACCGCGGGCACCACATACCCACGTACACCGCGGGCATCACATACCCAACTACACCGCGGGCACCACATACCCAAGTATACCGCGGGCATCACATACCCAAACACCGCGGGCACCACATACCCAAGTATACCGCGGGCACCACATACCCTAGTACACCGTGGGCACCACATACCCAACTACACCGCGGGCACCACATACCCAAGTATACCGCGGGCACTACATACCCAAGTACACTGCGGGCACCACATACCCTAGTATACCGCGGGCACCACATACCCTAGTACACCGCGGTACACCTCGGGCATATACCCTAGTAAACCGCGGGCATTACATACCCAACAACACCGCGGGCACCACATACCTAAGTCCCAAGTACACCGCGGGCATCACATACCCTAGTACACCGCGGGCACTACATACCCAAGTACACCTCGGGCATCACATACCCAACTACACCGCGGGCACCACATACCCAACTACACCGCGGGCACCACATACCCTAGTATACCGCGGGCATCACATACCCAACTACACCGCGGGCACCACATACCCTAGTACACCGCGGGCACCACATACCCAAGTATACCGCGGGCACCACATACCCAAGTACACCGCGGGCACCACATACCCTAGTTCACCGCGGGCATCACATACCCAACTACACCGCGGGCACCACATACCCTAGTACACCGCGGGCACCACATACCCCAGTACACCGCGGGCATCACATACCCAACTACACCGCGGGCACCACATACCCTAGTACACCGCGGGCACCACGTACCCTAGTAAACCGCGGGCATTACATACCCAACTACACCGCGGGAACCACATACCCAAGTCCCAAGTACACCGCGGGCATCATATACCCTAGTACACCGCGGGCACCACATGGGCACCACATACCCTAGTACACCGCGGGCACAACATACCCAACAACACCGCGGGCACCACATACCCTAGTACACCGCGGGCACCACATACCCAACAACACCGCGGGCACCACATACCAAGTATACCGCGGGCATCACATACCCAACTACACCGCGGGCACCACATACCCTAGTACACCGCGGGCACCACATACCCAACTACACCGCGGGCACCACATACCCTAGTACACCGCGGGCATCACGTACCCAATTACACCGCGGGCATCACATACCCAACTACACCGCGGGCACCACATACCCAAGTATACCGCGGGCACCACATACCCAACTACACCGCGGGCACCACATACCCAAGTACACCGCGGGCACCACATACCCTAGTACACCGCGGGCATCACATACCCTAGTACACCGCGGGCACCACATACCCAACTACACCGTGGGCATCACATACCCTAGTACACCGCGGGCACCACATACCCTAGTACACCGCGGGCATCACATACCCTAGTACACCGCGGGCACCACATACGCATCACATACCCAACTACACCGCGGGCGCCACATACCTTAGTACACCGCGGGCACCACATACCCTAGTACACCGCGGGCATCACATACCCTAGTACACCGCGGGCACCACATACACTAGTACACCGTGGGCACCACATACCCTAGTTTACCGCGGGCACCACATACCCAACTACACCGCGGGCACCACATACCCAAGTATACCGCGGGCATCACATACCCAACTACACCGCGGGTACCACATACCCTAGTACACTGCGGGCACCACATACCCTAGTACACTGCGGGCACCACATACCCCAGTACACCGCGGGCACCACATACCCAAGTACACCTCGGGCATCACATACCCTAGTTTATTGCGGGCACCACATACCCAAGTACACCGCGGGCACCACATTCCCAAGTACACCTCGGGCATCACATACCCTAGTACACCGCGGGCACCACATACCCTAGTACACCGCGGGCACCACATACCCTAGTATACCGCGGGCACCACATACTCTAGTTTACCGAGGGCACCACATACCAAACTACACCGCGGGCATCACATACCCAACTACACCGCGGGCACCACATACCCTAGTACACCGCGGGCACCACATATCCTATTATACCGCGGGCACCACATACCCAACTACACCGCGGGCACCACATACCCAAGCATACCGCGGGCACCACATACCCTAGTACACCGCGGGCACCACATACCCTAGTACACCGCGGGCATCACATACCTAACTACACCGCGGGCACCACATACCCAACTACACAGCGGGCACCACATACCCAACTACACCGCGGGCACCACAAACCCAAGTATATTGCGGGCACCACATACCCTAGTACACCGCGGGCACCACATACCCAACAACACCGCGGGCACCACATACCAAGTATACCGCGGGCACCTCATACCCTAGTAAACCGCGGGCACCACATACCCAAGTCCCAAGTACACCGCGGGCATCATATACCCTAGTACACCGCAGGCACCACATACCCTAGTATACCGCGGGCACCACATACCCAACTACACCGCGGGCACCACATACCCTAGTATACCGCGGGCATCACATACCCAACTACACCGCGGGCACCACATACCCTAGTACACCGCGGGCACCACATACCCAAGTACACCGCGGGCATCACATACCCAACTACACCGCGGGCACCACATACCCTAGTACAATGCGGGCACCACATACCCTATTACACCACGGGCACCACATACCCTAGTACACCGCGGGCATCACATACCTTACTACACCGCGGGCATCACATACCCAACTACACCGCGGGCGCCACATACCCAAGTCCCAAGTACACCGCGGGCATCATATACCCTAGTACACCGCAGGCACCACATACCCTAGTATACCGCGGGCACCACATACCCAACTACACCGCGGGCACCACATACCCTAGTATACCGCGGGCATCACATACCCAACTACACCGCGGGCACCACATACCCTAGTACACCGCGGGCACCACATACCCCAGTACACCGCGGGCATCACATACCCAAGTACACCGCGGGCACCACATACCCAAGTACACCGCGGGCATCACATACCTAACTACACCGCGGGCACTACATACCCTAGTATACCGCGGGCACCACATACCCAAGTACACCGCGGGCATCACATACCCAACTACACCGCGGGCACCACATACCCTAGTACACCGCGGGCACCATATACCCTAGTACACCGCGGGCACTACATACCCTAGTACACCGCGGGCATCACATACCCTCGTACACCGCGGGCACCACATACCCTGGTACACCGCGGGCACCACATACCCAACTACACCGCGGGCACCACATACCCAACTACACCGCGGGCACCACATACCCAAGTATACCGCGGGCACCACATACCCTAGTCCACCGCGGGCATCACATACACAACTACACCGCGGGCACCACATACCCTAGTACACCGCGGGCACCACATACCCAACTACACCGCGGGCACCACATACCCAAGTATACCGCGGGCACTACATACCCAACTACACCGCGGGCACCACATACCCATGTATACCGCGGGCACCACATACCCTAGTACACCGCGGGCACCACATACCTAACTACACCGCGGGCACTACATACCCTAGTATACCGCGGGCATCACATACCCAACTACACCGCGGGCACCACATACCCTAGTACACCGCGGGCACCATATACCCTAGTACACCGCGGGCACTACATACCCTAGTACACCGCGGGCATCACATACCCTCGTACACCGCGGGCACCACATACCCTGGTAAACCGCGGGCACCACATACCCAACTACACCGCGGGCACCACATACCCAACTACACCGCGGGCACCACATACCCAAGTATACCGCGGGCACCACATACCCTAGTCCACCGCGGGCATCACATACACAACTACACCGCGGGCACCACATACCCTAGTACACCGCGGGCACCACATACCCAACTACACCGCGGGCACCACATACCCAAGTATACCGCGGGCACTACATACCCAACTACACCGCGGGCACCTCATACCCTAGTAAACCGCGGGCATCACATACCCAAGTACACCGCGGGCATCACATACCCAACTACACCGCGGTCATCACATACCCAAGTACACCGCGGGCACCACATACCCTAGTACACCGCGGGCATCACATACCCTAGTACACCGCGGGCACCACATACCCAACTACACCGCGGGCACCACATACCCAACTACACCGCGGGCACCACATACCCAACTACACCGCGGGCACCACATACCCAAGTATACCGCGGGCACCACATACCCTAGTACACCGCGGGCATCACATACCCAACTACACCGCGGGCACCTCATACCCTAGTAAACCGCGGGCATCACATACCCAACTACACCGCGGGCACCACATACCCAAGTCCCAAGTACACCGCGGGCATCATATACCCTAGTACACCGCGGGCACCACATGGGCACCACATACCCTAGTACACCGCGGGCACCACATACCCACGTACACCGCGGGCATCACATACCCAACTACACCGCGGGCACCACATACCCAAGTATACCGCGGGCATCACATACCCAAACACCGCGGGCACCACATACCCAAGTATACCGCGGGCACCACATACCCTAGTACACCGTGGGCACCACATACCCAACTACACCGCGGGCACCACATACCCAAGTATACCGCGGGCACTACATACCCAAGTACACTGCGGGCACCACATACCCTAGTATACCGCGGGCACCACATACCCTAGTACACCGCGGTACACCTCGGGCATATACCCTAGTAAACCGCGGGCATTACATACCCAACAACACCGCGGGCACCACATACCTAAGTCCCAAGTACACCGCGGGCATCACATACCCTAGTACACCGCGGGCACTACATACCCAAGTACACCTCGGGCATCACATACCCAACTACACCGCGGGCACCACATACCCAACTACACCGCGGGCACCACATACCCTAGTATACCGCGGGCATCACATACCCAACTACACCGCGGGCACCACATACCCTAGTACACCGCGGGCACCACATACCCAAGTATACCGCGGGCACCACATACCCAAGTACACCGCGGGCACCACATACCCTAGTTCACCGCGGGCATCACATACCCAACTACACCGCGGGCACCACATACCCTAGTACACCGCGGGCACCACATACCCCAGTACACCGCGGGCATCACATACCCAACTACACCGCGGGCACCACATACCCTAGTACACCGCGGGCACCACGTACCCTAGTAAACCGCGGGCATTACATACCCAACTACACCGCGGGAACCACATACCCAAGTCCCAAGTACACCGCGGGCATCATATACCCTAGTACACCGCGGGCACCACATGGGCACCACATACCCTAGTACACCGCGGGCACAACATACCCAACAACACCGCGGGCACCACATACCCTAGTACACCGCGGGCACCACATACCCAACAACACCGCGGGCACCACATACCAAGTATACCGCGGGCATCACATACCCAACTACACCTCGGGCACCACATACCCTAGTACACCGCGGGCACCACATACCCAACTACACCGCGGGCACCACATACCCTAGTACACCGCGGGCATCACGTACCCAATTACACCGCGGGCATCACATACCCAACTACACCGCGGGCACCACATACCCAAGTATACCGCGGGCACCACATACCCAACTACACCGCGGGCACCACATACCCAAGTACACCGCGGGCACCACATACCCTAGTACACCGCGGGCATCACATACCCTAGTACACCGCGGGCACCACATACCCAACTACACCGTGGGCATCACATACCCTAGTACACCGCGGGCACCACATACCCTAGTACACCGCGGGCATCACATACCCTAGTACACCGCGGGCACCACATACGCATCACATACCCAACTACACCGCGGGCGCCACATACCTTAGTACACCGCGGGCACCACATACCCTAGTACACCGCGGGCATCACATACCCTAGTACACCGCGGGCACCACATACACTAGTACACCGTGGGCACCACATACCCTAGTTTACCGCGGGCACCACATACCCAACTACACCGCGGGCACCACATACCCAAGTATACCGCGGGCATCACATACCCAACTACACCGCGGGCACCACATACCCTAGTACACCGCGGGCACCACATACCCTAGTACACTGCGGGCACCACATACCCCAGTACACCGCGGGCACCACATACCCAAGTACACCTCGGGCATCACATACCCTAGTTTATTGCGGGCACCACATACCCAAGTACACCGCGGGCACCACATTCCCAAGTACACCGCGGGCATCACATACCCTAGTACACCGCGGGCACCACATACCCTAGTACACCGCGGGCACCACATACCCTAGTATACCGCGGGCACCACATACTCTAGTTTACCGAGGGCACCACATACCCAACTACACCGCGGGCATCACATACCCAACTACACCGCGGGCACCACATACCCTAGTACACCGCGGGCACCACATATCCTATTATACCGCGGGCACCACATACCCAACTACACCGCGGGCACCACATACCCAAGCATACCGCGGGCACCACATACCCTAGTACACCGCGGGCACCACATACCCTAGTATACCGCGGGCATCACATACCCAACTACACCGCGGGCACCACATACCCAACTACACAGCGGGCACCACATACCCAACTACACCGCGGGCACCACAAACCCAAGTATATTGCGGGCACCACATACCCTAGTACACCGCGGGCACCACATACCCAACAACACCGCGGGCACCACATACCAAGTATACCGCGGGCACCTCATACCCTAGTAAACCGCGGGCACCACATACCCAAGTCCCAAGTACACCGCGGGCATCATATACCCTAGTACACCGCAGGCACCACATACCCTAGTATACCGCGGGCACCACATACCCAACTACACCGCGGGCACCACATACCCTAGTATACCGCGGGCATCACATACCCAACTACACCGCGGGCACCACATACCCTAGTACACCGCGGGCACCACATACCCTAGTACACCGCGGGCATCACATACCCAACTACACCGCGGGCACCACATACCCTAGTACAATGCGGGCACCACATACCCTATTACACCACGGGCACCACATACCCTAGTACACCGCGGGCATCACATACCTTACTACACCGCGGGCATCACATACCCAACTACACCGCGGGCGCCACATACCCAAGTCCCAAGTACACCGCGGGCATCATATACCCTAGTACACCGCAGGCACCACATACCCTAGTATACCGCGGGCACCACATACCCAACTACACCGCGGGCACCACATACCCTAGTATACCGCGGGCATCACATACCCAACTACACCGCGGGCACCACATACCCTAGTACACCGCGGGCACCACATACCCCAGTACACCGCGGGCATCACATACCCAAGTACACCGCGGGCACCACATACCCAAGTACACCGCGGGCATCACATACCTAACTACACCGCGGGCACTACATACCCTAGTATACCGCGGGCACCACATACCCAAGTACACCGCGGGCATCACATACCCAACTACACCGCGGGCACCACATACCCTAGTACACCGCGGGCACCATATACCCTAGTACACCGCGGGCACCACATACCCTAGTACACCGCGGGCATCACATACCCTCGTACACCGCGGGCACCACATACCCTGGTACACCGCGGGCACCACATACCCAACTACACCGCGGGCACCACATACCCAACTACACCGCGGGCACCACATACCCAAGTATACCGCGGGCACCACATACCCTAGTCCACCGCGGGCATCACATACACAACTACACCGCGGGCACCACATACCCTAGTACACCGCGGGCACCACATACCCAACTACACCGCGGGCACCACATACCCAAGTATACCGCGGGCACTACATACCCAACTACACCGCGGGCACCACATACCCATGTATACCGCGGGCACCACATACCCTAGTACACCGCGGGCACCACATACCTAACTACACCGCGGGCACTACATACCCTAGTATACCGCGGGCATCACATACCCAACTACACCGCGGGCACGACATACCCTAGTACACCGCGGGCACCATATACCCTAGTACACCGCGGGCACTACATACCCTAGTACACCGCGGGCATCACATACCCTCGTACACCGCGGGCACCACATACCCTGGTAAACCGCGGGCACCACATACCCAACTACACCGCGGGCACCACATACCCAACTACACCGCGGGCACCACATACCCAAGTATACCGCGGGCACCACATACCCTAGTCCACCGCGGGCATCACATACACAACTACACCGCGGGCACCACATACCCTAGTACACCGCGGGCACCACATACCCAACTACACCGCGGGCACCACATACCCAAGTATACCGCGGGCACTACATACCCAACTACACCGCGGGCACCTCATACCCTAGTAAACCGCGGGCATCACATACCCAAGTATACCGCGGGCATCACATACCCAACTACACCGCGGTCATCACATACCCAAGTACACCGCGGGCACCACATACCCTAGTACACCGCGGGCATCACATACCCTAGTACACCGCGGGCACCACATACCCAACTACACCGCGGGCACCACATACCCAACTACACCGCGGGCACCACATACCCAACTACACCGCGGGCACCACATACCCAAGTATACCGCGGGCACCACATACCCTAGTACACCGCGGGCATCACATACCCAACTACACCGCGGGCACCTCATACCCTAGTAAACCGCGGGCATCACATACCCAACTACACCGCGGGCACCACATACCCAAGTCCCAAGTACACCGCGGGCATCATATACCCTAGTACACCGCGGGCACCACATGGGCACCACATACCCTAGTACACCGCGGGCACAACATACCCAACTACACCACGGGCACCACATACCCTAGTATACCGCGGGCACCACATACCCAACTACACCGCGGGCACCACATACCCTAGTAAACCGCGGGCATTACATACCCAACAACACCGCGGGCACCACATACCCAAGTCCCAAGTACACCGCGGGCATCACATACCCTAGTATACCGCGGGCACCACATACCCAACTACACCGCGGGCACCACATACCCAAGTATACCGCGGGCATCGCATACCCAACTACACCGCGGGCACCACATACCCTAGTACACCGCGGGCACCACATACCCAAGTACACCGCGGGCATCACGTACCCAACTACACCGCGGGCACCACATACCCAAGTATACCGCGGGCACCACATACCCAACTACACCGCGGGCACCACATACCCTAGTACACCGCGGGCATCACATACCCTAGTACACCGCGGGCATCACATACCCTAGTACACCGCGGGCACCACATACCCAAGTATACCGCGGGCACCACATACCCAACTACACCGCGGGCACCACATACCCTAGTACACCGCGGGCACCACATACCCTAGTACACCGCGGGCATCACATACCCTAGTACACCGCGGGCACCACATACCCTAGTACACCGCGGGCATCACATACCCAACTACACCGCGGGCACCACATACCCTAGTATACCGCGGGCACCACATACCCAACTACACCGCGGGCACCACATACCCAACTACACCGCGGGCACCACATACCCTAGTACACCGCGGGCATCACATACCCAACTACACCGCGGGCACCACATACCCTAGTACACCGCGGGCACCACATACCCTAGTACACCGCGGGCACCACATACCCATCTACACCGCGGGCACCACATACCCATGTACACAGCGGGCACCACATACCCAACAACACCGCGGGCACCACATACCCAACTTCACCGCGGGCACCACATACCCAACTTCACCGCGGGCACCACATAATCATGTACACTGCGGGCACCACATACCCAACTACACCGCGGGCACCACATACCCAAGTATACCGTGTGGTGCCCGCGGTGTACTAGGGTATGTGGTGCCCGCGGTGTACTAGGGTATGTGGTGCCCGCGGTATACTGGGGTATGTGGTGCCCGCGGCGTACTAGGGTATGTGGTGCCCGCGGTGTACCAGGGTATGTGGTGCCCGCGGTGTAGTTGGGTATGTGGTGCCCGCGGTATACTAGGGTATGTGGTGCCCGCGGTGTACTAGGGTATGTGGTGCCCGCGGTGTAGTTGGGTATGTGATGCCCGCGGTGTAGTTGGGTATGTGATGCCCGCGGTGTACTGGGGTATGTGGTGCCCGCGGTGTACTTGGGTATGTGGTGCCCGCGGTGTACTAGGGTATGTGATGCCCGCGGTATACTTGGGTATGTGGTGCCCGCAGTGTAGTTGGGTATGTGGTGCCCGCGGTATACTTGGGTATGTAGTGCCCGCGGTGTACTAGGGTATGTGATGCCCGCGGTGTAGTTGGGTATGTGGTGCCCGCGGTATACTTGGGTATGTGGTGCCCGCGGTGTAGTTGGGTATGTGATGCCCGCGGTGTACTTAGGTTTGTAATGCCCGCGGTGTAGTTGGGTATGTGATGCCCGCGGTATACTTGGGTATGTGGTGCCCGCGGTGTACTTGGGTATGTGGTGCCCGCGGTGTACTAGGGTATGTGATGCCCGAGGTGTACTTGGGTATGTTGTGCCCGCGGTATACTTGGATATGTGGTGCCCGCGGTGTAGTTGGGTATGTGGTGCCCGCGGTGTACTAGGGTATGTGGTGCCCGCGGTGTAGTTGGGTATGTGATGCCCGCGGTATACTTGGGTATGTGGTGCCCGCGGTGTAGTTGGGTATGTGGTGCCCGCGGTATACTAGGGTATGTGGTGCCCGCGGTGTACTAGGGTATGTGGTGCCCGCGGTGTAGTTGGGTATGTGGTGCCCGCGGTGTAGTTGGGTATGTGATGCCCGCGGTATACTGGGGTATGTGGTGCCCGCGGTGTACGAGGGTATGTGATGCCCGCGGTGTACTAGGGTATGTGGTGCCCGCGGTGTAGTTGGGTATGTGATGCCCGCGGTGTACTTGGGTATGTGGTGCCCGCGGTGTAGTTGGGTATGTGGTGCCCGCGGTGTACTAGGGTATGTGGTGCTCGCGGTGTAGTTGCCCGCGGATGCCCGCGGTGTACTTGGGTATGTGGTGCCCGCGGTATACTTGGGTATGTGGTGCCCGCGGTGTAGTTGGGTATGTGGTGCCCGCAGTGTAGTTGGGTATGTGATGCCCGCGGTGTACATGGGTATGTGGTGCCCGCAGTGTAGTTGGGTATGTGGTGCCCGCGGTGTACATGGGTATGTGGTGCCCGCGGTGTAGTTAGGTATGTGGTGCCCGCAGTGTACATGGGTATCTGGTGCCCGCAGTGTAGTTGGGTATGTGATGCCCGCGGTGTAGTTGGGTATGTGGTGCCCGCGGAGTACTAGGGTATGTGATGCCCGCGGTGTACTAGGGTATGTGGTGCCCGCGGTGTACTAGGGTAAGTGATGCCCGCGGTATACTGGGGTATGTGGTGCATGGGTATGTGGTGCCCGCAGTGTAGTTGGGTATGTGGTGCCCGCGGTGTACATGGGTATGTGGTGCCCGCGGTGTAGTTAGGTATGTGGTGCCCGCAGTGTACATGGGTATGTGGTGCCCGCGGTGTAGTTGGGTATGTGGTGCCCGCAGTGTAGTTGGGTATGTGGTGCCCGCGGTGTACATGGGTATGTGGTGCCCGCGGTGTAGTTGGGTATGTGGTGCCCGTGGTGCACTAGGGTATGTGGTGCCCGCGGTATACTTGGGTATGTGGTGCCCGCGGTGTACTAGGATATGTGATGCCCGCGGTGTAGTTGGGTATGTGGTGCCCGCGGTGTACTAGGGTATGTGATGCCCGCGGTGTAGTTGGGTATGTGGTGCCCGCGGTGTACTAGGGTATGTGGTGCCCGCGGTGTAGTTGGGTATGTGATGCCCGCGATGTACTAGGGTATGTGGTGCCCGCGGTGTACTAGGGTATGAGGTGCCCGCGGTATACTTGGGTATGTGGTGCCCGCGGTGTACTAGGGTATGTGATGCCCGAGGTGTACTTGGGTATGTGGTGCCCGCGGTGTACTAGGGTATGTGGTGCCCGCGGTGTACTAGGGTATGTGGTGCCCGCGGTGTACTAGGGTATGTGGTGCTCGCGGTGTACTAGGGTATGTGATGCCCGAGGTGTACTTGGGTATGTGGTGCCCGCGGTGTAGTTGGGTATGTGGTGCCCGCGGTATACTAGGGTATGTGGTGCCCGCGGCGTACTAGGGTATGTGATGCCCGCGGTGTACTTGGGTACGTGATGCCCGCAGTGTACTAGAGTATATGATGCCCGCGGTGTACTTGGGTATGTGGTGCCCGCGGTATACTTGGGTATATGCCCGAGGTGTACTTGGGTATGTAGTGCCCGCGGTGTACTAGGGTATGTGATGCCCGAGGTGTACTTGGGTATGTGGTGCCCGCGGTGTACTAGGGTATGTGATGCCCGAGGTGTACTTGGGTATGTGGTACCCGCGGTGTACTAGGGTATGTGGTGCCCGCGGTGTACTAGGGTATGCGGTGCCCGCGGTGTAGTTGGGTATGTGATGCCCGCGGTGTACTAGTGTATGTGGTGCCCGCGGTGTACTAGGGTATGAGGTGCCCGCGGTATACTTGGGTATGTGGTGCCCGCGGTGTACTAGGGTATGTTATGCCCGAGGTGTACTTGGGTATGTGGTGCCCGCGGTGTACTAGGGTATGTGGTGCCCGCGGTGTACTAGGGTATGTGGTGCCCGCGGTGTACTAGGGTATGTGGTGCCCACGGTGTACTAGGGTATGTGGTGCTCGCGGTGTACTAGGGTATGTGATGCCCGAGGTGTACTTGGGTATGTGGTGCCCGCGGTGTAGTTGGGTATGATGTGCCCGCGGTATACTAGGGTATGTGGTGCCCGCGGCGTACTAGGGTATGTGATGCCCGCGGTGTACTTGGGTATGTGATGCCCGCAGTGTACTAGAGTATATGATGCCCGCGGTGTACTTGGGTATGTGGTGCCCGCGGTATACTTGGGTATATGCCCGAGGTGTACTTGGGTATGTAGTGCCCGCGGTGTACTAGGGTATGTGATGCCCGAGGTGTACTTGGGTATGTGGTGCCCGCGGTGTACTAGGGTATGTGATGCCCGAGGTGTACTTGGGTATGTGGTACCCGCGGTGTACTAGGGTATGAGGTGCCCGCGGTATACTTGGTATGTGGTGCCCGCGGTGTTGTTGGGTATGTGGTGCCCGCGGTGTACTAGGGTATGTGGTGCCCGCAATATACTTGGGTTTGTGGTGCCCGCGGTGTAGTTGGGTATGTGGTGCCCGCGGTGTAGTTGGGTAAGTGGTGCCCGCGGTGTAGTTGGGTATGTGATGCCCGCGGTATACTTGGGTATGTGGTGCCCGCGGTGTACTAGAGTATGTGGTGCCCGCGGTATACTTGGGTATGTGGTGCCCACGGTGTAGTTCGGTAAGTGGTGCCCGCGGTGTACTAGGGTATGTGGTGTCCGCGGTGTACTAGGGTATGTGGTGCCCGCGGTGTACTAGGGTATGTGGTGCCCGTGGTATACTTGGGTTTGTGGTGCCTGCGGTGTAGTTGGGTATGTGGTGCCCTCGGTAAACTAGGGTATGTGGTGCCCGCGGTATACTAGGATATGTGGTGCCCGCGGTGTACTAGGGTATGTGGTGCCCGCGGTATACTTGGGTTTGTGGTGCCCGCGGTGTAGTTGGGTATGTGGTGCCCTCGGTAAACTAGAGTATGTGGTGCCCGCGGTATACTAGGGTATGTGGTGCCCGCGGTGTACTAGGGTATGTGATGCCCGAGGTGTACTTGGGAATGTGATGCCCGCGGTATACTTGGGTATGTGGTGCCCGCGGTGTAGTTGGGTATGTGGTGCCCGCGGTAAACTAGGGTATGTGGTGCCCACGGTGTACTAGTGTATGTGGTGCCCGCGGTGTACTAGGGTATGTGATGCCCGCGGTGTACTAGGGTATGTGATGCCCGCGGTGTACTAAGGTATGTGGCGCCCGCGGTGTAGTTGGGTATGTGATGCCCGCGGTGTACTAGAGTATGTGGTGCCCGCGGTGTACTAGTGTATGTAATGCCCGCGGTGTACTTGGGTATGAGGTGCCCGCGGTATACTTAGGTATGTGGTGCCCGCGGTGTAGTTGGGTATGTGATGCCCGAGGTGTACTTGGGTATGTAGTGCCCGCGGTATACTTGGGTATGTGGTGCCCGCGGTGTAGTTGGGTATGTGGTGCCCGCGGTATACTAGGGTATGTGGTGCCCGCGGTGTACTAGGGTATGTGGTGCCCGCGGTGTACTAGGGTATGTGATGCCCGAGGTGTACTTGGGAATGTGGTGCCCGCGGTGTACTTGGGTATGTGGTGCCCGCAATAAACTAGGGTATGTGATGCCCGAGGTGTACTTGGGTATGTGGTGCCCGCGGTGTACTGGGGTATGTGGTGCCCGCAGTGTACTAGGGTATGTGGTGCCCGCAGTGTACTAGGGTATGTGGTACCCGCGGTGTAGTTGGGTATGTGATGCCCGCGGTATACTTGGGTATGTGGTGCCCGCGGTGTAGTTGGGTATGTGGTGCCCGCGGTGTAGTAGGATATGTGGTGCCCGCGGTGTACTAGGGTATGTGGTGCCCGCGGTGTAGTTGGGTATGTGATGCCCGCGGTGTAGTTTGGTATGTGGTGCCCTCGGTAAACTAGAGTATGTGGTGCCCGCGGTATACTAGGGTATGTGGTGCCCGCGGTGTACTAGGGTATGTGGTGCCCGCGGTGTACTAGGGTATGTGATGCCCGAGGTGTACTTGGGAATGTGGTGCCCGCGGTGTACTAGGGTATGTGATGCCCGAGGTGTACTTGGGTATGTGGTGCCCGCGGTGTACTAGGGTATGTGGTGCCTGCAGTGTACTAGGGTATGTGGTGCCCGCAGTGTACTAGGGTATGTGGTACCCGCGGTGTAGTTGGGTATGTGATGCCCGCGGTATACTTGGGTATGTGGTGCCCGCGGTGTAGTTGGGTATGTGGTGCCCGCGGTAAACTAGGGTAAGTGGTGCCCACGGTGTACTAGTGTATGTGGTGCCCGCGGTGTACTAGGGTATGTGATGCCCGCGGTGTACTAGGGTATGTGGTGCCCGCGGTGTACTAAGGTATGTGGCGCCCGCGGTGTAGTTGGGTATGTGATGCCCGCGAAGTACTAGAGTATGTGGTGCCCGCGGTGTACTAGTTTATGTAATGCCCGCGGTGTACTTGGGTATGAGGTGCCCGCGGTATACTTAGGTATGTGGTGCCCGCGGTGTAGTTGGGAATGTGATGCCCGAGGTGTACTTGGGTATGTAGTGCCCGCGGTATACTTGGGTATGTGGTGCCCGCGGTGTAGTTGGGTATGTGATGCCCGCGGTATACTTGGGTATGTGGTGCCCGCGGTGTAGTTGGGTATGTGGTGCCCGCGGTATACTAGGGTATGTGGTGCCCGCGGTGTACTAGGGTATGTGGTGCCCGCGGTGTAGTTGGGTATGTGGTGCCCGCGTCGTACTAGGGTATGTGGTGCCCACGGTGTACTAGTGTATGTGGTGCCCGCGGTGTACTAGGGTATGTGATGCCCGCGGTGTACTAGGGTATGTGGTGCCCGCGGTGTACTAAGGTATGTGGCGCCCGCGGTGTAGTTGGGTATGTGATGCCCGCGAAGTACTAGAGTATGTGGTGCCCGCGGTGTACTAGTGTATGTAATGCCCGCGGTGTACTTGGGTATGAGGTGCCCGCGGTATACTTAGGTATGTGGTGCCCGCGGTGTAGTTGGGAATGTGATGCCCGAGGTGTACTTGGGTATGTAGTGCCCGCGGTATACTTGGGTATGTGGTGCCCGCGGTGTAGTTGGGTATGTGGTGCTCGCGGTATACTAGGTTTTGTGGTGCCCGCGGTAAACTAGGGTATGTGGTGCCCGCGGTGTACAAGGGTATGATGTGCCCGCGGTGTACTAGGGTATGAGGTGCCCCGGGTATACTTAGGTATGTGGTGCCCGCGGTGTAGTTGGGTATGTGTGCCCGCGGTGTAGTTGGGTATGTAATGCCCGCGGTTTACTAGGGTATGTGGTGCCCGCGGTGTAATAGGGTACGTGGTGCCCGCGGTGTACTAGGGTATGTGGTGCCCGCGGTGTAGTTGGGTATGTGATGCCCGCGGTGTACTGGGGTATGTGGTGCCCGCGGTGTACTAGGGTATGTGGTGCCCGCGGTGTAGTTGGGTATGTGATGCCCGCGGTATACTTGGGTATGTGGTGCCCGCGGTGTAGTTGGGTATGTGGTGCCCGCGGTATACTAGGGTATGTGGTGCCCGCGGTGTACTAGGGTATGTGGTGCCCGCGGTGTAGTTGGGTATGTAATGCCCGCGGTTTACTAGGGTATGTGGTGCCCGCGGTGTAATAGGGTACGTGGTGCCCGCGGTGTATTAGGGTATGTGATGCCCGCGGTGTACTGGGGTATGTGGTGCCCGCGGTGTACTAGGGTATGTGGTGCCCGCGGTGTAGTTGAGTATGTGATGCCCGCGGTATACTTGGGTATGTGGTGCCCGCGGTGTAGTTGGGTATGTGGTGCCCGCGGTATACTAGGGTATGAGGTGCCCGCGGTGTACTAGGGTATGTGGTGCCCGCGGTGTAGTTGGGTATGTGGTGCCCGCGGTGTAGTTGGGTATGTGATGCCCGCGGTGTACTAGGGTATGTGGTGCCCACGGTGTAGTTGGGTATGTGATGCCCGCGGTGTACTAGGGTATGTGGTGCCCGCGGTGTACTAGGGTATGTGGTGCCCGCGGTGTAGTTGGGTATGTGATGCCCGCGGTGTAGTTTGGTATGTGGTGCCCTCGGTAAACTAGAGTATGTGGTGCCCGCGGTATACTAGGGTATGTGGTGCCCGCGGTGTACTAGGGTATGTGGTGCCCGCGGTGTACTAGGGTATGTGGTGCCCGCGGTATACTTGGGTATGTGGTGCCCTCGGTGTACTTGGGTATGTGATGACCGCGGTGTAGTTGGGTATGTGGTGCCCGCGGTGTACTAGGGTATGTAGTGCCCGCGGTATATGTGATGACCGCGGTGTAGTTGGGTATGTGATGCCTACTGTATACTTGGGTATGTGATGCGGTGTACTAGGGTATGTGGTGCCCGCGGTGTACTAGGGTATGTGGTGCCCGCGGTATACTTGGGTATGTGGTGCCCGCGGTGTAGTTGGGTATGTGGTGCCCGCGGTGGACTAGGGTATGTGGTGCCCGCGGTGTACTAGGGTATGTGGTGCCCGCGGTATACTTGGGTATGTGGTGCCCGCGGTGTAGTTGGGTATGTGATGCCTGCGGTGTACTAGGGTATGTGGTGCCCGCGGTGTAGTTGGGTATGTGATGCCCGCGGTGTACTTAGGTATGTGGTGCCCGCGGTATACTTGGGTATGTGGTGCCCGCGGTGTAGTTGGGTATGTAGTGCCCGCGGTGTACTTGGGTATGTGATGACCGCGGTGTAGTTGGGTATGTGGTGCCCGCAGTGTAGTTGGGTATGTGATGCCCGCGGTGTACATGGGTATGTGGTGCCCGCAGTGTAGTTGGGTATGTGGTGCCCGCGGTGAAGTTGGGTATGTGGTGCCCGCAGTGTAGTAGGGTATGTGGTGCCCGCAGTGTAGTTGGGTATGTGGTGCCCGCAGTGTAGTTGGGTATGTGGTGCCCGCAGTGTAGTTAAATATGTGGTGCCCGCAGTGTAGTTGGGTATGTGGTGCCCGCGGTGTAGTTGGGTATGTAGTGCCCGCGATGTACATGGGTATGTGGTGCCCGCAGTGTAGTTGGGTATGTGGTGCCCGCAGTGTAGTTGGGTATGTGGTGCCCGCGGTGTACATGGGTATGTGGTGCCCGCGGTGTAGTTGGGTATGTGGTGCCCGCGGTGTAGTTGGGTATGTGGTGCCCGCGGTGTAGTTGGGTATGTGGTGCCCGCAGTGTACATGGGTATGTGGTGCCCGCGGTGTAGTTGGGTATGTGGTGCCCGCGGTGTAGTTGGGTATGTGGTGCCCGCGGTGTACTTGGGTATGTAATGCCCGCGGTGTACTAGGGTATGTGGTGCCCGCGGTGTACTAGGGTATGTGTTGCCCGCGGTGTAGTTGGGTATGTGATGCCCGCGGTGTACTTGGGTATGTGGTGCCCGCGGTATACTTGGGTATGTGGTGCCCGCGGTGTACTAGGGTATGTGGTGCCCGCGGTGTAGTTGGGTATGTGATGCCCACGGTATACTTGGGTATGTAGTGCCCGCGGCGTACTAGGGTATGTGATGCCCGCGGTGTACTTGGGTATGTGATGCCCGCAGTGTACTAGAGTATATGATGCCCGCGGTGTACTTGGGTATGTGGTGCCCGCGGTATACTTGGGTATATGCCCGAGGTGTACTAGGGTATGTGATGCCCGCGGTGTACTGGGGTATGTGGTGCCCGCGGTATACTTGGGTATGTGGTGCCCGCGGTGTAGTTGGGTATGTGGTGCCCGCGGTGTAGTTGGGTATGTGGTGCCCGCGGTGTAGTTGTGTATGTGATGCCCGCGGTGTACTAGGGTATGTGGTGCCCGCGGTATACTTGCGTATGTGGTGCCCGTGGTGTACAGGGGTATGTGGTGCCCGTGGTGTAGTTGGGTATGTAATGCCCGCGGTGTACTAGGGTATGTGGTGCCCGCGGTGTACTAGGGTATGTGGTGCCCGCGGTGTACTAGGGCATGTGATGCCCGCGGTGTACTAGGGTATGTGGTGCCCGCGGTGTAGTTGGGTATGTGGTGCCCGCGGTATACTAGGGTATGTGATGCCCGCGGTGTACTAGGGTATGTGATGCCCGCGGTGTAGTTGGGTATGTGGTGCCCGCAGTGTAGTTGGGTATGTGGTGCCCGCTGTGTACATGGGTATGTGGTGCCCGCGGTGTAGTTGGGTATGTGGTGCCCGCAGTGTACATGGGTATGTGGTGCCCGCTGTGTACATGGGTATGTGGTGCCCGCGGTGTAGTTGGGTATGTGGTGCCCGCAGTGTACATGGGTATGTGGTGCCCGCAGTGTAGTTGGGTATGTGGTGCCCGCGGTGTACGAGGGTATATGATGCCCGCGGTGTACGAGGGTATGTGATGCCCGCGGTGTAGTTGGGTATGTGATGCCCGCGGTATACTTGGGTATGTGGTGCCCGCGGTGTAGTTGGGTATGTGATGCCCGCGGTATACTAGGGTATGTGGTGCCCGCGGTGTACTAGGGTATGTGATGCCCGCGGAGTACTTGGGTATGTGGTGCCCGCGGTGTAATAGGGTATGTGGTGCCCGCAATATACTTGGGTTTGTGGTGCCCGCGGTGTAGTTGGGTATGTGATGCCCGCGGTGTTGATGAAATAATGAACAAGACTTGATATTTTACTAGGATTTATTACAATATGAATTAAAGTTAAATTATACAATGTGAGCTAGGCGGGGAATTTTTAACAAGAGGAAGAAGAGAGGTGCTGGGGTTGACACCTATCAAATAGTGTTGCCAGGCGGCTGTTTGCGTTCTCCTATTATTCTAACATCCTCCTCTGGACGCAAACCCATTGCCTCGACGAACGTTTCGTGCTTTGGTCGATGTAGGCCTTTCGTCAAAGCATCAGCCACCATTTCTTGAGTGCTTTTATAAAGGACTGAGACTTGTTTGCTGGCGACCTTTTCCCTCACAAAGTGGTAGCGGACATCAATATGCTTGCTTCGGGCGTGGTAGATGTCGTTACCTGAAATGCTAATCGCACTTTGATTATCACAGTACATTGTAATCGGAGTACCTGATAAAGTAGGCCAAAAATCTTCTTCTAATTGTTTAAGCCAGATAGCTTCTTGTATGGCTGTTGCCAGAGACATATATTCTGCCTCAGTGCTGGACAAAGCTATGGTCGGTTGTCTCTTTGAACACCAACTAATGGCAGCACCCTGAAATATAAACATGTATCCGGAGCAGGACCTTCTGTCCTCAGAATTAGTAGCCCAGTCGGCGTCGCAATAACCAACTATATTGCCATTGTTTTTCTTGAATACAAGTTTTCTTGAAATAGTTCCTTTTAGATATCGTAATACTCTCTTCAGTGCAGCCCAATGTTGTGAAGTTGGTTTATTATTATATCTACTTAATGTATTTACTGCATAAGCTATGTCTGGTCTGGTTCCTTGTGACAGATACAACAGACATCCAATCACTTCTTGATATGGAATATTTTTCATAACTTCATTATCATTTTCAGCCTTCTGTAACTGTAAATTAGGTTCACATGGCGTGTAGACTGGATTGCAGTCACTCATGTTAAAACGAGTTAATATTTTCTCTATATAAATTGATTGATCAAGTGCAATTTTATTAGTACTCTGCACTATTCTATAGCCAATACAGCATCTTGCTTTACCCAGATCTTTCATCTGAAATTTTTCATTTAATCTTTTCTTCATCATTGAGACAGTTTCTTCGTTATTGAATAAGTACAGTAAATCATCAACATATACAGTGATAAATAAGATATCCTTGTCATCTATTATTCTGTAGTATATACATGGATCTACTTTAGACCGTGACATACCAATTTCTAGTAGAGCTGCATTTAGTTTTTGATTCCACTGTCTGCTTGCTTGTTTCAAGCCGTAAACTGATTTATTTAATCGACAAACCTTTAAGCCATCTTCATAATGTGGAGGTTGTGATACGTATATTTCCTCTTCAATGTCGCCTTGTAGGAATGCTGTGACGGCGTCCATTTGATGAATATTTAGATTGTATTTCACAGCTAAACCAATCACATACCTCATTGAAGTGTAACGTATGACTGGGGCATATATTTCATGGTAATCAATACCTTTCTTCTGTTGAAAACCTTTAACTACTAGTCTAGCTTTGTATCGTATTACAGTACCATTTTCATCTGACTTTGTTTTGAAAACCCATTTGCATGCTAATGCTTTTTTGTTCTTCGGCAAGTCAACAAGTGTCCAAGTATTATTGCTCAACAATGATTGATATTCTTCATTCATAGCCTCTACCCATTTTTCTGCCTTATTGCTGTGCAAAGCTTCGGAAAGGCTTTGTGGGTCACTGTCCAAAATACTCATTGTAGTTTCAGCATTGCAAACCAAACTTGCAGGAGAAATTGCATTAACATCATCTTCGGTAGGTAAGTTGTCTACCTCGATGATTTCATTTCTGCGAGTTGATCGAGAATAGCCACTGTTTTCAATTTGAGTGATTCTACCAGGAGAGTATGTAGAATCATCTGGATCAGTATATTGCGATGAATAACTTGAATCTCTTTGCAATATTGCATCTGAATCATCACTATGAATTTCAATAAATGACTCACCATTTTTATCATTTACAGAACTGTTCTGGTTTTCTTCTGAAAATGGTAAGTTTATTAGTTTTTTTACTGGTAAACAATCTTCTTTTGTACCATTATTTTTATGCTCATTAATAATTGTTTTCTCTTTTATTTCAGGTGACCCATTGACATTATTGTCAATTTTGTTTCGTTGTACGGTGGCTTCTAGAAATACAGCTTCTCTACTCATGGTAGCTTTTTTACTCTTAGGGTCTAAAAAACGGTAGCCCTTTATTCCTTCACTGTATCCTACAAAAATCATTTCGGTTGATTTTGAATCTAATTTTCTTCGATGCTGTTTAGGTACTAGCACCATAGCCTTACAACCAAATATTCTCATATGGCTTAAATCCGGCTTCTTTTTTGACCATACTTCTTCAGGGGTGACATCAGAGAGAGCTCTTGTCGGTGAACGGTTTATGATGTGCGCCGCTGTAACTACAGCTTCGCCCCAATACTCCTTCTGTAATTGAGCATTTAACATCATACATTTAGCGCGTTCAATAAGAGTTCTGTTCATCCTCTCACTCAAACCATTTTGTTCAGGTGTGTATGGATTGCTAGATTGATGCAAAATCCCAAAATTCTTGAAACATTTATCAAAATTATGATTTTTATATTCTGTGCCATTGTCACTTCGAAATATTTTAATTTTTCTTTCCAATTCATTTTCTGCTCTGTTTTTAAATTCCATAAACTTTGAAAATACCTCATCTTTACCTTTAATCGGATATACAAATACTTTTCTTGAGAAATCATCGATAAAAGTAACAAAGTACCTGGCACCTCCAAATGATGTAGTCTGCATCGGTCCACATGTGTCGGAGTGGATAAGCTCTAGCAACTCAGTTGCCCGGGAGCCTTCATTTGGAAATGGCTGTCTTTGTTGTTTTCCTTGTATGCAACTTATGCATATACTATCTTCTTTCATCGGCGACAATTTCACACCGGTTGTACAACATGGAATTTTTTTCACATCAGTAAAGTTTAAATGGCCCATTCTTTGGTGCCATAAGTAGGTATCGGTTTCAATAGCAGCTGGTATGGCATGGACTTCATCATTTATAACATTCAGTCTATACATATCGTTAATCACATGTGCACTTGCTACATGATTTCCACATTTGTTTAATATTTTGCAACCATTATTATTAAATTCAACTTTACAGCCACTGGTAATCATTTTACTTACAGATATTAAGTTTGTAGATAAATCTGGCACATATAAGACATTTCGAACCTGTATGTTGTTGCTTTTTCCTTGTGCATCCAGTACTCGGATGGTAACATTACCACAGCTTTTCACTTGGAGCACTTTGTTGTCAGCAATCCTTATATTGTTTACAGGTGGTGCAGCTTCATCATCCAGCCAATCTCGGTGCATTGTCATGTGCATTGATGCACCGGAGTCAATGTACCAGTTCAGTGAGCCGTTGACTGTGGTTGCTGAAAAAGCCGCAATAAAACCATTATTTTTATCATCTGTTTTGTTTTTTTTATGCCAACAATTTTTACTAATGTGTCCAAATTTATTGCAGTTGAAACACCTAGGTCCTTTTGATTTCTGTGGTTGTTCACTATTTTTCTTAGACTGATTTTTTGAGTTTGAGTAAAATGCATTCGTCTCAGTTGTTTTTACTTCCTGCAACAACTTTGTTTTGATAGAATCTGCACAGATTTTTACTCCGGAACTCTCCATTGCCATTATCATAGGCTTGTAATTATCCGGCAAGCCTGCCAGCATTAACGTTCCTAGCCACTCGTCGTCAACTTTAAAATTTATGTTTCTTAGTCGGTGTGCTGAGGACATAATTTTATTCACATAATCCTCTATGCTAGCACTACTATCTAGATTTGTATTTATCAAGTCTTTCAACAGGCCAACTTTGCGGGTTAGTCCTGAATCCTGGAATGCCCGAGACAAATTGTCCCACACATCTTTGGCCGTTTTAGCCTCTTCTATATGGACATAAATCAACGGATCGATTAATAAAATCAATTTTGACTTAGCTTTTGTGTCTTTCTTCGTGTCGTTGCTTCCTTCAACGACACATTCCCAAAGTTCCTCGAGTTGCAGAAATGCTTTTACTGCAAATTTCCAGGTGGCATAATTGTCCCTTCCAGTGAGCTTTTCGATGCTCATAATGCCATTGTGATTATGATTATTTGTAGACATTTTGCTAAAAAAGAAAACCTAACTGACACGCGGCAACGCGGCACGACTTTGACTTTGAGGTTAAGCACAACGTTTTGCAAAATATTTTTCGAGATACGACTGGAAAACTAATAATTTCTTTTTTCAAGCATGAGACGGCCCATAACCTGATGAAATAATGAACAAGACTTGATATTTTACTAGGATTTATTACAATATGAATTAAAGTTAAATTATACAATGTGAGCTAGGCGGGGAATTTTTAACAAGAGGAAGAAGAGAGGTGCTGGGGTTGACACCTATCAAATAGTGTTGCCAGGCGGCTGTTTGCGTTCTCCTATTATTCTAACAGGTGTACTGGGGTATGTGGTGCCCGCGGTGTACTAGGGTATGTGGTGCCCGCGGTGTAGTTGGGTATGCGATGCCCGCGGTATACTTGGGTATGTGGTGCCCGCGGTGTAGTTGGGTATGTGATGCCCGCGGTATACTTGGGTATGTGGTGCCCGCGGTGTAGTTGGGTATGTGATGCCCGCGGTATACTTGGGTATGTGGTGCCCGCAGTGTAGTTGGGTATGTGATGCCCGCGGTATACTGGGGTATGTGGTGCCCGCGGTGTAGTTGGGTATGTGATGCCCGCGGTGTAGTTGGGTATGTGGTGCCCGCGGAGTACTAGGGTATGTGATGCCCGCGGTGTAGTTGGGTATGTGATGCCCGCGGTGTAGTTGGGTATGTGATGCCCGCGGTGTAGTTGGGTATGTGGTGCCCGCGGTGTAGTTGTGTATGTGATGCCCGCGGTGTACTAGGGTATGTGGTGCCCGCGGTATACTTGGGTATGTGGTGCCCGCGGTGTAGTTGGGTATGTGGTGCCCGCGGTATACTTGGGTATGTGGTGCCCGCAGTGTAGTTGGGTATGTGGTGCCCGCGGTGTAGTTGGGTATGTGATGCCCGCGGTGTACTAGGGTATGTGGTGCCCGCGGTATACTTGGGTATGTGGTGCCCGCGGTGTAGTTGGGTATGTGGTGCCCGCGGTGTAGTTGGGTATGTGATGCCCGCGGTGTACTAGGGTATGTGGTGCCCGCGGTATACTTGTGTATGTGATGCCCGCGGTGTACTAGGGTATGTGGTGCCCGCGGTATACTTGGGTATGTGGTGCCCGCGGTGTAGTTGGGTATGTGATGCCCGCGGTGTACTAGGGTATGTGGTGCCCGCGGTATACTTGGGTATGTGGTGCCCGCGGTGTAGTTGTGTATGTGGTGCCCGCGGTGTACTAGGGTTTGTGGTGCCCGCGGTGTAGTTGTGTATGTGATGCCCGCGGTGTACTAGGGTATGTGGTGCCCGCGGTATACTTGGGTATGTGGTGCCCTCGGTGTAGTTGGGTATGTGGTGCCCGCGGTGTAGTTGGGTATGTGATGCCCGCGGTGTACTAGGGTATGTGGTGCCCGCGGTGTAGTTGGGTATGTGATGCCCGCGGTGTAGTTGGGTATGTGGTGCCCGCTGTGTACTAGGGTATGTGGTGCCCGCGGTGTAGTTGGGTGTGTGGTGCCCGCGGTGTACTAGGGTATGTGGTGCCCGCGGTGTACTTGGGTATGTGGTGCCCGCGGTGTACGAGGGTATGTGATGCCCGCGGTGTACTAGGGTACGTGATGCCCAAGGTGTACTAGGGTATGTGGTGCCCGCGGTGTAGTTGGGTACGTGATGCCCGCGGTGTAATAGGGTATGTGGTGCCCGCGGTGTAGTTGGGTATGTGGTGCCCGCGGTGTACTAGGGTATGTGGTGCCCGAGGTGTAGTTAGGTATGTGATGCCCACGGTGTACTAGGGTATGTGGTGCCCGCGGTGTAGTTGGGTATGTGGTGCCCGTGGTGCACTAGGGTATGTGGTGCCCGCGGTGTACTAGGGTATGTGGTGCCCGCGGTGTAGTTGGGTATGTGGTGCCCGCTGTGTACTAGGGTATGTGGTGCCCGCGGTGTAGTTGGGTATGTGATGCCTACGGTGTACTAGGGTATGTGGTGCCCGCGGTGTAGTTGGGTATGTGGTGCCCTCGGTGTACTAGGGTATGTGGTGCCCGCGGTGTAGTTGGGTTTGTGATGCCTACGGTATAATAGGGTATGTGATGCCCGCGGTGTAGTAGGGTATGTGGTGCCCGCGGTGTACTAGGGTATGTGGTGCCCGCGGTGTACTAGGGTATGTGATGCCCGCGATGTACTAGGGTATGTGGTGCCCGCGGTGTAGTTGGGTATGTGATGCCCGAGGTAAACTTGGGTATGTGGTGCCCGCGGTGTACTAGGGTATGTGGTGCCCACGGTGTAGTTGGGTATGTGATGCCCGCGGTGTACTTGGGTATGTGGTGCCCGCGGTGTAGTTGGGTATGTGATGCCCCCGGTGTACTAGGGTATATGATGCTTGCGGTGTAATTGGGTATGTGATGCCCGAGGTGTAGTTGGGTATGTGATGCCCGAGGTGTACTTGGGTATGTGGTGCCCGCGGTGTACTAGGGTATGTGGTGCCCACGGTGTAGTTAGGTATGTGATGCCCGCGGTGTACTTGGGTATGTGGTGCCCGCGGTGTACTTTGTGATGCCCGCGGTGTAGTTGGGTATGTGATGCCCGAGGTGTACTTGGGTATGTGGTGCCCGCGGTGTACTAGGGTATGTGGTGCCCGCGGTGTACTAGGGTATGTGATGCCCGCGATGTACTAGGGTATGTGGTGCCCGCGGTGTAGTTGGGTATGTGATGCCCGAGGTGTACTTGGGTATGTGGTGCCCGCGGTGTACTAGGGTATGTGGTGCCCACGGTGTAGTTAGGTATGTGATGCCCGCGGTGTACTTGGGTATGTGGTGCCCGCGGTGTAGTTGGGTATGTGATGCCCCCGGTGTACTAGGGTATTTAGTGCCCGCGGTGTACTTGGGTATGTGGTGCCCGCGGTGTAGTTGGGTATGTGATGCCCGCGGTGTAGTTAGTTATGTGATGCCCGCGGTGTACTAGGGTATTTGGTGCCCGCAGTGTACTACGGTATGTGATGCCCACGGTATACTAGGGTATGAGATGACCGCGGTGTACTTTGTGATGCCCGCGGTGTAGTTGGGTATGTGATGCCCGCGGTGTCATTGGGTATGTGATGCCCGCGGTATACTTGGGTATGTGGTGCCCGCGGTATACTAGGGTATGTGGTGCCCACGGTATACTAGGGTATGAGATGACCGCGGTGTACTTTGTGATGCCCGCGGTGTAGTTGGGTATGTGATGCCCGCGGTGTCATTGGGTATGTGGTGCCCGCGGTGTACTAGGGTATGTGGTTCCCGCAGTGTACTAGGGTATGTGGTGCCCGCGGTGTAGTTGGGTATGTGATGCCCGCGGTGTACTAGGGTATTAGGTGCCCGCGGTGTACTAGGGTATGTGGTGCCCACGGTGTAGTTAGTTATGTGATGCCCGCGGTGTACTAGGGTATTTGGTGCCCGCAGTGTACTAGGGTATGTGATGCCCACGGTATACTAGGGTATGAGATGACCGCGGTGTACTTTGTGATGCCTGCGGTGTAGTTGGGTATGTGATGCCCGCGGTGTCATTGGGTATGTAGTGCCCGCGGTGTACTAGGGTATGTGGTGCCCGCAGTGTACTAGGGTATTTAGTGCCCGCGGTGTACTTGGGTATTTAGTGCCCGCGGTGTACTTGGGTATGTGGTGCCCGCGGTGTAGTTGGGTATGTGATGCCCGCGGTGTACTAGGGTATATGATGCCCGCGGTGTTATTGGGTATGTGATGCCCGCGATGTACTTGGGTATGTGATGCCCGCGGTGTACTAGGGTATGTGGTGCCCGCGGTGTAGTTGGGTATGTGATGCCCGAGGTGTACTAGGGTATATGATGCCCGCGGTGTAATTGGGTATGTGGTGCCCGCGGTGTAGTTGGGTATGTGATGCCCACGGTATACTAGGGTATGAGATGACCGCGGTGTACTTTGTGATGCCCGCGGTGTAGTTGGGTATGTGATGCCCGCGGTGTCATTGGGTATGTGGTGCCCGCGGTGTACTAGGGTATGAGATGACCGCGGTGTACTTGGGTATGTGGTGCCCGCGGTATACTTGGGTATGTGGTGCCCGCGGTGTAGTTGGGTATGTGATGCCCGCGGTGTACTAGGGTATATGATGCCCGCGGTGTAATTGGGTATGTGATGCCCGCGATGTACTTGGGTATGTGAGGCCCACGGTATACTAGGGTATGAGATGACCGCGGTGTACTTGGGTATGTGGTGCCCGCGGTATACTTGGGTATGTGGTGCCCGCGGTATACTAGGGTATGTGGTGCCCGCGGTGTACTAGGGTATGTGATGCCCGCGGTGTACTTTGGTATGTGGTGCCCGCGGTGTGGTTGGGTATGTGATGCCCGCGGTGTACTAGGGTATATGATGCCCGCGGTGTAATTGGGTATGTGATGCCCGCGATGTACTTGGGTATGTGATGCCCACGGTATACTAGGGTATGAGATGACCGCGGTGTACTTGGGTATGTGGTGCCCGCGGTATACTTGGGTATGTGGTGCCCGCGGTGTAGTTGGGTATGTGATGCCCGCGGTGTACTAGGGTATGTGGTGCCCGCGGTGTAGTTGGGTATGTGATGCCCGCGGTGTACTAGGGTATGTGGTGCCCGCGGTGTAGTTGGGTATGTGATGCCCGCGGTGTACTAGGGTATGTGGTGCCCGCGGTGTAGTTGGGTATGTGATGCCCGCGGTGTACTTGGGTATGTGGTGCCCGCGGTGTAGTTGGGTATGTGATGCCCCCGGTGTACTAGGGTATATGATTCCCGCGGTGTAATTGGGTATGTGATGCCCACGGTATACTAGGGTATGAGATGACCGCGGTGTACTTTGTGATGCCCGCGGTGTACTAGGGTATGTGGTGCCCGCGGTGTAGTTAGTTATGTGATGCCCGCGGTGTACTAGGGTATGTGATGCCCGCGGTATACTAGGGTATGTGGTGCCCGCGGTGTACTAGGGTATGTGGTGCCCGCGGTGTACTAGGGTATGTGATGCCCGCGATGTACTTGGGTATGTGAGGCCCACGGTATACTAGGGTATGAGATGACCGCGGTGTACTTGGGTATGTGGTGCCCGCGGTATACTTGGGTATGTGGTGCCCGCGGTATACTAGGGTATGTGGTGCCCGCGGTGTACTAGGGTATGTGATGCCCGCGGTGTACTTGGGTATGTGGTGCCCGCGGTGTGGTTGGGTATGTGATGCCCGCGGTGTACTAGGGTATATGATGCCCGCGGTGTAATTGGGTATGTGATGCCCGCGATGTACTTGGGTATGTGATGCCCACGGTATACTAGGGTATGAGATGACCGCGGTGTACTTGGGTATGTGGTGCCCGCGGTATACTTGGGTATGTGGTGCCCGCGGTGTAGTTGGGTATGTGATGCCCGCGGTGTACTAGGGTATGTGGTGCCCGCGGTGTAGTTGGGTATGTGATGCCCGCGGTGTACTAGGGTATGTGGTGCCCGCGGTGTAGTTGGGTATGTGATGCCCGCGGTGTACTAGGGTATGTGGTGCCCGCGGTGTAGTTGGGTATGTGATGCCCGCGGTGTACTTGGGTATGTGGTGCCCGCGGTGTAGTTGGGTATGTGATGCCCCCGGTGTACTAGGGTATATGATTCCCGCGGTGTAATTGGGTATGTGATGCCCACGGTATACTAGGGTATGAGATGACCGCGGTGTACTTTGTGATGCCCGCGGTGTACTAGGGTATGTGGTGCCCGCGGTGTAGTTAGTTATGTGATGCCCGCGGTGTACTAGGGTATGTGATGCCCGCGGTATACTAGGGTATGTGGTGCCCGCGGTGTACTAGGGTATGTGATGCCCGCGGTGTACTAGGGTATGTGATGCCCGCGGTGCACTAGGGTATGTGGTGCCCGCGGTATAGTTGGGTATGTGATGCCCGTGGTGTACTTGGATATGTGATGCCCGCGGTGTACTAGGGTATATGATGCCCGCGGTGTAATTGGGTATGTGATGCCCGCGATGTACTTGGGTATGTGAGGCCCACGGTATACTAGGGTATGAGATGACCGCGGTGTTCTTGGGTATGTGGTGCCCGCGGTATACTTGGGTATGTGGTGCCCGCGGTTTAGTTGGGTATGTGATGCCCGCGGTGTACTAGGGTATGTGGTGCCCGCGGTGTATTTATTTATTATTTTATTTTAAGAGATTGGATACCCAACACGGGTTTACAATGTACATTTAAAAGAGCATCAACAATAACAAAAACTAGGTGCTCCCATAATTAAAGGGTACCACAGCATGCACTAAAGATCAAGCAGTAACTTATACTAAATTAAAACTAAGTTAAACAAGTAGGAAAACAAAGGTCACAACAATATAAAAAGGTTCTTAGCACTAAAAATCAAATGCAAAAAAAATATATACAATTAGGTAGGTAATTAGTAGGTTCTTACGTTTCTAGGCACATAATTATATACAATTAATCAATTACTTATTAAAAATTGAGATAGGGGGGGAGCAAACAAGTGAGTTAACGCCTCTAAGCTTTTAAATCACGGACAGTAAAATAATAACAAATAATAACATCGCCGATAAAAAATTGAGCATAGATATTTATATTAACATAATATTAGGTGAAACTTCAAGAAATAACGAAAAAAAATAATTATGAACAATAGCAAAACAATTGCATTTAAAAGTATAATAAAATAAATAAATAGCAAGTAATATTTAACAACTTGACTTTTTATTACATAGGCCAAGCATATAAAATGTCTATTAGTGAAACTTTACACAAGTTCTTTCAAGCTTTTTTTGAACTTTGGTAGTGAGTCGGTTAAGTCGACATCACTAGTTTTAGAGATGATATTGTATTGCTTACAGATCCGCGGCATAACGGAGTGTTTACCTAGATTTGTTTTTGCGTAAGGCAGGCTTTGATCCTAGGTAGACGAGTTGGAGCGGAAATACTCAAGGCATTTGTGAGATCAATACAGTTTACGTGTCCATTAAATAATTTATGCAAAAAAACAAAGTCAATTACTTTTCGTCGACGAGATAGTGCAGACAACTTATAGTGCTTCAGACGCTTTTCATAACTAGAGACCTTCTTTGACATGTTATCTTTGTATGCTAGGTGGTGCATAAAACGCCGTTGAATACTTTCTATTCGCTTTGAGTAGACTTCATATTGCGGGTTCCATATGACTGAGCAATATTCGACTACAGGACGGACTAAAGTTTCAAATAGTTTAATTCTCGTCGCTGGATGTTTAAAGTCTTTGCTGTTACGTATGACAAAACCTAAGAGCTTGTAACATTTTGTCACCATTTTTAAAATATGAGTGTTGAAGTTTAATTTGGGGTCTATGATAATTCCTAGATCTTTAACTACGTCTACATCTTCTAATGTTTTTCCGTTTATATAATATGTGTTACTGGGATGTGTTGTACTACGAGTGAAATGGATATGATGACATTTATCAATATTTAGGGACATCTTATTACGATCACACCAAGCGGATAAGTTATTCAGATCATCTTGTAAGAGTTTAGTGTCCGATGGTGATGAAATTGGGTGCATTATTTTTAAGTCATCGGCAAATAAATATACTTTGGAATGTAACAAACAGTTTGGAATATCGTTTATGAAAGCGTTGAAAAGTATTGGACCTAAATGGGATCCTTGAGGTACCCCAGAAGAAGATAAAAAGGAGTAAGACGAATGACCGCTGACTGCTACCTTAGATGAACGATTTAGCAAATATGAAGACACCCATTTCAACAAAGAACCAGATATACCAAAGTTCGAAAGTTTGTTTAATAGTAAACAGTGATCTACTTTGTCAAATGCTTTGCTGAAGTCTGTATATACCGAGTCTACAGGAATACGATTATCAAGGGATTCGATTAAGTCTGAGGTGTAGCAAGCTAAGTTCGTTACTGTAGAACGGGAATGCATATGTGTAGTTGGGTATGTGATGCCCGAGGTGTACTAGGGTATATGATGCCCGCGGTGTAATTGGGTATGTGATAACCGCGGTGTACTTGGGTATGTGGTGCCCGCGGTGTAGTTGGGTATGTGATGCCCGCGGTGTACTAGGCTATATGATGCCCGCGGTGTAATTGGGTATGTGGTGCCTGCGGTATACTTGGGTATGTGGTGCCCGCGGTGTAGTTGGGTATGTGATGCCCGCGGTGTACTAGGGTATATGATGCCCGCGGTGTAATTGGGTATGTGATGCCTGCGATGTACTTGGGTATGTGAGGCCCACGGTATACTAGGGTATGAGATGACCGCGGTGTACTTGGGTATGTGGTGCCCGCGGTATTCTTGGGTATGTGGTGCCCGCGGTATACTAGGGTATGTGGTGCCCGCGGTGTACTAGGGTATATGATGCCCGCGGTGTAATTGGGTATGTGATGCCCGCGATGTACTTGGGTATGTGATGCCCACGGTGTACTAGGGTATGTGGTGCCCGCAGTGTACTAGGGTATGTGGTGCCCGCGGTGTAGTTGGGTATATGATGCCCGAGGTGTACTTGGGTATGTGGTGCCCGCGGTGTACTAGGGTATGTGGTGCCCGCGGTGTAGTTGGGTACGTGATGCCCGCGGTGTAGTTGGATATGTGGTGCCCGCGGTGTAGTTAGTTATGTGATGCCCGCGGTGTACTAGGGTATGTGGTGCCCGCGGTATACTAGGGTATGTGGTGCCCGCGGTGTACTAGGGTATGTGGTGCCCGCGGTGTACTAGGGTATGTGATGCCCGCGGTGCACTAGGGTATGTGGTGCCCGCGGTGTACTAGGGTATGTGGTGCCCGCGGTGTAGTTGGGTATGTGATGCCCGCGGTGTAGTTGGGTATGTGGTGCCCGCGGTGTACTAGGGTATGTGATGCCCGCGGTGTACTAGGGTATGTGGTGCCCGCGGTATACTAGGGTATGTGGTGCCCGCGGTGTACTAGGGTATGTGGTGCCCGCGGTGTACTAGGGTATGTGATGCCCGCGGTGCACTAGGGTATGTGGTGCCCGCGGTGTACTAGGGTATGTGATGCCCGCAGTGTACTAGGGTATGTGGTGCCCGCGGTGTAGTTGGGTATGTGATGCCCGAGGTGTACTTGGGTATGTGGTGCCCGCGGTGTACTAGGGTATGTGGTGCCCGCGGTGTAGTTGGGTATGTGATGCACGCGGTGTACTTGGGTATGTGGTGCCCGCGGTGTAGTTGGGTATGTGATGCCCGCGGTGTACTAGGGTATATGATGCCCGCGGTGTAATTGGGTATGTGGTGCCCGCGGTATACTAGGGTATGTGGTGCCCGCGGTGTACTAGGGTATGTGATGCCCGCGATGTACTAGGGTATGTGGTGCCCGCGGTGTACTAGGGTATGTGATGCCCGCGATGTACTAGGGTATGTGGTGCCCGCGGTGTAGTTGGGTATGTGATGCCCGCGGTGTACTTGGATATGTGGTGCCCGCGGTGTTGTTGGGTATGTGATGCCCGCGGTGTACTAGGGTATGTGATGCCCGCGATGTACTTGGGTATGTGAGGCCCACGGTATACTAGGGTATGAGATGACCGCGGTGTACTTGGGTATGTGGTGCCCGCGGTGTACTAGGGTATGTGGTGCCCGCGGTGTAGTAAGGTATGTGATGCCCGCGGTGTACTAGGGTATGTGGTGCCCGCGGTATACTTGGGTATGTGGTGTACTAGGGTATGTGATGCCCGCGGTGTACTAGGGTATGTGGGTGTGGTGCCCGCGGTGTTTTTTTTTTTTTTTTTTATGCATTATAGGCAAACGCTTGGCCGCAATCACATCTGATGTTAAATGATGATGCGGCCTACGGTGTAACGCGTTTGCCTAGATATAACCTATTCACTCTCCTCTTGAAAACATCCAAATTGTATGAGTCTGGAAACACCGACGCCGGCAACGAATTCCACTCTTTGGCGGTTCTCAAGATGAAACTTGAGCCAAACCGTTTTGTGCGGACAGGTGGTATGTCCACCATGAATGGGTGTCGCGTTTCCGTACGTCTGGTGGTCCGATGATGGAATGGGGCTGGGGGAATTAACCCATAAAGTTCGATCGCACACTCTCCAAAATGTATCCGATAGAAAACCGATAGACTAGCGATTTTACGCCGATGCTCAAGACTTAGGAGTTTAGTTTGGACTAGCGCGTCATCACCTATAAGCCGCTTGGCCCGCCTGTCAATGGTCTCCAAAGCTTCAAGCTGGTATTTAGCCGAGCCATCCCAAAGATGAGAGCAATACTCCATACATGATCGGACCTGCGCTTGGTATAATTTATGAAGCTGTCCCGGTGTAAAGTATTGTCTCACCTTCGATAATATGCCTAGCTTTTTCGCAGCTATTTTAGCCCTGGACTCAATTGGTACTTCATCGCTTCATTCTTCATATATAGTATAATAACAAGGTAGTATCCCTTAATCTACAGGCAACTTTGCACAATTTCAGAGAAATCATTCGATTGTAAAACTCGAATCACTATCGACATCCCATCACTAGCTAGCGCGTATCGTTCTTACCTCATTCCTTTTTTGTGCACGGCAACGAACGCACGCGCGCTCCGAGACAAAAAATGCCGAAGCGCAGCGCACAAGAAAAATTAGTGCACTACCAACGAAAAATAAGGAAGTTAGAAGAAAAACAAAGACGTCGCATACGACGTCCTTTAGACTCATCATCAGATGACGAAAACCTGCAAGGTAGGTTTGTGAGAAAATATATAATTATTTATTTTTTCTCTGGAATACATCGGGATTGACTGCGAGTCAATTGCGATAACACAGTTAGCTGAGAGCTACCCGTGCTAAACCAATACAGAAAATTACGTGAGATCTAATTGACTCACGTCTATCTGTCTACTGTCTGCGAGACAGTATATTTTATTTGAAAATTTTTACAATCCACCTTCAAAAAAAAAAAAGAAATTGTTGGTGAATGTAACAAAAAATGTACCATAGTTATTCTATTTTTAGGTATAACTAATGATGAACCCCAGTTGAAAACTGTTGGAACCGAAAATGAACTCGAGGGCCAGCAATCACCACTGCCGCCGTCGTCTCCACGGGACCTTCCTGCCGTAGAAGATGTACCGGAAGCCGCAAGTGCGGCTGGTACAGAGACCACATCTGAATCAAGCCTAGACCCCGAGCTTTTGTTAGCTCTTGGTGCGTCTACGTCAGACACACCTGATTTCGGTGATCCCGTTCATGATAGTTTAGCTAATCTGTGGCTCCCATTGCTGAGAAAAGGGTTGTCCAAAGAAGAAAAGAACACCCTTATGAAGGAATACCTTATTCCTTCAAACTGCAAACTCTTACGAGCGCCTAAGCTTAACGCGGAAATATCAGCCGCAGTGTCAGAGGTAGTTCGTACCCGCGACAAAAAACTTGATAGCTTTCAGCAAGCGCTCGGCACGGGTACCTCTGCTATAAATCGAGCCATGGATATATTACTCAAATCAGACGATAAAGTAAAAGCCCTAAAGTCGCTTAGCGACGGCTGTCGACTATTGACGGATTTACACCATGCATTTTCGTGCGATAGAAATAAATTGATCACGCCAAGCCTTGAGAAAAATTTTCTTCACATGATCCAGGATACCGAGCGAGATGAAACTCTTTTTGGAAATACGCTGGCAGATAAAATTAAGGCCAGCAAGGCTATTGAAAAACAAGGAGGTCAAATACGAAAAGTGGTGCCGCGGTGTAGTAACCTGCACGTAGGGTATGTGATGCCCGCGGTGTAGTAACCTGCACGTAGGGTATGTGATGCCCGCGGTGTAGTAACCTGCACGTAGGGTATGTGATGCCCGCGGTGTAGTAACCTGCACATAGGGTATGTGATGCCCGCGGTGTAGTAACCTACACGTAGGGTATGTGATGCCCCCGCGGTGTAGTAACCTGCACGTAGGGTATGTGATGCCCGCGGTGTAGTAACCTACACGTAGGGTATGTGGTGCCCGCTGTATACTTGGGTATGTGGTGCCCGCAGTGTAGTTGGGTATGTGGTGCCCGCGGTGTACTAGGGTATGTGATGCCCGCGGTATACTAGGGTATGTGGTGCCCGCGGTGTAATTGGGTATGTGATGCCCGCGATGTACTTGGGTATGTGAGGCCCATGGTATACTAGGGTATGAGATGACCGCGGTGTACTTGGGTATGTGGTGCCCGCGGTATACTTGGGTATGTGGTGCCCGCGGTATACTAGGGTATGTGGTGCCCGCGGTGTACTAGGGTATGTGGTGCCCGCGGTATTCTAGGGTATGTGATGCCCGCGATG
The DNA here is from genome assembly GCA_932527185.1 of Ecliptopera silaceata. Classification (NCBI taxonomy): domain Eukaryota; kingdom Metazoa; phylum Arthropoda; class Insecta; order Lepidoptera; family Geometridae; genus Ecliptopera; species Ecliptopera silaceata. The sequence goes on along the minus strand of OW052196.1, from coordinate 10,791,787 downwards.
TAATTAAGTATGTGATGCCCGCGATGTACTTGGGTATGTGGTGCCCGCGGTGTAGTTAAGTATGTGATGCCCGAGGTGTACTAGGGTATATGATGCCCGCGGTGTAATTGGGTATGTGATGCCCGCGATGTACTTGGGTATGTTATGCCCACGGTATACTAGGGTATGAGATGACCGCGGTGTACTTTGTGATGCCCGCGGTGTAGTTGGGTATGTGATGCCCGCGGTGTCATTGGGTATGTGGTGCCCACGGTGTACAAGGGTATGTGGTGCCCGCGGTGTAGTTGGGTATGTGATGCCCGCGGTGTACTAGGGTATGTGGTGCCCGCGGTGTAGTTGGGTATGTGATGCCCGAGGTGTACTAGGGTATATGATGCCCGCGGTGTAATTGGGTATGTGATGCCCGCGATGTACTTGGGTATGTGATGCCCACGGTATACTAGGGTATGTGGTGCCCACGGTATACTAGGGTATGAGATGACCGCGGTGTACTTGGGTATGTGGTGCCCGCGGTATACTTGGGTATGTGGTGCCCGCGGTGTAGTTGGGTATGTGATGCCCGCGGTGTACTAGGGTATGTGGTGCCCGCGGTGTAGTTGGGTATGTGATGCCCGAGGTGTACTAGGGTATGTGGTGCCCGCGGTGTAGTTGGGTATGTGATGCCCGAGGTGTACTAGGGTATATGATGCCCGCGGTGTAATTGGGTATGTGATGCCCGCGATGTACTTGGGTATGTGATGCCCACGGTATACTAGTGTATGAGATGACCGCGGTGTACTTTGTGATGCCCGCAGTGTAGTTGGGTATGTGATGCCCGAGGTGTACTAGGGTATGTGGTGCCCGCAGTGTACTAGGGTATGTGGTGCCCGCGGTGTAGTTGGGTATATGATGCCCGAGGTGTATTTGGGTATGTGGTGCCCGCGGTGTACTAGGGTATGTGATGCCCGCGGTGTACTAGGGTATGTGATGCCCGCGATGTACTTGGGTATGTGAGGCCCACGGTATACTAGGGTATGAGATGACCGCGGTGTACTTGGGTATGTGGTGCCCGCGGTATACTTGGGTATGTGGTGCCCGCGGTATACTTGGGTATGTGGTGTACTAGGGTATGTGATGCCGCGGTGTACTAGGGTATGTGGTGCCCGCAGTGTACTAGGGTATGTGGTGCCCGCGGTATACTTGGGTATGTGGTGCCCGCAGTGTAGTTGGGTATGTGGTGCCCGCGGTGTACTAGGGTATGTGATGCCCGCGGTATACTAGGGTATGTGGTGCCCGCGGTGTAATTGGGTATGTGATGCCCGCGATGTACTTGGGTATGTGAGGCCCATGGTATACTAGGGTATGAGATGACCGCGGTGTACTTGGGTATGTGGTGCCCGCGGTATACTTGGGTATGTGGTGCCCGCGGTATACTAGGGTATGTGGTGCCCGCGGTGTACTAGGGTATGTGGTGCCCGCGGTGTTCTAGGGTATGTGATGCCCGCGATGTAATTAAGTATGTGATGCCCGCGATGTACTTGGGTATGTGGTGCCCGCGGTGTAGTTAAGTATGTGATGCCCGAGGTGTACTAGGGTATATGATGCCCGCGGTGTAATTGGGTATGTGATGCCCGCGATGTACTTGGGTATGTTATGCCCACGGTATACTAGGGTATGAGATGACCGCGGTGTACTTTGTGATGCCCGCGGTGTAGTTGGGTATGTGATGCCCGCGGTGTCATTGGGTATGTGGTGCCCGCGGTGTACAAGGGTATGTGGTGCCCGCGGTGTAGTTGGGTATGTGATGCCCGCGGTGTACTAGGGTATGTGGTGCCCGCGGTGTAGTTGGGTATGTGATGCCCGAGGTGTACTAGGGTATATGATGCCCGCGGTGTAATTGGGTATGTGATGCCCGCGATGTACTTGGGTATGTGATGCCCACGGTATACTAGGGTATGTGGTGCCCACGGTATACTAGGGTATGAGATGACCGCGGTGTACTTGGGTATGTGGTGCCCGCGGTATACTTGGGTATGTGGTGCCCGCGGTGTAGTTGGGTATGTGATGCCCGCGGTGTACTAGGGTATGTGGTGCCCGCGGTGTAGTTGGGTATGTGATGCCCGAGGTGTACTAGGGTATATGATGCCCGCGGTGTAATTGGGTATGTGATGCCCGCGATGTACTTGGGTATGTGATGCCCACGGTATACTAGGGTATGAGATGACCGCGGTGTACTTTGTGATGCCCGCGGTGTAGTTGGGTATGTGATGCCCGCGGTGTCATTGGGTATGTGGTGCCCGCAGTGTACTAGGGTATGTAGTGCCCGCAGTGTACTAGGGTATGTGGTGCCCGCGGTGTAGTTGGGTATGTGATGCCCCCGGTGTACTAGGATATGTGATGCCCGCGATGTACTTGGGTATGTGAGGCCCACGGTATACTAGGGTATGAGATGACCGCGACGTTCTTGGGTATGTGGTGCCCGCGGTATACTTGGGTATGTGGTGCCCGCGGTGTAGTTGGGTATGTGATGCCCGCGGTGTACTAGGGTATGTGGTGCCCGCGGTCTAGTTAGGTATGTGATGCCCGAGGTGTACTAGGGTATATGATGCCCGCGGTGTAATTGGGTATGTGATGCCCGCGATGTACTTGGGTATGTGATGCCCACGGTATACTAGGGTATGAGATGACCGCGGTGTACTTTGTGATGCCCGCGGTGTAGTTGGGTATGTGATGCCCGCGGTGTCATTGGGTATGTGATGCCCGCGGTGTACTAGGGTATGTGGTGCCCGCAGTGTACTAGGGTATGTGGTGCCCGCGGTGTAGTTGGGTTTATGATGCCCGAGGTGTACTTGGGTATGTGGTGCCCGCGGTGTACTAGGGTATGTGGTGCCCGCGGTGTAGTTGGGTATGTGATGCCCGCCGTGTAGTTGGGTATGTGGTGACCGCGGTGTAGTTAGTTATGTGATGCCCGCGGTGTACTAGGGTATGTGGTGCCCGCGGTATACTAGGGTATGTGGTGCATGCGGTGTATAGGGTATGTGGTGCCCGCGGTGTACTTGGGTATGTGGTGCCCGCGGTGTACTAGGGTATGTGGTGCCCGCGGTGTAGTTGGGTATGTGATGCCCGCGGTGTACTTGGGTATGTGGTGCCCGCGGTGTAGTTGGGTATGTGATGCCCCAGGTGTACTAGGGTATATGATGCCCGCGATGTAATTGGGTATGTGATGCCCGCGATGTACTTGGGTATGTGATGCCCACGGTATACTAGGGTATGAGATGACCGCGGTGTACTTTGTGATGCCCGCGGTGTAGTTGGGTATGTGATGCCCGAGGTGTACTTGGGTATGTGGTGCCCGCGGTGTACTAGGGTATGTGATGCCCGCAGTGTACATGGGACTTGGGTATGTGGTGCCCGCGGTGTATTTGGGTATGTGATGCCCGCGGTGTGCTAGGGTATGAGGTGCCCACGGTATACTTGGGTATGTGGTGCCCGCGGTGTTGTTGGGTATGTGATGCCCGCGGTGTACTAGGGTATGTGGTGCCCGCGGTATACTTGGGTATGTGGTGCCCGCGGTATACTTGGGTATGTGGTGTACTAGGGTATGTGATGCCGCGGTGTACTAGGGTATGTGGTGCCCGCAGTGTACTAGGGTATGTGGTGCCCGCGGTTTACTTGGGTATGTGATGCCCGCGGTATACTTGGGTATGAGGTGCCCGCAGTGTAGTTGGGTATGTGGTGCCCGCGGTGTACTAGGGTATGTGATGCCCGCGGTATACTAGGGTATGTGGTGCCCGCGGTGTATTAGGGTATGTGGTGCCCGCGGTGTACTAGGGTATGTGATGCCCGCGGTGCACTAGGGTATGTGGTACCTGCGGTGTAGTTGGGTATGTGATGCCCGCGGTGTACTAGGGTATGTGGTGCCCGCGGTGTAGTAAGGTATGTGATGCCCGCGGTGTACTAGGGTATGTGGTGCCCGCGGTGTAGTTGGGTATGTGATGCCCGAGGTGTACTAGGGTATGTGGTGCCCGCGGTGTAGTTGGGTATGTGATGCCCGAGGTGTACTAGGGTATGTGATGCCCGCGATGTACTTGGGTATGTGATGCCCACGGTATACTAGGGTATGAGATGACCGCGGTGTAATTGGGTATGTGATGCCCGCGATGTACTTGGGTATGTGATGCCCTCGGTGTACTAGGGTATTTGGTGCCCGCAGTGTACTCGGGTATGTGATGCCCGCGGTGTCATTGGGTATGTGGTGCCCGCGGTGTACTAGGGTATGTAGTGCCCGCAGTGTACTAGGGTATGTGGTGCCCGCGGTGTAGTTGGGTATGTGATGCCCCCGGTGTACTAGGGTATGTGATGCCCGCGATGTACTTGGGTATGTGAGGCCCACGGTATACTAGGGTATGAGATGACCGCGACGTTCTTGGGTATGTGGTGCCCGCGGTATACTTGGGTATGTGGTGCCCGCGGTGTAGTTGGGTATGTGATGCCCGCGGTGTACTAGGGTATGTGATGCCCGCGGTCTAGTTGGGTATGTGATGCCCGAGGTGTACTAGGGTATATGATGCCCGCGGTGTAATTGGGTATGTGATGCCCGCGATGTACTTGGGTATGTGATGCCCACGGTATACTAGGGTATGAGATGACCGCGGTGTACTTTGTGATGCCCGCGGTGTAGTTGGGTATGTGATGCCCGCGGTGTCATTGGGTATGTGATGCCCGCGGTGTACTAGGGTATGTGGTGCCCGCGGTGTACTAGGGTATGTGGTGCCCGCGGTGTAGTTGGGTTTATGATGCCCGAGGTGTACTTGGGTATGTGGTGCCCGCGGTGTACTAGGGTATGTGGTGCCCGCGGTGTAGTTGGGTATGTGATGCCCGCGGTGTAGTTGGGTATGTGGTGACCGCGGTGTAGTTGGTTATGTGATGCCCGCGGTGTACTAGGGTATGTGGTGCCCGCGGTATACTAGGGTATGTGGTGCATGCGGTGTATAGGGTATGTGGTGCCCGCGGTGTACTAGGGTATGTGATGCCCGCGGTGCACTAGGGTATGTGGTGCCCGCGGTGTACTAGGGTATGTGATGCCCGCAGTGTACTAGGGTATGTGGTGCCCGCGGTGTAGTTGGGTATGTGATGCCCGAGGTGTACTAGGGTATATGATGCCCGCGATGTAATTGGGTATGTGATGCCCGCGATGTACTTGGGTATGTGATGCCCACGGTATACTAGGGTATGAGATGACCGCGGTGTACTTTGTGATGCCCGCGGTGTAGTTGGGTATGTGATGCCCGAGGTGTACTTGGGTATGTGGTGCCCGCGGTGTACTAGGGTATGTGATGCCCGCAGTGTACATGGGACTTGGGTATGTGGTGCCCGCGGTGTATTTGGGTATGTGATGCCCGCGGTGTGCTAGGGTATGAGGTGCCCACGGTATACTTGGGTATGTGGTGCCCGCGGTGTTGTTGGGTATGTGATCCCCGCGGTGTACTAGGGTATGTGGTGCCCGCGGTATACTTGGGTATGTGGTGCCCGCGGTATACTTGGGTATGTGGTGTACTAGGGTATGTGATGCCGCGGTGTACTAGGGTATGTGGTGCCCGCTGTGTACTAGGGTATGTGGTGCCCGCGGTTTACTTGGGTATGTGATGCCCGCGGTATACTTGGGTATGTGGTGCCCGCAGTGTAGTTGGGTATGTGATGCCCGCGGTATACTTGGGTATGAGGTGCCCGCAGTGTAGTTGGGTATGTGGTGCCCGCGGTGTACTAGGGTATGTGATGCCCGCGGTATACTAGGGTATGTGGTGCCCGCGGTGTATTAGGGTATGTGGTGCCCGCGGTGTACTAGGGTATGTGATGCCCGCGGTGCACTAGGGTATGTGGTACCTGCGGTGTAGTTGGGTATGTGATGCCCGCGGTGTACTAGGGTATGTGGTGCCCGCGGTGTAGTAAGGTATGTGATGCCCGCGGTGTACTAGGGTATGTGGTGCCCGCGGTGTAGTTGGGTATGTGATGCCCGCGGTGTACTAGGGTATGTGGTGCCCGCGGTGTAGTTGGGTATGTGATGCCCGAGGTGTACTAGGGTATGTGATGCCCGCGATGTACTTGGGTATGTGATGCCCACGGTATACTAGGGTATGAGATGACCGCGGTGTAATTGGGTATGTGATGCCCGCGGTGTACTTGGGTATGTGATGCCCTCGGTGTACTAGGGTATTTGGTGCCCGCAGTGTACTCGGGTATGTGATGCCCGCGGTGTACTTGGGTATGTGGTGCCCGCGGTGTACTAGGGTATGTGGTGCCCGCGGTGTAGTTGGGTATGTGATGCCCGCGGTGTACTTGGGTATGGGGTCCCGCGGTGAAGTTGGGTATGTGATGCCCCCGGTGTACTAGGGTATATGATGCCCGCGGTGTAATTGGGTATGTGATGCCCGCGATGTACTAGGGTATGTGGTGCCCGCGGTATACTTGGGTATGTGGTGCCCGCGGTATACTTGGGTATGTGGTGTACTAGGGTATGTGATGCCGCGGTGTACTAGGGTATGTGGTGCCCGCAGTGTACTAGGGTATGTGGTGCCCGCGGTGTACTTGGGTATGTGATGCCCGCGGTATACTTGGGTATGTGGTGCCCGCAGTGTAGTTGGGTATGTGATGCCCGCGGTATACTTGGGTATGTGGTGCCCGCGGTGTAGTTGGGTATGTGATGCCCGCGGTGTACTAGGGTATGTGGTGCCCGCAGTGTACTAGGGTATGTGGTGCCCGCGGTTTACTTGGGTATGTGATGCCCGCGGTATACTTAGGTATGTGGTGCCCGCAGTGTAGTTGGGTATGTGATGCCCGCGGTATACTTGGGTATGAGGTGCCCGCAGTGTAGTTGGGTATGTGGTGCCCGCGGTGTACTAGGGTATGTGATGCCCGCGGTGTACTAGGGTATGTGGTGCCCGCGGTGTAGTTGGGTATGTGGTGCCCGAGGTGTACTAGGGTATGTGATGCCCGCGATGTACTTGGGTATGTGATGCCCACGGTATACTAGGGTATGAGATGACCGCGGTGTAATTGGGTATGTGATGCCCGCGGTGTACTTGGGTATGTGATGCCCTCGGTGTACTAGGGTATTTGGTGCCCGCAGTGTACTCGGGTATGTGATGCCCGCGGTGTACTTGGGTATGTGGTGCCCGCGGTGTACTAGGGTATGTGGTGCCCGCGGTGTAGTTGGGTATGTGATGCCCGCGGTGTACTTGGGTATGGGGTCCCGCGGTGTAGTTGGGTATGTGATGCCCCCGGTGTACTAGGGTATATGATGCCCGCGGTGTAATTGGGTATGTGATGCCCGCGATGTACTAGGGTATGTGGTGCCCGCGGTATACTTGGGTATGTGGTGCCCGCGGTATACTTGGGTATGTGGTGTACTAGGGTATGTGATGCCGCGGTGTACTAGGGTATGTGGTGCCCGCAGTGTACTAGGGTATGTGGTGCCCGCGGTGTACTTGGGTATGTGATGCCCGCGGTATACTTGGGTATGTGGTGCCCGCAGTATACTTGGGTATGTGGTGCCCGCGGTATACTTGGGTATGTGGTGTACTAGGGTATGTGATGCCGCGGTGTACTAGGGTATGTGGTGCCCGCAGTGTACTAGGGTATGTGGTGCCCGCGGTTTACTTGGGTATGTGATGCCCGCGGTATACTTGGGTATGTGGTGCCCGCAGTGTAGTTGGGTATGTGATGCCCGCGGTATACTTGGGTATGAGGTGCCCGCAGTGTAGTTGGGTATGTGGTGCCCGCGGTGTACTAGGGTATGTGATGCCCGCGGTGTACTAGGGTATGTGGTGCCCGCGGTGTACTAGGGTATGTGATGCCCGCGGTGCACTAGGGTATGTGGTACCTGCGGTGTAGTTGGGTATGTGATGCCCGCGGTGTACTAGGGTATGTGGTGCCCGCGGTGTAGTAAGGTATGTGATGCCCGCGGTGTACTAGGGTATGTGGTGCCCGCGGTGTAGTTGGGTATGTGATGCCCGCGGTGTACTAGGGTATGTGGTGCCCGCGGTGTAGTTGGGTATGTGATGCCCGAGGTGTACTAGGGTATGTGATGCCCGCGATGTACTTGGGTATGTGATGCTCACGGTATACTAGGGTATGAGATGACCGCGGTGTAATTGGGTATGTGATGCCCGCGATGTACTTGGGTATGTGATGCCCTCGGTGTACTAGGGTATTTGGTGCCCGCAGTGTACTCGGGTATGTGATGCCCGCGGTGTACTTGGGTATGTGGTGCCCGCGGTGTACTAGGGTATGTGGTGCCCGCGGTGTAGTTGGGTATGTGATGCCCGCGGTGTACTTGGGTATGGGGTCCCGCGGTGTAGTTGGGTATGTGATGCCCCCGGTGTACTAGGGTATATGATGCCCGCGGTGTAATTGGGTATATGATGCCCGCGATGTACTAGGGTATGTGGTGCCCGCGGTATACTTGGGTATGTGGTGCCCGCGGTATACTTGGGTATGTGGTGTACTAGGGTATGTGATGCCGCGGTGTACTAGGGTATGTGGTGCCCGCAGTGTACTAGGGTATGTGGTGCCCGCGGTGTACTTGGGTATGTGATGCCCGCGGTATACTTGGGTATGTGGTGCCCGCAGTGTAGTTGGGTATGTGATGCCCGCGGTATACTTGGGTATGTGGTGCCCGCGGTGTAGTTGGGTATGTGATGCCCGCGGTGTACTAGGGTATGTGGTGCCCGCAGTGTACTAGGGTATGTGGTGCCCGCGGTTTACTTGGGTATGTGATGCCCGCGGTATACTTGGGTATGTGGTGCCCGCAGTGTAGTTGGGTATGTGATGCCCGCGGTATACTTGGGTATGAGGTGCCCGCAGTGTAGTTGGGTATGTGGTGCCCGCGGTGTACTAGGGTATGTGATGCCCGCGGTGTACTAGGGTATGTGGTGCCCGCGGTGTATTAGGGTATGTGGTGCCCGAGGTGTACTAGGGTATGTGATGCCCGCGATGTACTTGGGTATGTGATGCCCACGGTATACCAGGGTATGAGATGACCGCGGTGTAATTGGGTATGTGATGCCCGCGATGTACTTGGGTATGTGATGCCTTCGGTGTACTAGGGTATTTGGTGCCCGCAGTGTACTCGGGTATGTGATGCCCGCGGTGTACTTGGGTATGTGGTGCCCGCGGTGTACTAGGGTATGTGGTGCCCGCGGTGTAGTTGGGTATGTGATGCCCGCGGTGTACTTGGGTATGGGGTCCCGCGGTGTAGTTGGGTATGTGATGCCCCCGGTGTACTAGGGTATATGATGCCCGCGGTGTAATTGGGTATGTGATGCCCGCGGTGTACTAGGGTATGTGGTGCCCGCGGTATACTTGGGTATGTGGTGCCCGCGGTATACTTGGGTATGTGGTGTACTAGGGTATGTGATGCCGCGGTGTACTAGGGTATGTGGTGCCCGCAGTGTACTAGGGTATGTGGTGCCCGCGGTGTACTTGGGTATGTGATGCCCGCGGTATACTTGGGTATGTGGTGCCCGCAGTGTAGTTGGGTATGTGATGCCCGCGGTATACTTGGGTATGTGGTGCCCGCGGTGTAGTTGGGTATGTGATGCCCGCGGTGTACTAGGGTATGTGGTGCCCGCGGTCTAGTTAGGTATGTGATGCCCGAGGTATACTAGGGTATGTGGTGCATGCGGTGTATAGGGTATGTGGTGCCCGCGGTGTACTAGGGTATGTGATGCCCGCGGTGCACTAGGGTATGTGGTGCCCGCGGTGTACTAGGGTATGTGATGCCCGCAGTGTACTAGGGTATGTGGTGCCCGCGGTGTAGTTGGGTATGTGATGCCCGAGGTGTACTTGGGTATGTGGTGCCCGCGGTGTACTAGGGTATGTGGTGCCCGCGGTGTAGTTGGGTATGTGATGCCCGCGGTGTACTTGGGTATGTGGTGCCCGCGGTGTAGTTGGGTATGTGATGCCCGAGGTGTACTAGGGTATATGATGCCCGCGATGTAATTGGGTATGTGATGCCCGCGATGTACTTGGGTATGTGATGCCCACGGTATACTAGGGTATGAGATGACCGCGGTGTACTTTGTGATGCCCGCGGTGTAGTTGGGAATGTGATGCCCGAGGTGTACTTGGGTATGTGGTGCCCGCGGTGTACTAGGGTATGTGATGCCCGCAGTGTACATGGGACTTGGGTATGTGGTGCCCGCGGTGTATTTGGGTATGTGATGCCCGCGGTGTGCTAGGGTATGAGGTGCCCACGGTATACTTGGGTATGTGGTGCCCGCGGTGTTGTTGGGTATGTGTAGCCCGCGGTGTACTAGGGTATGTGGTGCCCGCGGTATACTTGGGTATGTGGTGCCCGCGGTATACTTGGGTATGTGGTGTACTAGGGTATGTGATGCCGCGGTGTACTAGGGTATGTGGTGCCCGCAGTGTACTAGGGTATGTGGTGCCCGCGGTGTACTTGGGTATGTGATGCCCGCGGTATACTTGGGTATGTGGTGCCCGCGGTGTAGTTGGGTATGTGATGCCCGCGGTATACTTGGGTATGAGGTGCCCGCAGTGTAGTTGGGTATGTGGTGCCCGCGGTGTACTAGGGTATGTGATGCCCGCGGTATACTAGGGTATGTGGTGCCCGCGGTGTATTAGGGTATGTGGTGCCCGCGGTGTACTAGGGTATGTGATGCCCGCGGTGCACTAGGGTATGTGGTACCTGCGGTGTAGTTGGGTATGTGATGCCCGCGGTGTACTAGGGTATGTGGTGCCCGCGGTGTAGTAAGGTATGTGATGCCCGCGGTGTACTAGGGTATGTGGTGCCCGCGGTGTAGTTGGGTATGTGATGCCCGCGGTGTACTAGGGTATGTGGTGCCCGCGGTGTAGTTGGGTATGTGATGCCCGAGGTGTACTAGGGTATGTGATGCCCGCGATGTACTTGGGTATGTGATGCCCACGGTATACTAGGGTATGAGATGACCGCGGTGTAATTGGGTATGTGATGCCCGCGATGTACTTGGGTATGTGATGCCCTCGGTGACCTAGGGTATTTGGTGCCCGCAGTGTACTCGGGTATGTGATGCCCGCGGTGTACTTGGGTATGTGGTGCCCGCGGTGTACTAGGGTATGTGGTGCCCGCGGTGTAGTTGGGTATGTGATGCCCGCGGTGTACTAGGGTATGGGGTCCCGCGGTGTAGTTGGGTATGTGATGCCCCCGGTGTACTAGGGTATATGATGCCCGCGGTGTAATTGGGTATGTGATGCCCGCGATGTACTTGGGTATGTGATGCCGACGGTATACTAGGGTATGTGATGACCGCGGTGTACTTTGTGATGCCCGCGGTGTAGTTGGGTATGTGATGCCCGAGGTGTACTTGGGTATGTGGTGCCCGCGGTGTACTAGGGTATGTGATGCCCGCAGTGTACATGGGACTTGGGTATGTGATGCCCGAGGTGTACTTGGGTATGTGGTGCCCGCGGTGTACTAGGGTATGTGGTGCCCGCGGTGTAGTTGGGTATGTGATGCCCGCGGTGTACTAAGGTATGTGGTGCCCGCGGTGTAGTTAAGTATGTGATGCCCGAGGTGTACTTGGGTATATGATGCCCGCGGTGTAATTGGGTATGTGATGCCCGCGATGTACTTGGGTATGTGATGCCCACGGTATACTAGGGTATGAGATGACCGCGGTGTACTTTGTGATGCCCGCGGTGTAGTTGGGTATGTGATGCCCGCGGTGTCATTGGGTATGTGGTGCCCGCGGTGTACTAGGGTATGTGGTGCCCAAGGTGTAGTTAAGTATGTGATGCCCGCGGTGTACTAGGGTATGTGGTGCCCGCGGTGTAGTTGGGTATGTGATGCCCGAGGTGTACTAGGGTATATGATGCCCGCGGTGTAATTGGGTATGTGATGCCCGCGATGTACTTGGGTATGTGATGCCCACGGTATACTAGGGTATGAGATGACCGCGGTGTACTTTGTGATGCCCGCGGTGTAGTTGGGTATGTGATGCCCGCGGTGTCATTGGGTATGTGGTGCCCGCGGTGTACTAGGGTATGTGGTGCCCGCAGTGTACTAGGGTATGTGGTGCCCGCGGTGTAGTTGGGTATATGATGCCCGAGGTGTATTTGGGTATGTGGTGCCCGCGGTTTACTAGGGTATGTGGTGCCCGCGGTGTAGTTGGGTATGTGATGCCCGCGGTGTAGTTGGGTATGTGGTGCCCGCGGTATACTAGGGTATGTGGTGCCCGCGGTGTAGTTAGTTATGTGATGCCCGCGGTGTACTAGGGTATGTGGTGCCCGCGGTATACTAGGGTATGTGGTGCATGCGGTGTATAGGGTATGTGGTGCCCGCGGTGTACTAGGGTATGTGATGCCCGCGGTGCACTAGGGTATGTGATGCCCGCGGTGTACTAGGGTATGTGGTGCCCGCGGTGTACTAGGGTATGTGATGCCCGCAGTGTACTAGGGTATGTGGTGCCCGCGGTGTAGTTGGGTATGTGATGCCCGAGGTGTACTTGGGTATGTGGTGCCCGCGGTGTACTAGGGTATGTGGTGCCCGCGGTGTAGTTGGGTATGTGATGCCCGCGGTGTACTTGGGTATGTGGTGCCCGCGATGTACTAGGGTATGTGGTGCCCGCGGTGTATTAGGGTATGTGGTGCCCGCGGTGTACTAGGGTATGTGATGCCCGCGGTGCACTAGGGTATGTGGTACCTGCGGTGTAGTTGGGTATGTGATGCCCGCGGTGTACTAGGGTATGTGGTGCCCGCGGTGTAGTAAGGTATGTGATGCCCGCGGTGTACTAGGGTATGTGGTGCCCGCGGTGTAGTTGGGTATGTGATGCCCGCGGTGTACTAGGGTATGTGGTGCCCGCGGTGTAGTTGGGTATGTGATGCCCGAGGTGTACTAGGGTATGTGATGCCCGCGATGTACTTGGGTATGTGATGCCCACGGTATACTAGGGTATGAGATGACCGCGGTGTAATTGGGTATGTGATGCCCGCGATGTACTTGGGTATGTGATGCCCTCGGTGTACTAGGGTATTTGGTGCCCGCAGTGTACTCGGGTATGTGATGCCCGCGGTGTCATTGGGTATGTGGTGCCCGCGGTGTACTAGGGTATGTAGTGCCCGCAGTGTACTAGGGTATGTGGTGCCCGCGGTGTAGTTGGGTATGTGATGCCCCCGGTGTACTAGGGTATGTGATGCCCGCGATGTACTTGGGTATGTGAGGCCCACGGTATACTAGGGTATGAGATGACCGCGACGTTCTTGGGTATGTGGTGCCCGCGGTATACTTGGGTATGTGGTGCCCGCGGTGTAGTTGGGTATGTGATGCCCGCGGTGTACTAGGGTATGTGATGCCCGCGGTCTAGTTAGGTATGTGATGCCCGAGGTGTACTAGGGTATATGATGCCCGCGGTGTAATTGGGTATGTGATGCCCGCGATGTACTTGGGTATGTGATGCCCACGGTATACTAGGGTATGAGATGACCGCGGTGTACTTTGTGATGCCCGCGGTGTAGTTGGGTATGTGATGCCCGCGGTGTCATTGGGTATGTGATGCCCGCGGTGTACTAGGGTATGTGGTGCCCGCAGTGTACTAGGGTATGTGGTGCCCGCGGTGTAGTTGGGTTTATGATGCCCGAGGTGTACTTGGGTATGTGGTGCCCGCGGTGTACTAGGGTATGTGGTGCCCGCGGTGTAGTTGGGTATGTGATGCCCGCGGTGTAGTTGGGTATGTGGTGACCGCGGTGTAGTTAGTTATGTGATGCCCGCGGTGTACTAGGGTATGTGGTGCCCGCGGTATACTAGGGTATGTGGTGCATGCGGTGTATAGGGTATGTGGTGCCCGCGGTGTACTAGGGTATGTGATGCCCGCGGTGCACTAGGGTATGTGGTGCCCGCGGTGTACTAGGGTATGTGATGCCCGCAGTGTACTAGGGTATGTGGTGCCCGCGGTGTAGTTGGGTATGTGATGCCCGAGGTGTACTAGGGTATATGATGCCCGCGATGTAATTGGGTATGTGATGCCCGCGATGTACTTGGGTATGTGATGCCCACGGTATACTAGGGTATGAGATGACCGCGGTGTACTTTGTGATGCCCGCGGTGTAGTTGGGTATGTGATGCCCGAGGTGTACTTGGGTATGTGGTGCCCGCGGTGTACTAGGGTATGTGATGCCCGCAGTGTACATGGGACTTGGGTATGTGGTGCCCGCGGTGTATTTGGGTATGTGATGCCCGCGGTGTGCTAGGGTATGAGGTGCCCACGGTATACTTGGGTATGTGGTGCCCGCGGTGTTGTTGGGTATGTGATCCCCGCGGTGTACTAGGGTATGTGGTGCCCGCGGTATACTTGGGTATGTGGTGCCCGCGGTATACTTGGGTATGTGGTGTACTAGGGTATGTGATGCCGCGGTGTACTAGGGTATGTGGTGCCCGCAGTGTACTAGGGTATGTGGTGCCCGCGGTTTACTTGGGTATGTGATGCCCGCGGTATACTTGGGTATGTGGTGCCCGCAGTGTAGTTGGGTATGTGATGCCCGCGGTATACTTGGGTATGAGGTGCCCGCAGTGTAGTTGGGTATGTGGTGCCCGCGGTGTACTAGGGTATGTGATGCCCGCGGTATACTAGGGTATGTGGTGCCCGCGGTGTATTAGGGTATGTGGTGCCCGCGGTGTACTAGGGTATGTGATGCCCGCGGTGCACTAGGGTATGTGGTACCCGCGGTGTAGTTGGGTATGTGATGCCCGCGGTGTACTAGGGTATGTGGTGCCCGCGGTGTAGTAAGGTATGTGATGCCCGCGGTGTACTAGGGTATGTGGTGCCCGCGGTGTAGTTGGGTATGTGATGCCCGCGGTGTACTAGGGTATGTGGTGCCCGCGGTGTAGTTGGGTATGTGATGCCCGAGGTGTACTAGGGTATGTGATGCCCGCGATGTACTTGGGTATGTGATGCCCACGGTATACTAGGGTATGAGATGACCGCGGTGTAATTGGGTATGTGATGCCCGCGATGTACTTGGGTATGTGATGCCCTCGGTGTACTAGGGTATTTGGTGCCCGCGGTGTACTCGGGTATGTGATGCCCGCGGTGTACTTGGGTATGTGGTGCCCGCGGTGTACTAGGGTATGTGGTGCCCGCGGTGTAGTTGGGTATGTGATGCCCGCGGTGTACTTGGGTATGGGGTCCCGCGGTGAAGTTGGGTATGTGATGCCCCCGGTGTACTAGGGTATATGATGCCCGCGGTGTAATTGGGTATGTGATGCCCGCGATGTACTAGGGTATGTGGTGCCCGCGGTATACTTGGGTATGTGGTGCCCGCGGTATACTTGGGTATGTGGTGTACTAGGGTATGTGATGCCGCGGTGTACTAGGGTATGTGGTGCCCGCAGTGTACTAGGGTATGTGGTGCCCGCGGTGTACTTGGGTATGTGATGCCCGCGGTATACTTGGGTATGTGGTGCCCGCAGTGTAGTTGGGTATGTGATGCCCGCGGTATACTTGGGTATGTGGTGCCCGCGGTGTAGTTGGGTATGTGATGCCCGCGGTGTACTAGGGTATGTGGTGCCCGCAGTGTACTAGGGTATGTGGTGCCCGCGGTTTACTTGGGTATGTGATGCCCGCGGTATACTTGGGTATGTGGTGCCCGCAGTGTAGTTGGGTATGTGATGCCCGCGGTATACTTGGGTATGAGGTGCCCGCAGTGTAGTTGGGTATGTGGTGCCCGCGGTGTACTAGGGTATGTGATGCCCGCGGTGTACTAGGGTATGTGGTGCCCGCGGTGTATTAGGGTATGTGGTGCCCGAGGTGTACTAGGGTATGTGATGCCCGCGATGTACTTGGGTATGTGATGCCCACGGTATACTAGGGTATGAGATGACCGCGGTGTAATTGGGTATGTGATGCCCGCGATGTACTTGGGTATGTGATGCCCTCGGTGTACTAGGGTATTTGGTGCCCGCAGTGTACTCGGGTATGTGATGCCCGCGGTGTACTTGGGTATGTGGTGCCCGCGGTGTACTAGGGTATGTGGTGCCCGCGGTGTAGTTGGGTATGTGATGCCCGCGGTGTACTTGGGTATGGGGTCCCGCGGTGTAGTTGGGTATGTGATGCCCCCGGTGTACTAGGGTATATGATGCCCGTGGTGTAATTGGGTATGTGATGCCCGCGATGTACTAGGGTATGTGGTGCCCGCGGTATACTTGGGTATGTGGTGCCCGCGGTATACTTGGGTATGTGGTGTACTAGGGTATGTGATGCCGCGGTGTACTAGGGTATGTGGTGCCCGCAGTGTACTAGGGTATGTGGTGCCCGCGGTGTACTTGGGTATGTGATGCCCGCGGTATACTTGGGTATGTGGTGCCCGCAGTATACTTGGGTATGTGGTGCCCGCGGTATACTTGGGTATGTGGTGTACTAGGGTATGTGATGCCGCGGTGTACTAGGGTATGTGGTGCCCGCAGTGTACTAGGGTATGTGGTGCCCGCGGTTTACTTGGGTATGTGATGCCCGCGGTATACTTGGGTATGTGGTGCCCGCAGTGTAGTTGGGTATGTGATGCCCGCGGTATACTTGGGTATGAGGTGCCCGCAGTGTAGTTGGGTATGTGGTGCCCGCGGTGTACTAGGGTATGTGATGCCCGCGGTATACTAGGGTATGTGGTGCCCGCGGTGTACTAGGGTATGTGATGCCCGCGGTGCACTAGGGTATGTGGTACCTGCGGTGTAGTTGGGTATGTGATGCCCGCGGTGTACTAGGGTATGTGGTGCCCGCGGTGTAGTAAGGTATGTGATGCCCGCGGTGTACTAGGGTATGTGGTGCCCGCGGTGTAGTTGGGTATGTGATGCCCGCGGTGTACTAGGGTATGTGGTGCCCGCGGTGTAGTTGGGTATGTGATGCCCGAGGTGTACTAGGGTATGTGATGCCCGCGATGTACTTGGGTATGTGATGCTCACGGTATACTAGGGTATGAGATGACCGCGGTGTAATTGGGTATGTGATGCCCGCGATGTACTTGGGTATGTGATGCCCTCGGTGTACTAGGGTATTTGGTGCCCGCGGTGTACTCGGGTATGTGATGCCCGCGGTGTACTTGGGTATGTGGTGCCCGCGGTGTACTAGGGTATGTGGTGCCCGCGGTGTAGTTGGGTATGTGATGCCCGCGGTGTACTTGGGTATGGGGTCCCGCGGTGTAGTTGGGTATGTGATGCCCCCGGTGTACTAGGGTATATGATGCCCGCGGTGTAATTGGGTATGTGATGCCCGCGATGTACTAGGGTATGTGGTGCCCGCGGTATACTTGGGTATGTGGTGCCCGCGGTATACTTGGGTATGTGGTGTACTAGGGTATGTGATGCCGCGGTGTACTAGGGTATGTGGTGCCCGCAGTGTACTAGGGTATGTGGTGCCCGCGGTGTACTTGGGTATGTGATGCCCGCGGTATACTTGGGTATGTGGTGCCCGCAGTGTAGTTGGGTATGTGATGCCCGCGGTATACTTGGGTATGTGGTGCCCGCGGTGTAGTTGGGTATAATAATAATAATAATAATAATAACGCTGGACACTCCACACAACATCATCTAGCCCCAAGCTAAGCAGAGCTTGTGTTATGGGTACTAGAAGACTGACATACTTAATACAATACATTACATAGATATATATTTTTTATTATACATATAATATACCCAGAACACCCGGAATAAATATTTGCAGATCGTACAAACATTTATCCCAAGGCGGGAATCGAACCCGCAACCTTCCGCGTCGCAGGCGGACCATCGCCCACCGCGCCACATCGGTCGTCATGATGTCCACGTCATGAGGTCGTATGTGATGCCCGCGGTGTACTAGGGTATGTGGTGCCCGCAGTGTACTAGGGTATGTGGTGCCCGCGGTTTACTTGGGTATGTGATGCCCGCGGTATACTTGGGTATGTGGTGCCCGCAGTGTAGTTGGGTATGTGATGCCCGCGGTATACTTGGGTATGAGGTGCCCGCAGTGTAGTTGGGTATGTGGTGCCCGCGGTGTACTAGGGTATGTGATGCCCGCGGTGTACTAGGGTATGTGGTGCCCGCGGTGTATTAGGGTATGTGGTGCCCGAGGTGTACTAGGGTATGTGATGCCCGCGATGTACTTGGGTATGTGATGCCCACGGTATACTAGGGTATGAGATGACCGCGGTGTAATTGGGTATGTGATGCCCGCGATGTACTTGGGTATGTGATGCCTTCGGTGTACTAGGGTATTTGGTGCCCGCAGTGTACTCGGGTATGTGATGCCCGCGGTGTACTTGGGTATGTGGTGC
Organism: Ecliptopera silaceata; assembly: GCA_932527185.1. Taxonomy (NCBI): domain Eukaryota; kingdom Metazoa; phylum Arthropoda; class Insecta; order Lepidoptera; family Geometridae; genus Ecliptopera; species Ecliptopera silaceata. Next base: position 10,773,511 of record OW052196.1, on the reverse strand, counting down.
CCGCGGTGTACTAGGGTATGTGGTGCCCGCGGTGTAGTTGGGTATGTGATGCCCGCGGTGTACTTGGGTATGGGGTCCCGCGGTGTAGTTGGGTATGTGATGCCCCCGGTGTACTAGGGTATATGATGCCCGCGGTGTAATTGGGTATGTGATGCCCGCGATGTACTAGGGTATGTGGTGCCCGCGGTATACTTGGGTATGTGGTGCCCGCGGTATACTTGGGTATGTGGTGTACTAGGGTATGTGATGCCGCGGTGTACTAGGGTATGTGGTGCCCGCGGTGTAGTTGGGTATGTGATGCCCGCGGTGTACTAAGGTATGTGGTGCCCGCGGTGTAGTTAAGTATGTGATGCCCGAGGTGTACTTGGGTATATGATGCCCGCGGTGTAATTGGGTATGTGATGCCCGCGATGTACTTGGGTATGTGATGCCCACGGTATACTAGGGTATGAGATGACCGCGGTGTACTTTGTGATGCCCGCGGTGTAGTTGGGTATGTGATGCCCGCGGTGTCATTGGGTATGTGGTGCCCGCGGTGTACTAGGGTATGTGGTGCCCAAGGTGTAGTTAAGTATGTGATGCCCGCGGTGTACTAGGGTATGTGGTGCCCGCGGTGTAGTTGGGTATGTGATGCCCGAGGTGTACTAGGGTATATGATGCCCGCGGTGTAATTGGGTATGTGATGCCCGCGATGTACTTGGGTATGTGATGCCCACGGTATACTAGGGTATGAGATGACCGCGGTGTACTTTGTGATGCCCGCGGTGTAGTTGGGTATGTGATGCCCGCGGTGTCATTGGGTATGTGGTGCCCGCGGTGTACTAGGGTATGTGGTGCCCGCAGTGTACTAGGGTATGTGGTGCCCGCGGTGTAGTTGGGTATATGATGCCCGAGGTGTATTTGGGTATGTGGTGCCCGCGGTTTACTAGGGTATGTGGTGCCCGCGGTGTAGTTGGGTATGTGATGCCCGCGGTGTAGTTGGGTATGTGGTGCCCGCGGTATACTAGGGTATGTGGTGCCCGCGGTGTAGTTAGTTATGTGATGCCCGCGGTGTACTAGGGTATGTGGTGCCCGCGGTATACTAGGGTATGTGGTGCATGCGGTGTATAGGGTATGTGGTGCCCGCGGTGTACTAGGGTATGTGATGCCCGCGGTGCACTAGGGTATGTGATGCCCGCGGTGCACTAGGGTATGTGGTGCCCGCGGTGTACTAGGGTATGTGATGCCCGCAGTGTACTAGGGTATGTGGTGCCCGCGGTGTAGTTGGGTATGTGATGCCCGAGGTGTACTTGGGTATGTGGTGCCCGCGGTGTACTAGGGTATGTGGTGCCCGCGGTGTAGTTGGGTATAAGATGCCCGCGGTGTACTTGGGTATGTGGTGCCCGCGATGTACTTGGGTATGTGGTGCCCGCGATGTAGTTGGGTATGTGATGCCCGAGGTGTACTTGGGTATGTAATGCCCGCGGTGTACTAGGGTATGTGATGCCCGCGGTGCACTAGGGTATGTGATGCCCGCGGTGCACTAGGGTATGTGGTGCCCGCGGTGTACTAGGGTATGTGATGCCCGCAGTGTACTAGGGTATGTGGTGCCCGCGGTGTACTTGGGTATGTGATGCCCGAGGTGTACTTGGGTATGTGGTGCCCGCGGTGTACTAGGGTATGTGGTGCCCGCGGCGTAGTTGGGTATGTGATGCCCGCGGTGTACTTGGGTATGTGGTGCCCGCGATGTACTTGGGTATGTGATGCCCACGGTATACTAGGGTATGAGATGACCACGGTGTACTTTGTGATGCCCGCGGTGTAGTTGGGTATGTGATGCCCGCGGTGTCATTGGGTATGTGGTGCCCGCGGTGTACTAGGGTATTTGGTGCCCGAAGTGTACTCGGGTATGTGATGCCCGCGGTGTAGTTGGGTATGTGATGCCCCCGGTGTACTAGGGTATGTGATGCCCGCGATGTACTTGGGTATGTGAGGCCCACGGTATACTAGGGTATGAGATGACCGCGGTGTTCTTGGGTATGTGGTGCCCGCGGTATACTTGGGTATGTGGTGCCCGCGGTGTAGTTGGGTATGTGATGCCCGCGGTGTACTAGGGTATGTGGTGCCCGCGGTGTAGTTAGGTATGTGATGCCCGAGGTGTACTAGGGTATATGATGCCCGCGGTGTAATTGGGTATGTGATGCCCGCGATGTACTTGGGTATGTGATGCCCACGGTATACTAGGGTATGAGATGACCGCGGTGTACTTTGTGATGCCCGCGGTGTAGTTGGGTATGTGATGCCCGCGGTGTCATTGGGTATGTGGTGCCCGCGGTGTACTAGGGTATGTGGTGCCCGCAGTGTACTAGGGTATGTGGTGCCCGCGGTGTACTAGGGTATGTGGTGCCCGCGGTGTAGTTGGGTATGTGATGCCCGCGGTGTAGTTGGGTATGTGGTGCCCGCGGTGAAGTTAGTTATGTGATGCCCGCGGTGTACTAGGGTATGTGGTGCCCGCGGTATACTAGGGTATGTGGTGCATGCGGTGTATAGGGTATGTGGTGCCCGCGGTGTACTAGGGTATGTGATGCCCGCGGTGCACTAGGGTATGTGGTGCCCGCGGTGTACTAGGGTATGTGATGCCCGCAGTGTACTAGGGTATGTGGTGCCCGCGGTGTAGTTAGGTATGTAGTGCCCTGTGGTGCCCGCGGTGTACTAGGGCCCGCGGTGTAGTTGGGTATGAGTACACCGCGGGCACCACAGGGCACCACATACCCAAGTATACCCGCGGGCACCACATACCCTAGTACACACCGCGGGCACCACATACCCCACCACATACCCTAGTACACCGCGGGCACCACATACCCTAGTATACCGCGGGCATCACCGCGGGCACCACATACCCAACTACACCGCGGGCACCACATACCCTAGTACACCGCGGGCACCACATACCCAAGTACACCGCGGGCACGGCACCACATACCCTAGTACTCCGCGGGCATCACATACCTAACTACACCGCGGGCACCACATACCCTAGTACACCGCGGGCACCACATACCCAGTGTACTAGGGTATGTGGTTATGTGGTGCCCGCGGTGTACTAGGGTATGTGGTGCCCGCGGTGTACTAGGGTATGTGGTGCCCGCGGTGTACTTGGGTATGTGGTGCCCAGGGTATGTGGTGCCCGCGGTGTAGTAGGGTACACCGCGGGCATCACATACCACATACCCTAGTACACCGCGGGCATCACATACCCCTGTACACCACGGGCACCACATACCCTAGTACACCGCGGGCACCACATACCCTAGTACACCGCGGGCATCACATACCCTAGTTCACCGCGGGCACCACATACCCAAGTATACCGCGGGCACTACATACCCTAGTACACCGCGGGCACCACATACCCAAGTATACCGCGGGCACCTCATACCCCAGTACACCGCGGGCACCACATACCCAAGTATACCGCGGGCACCACATACCCTATTACACTGCGGGCACCACATACGCACCACATACCCTGCGGTGTACTAGGGTATGTGATGCCCGCGGTGTACTAGGGTATGTGGTGGCGGGCACCACATACCATAGTACACCGCGGGCACCACATACCCAACTACACTGCGGGCACCACTTACCGAACTACACCGCGGGCACCGGTGTACTAGGGTATGTGGTGCCCGCGGTATACTAGGGTATGTGGCCCGCGGTGTACTTTGCCCGCGGTGTACTAGGGTATGTGGTGCCCGCGGTGTACATGGGTATGTAATGCCCGCGGGGTATGTGGTGCCCGCGGTGTACTTGGGTATGTAATGCCCGAGGTGTACTAGGGTATGTGGTGCCCGCGGTGTAGCACCACATACCCCAGTATACCGCGGGCACCAAAGGCACCACATACCCAACTACACCGCGGGCACCACATACCCTAGTGCACCACGGGCACCACCCGCAGTGTAGTTGGGTATGTGGTGCCCGCGGTGTAGGTGGGTATGTGGTGCCCGTGCCCGTGGTGCACTAGGGTATGTGATGCCCGTGGTGTACGAGGGTATGTGATGCCCGCGGTGTACTATGGTATGTGGTGCCCGCGTTGTACTAGGGTATGTGGTGCCCGCGGTGTACTTGGGTATGTGATGCCCGCGGTGTACTAGGGTATGTGGTGCCCGCGGTGTACAAGGGTATGTGATGCCCGCGGTGTACTTGGGTATGTGGTGCCCGCGGTGTACTTGGGTATGTGGTGCCCGCGGTGTACCGTGCCCGCGGTGTACATGGGTATGTGGTACTAGGGTATGTGGTGCCCGCAGTGTACTAGGGTATGTGGTGCCCGCGGTGTACTAGGGTATGTGGTGCCCGTGGTGTACAGGGGTATGTGATGCCCGCGGTGTACATCACATACCCTCGTACACCGCGGGCACTACATACCCTATGTGCTTGGGTATGTGGTGCCCGCGGTGTACTTGGGTATGTGGTGCCCGCGGTGTACTAGGGTATGTGGTGCCCGCGCTAGTACACCGCGGGCACCACATACCCTAGTACACCGCGAACACCACATACCCTAGTACACCGCGGGCATCACATACCCTAGTACACCGCGGGCACCACATACCCAACTACACCGCGGGCACCACATACCCTAGTACACTGCGGGCACCACATACCCATGTACACCGCGGGCACCACATACCCTATGTACTTGGGTATGTGATGCCCGCGGTGTACTAGGGTATGTGGTGCACCGCGGTGTACTAGGATATGTGGTGCCCGCGGTGTAGTACACCACGGGCACCACATACCCTAGTACACCGCGGGCACCACATACCCTAGTACACCGCGGGCACCACATACCCAAGTACACGCGGTGTAGTTGGGTATGTGGTGCCCGTGGTGTACTAGGGTATGTGGTGCCCGCGGTATACTGGGGTATGTGGTGCCCGCGGTGTACTAGGGTATGTGGTGCCCGCGGTGTAGTTGGGTATGTGGTGCCCGCGGTGTACTAGGGTATGTGGTGCCCGCGGCGTACTAGGGTATGAGGTGCCCGCGGTGTAGTTGGGTATGTGGTGCCCGCGGTGTAGTTGGGTATGTGGCGCCCGCTGTGTACTAGGGTATGTGGTGCCCGCGGTGTAGTTGGGTATGTGATGCCCGCGGTATACTAGGGTATGTGGTGCCCGCGGTGTAGTTGGGTATGTGGTGCCCGCGGTATACTAGGGTATGTGGTGCCCGCGGTGTACTAGGGTATGTGATGCCCGCGGTGTACTTGGGACTTGGGTATGTGGTGCCCGTGGTGTACTAGGGTATGTGGTGCCCGCGGGCACCTCATACCCTAGTACACCGCGGGCACCACATACCCTAGTAAACCGCGGGCACACAAACCCTAGTACAATGCGGGCACCACATACCCTCGTACACCGCGGGCACCACATACCCTAGTACACCGCGGACACGTATGTGGTGCCCGCGGTGTACTAGGGTATGTGGTGCCCGCGGTGTAGTTGGGTATGTAGTGCCCGCGGTGTACTAGGGCACTACATACCCAAGTATACCGCGGGCATCACATACCCAACTACACCGCGGGCACCACATACCCTAGTACACCGCGGGCACCACATACCCTAGTACACCGCGGGCATCATATACCCTAGTACACCGCGGGCACCACATTACCCATGTACATCGCGGGCATCACATACCCATGTACACCGGCACCACATACCCAACTACACCGCGGGCACCACATACCCAAGTATACCGCGGGCACCACATACCCTAGTACACCGCGGGCACCACATACCCCAGTACACCGCGGGCACCACATACCCTAGTACACCGCGGGCACCACATACCCAACTACTTGGGTATGTGATGCCCGCGGTGTACTAGGGTATGTGGTGCCCGCGGTGTACTAGGGTATGTGGTGCCCGCGGTGTAGTTGGGTATGTGGTGCCCCGCGGTGTAGTTGGGTATGTGATGCCCGCGGTGTACTTGGGTATGTGATGCCCGCGGTGTACTAGGGTATGTGATGCCCGAGGTGTTGTTGGGTATGTTGTGCCCAAGGTGTAGTTGGGTATGTAGTGCCCGCGGTGTCCGTGGTGCACTAGGGTATGTGGTGCCCGCGGTGTACTAGGGTATGTGGTGCCCGCGGTATACTGGGGTATGTGGTGCCCGCGGTGTACTAGGGTATGTGGTGCCCGCGGTGTAGTTGGGTATGTGGTGCCCCGCAGTGTAGTTGGGTATGTGGTGCCCGCGGTGTACATGGGTATGTGGTGCCCGCGGTGTAGTTGGGTATGTGGTGCCCGCGGTGTACTAGGGTATATGATGCCCGCGGTGTACTTGGGACTTGGGTATGTGGTGCCCGCGGTATACTTGGGTATGTGGTGCCCGCGGTGTAGTTGGGTATGTGGTGCCCACGGTGTACTAGTGTATGTGGTGCCCGCGGTGTACTAGGGTATGTGGTGCCCGCGGTGTAGTTGGGTATGTGATGCCCGCGGTGTAATAGGGTATGTGGTGCCCGCGGTGTACTAGGGTATGTGGTGCCCGCGGTGTACTAGGGTATGTGATGCCCGCGGTGTAGTTGGGTATGTGGTGCCCGCGGTGTACTAGGGTATGTGGTGCCCGCGGTGTAGTTGGGTATGTAGTGCCCGCGATGTACATGGGTATGTGGTGCCCGCGGTGTACTAGGGTATGTGGTGCCCGCGGTGTAGTTGGGTATGTGATGCCCGAGGTGTACTTGGGTATGTGATGCCCGCGGTATACTTGGGTATGTGGTGCCCGCGGTGTACTAGGGTATGTGGTGCCCGCGGTGTAGTTAGGTATGTGGTGCCCGCGGTGTAGTTGGGTATGTGGTGCCCGCGGTGTACTTGGGTATGTGGTGCCCGTGGTGTACTAGGGTATGTGGTGCCCGCGGTGTAGTTGGGAGGGTATGTGGTGCCCGCGGTGTACTAGGGTATGTGGTGCCCGCGGTGTACTAGGGTATGTGGTGCCCGCGGTGTACTAGGGTATGTGGTGCCCGTGGTGCACTAGGGTATGTGGTGCCCGCGGTGTACTAGGGTATGTGGTGCCCGCGGTGTAGTTGGGTAGGGTATGTGGTGCCCGCGGTATACTTGGGTATGTGGTGCCCGCGGTGTAGTTGGGTATGTGGTGCCCGCGGTATACTTGGGTATGTGGTGCCCGCGGTGTAGTTGGGTATGTGGTGCCCGCGGTGTAGTTGGGTATGTGGTGCCCGCGGTGTACTAGGGTATGTGATGCCCACGGTGTAGTTGGGTATGTGGTGCCCGCGGTGTACCGCGGTGTAGTTGGGTATGTGGTGCCCGCGGTGTACTAGGGTATGTGGTGCCCGCGGTGTACTAGGGTGTGTGGTGCCCGCGGTGTACTAGGGTATGTGGTGCCCGCGGTGTAGTTGGGTATGTGGTGCCCGCGGTATACTTGGGTATGTGGTGCCCGCGGTGTACTAGGGTATGTGGTGCCCGCGGTGTACTAGGGTATGTGGTGCCCGCGGTGTAGTTGGGTATGTGGTGCCCCGCGGTGTAGTTGGGTATGTGATGCCCGCGGTGTACTTGGGTATGTGATGCCCGCGGTGTACTAGGGTATGTGATGCCCGAGGTGTTGTTGGGTATGTTGTGCCCAAGGTGTAGTTGGGTATGTAGTGCCCGCGGTGTCCGTGGTGCACTAGGGTATGTGGTGCCCGCGGTGTACTAGGGTATGTGGTGCCCGCGGTATACTGGGGTATGTGGTGCCCGCGGTGTACTAGGGTATGTGGTGCCCGCGGTGTAGTTGGGTATGTGGTGCCCCGCAGTGTAGTTGGGTATGTGGTGCCCGCGGTGTACATGGGTATGTGGTGCCCGCGGTGTAGTTGGGTATGTGGTGCCCGCGGTGTACTAGGGTATATGATGCCCGCGGTGTACTTGGGACTTGGGTATGTGGTGCCCGCGGTATACTTGGGTATGTGGTGCCCGCGGTGTAGTTGGGTATGTGGTGCCCACGGTGTACTAGTGTATGTGGTGCCCGCGGTGTACTAGGGTATGTGGTGCCCGCGGTGTAGTTGGGTATGTGATGCCCGCGGTGTAATAGGGTATGTGGTGCCCGCGGTGTACTAGGGTATGTGGTGCCCGCGGTGTACTAGGGTATGTGATGCCCGCGGTGTAGTTGGGTATGTGGTGCCCGCGGTGTACTAGGGTATGTGGTGCCCGCGGTGTAGTTGGGTATGTAGTGCCCGCGATGTACATGGGTATGTGGTGCCCGCGGTGTACTAGGGTATGTGGTGCCCACGGTGTAGTTGGGTATGTGATGCCCGAGGTGTACTTGGGTATGTGATGCCCGCGGTATACTTGGGTATGTGGTGCCCGCGGTGTACTAGGGTATGTGGTGCCCGCGGTGTAGTTAGGTATGTGGTGCCCGCGGTGTAGTTGGGTATGTGGTGCCCGCGGTGTACTTGGGTATGTGGTGCCCGTGGTGCACTAGGGTATGTGGTGCCCGCGGTGTAGTTGGGAGGGTATGTGGTGCCCGCGGTGTACCAGGGTATGTGGTGCCCGCGGTGTACTAGGGTATGTGGTGCCCGCGGTGTACTAGGGTATGTGGTGCCCGCGGTGTACTAGGGTATGTGGTGCCCGCGGTGTACTAGGGTATGTGGTGCCCGCGGTGTAGTTGGGTAGGGTATGTGGTGCCCGCGGTATACTTGGGTATGTGGTGCCCGCGGTGTAGTTGGGTATGTGGTGCCCGCGGTATACTTGGGTATGTGGTGCCCGCGGTGTAGTTGGGTATGTGGTGCCCGCGGTGTAGTTGGGTATGTGGTGCCCGCGGTGTACTAGGGTATGTGATGCCCACGGTGTAGTTGGGTATGTGGTGCCCGCGGTGTACCGCGGTGTAGTTGGGTATGTGGTGCCCGCGGTGTACTAGGGTATGTGGTGCCCGCGGTGTACTAGGGTGTGTGGTGCCCGCGGTGTACTAGGGTATGTGGTGCCCGCGGTGTAGTTGGGTATGTGGTGCCCGCGGTATACTTGGGTATGTGGTGCCCGTGGTGCACTAGGGTATGTGGTGCCCGCGGTGTACCAAGGTGTAGTTGGGTATGTGGTGCCCGCGGTGTACTAGGGTATGTGGTGCCCGCGGTGTACTAGGGTGTGTGGTGCCCGCGGTGTACTAGGGTATGTGGTGCCGCACCACATACCCTAGTACACCGCGGGCACCACATACCAACCTACACCGCGGGCACCACATACCCAAGTATACCGCGGGCACTACATACCCAACTACACCGCGGGCACCACATACCCAACTACACCGCGGGCACCACATACCCTAGTACACCGCGGGCACCACATACCCTAGTACACCGCGGGCACCACATACCCATGTACACCGCGGGCACTACATACACTACATACCCAACTACACCGCGGGCACCACATACCCAAGTATACCGCGGGCACCACATACCCAACTACACCGCGGGCACCACATACCCTAGTACACCGCGGGCACCACATACCCAACTACACCGCGGGCACCACATACCCTAGTATACCGCGGGCACCACATACACTAGTACACCGCGGGCACCACATACCCAACTACACCGCGGGCACCACATACCCTAGTACACCGCGGGCACCACATACCCCAGTACACCGCGGGCACCACATACCCATGTACACCGCGGGTACCACATACCCTAGTACACCGTGGGCACCACATACTGCGCCACATACCCAACTACACCGCGGGCACCACATACCCTTGTACACCACAGGCATCACATACCCTAGTATACCGCGGGCACCACATACCCAAGTACACCGCGGGCACCACATACCCTAGTACACTGCGGGCACCACATACCCAAGTATACCGCGGGCATCACATACCCAACAACACCGCGGGCACCACATACCCTAGTACACCGCGGGCATCACATACCCAACTACACCACGGGCACCACATACCCTAGTACACCTCGGGCGTACACTGCGGGCACCACATACCCAACTACACCGCGGGCACCACATACCCAACTACACCGCGGGCACCACATACCCTACCCATGTACACAGCGGGCACCACATACCCATGTACACTGCGGGCACCACATACCCAACTACACCGCGGGCTACACATACCCTAGTACACCGTGGGCACCACATACTGCGCCACATACCCAACTACACCGCGGGCACCACATACCCTAGTACACCTTGGGCATCACATACCCTCGTACACCGCGGGCATCACATACCCAACTACACCACGGGCACCACATACCCTAGTACACCGCGGGCACCACATACCCAAGTATACCGCAGGCATCACATACCCATGTACACCGCGGGCACCACATACCCAACTTCACCGCGGGCACCACATACCCAACTACACTGCGGGCACCACATACCCATGTACACTGCGGGCACCACATACCCTAGTACACCGCGGGCACTACATACCCAACTACACCGCGGGCACCACATACCCTAGTACACCGCGGGCACCACATACCCTAGTACACCGCGGGCACCACATACCCTAGTACACCGCGGGCACCATGGGTATGTGATGCCCGCGGTGTACTAGGGTATATGATGCCCGCGGTGTAGTTGGGTATGTGGTGCCCGCGGTGTACTTAGGTATGTGGTGCCCACGGTGTAGTTGGGTATGTGGTGCCCGCGGTGTACTTGGGTATGTGGTGCCCGCGGTGTACCAGGGTATGTGGTGCCCGCGGTATACATGGGTATGTGGTAACCGCGGTGTAGTTGGGTATGTGATGCCCGCGGTGTACTGGGGTATGTGGTGCCCGCGGTGTACTAGGGTATGTGGTGCCCGCGGTGTAGTTGGGTATGTGATGCCCGCGGTGTACTGGGGTATGTGGTGCCCGTGGTGCACTAGGGTATGTGGTGCCCGCGGTGTACTTGGGTATGTGGTGCCCGCGGTGTACCTGGGTATGTGGTGCTAGCGGTGTACTAGGGTATGTGATGCCACCGGTGTACTAGGGTATGTGGTGCCCGCGGTATACTTGGGTATGTGGTGCCCGCGGTGTAGTTGGGTATGTGATGCCCGCGGTGTAGTTGGGTATGTGGTGCCCGCGGTGTACTAGGGGTAGTTGAGTATGTGATGCCCGCGGTATACTTGGGTATGTGGTGCCCGCGGTGTAGTTGGGTATGTGGTGCCCGCGGTATACTAGGGTATGAGGTGCCCGCGGTGTACTAGGGTATGTGGTGCCCGCGGTGTAGTTGGGTATGTAGTGCCCGCGGTGTAGTTGGGTATGTGGTGCCCGCGGTGTAGTTCGGTATGTGATGCCCGCGGTATACTTGGGTATGTGGTGCCCGCGGTGTACTAGGGTACGTGGTGCCCGCGGTGTACTAGGGTATGTGGTGCCCGCGGTGTAGTTGGGTATGTGATGCCCGCGGTGTACTGGGGTATGTGATGCCTGCGGTATACTTGGGTATGTGGTGCCCGCGGTATACTTGGGTATGTGGTGCCCGCGGTATACTTGGGTATGTGGTGCCCGCGGTGTAGTTAGGTATGTGATGACCGCGGTGTAGTTGGGTATGTGATGCCCGCGGTGTACTTGGGTATGTGGTGCCCGCGGTGTAGTTGGGTATGTGGTGCCCGCGGTGTACTAGGGTATGTGGTGCTCGCGGTGTAGTAGGGTATGTGGTGCCCGCGGTGTAGTTGGGTATGTGATGCCCGCGGTGTACTTGGGTATGTAATGCCGGCGGTGTAGTTGGGTATGTGTTGCCCGCGGTATACATGGGTATGTGGTGCCCGTGGTGCACTAGGGCATCACATACCCAACTACACCGCGGGCACCACATACCCTAATACACCGCGGGCACCACATACCCTAGTACACCGCGGGCACCACATACCCTAGTACACCGCGGGCACCACATACCCTAGTACACCGCGGGCACCACATACCCAACTACACCGCGGGCACCACATACCCTAGTACACCGCGGGCATCACATACCCAACTACACCGCGGGCACCACATACCCAAGTATACCGCGGGCACCACATACCCAACTACACCGCGGGCACCACATACCCTAGTACACCGCGGGCACTACATACCCTAGTACACAGCGGGCACCACATACCCTAGTACACCGCGGGCACCACATACCCTAGTACACAGCGGGCAGGTGCCCGCGGTGTACTTGGGTATGTGGTGCCCGCGGTGTACTAGGATATGTGATGCCCGCGGTGTAGTTGGGTATGTGGTGCCCGCGGTGTACTAGGGTATGTGGTGCCCGCGGTGTAGTTGGGTATGTGGTGCCCGCGGTATACTTGGGTATGTGGTGCCCGTGGTGCTCTAGGGTATGTGGTGCCCGCGGTGTAGTTGGGTATGTGGTGCCCGCGGTATTAGTACACCGCGGGCATCACATACCCTAGTACACCGCGGGCACCACATACCCAACTACACCGCGGGCACTACATACCCAACTACACCGCGGGCACCACATACCCTAGTACACTGCGGGCACCACATACCCTAGTGCACCACGGGCACCACATACCCAAGTATACCGCGGGCACCACATACCCATGTACACCGCGGGCACCACATACCCAACTTCACCGCGGGCACCACATACCCAACTACACTGCGGGCACCACATACCCATGTACACTGCGGGCACCACATACCCAACTACACCGCGGGCATCATATACCCTAGTACACCGCGGGCATCACATACCCTAGTACACCGCGGGCACCACACACCCAACGGTGTTGTTGGGTATGTTGTGCCCGCGGTATACTTGGGTATGTGGTGCCCGCGGTGTACTAGGGTATGTGGTGCCCGCGGTATACACATACCCAGTGGTGCCCGCGGTGTACTAGGGTAGATGCCCGCAGTGTAGTTGGGTATGTGGTGCCCGCTGTGTACTAGGGTATGTGGTACCCGCGGTGTACTAGGGTATGTGGTGCCCGCGGTGTACTAGGGTATGTGGTGCCCGCGGTGTACTAGGGTATGTGGTGCCCGCGGTATACTTGGGTATGTGGTGCCCGCGTTGTAGTTGGGTATGTGATGCCCGCGGTGTCCTAATACACCGCGGGCTCCACATACCCTAGTACACCGCGGGCATCACATACCCAACTACACTGCGGGCACCACATACCCTGGTACACCGCGGGCACCACATACCCCAGTACACCGCGGGCACCACATACCCAACTACACCGCGGGCACCACAAACCCAAGTATATTGCGGGCACCACATACCCTAGTGCACCGCGGGCACCACATACCCAAGTACACCTCGGGCATCACATACCCAAGTATACCGCGGGCACCACATACCCATGTACACCGCGGGCACCACATACCCAACTTCACCGCGGGCACCACATACCCAACTACACTGCGGGCACCACATACCCATGTACACTGCGGGCACCACATACCCAACTACACCGCGGGCATCATATACCCTAGTACACCGCGGGCATCACATACCCTAGTACACCGCGGGCACCACATACCCTCGTACACCGCGGGCACCACATACCCTAGTACACCGCGGGCATCACATACCCTCGTACGCCGCGGGCACCACATACCCTAGTACACCGCGGGCATCACATACCCTCGTACACCGCGGGCACCACATACCCTGGTACACCGCGGGCACTACATACCCTAGTACACCGCGGGCACAACATACCCAACTACACCGCGGGCACCACATACCCAAGTATACCGCGGGCATCACGGTGCCCGCGGTGTACTAGGGTATGTGGTGCCCGCGGTGTAGTTGGGTTTGTGGTGCCCGCGGTGTAGTTGGGTATGTAGTGCCCGCGGTGTAGTTGGGTATATCACATACCTAACTACTATGCCCGCTGTATACTAGGGTATGTGGTGCCCGCGGTATACTAGGGTATGTGGTGCCCGCGGTGTACTAGGGTATGTGGTGCCCGCGGTGTAGTTGGGTATGTGATGCCCGCGGTGTACTAGTGTATGTGGTGCCCGCGGTGTACCAGGGTATGTGGTGGGTATGTGGTGCCCGCGGTGTACTAGGGTATGTGATGCCCGCGGTGTACTAGGGTATGTGATGCCCACGGTGTAGTTGGGTATGTGATGCCCGCGGTGTACTAGGGTATGTGGTGCCCGCGGTGTACTTGGGTATGTGGTGCCCGTGGTGCACTAGGGTATGTGGTGCCCGCGGTGTAGTTGGGTATGTGGTGCCCGTGGTGCACTAGGGTATGTGGTGCCCACGGTGTAGTTGGGTATGTGGTGCCCGCGGTGTAGTTGGGTATGTGGTGCCCGCGGTGTAGTTGGGTATGTGATGCCCGCGGTGTAGTTGGGTATGTGGTGCCCGCGGTGTACTAGGGTATGTGGTGCCCGCGGTGTAGTTGGGTATGTGGTGCCCGCGGTATACTAGGGTATGTGGTGCCCGCGGTGTAGTTGGGTATGTGGTGCCCGCGGTGTAGTTGGGTATGTGGTGCCTACGGTATAATAGGGTATGTGATGCTCGCGGTGTACTAGGGTATGTGGTGCCCGCGGTGTAGTTGGGTATGTGGTGCCCGAGGTGTACTTGGGTGTGTGGTGCCCGCGGTGTACAAGGGTATGTGGTGCTCGCGGTGTAGTAGGGTATGTGGTGCCCGCGGTATACTTGGGTATGTGGTCCCAGTACACCGCGGGCATCACATACCCAACTACACCACGGGCACCACATACCCTAGTACACCACGGGCACCACATACCCTAGTACACCGCGGGCATCACATACCCAACTACACCGCGGGCATCACATACCCAAGTACACCGCGGGCATCACATACCCAACTACACCGCGGGCGCCACATACCTTAGTACACCGCGGGCACCACATACCATAGTACACCGCGGGCACCACATACCCAACTACACCGCGGGCATCACAGGTGTACCCTAGTACACCGCGGGCACCACATACACACACCGCGGGCACCACATACCCTAGTACACCACGGGCACCACATACCCTAGGGCACTACATACGCAAGTACACTGCGGGCACCACATACCCTAATACACCTTGGGCATCACATACCCTAGTACGCCGCGGGCACCACATACCCAACTACACTTACCGAACTATACCGTGGGCACCACATACCCAAGTACACGGGCACCACATACCCAACTACACCGCGGGCACTACACAGCGGGCATTACATACCCAAGTACACCTCGGGCATCACATACCCTATTACACCGCGGGCACCACATACCCTAGTACACCGCGGGCACCACATACCCTAGTACACCGCGGGCACTACATACCCCAGTACACCGCGGGCACCACATACCCTCGTACACCGCGGGCACCACATACCCTAGTACACCGCGGGCACCACATACCCTAGTACACCGCGGGCACCACATACCCAACTACACCGCGGGCACCACATACCCTAGTACACCACGGGCACCACATACCCAAGTACACCGCGGGCATCACATACCCTAGTACACCGTACACCGCGGGCACCTCATACCCTAGTACACCGCGGGCACCACATACCCAACTACACCGCGGGCACCACATACCCAACTACACTGCGGGCACCACATACCCATGTACATCGCGGGCACTACATACCCAACTACACCGCGGGCACCACATACCCAACTTCACCGCGGGCACTACATACCCAAGTACACCGCGGGCACCACATACCCTAGTACACCGCGGGCACCACGTACCCTATTACACCGCGGGCACCACATACCCTAGTAAACCGCGGGCATTACATACCCAACTACACCGCGGGCACCACATACCCTCGTACACCGCGGGCATCACATATCCTAGTACACCGCGGGCACCACATACCCTCGTACACCGCGGGCACCACATACCCAAGTATATCGCAGGCATCACATACCCAAGTATACCGCGGGCACCACATACCCAATACCCAACTACACCGTGGGCATCACATACCCTAGTACACCGGTGGCATCACATACCCTAGTACACCGCGGGCACTACATACCCAACTACACCGCGGGCACCACATACCTTAGTATACCGTGGGCACCACATACCCTAGTACACCGCGGGCACCACATACCCTAGTACACCGCGGGCACCACATACCCTAGTGCACCACGGGCACCACATACCCAACTACACCGCGGGCACCACATACCCTAGTGCACCGCGGGCATCACATACCCAACTACACTGCGGGCACCACATACCCATGTACACCGCGGGCACCACATACCCGTACACCTCGGGCATCACATACCCAACTACACCGTGGGCACCACATACCCAACTACACTGCGGGCACCACATACCCAACTACACCGCGGGCACCACATACCCAACTACACCGCGGGCACCACATACCCTAGTACGCCGCGGGCATCACATACCCAACTACACCGCGGGCACCACATACCCAAGTACACCGCGGGCATCACATACCCTAGTACACCGCGGGCACCACATACCCTAGTATACCGCGGGCACCACATACCCTAGTATACCGCGGGCACCACATACCCAACTAAACCGCGGGCACCACATACCCAAGTATACCGCGGGCATCACATACCCAACTACACCGCGGGCACCACATACCCTAGTACACCACGGGCATCACATACCCTAGTACACCGCGGGCACCACATACCCAACTACACCGCGGGCACCACATACCCTAGTATACCGCGGGCACCTCATACCCTAGTACACCGCGGGCATCACATACCCTAGTACACCGCGGGCATCACATACCTAACTACACCGCGGGCACCACATACCCAAGTATACCGCGGGCACCACATACCCTAGTATACCGCGGGCACCACATACCCTAGTACACCGCGGTCATCACATACCCAAGTACACCGCGGGCACTACATACCCAACTACACCGCGGGCACCGCATACCCTATGTACTTGGGTATGTGGTGCCCGCGGTATACTTGGGTATGTGGTGCCCGCGGTGTAGTTGGGTATGTGGTGCCCGCGGTGTAGTTGGGTATGTGGTGCCCGCGGTGTACTAGGGTATGTGGTGCCCGCGGTGTAGTTGGGCTACACCGCGGGCACCACATACCCGGGCACCACATACCCAAGTATACCGCGGGCACTACATACCCTAGTACACCGCGGGCACTGCATACCCTAGTACAACGCGGGCACCACATACCCAACTACACCACGGGCATCACATACCCAACTACACCGCGGGCACCACATACCCTACTACACCGCGGGCACCACATACCCTAGTACACCGCGGGCACCACATACCCTAGTACACCGCGGGTACCACATACCCAACTACACCGCGGGCACCACATACCCAACTACACCACGGGCACCACATACCCTAGTACACCGCGGGCACCACATACCCAAGTACACTGCGGGCATACCCAAGTATACCGCGGGCACTACATACCCAAGTATACCGCGGGCACCACATACCCAACTACACCGCGGGCACCACATACCCTAGTACACCGCGGGCACCACACACCCTAGTACACCGCGGGCACCACATACCCAAGTACACCGCGGGCATCACATATCCAACTACACCGCGGGCACCACATACCCTAGTACACCGCGGGCACCACATACCCAAGTACACCTCGGGCACCACATACCCTAGTGCACCACGGGCACTTCATACCCAAGTATACCGCGGGCACCACATACCCTAGTACACCGCGGGCACCACATACCCAAGTACACCGCGGGCATCACATACCCAACTACACCACGGGCACCACATACCCTAGTACACCGCGGGCACCACATACCCAAGTACACTGCGGGCATACCCAACTACACCGCGGGCACTACATACCCAAGTATACCGCGGGCACCACATACCCAACTACACCGCGGGCACCACATACCCTAGTACACCGCGGGCACCACACACCCTAGTACACCGCGGGCACCACATACCCAAGTACACCGCGGGCATCACATATCCAACTACACCGCGGGCACCACATACCCTAGTACACCGCGGGCACCACATACCCAAGTACACCGCGGGCACCACATACCCTTGTACACCGGTGCGCACCACATACCCAACTACACCGCGGGCACCACATACCCAACTACACCGCGGGCACCACATACCCTTGTACACCGCGGGCACCACATACCCTAGTACACCGCGGGCACTACATACCCAACTACACCGCGGGCACCACATACCCTAGTACACCGCGTACACCGCGGGCATTACATACCCAACAACACATACCCTAGTATACCGCGGGCACCACATACCCAAGTACACTGCGGGCATCACACCGCGGGCACCACATACCCAACTACACCGCGGGCACCACATACCCATGTGGTGCCCGCGGTATACTTGGGTATGTGGTTCCCGCGGTGTAGTTGGGTATGTAATGCCCGCGGTTTACTAGGGTATGTGGTGCCCGCGGTGTAATAGGGTACGTGGTGCCCGCGGTGTAGTTGGGTATGTAGTGCCCGCGGTGTACATGGCTATGTGGTGCCCGCAGTGTACTAGGGTATGTGATGCCCGTTGTGTACTTGGGTATGTGGTGCCCGCGGTGTAGTTGGGTATGTGATGCCTAGTGCACCACGGGCACCACATACCCTAGTACACCGCGGGCACCACATACCCTAGTACACCGCGGGCACCGGGTATGTAGTGCCCGCGGTATATGTGATGACCGCGGTGTTCTAGGGTATGTGGTGCCCGCGGTATACTTGGGTATGTGGTGCCCGCGGTGTAGTTGGTGTACTAGGGTATGTGGTGCCCGCGGTGTACTAGGGGCGGTGTACTAGGGTATGTGGTGCCCGTGGTGCACTAGGGTATGTGGTGCCCGCGGTGTAGTTGGGTATGTTGTGCCCGCGGTGTACTAGGGTATGTGGTGCCCGCGGTGTAGTTGGGTATGTGGTGCCCGCGGTGTACTAGGGTATGTGATGCCCGCGGGCACCACATACCCTAGTACACCGCGGGCATCACATACCCTAGTAAACCACGGGCACCACATACCCAACTACACCGCGGGCACCACATACCCTAGTACACCGCGGGCACCACATACCCAACTACACCGCGGGCACCACATACCCTAGTACACCGCGGGCACCACATACCCTAGTGCACCACGGGCACCACATACCCAACTACACCTCGGGCACCACATATTCTAGTACACCGCGGGCACCACATACACAACTACACCGCGGGCACCACATACCCAAGTATACCGTGGGCACCACATACCCTAGTACAATGCGGGCACCACATATCCTATTACACCGCGGGCACCACATACCCTAGTACACCGCGGGCATCACATACCCTAGTGGTGCCCGCGGTGTAGTTGTGTATGTGATGCCCGCGGTGGACTAGGGTATGTGGTGCCCGCGGTATACTTGGGTATGTGGTGCCCGCGGTGTAGTTGGGTATGTGATGCCCGCGGTATACTGGGGTATGTGATGCCCGCGGTGGACTAGGGTATGTGGTGCCCGCGGTATACTTGGGTATGTGGTGCCCGCGGTGTAGTTGGGTATGTGATGCCCGCGGTATACTGGGGTATGTGGTGCCCGCGGTGTACTAGGGTATGTGGTGCCCGCGGTGTAGTTGGGTATGTGATGCCCGCGGTTTACTAGGGTATGTGATGCCCACGGAGTAGTTGGGTATGTGGTGCCATCACATACCCAACTACACCGCGGGCATCACATACCCAACTACACCGCGGGCACCACATACCCTCGTACACCGCGGGCACCACATACCCCAGTATACCGCGGGCATCACATACCCAACTACACCGCGGGCACCACATACCCTAGTATACCGCGGGCATCACATACCCAACTACACCGCGGGCACCACATATCCAACTACACCGCGGGCACCACATACCCTAGTACAATGCGGGCACCACATACCCTATTACACCACGGGCACCACATACCCTAGTACACCGCGGGCATCACATACCTTACTACACCGCGGGCATCACATACCCAAGTATACCGCGGGCACCACATACCCAACTACACCGCGGGCACCACATACCCTAGTACACCGCGGGCACCACACACCCTAGTACACCGCGGGCACCACATACCCAAGTACACCGCGGGCATCACATATCCAACTACACCGCGGGCACCACATACCCTAGTACACCGCGGGCACCACATACCCAAGTACACCGCGGGCACCACATACCCTTGTACACCGGTGCGCACCACATACCCAACTACACCGCGGGCACCACATACCCAACTACACCGCGGGCACCACATACCCTTGTACACCGCGGGCACCACATACCCTAGTACACCGCGGGCACTACATACCCAACTACACCGCGGGCACCACATACCCTAGTACACCGCGTACACCGCGGGCATTACATACCCAACAACACATACCCTAGTATACCGCGGGCACCACATACCCAAGTACACCGCGGGCATCACACCGCGGGCACCACATACCCAACTACACCGCGGGCACCACATACCCATGTGGTTCCCGCGGTATACTTGGGTATGTGGTTCCCGCGGTGTAGTTGGGTATGTAATGCCCGCGGTTTACTAGGGTATGTGGTGCCCGCGGTGTAATAGGGTACGTGGTGCCCGCGGTGTAGTTGGGTATGTAGTGCCCGCGGTGTACATGGCTATGTGGTGCCCGCAGTGTACTAGGGTATGTGATGCCCGTTGTGTACTTGGGTATGTGGTGCCCGCGGTGTAGTTGGGTATGTGATGCCTAGTGCACCACGGGCAACACATACCCTAGTACACCGCGGGCACCACATACCCTAGTACACCGCGGGCACCGGGTATGTAGTGCCCGCGGTATATGTGATGACCGCGGTGTTCTAGGGTATGTGGTGCCCGCGGTATACTTGGGTATGTGGTGCCCGCGGTGTAGTTGGTGTACTAGGGTATGTGGTGCCCGCGGTGTACTAGGGGCGGTGTACTAGGGTATGTGGTGCCCGTGGTGCACTAGGGTATGTGGTGCCCGCGGTGTAGTTGGGTATGTGGTGCCCGCGGTGTACTAGGGTATGTGGTGCCCGCGGTGTAGTTGGGTATGTGGTGCCCGCGGTGTACTAGGGTATGTGATGCCCGCGGGCACCACATACCCTAGTACACCGCGGGCATCACATACCCTAGTAAACCACGGGCACCACATACCCAACTACACCGCGGGCACCACATACCCTAGTACACAGCGGGCACCACATACCCAACTACACCGCGGGCACCACATACCCTAGTACACCGCGGGCACCACATACCCTAGTGCACCACGGGCACCACATACCCAACTACACCTCGGGCACCACATATTCTAGTACACCGCGGGCACCACATACACAACTACACCGCGGGCACCACATACCCAAGTATACCGTGGGCACCACATACCCTAGTACAATGCGGGCACCACATATCCTATTACACCGCGGGCACCACATACCCTAGTACACCGCGGGCATCACATACCCTAGTGGTGCCCGCGGTGTAGTTGGGTATGTGATGCCCGCGGTGGACTAGGGTATGTGGTGCCCGCGGTATACTTGGGTATGTGGTGCCCGCGGTGTAGTTGGGTATGTGATGCCCGCGGTATACTGGGGTATGTGATGCCCGCGGTGGACTAGGGTATGTGGTGCCCGCGGTATACTTGGGTATGTGGTGCCCGCGGTGTAGTTGGGTATGTGATGCCCGCGGTATACTGGGGTATGTGGTGCCCGCGGTGTACTAGGGTATGTGGTGCCCGCGGTGTAGTTGGGTATGTGATGCCCGCGGTTTACTAGGGTATGTGATGCCCACGGAGTAGTTGGGTATCACATACCCAACTACACCGCGGGCATCACATACCCAACTACACCGCGGGCACCACATACCCTAGTACACCGCGGGCACCACATACCCCAGTATACCGCGGGCATCACATACCCAACTACACCGCGGGCACCACATACCCTAGTATACCGCGGGCATCACATACCCAACTACACCGCGGGCACCACATATCCAACTACACCGCGGGCACCACATACCCTAGTACAATGCGGGCACCACATACCCACGTACACCGCGGGCATCACGTACACCGCGGGCATCACATTCCCAAATACCCAACTACGGTGTACGTGGGTATGTGGTGCCCGCGGTGTACTAGGGTATGTGGTGCCCGCGGTGTACTTGGGTATGTGATGTACATGGGTATGTGGTGCCCGCGGTTTAGTTGGGTATGTGGTGCCCGCGGTGTACTAGGGTATGTGGTGCCCGCGGTGTAGTTGGGTATGTGATGACCGCGGTGTAGTTGGGTATGTGATGCCCGCGGTATACTAGGGTATGTGGTGCCCGCGGTATACTTGGGTATGTGATGCCAGCAGTGTAGTTGGGTATGTGGTGCCCGCGGTGTACTAAGGTATGTGGCGCCCGCGGTGTAGTTGGGTATGTGATGCCCGCGGTGTAGTAAGGTATGTGATGCCCGCGGTGTACTAGGGTATGTGGTGCCCGTGGTGTAATAGGGTATGTGGTGCCCGCATTGTACTAGGGTATGTGGTGCCCGCGGTGTAGTTGGATATGTGGTGCCCGCGGTGTAGTTGGGTATGTGATGCCCGCGGTATACTAGAGTATGTGGTGCCCGCGGTGTAGTTGGGTATGTGATGCCCGCGGTATACTGGGGTATGTGGTGCCCGCGGTGTACGAGGGTATGTGGTGCCCGCGGTGTAGTTGGGTATGTGATGCCCGCGGTGTAGTTGGGCACCACATACCCAACTACTCCGTGGGCATCACATACCCTAGTAAACCGCGGGCATCACATACCCAACTACACCGCGGGCACCACATACCCTAGTACACCGCGGGCACCACATACGGTGCCCGCGGTGTACTAGGGTATGTGGTGCCCGCGGTGTACTAGGGTATGTGGTGCCCGCGGTGTAGTTGGGTATGTGGTGCCCGCGGTGTAGTTGGGTATGTGGTGCCCGCGGTGTAGTTGGGTATGTGATGCCCTAGTACACCGCGGGCACCACATACCCTAGTACACCGCGGGCACCACATACCCTAGTACACCGCGGGCACCACATACTCTAGTACACCGCGGGCACCACATACCCAACTACACCGCGGGCACCACATACCCTAGTACACCGCGGGCACCACATACCCAACTACACTGCGGGCACCACATACCCATGTACACCGCGGGCACCACATACCCAAGTACACGCGGTGTAGTTGGGTATGTGGTGCCCGCGGTGTAGTTGGGTATGTGGTGCCCGCGGTGTAGTTGGGTATGTGATGACCGCGATGTAGTTGGGTATGTGATGCCCGCGGTGTACTGGGGTATGTGGTGCCCGCGGTGTACTAGGGTATGTGGTGCCCGCGGTGTACTAGGGTATGTGGTGCCCGCGGTGTACTAGGGTATGTGGTGCCCGCGGTGTAGTTGGGAATGTGATGCCCGAGGTGTACTTGGGTATGTGGTGCCCGCGGTGTACTAGGGTATGTGGTGCCCGCGGTGTACTAGGGTATGTGGTGCCCGCGGTGTACTAGGATATGTGGTGCCCGTGGTGCACTTGGGTATGTGGTGCCCGTGGTGCACTAGGGTATGTGGTGCCCGCGGTGTAGTTGGGTATGTGGTGCCCGCGGTGTACTAGGGTATGTGGTGCCCGCGGTATACACATACCCAGTGGTGCCCGCGGTGTACTAGGGTAGATGCCCGCGGTGTAGTTGGGTATGTAGTGCCCGCGGTGTAGTTAGGTATGTGGTGCCCGCGGCCGCGGTGTAGTTGGGTATGTGATGCCCGCGGTGTACTAGGGTATGTGATGCCCGCGGTGTAATGGGGTACGTGATGCCCGCGGTATACTTGGGTATGTGGTGCCCGCGGTGTACTAGGGTATGTGGTGCCCGCGGTGCACTAGGGTATGTGGTGCCAGAGGTGTACTTGGGTATGTGGTACCCGCGGTGTACTAGGGTATGCGGTGCCTGCAGTGTACTAGGGTATATGATGCCCGCGGTGTAGTTGGGTATGTGGTGCCCGCGGTGTAGTTGGGTATGTGATGCCCACGGTGTAGTTGGGTATGTGGTGCCCGCGGTGTACTAGGGTATGTGATGCCCGTTGTGTACTAGGGTATGGTGTACTAGGGTATGTGGTGCCCGCGGTGTTGTTGGGTATGTTGTGCCCGCGGTGTAGTTGGGTATGTGGTGCCCGCGGTGTGGTGTACTAGGGTATGTGGTGCCCGCGGTATACTTGGGTTTGTGGTGCCCGCGGTGTAGTTGGGTATGTGGTGCCCTACATACCCAACTACACTGCGGGCACCACATACCCTAGTACACCGCGGGCACCACATACCCTAGTACACCGCGGGTACCACATACCCAAGTACACCGCGGGCATCACATACCCTAGTACACCGCGGGCACCACATACCCAAGCCCAACTACACCGCGGGCACCACATACCCTAGTACACCGCGGGCACCACCCTAGTACACCGCGGGCATCACATACCCTAGTACACCGCGGGCATCACATACCCTAGTGCACCACGGGCACCACATTCCCAAGTATACCGCGGGCACCACATACCCAAGTACACCGCGGGCACCACATACCCAAATATACCGCGGGCACCACACACCCAAGTATACCGCGGGCACCACATACCCAACTACACCGCGGGCATCACTTGGGTATGTGGTGCCCGCGGAGTAGTTGGGTATGTGGTGCCCGCGGTGTAGTTGGGTATGTGGTGCCCGCAGTGTACATGGGTATGTAGTGCCCGCGGTGTACTAGGGTATGTGGTGCCCGCGGTGTAGTTGGGTATGTGATGCCCGCGGTGTACTTGGGTATGTGATGCCCGCGGTGTAGTTAGGTATGTGATGCCCGCGGTGTACTTGGGTATGTGGTGCCCGCGGTGTACTAGGGCATGTGATGCCCGCGGTGTACTAGGGTATGTGGTGCCCGCGGTGTAGTTGGGTATGTGGTGCCCGCGGTATACTAGGGTATGTGGTGCCCGCGGTATACTAGGGTATGTGGTGCCCGCGGTGTACTTGGGTATGTGATGCCTACGGTATAATTGGGTATGTAATGCCCGCGGTGTACTAGGGTATGTGGTGCCCGCGGTGTAGGTATGTGATGCCCGCGTGGTGTAGTTGGGTATGTGATGCCCGCGGTGTACTAGGGTATGTGGTGCCCGCGGTATACTAGGGTATGTGATGCTCGCGGTGTACTAGGGTATGTGATGCCCGCAGTGTAGTTGGGTATGTGATGCCCGTGGTGTACTAGGGTATGTGGTACCCGCGGTGTACTAGGGTATGTGGTGCTCTTGGTGTACTAGGGTATATGATGCCCGCGGTATACTGGGGTATGTGGTGCCCGCGGTGTACGAGGGTATGTGATGCCCGCGGTGTACTAGGGTATGTGGTGCCCGCGGTGTAGTTGGGTATGTAGTGCCCGCGGTGTACTAGGGTATGTGGTGCCCGCGGTATACTTGGGTATGTGGTGCCCGCGGTGTAGTTGGATATGTGGTGCCCGTGGTGTACTAGGGTATGTGGTGCCCGCGGTGTAGTTGGCCCAAGTATACCGCGGGCACCACATACCCAACTACACCGCGGGCACCACATACCCAAGTACACCGCGGGCACCACATACCCTAGTGCACCACGGGCACCACATACCCTAGTACACCGCGGGCATCACATACCCAACTACACCGCGGGCACCACATACCCTAGTACACCGCGGGCACCACATACCCAACTACACCACGGGCACCACATACCCTCGTACACCGCGGGCACCACATACCCAACTACACCGCGGTCACCACATACCCTAGTACACCGCGGGCACCACATACCCAACTACACCGCGGGCACCACATACCCTAGTACACCGCGGGCACCACATACCCAACTACACCGCGGGCACCACATACCCTAGTGCACCACGGGCATCACATACCCAACTACAACGCGGGCACCACATACCCAAGTATACCGCGGGCACCACATACCCTAGTACACCGCGGGCACCACATACCCTAGTGCACCACGGGCACTATACATGGGTATGTGGTGCCCGCGGTGTAGTTGGGTTTGTGGTGCCCGCGGTGTACATGGGTATGTGGTG
Organism: Ecliptopera silaceata; assembly: GCA_932527185.1. Classification (NCBI taxonomy): domain Eukaryota; kingdom Metazoa; phylum Arthropoda; class Insecta; order Lepidoptera; family Geometridae; genus Ecliptopera; species Ecliptopera silaceata. The sequence goes on along the minus strand of OW052196.1, from coordinate 10,747,421 downwards.
CCCGCGGTGTAGTTGGGTATGTGATGCCCGCGGTATACTTGGGTATGTGGTGCCCGCGGTGTACTAGGGTATGTGGTGCCCGCGGTGTACTAGGGTATGTGGTGCCCGCGGTGTAGTTGGGTATGTGGTGCCCGAGGTGTACTACGGTATGTGGTGCCCGCGGTGTACGAGGGTACGTGGTGCCCGCGGTGTACTAGGGTATGTGGTGCTCTGCCCGCGGTGTACGAGGGTATGTGGTGCCCGCGGTGTAGTTGGGTATGTGATGCCCGCGGTATACTTGGGTATGTGGTGCCCGCGGTGTAGTTGGGTATGTGATGCCCGCGGTATACTTGGTATGTGGTGCCCGCGGTGTACTAGGGTATGTGGTGCCCGCGGTGTACTAGAGTATGTGGTGCCCGCGGTGTACTAGGGTATGTGGTGCCCGCAGTGTACTAGGGTATGTGATGCCCGCGGTGTACTAGGGCATCACATACCCAACTACACCGCGGGCACCACATACCCAACTACACCGCGGGCACCACATACCCAACTACACCGCGGGCACCACATACCCTAGTACACCGCGGGCATCACATACCCTAGTACACCGCGGGCACCACATACCCAACTACACCGCGGGCACCACATACCCTAGTACACCGCGGGCATCACAGGTGTACTAGGGTATGTGGTGCCCGCGGTGTACTTGGGTATGTGGTGCCCGCGGTGTACGAGGGTATGTGATGCCCGCGGTGTAGTTGGGTATGTGGTATACTAGGGTATGACCCGGTGTACTAGGGTATGTGATGCCCGCGGTGTACTGGGGTATGTGGTGCCCGTGGTGCACTTGGGTATGTGGTGCCCGTGGTGCACTAGGGTATGTGGTGCCCGCGGTATACTAGGGTATGTGATGCCCGTGGTGTATACACCGCGGGCACCACATACCCAACTACACCGCGGGCACCACATACCCTAGTACACCGCGGGCACCACATACCCTAGTACACCGCGGGCATCACATACCCAACTACACCGCGGGCATCACATACCCAAGTACACCGCGGTATGTGGTGCCCGCGGTGAATGTGGTGCCCGCAGTGTACATGGGTATGTGGTGCCCGCGGTGTACTATGGTATGTGGTGCCCGCGGTGTACTAGGGTATGAGGTGCCCGCGGTGTTGTTGGGTATGTGGTGCCCGCGGTGTACTAGGGTATGTGGTGCCTGTGGTGCCCGCTGTGTACATGGGTATGTGGTGCCCGCGGTGTACTAGGGTATGTGATTGCACTAGGGTATGTGATGCCCGCGGTATACTTGGGTATGTGGTGCCCGCGGTGTAATTGGGTACGCACATACCCTACTACACCGCGGGCATCACATACCCAACTACACTGCGGGCACCACATACCCTAGTACACCACGGGCACCACATACCCAAGTATACCGCGGGCACCACATACCCAACTACACCGCGGGCACCACATACCCCTGTACACCGCGGGCACCACATACCCAAGTATACCGCGGGCATCACATACCCTAGTACACCGCGGGCACCACATACCCTAGTACACCGCGGGCATCACATACCCAACTACACCACATACCCTAGTGCACCACGGGCACCACATACCCTAGTACCGCGGGCATCACATACCCTAGTATACCGCGGGCACCACATACCCTAGTACACCGCGGGCACCACATATCCTAGTACACCGCGGGCATCACATACCCAACTACACCGCGGGCACCACATACCCCAGTATACCGCGGGCACCACATACCCAACTACACTGCGGGCACTACATACCCTAGTATACCGCGGGCACCACATACCCTAGTACACCGCGGGCACCACATACCCAAGTACACCGCGGGCACCACATACCCAAGTACACCGCGGGCATCACATACCCAAGTACACCGCGGGCATCACATACCCAAGTACACCGCGGGCACCACATACCCTAGTACACCGCGGGCACCACATACCCTAGTACACCGCGGGCATAACATACCCTAGTACTCCGCGGGCACCACATACCCAAGTACACCGCGGGCACCACATACCCTAGTACACCGCGGGCACCACATACCCAACTACACCGCGGGCACCACATACCCAAGTATACCAAGAGCACCTCATACCCTAGTACACCGCGGGCATCACATACCCAAGTATACAGTAGGCATCACATACCCAACTACACCACATGGGCACCACATACCCTAGTACACCGCGGGCACCACATACCCTAGTACACCGCGGGCACCACATACTACACCGCGGGCACCACATACCCTAGTGCACCACGGGCACCACATACGTATGTAGTGCCCGCGGTATACTTGGGTATGTAGTGCCCGCGGTGTAGTTGGGTATGTGATGCCCGCGGGCATCACATACCCAACTACACCGCGGGCACCACATACCCAACTACACCGCGGGCATCACATACCCAAGTACACCGCTGGCACCACATACCCAAGGACACCGCGGGCACCACATACCCTAGTACACCGCGGGCATCACATACCTTAGTACACCGCGGGCACCACATACCCTTAGTACACCGCGGGCACCACATACCCTAGTACACCGCGGGCATCACATACCCAACTACACCGCGGGCACCACATACCCTAGTACACCGCGGGCACCACATACCCTAGTACACCGCGGGCACCACATACCCTAGTACACCGCGGGCACCACATACCCAAGTATACCACGGGCACCACATACCCTAGTACACCGCGACTACACCGCGGGCACCACAGGGGACCACATACCCAACTACACCGCGGGCACCACATACCCATGTACACCGCGGGCACTACATACCCAACTACACCGCGGGCACCACATACCCATGTATACCGCGGGCACCACATACCCAAGTATACCGCGGGCATCACATACCCAACTACACCGGTATGTGCACTACATACCCAACTACACCGCGGGCACCACATACCCAATATACCGTGGGCACCACATACCCAAGTACACCGCGGGCACCACATACCCTAGTACACCGCGGGCATCACATACCCTATTATACCGTAGGCACCACATACCCAACTACACCGCGGGCACCACATACCCAACTACACCGCGGGCACCACATACCCAAGTACACCGCGGGCACCACATACCCAACTACACCGCGGGCATCACATACCCAAGTATACCGCGGGCACCACATACCATAGTACACCGCGGGCACCACATACCCAACTACACCGCGGGCACCACATACCCAAGTGGGTATGTGATGTTCGCGGTGTACTTGGGTATGTGATGCCCGCGGTGTACTAGGGTATGTGGTGCCCGCGGTGTAGTTGGGTATGTGGTGCCCGTATGTGATGCCCGCGGTGTATTAGGGTATGTGGTGCCCGCGGTGTACTAGGGTATGTGATGCACACATATCCTAGTACACCGCGGGCCCGCAGTGTACATGGGTATGTGGTGCCCGCGGTGTAGTTGGGTATGTGGTGCCCGCAGAGTAGTTGGGTATGTGGTGCCCGCGGTGTACTAGGGTATGTGGTGCCCGCGGTGTACTAGGGTATGTGATGCCCGCGGTATACTAGGGTATATGGTGCCCGCGGTGTAGTTGGGTATGTGGTGCCCGCGGTGTACTAGGGTATGTGGTGCCTACACCGCGGGCACCACATACCCTAGTACACCGGCGGGCACCACATACCCAACTACACCGCGGGCACCACATATCCTAGTATACCGCGGGCACCACATACCCTAGTACACCGCGGGCACCACATACCCAAGTATATCGCGGGCATCACAGGGCACCACATACCCAAGTATACCGCGGGCACCACATACCCCAGTACACTGCGGGCACCACATACCCTAGTACACCGCGGGCATCACATACCCTAGTACACCGCGGGCACCACATACCCTAGTACACCGGTGGCATCACATACCCTAGTACACCGCGGGCACCACATACCCAAGTATACCGCGGGTGGACTAGGGTATGTGATGCCCGCGGTGTATTAGGGTATGTGGTGCCCGCGGTGTACTAGGGTATGTGGTGCCCGCGGTGTAGCACCACATACGTGCCCGCGGTATACATGGGTATGTGGTGCCCGCGGTGTACTAGGGTATGTGGTGCCCGCATCACATACCCAACTACACCGCGGGCTACACCGCGGGCACCACATACCCTAGTACACCGCGGGCATCACATACCCAACTACACCGCGGGCGCGGGCACTACATACCCAAGTATACCGCGGGCACCACATACCCAACTACACCGCGGGCACCACATACCCTAGTGCACCACGGGCACCACATACCCAAGTATACCTCGGGCATCACATACCCAAGTATACCGCGGGCACCACATACCCTAGTACACCGCGGGCACCACATACCCAACTACACCGCGAGCACCACATACCCTAGTACACCGCGGGCACCACATACCCAACTACACCGCGGGCACCACATACCCAACTACACCGCGGGCACCACATACTAGGGTATGTGGTGCCCGCGGTATACTAGGGTATGTGGTGCCCGCGGTGTACTAGGGTATGTGGTGCCCGCGGTGTACGAGGGTATGTGGTGCTTGTGATGCCCGCGGTGTAGTTGGGTATGTGGTGCCCTAGTACACCGCGGGCAAATCATACCCACGTATACCGCGGGCATCACATACCCATGTACACCGCGGGCATCACATACCCAAGTATACCGCGGGCAGTGCCCGCGGTGTACTATGGTATGTGGTGCCCGGTGTACGGGCACCACATACCCTAGTGCACCACGGGCACCACATACCCATGTACACTGCGGGCACCACATACGCATCACATACCCAACTACACCGCGGGCACCACATACCCTAGTACACCGCGGGCATCACATACCCAGCTACACCGTGGGCATCACATACCCTAGTACACCGCGGGCACCACATACCCTGGTACACCGCGGGCACCACATACCCAACTACACCGCGGGCACCACATACCCAACTACACTGCGGGCACAACATACCCAACTACACCGCGGGCACCACATACCCTAGTACACCGCGGGCATCATATACCCTAGTACACCGCGGGCATCACATACCCTAGTACACCGCAGGCACCACATACCCTAGTATGTGGTGCCCGAGGTGTACTTGGGTATGTGGTGCCCGCGGTGTACTAGGGTATGTGGTGCCCGCGGTATACTAGGGTATGTGGTGCCCGCGGTGTAGGAGGGTATGTGATGCCCGCGGTGTACTAGGGTATGTGGTGCCCGCGGTGTACTAGGGTATGTGATGCCCGAGGTGTACTACGGTTCAATTACACCGCGGTATACTAGGGTATGTGGTGCCCGCGGTGTAGTTGGGTGTAGTTGGGTATGTGGTGCCTACACCGCGGGCACCACATACCCTAGTATACCGCGGGCACCTCATACCCAACTACACCGCGGGCACCACATACCCTAGTACAATGCGGGCACCACATACCCTAGTATACCGCGGGCATCACATACCCTAGTACACCGCGGGCACCACATACCCAAGTACACCGCGGGCACCACATACCCTAGTACACCGGTGGCACCACATACGTGCCCGCGGTGTAGTTGTGATGCCCACGATGTAGTTGGGTATGTGGTGCCCGTGGTGTACTAGGGTATGTGGTACACTGCGGGCACCACATACCCAACTTCACCGCGGGCACCACATACCCCAGTACACCGCAGGCACCACATACCCTAGTACACCAAGAGCACCTCGGCACCACATACCCTAGTACACCGCGGGCATCACATACCCTCGTACACCGCGGGCATCACATACCCTAGTACACCGCGGGCATCACATACCCAACTACACTGCGGGCACCACATACACCGCTACACCGTGGGCACCACATACCCAACTACACCGCGGGCACCACATACCCAACTACACCGCGGGCATCACATACCCAAGTATACCGCGGGCACCACATACCCAACTACACCGCGGGCACCACATACCCAAGTGCACCACATGGCATCACATACTTGGGTATGTGATGCCCGCGGTGTACTGGGGTATGTGGTGCCCGCGGTGTAGTTGGGTATGTACGAGGGTATTATACCGCGGGCATCACATACCCAAGTACACCGCGGGCACCACATACCCAACTTCACCGCGGGCATCACATACCCAACTACAACACCTCGGGCATACACCGCGGGCACCACATACCCTAGTACACCGCGGGCATCACATACCCTGGTACACCGTGGGCATCACATACCCTCGTACACCGCGGGCACCACATACCCAAGTACAGGCACCACATACCCTAGTACACCGCGGGCATTACACGTATGTGGTGCCCGCGGTATACTTGGGTATGTGATACCCGCGGTGTACTTGGGTATGTGGTGCCCGCGGTGTAGTTGGGTGCGATGTACTTGGGTATGTGGTGCCCGCGGTGTAGTTGGGTATGTGGTGCCCGCGGTGTACTAGGGTATGTGGTGCCCGCGCCCGCGGTGTACTAGGGTATGTGGTGCCCGCGGTGTACTAGGGTATGTGGTGCCCGAGGTGTACTAGGGTATGTGGTGCCCGTGGTGTACTTGGGTATGTGGTGCCGGGTATGTGGTGCCCGTGGTGTAGTAGGGTATGTAATGCCCGCGGTGTACGAGGGTATGTGATGCCCGTGGTGTACTAGGGTATGTGGTGCCCGCGGTGTAGTTGGGTATGTGATGCCCGCGGTGTAGTTGGGTATGTGGTGCCCGCGGTGTAGTTGGGTATGTGATGCCCGCAGTGTACTTGGGTATGTGGTGCCCGCGGTTTACCTGGGTATGTGGTGCCCGCGGTGTAATAGGGTATGTGGTGCCCGCGGTGTACTAGGGTATGTGGTGCCCGCGGTGTAGTTAGGTATGTGATGCCCGCGGTGTACTTGGGTATGTGGTACCCGCGGTGTACCCGCGGTGTACTAAGGTATGTGGTGCCCGCGGTATACTTGGGTATGTGGTGCCCGCGGTGTACTAGGGTATGTGGTGCCCGCGGTGTAGTTGTGTATGTGGTGCCCGCGGTGTAGTTGGGTATGTGATGCCCGCGGTGTAGTTGGGTATGTGATGCCCGCGGTGTACTAGTGTATGTGGTGCCCGCGGTGTACTAGGGTATGTGATGCCCGTGGTGCACTAGGGTATGTGGTGCCCGCTGTGTACGAGGGTATGTGGTGCCCGCGGTGTAGTTGGGTATGTGGTGCCCGCGGTGTAGTTGGGTATGCACCACATACCCAAGTATACCGCGGGCATCACATACCCTAGTACACCGCGGGCACCACATACCCTAGTACACCGCGGGCATCACACCGCGGGCACCACATACCCTAGTACACCGCGGGCACCACATACCCAACTACACCGCGGGCACCACATACCCAACTACACCTCGGGCACCACATACACAACTACACCGCGGGCACCACTAGGGTATGTGGTGCCCGCGGTGCACTAGGGTATGTGGTGCCCGCGGGCACCACATACCCTAGTACACCGCGGGCACTACATACCCTAGTACACCGCGGGCACCACATACCCTAGTACACCGCGGGCACCACATACCCAACTACACCGCGGGCATCACATACCCAACTACACCGCGGGTACCACATACCCAACAACACCGCGGGCACCACATACCCAACTACACCGCGGGGTTGTTGGGTATGTGGTGCCCGTGGTGTACTAGGGTATGTGATGCCCGCGGTGTACTTGGGTATGTGGTGCCCGCGGTGTAGTTGGGTATGTGGTGCCCGCGGTGTAGTTGGGTATGCACCACATACCCAAGTATGGGTATGTGGTACCCGCGGTATACCGCGGGCCCGCAGTGTAGTTGGGTTGGGTATGTGGTGCGCGGGCACCACATACCCAACTACACCGCGGGCACCACATACCCAACTACACCACGGGCACCACATACCCAAGTACACCGCGGGCACCACATACCCTAGTGCACCACGGGCACCACATACCCAAGTATACCGCGGGCACCACATACCCAACTACACCGCGGGCACCACATACCCTAGTACACCGCGGGCACCACACACCCTAGTACACCGCGGGCACCACATACCCTAGTACACCGCGGGCATCACATACCCAACTACACCGCGGGCATCACATACCCTAGTACACCGCGGGCACCACATACCCTAGTACACCGCGGGCACCACATACCCAACTACACCGCGGTCATCACATACCCTAGGCATCACATACCCAACTACACCGCGGGCACCACATACCCAACTACACCGCGGGCACCACATACCCAAGTGGGTATGTGATGTTCGCGGTGTACTTGGGTATGTGATGCCCGCGGTGTACTAGGGTATGTGGTGCCCGCGGTATACTTGGGTATGTGATGCCCGCGGTGTAGTTGGGTATGTGGTGCCCGCGGTGTACTTGGGTATGTGGTGCCCGCGGTGTAGTTGGGTATGTGGTGCCCGCGGTGTAGTTGGGTATGTGGTGCCTACGGTATAATAGGGTATGTGATGCCCGCGGTGTACTTGGGTATGTGGTGCCCGCGGTGTACTAGGGTATGTGGTGCCCACGGTATATTGGGTATGTGGTGCCCGCGGTGTAGTTGGGTATGTAGTGCACATACCGGTGTAGTTGGGTATGTGATGCCCGCGGTATACTTGGGTATGTGGTGCCCGCGGTATACATGGGTATGTGGTGCCCGCGGTGTAGTTGGGTATGTAGTGCCTTGGGTATGTGGTGCCCGCGGTATACTTGGGTATATGCCCGAGGTGTACCGCGGTGTAGTTGGGTATGTGGTGCCCGCGGTATACTTGAGTATGTGGTGCCCGCGGTGGTGCCCGCGGTGTACCGCGGTGTAGTTGGGTATGTGGTGCCCGCGGTGTACATGGGTATGTGGTGCCCGCGGGCACCACATACACTAGTACACCGCGGGCACCACATACCCTAGTACACCGCGGGCACCACATACCCATGTACACCGCGGGCACCACATACCCTCGTACACCGCGGGCACCACATACCCTAGTTAGGTATGTAGTGCCCGCAGTGTAGTTGGGTATGTGGTGCCCGCGGTATACTTGGGTATATGCCCGAGGTGTTGTAGTTGGGTATGTGGTGCCCGCGGTGTACTAGGGTATGTGGTGCCCGCGGTGTACTAGGGTATGTGGTGCCCGCGGTGTAGTTGGGTATGTGGTGCCCGCGGTGTAGTGGTGCCCGCGGTGTACTAGGGTAAGAGATGCCCGCAGTGTACTAGGGTATGTGGTGCCCGCGGTGTAGTTGGGTATGTGGTGCCCGCGGTGTAGTTAGGTATGTGATGCCCGCGGTGTAGTTGGGTATGTGGTGCCCGCGGTGTACTAGGGTATGTGATGCCCGCGGTGCACTAGGGTATGTGGTGCCCGCGGTGTACTAGGGTATGTGATGCCCGCAGTGTACTTGGGTATGTGGTGCCCGTGGTGCCCGCGGTATACTAGGGTATGTGATGCCCGCAACTACACCGCGGGCACCACATACCCTAGTGCACCACGGGCACCACATACCCTAGTACACTGCGGGCACCACATACCCAAGTACAGCGCGGGCACCACATACCCAACTACACCGCGGGCATCACATATACTAGTACACCGCGGGCACTACATACCCAAGTACACCGCGGGCACCACATACCCAACTACACCGCGGGCACCACATAGCCTAGTACACCGCGGGCACCACATACCCTAGTACACCGCGGGCATCACATGCCCTAGTACACCGCGGGCACCACATACCGAACTACACCGCGGGCACCACATACCCTAGTACACCGCGGGCATACCGCGGGCACCACATACCCATGTACACCGCGGGCACTACATACCCAACTACACCGCGGGCACCACATACCCAAGTATACCGCGGGCACCACATACCCAACTACACCGCGGGCACCACATACCGGCACCACATACCCAACTACACCGCGGGCATCACATACCCAAGTACACCGCGGGCATCACATACCCAACTACACCGCGGGCACACCCAATTACACCGCGGGCACCACATACCCTAGTGCACCACGGGCACCACATACCCAAGTATACCGCGGGCACCACATACCCTAGTACACCGCGGGCACCACATACCCAAGTACACCTCGGGCATCACATACCCTCGTACACCGCGGGCACCACATACCCTCCCAACTACACCGCGGGCATCATATACCCTAGTACACCGCGGGCATCATATACCCTAGTACACCGCGGGCACCACATACCCAACTACACCGCGGGCACCACATACCCAACTACACCGCGGGCACCACATACCCTAGTGCACCACGGGCACCACATACCCAACTACACCGCGGGCACCACATACCCTAGTACACCGCGGGCACCACATAGGCACCACATACCTAAGTACACCGCGGGCATCACATACCCAACTACACCGCGGGCACCACATACCCAAGTATACCGCGGGCACCACATACCCAAGTATACCGCGGGCATCACATACCCAACTACACCGCGGGCAGCCCGCGGTGTACTAGGGTATGTGGTGCCCGCGGTGTACTAGGGTATGTGGTGCCCGTGGTGTACTAGGGTATGTGGTGCCCGTGGTGTAGTTGGGTATGTGATGCCCGCGGTGTACTAGGGTATGTGGTGCCCGCGGTGTACTAGGGTATGTGGCGCCCGCGGTGTTGTTGGGTATGTGGTGCCCGCAGTGTACTAGGGTATGTGATGCCCGCGGTGTACTTGGGTATGTGGTGCCCGCGGTGTACTTGGGTATGTGGTGCCCGCGGTGTAGTTAGGTATGTGATGCCCGCGGTGTACTAGGGTATGTGGTGCCCGCGGCGTACTAGGGTATGTGGTGCCCGCGGTGTTGTTGGGTATGTGGTGCCCGCAGTGTACTAGGGTATGTGATGCCCGCGGTGTACTTGGGTATGTGGTGCCCGCGGTGTACTTGGGTATGTGGTGCCCGCGGTGTAGTTAGGTATGTGATGCCCGCGGTGTACTAGGGTATGTGGTGCCCGCGGCGTACTAGGGTATGTGGTGCCCGCGGTATACTTGGGTATGTGGTGCCCGCGGTGTACTAGGGTATGTGGTGCCCGCGGTGTACTAGGGTATGTGGTGCCCGCGGTTTACTAGGGTATGTGGCACCACATACCCAACTACACCGCGGGCATCACATACCCTAGTACACCGCGGGCACCACAGCACCACATACCCAACTACACCGCGGGCACTACATACGTATGTGGTGCCCGCGGTGTACCAGGGTATGTGATGCCCGCGGTGTAGTTGGGTATGTGGTGCCCTATACCACGGGCACCACATACCCAACTACACCGCGGGCACCACATACCCAACTACACCGCGGGCACCATATACCCAAGTATACCGCGGGCACCACATACCCAAGTATACCGCGGGCATCACATACCCAAGTATACCGCGGGCACCACATTACCCATGTACATCGCGGGCATCACATACCCATGTAGTGCCCGCGGGCACCACATACCCAACTACACCGCGGGCACCACATACCCAAGTATACCGCGGGCATCACATACTACACTGCGGGCACCACATACCCAAGTACACCGCGGGCACCACATACCCTAGTACACCTCGGGCACTACATACCCAACTACACCGCGGGCACCACATACCCAAGTACACCGCGGGCACCACATACCCTAGTACACCACGGGCTACACATACCCTAGTGCACCGCGGGCACCACATACCCATGTATACCGCGGGCACCACATCCCCTAGTACACCGCGGGCACCACATACCCTAGTACACCGCGGGCACCCCAACTACACCGTGGGCACCACATACCCAAGTACATAGGGTATGTGGTGCCCGTGGTGCACTAGGGTATGTGGTGCCCGCGGTGTACTTGGGTATGTGGTGCCCGCGGTTTACTAGGGTATGTGGTGCCCGCGGTGTAGTTGGGTATGTGGTGCCCGCGGTGTACTAGGGTATGTGGTGCCCGCGGTGTACTAGGGTACGTGATGCCCGCGGTGTACTAGGGTATGTGGTGCCCGCGGTATACTTGGGTATGTGATGCCCGCGGTGTACTAGGGTATGTGATGCTGTACTAGGGTATGTGGTGCCCGCACCACATTCCCAAGTACACGCGGTGTAGTTGGGTATGTGGTGCCCGTGGTGCACTAGGGTATGTGGTGCCCACGGTGTAGTGCCCGCGGTGTACTAGGGTATGTGGTGCCACCGGTGCAGTTGGGTATGTGGTGCCCGCGGTATATTTGGGTATGTGGTGCCCACGGTGTACTTGGGTATGTGGTGCCCGCGGTGTACTAGGGTATGTGGTGCCTGCGGTATACTTGGGTATGTGGTGCCCGCGGTATACTTGGGTATGTGGCGGTGTACTGGGGTATGTGGTGCCCGCGGTGTACTAGGATATGTGATGCCCGCAGTGTACTTGCGTATGTAGTGCCCGCGGTATACTTGGGTATGTGGTGTACCCTAGTACACCGCGGGCACCACAAACCCTTACACCGCAGGCATCACACGCGGTGTAGTTGGGTATGTGGTGCCCGCGGTGTACTTGGGTATGTGGTACCCTAGTATACCGCGGGCACCACATACCCTAGTACACCGCGGGCATCACATACCCAACTACACCGCGGGCACCACATACCCTAGTACACCGCGGGCACCACATACCCAACTACACCGCGGGCATCACATACCCTAGTATACCGCGGGCACCACATACCCAAGTATAGCACCACATACCCTAGTACACCGTGGGCCGCGGGCACCACATACCCTAGTACACCGCGGGCATTACATACCCTAGTATACCGCGGGCACCACATAACCACATACCCTAGTACACCGCGGGCACCACATACCCTAGTATACCGCGGGCACCACATACCCTAGTACACCGCGGGCATTACATACCCAACTACACCGCGGGCACCACATACCCTAGTACACCGCGGGCACCACATACCCTAGTGCACCGCGGGCACCACATACCCAAGTACACCGCGGGCACCACATAGGGCATCACATACCCAACTACACCGCGGGCACCACATACCCTAGTACACCACGGGCACCACATACCCAACTACACCGCGGGCACCACATACCCTAGTGCACCACGGGCACCGGCACCACATACCCAAGGGCACCACATACCCTAGTACACCGCGGGCACTGGGTATGTGGTGCCCGCGGTGTACTTGGGTATGTGGTGCCGCGGGCACCACATACCCTAGTACACCGCGGGCACCACATACCCACGTACACCCTAGTACACCGCGGGCACCACATACCCAAGTACACCGCGGGCACCACATACCCAAGTACACTAGTTGGGTATGTGGTGCTCGTGGTGCACTTGGGTATGTGATGCCCGCGGTGTACTAGGGTATGTGGTGCCCGCGGTGTAGTTGGGTATGTGGTGCCCGCGGTGTACTTGGGTATGTGGTGACTACACTGCGGGCACCACAGCACCACATACCCATGTACACCGCGGGCACCACGCGGTGTAATAGGGTACGTGGTGCCCGCGGTGTAGTTGGGTATGTGGTGCCCGCGGTGTAGTTGGGTATGTGGTGCTACGGGCACCACATACCCTAGTGCACCACGGGCACCACATACCCAAGTATACCGCGGGCACCACATACCCAACTACACCGCGGGCACCACATACCCAACTACACCGCGGGCACCACATACCCAAGTATACCGCGGGCACCACATACCCAAGTAAACCGCGGGCACCACATACCCTAGTACACAGCGGGCACCAACATACCCTAGTACACCGCGGACTACACCGCGGGCATCACATACCATAGTACACCGCGGGCACCACATACCCAAGTGTGCCCGCGGTATACTTGGGTATGTGGTGCCCGCGGTGTACTTGGGTATGTGGTGCCCGCGGTGTAGTTGGGTATGTGGTGCCCGCGGTGTACTAGGGTATGTGGGTACACCGCGGGCACCACATACCCTAGTACACCGCGGGCACTACATACCCTAGTACACCGCGGGCACCACATACCCTAGTACACCACGGGCACCACATACCCTCGTACACCGCGGGCACCACATACCCTAGTACACCGCGGGCACCACATACCCTAGTACACCGTGGTGCCCGCGGTGTACATGGGTATGTGGTGCCCGCGGTGTAGTTGGGTATGTGGTGCCCGTGTGGTGCCCGCGGTGTAGTTGGGTATGTGGTGCCCGCGGTGTTGTTGGGTATGTGGTGCCCGCGGTGTACTAGGGTATGTGGTGCCCGCAGTGTACTAGGGTATGTGATGCCCGCGGTGTACTAGGGTATGTGATGCCCGCAGTGTACTATGGTATGTGGTGCCCGCGGTGTACTAGGGTATGTGGTGCCCGCGGTGTAGTTGGGTATGTGGTGCCCGCGGTGTAGTTGGGTACGTGATGCCCGCGGTGTTAGGGTATGTGGTGCCTACGGTATAATAGGGTATGTGATGCCCGCGGTGTACGAGGGTATGTGGTGCCCGCAGTGTAGTTGGGTATGTGATGCCCGAGGTGTACTAGGGTATGTGGTGCCCGCGGTGTAGTTGGGTATGTGGTGCCCGTGGTGTACTAGGGTATGTGGTGCCCGCGGTGTACTAGGGTATGTGGTGCCCGCGGTGTACTTGGGTATGTGATGCCCACGGTATACTAGGGTTGTGTGGTGCCCGATGCCCACGGTGTAGGTGGGTATGTGGTGCCCGCGGTGTAGTTGGGTATGTGGTGCCCGCGGTGTACTAGGGTATGTGGTGCCCGCGGTGTATACCCTAGTACACCGCGGGCACCACATACCCTAGTACACCGCGGGCATCACATACCCTAGTACACCCCGGGCACCACATACGTATGTGATGCCCGCGGTGTACTTGGGTATGTGATGCCCGCGGTGTACTAGGGTATGTGGTGCCCGCGGTGTAGTTGGGTATGTGGTGCCCGCGGTGTACTAGGGTATGTGGTGCCCGCGGTGCACTAGGGTATGTGATGCCCGCGGTGTACTAGGGTATGTGGTGCCCGCGGTGTATACCCTAGTACACCGCGGGCACCACATACCCTAGTACACCGCGGGCATCACATACCCTAGTACACCACGGGCACCACATACGTATGTGATGCCCGCGGTGTACTAGGGTATGTGATGCCCGCGGTGTACTAGGGTATGTGATGCCCGCGGTGTACTAGGGTATGTGGTGCCCGCGGTGTACTAGGGTATGTGGTGCCCGCGGTGTACTAGGGTATGTGGTGCCCGCGGTATACTTGGGTATGTGGTGCCCGCGGTGTACTAGGGTATGTGGTGCCCGCGGTATACTTAGGTATGTGGTGCCCGCGGTGTACTAGGGTATGTAATGCCCGCGGTGTACTAGGGTATGTGGTGCCCGCAGTGTAGTTGGGTATGTGGTGCCGCGGTGTAGTTGGGTATGTGGTGCCTACGGTGTACTAGGATATGTGGTGCCCGCGGTGTACTAAGGTATGTGATGCCCGCGGTGTACTAGGGTATGTGGTGCCCGCGGTGTAGTTGGGTATGTGGTGCCCGCGGTGTAATAGGGTATGTGGTGCCCGCGGTGTACTAGGGTATGTGATGCCCGCGGTGTACTAGGGTATGTGGTGCCCGCGGTATACTTGGGTATGTGGTGCCCGCGGTGTACCAGGGTATGTGGTGCCCGCGGTGTAGTTGGGTATGTGGTGCCCGCGGTATACTAGGGTATGTGGTGCCCGCGGTGTAGTTGGGTATGTTGTGCCCGCGGTGTACTAGGGTGTGTGGTGCCCGCGGTGTACTAGGGTATGTGGTGCCCGCGGTGTAGTTGTGTATGTGGTGCCCGCGGTGTACTTGGGTATGTGGTGCCCGCAGTGTACATGGGTATGTGGTGCCCGCGGTGTACTAGGGTATGTGGTGCCCGCGGTGTACTTGGGTATGTGGTGCCCGCGGTGTACTAGGGTATGTGGTGCCCGCGGTGTACTTGGGTATGTGGTGCCCGCGGTGTAATAGGGTATGTGGTGCCCGCGTTGTAGTTGGGTATGACTAGGGTATGTGATGCCCACGGTGTAGTTGGGTATGTGATGCCCGCGGTGTACTAGGGTATGTGGTGCCCGAGGTGTAGTTGGCACCACATACCCAACTACACCGCGGGCACCACATACCCTAGTGCACCACGGGCACCACATACCCTAGTACACCGCGGGCACCACATACCCAAGTAAACCGCGGGCCCCACATACCCTAGTGCACCACGGGCACCACATACCCAAGTATACCGCGGGCATCACATACCCAAGTGTACATGGGTATGTGGTGCCCGCGGTGTACTAGGGTATGTGGTGCCCGCGGTGTAGTTGGGTATGTGGTGCCCGCGGTATACTTGGGTATGTGCTGCCCGCGGTGTACGAGGGTATGTGATGCCCGCGGTGTACTAGGGTATGTGGTGCCCGCGGTGTACTAGGGTATGTGGTGCCCGCGGTGTAGTTGGGTATGGGTATGTAGTGCCCGCGGTGTACATGGGTATGTGGTGCCCGCAGTGTAGTTGGGTATGTGGTGCCCGCGGTGCACTAGGGTATGTGTTGCCCGCGGTGTACTAGGGTATGTGATGCCCGCGGTGTGTGGTGCCCGCAGTGTACATGGGTATGTGGTGCCCGCGGTGAAGTTGGGTATGTGGTGCCCGTGGTGTACTAGGGTATGTGGTGCCCGCGGTGTAGTTGGGTATGTGATGCCCGCGGTGTAGTTCGGTATGTGGTGCCCGCGGTGTACTAGGGTATGTGGTGCCCGCGGTGTAGTTTTGTATGTGATGCCCGCGGTGTACTAGGGTATGTGGTGCCCGCGGTGTAGTTGGGTATGTGGTGCCCGCGGTGTACGCACCACATACCCAACTACACCGCGGGCACCACATACCCAACTACACCGCGGGCACCACATACACTAGTACACCACGGGCACCACGGGCACCACATACCCTAGTACACCGCGGGCACCACATACCCTAGTACACCGCGGGCACCACATACCCAAGTATACCGCGGGCACCACATAGGCACCACATACCTAAGTATACAGCGGGCATAGTAGTTGGGTATGTGATGCCCGCGGTGTACTAGGGTATGTGATGCCCACGGTGTACTAGGGTATGTGATGCCCGCGGTGTACTAGGGTATGTGATGCCCACGGTGTAGTTGGGTATGTGGTGCCCGCGGTGTAGTTGGGTATGTGATGCCCGCGGGCACCACATACCCAAGTATACCGCGGGCAGGTGGTGCCCGCGGTGTAGTTGGGTATGTGGTGCCCGCGGTGTAGTTGGGTATGTGGTGCCCGCGGTGTTGTTGGGTATGTTGTGCCCGCGGTGTAGTTGGGTATGTGGTGCCCGCGGTGTAGTTGGGTATGTGGTGCCCGCGGTGTACTAGGGTATGTGGTGCCCGCGGTGTACGAGGGTATGTGATGCCCGCGGTGTACTAGGGTATGTGGTGCCCGCGGTGTAGTTGGGTATGTGATGGCCGCGGGCACCACATACCCTAGTACACCGCGGGCATCACATACCCAAGTACACCGCGGGAACCACATACCCAAGTACACCGCGGGCACCACATACCCTAGTACACTGCGGGCACCACATACCCAACTACACCGCGGGCATCACATACCCAACTACACCGCGGGCACTACATACCCTAGTACAATGCGGGCACAACATACCTAAGTACACCGCGGGCACCACATACCCTAGTACACAGCGGGCACCACATACCCAACTACAGCGCGGGCATCACATACCCAACTACACCGCGGGCACCACATACCCTAGTACACCGCGGGCATCACATACCCAACTACACCGCGGGCATCACATACCCAAGTATACCGCGGGCACCACATACCCAAGTATACCGCAAGCACCACACGCGGTGTAGTTGGGTATGTGGTGCCCGCGGTATACTAGGGTATGTGGTGCCCGCAGTGTAGTTGGGTATGTGGTGCCCGTGGTGTACTAGGGTATGTGGTGCCCGCGGTGTAGTTGGGTATGTGGTGCCCGTGGTGCACTAGGGTATGTGGTGCCCGCGGTGTACTAGGGTATGTGGTGCCCGCGGTGTACTAGGGTATTTGGTGCCCGCGGTGTAGTTGGGTATGTGGTGCCCGCGGTGTACTAGGGTATGTGGTGCCCGCGGTGTAGTTGGGTATGTGGTGCCCGCGGTGTACAAGGGTATGTGGTGCCCGCGGGCACCACATACCCAAGTACACCTCGGGCATCACATACCCTAGTACACCGCGAGCACCACATACCCAAGTACATATACTAGGGTATGAGATGACCGCGGTGTACTTGGGTATGTGGTGCCCGCGGTGTACTAGGGCATACCCAAGTACACCGCGGGCATCACATACCCAACTACACCGCGGGCACCACATACCCAACTACACTGCGGGCACCACATATCCTAGTACACCGCGGGCACCACATATCCTAGTACACCGCGGGCACCACATACCTAAGTACACCGCGGGCATCACATACCCAACTACACCGCGGGCATCACATACCCTAGTACACCGCGGGCACCACATACCCAACTACACCGTGGGCATCACATACCCTAGTACACCGCGGTGTAGTTGGGTATGTGATGCCCGCGGTGTACTAGGGTATGTGATGCCCGCGGTGTAGTTGGGTATGTGATGCCCGCGGTGTAGTTGGGTATGTAATGCCCGCGGTGTACTAGGGTATGTGGTGCCCGCGGTGTACTAGGGTATGTGGTGCCCGCGGTGTACTAGGGTATGTGGTGCCCGTGGTGCACTAGGGGTATGTGATGCCCGCGGTGTACTTGGGTATGTGGTGCCCGCGGTGTACTAGGGTATGTGGTGCCCGCGGTATACTTGGGTATGTGGTGCCCGTGGTGTACTAGGGTATGTGGTGCCCGCGGTGTAGTTGGGTATGTGATGCCCGCGGTATACTGGGGTATGTGGTGCCTACACCGCGGGCACCACATACCCTAGTACACCGCGGGCACCACATACCCAAGTACACCTCGGGCATCTCTTACCCTAGTACACCGCGGGCACCACATACCCTAGTACACCGCGGGCACCACATACCCAACTACACCGCGGGCACCACATACCCTAGTGCACCGCGGGCACCACATACCCAAGTATACCGCGGGCATCACATACCCTAGTACACCGCGGGCACCACATACCCTAGTATACCGCGTGCACCTCATACCCTAGTACACCGCGGGCACCACATACCCTAGTACACCGCGGGCACCACATACCCAAGTACACCGTGGGCATCACATACCCTAGTACACCGCGGGCACCACATACCCATGTACACCGCGGGCATCACATACCCTAGTACACTGCGGGCATCACATACCCAACTACACCACGGGCACCACATACCCTAGTACACCGCGGGCACCACATACCCTAGTACACCGCGGGCATCACATACCCAACTACACCACGGGCACCACATACCCCTGTACACCACGGGCACCACATACCCTAGTACACCGCGGGCATCACATACCCTAGTACACCGCGGGCACCACATACCCTAGTACACCGCGGGCACCACATACCCAACTACACCGCGGGCACCACATACCCTAGTGCACCACGGGCACCACATACCCTAGTACACCGCGGGCATCTCATACCCTAGTACTCCGCGGGCACCACATACCCAACTACACCGCGGGCACCACATACCCTAGTACACCGCGGGCATCACATATCCTAGTACACCGCGGGCACCACATACCCAAGTATACCGCGGGCACCACATACCCTAGTACACCGCGGGCATCACATACCCTAGTACACCGCGGGCACCACATTCCCAAGTATACCGCAAGCACCACATACCCAAGTACACCGCGGGCACCTCATACCCTAGTACACCGCGGGCACCACATACCCTAGTACACCGCGGGCACCACATACCCTAGTATACCGCGGGCACCACATACCCTAGTACACCGCGGGCATCACATACCCAACTACACCGCGGGCACCACATACCCAAGTATACCGCGGGCACCACATACCCTAGTACACCGCGGTGTAGTTGGGTATGTGGTGCCCGCGGTGTAGTTGGGTATGTGATGCCCGCGGTGTAGTTGGGTATGTGGTGCCCGCGGTGTAGTTGAGTATGTGATGCCCGCGGTATACTAGGGTATGTGGTGCCCGCGGTATACTAGGGTATGTGGTGCCCGCGGTGTAGTTGGGTATGTGGCGCCCGCGGTATACTAGGGTATGTTAGGTATGTGATGCCCGCGGTGTACTTGGGTATGTGGTGCCCGCGGTGTACTTGGGACTTGGGTATGTGGTGCCCGCGGTGTACTAGGGTATGTGGTGCCCGCGGTGTTTAGAGTATGTGATGTTCGCGGTGTACTTGGGTATGTGGTGCCCGCAGTGTAGTAGGGTATGTGGTGCCCGCGGTGTACTAGTGTATGTGGTGCCCGCGGTCACCACATACCCAAGTACACCGCGGGCACCACATACCCAACTACACCGCGGGCACCACATACCTAAGTACACCGCGGGCACCACATACCCAAGTACACCGCGGGCACCACATACCCATACCCTAGTACACCGCGGTCATCACATACCGAGGTGCACTAGGGTATGTGGTGCCCGCGGTGTACGAGGGTATGTGGTGCCCGCGGTGTACTTGGGAATGTGGTGCCCGCGGTGTACTGGCCACATACCCTGGTACACCGCGGGCACCACATACCCTAGTACACCGCGGGCATTACATACCATAGTACACCGCGGGCATCACATACCCAAGTACACCGCGAACATCACATACCCAACTACACCGCGGGCACCACATACCCAACTACACCGTGGGCACCACATACCCAACTACACCGCGGGCACCACATACCCAAGTATACCGCGGGCACCACATACCCAAGTACACCGCGGGCACCACATACACTACCGCGGGCATCACATACCCAACTACACTGCGGGCACCACATACCCATGTACACCGCGGGCACCACATACCCTAGTATACCGCGGGCACCACATACCCAAGTACACCTCGGGCACCACATACCCTAGTACACCGCGGGCACCACATACCCAACTACACCGCGGGCACCGTTGGGTGTGTGGTGCCCGCGGTGTACTTGGGTTTGTGGTGCCCGCGGTGTAGTAGGGTATGTGGTACCACATACCCATGTACACCGCGGGCACCACATACCCTAGTACACCGCGGGCACCACATACCCAAGTACACTGCGGGCACCACATACCCAACTACACCGCGGGCACCACATACCCTAGTATACCGCGGGCATCACATACCCAACTACACCGCAGGCACCCGCAGTGTAGTTGGGTATGTGATGCCCGCGGTGTACATGGGTATGTGGTGCCCGTGGTGCACTAGGGTATGTGGTGCCCGCGGTGTACTAGGGTATGTGGTGCCCGCGGTGTACTAGGGTATGTGGTGCCCGCGGTGTACTAGGGTATGTGGTGCCCGCGGTGTACTAGGGTATGTGGTGCCCGCGGTGTACCAGGGTATGTGGTGCCCGCGGTGTAGTTGGGTATGTGGTGCCCGCGCGGTATACTTGGGTATGTGGTGCCCGCGATGTACTAGGGTATGTGGTGCCCGCGGTGTAGTTGGGACTACACCGCGGGCACCACATACCCTAGTACACCGCGGGCACCACATTCCCTAGTACACCGTGGGCATCACATACCCTAGTACACCGCGGGCACCCCATACCCAACTACACTGCGGGCATCACATACCCTAGTACACCGTGGGCATCACATACCCTAGTACACCGTGGGCATCACATACCCTAGTGCACCGCGGGCACCACATACCCAAGTATACCGCGGGCACCACATACCCTAGTAAATCGCGGGCACCACATACCCTAGTACACCGCGGGCACCACATACCCAACTACACCGTGGGCACCACATACCCAACTACACCGCGGGCAGCATCACATACCCAACTACACCGCGGGCATCACATACCCAATTATACCGTAGGCACCACATACCCCAGTACACCGCGGGCATCACATACCCAACTACACCGCGGGCACCACATACCCAACTACACTGCGGGCACCACATACCCTAGTACACCGCGGGCACCACATACCCTAGTACACCGCGGGCACCACATACCCTAGTACACCGGTGGCATCACATACCCTAGTACACCGCGGGCACCACATACCCAAGTATACCGCGGGTGCCCGCGGTGTACTAGGGTATGTGATGCCGCGGGCATCACATACCCAACTACACCGCGGGCACCACATACCCATGTATACCGCGGGCACCACATACCCAAGTACATAGGGTATGCGGTGCCCGCGGTGTAGTTAGGTATGTAGTGCCCGCGGTGTACTGGGGTATGTGGTGCCCGCGGTGTACCAGGGTATGTGGTGCCCGCGGTGTAGTTGGGTATGTGGTGCCCGCGCGGTATACTTGGGTATGTGGTGCCCGCGGTGTACTAAGGTATGTGGTGCCCGCGGTGTAGTTGGGACTACACCGCGGGCACCACATACCCTAGTACACCGCGGGCACCACATTCCCTAGTACACCGTGGGCATCACATACCCTAGTACACCGCGGGCACCCCATACCCAACTACACTGCGGGCATCACATACCCTAGTACACCGTGGGCATCACATACCCTAGTACACCGTGGGCATCACATACCCTAGTGCACCGCGGGCACCACATACCCAAGTATACCG
Source organism: Ecliptopera silaceata (assembly GCA_932527185.1). Taxonomy (NCBI): domain Eukaryota; kingdom Metazoa; phylum Arthropoda; class Insecta; order Lepidoptera; family Geometridae; genus Ecliptopera; species Ecliptopera silaceata. Next base: position 10,724,656 of record OW052196.1, on the reverse strand, counting down.
CGGGCACCACATACCCTAGAACACCGCGGGCACCACATACCCTAGTACACCGCGGGCACCACATACCCAACTACACCGTGGGCACCACATACCCAACTACACCGCGGGCAGCATCACATACCCAACTACACCGCGGGCATCACATACCCAATTATACCGTAGGCACCACATACCCCAGTACACCGCGGGCATCACCTATTACACCGCGGGCTGCCCGCGGTGTAGTTGGGTATGTGATGCCCAAGTACACCTCGGGCATCACATACCCAAGTACACCGCGGGCACCACATACCCAACTACACCGCGGGCACCACATGGGTATGTGATGCCCGCGGTGTACTAGGGTATGTGATGCCCGCGGTGTACTAGGGTATGTGGTGCCCGCGGTGTACATGGGTATGTGGTGCCCGTGGTGTAGTTGGGTATGTGATGCCCGTGGTGTACTAGGGTATGTGGTGCCCGAGGTGTAGTACACCGCGGGCACCACATACCCAACTACACCGCGGGCACCACATACCCTAGTACACCGCGGGCACCACATACCCAAGTACAGGGTATGTGGTGCCCGCGGTATACTAGGGTATGTGATGGCCGCGGTGTACTAGGGTATGTGATGCCCGCGGTGTACTAGGGTATGTGGTGCCCGCGGTGTACTAGGGTATGTGGTGCCCGCGGTGTAGTTGGGTATGTGATGTATGCGGTGCCCGCGGTGTACTAGGGTATGTGATGCCCGCGGTGTAGTTGGGTATGTGATGCCTACTGTATACTTGGGTATGTGATGCCCGCGGTGTACTAGGGTATGTGGTGCTCTTGGTATACTTGGGTATGTGGTGCCCGCGGTGTAGTTGGGTATGTGGTGCCCGCGGTGTACTAGGGTATGTGGTGCCCGCGGTGTACTTGGGTATGTGGTGCCCGCGGAGTACTAGGGTATGTTATGCCCGCGGTGTACTAGGGTATGTGGTGCCCGCGGTGTACTAGGGTATGTGGTGCCCGCGGTGTAGTTGGGTATGTGGTGCCCACGGTGTAGTTCGGTAAGTGGTGCCCGCGGTGTACTAGGGTATGTGGTGCCCGCGGTGTACTAGGGTATGTGGTGCCCGCGGTGTAGTTGGGTATGTGATGCCCGCGGTGTACTGGGGTATGTGGTGCCCGCGGTGTACTAGGGTATGTGGTGCCCGCGGTGTAGTTGGGTATGTGATGCCTAGGGTATGTGATGACCGCGGTGTAGTTGGGTATGTGGTGCCCGCGGTGTACTAGGGTATGTGGTGCCCGCGGTGTACTAGGGTATGTGATGCCCGCGGTGTAGTTGGGTATGTGATGCCCGCGGTGTACTAGGGTATGTGGTGCCCGCGGTGTACTAGGGTGTGTGGTGCCCGCGGTGTACTAGGGTATGTGGTGCCCGCGGTGTAGTTGGGTATGTGGTGCCCGTGGTATACTTGGGTATGTGGTGCCCGTGGTGCACTAGGGTATGTGGTGCCCGCGGGCACCACATACCCAAGTACACCGCGGGCATCACGTACCCTAGTACACCGCGGGCACCACATACCCAAGTACACCGCGGGCACCACATACCCAACTACACCGCGGGCACCACATACCCAAGTATACCGCGGGCACCACATACCCCAGTACACCGCGGGCATCACATACCCAACAACACCGCGGTATACTTGGGTATGTGGTGCCCGCGGTGTACTAGGGTATGTGGTGCCCGCGGTGTAGTTGGGTATGTGATGCCCGCGGTGTGGTGCACTAGGGTATGTGGTGCCCGCGGTGTACTAGGGTATGTGGTGCCCGCGGTGTACTAGGGTATGTGGTGCCCGCGGTGTAGTTAGGTATGTGATGCCCGCGGTGTACTTGGGTATGTGGTGCCCGCGGTATACTTGGGTATGTGGTGCCCGCGGTGGACTAGGGTATGTGGTGCCCGCGGTGTACTAGGGTATGTGGTGCCCGCGGTGTAGTTGGGTATGTGGTGCCCGCGGTGTACGGGCACCACATACCCCAGTACACCGGTGGCATCACATACCCTAGTACACCGCGGGCATCACATACCCTGGTACATCGCGGGCACCACATACCCTAGTATACCGCGGGCATCACATACCCAACTACACCGCGGGCACAACATACCCTAGTACACTGCGGGCACCACATACCCTAGTGCACCACGGGCACCACATACCCAAGTATACCGCGGGCATCACATACCCACGTGTACTTGGGTATGTGGTGCCCGCGGTGTACTAGGGTATGTGATGCCCACGGTGTACTTGGGTATGTGGTGCCCGCAGTGTACTTGGGTATGTGGTGCCCGCGGTGTTGTTGGGTATGTGGTGCCCGCGGTGTACTAGGGTATATGATGCCCGAGGTGTAATAGGGTATGTGGTGCCCGCAGTGTACTAGGGGGCACCACATACCCAACTACACCGCGGGCATCACATACCCAAGTACACTGCGGGCACCACATACCCTAGTACACCGCGGGCACCACATACCCAACTACACCGCGGGCACCACATACCCTAGTACACCGCGGGCAGAGCACCACATACCCTAGTACACCGCGGGCACCACATACCCAAGTATACCGCGGGCACCACATACCCTGGTACACCGTGGGCATCACATACCCTAGTACACCGCGGGCATCACATACCCAACTACACCACGGGCACTACACCGCGGGCACCACATACCCTAGTACACCGCGGGCACCACATGCCCGCGTTATACTTGGGTATGTGGTGCCCGCGGTGTAGTTGGGTATGTGGGGGTGTAGTTGGGTATGTGGTGCCCGCGGTGCACTTGGGTATGTGGTGCCCGCGGTGTACTAGGGTATGTGATGCCCGCGGTGTACTAGGGTATGTGGTGCCCGCGGTGCCCGCGGTGTAGTTGGGTACGTGATGCCCGCGGTGTACTAGGGTATGTGGTGCCCGAGGTGTACTAGGGTATGTGGTGCCCGCGGTGTACTAGGGTATGTGGTGCCCGCGGTGTAGTTGGGTGTGTGGTGCCCGCGGTGTAGTTGGGTATGTGGTGCCCGCGGTATACTTGGGTATGTGGTGCCCGCGGTTTACTAGGGTATGTGGTGCCCGCGGTGTAGTTGGGTATGTGATGCCCGCGGTGTACTTGGGCATCACATACCCAAGTACACCGCGGGCACCACATACCCTAGTATACCGCGGGCACCACATACCCTAGTACACCGCGGGCACCACATACCCAACTACACCGTGGGCATCACATACCCTAGTACACCGCGGGCATCACATACCAATACCCAACTACACCGCGGGCACCTCATACCCTAGTACACCGCGGGCACCACATACCCCTGTACACCACGGGCACCACATACCCAACTACCCCTAGTACACCGCGGGCACCACATACCCCAGTATACCGCGGGCATCACATACCCTAGTACACCGCGGGCACCACATACCCTAGTACACCGCGGGCACCACATACCCAAGTACATCGCGGTCATCACATACCCAACTACACCGCGGGCACCACATACCCTAGAACACCGGTGGCACCCAACTACACCGCGGGCACCACATACCCTAGTACACCGCGGGCACCACATACTACACCGCGGGCACCACATACCCTAGTACACTGCGGGCACCACATACCCACGTACACCGCGGGCACCACATACCCTAGTACACAGCGGGCACCACCACATACCCTAGTACACCGCGGGCACCACATACCCAAGTATACCGCGGGCACCACATACCCCAGTACACCGCGGGCACCACATACCCTAGTACACCGCGGGCATTACATACCCAACTACACCGCCCCTAGTACACCGCGGGCACCACATACCCAACTACACCGCGGGCACCACATACCCTAGTACACCGCGGGCACTACATACCCAAGTATACCGCGGGCACCACATACCCAAGTATACCGCGGTGTACTAGGGTATGTGATGCCCGCGGTATACTTGGGTATGTGGTGCCCGCGGTGTAGTTGGGTATGTGATGCCCGCGGTGTAGTTGGGTATGTGGTGCCCGCGGTGTAGTTGGGTATGTGGTGCCCGCAGTGTACTTGGGTATGTGGTGCCCGCGGTATACGTGGGTATGTGATGCCCGCGGTGTACTAGGGTATGTGGTGCCCGTGGTGTAATAGGGTATGTGGTGCCCGCATTGTACTAGGGTGTGGTGCCCACGGTGTAGTTGGGTATGTGGTGCCCGCGGTATACTTGGGTATGTGGTGCCCGCGGTGTAGTTGGGTATGTGGTGCCCGCAGTGTAGTTGGGTATGTGGTGCATGCCCACGGTGTAGTTGGGTATGTGGTGCCCGCGCTGTACTTGGGTATGTGGTGCCCGCGGTGTAGTTGGGTATGTGGTGCCCGCTAGGGTATGTGGTGCCCGCGGTGTACTAGGGTATGCGGCATCACATACCCAAGTACACCGCGGGCACCACATACCCAACTACACCGCGGGCACCACATACCCATGTACACCACGGGCACCACATACCCAAGTATACCGTGGGCACCACATACCATAGTACACCGCGTGCACCACATACCCTAGTATACCGCGTGCACCACATACCCTAGTGCACCACGGGCACCACATACCCAACTACATCGTGGGCATCACATACCCTAGTACACCGCGGGCATCACATACCCTAGTACACCGCGGGCACCACATACCCAACTACACCGTGGGCACCACACCCTAGTACAATGCGGGCACCACATACCCTATTACACCACGGGCACCACATACCCTAGTACACCGCGGGCATCACATACCCACGTATACCGCGGGCACCACATACCCAAGTACACTGCGGGCACCACATACCCTAGTACACCGCGGGCACCACATACCCTAGTGCACCACGGGAACCACATACCCTAGTACACTGCGGGCACCACATACCCAACTACACCGCGGGCACCACATACCCTAGTGCACCACGGGCACCACATACCCAAGTATACCGCGGGCACCCCGCGGTATACTTGGGTATGTGGTGCCCTAGTGCACCACGTACCCTAGTGCACCACGGGCACCACATACCCAAGTATACCGCGGGCACCCCGCGGTATACTTGGGTATGTGGTGCCCGCGGTGTACTAGGGTATGTGGTGCCCGCGGTGTAGTTGGGTATGTGATGTTCGCGGTGTACTGCACCACATACCCTAGTACACCGTGGTGCCCGCGGTGTACATGGGTATGTGATGCCCGCGGTGTAGTTGGGTATGTGGTGCCCGCGGTGTACTTGGGTATGTGGTGCCCGCAGTGTAGTTGGGTATGTGATGCCCGCAGTGTAGTTGGGTATGTGGCGCCCGCGGTGTCCTAGGGTATGTCGGTATACTTGGGTATGTGGTGCCCGCGGTGTACTAGGGTCTGTGGTGCCCGCGGTGTACTAGGGTATGTGATGCCCGCGGTGTACTTGGGTATGTGATGCCCGCGGTGTACTAGGGTATGAGATGACCGCGGTGTACTTGGGTATGTGGTGCCCGCGGGCACCACATACACTAGTACACCGCGGGCACCACATACCCTAGTACACCGCGGGCACCACATACCCAACTACACCGCGGGCATCACATACGCATCACATACCCAACTACACCGCGGGCACCACATACCCTAGTACACCGCTGGCACCAACACCGCGGGCATCACATACCCAACTACACCGCGGGCACCACATACCCATGTACACTGTGGGCACCACATACCCATGTACACCGCGGGCACCACATACCCTAGTACACTGTTGGGTATGTGGTGCCCGCGGTGTACTAGGGTATGTGGTGCCCGAGGTGCACTAGGGTATGTGGTGCCCGCGGTGTAGTTGGGTATGTGGTGCCCGCGGTATACTTGGGTATGTGATGCCCGCGGTGTAGTTGGGTATGTGGTGCCCGCGGTGTACTTGGGTATGTGGTGCCCGCGGTATACTTGGTATGTGGTGCCCGCGGTGTAGTTGGGTATGTGGTGCCCGCGGTGTACTAGGGTATGTGATGCCCGCGGTGTACTAGGGTATGTGGTGCCCGCGGTGTACTAGGGTATGTAGTGCCCGCGGTGTACTAGGGTATGTGGTGTACCACATACCCATCTACACCGTGGGCACCACATACCCAAGTATACCGCGGGCATCACATACCCTAGTATACCGCGGGCACCACATACCCTAGTGCACCGCGGGCACCACATACCCAAGTACACCGCGGGCACCACATACCCTAGTACACCGGTGGCACCACATACCCAACTACACTGCGGGCATCACATACCCAACTACACCGCGGGCACCACATACCCTAGTACACCTCGGGCATCACATACCCTAGTACACCGCGGGCACCACATACCCAACTACACTGCGGGCACCACATACCCTAGTACACCGCGGGCACCACATACCCAAGTATACCGCAGGCACCACATACCCTAGTACACCAAGAGCACCTCGGCACCACATACCCTAGTACACCGCGGGCATCACATACCCTCGTACACCGCGGGCATCACATACCTAACTACACCGCGGGCACCACATACCCTAGTACACCGCGGGCATCACATACCCAACTACACCGCGGGCACCACATACCCTAGTGCACCGCGGGCACCACATACCCATGTACACTGCGGGCACCACATACCCTAGTACACCGCGGGCATCACATACCCTAGTGCACCACGGGCACCACATACTGTACTAGGGTATGTGATGCCCGCGGCACCACATACCCTAGTACACCGCGGGCACCACATACCCTAGTACACCGCGGGCATCACATACCCAACTACACCACGGGCACCACATACCCTAGTACACCACGGGCACCACATACCCTAGTACACCGCGGGCACCACATACCCTAGTACACCGCGGGCATCACATACCTAAGTACACCGCGGGCATCACATACCCAATTACACCGTGGGCACCACATACCTTAGTACACCGCGGGCACCACATACCCTAGTACACCGCGGGCACCACATACCCAACTACACCGCGGTGTACTTGGGTATGTGGTGCCCGCGGTGTAGTTGGGTATGTGGTGCCCGCGGTATATTTGGGTATGTGGTGCCCGCGGTGTAGTTGGGTATGTGGTGCCCGCGGTATACTAGGGTATGTGGTGCCCGCGGTGTAGTTGGGTATGTGGTGCCCGCAGTGTACTTGGGTATGTGATGCCCGCGGTGTACTTGGGAATGGCACCACATACCCCAGTACACCGCGGGCACCACATACCCTAGTATACCGCGGGCACCACATACCCAAGTACACCTCGGGCACCACATACCCTAGTACACCGCGGGCACCACATACCCAACTACACCGCGGGCACCGTTGGGTGTGTGGTGCCCGCGGTGTACTTGGGTATGTGGTGCCCGCAGTGTAGTAGGGTATGTGGTACCACATACCCATGTACACCGCGGGCACCACATACCCTAGTACACCGCGGGCACCACATACCCAAGTACACTGCGGGCACCACATACCCAACTACACCGCGGGCACCACATACCCTAGTATACCGCGGGCATCACATACCCAACTACACCGCGGTGTAGTTGGGTATGTGATGCCCGCGGTGTACATGGGTATGTGGTGCCCGTGGTGCACTAGGGTATGTGGTGCCCGCGGTGTACTAGGGTATGTGGTGCCCGCGGTGTACTAGGGTATGTGATGCCCGCGGTGTACTAGGGTATGTGGTGCCCGCGGTGTACTAGGGTATGTGGTGCCCGCGGTGTACCAGGGTATGTGGTGCCCGCGGTGTAGTTGGGTATGTGGTGCCCGCGCGGTATACTTGGGTATGTGGTGCCCGCGATGTACTAGGGTATGTGGTGCCCGCGGTGTAGTTGGGACTACACCGCGGGCACCACATACCCTAGTACACCGCGGGCATCACATTCCCTAGTACACCGTGGGCATCACATACCCTAGTACACCGCGGGCACCACATACCCAACTACACTGCGGGCATCACATACCCTAGTACACCGTGGGCATCACATACCCTAGTACACCGTGGGCATCACATACCCTAGTGCACCGCGGGCACCACATACCCAAGTATACCGCGGGCACCACATACCCTAGTACATCGCGGGCACCACATACCCTAGTACACCGCGGGCACCACATACCCAACTACACCGTGGGCACCACATACCCAACTACACCGCGGGCAGCATCACATACCCAACTACACCGCGGGCATCACATACCCAATTATACCGTAGGCACCACATACCCCAGTACACCGCGGGCATCACATACCCAACTACACCGCGGGCACCACATACCCAACTACACTGCGGGCACCACATACCCTAGTACACCGCGGGCACCACATACCCTAGTACACCGCGGGCACCACATACCCTAGTACACCGGTGGCATCACATACCCTAGTACACCGCGGGCACCACATACCCAAGTATACCGCGGGTGCCCTTGGTGTACTAGGGTATGTGATGCCGCGGGCATCACATACCCAACTACACCGCGGGCACCACATACCCATGTATACCGCGGGCACCACATACCCAAGTACATAGGGTATGCGGTGCCCGCGGTGTAGTTAGGTATGTAGTGCCCGCGGTGTACTGGGGTATGTGGTGCCCGCGGTGTACCAGGGTATGTGGTGCCCGCGGTGTAGTTGGGTATGTGGTGCCCGCGCGGTATACTTGGGTATGTGGTGCCCGCGGTGTACTTGGGTATGTGATGCCGCATACCCTAGTACACCGCGGGCATCACATACCCATGTGGTGCCCGCGGTGTAGTTGGGTATGTGGTACACCACATACCCTAGTACACCGCGGGCACTACATACCCTAGTACACCGCGGGCACCACATACCCTAGTACACCGCGGGCATCACATACCCTAGTACACCGCGGGCACCACATACCCGAACTACACCGCGGGCACCACATACCAAGTATACCGCGGGCACCACATACCCAAGTACACCGCGGGCACCACATACCCAACTACACCGCGGGCATCACATACCCAAGTATACCGCGGGCACCACATACCCAATTACACCGCGGGCACCACATACCCTAGTGCACCACGGGCACCACATACCCTAGTACACCGCGGGCACCACATACCCAACAGTGTACTAGGGTATGTGGTGCCCGCGGTGTACATGGGTATGTGGTGCCCACCGTGTACTTGGGTATGTGGTGCCCGCGGTGTAGTTGGGTATGTGATGCCCGCGGTGTTGGTGCCAGCGGTGTACTAGGGTATGTGGTGCCCGCGGTGTAGTTGGGTATGTGATGCGTATGTGATGCCCGCGGTGTAGTTGGGTATGTGGTGCCCGCGGTGTACTAGGGTATGTGGTGCCCACGGTGTACTAGTGTATGTGGTGCCCGCGGGCACCACATACCCAAGTACACCGCGGTCATCTCATACCCTAGTACACCGCGGGCATCACATACCCAAGTACACCGCGGGCATCACATACCCTAGTACACCGCGGGCACCACAGACCCTAGTACACCGCGGGCACCACATACCCAAGTATACCGACATACCCTAGGACCCCGCGGGCGCCACATACCCAACTACACTGCGGGCATCACATACCCAACTACACTGCGGGCACCACATACCCAAGTACACCGCGGGCACCACATACCCAACTACACCGCGGGCATCATATACCCTAGTACACCGCGGGCACCACATACCCTAGCGGGCACCACATACCCAACTACACCGCGGGCACCACATACCCAAGTACAGCGCGGGCACCACATACCCAACTACACCGTGGGCATGCACCACATACCCAACTACACTGCGGGCACCACATACCCAACTACACCGCGGGCACCACATACCCAAGTATACCGCGGGCACCACATACCCAACTACACCGTGGGCACCACACCCTAGTACAATGCGGGCACCACATACCCTATTACACCACGGGCACCACATACCCTAGTACACCGCGGGCATCACATACCCACGTATACCGCGGGCACCACATACCCAAGTACACTGCGGGCACCACATACCCAACTACACCGCGGGCACCACATACCCAACTACACCGCGGGCATCACATACCCAACTACACCGCGGGCACCACATACCCAAGTATACCGCGGGCATCACATACCCTAGTACACCGCGGTCATCACATACCCAAGCGGTATACTTGGGTATGTGGTGCCCGCGGTATACTTGGGTATGTAGTGCCCGCGGTGTACTAGGGTATGTGGTGCCCGCGGTGTAGTTGGGGATGTGGTGCCCGCGGTGTACTAGGGGCGGTGTAGTTGGGTATGTAATGCCCGCGGTGTACTAGGGTATGTGGTGCCCGCGGTGTACTGGGGTATGTGGTGCCCGCGGTATACTTGGGTATGTGGTGCCCGCGGTGTACTAGGGTATGTGGTGGTGCCCGCTGTGTACTAGGGTATGTGGTGCCCGCGGTGTACGTGGGTATGTGGTGCCCGCAGTGTACTAGGGTATGTGGTGCCCGCGGTGTAGTATGTGGTGCCCGCGGTGTACTAGGGTATGTGGTGCCCGCGGTGTAGTTGGGTGCCACCGGTGTACTAGGGTATGTGGTGCCCGCGGTGTAGTTGGGTATGTGATGACCGCGGTGTACTTGGGTATGTGGTGCCCGCGGTGTACTAGGGTATGTGGTGCCCGCGGTGTACTAGGGTATGTGGTGCCCGCGGTATACTGGGGTATGTGGTGCCCGCGGTGTACTAGGGGTAGTTGGGTATGTGGTGCCCGTGGTGTACTAGGGTATGTGGTGCCCGCGGTGTACTAGGGTATGAGGTGCCCGCGGTGTAGTTGGGTATTGGTATGTGATGCCCGCGGTGTACTAGGGTATGTGATGCCCACGGTGTAGTTGGGTATGTGGCGCCCGCGGTGTACTAGGGTATGTGGTGCCCGCGGTATACTAGGGTATGTGGTGCCCGCGGTGTACTTGGGTATGTGGTGCCATTCCCAAGTACACCGCGGGCATCACATACCCAACTACACCGCGGGCACCACATACCCTAGTAAACCGCGGGCACCACATACCCAAGTATACCGCGGGCACCACATACCCAACTACACCGCGGGCACCACACACCCAACTACACCGCGGGCACCACATACCCTAGTACACCGCGGGCACCACATACCCTAGTACACCTCGGGCACCACATACCCTAGTACACCGCGGGCATCACATACCCAACTACACCGCGGGCACCGCGGGCACCACATACCCTAGTACACCGCGGGCATCACATACCCTAGTACACCGCGGGCACCACATACCCAAGTGCACCACGGGCACCACATACCCAACTACACCCCCACATACCCAACTACACCGCGGGCACCACATACCCAAGTATAACGCGGGTATGTGGTGCCCGCGGTGTAGTTGGGTATGTGGTGCCCGCGGTGTAGTGCCCGTGGTGTAGTTGGGTATGTGATGCCCGCGGTGTACTAGGGTATGTGATGCCCACGGTGTACCAGGGTATGTGGTGCCCGCGGTATACTTGGGTATGTGGTGCCCGCGGTGTACTAGGGTATGTGGTGCTCTGCCCGCGGTGTACTAGGGTATGTGGTGCCCGCGGTGTAGTTGGGTATGTGGTGCCCGCGGTGTACTAGGGTATGTGGTGCCCGCAGTGTACTTGGGTATGTGATGCCCGCGGTGTAGTTGGGTATGTGGTGCCCCCTAGTACACTGCGGGCACCACATACCCTATTACACCTCGGGCATCATATACCCTAGTACACCGCGGGCACCACATACCCAACAACACCGCGGGCACCACATACCCAAGTACACTGCGGGCACCACATACCCAAGTACACCGTGGGCATCACATACCCTAGTACACCGCGGGCACCACATACCCATGTACACTTGGGTATGTGATGCCCGCGGTATACTTGGGTATGTGGTGCCCGTGGTGCACTAGGGTATGTGGTGCCCGCAGTGTACTAGGGTATGTTGTGCCCGCGGTGTAGTTGGGTATGTGATGCCCGCGGTATACTAGGGTATGTGGTGCCCGCGATGTACCAGGGTATGTGGTGCCCGCGGTGTACTAGGGTATGTGGTGCCCGCGGTGTAGTTGGGTATGTGGTGCCCGCGGTGTACGGGCACCACATACCCCAGTACACCGGTGGCATCACATACCCTAGTACACCGCGGGCACCACATACCCTGGTACATCGCGGGCACCACATACCCTAGTATACCGCGGGCAGCACATACCCAACTACACCGCGGGCACAACATACCCTAGTACACTGCGGGCACCACATACCCTAGTGCACCACGGGCACCACATACCCAAGTATACCGCGGGCACCACATACCCAAGTACACCGCGGGCATCACATACCTAACTACACCGCGGGCACCACATACCCTAGTACACCGCGGGCACCACATACCCTAGTACACCGCGGGCACCACATACCCTAGTGCACCACACCGCGGGCATCACATACCCAACTACACCGCGGGCACCACATACCCTAGTACACCGCGGGCACCACATACCCAAGTATACCGCGGGCACACTTGGGTATGTGATGCCCGCGGTGTACTGGGGTATGTGGTGCCCGCGGTATACTTGGGTATGTGGTGCCCGCGGTGTAGTTGGGTATGTGGTGCCCGCGGTGTAGTTGGGTATGTGGTGCCCGCGGTGTACTAGGGTACGTGATGCCCGCGGTGTACTTGGGTATGTGGTGCCCGCAATATACGGGCACCACATACCCAAGTACACCGCGGGCACCACATACCCTAGTACACCGCGGGCACCACATACCCAACTACACCGCGGGCACCACATACCCAACTACACCGCGGGCACCACATACCCAAGTATACCGCGGGCACCACATACCCCAGTACACCGCGGGCACCACATACCCTAGTACACCGCGGGCACCACACACCCTAGTACACCGCGGGCACCACATACCCTAGTACACCGCGGGCATCACATACCCAACTACACCGCGGGCATCACATACCCTAGTACACCGCGGGCACCACATACCCAAGTACACCGCGGGCACCACATACCCAAGTACACCGCGGGCATCACATACCCTAGTACACCGCGGGCACCACAGACCCTAGTACACCGCGGGCACCACATACCCAAGTATACCGACATACCCTAGGACACCGCGGGCGCCACATACCCAACTACACTGCGGGCATCACATACCCAACTACACTGCGGGCACCACATACCCAAGTACACCGCGGGCACCACATACCCAACTACACCGCGGGCATCATATACCCTAGTACACCGCGGGCACCACATACCCAACTACACCGCGGGCACCACATACCCAAGTACAGCGCGGGCACCACATACCCAACTACACCGTGGGCATGCACCACATACCCAACTACACTGCGGGCACCACATACCCAACTACACCGCGGGCACCACATACCCAAGTATACCGCGGGCACCACATACCCAACTACACCGCGGGCACCACACCCTAGTACAATGCGGGCACCACATACCCTATTACACCACGGGCACCACATACCCTAGTACACCGCGGGCATCACATACCCACGTATACCGCGGGCACCACATACCCAAGTACACTGCGGGCACCACATACCCAACTACACCGCGGGCACCACATACCCAACTACACCGCGGGCATCACATACCCAACTACACCGCGGGCACCACATACCCAAGTATACCGCGGGCATCACATACCCTAGTACACCGCGGTCATCACATACCCAAGCGGTATACTTGGGTATGTGGTGCCCGCGGTATACTTGGGTATGTAGTGCCCGCGGTGTACTAGGGTATGTGGTGCCCGCGGTGTAGTTGGGTATGTGGTGCCCGCGGTGTACTAGGGGCGGTGTAGTTGGGTATGTAATGCCCGCGGTGTACTAGGGTATGTGGTGCCCGCGGTGTACTGGGGTATGTGGTGCCCGCGGTATACTTGGGTATGTGGTGCCCGCGGTGTACTAGGGTATGTGGTGGTGCCCGCTGTGTACTAGGGTATGTGGTGCCCGCGGTGTACGTGGGTATGTGGTGCCCGCAGTGTACTAGGGTATGTGGTGCCCGCGGTGTAGTATGTGGTGCCCGCGGTGTACTAGGGTATGTGGTGCCCGCGGTGTAGTTGGGTGCCACCGGTGTACTAGGGTATGTGGTGCCCGCGGTGTAGTTGGGTATGTGATGACCGCGATGTACTTGGGTATGTGGTGCCCGCGGTGTACTAGGGTATGTGGTGCCCGCGGTGTACTAGGGTATGTGGTGCCCGCGGTGTACTGGGGTATGTGGTGCCCGCGGTGTACTAGGGGTAGTTGGGTATGTGGTGCCCGTGGTGTACAGGGGTATGTGGTGCCCGCGGTGTACTAGGGTATGTGGTGCCCGCGGTGTAGTTGGGTATTGGTATGTGATGCCCGCGGTGTACTAGGGTATGTGATGCCCACGGTGTAGTTGGGTATGTGGCGCCCGCGGTGTACTAGGGTATGTGGTGCCCGCGGTATACTAGGGTATGTGGTGCCCGCGGTGTACTGGGGTATGTGGTGCCATTCCCAAGTACACCGCGGGCATCACATACCCAACTACACCGCGGGCACCACATACCCTAGTAAACCGCGGGCACCACATACCCAAGTATACCGCGGGCACCACATACCCAACTACACCGCGGGCACCACACACCCAACTACACCGCGGGCACCACATACCCTAGTACACCGCGGGCACCACATACCCTAGTACACCTCGGGCACCACATACCCTAGTACACCGCGGGCATCACGTACCCAACTACACCGCGGGCACCGCGGGCACCACATACCCTAGTACACCGCGGGCATCACATACCCTAGTACACCGCGGGCATCACATACCCTAGTAAACCAAGGGCACCACATACCCAACTACACCCCCACATACCCAACTACACCGCGGGCACCACATACCCAAGTATAACGCGGGCATGTGGTGCCCGCGGTGTACTAGGGTATGTGGTGCCCGCGGTGTAGTGCCCGTGGTGTAGTTGGGTATGTGATGCCCGCGGTGTACTAGGGTATGTGATGCCCACGGTGTACCAGGGTATGTGGTGCCCGCGGTATACTTGGGTATGTGGTGCCCGCGGTGTACTAGGGTATGTGGTGCTCTGCCCGCGGTGTACTAGGGTATGTGGTGCCCGCGGTGTAGTTGGGTATGTGGTGCCCGCGGTGTACTAGGGTATGTGGTGCCCGCAGTGTACTTGGGTATGTGATGCCCGCGGTGTAGTTGGGTATGTGGTGCCCCCTAGTACACTGCGGGCACCACATACCCTATTACACCTCGGGCATCATATACCCTAGTACACCGCGGGCACCACATACCCAACAACACCGCGGGCACCACATACCCAAGTACACTGCGGGCACCACATACCCAAGTACACCGTGGGCATCACATACCCTAGTACACCGCGGGCACCACATACCCATGTACACTTGGGTATGTGGTGCCCGCGGTATACTTGGGTATGTGGTGCCCGTGGTGCACTAGGGTATGTGGTGCCCGCAGTGTACTAGGGTATGTAGTGCCCGCGGTGTAGTTGGGTATGTGATGCCCGCGGTATACTAGGGTATGTGGTGCCCGCGATGTACTAGGGTATGTGGTGCCCGCGGTGTACTAGGGTATGTGGTGCCCGCGGTGTAGTTGGGTATGTGGTGCCCGCGGTGTACGGGCACCACATACCCCAGTACACCGGTGGCATCACATACCCTAGTACACCGCGGGCACCACATACCCTAGTACATCGCGGGCACCACATACCCTAGTATACCGCGGGCATCACATACCCAACTACACCGCGGGCACAACATACCCTAGTACACTGCGGGCACCACATACCCTAGTGCACCACGGGCACCACATACCCAAGTATACCGCGGGCACCACATACCCAAGTACACCGCGGGCATCACATACCCAACTACACCGCGGGCACCACATACCCTAGTACACCGCGGGCACCACATACCCTAGTACACCGCGGGCACCACATACCCTAGTGCACCACACCGCGGGCATCACATACCCAACTACACCGCGGGCACCACATACCCTAGTACACCGCGGGCACCACATACCCAAGTATACCGCGGGCACACTTGGGTATGTGATGCCCGCGGTGTACTGGGGTATGTGGTGCCCGCGGTATACTTGGGTATGTGGTGCCCGCGGTGTAGTTGGGTATGTGGTGCCCGCGGTGTAGTTGGGTATGTGGTGCCCGCGGTGTACTAGGGTACGTGATGCCCGCGGTGTACTTGGGTATGTGGTGCCCGCGGGCACCACATACCCTAGTGCACCACGGGCACCACATACCCAAGTATACCGCGGGCACCACATACCCAACTACACCGCGGGCACCACATACCCTAGTACACCGCGGGCACCACACACCCTAGTACACCGCGGGCACCACATACCCTAGTACACCGCGGGCATCACATACCCAACTACACCGCGGGCATCACATACCCTAGTACACCGCGGGCACCACATACCCAAGTACACCGCGGGCACCACATACCCTAGTACACCGCGGGCACCACATACCCAACTACACCGCGGGCACCACATACCCAAGTATACCAAGAGCACCTCATACCCTAGTACACCGCGGGCATCACATACCCAAGTATACAGTAGGCATCACATACCCAACTACACCGCGGGCATCACATACCCTAGTACACCGCGGGCACCGCATACATCACATACCCAACTACACCGCGGGCACCACATACCCTAGTACACCGCGGGCACCACATACCCTAGTACACCGCGGGCATCACATACCCTAGTATACCGCGGCCATCACATACCCTAGTATACCGCGGGCACCACATACCCTGTACATGGGTATGTGGTGCCCGCGGTGTACTAGGGTATGTGGTGCCCGCGGTGTAGTTGGGTATGTGGTGCCCGCGGTGTAGTTGGGCATCACATACCCTAGTACACCACGGGCATCACATACCCAACTACACCGCGGGCATCACATACCCTAGTATACCGCGGGGGTATGTGGTGCCCGCGGTGTACTTGGGTATGTGGTGCCCGCGGTGTACTAGGGTATGTGGTGCCCGCGGTGTAGTTGGGTATGTTGTGCCCGCGGTGTACTAGGGTATGCACCACATACCCTAGTACACCTCGGGCACCACATACCCTAGTACACCGCGGGCACCACATACCCAAGTACACCACGGGCATCACATACCCAACTACACCACGGGCACCACATACCCTAGTATGTGGTGCCCGCGGTGTACTTGGGTATGTGGTGCCCGCGGTGTACTAGGGTATGTGGTGCCCGCGGTGTAGTTGGGTATGTTGTGCCCGCGGTGTACTAGGGCACAACATACCCAAGTACACCGCGGGCACCACATACCCAACTACACCGCGGGCACCACATACCCATGTACACCGCGGGCACCACATACCCTAGTACACCGCGGGCATCACATACCCTAGTACACCGCGGGCATCACATACCCATGTGGTGCCCGCGGTGTAGTTGGGTATGTGGTGCCCGCGGTGTACTTGGGTATGTGATGCCCGAGGTGTACTTGGGCACATACCCAACTACACCTCGGGCAGCCCGCGGTGTAATAGGTGATGCCCGCGGTGTACTGGGGTATGTGGTGCCTACGGTATAATTGGGTATGTGATGCCCGCGGTGTAGTTGGGTATGTGATGCTGCCCGCGGTGTAGTTGGGTATGTGGTGCCCACGGTGTAGTTGGGTATGTGGTGCCCGCGGTGTACTAGGGTATGTGGTGCCCGCGATGTACTAGGGTATGTGGTGCCCGCGGTATACTTGGGTATGTGGTGCCCGCGGTGCACTAGGGTATGTGATGCCCACGGTGTACTAGGGTATGTGATGCCCACGGTGTACTAGGGTATGTGATGCCCGCAGTGTAGTTGGGTATGTGGTGCCCGCGGTGTACTAGGGTATGTGATGCCCACGGTGTACTAGGGAATGTGGTGCCCGCGGTGTACTAGGGTATGTGGTGCCCGCGGTGTAGTCCCAACTACACCGCGGGCACCACATACCTTACTACACCGCGGGCACCACATACCCAAGTATACCGCGCGGGCACCACATACCCAACTACACCGCGGGCACCACATACCCTGGTACACCGCGGGCACCACATACCCCAGTACACCGCGGGCACTACATACCTAACTACACCGCGGGCACCGCATACCCTATGTACTTGGGTATGTGGTGCCCGCGGTATACTTGGGTATGTGGTGCCCGCGGTGTAGTTGGGTATGTGATGCCCGCGGCATCACATACCCAAGTACACCGCGGGCACCCGCGGTATACTTGGGTATGTGGTGCCCGCGGTGTACTAGGGTATGTGATGCCACCGGTGTACTAGGGTATGTGGTGCCCGCGGTGTACTAGGGTATGTGGTGCCCGCGGTGTACTAGGGTATGTGGTGCCCGCAGTGTAGTTGGGTATGTGGTGCCCGCGGTGTAGTTGGGTATGTGATGCCCGCGGTGTACTGGGGTATGTGGTGCCTACGGTATAATTGGGTATGTTATGCCCGCGGTGTAGTTGGGTATGTGATGCTGCCCGCGGTGTAGTTGGGTATGTGGTGCCCACGGTGTAGTTGGGTATGTGGTGCCCGCGGTGTACTAGGGTATGTGGTGCCCGCGATGTACTAGGGTATGTGGTGCCCGCGGTATACTTGGGTATGTGGTGCCCGCGGTGCACTAGGGTATGTGATGCCCACGGTGTACTAGGGTATGTGATGCCCACGGTGTACTAGGGTATGTGATGCCCGCAGTATAGTTGGGTATGGGGTGCCCGCGGTGTACTAGGGTATGTGATGCCCACGGTGTACTAGGGAATGTGGTGCCCGCGGTGTACTAGGGTATGTGGTGCCCGCGGTGTAGTCCCAACTACACCGCGGGCACCACATACCCTAGTACATCGCGGGCACCACATACCCAAGTATACCGCGCGGGCACCACATACCCAACTACACCGCGGGCACCACATACCCTGGTACACCGCGGGCACCACATACCCTAGTACACCGCGGGCACCACATACCCTAGTACACCGCGGGCATCACATACCCTAGTACACCGCGGGCACCACATACCCTAGTACACCGCGGGCACCACATACCCTAGTGCACCACGGGCACCACATACCCATGTACACCGCGGGCATCACATACCCAACTACACTGCGGGTGCCCGCGGTGTAGTTGGGTATGTGATGCCCGCGGTATACTAGGGTATGTGGTGCCCGCGGTGTAGTTGGGTATGTGGTGCCCGCAGTGTACTTGGGTATGTGGTGCCCGCGGTGTACTAGGGTATGTGGTGCCCGCGGTGTACATGGGTATGTGGTACCACATACCCTACTACACTGCGGGCACCACATACCCAAGTACACCGCGGGCACCACACACCCAACGGTGCCCGCGGTGTAGTTGGGTATGTGGTGCCCGCGGTGTACTAGGGTATGTGGTGCCCGAGGTGTACTTGGGTATGTGGTGCCCGCGGTATACTAGGGTATGTGGTGCCCGCGGTGTACATGGGTATGTGGTGCCCGCAGTGTAGTTGGGTATGTGATGCCCGCGGTAGTGTATGTGGTGCCCGCGGTGTACTTGGGTATGTGGTGCCCGCGGTATACTTGGGTATGTGGTGCCCGCGGTGTAGTTGGGTATGTGGTGCCCACGGTGTAGTTGGGTATGTGGTGCCCGCGGTGTAGTTGGGTATGTGATGTTCGCGGTGTACTTGGGTATGTGATGCCCGCGGTGTACTATGGTATGTAATGCCCGCGGTGTACTAGGGTATGTGGTGCCCGCGGTGTACCAGGGTATGTGGCCAGTACACCGCGGGCACCACATTCCCAAGTACACCGCGGGCACCACATACCCTCGTACACCGCGGGCACCACATACCCTAGTGCACCACGGTATGTGATGACCGCGGTGTACTAGGGTATGGGTATGTGGTGCCCGCGGTGTACTAGGGTATGTGGTGCCCGCGGTGTACTTGGGTATGTGGTGCCCGCGGTGTAGTTGGGTATGTGGTGCCCGCGGTGTACTAGGGTATGTGGTGCCTAGTACACCGCGGGCACCACATACACTAGTACACCGCGGGCACCACATACCCAACTACACCGCGGGCACCACATACCCAAGTACACCGCGAACATCACATACTCTAAACACCGCGGGCACCACATACCCTAGTACACCGCGGGCACCACATACCCAAGTCCCAAGTACACCGCGGGCACCACATACCCAAGTACACCGCGGGCATCACATACCTAACATACCCTAGTATACCGCGGGCGCCACATACCCAACTACACCGCGGGCACCACATACCCTAGTATACCGCGGGCACCACATACCCTAGTACACCGCGGGCATCACATACTCAACTACACCGCGGGCACCACATACCCAACTACACCGCGGGCATCACATACCCTAGTACACCGCGGGCACCACATACCCAACTACACCGCGGTGTACTAGGGTATGTGGTGCCCGCGGTGTACTTGGGTATGTGGTGCCCGCGGTGTAGTTGGGTATGTGATGCCCGCGGTGTACTAGGGTATGTGGTGCCCGCGGTATACTAGGGTATGTGGTGCCCGCGGTGTACTAGGGTATGTGGTGCCCGCGGTGTACTAGGGTATGAGGTGCCCGCGGTGTACTTGGGTATGTGGTGCTTGCGGTATACTTGGGAATGTGGTGCCCGCGGTGTACTAGGGTATGTGATGCCCGCGGTGTACTAGGGTATGTGGTGCCCGCGGTATACTTGGGTATGTGGTGCCCGCGGTGTACTAGGGTATGTGATGCCCGCGGTGTACTAGGGTATGTGGTGCCCGCGGTGTAGTTGGGTATGTGGTGCCCGCGGAGTACTAGGGTATGAGATGCCCGCGGTGTACTAGGGTATGTGGTGCCCGTGGTGCACTAGGGTATGTGGTGCCCGCGGTGTAGTTGGGTATGTGGTGCCCGCGGTGTACTAGGGTATGTGGTGCCCGCGGTGTAGTTGGGTATGTGATGCCCGCGGTGTACTAGGGTATGTGGTGCCCGTGGTGTACAGGGGTATGTGGTGCCCGTGGTGTAGTTGGGTATGTGATGCCCGCGGTGTACTAGGGTATGTGGTGCCCGCGGTGTACTAGGGTATGTGGTGCCCGTGGTGTAGTTGGGTATGTGATGCCCGCAGTGTACTAGGGTATGTGGTGCCCGCGGTGTACATGGGTATGTGGTGCCCGCGGTGTACTAGGGTATGTGATGCCCACGGTGTACTTGGGTATGTGGTACCCGCGGTGTACTAGGGTATGTGGTGCCCGCGGTGTACTAGGGTATGTGGTGCACGCGGTATACTAGGGTATGTGGTGCCCGCGGTGTACTAGGGTATGTGATGCCCGCGGTATACTTGGGTATGTGGTGCCCGCGGTGTACTAGGGTATGTGGTGCCCGCGGTGTAGTTGGGTATGTGGTGCCCGCGGTGTACTAGGGTATGTGGTGCCCGCGGTGTACTAGGGTAAGAGATGCCCGAGGTGTACTTGGGTATGTGGTGCCCGCGGTGTACTAGGGTATGTGGTGCCCGCGGTGTAGGCACCACATACCCCAGTATACCGCGGGCATCACATACCCAACTACACCGCGGGCACCACATACCCTAGTGCACCACGGGCACCACATACCCAAGTATACCGCGGGCACCACATACCCTAGTACACCGCGGGCACCACATACCCAAGTACACCGCGGGCATCACATACCCCTAGTACACCACGGGCACCACATACCCTAGTACACCGCGGGCACCACATACCCTAGTACACCGCGGGCACCACATACCCTAGTACACCGCGGGCATTACATACCCAACTACACCGCGGGCATCACATACCCAACTACACCGCGGGCATCACATACCCTAGTACACCGCGGGCATCACATACCCAACTAGGGTATGTGGTGCCCGCGGTGTACTAGGGTATGTGATGCCCACGGTGTAGTTGGGTATGTGGTGCCCGCGGTGTACTAGGGTATGTGATGCCCGCGGTGTAGTTGGGTATGTGATGCCCGCGGTGTACTTAGGTATGTGGTGCCCGCGGTGTACTAGGGTATGTGGTGCCCGCGGTGTACTTGGATATGTGGTGCCCGCGGTGTAGTTGGGTATGTGGTGCCCGCGGTATACTTGGGTATGTGATGCCCACGGTATACTTGGGTATGAGTTGACCGCGGGCACCACATACCCAAGTACACCGCGGTCATCTCATACCCTAGTATATGTACTTGGGTATGTGGTGCTCGCGGTGTACTAGGGTATGTGATGCCCGAGGTGTACTTGGGTATGTGGTGCCCGCGGGCACCACATACCCTTGTACACCGCGGGCACCACATACCCAACTACACCGCGGGCACCACATACCCTAGTACACCGCGGGCACCACATACCCAACTACACCGCGGGCACCACATACCCTAGTACACCGCGGGCACCACATACCCTAGTACACCGCGGGCACCACATACCCTAGTGCACCACGGGCACCACATACCCAACTACACCGCGGGCACCACATACCCTAGTACACCACGGGCACCACATACCCAACTACACTGCGGGCACCACATACCCTAGTATACCGCGGGCACCACATACCCAACTACCCCGCGTGTGGTGCTTGCGGTATACTTGGGTATGTGGTGCCCGCGGTATACTTGGGTATGTGGTGCACCCCGCGGTGTAGTTGGGTATGTGATGCCCGCGGTGTACTAGGGTATGTGGTGCCCGCGGTGTAGTTGGGTATGTGATGCCCGCGCTGTAGTTGGGTATGTGGTGCCCGCTGTGTACTAGGGTATGTGGTGCCCGCGGTGTACTTAGGTATGTTGTGCCCGCGGTGTAGTTGGGTATGTAGTGCCCGCGGTGTAGTTGGGTATGTGATGCCCGCGGTGTAGTTGGGTATGTGGTGCCCGCAGTGTACTAGGGTATGTGGTGCCCGCGGTGTACTTGGGTATGTGGTTCCCGCGGTGTACTTGGGTATATGATGCCCGCGGTGTACCAGGGTATGTGGTGCCCGTACACCGCGGCCATCACATACCCAACTACACCGCGGGCACCACATACCCTAGTACACCGCGGGCATCACATACCCTCGTACACCGCGGGCACCACATACCCTAGTACACCGCGGGCACCACATACCCAACTACACCGCGGGCACCACATACCCAACTACACCGCGGGCACAACATACCCAACAACACCGCGGGCACCACATACCCAACTACACCGCGGGCACCACATACCCTAACACCGCGGGCACCACCTGCCCGCGGTATACTTGGGTATGTGGTGCCCGCGGTGAAGTTGGGTATGGCATCACATACCCAACTACACCGCGGGCACCACATACCCAACTACACCGTGGGCATCACATACCCTAGTACACCGCGGGCATCACATACCCTAGTACACCGTGGGCATCACATACCCTAGTACACCGCGGGCATCACATACCCAACTACTATGCCCGCTGTATACTTAGGTATGTGGTGCCTATGTGGTGCCCGCGGTATACTTGGGTATGTGGTGCCCGCGGTGTACTAGGGTATGTGTTGCCCGCGGTGTACTAGGGTATGTGGTGCCCGTGGTGCCCGTGGTGTACTAGTGTATGTGGTGCCCGCGGTGTAGTTGGGTATGTGGTGCCCGCGGTGTAGTTGGGTATGTGGTGCGTACACCGCGGGCACCACATACCCAACTACACCGCGGGCACCACATACCCTAGTACACCGCGGGCATCACATACAAGTACACCGCGGGCACCACATACCCTAGTACATCGCGGGCACCACATACCGAACTACACCGCGGGCATCACATACCCAACTACACCTCGGGCACCACATACCCAAGTACACCTCGGGCACCACATACCCAACTACACCGCGGGCACCACATACCCATGTACACCGCGGGCACCACACACCGCGGGCATCACATACCCTAGTACACCGCGGGCACCACATACCCTAGTGCACCGCGGGCACCACATACCCAACTACACTGCGGGCACCACATACCCATGTACACCGCGGGCACTACATACCAATACCCAACTACACCGCGGGCACCACATACCCTAGTACACCGCGGGCACCACATACCCTAGTACACCGCGGGCATCACATACCCTCGTACACCGCGGGCAGCACATACCCAAGTATACCGCGGGCACCACATACCCAACTACACCGCGGGCACCACATACCCTAGTATACCGCGGGCATCACATACTTGGGTATGTGATGCCCGCGGTATACTTGGGTCTGTGGTGCCCGTGGTGCACTAGGGTATGTGGTGCCCGCGGTGTACTAGGGTATGTGGTGCCCGCGGTGTACTAGGGTATGTGGTGCCCGTGGTGCACTAGGGTATGTGGTGCCCGCGGTGTAGTTGGGTATGTGGTGCCAACTACACCGCGGGCACCACATACCCTAGTACACCGCGGGCATCACATACCCAACTACACCGTGGGCATCACATACCCTAGTCATACCCAACTACAACGCGGGCACCACATATCCTATTACACCGCGGGCACCACATACCCAAGTACACCGCGGGCACCACATACCCTAGTATACCGCGGGCACCACATACCCAAGTACACCGCGGGCACCACATACCCTAGTACACCGCGGGCACCACATACCCATGTACACCGCGGGCACCACACACCCAAGTACACCGCGGGCACCACATACTCAACTACACCGCGGGCACCACATACCCTAGTACACCGCGGGCACCACAGACCCTAGTACACCGCGGGCACAACATACCCAACTACACCGCGGGCACCACATACCCTAGTATACCGCGGGCACCACATACCCAACTTCACCGCGGGCACCACATACCCTGGTACACCGCGGGCACCACATACCCAAGTATACCGCGGGCACCACATACCCTAGTACACCGCGGGCATCACATACCCTAGTACACCGCGGGCACCACATACCCTATTACACCGCGGGCACCACATACCCAACTACACCGCGGGCACCACATACCCTAGTACACCGCGGGCATCACATACCTTAGTACACCGCGGGCACCACATATCCTAGTACACCGTAGGCACCACATACCCAACTACACCGCGGCACCACATACCCAACTACACTGCGGGCACCACATACCCTAGTACACCGCGGGCATTACATACCCTAGTACACCGCGGGCACCACATACCTAAGTATACCGCGGGCACCACATACCCTAGTACACCGCGGGCACCACATACCCAAGTATACCGCGGGCACCACATACCCTAGTACACCGCGGGCACCACATACCCTAGTACACCGCGGGCACCACATACCCTAGTACACCGCGGGCACCACATACCCACCTACACCGTGGGCATCGGGCACCACACAACCCTAGTATACCGTGGGCATCACATACCCAAGTACACCGCGGGCACCACATACCCTAGTACACCGCGGGCACCACATACCCTAGTACACCACGGGCACCACATACCCAACTACACCGCGGGCACCACATACCCTAGTACACCTCGGGCATCACATACCCAACTACACTGCGGGCACCACATACCCTAGTACACCGCGGGCATCACATACCCTATTATACCGTAGGCACCACATACCCTAACACCGCGGGCATCACGTACCCAACTACACCGCGGGCACCACATACCCAACTACACCGCGGGCACCACATACCCTAGTACACCGCGGGCACCACATACCATAGTACACTGCGGGCATCACATACCCTAGTACACCGCGGGCATCACATACCCTAGTACACTGCGGGCACCACATACCCTAGTACACCGCGGGCACCACATACCCAACAACACCGCGGGCACCACATACCCAACTACACCGCGGGCACCACACGGGCACCACATACCCAACTACACCGCGGGCACCACATACCCTAGTACACCGCGGGCACCACGGTGTACTAGGGTATGTGGTGCCCGCGGTGTACTAGGGTATGTAGTGCCCGCGGTGTACGAGGGTATGTGGTGCCCGCGGTGTACTAGGGTATGTGGTGCCCGCGGTGTACTAGGGTATGTGGTGCCCGCGGTGTACTAGGATATGTGTTGGGTATGTGGTGCCCGCGGTGTACCCACATACCCTAGTACACCGCGGGCACCACATACCCAACTACACCGCGGGCACCACATACCCAAGTACACCGCGGGCACCACATACCCAACTACACCGCGGGCACACTTGGGTATGTGGTGCCCGCGGTGTACTATGGTATGTGATGCCCGCGGTGTAGTCCGCGGTGTACTAGGGTATGTTGGTGCCCGCTGTGTACTAGGGTATGTGGTCCCCGCGGTGTACTTGGGTATGTGGTGCCCGCGGTGTACTTGGGTATGTGGTGCCCGCGGTGTACTTGGGTATGTGGTGCCCGCGGTGTAGTTGGGTATGTGGTGCCCGCGGTATACTTGGGTATGTGGTGCCCGTGGTGCACTAGGGTATGTGGTGCCCGTAGCACCACATACCCAACTACACCGCGGGCACCACATACCCAACTACACCGCGGGCACCACGTACCCTATTACACCGCGTGGTGCCCGCGGTGTACATGGGTATGTGGTGCTGTGGTGCCCGCAGTGTAGTCACCACATACCCAAGTATACCGCGGGCACCACATACCCAACTACACCGCGGGCACCACATACCCTAGTACACCGCGGGCATCACATACCCAAGTGCACCACAGCACCACATACCCAACTAGTATACTTGGGTATGTGGTGCCCGCGGTGTACTTGGGTATGTGGTGCCCGCGGTGTACTAGGGTGTACGTGGGTATGTGATGCCCGCGGTGTACTAGGGTATGTGGTGCCCGCGGCACCACATACCTAACTACACCGCGGGCACCACATACCCAGTGCCCGCGGTGTACTAGGGTATGTGGTGCCCTTGGGTATGTGGTGCCGGTGCCCGTGGTGCACTAGGGTATGTGGTGCCCGCGGTGTAGTTGGGTATGTGGTGCCCGTGGTGCACTAGGGTATGTGGTGCCCGCGGTGTAGTTGGGTATGTGATGCCCTATGTGGTGCCCGCGGTATACTTGGGTATGTGGTGCCCGTGGTGCACTAGGGTATGTGGTGCCCGCGGTGTACTAGGGTATGTGGTGCCCGCGGTGTAGTTGGGTATGTAATGCCCGCGGTGTACTAGGGTATGTGGTGCCCGCGGTATACTAGGGTATGTGGTGCCCGCGGTGTACTAGGGTATGTGGTTAGGTGGTGCCCGCGGTATACTAGGGTATGTAATGCCCGCGGTGTACTAGGGTATGTGGTGCCCGCGGCCCACGGTGTACTAGGGTATGTGGTGCTATACTTGGGTATGTGGTGCCCGCGGTATACTAGGGTATGTGATGCCCGCGGTGTAGTTGGGTATGTGGTGCCCGTGGTTTACTAGGGTATGTGGTGCCCGCGGTGTAGTTGGGTATGTGATGCCCGCGGTGTACTAGGGTATGTGGTGCCCGCGGTATACTAGGGTATTACACCGCGGGCACCACATACCCAACTACACCGCGGGCACCACATACCCAACTACACCGCGTGTGATGCCTGCGGTGTAAGGGTTTGTGGTGCCCGCGGTGTACTAGGGTACACCACATACCCAAGTATACCGCGGGCATTACATACCCTAGTACACCGCGGGCATCACATATCCTAGTACACCGCGGGCACCACATACCCCAGTACACCGCCACATACCCAAGTATACCGCGGGCACCACATACCCAAGTATACCGCAGGCACCACATACCCTAGTACACCGCGGGCACCACATACCCAAGTACACCGTGGGCACCACATACCCAAATATACCGCGGGCACCACATACCCAACTGCACCGGTGGCACCACATACCCTAGTACACCGCGGGCACTACACCGTGGGCACCACATACCCTAGTGCACCACGGGCACCACATACCCAACTACACCGCGTGTACTTGGGAATGTGGTGCGGGCACCACATACCCTAGTACAGCATCACATACCCTAGTACACCGCGGGCATCACATACCCAAGTATACCGCGGGCACCACATACCCTAGTACACCGCGGGCATCACGTACCCTAGTACACCGCGGGCACCACATACCCTAGTACACCGCGGGCACCACATACCCAACTACACCGCGGGCACCACATACCCTAGTAAACCGCGGGCACCACATACCCAAGTACATACACCGCGGGCACCACATACCCTAGTGCACCACGGGCACCACATACCCTATGTACTTGGGTATGTGGTGCCCACGGGGTAGTTGGGGTGCCCGCGGTGTACTAGGGTATGTGGTGCCCGCGGTGTACTAGGGTATGTGGTGCCCGCGGTATACATGGGTATGTGGTGCCCGCGGTGCACTAGGGTATGTGTAGCCCGCGGTGTACTAGGGTATGTGGTGCCCGCGGTGTACTTGGGTATGTGGTGCCCGCGGTGTAGTTGGGTATGTAGTGCCCGAGGTGTACTAGGGTATGTGGTGCCCGCGGTGTACTTGGGTATGTGGTGCCCGCAGTGTAGTATGTGATGCCCGCGGTATACTTGGGTATGTGGTGCCCGCAGTGTAGTTGGGTATGTGGTGCCCGCGGGCACTACATGGGTATGTGATGCCCGCGATGTACATGGGTAATGTGGTGCCCGCGGTATACTTGGGTATGTGATGCCCGCGGTATACTTGGGTATGTGGTGCCCGCGGTATACTTGGGTATATGGTGCCCGCGGTGTAGTTGGGTATGTGGTGCCCGCGGTGTAGTTGGGTATGTGGTGCCCGTGGTATAGGGCACCACATACCCAACTACACCGCGGGCATCACATACCCTGGTACACCGCGGGCACCACATACGTATGTAGTGCCCGCGGTGTAGTTGGGTATGTGGTGCTGTGGTGCCCGCGGTGTACTAGGGTATGTGATGCCCGCGGTGTAGTTGGGTATGTGGCGCCCGCGGTGTTGTTGGGTATGTGGTGCCCGCAGTGTACTAGGGTATGTGATGCCCGCGGTGTACTTGGGTATGTGGTGCCCGCGGTGTACTTGGGTATGTGGTGCCCGCGGTGTAGTTAGGTATGTGATGCCCGCGGTGTACTAGGGTATGTGGTGCCCGCGGCGTACTAGGGTATGTGGTGCCCGCGGTGTTGTTGGGTATGTGGTGCCCGCAGTGTACTAGGGTATGTGATGCCCGCGGTGTACTTGGGTATGTGGTGCCCGCGGTGTACTTGGGTATGTGGTGCCCGCGGTGTAGTTAGGTATGTTAGGCATACCCTAGTGCACCACGGGCACCACATACCCAACTACACCGCGGGCACCACATACCCTAGTACACCGCGGGCACCACATAGGCACCACATACCTAAGTACACCGCGGGCACCACATACCCAAGTACACTGCGGGCATCACATACCCTAGTACACCGCGGGCACCACATACCCTAGTGCACCGCGGGCATCACATACCCTAGTACACCGCGGGCACCACATACCCAACTACACCGCGGGCATCACATACCTAACTACACCGCGGGCACCACATACCCAACTACACCGCGGGCACCACATACCCTAGTACACTGCGGGCATCTCTTACCCTAGTACACCGCGGGCACCACTATACCGCGGGCACCACATACCCAACTACACCGCGGGCACCACATACCCTAGTACACTGCGGGCACCACATACCCTAGTACACCGCGGGCACCACATACCCAACTACAACACCTCGGGCATATACCCAAGTATACCGCGGGCACCACATACCCAACTACACCGCGGGCACTACATACCTAACTAGGGTATGTGGTGCCCGCGGTGTACGAGGGTATGTGGTGCCCGCGGTGTACTTGGGTATGTGGTGCCCGCGGTGTACTAGGGTATGTGGTGCCCACGGTGTACTAGTGTATGTGGTGCCCGCGGGCACCAGATACCCAAGTACACCGCGGGCACCACATACCCAACTACACCGCGGTACACCGCGGGCACCACCGCGGGCACCACATACTCAAGTATACCGCGGGCACCACATACCCAACTACACCGCGGTACACCTCGGGCATATACCCAAGTATACCGCGGGCACCACATACCCAAGGCACTACATACCCAACTACACCGCGGGCACCACATACCCATGTATACCGCGGGCACCACATACCCAAGTATACCGCGGGCACCACATACCCAACTACACCGGTATGTGCACTACATACCCAACTACACCGCGGGCACCACATACCCAATATACCGCGGGCACCACATACCCTAGTACACCGCGGGCACCACATACCCTAGTACACCGCGGGCATCACATACCCTATTATACCGTAGGCACCACATACCCAACTACACCGCGGGCACCACATACCCAACTACACCGCGGGCACCACATACCCAAGTACACCGCGGGCACCACATACCCAACTACACCGCGGGCATCACATACCCAAGTATACCGCGGGCACCACATACCATAGTACACCGCGGGCATCACATACCCAAGTACACCAAGAGCATCACATACCCACTTGGGTATGTGGTGCCCGCGGTGTAGTTGGGTATGTGGTGCCCGCGGTGTAGTTGGGTATGTGATGCCTAGGGTATGTGATGACCGCGGTGTAGTTGGGTATGTGGTGCCCGCGGTGTACTAGGGTATGTGGTGCCCGCGGTGTACTAGGGTATGTGATGCCCGCGGTGTAGTTGGGTATGTGATGCCCGCGGTGTACTAGGGTATGTGGTGCCCGCGGTGTACTAGGGTGTGTGGTGCCCGCGGTGTACTAGGGTATGTGGTGCCCGCGGTGTAGTTGGGTATGTGGTGCCCGCGGTATACTTGGGTATGTGGTGCCCGTGGTGCACTAGGGTATGTGGTGCCCGCGGTGTACTTGGGTATGTGGTGCCCGTGGTGTAGTTGGGTATGTGGTGCCCGCGGTGTAGTTGGGTATGTGGTGCCCGCGCACCACATACCCAACCCAACTACACTGCGGGCCCGCGGTATACCGCGGGTACCACATACCCATACTTGGGTATGTGGTGCATACCCAACTACACCGCGGGCACCACATACCCAACTACACCGCGGGCACCACATACCCAAGTACACCGCGGGCATCACATACCCTAGTACACCACGGGCATCACATACCCAACAACACCGCGGTGTAGTTGGGTATGTGGTGCCCGCGGTGTTGTTGGGTATGTGGTACCCGCGGTGTAGTTGGGTATGTGATGCCCGCGGTGTAGTTGGGTATGTGGTGCCCGCGGTGTACTAGGGTATGTGGTGCCCGCATTGTACTAGGGTATGTAGTGCCCGCGGTGTACTAGGGTATGTGGTGCCCGCGGGCACCACATACCCTAGTGCACCGCGGGCACCACATACCCTAGTGGTGCCCGCGGTGTAGTTGTGTATGTGGTGCCCGAGGTGTAGTTGGGTATGTGGTGCCCGCGGTGTAGTTGGGTATGTGGTGCCCGCGGTGTACTAGGGTATGTGGTGCCCGCGGTGTGATGCCCGCGGTGTACTAGGGTATGTGGTGCCCGCGGTGTACTAGGGTATGTGGTGCCCGCGGTGTAGTTGGGTATGTGGTGCCCGCGGTATACTTGGGTATGTAGTGCCCGCGGTATACTTGGGTATGCCCGCAGTGTACTTGGGTATGTGGTGCCCGCGGTGTACTAGGGTATGTGGTGCCCGTGGTGTAGTTGGGTATGTGGTGCCCGCGGTGTAGTTGGGTATGTGGTACCCGCGGTGTACTAGGGTATGTGGTGCCCGCGGTGTACTAGGGTATGTGGTGCCCGCGGTGTAGTAGGGTATGTGGTGCCCGCGGTGTAGTTGGGTATGTGATGCCCGTGGTGTAGTTGGGTATGTGGTGCCCGCGTTGTACTAGGGTATGCAGTGCCCGCGGTGTACTAGGGTATGTGGTGCCCGC
Source organism: Ecliptopera silaceata (assembly GCA_932527185.1). NCBI lineage: Eukaryota > Metazoa > Arthropoda > Insecta > Lepidoptera > Geometridae > Ecliptopera > Ecliptopera silaceata. Next base: position 10,692,644 of record OW052196.1, on the reverse strand, counting down.
GGTATACTTGGGTATGTGGTGCCCGGGTATGTGATGCCCGCGGTGTAGCCCAACTACACCGCGGGCACCACATACCCTAGTACACCGCGGGCACCACATACCCAACTACACCGCGGGCACCACATACCCAACTACACCGCGGGCACCACATACCCATGTATACCGCGGGCACCACATACCCAAGTACACCGCGGTGTAGTTAGGTATGTAGTGCCCGCGGTGTACTTGGGTATGTGATGACCGCGGTGTACTAGGGTATGTGGTGCCCGCGGTATACTAGGGTATGTGGTGCCCGCGGTATACTTGGGTATGTGGTGCCCGCGGTGTAGTTAGGTATGTGATGCCCGCGGTGTACTAGGGTATGTGATGCCCGCGGTGTACTAGGGTATGAGGTGCCCGCGGTATACTAGGGTATGTGGTGCCCGCGGTGTAGTTGGGTATGTGGTGCCCGCGGTATACTAGGGTATGTGATGCCCGCGGTGTACAAGGGTATGTGGTGCCCGCGGTGTAGTTGGGTATGTGATGCCCGCGGTATACTTGGGTATGTGGTGCCCGCGGTTTAGTTGGGTATGTGGTGCCCGCGGTATACTAGGGTATGTGGTGCCCGCGGTATACTAGGGTATGTGGTGCCCGCGGTGTACTAGGGTATGTGATGCCCGCGGTGTACTTGGGTATGTGGTGCCCGCGGTGTAGTTGGGTATGTGATGCCCGCGGCGTACTAGGGTATGTGGTGCCCGCGGTGTAGTTGGGTATGTGGTGCCCGCGGTGTAGTTGGGTATGTGGTGCCCGCAGTGTAGTTGGGTATGTGGTGCCCACGGTGTAGTTGGGTATGTGATGCCCGAGGTGTACGGGTATGTGGTGCCCGCGGTGTACATGGGTATGTGGTGCCCGCAGTGTAGTTGGGTATGTGATGCCCGCGGTGCACTAGGGTATGTGGTGCCCGCGGTGTAGTTGGGTATGTGGTGCCCGTGGTGCACTAGGGTATGTGGTGCCCGCGGTGTACTAGGGTATGTGGTGCCCGCGGTGTACTAGGGTATGTGGTGCCCACGGTATACTAAGGTATGTGGTGCCCGCGGTGTAGTTGGGTATGTAGTGCCCGCGGTGTACTAGGGTATGTGATGCCACCGGTGTACTAGGGTATGTGATGCCCACGGTGTAGTTGGGTATTGGGTATGTGGTGCCCGCGGTATACTTGGGTATGTGATGCCTGCGATATACTTGGGTATGTGGTGCCCGCGGTGTACGAGGGTATGTGGTGCCCGCGGTGTACTAGGATATGTGATGCCCGCGGTGTACGAGGGTATGTGGTGCCCGCGGTGTAGTTGGGTATGTAATGCCCGCGGTTTACTAGGGTATGTGGTGCCCGCGGTGTAATAGGGTACGTGGTGCCCGCGGTGTACTAGGGTATGTGGTGCCCGCGGTGTACTTGGGTATGTAGTGCCCGCGGTGAAGTTGGGTATGTGGTGCCCGCGGTGTAGTTGGGTATGTAGTGCCCGCGGTGTACATGGGTATGTGGTGCCCGCAGTGTAGTTGGGTATGTGGTGCCCGCGGTGTAGTTGGGTATGTGGTGCCCGCGGTGTACTAGGGTATGAGGTGCCCGCGGTGTACGGTGTACTAGGGTATGTGATGCCCGCGGTGTACTTGGGTATGTGGTGCCCGTGGTGTACTAGGGTATGTGGTGCCCGCGGTGTAGTTGGGTATGTGGTGCCCGCGGTGTACTAGGGTATGTGGTGCCCGCGGTGTACTAGGGTATGTGGTGCCCGCGGTGTACGAGGGTATGTGGTGCCCGCGGTGTACTGGGGTATGTAGTGCCCGCGGTGTACTAGGGTATGTGGTGCCCGCGGTGTACTAGGGTATGTGGTGCCCGCGGTGTAATAGGGTATGTGATGCCCGAGGTGTACTTGGGTATGTAATGCCCGCTGTGTAGTGCCCGCGGTGTAGTTGGGTATGTGGTGCCCGTGTACTTGGGTATGTGGTGCCCACGGTATAGTTCGGTAAGTGTAGTTGGGTATGTGGTGCCCGCGGCGTACTAGGGTATGTGATGCCCAAGGTGTATTAGGGTATGTGGTGCCCGCAGTGTACTTGCGTATGTAGTGCCCTAGGGTATGTGGTGCCCGTGGTGTACTAGGGTATGTGGTGCCCGCGGTGTGTGTATGTGGTGCCCGCGGTGTACTAGGGTACACCTGTGATGCCCGCGGTGTAGTTGGGTATGTGGTGCCCGCGGTGTACTATGGTATGTGGTGCCCGCGGTGTACTAAGGTATGTGGCGCCCGCGGTGTAGTTGGGTATGTGATGCCCGCGGTGTACTTGGGTATGTGATGCCCGCGGTGTAGTTAGGTATGTGATGCCCGCGGTGTACTAGGGTATGTGGTGCCCGTGGTGTACTAGGGTATGTGGTGCCCGTGGTGTAGTTGGGTATGTGATGCCCGCGGTGTACTGGGACCACATACCCAAGTATACCGCGGGCACCACATACCCTACTACACCGCGAGCACCACATACCCTTGTACACCGCGGGCACCACACACCCAAGTACACCTCGGGCACCACATACCCAACTACACCGCGGGCACCACATACCCTAGTACACCGCGAGCATCACATACCCTATTATACCGTAGGCACCACATACCCAACTACACCGCGGGCACCACATACCCAACTACACCGCGGGCACCACATACCCTAGTATACCGCGGGCACCACATACCCAACTACACCGCGGGCACCACATACCCTAGTACACCGCGGGCACCACATACCCAACTACACCGCGGGCATCACATACCCAACTACACCGCGGGCACCACATACCCAACTACACCGCGGGCACCACATACCCAACTACACCGTGGGCACCACATACCCTAGTGCACCACGGGCACCACATACCCAACTACACCGCGGGCACCACATACCCTAGTGCACCACGGGCACCACATACCCAAGTACACCGCGGGCACCACATACCCTAGTACACCGCGGGCATCACATACCCAACTACACCGTGGGCATCACATACCCTAGTACACCGCGGGCATCACATACCCTAGTACACCGCGGGCACCACATACCCACCACATACCCTGGTACACCGCGGGCACCACATACACTAGTACACCGCGGGCATCACATACCCAACTACACCGCGGGCACCGCATACCCTAGTACACCGCGGGCACCACATACCCTAGTATACCGCGGGCACCACATACCCTAGTATACAGCGGGCATAGTAGTTAGGTATGTGATATACCCAACTACACCGCGGGCACTACATACCCAACTACACCGCGGGCACCACAAACCCAACTACACCGCGGGCACCACATACCCTAGTACACCGCGGGCACCGTGGTGCCCGCGGTGTACTAGGGTATGTGGTGCCCGTGGTGTACAGGGGTATGTAGTGCCCGCGGTGTACTAGGGTATGTGGTGCCCGCAGTGTACATGGGTATGTGGTGCCCGCAGTGTAGTTGGGTATGTGGTGCCCGTGGTGTTCTACTTGGGTATGTGGTGCCCGCGGTGTACGAGGGTATGTGGTGCCCGCGGTATACTTGGGTATGTGGTGCCCGCGGTGTACTAGGGTATGTGGTGCCCACGGTGCCCGCGGTGTACTAGGGTATGTGATGCCCGCGGTGTACTAGGGTATGTGGTGCCCGCGGTGTACTAGGGTATGTGATGCCCGCGGTGTACTAGGGTATGTGGTGCCCGCGGTGTAGTTAGGTATGTGGTGCCCGCGGTGTACTAGCCTGCGGTGTACTAGGGTATGTGATGCCCGCGGTGTAGTTGGGTATGTGGTGCCCGTGGTGCACAAGGGTATGTGGTGCCCACGGTGTAGTGCCCGCGGTGTACTAGGGTATGTGGTGCCACCGGTGTAGTTGGGTATGTGGTGCCCGCGGTATATTTGGGTATGTGGTGCCCACGGTGTACTTGGGTATGTGGTGCCCGCGGTGTACTAGGGTATGTGGTGCCTGCGGTATACTTGGGTATGTGGTGCCCGCGGTATACTTGGGTATGTGGCGGTGTACTGGGGTATGTGGTGCCCGCGGTGTACTAGGATATGTGATGCCCGCAGTGTACTTGCGTATGTAGTGCCCGCGGTATAGTTGGGTATGTGGTGTACCCTAGTACACCGCGGGCACCACAAACCCTTACACCGCAGGCATCACACGCGGTGTAGTTGGGTATGTGGTGCCCGCGGTGTAGTTGGGTATGTGATGTTCGCGGTGTACTTGGGTATGTGGTGCCCGCAGTGTAGTTGGGTATGTGATGCCCGCAGTGTAGTTGGGTATGTGGTGCCCGCGGTGTACTTGGGTATGTGGTGCCCGCGGTGTAATAGGGTACGTGGTGCCCGCGGTGTACTAGGGTATGTGGTGCCCGCGGTGTAGTTGGGTATGTGGTGCCCGCGGTGTACGAGGGTATGTGGTGCCCGCGGTATACTAGGGTATGTGGTGCCCGCGGTGCACCACATACCCTAGTACACCGCGGGCACCACATACCCTAGTACACCTCGGGCATCACATACCCTCGTACACCGCGGGCAGGTGCCCACAGTGTACATGGGTATGTGGTGCCCGCGGTGTACTTGGGTATGTGGTGCCCGCGGTGTAGTTGGGTATGTGGTGCCCGCGGTATACTTGGGTATGTGGTGCCCGTGGTGTAGTTGGGTATGTGGTGCCCGTGGTGTAGTTGGGTATGTGGTGCGTACACCTCGGGCACCACATACCCAAGTACACCGCGGGCATCACATACCTAACTACACCGCGGGCATTACATACCCAACTACACCGCGGGCACCCCGCGGTGTAGTTGGGTATGTGATGCCCGCGGTGTTCTAGGGTATGTGATGCCCGCGGTGTACTAGGGTATGTGGTGCCCGCGATGTAGTTGGGTATGTGGTGCCCGCGGTGTAGTTGGGTATGTGGTGCCCGCGGTGTACTAGGGTATGTGGTGCCCGCGGTGTACTGGGGTATGTGGTGCCCGCGGTGTAGTGTACGAGGTATGTGATGCCCGCGGTGTACTAGGGTATGTGGTGCCCGCGGTATACTTGGGTATGAGGTGCCCGCGGTGTACTTGGGTATGTGATGCCCGCGGTGTACTTGGGTATGTGGTGCCCGTGGTGCACTAGGGTATGTGGTGCCCGCGGTGTACTAGGGTATGTGATGCTACACCGGTGGCATCACATACCCGTATGTGGTGCCCGCGGTGTACGAGGGTATGTGATGCCCGCGGTATACTTGGGTATGTGGTGCCCGTGGTGTACATAGGGTATGTGGTGCCCGCGGTGTAGTTTATACCGCGGGCACCACATACTCAAGTATACCGCGGGCACCACATACCCAACTACACCGCGGGCACCACATACCCAACTACACCGCGGGCATCACATACCCATGTACACCGCGGGCATCACATACACACAGCGGGCACCACATAATGGGTATGTGGTGCCCGCGGTGTACGAGGGTATGTGATGCCCGCGGTGTAGTTGGGTATGTGGTGCCCGCGGTGTAGTTGGGTATGTGGTGCCCGCGGTGTAGTTGGGTATGTGGTGCCCGCGGTGTACCAGGGTATGTGGTGCTCGTGGTGCACTTGGGTATGTGGTGCCCGCAGTGTACTAGAGTATGTGATGCCCGCGGTGTACTGGGGTATGTGGTGCCCGCGGTGTAGTTGGGTATGTGGTGCCCGCGGTGTACTAGGGTATGTGGTGCCCGCAGTGTGATGCCCACCACATACCCTAGTACACCGCGGGCACCACATACCCTAGTACACCGCGGGCACCACATACCCTAGTATACCGCGGGCACTACACCGCGGGCACCACATACCCTAGTACACCACGGGCACCACATACCCTAGTACACCGCGGGCACCACATACCCAAGTACACCGCGGGCACCACATACCCAAGTACACCGCGGGCACCACATACCCAAGTAAACCGCGGGCACCACATACCCTAGTATACCGCGGGCACCACATACCCAACTACACCGCGGGCACCACATACCCAAGTATAGCCCGCGGGCACCACATACCCTAGTGCACCACGGGCACCACATATCCTAGTGCACCACGGGCACCACATACCCAAGTACACCGCGGGTACGTGTATGTGGTGCCCGCGGTGTAGTTGGGTATGTGGTGCCCGAGGTGTACTTGGGTATGTGGTGCCCGCGGTGTAGTTGGGTATGTGATGCCCGCGGTGTAGTTGGGTACGTGATGCCCGCGGTGTACTAGGGTATGTGGTGCCCGCGGTGTAGTTGGGTATGTGGTGCCCGCGGTGTACGAGGGTATGTGATGCCCGCGGTGTAGTTGGGTATGTGATGCCCGCGGTATACTGGGGTATGTGGTGCACCGCGGGCACCACATACCCTAGTACACCGCGGGCACCACATACCCTAGTACACCGCGGGCACCACATACCCAACTACACCGTGGGCACCACATACCCAACTACACTGCGGGCATCACATACCCTAGTACACCACGGGGCATCACATACCCAACTACACCGCGGGCACCACATACCCAAGTACACCGCGGGCACCACATACCCTAGTACACCGCGGGCACCAGATACCCATGTACACCGCGGGCACCACATACCCAAGCCCGCGGTGTACATGGGATGTGGTGCCCGTGGTGCACTAGGATATGTGGTGCCCGTGGTGCACTAGGGTATGTGGTGCCCGCGGGCTATACTTGGGTATGTGGTGCCCGCGGTGTAGTTGGGTATGTGGTGCCCGCGGTATACTAGGGTATGTGGTGCCCGCGGTTTACTTGGGTATGTGGTGCCCGCGGTGTACTTGGGTATGTGGTGCCCGCGGTGTACTTGGGTATGTGGTGCCCGCGGTGTACTAGGGTATGTGGTGCCCGCGGTATACTAGGGTATGTAGTGCCCGCAGTGTAGTTGGGTATGTGGTGCCCGCGGTGTAGTTGGGTATGTGATGCCCGCGGTGTACTAGGGGTATGTGGTGCCCGCGGTGTACTAGGGTATGTAGTGCCCGCGGTGTACTAGGGTATGAGGTGCCCGCGGTGTACTAGGGTATGTAGTGCCCGCGGTGTACTAGGGTATGTGATGCCCGCGGTGTAGTTGGGTATGTGGTGCATGTACTAGGGTATGTGGTGCCCGCGGTGCACTAGGGTATGTGGTGCCCGCGGTATACTGGGGTATGTGGTGCCCGCGGTGTACTAGGGTATGTGGTGCCTGCGGGTGGTGCCCGCGGTGTACTAGGGTATGTGGTGCCCGCGGTGTACTAGGGTATGTGGCCCACGGTATACTAAGGTATGTGATGCCCGCGGTGTAGTTCGGTATGTGGTGCCCGCGGTGTAGTTGGGTATGTGGTGCCCGCGGTGTAATAGGGTACGTGGTGCCCGCGGTGTACTAGGGTATGTGGTGCCCGTGGTGTACTAGGGTATGTGGTGCCCGCGGTGTAGTTGGGTATGTGGTGCCCGTGGTGCACTAGGGTATATGATGCCCGCGGTGTACTAGGGTATGTGGTGCCCGCGGTGTAGTTGGGTATGTGGTGCCCGCGGTGTACTTGGGTATGTGATGCCCGCGGTGTACTTGGGTATGTGGTGCCCGCGGTGTAGTTGGGTATGTGCGGGCACCACATACCCAACTGCACCGCGGGCATCATTTACCCTAGTACACCGCGGGCACCACATACCCTAGTATACCGCGGGCACCACATACCCAACTACACCGCGGGCACCACATACCCTCGTACACTGCGGGCACCACATACCCTAGTACACCGCGGGCACCACATACCCAACTACACTGCGGGCACCACATACCCAAGTACACCGTGGGCATCACATACCCTAGTACACCGCGGGCACCACATACCCATGTACACTTGGGTATGTGATGCCCGCGGTGTACTTGGGTATGTGGTGCCCGTGGTGCACTAGGGTATGTGGTGCCCGCAGTGTACTAGGGTATGTTGTGCCCGCGGTGTAGTTAGGTATGTGGTGCCCGCGGTGTACTAGGGTATGTGGTGCCCGCGGTGTAGTTGGGTATGTGATGCCCGCGGTGTACGAGGGTACGTGATGCCACCGGTGTACTGGGGTATGTGGTGCCCGCGGTATACTTGGATATGTGGTGCCCGCGGTGTACCAGGGTATGTGGTGCCCGTGGTGTACAGGGGTATGTGGTGCCCGCGGTGTACTAGGGTATGAGGTGCCCGCGGTGTAGTTGGGTATTGGTATGTGATGCCCGCGGTGTACTAGGGTATGTGATGCCCACGGTGTAGTTGGGTATGTGGTGCCCGCGGTGTACTAGGGTATGTGGTGCCCGCGGTATACTAGGGTATGTGGTGCCCTACACCGCGGGCACCACATACCCAACTACACTGCGGGCACCACATACCCAAGTACACCGCGGGCACCACATACCCTAGTGCACCACATACCCTAGTACACAGCGGGCACCACATACCCAACTACACCGCGGGCACCACATACCCTGGCACCACATACCCTAGTGCACCACGGGCACCACATACCCTAGTACACTGCGGGCACCACATACCCAACTACACCGCGGGCACCACATACCCACACCGCGGGCACCACATACCCAAGTATACCGCGGGCACATACTTGGGGGTGTACTAGGGTATGTGGTGCCCGCGGTGTACTAGGGTATGTGATGCCCGCAGTGTAGTTGGGTATGTGGTGCCCGCGGTGTATTTGGGTATGTGGTGCCCGCGGTGTAGTTGGGTATGTGATGCCCGCGGTGTAGTTGGGTATGTGGTGCCCGCAGTGTACATGGGTATGTGGTGCCCGTGGTGCACTAGGGTATGTGGTGCCCGCGGTGTAGTTGGGTATGTGATGCCCGCGGTGTAGTTGGGTATGCGGTGCCCGCGGTGTAGTTAGGGCAGTGTACTTGGGTATGTGGTGCCCGTGGTGTACTAGGGTATGTGATGCCCACGGTGTAGTTGGGTATGTGGTGCCCGCGGTGTACTAGGGTATGTGATGCCCGTTGTGTACTAGGGTATGGTGTACTAGGGTATGTGGTGCCCGCGGTGTAGTTAGGTATGTGATGACCGCGGTGTAGTTGGGTATGTGATGCCCGCGGTATACTTGGGTATGTGGTGCCCGTGGTGCACTAGAGTATGTGGTGCGGTATGTGATGCCCGCGGTATACTGGGGTATGTGGTGCGGGGTATGTGGTGCCCGCGGTGTACTTGTATGTGATGCCCGCGGTGTACTTGGGTATGTGGTGCCCGCGGTGTAGTTGGGTATGTGATGCCCGCGGTGTAGTTGGGTATGTGGTGCCCGCAGTGTACATGGGTATGTGGTGCCCGCGGTGTAGTTGGGTATGTGGTGCTCGGGCATCACATACCCAACTACACTGCGGGCACCACATACCCATGTACACCGCGGGCACCACATACCCAACTTCACCGCGGGCACCACATACCCAACTACACTGCGGGCACCACATACCCTAGTACATAGGGTATGTGATGCCCGCGGTGTAGTTGGGTATGTGGTGCCCGCGGTGTACTAGGGTATGTGGTGCCCGCGGTGTACTAGGGTATGTGATGCCCGCGGTGTACTAGGGTATGTGATGCCCGCGGTGTAGTTGGGTATGTGGTGCCCGCGGTGTACTAGGGTATGTGATGCCCGCGGTCATCACATACCCAACTACACTGCGGGCACCACATACCCAACTACACCGCGGGCACCACATACCCAAGTACACCGCGGGCATCACATACCCTAGTACACCGCGGGCATCACATACCCAAGTACACCGCGAACATCACATACGGTGTAGTTTGGGTATGTGATGCCCGCGGTGTACTAGGGTATGTGATGCCCGCGGTGTACTAGGGTATGTGATGCCCGCGGTGTACTAGGGTATGTGGTGCCCGCGGTGTAGTTGGGTATGTGGTACCACATACCCATGTATACCACCCAACTACACCGCGGGCACCACATACCCTAGTACGTACTAGGGTATGTGGTGCCCGCGGTGTAGTTGGGTATGTGATGCCCGCGGTGTCCTTGGGTATGTGGTGCCCGTACACCACGGGCACATACCCAACTACACCGCGGGCACCACATACCCAACTACACCGCGGGCATCACATACCCAAACTACACCGTATGTGATGTTCGCGGTGTACTTGGGTATGTGATGCCCGCGGTGTACTAGGGTATGTGGTGCCCGCGGTGTAGTTGGGTATGTGATGCCCGCGGTGTACTAGGGTATGTGGTGCCCGCGGTGTACTAGGGTATGTGGTGCCCGCGGTGTACTAGGGTATGTAGTGCCCGCGGTGTACGAGGGTATGTGGTGCCCGTGGTGCACTAGGGTATGTGGTGCCCGCGGTGTAGTAGGGGGGCACCACATACCCATGTACACAGCGGGCACCTCATACCCAACTACACTGCGGGCACCACATACCCAACTACACCGCGGGCACCACATACCCTAGTACACCGCGGGCATCACATACCCTAGTACCACATACCCAACTACACCGCGGGCACCACATACCCAACTACACCGCGGGCATCTCTTACCCTAGTACACCGCGGGCACCACATACCCTAGTACACCGCGGGCACCACATACCCTAGTATACCGCGGGCACCACATACCCCAGTATACCGCGGGCATCACATACCCAACTACACCGCGGGCATCACATACCCTCGTACACCGCGGGCACCACATACCCTAGTACCCCCTCGTACACCGCGGGCACCACATACCCAACTACACCACGGGCATCACATACCCTAGTACACCGCGGGCACGGTATACTAGGGTATGTGGTGCCCGCTGTGTACTAGGGTATGTGGTGCCCGCGGTGTACTAGGGTATGTGGTGCCCGCGGTGTACTAGGGTATGTGATGCCCGCGGTGTAGTTGGGTATGTGGTGCCCGCGGTGTACTAGGGTATGTGGTGCCCGCGGTGTACCAGGGTATGTGGTGCCCACGGTATACTTGGGTATGTGATGCCCGCGGTGTACTTGGGTATGTGGTGCCCGCGGTATACTAGGGTATGTGATGCCCGCGGTGTAGTTGGGTATGTGGTGCCCGCGGTGTACTAGGGTATGTAATGCCCGCGATGTAGTTGGGTATGTGATGCCCGAGGTGTACTAGGGTATGTGATGCCCGCGGTGTAGTTGGGTATGTGGTGCCCGCGGTGTACTAGGGTATGTGGTACACCGCGGGCATCACATACCCAACTACACCGCGGGCACCACATACCCTAGTACACTGCGGGCATCACATACCCTAGTACACCGCGGGCACCACATACCCAAGTACACCGCGGGGTAGTTGGGTATGTGATGCCCGCGGTGTACTAGGGTATGTGGTGCCCGCGGTGTACTAGGGTATGTGGTGCCCGCGGTGTAGTTGGGTATGTGGTGCCCGCGGGCATCACATACCCTAGTAAACCAAGGGCACCACATACCCAACTACACCGCGGGCACCACATACCCTAGTACACCGCGGTGTACTAGGGTATGTGGTGCCCGCGGTGTACTAGGGTATGTGATGCCCGCGGTGTACTAGGGTATGTGATGCCCGCGGTATACTTGGGTATGTGGTGCCCGCGGTGTACTAGGGTATGTGGTGCCCGCGGTGTACGAGGGTATGTGATGCCCGCGGTGTACTAGGGTATGTGGTGCCCGCGGTGTACTAGGGTATGTGATGCCCGCGGTGTACTAGGGTATGTGATGCCCACGGTGTAGTTGGGTATGTGGTGCCCGCGGTGTACTAGGGTATGTGGTGCCCGCGGTGTAGTTGGGAATGTGATGCCCGCGGTATACTAGGGTATGTGGTGCCCGCGGTGTAGTTGGGTATGTGGTGCCCGCAGTGTACATGGGTATGTGGTGCCCGTGGTGCACTAGGGTATGTGGTGCATGTGATGCCCGCGGTATACTTGGGTATGTGGTGCCCGCGGTGTACTAGGGTATGTGATGCCCGCGGTGTACTAGGGTATGTGGTGCCCGCGGTGTAGTTGGGTACCGCTAGTACACCGCGAGCATCACATACTCTAAACACCGCGGGCATCATATACCCTAGTACACCGCGGGCACCACACCCTAGTATACCGCGGGCATTACATACCCAACTACACCGCGGGCATCTCTTACCCTAGTACACCGCGGGCACCACATACCCTAGTACACCGCGGGCACCACATACCCTAGTACATATGTGGTGCCCGCGGTGTACTAGGGTATGTGGTGCCCGCGGTGTACTAGGGTATGTGGTGCCCGCGGTGTACTAGGGTATGTGGTGCCCGCGGTGTACTAGGGTATGTGGTGCCCGCGGTATACTTGGGTATGTGATGCCCGCGGTGTACTAGGGTATGTGATGCCCGCGGTGTAGTTGGGTATGTGGTGCCCGCGGTGTACTAGGGTATGTGGTGCCCGCAGTGTACATGGGTATGTGGTGCCCGCGGTGTAGTTGGGTATGTGATGCCCGAGGTGTACGGGTATGTGGTGCCCGCGGTGTACTAGGGTATGTGGTGCCCGCGGTGTACTAGGGTATGTGGTGCCCACGGTGTACTAGGGTATGTGTAGCCCGCGGTGTACTTGGGTATGTGGTGCCCGCGGTGTACTAGGGTATGTGGTGCCCGTGGTGTAGTTGGGTATGTGATGCCCGCGGTGTACTTGGGTATGTGATGCCCGCGGTGCACTAGGGTATGTGGTGCCCGCGGTGTACTAGGGTATGTGGTGCCCGCGGTGTACTAGGGTATGTGGTGCCCGCGGTGTAGTATACCGTGGGCATCACATACCCAAGTACATCGCGGGCATCACATACCCAATTACACCGCGGGCATCACATACCCTAGTACACCGCGGGCACCACATACCCTAGTACACCGCGGGCACCACATACCCAAGTACACCTCGGGCATCACATACCCTAGTACACCGCGGGCACCACATACCCAACTACACTGCGGGCACCACATATCCAAGTATACCGCGGGCATCACATACCCAACTACACCGCGGGCACCACATACCCAAGTATACCGCGGGCATCACATACCCAAGTATACCGCGGGCACCACATACCCTAGTACACCGCGGGCACCTCATACCCTAGCACACCGCGGGCATCACATACCCAAATACACCGCGGGCACCACATACCCAAGTCCCATGTACACTGCGGGCATCACATACCCTAGTACACCGCGGGCACCACATATCCAAGTATACCGCGGGCATCACATACCCAACTACACTGCGGGCACCACATACCCAAGTATACCGCGGGCATCACATACCCAAGTACACCGCGGGCACCACATACCCTAGTACACCGCGGGCACCTCATACCCTAGCACACCGCGGGCATCACATACCCAAATACACCGCGGGCACCACATACCCAAGTCCCATGTACACTGCGGGCATCACATACCCTAGTACACCGCGGGCACCACATACCCAAGTACACCTCGGGCATCACATACCCAACTACACCGCGGGCTTCACAAAGTACACCGCGGTCATCTCATACCCTAGTATACCGTGGGCATCACATACCCAGGTACATCGCGGGCATCACATACCCAATTACATCGCGGGCATCATATACCCTAGTACACCTCGGGCATCACATACCCAACTACACCGCGGGCACCACATACCCAAGTACACCGCGGGCATCACATACCCAACTACACCGCGGGCACCACATACCCTAGTACACCGCGGGCACCACATACCCAAGTACACCTCGGGCATCACATACCCAACTACACCGCGGGCACCACATACCCTAGTACACTGCGGGCATCACATACCCTAGTACACCGCGGGCACCACATACCCTAGTGCACCGCGGGCATCACATACCCTAGTACACCGCGGGCACCACATACCCTATACACCGCATGCACCACATACCCTAGTATACCGCGGGCACCACATACCCTAGTACACCGCGGGCATCACATACCCAACTTCACCGCGGGCACCACATACCCAACTACACCGCGGGCATCACATACCCAACTACACCGCGGGCACCACATACCCTAGTACACCGCGGGCACCACATACCCTAGTACACTGCGGGCACCACATACCCTAGTACACCGCGGGCACCACATACCCAATGACACCGCGGGCATCACATACCCAACTACACCGCGGGCATCACAAAGTACACCGCGGTCATCTCATACCCTAGTATACCGTGGGCATCACATACCCAAGTACATCGCGGGCATCACATACCCAATTACACCGCGGGCATCATATACCCTAGTACACCTCGGGCATCACATACCTAACTACACCGCGGGCACCACATACCCTAGTACACCGCGGGCATCACATACCCAACTACACCGCGGGCACCACATACCCAAGTATACCGCGGGCACCACATACCCAAGAACACCGCGGTCATCTCATACCCTAGTATACCGTGGGCCTCACATACCCAAGTACATCGCGGGCATCACATACCCTAGTACACCGGGGGCATCACATACCCAACTACACCGCGGGCATCACATACCCGAGTACACTTCGGGCACCAAATACCCTAGTACACCGCGGGCACCACATACCCAATGACACCGCGGGCATCACATACCCAACTACACCGCGGGCATCACAAAGTACACCGTGGTCATCTCATACCCTAGTATACCGTGGGCATCACATACCCAAGTACATCGCGGGCACCACATACCCAAGTACACCGCGGGCATCACATACCCAACTACACCGCGGGCACCACATACCCTAGTACACCGCGGGCACCACATACCCAAGTACACCTCGGGCATCACATACCCAAGTACACCGCGGGCACCACATACCCTACTACACTGCGGGCATCACATACCCTAGTACACCGCGGGCACCACATACCCTAGTGCACCGCGGGCATCACATACCCTAGTGCACCGCGGGCATCACATACCCTAGTACACCGCGGGCATTACATACCCAAGTACACCTCGGGCATCACATACCCAACTACATCGCGGGCACCACATACCCAAGTACATCGCGGGCACCACATACCCAAGTACACCGCGGGCATCTTATACCCAACTACACCGCGGGCACCACATACCCTAGTACACCGCGGGCACCACATACCCAAGTACACCTCGGGCATCACATACCCAACTACACCGCGGGCACCACATACCCTAGTACACTGCGGGCATCACATACCCTAGTACACCGCGGGCACCACATACCCTAGTGCACCGCGGGCATCACATACCCTAGTGCACCGCGGGCATCACATACCCTAGTACACCGCGGGCACCACATACCCTATACACCGCATGCACCACATACCCTAGTATACCGCGGGCACCACATACCCTAGTACACCGCGGGCATCACATAACTAACTACACCGCGGGCACCACATACCCTAGTATACCGCGGGCACCACATACCCAACTACACCGCGGGCATCACATACCCAACTACACCGCGGGCACCACATACCCTAGTAAACCGCGGGCACCACATACCCAAATACACCTCGGGCATCATATACCCAACTACACCGCGGGCACCACATACCCTAGTACACTGCGGGCACCACATACCCTAGTACACCGCGGGCACCACATACCCAATGACACCGCGGGCATCACATACCCAACTACACCGCGGGCATCACAAAGTACACCGCGGTCATCTCATACCCTAGTATACCGTGGGCATCACATACCCAAGTACATCGCGGGCATCACATACCCAATTACACCGCGGGCATCATATACCCTAGTACACCTCGGGCATCACATACCCAACTACACCGCGGGCACCACATACCCTAGTACACCGCGGGCATCACATACTTAACTACACCTTGGGCACCACATACCCTAGTACACCGCGGGCACCACATACCCAATGACACCGCGGGCATCACATACCCAACTACACCGCGGGCATCACAAAGTACACCGCGGTCATCTCATACCCTAGTATACCGTGGGCATCACATACCCAAGTACATCGCGGGCATCACATACCCAATTACACCGCGGGCATCATATACCCAAGTACACCTCGGGCATCACATACTTAACTACACCGCGGGCACCACATACCTTAGTACACCGCGGGCATCACATACCCAACTACACCGCGGGCACCACATACCCTAGTACACCGCGGGCACCACATACCCAAGTACACCTCGGGCATCACATACCCAAGTCCCATGTACACTGCGGGCATCACATACCCTAGTACACCGCGGGCACCACATACCCAAGTACACCTCGGGCATCACATACCCAACTACACCGCGGGCATCACAAAGTACACCGCGGTCATCACATACCCTAGTATACCGTCGGCATCACATACCCAAGTACATCGCGGGCATCACATACCCAATTACACCGCGGGCATCATATACCCTAGTACACCGGGGGCATCACATACCCAACTACACCGCGGGACCCCATACCCAAGTACACCGCGGGCATCACATACCCAACTACACCGCGGGCACCACATACCCTAGTACACCGCGGGCACCACATACCCAAGTACACCGCGGGCATCACATACCCGAGTACACTGCGGGCACCAAATAACCTAGGTCACCGAGGGCATCACATACCCAAGTACATCGCGGGCATCACATACCCAATTACACCGCGGTCATCTCATACCCTAGTATACCGTGGGCATCACATACCCAAGTACATCGCGGGCATCACATACCCTAGTACACCTCGGGCATCACATACCCAACTACACCGCGGGCACCACATACCCTAGTACACCGCGGGCATCACATACCCAACTACACCGCGGGCACCACATACCCTAGTATACCGCGGGCATCACATACCTTACTACACCGCGGGCACCACATACCCTAGTACACCGCGGGCATCACATACCCAACTACACCGCAGGTACCACATACCCTAGTGCACCGCGGGCATCACATACCCTAGTACACCGCGGGCACCACATACCCTAGTACACCGCGGGCATCACATACCCTAGTATACCGCGGGCATCACATACCCTAGTACACCGCGGGCACCACATACCCAACTACACTGCGGGCACCTCATACCCAAGTATACCGCGGGCATCACATACCCAACTACACTGCGGGCACCACATACCCAAGTATACCGCGGGCATCACATACCCAAGTACACCGCGGGCACCACATACCCTAGTACACTGCGGGCACCACATACCCTAGTACACCGCGGCATCACATACCCTAGTACACCACATACCCAAGTATACCGCGGGCACCACATACCCAAGTATACCGCGGGCACCACATACCCTAGTACACCGCGGGCTACACATACCCAACAACACCGCGGGCACCACATACCCAAGTATACCGTGGGCACCTCATACCCTAGCACACCGCGGGCATCACATACCCAAATACACCGCGGGCACCACATACCCAAGTCCCATGTACACTGCGGGCATCACATACCCTAGTACACCGCGGGCACCACATACCCAAGTACACCTCGGGCATCACATTCCCAACTACACCGCGGGCATCACAAAGTACACCGCGGTCATCTCATACCCTAGTATACCGTGGGCATCACATACCCAAGTACATCGCGGGCATCACATACCCAATTACATCGCGGGCATCATATACCCTAGTACACCTCGGGCATCACATACCCAACTACACCGCGGGCACCACATACCCAAGTACACCGCGGGCATCACATACCCAACTACACCGCGGGCACCACATACCCTAGTACACCGCGGGCACCACATACCCAAGTACACCTCGGGCATCACATACCCAACTACACCGCGGGCACCACATACCCTAGTACACCGCGGGCACCACATACCCTAGTGCACCGCGGGCATCACATACCCTAGTACACCGCGGGCACCACATACCCTATACACCGCATGCACCACATACCCTAGTATACCTCGGGCATCACATACCTAACTAGACCGCGGGCACCACATACCCTAGTACACCGCGGGCATCACATACCCAACTACACCGCGGGCACCACATACCCAAGTATACCGCGGGCATCACATACCCAACTACACTGCGGGCACCACATACCCAAGTATACCGCGGGCATCACATACCCAAGTACACCGCGGGCACCACATACCCTAGTACACTGCGGGCACCACATACCCTAGTACACCGCGGCATCACATACCCTAGTACACCACATACCCAAGTATACCGCGGGCACCACATACCCAAGTATACCGCGGGCACCACATACCCTAGTACACCGCGGGCATCACATACCCAACTACACCACGGGCACCACATACCCTAGTACACCACGGGCACCACATACCCTAGTACACCGCGGTCATCTCATACCCTAGTATACCGTGGGCATCACATACCCAAGTACATCGCGGGCATCACATACCCAATTACATCGCGGGCATCATATACCCTAGTACACCTCGGGCATCACATACCCAACTACACCGCGGGCACCACATACCCTAGTACACCGCGGGCACCACATACCCAAGTACACCTCGGGCATCATATACCCAACTACACCGCGGGCACCACATACCCTAGTACACTGCGGGCACCACATACCCTAGTACACCGCGGGCACCACATACCCAATGACACCGCGGGCATCACATACCCAACTACACCGCGGGCATCACAAAGTACACCGCGGTCATCTCATACCCTAGTATACCGTGGGCATCACATACCCAAGTACATCGCGGGCATCACATACCCAATTACACCGCGGGCATCATATACCCTAGTACACCTCGGGCATCACATACCTAACTACACCGCGGGCACCACATACCCTAGTACACCGCGGGCATCACATACCCAACTACACCGCGGGCACCACATACCCAAGTATACCGTAGGCACCTCATACCCTAGCACACCGCGGGCATCACATACCCAAATACACCGCGGGCACCACATACCCAAGTCCCATGTACACTGCGGGCATCACATACCCTAGTACACCGCGGGCACCACATACCCAAGTACACCTCGGGCATCACATAACCAACTACACCGCGGGCATCGCAAAGTACACCGCGGTCATCTCATACCCTAGTATACCGTGGGCATCACATACCCAAGTACATCGCGGGCATCACATACCCAATTACATCGCGGGCATCATATACCCTAGTACACCTCGGGCATCACATACCCAACTACACCGCGGGCACCACATACCCAAGTACACCGCGGGCATCACATACCCAGCTACACCGCGGGCACCACATACCCTAGTATATCGCGGGCACCACATACCCAAGTACACCTCAGGCATCACATACCCAACTACACCGCGGGCACCACATACCCTAGTACACCGCAGGCACCACATACCCAATGACACCGCGGGCATCTCATACCCAACTACACCGCGGGCATCACAAAGTACACCGCGGTCATCTCATACCCTAGTATACCGTGGGCATCACATACCCAAGTACATCGCGGGCATCACATACCCAATTACACCGCGGGCATCATATACCCTAGTGCACCGCGGGCATCACATACCCTAGTACACCGCGGGCACCACATACCCTAATACACCGCGGGCACCACATACCCAACTACACTGCGGGCACCACATACCCAAGTATACCGCGGGCATCACATACCCAACTACACTGCGGGCACCACATACCCAAGTATACCGCGGGCATCACATACCCAAGTACACCGCGGGCACCACATACCCTAGTACACTGCGGGCACCACATACCCTAGTACACCGCGGCATCACATACCCTAGTACACAACATACCCAAGTATACCGCGGGCACCACATACCCAAGTATACCGCGGGCACCACATACCCTAGTACACCGCGGGCATCACATACCCAACAACACCGCGGGCACCACATACCCAAGTATACCGTGGGCACCTCATACCCTAGCACACCGCGGGCATCACATACCCAAATACACCGCGGGCACCACATACCCAAGTCCCATGTACACTGCGGGCATCACATACCCTAGTACACCGCGGGCACCACATACCCAAGTACACCTCGGGCATCACATACCCAACTACACCGCGGGCATCACAAAGTACACCGCGGTCATCTCATACCCTAGTATACCGTGGGCATCACATACCCAAGTACATCGCGGGCATCACATACCCAATTACATCGCGGGCATCATATACCCTAGTACACCTCGGGCATCACATAACCAACTACACCGCGGGCACCACATACCCAAGTACACCGCGGGCATCACATACCCAACTACACCGCGGGCACCACATACCCTAGTACACCGCGGGCACCACATACCCAAGTACACCTCGGGCATCACATACCCAACTACACCGCGGGCACCACATACCCTAGTACACTGCGGGCATCACATACCCTAGTACACCGCGGGCACCACATACCCTAGTGCACAGCGGGCATCACATACCCTAGTACACCGCGGGCACCACATACCCTATACACCGCATGCACCACATACCCTAGTATACCGCGGGCACCACATACCCTAGTACACCGCGGGCATCACATAACTAACTACACCGCGGGCACTACATACCCAACTACACCGCGGGCATCACATACCCAACTACACCGCGGGCACCACATACCCTAGTACACCGCGGGCACCACATACCCAAGTACACCTCGGGCATCATATACCCAACTACACCGCGGGCACCACATACCCTGGGACACTGCGGGCACCACATACCCTAGTACACCGCGGGCACCACATACCCAATGACACCGCGGGCATCACATACCCAACTACACCGCGGGCATCACAAAGTACACCGCGGTCATCTCATACCCTAGTATACCGTGGGCATCACATACCCAAGTACATCGCGGGCATCACATACCCAATTACACCGCGGGCATCACATACCCTAGTACACCGCGGGCACCACATACCCTAATACACCGCGGGCACCACATACCCTAGTATACCGCGGGCATCACATACCCTAGTACACCGCGGGCACCACATACCCAACTACACTGCGGGCACCACATATCCAAGTATACCGCGGGCATCACATACCCAACTACACTGCGGGCACCACATACCCAAGTATACCGCGGGCATCACATACCCAAGTACACCGCGGGCACCACATACCCTAGTACACTGCGGGCACCTCATACCCTAGCACACCGCGGGCATCACATACCCAAATACACCGCGGGCACCACATACCCAAGTCCCATGTACACTGCGGGCATCACATACCCTAGTACACCGCGGGCACCACATATCCAAGTATACCGCGGGCATCACATACCCAAGTCCCATGTACACTGCGGGCATCACATACCCTAGTACACCGCGGGCACCACATACCCAAGTACACCTCGGGCATCACATACCCAACTACACCGCGGGCATCACAAAGTACACCGCGGTCATCTCATACCCTAGTATACCGTGGGCATCACATACCCAAGTACATCGCGGGCATCACATACCCAATTACATCGCGGGCATCATATACCCTAGTACACCTCGGGCATCACATAACCAACTACACCGCGGGCACCACATACCCAAGTACACCGCGGGCATCACATACCCAACTACACCGCGGGCACCACATACCCTAGTACACCGCGGGCACCACATACCCAAGTACACCTCGGGCATCACATACCCAACTACACCGCGGGCACCACATACCCTAGTACACTGCGGGCATCACATACCCTAGTACACCGCGGGCACCACATACCCTAGTGCACAGCGGGCATCACATACCCTAGTACACCGCGGGCACCACATACCCTATACACCGCATGCACCACATACCCTAGTATACCGCGGGCACCACATACCCTAGTACACCGCGGGCATCACATAACTAACTACACCGCGGGCACTACATACCCAACTACACCGCGGGCATCACATACCCAACTACACCGCGGGCACCACATACCCTAGTACACCGCGGGCACCACATACCCAAGTACACCTCGGGCATCATATACCCAACTACACCGCGGGCACCACATACCCTGGGACACTGCGGGCACCACATACCCTAGTACACCGCGGGCACCACATACCCAATGACACCGCGGGCATCACATACCCAACTACACCGCGGGCATCACAAAGTACACCGCGGTCATCTCATACCCTAGTATACCGTGGGCATCACATACCCAAGTACATCGCGGGCATCACATACCCAATTACACCGCGGGCATCACATACCCTAGTACACCGCGGGCACCACATACCCTAATACACCGCGGGCACCACATACCCTAGTATACCGCGGGCATCACATACCCTAGTACACCGCGGGCACCACATACCCAACTACACTGCGGGCACCACATATCCAAGTATACCGCGGGCATCACATACCCAACTACACTGCGGGCACCACATACCCAAGTATACCGCGGGCATCACATACCCAAGTACACCGCGGGCACCACATACCCTAGTACACCGCGGGCACCTCATACCCTAGCACACCGCGGGCATCACATACCCAAATACACCGCGGGCACCACATACCCAAGTCCCATGTACACTGCGGGCATCACATACCCTAGTACACCGCGGGCACCACATATCCAAGTATACCGCGGGCATCACATACCCAACTACACTGCGGGCACCACATACCCAAGTATACCGCGGGCATCACATACCCAAGTACACCGCGGGCACCACATACCCTAGTACACTGCGGGCACCTCATACCCTAGCACACCGCGGGCATCACATACCCAAATACACCGCGGGCACCACATACCCAAGTCCCATGTACACTGCGGGCATCACATACCCTAGTACACCGCGGGCACCACATACCCAAGTACACCTCGGGCATCACATACCCAACTACACCGCGGGCTTCACAAAGTACACCGCGGTCATCTCATACCCTAGTATACCGTGGGCATCACATACCCAGGTACATCGCGGGCATCACATACCCAATTACATCGCGGGCATCATATACCCTAGTACACCTCGGGCATCACATACCCAACTACACCGCGGGCACCACATACCCAAGTACACCGCGGGCATCACATACCCAACTACACCGCGGGCACCACATACCCTAGTACACCGCGGGCACCACATACCCAAGTACACCTCGGGCATCACATACCCAACTACACCGCGGGCACCACATACCCTAGTACACCGCGGGCATCACATACCCTAGTACACCGCGGGCACCACATACCCTAGTGCACCGCGGGCATCACATACCCTAGTACACCGCGGGCACCACATACCCTATACACCGCATGCACCACATACCCTAGTATACCGCGGGCACCACATACCCTAGTACACCGCGGGCATCACATAACTAACTTCACCGCGGGCACCACATACCCAACTACACCGCGGGCATCACATACCCAACTACACCGCGGGCACCACATACCCTAGTACACCGCGGGCACCACATACCCTAGTACACTGCGGGCACCACATACCCTAGTACACCGCGGGCACCACATACCCAATGACACCGCGGGCATCACATACCCAACTACACCGCGGGCATCACAAAGTACACCGCGGTCATCTCATACCCTAGTATACCGTGGGCATCACATACCCAAGTACATCGCGGGCATCACATACCCAATTACACCGCGGGCATCATATACCCTAGTACACCTCGGGCATCACATACCTAACTACACCGCGGGCACCACATACCCTAGTACACCGCGGGCATCACATACCCAACTACACCGCGGGCACCACATACCCAAGTATACCGCGGGCACCACATACCCAAGAACACCGCGGTCATCTCATACCCTAGTATACCGTGGGCCTCACATACCCAAGTACATCGCGGGCATCACATACCCTAGTACACCGGGGGCATCACATACCCAACTACACCGCGGGCATCACATACCCGAGTACACTTCGGGCACCAAATACCCTAGTACACCGCGGGCACCACATACCCAATGACACCGCGGGCATCACATACCCAACTACACCGCGGGCATCACAAAGTACACCGTGGTCATCTCATACCCTAGTATACCGTGGGCATCACATACCCAAGTACATCGCGGGCACCACATACCCAAGTACACCGCGGGCATCACATACCCAACTACACCGCGGGCACCACATACCCTAGTACACCGCGGGCACCACATACCCAAGTACACTTCGGGCATCACATACCCAAGTACACCGCGGGCACCACATACCCTAGTACACTGCGGGCATCACATACCCTAGTACACCGCGGGCACCACATACCCTAGTGCACCGCGGGCATCACATACCCTAGTGCACCGCGGGCATCACATACCCTAGTACACCGCGGGCATTACATACCCAAGTACACCTCGGGCATCACATACCCAACTACATCGCGGGCACCACATACCCAAGTACATCGCGGGCACCACATACCCAAGTACACCGCGGGCATCACATACCCAACTACACCGCGGGCACCACATACCCTAGTACACCGCGGGCACCACATACCCAAGTACACCTCGGGCATCACATACCCAACTACACCGCGGGCACCACATACCCTAGTACACTGCGGGCATCACATACCCTAGTACACCGCGGGCACCACATACCCTAGTGCACCGCGGGCATCACATACCCTAGTGCACCGCGGGCATCACATACCCTAGTACACCGCGGGCACCACATACCCTATACACCGCATGCACCACATACCCTAGTATACCGCGGGCACCACATACCCTAGTACACCGCGGGCATCACATAACTAACTACACCGCGGGCACCACATACCCTAGTATACCGCGGGCACCACATACCCAACTACACCGCGGGCATCACATACCCAACTACACCGCGGGCACCACATACCCTAGTAAACCGCGGGCACCACATACCCAAATACACCTCGGGCATCATATACCCAACTACACCGCGGGCACCACATACCCTAGTACACTGCGGGCACCACATACCCTAGTACACCGCGGGCACCACATACCCAATGACACCGCGGGCATCACATACCCAACTACACCGCGGGCATCACAAAGTACACCGCGGTCATCTCATACCCTAGTATACCGTGGGCATCACATACCCAAGTACATCGCGGGCATCACATACCCAATTACACCGCGGGCATCATATACCCTAGTACACTTCGGGCATCACATACCCAACTACACCGCGGGCACCACATACCCTAGTACACCGCGGGCATCACATACTTAACTACACCTTGGGCACCACATACCCTAGTACACCGCGGGCACCACATACCCAATGACACCGCGGGCATCACATACCCAACTACACCGCGGGCATCACAAAGTACACCGCGGTCATCTCATACCCTAGTATACCGTGGGCATCACATACCCAAGTACATCGCGGGCATCACATACCCAATTACACCGCGGGCATCATATACCCAAGTACACCTCGGGCATCACATACTTAACTACACCGCGGGCACCACATACCTTAGTACACCGCGGGCATCACATACCCAACTACACCGCGGGCACCACATACCCTAGTACACCGCGGGCACCACATACCCAAGTACACCTCGGGCATCACATACCCAAGTCCCATGTACACTGCGGGCATCACATACCCTAGTACACCGCGGGCACCACATACCCAAGTACACCTCGGGCATCACATACCCAACTACACCGCGGGCATCACAAAGTACACCGCGGTCATCACATACCCTAGTATACCGTCGGCATCACATACCCAAGTACATCGCGGGCATCACATACCCAATTACACCGCGGGCATCATATACCCTAGTACACCGGGGGCATCACATACCCAACTACACCGCGGGACCCCATACCCAAGTACACCGCGGGCATCACATACCCAACTACACCGCGGGCACCACATACCCTAGTACACCGCGGGCACCACATACCCAAGTACACCGCGGGCATCACATACCCGAGTACACTGCGGGCACCAAATACCCTAGGTCACCGAGGGCATCACATACCCAAGTACATCGCGGGCATCACATACCCAATTACACCGCGGTCATCTCATACCCTAGTATACCGTGGGCATCACATACCCAAGTACATCGCGGGCATCACATACCCTAGTACACCTCGGGCATCACATACCCAACTACACCGCGGGCACCACATACCCTAGTACACCGCGGGCATCACATACCCAACTACACCGCGGGCACCACATACCCTAGTACACCGCGGGCATCACATACCTTACTACACCGCGGGCACCACATACCCTTGTACACCGCGGGCATCACATACCCAACTACACCGCAGGTACCACATACCCTAGTGCACCGCGGGCATCACATACCCTAGTACACCGCGGGCACCACATACCCTAATACACCGCGGGCACCACATACCCTAGTATACCGCGGGCATCACATACCCTAGTACACCGCGGGCACCACATACCCAACTACACTGCGGGCACCTCATACCCAAGTATACCGCGGGCATCACATACCCAACTACACTGCGGGCACCACATACCCAAGTATACCGCGGGCATCACATACCCAAGTACACCGCGGGCACCACATACCCTAGTACACTGCGGGCACCACATACCCTAGTACACCGCGGCATCACATACCCTAGTACACCACATACCCAAGTATACCGCGGGCACCACATACCCAAGTATACCGCGGGCACCACATACCCTAGTACACCGCGGGCTACACATACCCAACAACACCGCGGGCACCACATACCCAAGTATACCGTGGGCACCTCATACCCTAGCACACCGCGGGCATCACATACCCAAATACACCGCGGGCACCACATACCCAAGTCCCATGTACACTGCGGGCATCACATACCCTAGTACACCGCGGGCACCACATACCCAAGTACACCTCGGGCATCACATTCCCAACTACACCGCGGGCATCACAAAGTACACCGCGGTCATCTCATACCCTAGTATACCGTGGGCATCACATACCCAAGTACATCGCGGGCATCACATACCCAATTACATCGCGGGCATCATATACCCTAGTACACCTCGGGCATCACATACCCAACTACACCGCGGGCACCACATACCCAAGTACACCGCGGGCATCACATACCCAACTACACCGCGGGCACCACATACCCTAGTACACCGCGGGCACCACATACCCAAGTACACCTCGGGCATCACATACCCAACTACACCGCGGGCACCACATACCCTAGTACACTGCGGGCATCACATACCCTAGTACACCGCGGGCACCACATACCCTAGTGCACCGCGGGCATCACATACCCTAGTACACCGCGGGCACCACATACCCTATACACCGCATGCACCACATACCCTAGTATACCTCGGGCATCACATACCTAACTAGACCGCGGGCACCACATACCCTAGTACACCGCGGGCATCACATACCCAACTACACCGCGGGCACCACATACCCAAGTATACCGCGGGCATCACATACCCAACTACACTGCGGGCACCACATACCCAAGTATACCGCGGGCATCACATACCCAAGTACACCGCGGGCACCACATACCCTAGTACACTGCGGGCACCACATACCCTAGTACACCGCGGCATCACATACCCTAGTACACCACATACCCAAGTATACCGCGGGCACCACATACCCAAGTATACCGCGGGCACCACATACCCTAGTACATCGCGGGCATCACATACCCAATTACACCGCGGGCATCATATACCCTAGTACACCGGGGGCATCACATACCCAACTACACCGCGGGACCCCATACCCAAGTACACCGCGGGCATCACATACCCAACTACACCGCGGGCACCACATACCCTAGTACACCGCGGGCACCACATACCCAAGTACACCGCGGGCATCACATACCCGAGTACACTGCGGGCACCAAATACCCTAGTATACCGAAGGCATCACATACCCAAGTACATCGCGGGCATCACATACCCAATTACACCGCGGTCATCTCATACCCTAGTATACCGTGGGCATCACATACCCAAGTACATCGCGGGCATCACATACCCTAGTACACCTCGGGCACCACATACCCTAATACACCGCGGGCATTACATACCCTAGTACACCGCGGGCATCACATACCCTAGTACACCGCGGGCACCACATACCCAACTACACTGCGGGCACCTCATACCCAAGTATACCGCGGGCATCACATACCCAACTACACTGCGGGCACCACATACCCAAGTATACCGCGGGCATCACATACCCAAGTAAACCGCGGGCACCACATACCCTAGTACACTGCGGGCACCACATACCCTAGTACACCGCGGGCATCACATACGACCTCATGACGTGGACATCATGACGACCGATGTGGCGCGGTGGGCGATGGTCCGCCTGCGACGCGGAAGGTTGCGGGTTCGATTCCCGCCTTGGGATAAATGTTTGTACGATCTGCAAATATTTATTCCGGGTGTTCTGGGTATATTATATGTATAATAAAAAATATATATCTATGTAATGTATTGTATTAAGTATGTCAGTCTTCTAGTACCCATAACACAAGCTCTGCTTAGCTTGGGGCTAGATGATGTTGTGTGGAGTGTCCAGCGTTATTATTATTATTATTATTATTATACCCAACTACACCGCGGGCACCACATACCCAAGTATACCGCGGGCATCACATACCCAACTACACTGCGGGCACCACATACCCAAGTATACCGCGGGCATCACATACCCAAGTACACCGCGGGCACCACATACCCTAGTACACTGCGGGCACCACATACCCTAGTACACCGCGGCATCACATACCCTAGTACACCACATACCCAAGTATACCGCGGGCACCACATACCCAAGTATACCGCGGGCACCACATACCCTAGTACATCGCGGGCATCACATACCCAATTACACCGCGGGCATCATATACCCTAGTACACCGGGGGCATCACATACCCAACTACACCGCGGGACCCCATACCCAAGTACACCGCGGGCATCACATACCCAACTACACCGCGGGCACCACATACCCTAGTACACCGCGGGCACCACATACCCAAGTACACCGCGGGCATCACATACCCGAGTACACTGCGGGCACCAAATACCCTAGTACACCGAGGGCATCACATACCCAAGTACATCGCGGGCATCACATACCCAATTACACCGCGGTCATCTCATACCCTAGTATACCGTGAGCATCACATACCCAAGTACATCGCGGGCATCACATACCCTAGTACACCTCGGGCATCACATACCCAACTACACCGCGGGCACCACATACCCTAGTACACCGCGGGCATCACATACCCAACTACACCGCGGGCACCACATACCCTAGTACACCGCGGGCATCACATACCTTACTACACCGCGGGCACCACATACCCTAGTACACCGCGGGCATCACATACCCAACTACACCGCAGGTACCACATACCCTAGTGCACCGCGGGCATCACATACCCTAGTACACCGCGGGCACCACATACCCTAGTATACCGCGGGCATCACATACCCTAGTACACCGCGGGCACCACATACCCAACTACACTGCGGGCACCTCATACCCAAGTATACCGCGGGCATCACATACCCAACTACACTGCGGGCACCACATACCCAAGTATACCGCGGGCATCACATACCCAAGTAAACCGCGGGCACCACATACCCTAGTACACCGCGGGCACCACATACCCTAGTACACCGCGGCATCACATACCCTAGTACACCACATACCCAAGTATACCGCGGGCACCACATACCCAAGTATACTGCGGGCACCACATACCCAAGTATACCGCGGGCATCACATACCCAAGTACACCGCGGGCACCACATACCCTAGTACACTGCGGGCACCACATACCCTAGTACACCGCGGCATCACATACCCTAGTACACCACATACCCAAGTATACCGCGGGCACCACATACCCAAGTATACCGCGGGCACCACATACCCTAGTACATCGCGGGCATCACATACCCAATTACACCGCGGGCATCATATACCCTAGTACACCGGGGGCATCACATACCCAACTACACCGCGGGACCCCATACCCAAGTACACCGCGGGCATCACATACCCAACTACACCGCGGGCACCACATACCCTAGTACACCGCGGGCACCACATACCCAAGTACACCGCGGGCATCACATACCCGAGTACACCGCGGGCACCAAATACCCTAGTACACCGAGGGCATCACATACCCAAGTACATCGCGGGCATCACATACCCAATTACACCGCGGTCATCTCATACCCTAGTATACCGTGGGCATCACATACCCAAGTACATCGCGGGCATCACATACCCTAGTACACCTCGGGCACCACATACCCTAATACACCGCGGGCACCACATACCCTAGTACACCGCGGGCATCACATACCCTAGTACACCGCGGGCACCACATACCCAACTACACTGCGGGCACCTCATACCCAAGTATACCGCGGGCATCACATACCCAACTACACTGCGGGCACCACATACCCAAGTATACCGCGGGCATCACATACCCAAGTAAACCGCGGGCACCACATACCCTAGTACACTGCGGGCACCACATACCCTAGTACACCGCGGGCATCACATACCCAACTACACCGCGGGCACCACATACCCAAGTATACCGCGGGCATCACATACCCAACTACACTGCGGGCACCACATACCCAAGTATACCGCGGGCATCACATACCCAAGTACACCGCGGGCACCACATACCCTAGTACACTGCGGGCACCACATACCCTAGTACACCGCGGCATCACATACCCTAGTACACCACATACCCAAGTATACCGCGGGCACCACATACCCAAGTATACCGCGGGCACCACATACCCTAGTACATCGCGGGCATCACATACCCAATTACACCGCGGGCATCATATACCCTAGTACACCGGGGGCATCACATACCCAACTTCACCGCGGGACCCCATACCCAAGTACACCGCGGGCATCACATACCCAACTACACCGCGGGCACCACATACCCTAGTACACCGCGGGCACCACATACCCAAGTACACCGCGGGCATCACATACCCGAGTACACTGCGGGCACAAAATACCCTAGTACACCGAGGGCATCACATACCCAAGTACATCGCGGGCATCACATACCCAATTACACCGCGGTCATCTCATACCCTAGTATACCGTGGGCATCACATACCCAAGTACATCGCGGGCATCACATACCCTAGTACACCTCGGGCATCACATACCCAACTACACCGCGGGCACCACATACCCTAGTACACCGCGGGCATCACATACCCAACTACACCGCGGGCACCACATACCCTAGTACACCGCGGGCATCACATACCTTACTACACCGCGGGCACCACATACCCTAGTACACCGCGGGCATCACATACCCAACTACACCGCAGGTACCACATACCCTAGTGCACCGCGGGCATCACATACCCTAGTACACCGCGGGCACCACATACCCTAATACACCGCGGGCACCACATACCCTAGTATACCGCGGGCATCACATACCCTAGTACACCGCGGGCACCACATACCCAACTACACTGCGGGCACCTCATACCCAAGTATACCGCGGGCATCACATACCCAACTACACTGCGGGCACCACATACCCAAGTATACCGCGGGCATCACATACCCAAGTAAACCGCGGGCACCACATACCCTAGTACACTGCGGGCACCACATACCCTAGTACACCGCGGCATCACATACCCTAGTACACCACATACCCAAGTATACCGCGGGCACCACATACCCAAGTATACCGCGGGCACCACATACCCTAGTACACCGCGGGGATCACATACCCAACAACACCGCGGGCACCACATACCCAAGTATACCGTGGGCACCTCATACCCTAGCACACCGCGGGCATCACATACCCAAATACACCGCGGGCACCACATACCCAAGTCCCATGTACACCGCGGGCATCACATACCCAAGTACACCGCGGGCACCACATACCCAAGTACACCTCGGGCATCACATACCCAACTACACCGCGGGCATCACAAAGTACACCGCGGTCATCTCATACCCTAGTATACCGTGGGCATCACATACCCAAGTACATCGCGGGCATCACATACCCAATTACATCGCGGGCATCATATACCCTAGTACACCTCGGGCATCACATACCCAACTACACCGCGGGCACCACATACCCTAGTACACTGCGGGCATCACATACCCTAGTACACCGCGGGCACCACATACCCTAGTGCACCGCGGGCATCACATACCCTAGTACACCGCGGGCACCACATACCCTATACACCGCATGCACCACATACCCTAGTATACCGCGGGCACCACATACCCTAGTACACCGCGGGCATCACATAACTAACTACACCGCGGTCACCACATACCCAACTACACCGCGGGCATCACATACCCAACTACACCGCGGGCACCACATACCCTAGTACAACGCGGGCACCACATACCCAAGTACACCTCGGGCATCATAAACCCAACTACACCGCGGGCACCACATACCCTAGTACACTGCGGGCACCACATACCCTAGTACACCGCGGGCATCACATACCCAATGACACCGCGGGCATCACATACCCAACTACACCGCGGGCATCACAAAGTACACCGCGGTCATCTCATACCCTAGTATACCGTGGGCATCACATACCCAAGTACATCGCGGGCATCACATACCCAATTACACCGCGGGCATCATATACCCTAGTACACCTCGGGCATCACATACCTAACTAGACCGCGGGCATCACATACCCTAGTACACCGCGGGCATCACATACCCAACTACACCGCGGGCACCACATACCCAAGTATACCGCGGGCACCACATACCCAAGAACGTCGCGGTCATCTCATACCCTAGTATACCGTGGGCCTCACATACCCAAGTACATCGCGGGCATCACATACCCTAGTACACCGGGGGCATCACATACCCAACTACACCGCGGGCACCACATACCCTAGTACACTGCGGGCACTACATACCCTAGTACACCGCGGGCACCACATACCCAATGACACCGCGGGCATCACATACCCGAGTACACTGCGGGCACCAAATACCCTAGTACACCGAGGGCATCACATACCCAAGTACATCGCGGGCATCACATACCCAATTACACCGCAATCATCTCATACCCTAGTATACCGTGGGCATCACATACCCAAGTACATCGCGGGCATCACATACCCTAGTACACCTCGGGCATCACATACCCAACTACACCGCGGGCACCACATACCCTAGTACACCGCGGGCATCACATACCCAACTACACCGCGGGCACCACATACCCTAGTACACCGCGGGCATCACATACCTTACTACACCGCGGGCACCACATACCCTAGTACACCGCGGGCATCACATACCCAACTACACCGCAGGTACCACATACCCTAGTGCACCGCGGGCATCACATACCCTAGTACACCGCGGGCACCACATACCCTAATACACCGCGGGCACCACATACCCTAGTACATCGCGGGCACCACATACCCAAGTACACCGCGGGCATCACATACCCAACTACACCGCGGGCACCACATACCCTAGTACACCGCGGGCACCACATACCCAAGTACACCTCGGGCATCACATACCCAACTACACCGCGGGCACCACATACCCTAGTACACTGCGGGCATCACATACCCTAGTACACCGCGGGCACCACATACCCTAGTGCACCGCGGGCATCACATACCCTAGTGCACCGCGGGCATCACATACCCTAGTACACCGCGGGCACCACATACCCTATACACCGCATGCACCACATACCCTAGTATACCGCGGGCACCACATACCCTAGTACACCGCGGGCATCACATAACTAACTACACCGCGGGCACCACATACCCTAGTATACCGCGGGCACCACATACCCAACTACACCGCGGGCATCACATACCCAACTACACCGCGGGCACCACATACCCTAGTAAACCGCGGGCACCACATACCCAAATACACCTCGGGCATCATATACCCAACTACACCGCGGGCACCACATACCCTAGTACACTGCGGGCACCACATACCCTAGTACACCGCGGGCACCACATACCCAATGACACCGCGGGCATCACATACCCAACTACACCGCGGGCATCACAAAGTACACCGCGGTCATCTCATACCCTAGTATACCGTGGGCATCACATACCCAAGTACATCGCGGGCATCACATACCCAATTACACCGCGGGCATCATATACCCTAGTACACCTCGGGCATCACATACCCAACTACACCGCGGGCACCACATACCCTAGTACACCGCGGGCATCACATACTTAACTACACCTTGGGCACCACATACCCTAGTACACCGCGGGCACCACATACCCAATGACACCGCGGGCATCACATACCCAACTACACCGCGGGCATCACAAAGTACACCGCGGTCATCTCATACCCTAGTATACCGTGGGCATCACATACCCAAGTACATCGCGGGCATCACATACCCAATTACACCGCGGGCATCATATACCCAAGTACACCTCGGGCATCACATACTTAACTACACCGCGGGCACCACATACCTTAGTACACCGCGGGCATCACATACCCAACTACACCGCGGGCACCACATACCCTAGTACACCGCGGGCACCACATACCCAAGTACACCTCGGGCATCACATACCCAAGTCCCATGTACACTGCGGGCATCACATACCCTAGTACACCGCGGGCACCACATACCCAAGTACACCTCGGGCATCACATACCCAACTACACCGCGGGCATCACAAAGTACACCGCGGTCATCACATACCCTAGTATACCGTCGGCATCACATACCCAAGTACATCGCGGGCATCACATACCCAATTACACCGCGGGCATCATATACCCTAGTACACCGGGGGCATCACATACCCAACTACACCGCGGGACCCCATACCCAAGTACACCGCGGGCATCACATACCCAACTACACCGCGGGCACCACATACCCTAGTACACCGCGGGCACCACATACCCAAGTACACCGCGGGCATCACATACCCGAGTACACTGCGGGCACCAAATACCCTAGGTCACCGAGGGCATCACATACCCAAGTACATCGCGGGCATCACATACCCAATTACACCGCGGTCATCTCATACCCTAGTATACCGTGGGCATCACATACCCAAGTACATCGCGGGCATCACATACCCTAGTACACCTCGGGCATCACATACCCAACTACACCGCGGGCACCACATACCCTAGTACACCGCGGGCATCACATACCCAACTACACCGCGGGCACCACATACCCTAGTACATCGCGGGCATCACATACCTTACTACACCGCGGGCACCACATACCCTAGTACACCGCGGGCATCACATACCCAACTACACCGCAGGTACCACATACCCTAGTGCACCGCGGGCATCACATACCCTAGTACACCGCGGGCACCACATACCCTAATACACCGCGGGCACCACATACCCTAGTATACCGCGGGCATCACATACCCTAGTACACCGCGGGCACCACATACCCAACTACACTGCGGGCACCTCATACCCAAGTATACCGCGGGCATCACATACCCAACTACACTGCGGGCACCACATACCCAAGTATACCGCGGGCATCACATACCCAAGTACACCGCGGGCACCACATACCCTAGTACACTGCGGGCACCACATACCCTAGTACACCGCGGCATCACATACCCTAGTACACCACATACCCAAGTATACCGCGGGCACCACATACCCAAGTATACCGCGGGCACCACATACCCTAGTACACCGCGGGCTACACATACCCAACAACACCGCGGGCACCACATACCCAAGTATACCGTGGGCACCTCATACCCTAGCACACCGCGGGCATCACATACCCAAATACACCGCGGGCACCACATACCCAAGTACACCTCGGGCATCACATTCCCAACTACACCGCGGGCATCACAAAGTACACCGCGGTCATCTCATACCCTAGTATACCGTGGGCATCACATACCCAAGTACATCGCGGGCATCACATACCCAATTACATCGCGGGCATCATATACCCTAGTACACCTCGGGCATCACATACCCAACTACACCGCGGGCACCACATACCCAAGTACACCGCGGGCATCACATACCCAACTACACCGCGGGCACCACATACCCTAGTACACCGCGGGCACCACATACCCAAGTACACCTCGGGCATCACATACCCAACTACACCGCGGGCACCACATACCCTAGTACACTGCGGGCATCACATACCCTAGTACACCGCGGGCACCACATACCCTAGTGCACCGCGGGCATCACATACCCTAGTACACCGCGGGCACCACATACCCTATACACCGCATGCACCACATACCCTAGTATACCTCGGGCATCACATACCTAACTAGACCGCGGGCACCACATACCCTAGTACACCGCGGGCATCACATACCCAACTACACCGCGGGCACCACATACCCAAGTATACCGCGGGCATCACATACCCAACTACACTGCGGGCACCACATACCCAAGTATACCGCGGGCATCACATACCCAAGTACACCGCGGGCACCACATACCCTAGTACACTGCGGGCACCACATACCCTAGTACACCGCGGCATCACATACCCTAGTACACCACATACCCAAGTATACCGCGGGCACCACATACCCAAGTATACCGCGGGCACCACATACCCTAGTACATCGCGGGCATCACATACCCAATTACACCGCGGGCATCATATACCCTAGTACACCGGGGGCATCACATACCCAACTACACCGCGGGACCCCATACCCAAGTACACCGCGGGCATCACATACCCAACTACACCGCGGGCATCACATACCCTAGTACACCGCGGGCACCACATACCCAAGTACACCGCGGGCATCACATACCCGAGTACACTGCGGGCACCAAATACCCTAGTACACCGAAGGCATCACATACCCAAGTACATCGCGGGCATCACATACCCAATTACACCGCGGTCATCTCATACCCTGGTATACCGTGGGCATCACATACCCAAGTACATCGCGGGCATCACATACCCTAGTACACCTCGGGCACCACATACCCTAATACACCGCGGGCACCACATACCCTAGTACACCGCGGGCATCACATACCCTAGTACACCGCGGGCACCACATACCCAACTACACTGCGGGCACCTCATACCCAAGTATACCGCGGGCATCACATACCCAACTACACTGCGGGCACCACATACCCAAGTATACCGCGGGCATCACATACCCAAGTAAACCGCGGGCACCACATACCCTAGTACACTGCGGGCACCACATACCCTAGTACACCGCGGGCATCACATACCCAACTACACCGCGGGCACCACATACCCAAGTATACCGCGGGCATCACATACCCAACTACACTGCGGGCACCACATACCCAAGTATACCGCGGGCATCACATACCCAAGTACACCGCGGGCACCACATACCCTAGTACACTGCGGGCACCACATACCCTAGTACACCGCGGCATCACATACCCTAGTACACCACATACCCAAGTATACCGCGGGCACCACATACCCAAGTATACCGCGGGCACCACATACCCTAGTACATCGCGGGCATCACATACCCAATTACACCGCGGGCATCATATACCCTAGTACACCGGGGGCATCACATACCCAACTACACCGCGGGACCCCATACCCAAGTACACCGCGGGCATCACATACCCAACTACACCGCGGGCACCACATACCCTAGTACACCGCGGGCACCACATACCCAAGTACACCGCGGGCATCACATACCCGAGTACACTGCGGGCACCAAATACCCTAGTACACCGAGGGCATCACATACCCAAGTTCATCGCGGGCATCACATACCCAATTACACCGCGGTCATCTCATACCCTAGTATACCGTGAGCATCACATACCCAAGTACATCGCGGGCATCACATACCCTAGTACACCTCGGGCATCACATACCCAACTACACCGCGGGCACCACATACCCTAGTACACCGCGGGCATCACATACCCAACTACACCGCGGGCACCACATACCCTAGTACACCGCGGGCATCACATACCTTACTACACCGCGGGCACCACATACCCTAGTACACCGCGGGCATCACATACCCAACTACACCGCAGGTACCACATACCCTAGTGCACCGCGGGCATCACATACCCTAGTACACCGCGGGCACCACATACCCTAGTATACCGCGGGCATCACATACCCTAGTACACCGCGGGCACCACATACCCAACTACACTGCGGGCACCTCATACCCAAGTATACCGCGGGCATCACATACCCAACTACACTGCGGGCACCACATACCCAAGTATACCGCGGGCATCACATACCCAAGTAAACCGCGGGCACCACATACCCTAGTACACTGCGGGCACCACATACCCTAGTACACCGCGGCATCACATACCCTAGTACACCACATACCCAAGTATACCGCGGGCACCACATACCCAAGTATACTGCGGGCACCACATACCCAAGTATACCGCGGGCATCACATACCCAAGTACACCGCGGGCACCACATACCCTAGTACACTGCGGGCACCACATACCCTAGTACACCGCGGCATCACATACCCTAGTACACCACATACCCAAGTATACCGCGGGCACCACATACCCAAGTACACCGCGGGCACCACATACCCTAGTACATCGCGGGCATCACATACCCAATTACACCGCGGGCATCATATACCCTAGTACACCGGGGGCATCACATACCCAACTACACCGCGGGACCCCATACCCAAGTACACCGCGGGCATCACATACCCAACTACACCGCGGGCACCACATACCCTAGTACACCGCGGGCACCACATACCCAAGTACACCGCGGGCATCACATACCCGAGTACACCGCGGGCACCACATACCCTAGTACACCGAGGGCATCACATACCCAAGTACATCGCGGGCATCACATACCCAATTACACCGCGGTCATCTCATACCCTAGTATACCGTGGGCATCACATACCCAAGTACATCGCGGGCATCACATACCCTAGTACACCTCGGGCACCACATACCCTAATACACCGCGGGCACCACATACCCTAGTACACCGCGGGCATCACATACCCTAGTACACCGCGGGCACCACATACCCAACTACACTGCGGGCACCTCATACCCAAGTATACCGCGGGCATCACATACCCAACTACACTGCGGGCACCACATACCCAAGTATACCGCGGGCATCACATACCCAAGTAAACCGCGGGCACCACATACCCTAGTACACTGCGGGCACCACATACCCTAGTACACCGCGGGCATCACATACCCAACTACACCGCGGGCACCACATACCCAAGTATACCGCGGGCATCACATACCCAACTACACTGCGGGCACCACATACCCAAGTATACCGCGGGCATCACATACCCAAGTACACCGCGGGCACCACATACCCTAGTACACTGCGGGCACCACATACCCTAGTACACCGCGGCATCACATACCCTAGTACACCACATACCCAAGTATACCGCGGGCACCACATACCCAAGTATACCGCGGGCACCACATACCCTAGTACATCGCGGGCATCACATACCCAATTACACCGCGGGCATCATATACCCTAGTACACCGGGGGCATCACATACCCAACTTCACCGCGGGACCCCATACCCAAGTACACCGCGGGCATCACATACCCAACTACACCGCGGGCACCACATACCCTAGTACACCGCGGGCACCACATACCCAAGTACACCGCGGGCATCACATACCCGAGTACACTGCGGGCACCAAATACCCTAGTACACCGAGGGCATCACATACCCAAGTACATCGCGGGCATCACATACCCAATTACACCGCGGTCATCTCATACCCTAGTATACCGTGGGCATCACATACCCAAGTACATCGCGGGCATCACATACCCTAGTACACCTCGGGCATCACATACCCAACTACACCGCGGGCACCACATACCCTAGTACACCGCGGGCATCACATACCCAACTACACCGCGGGCATCACATACCTTACTACACCGCGGGCACCACATACCCTAGTACACCGCGGGCATCACATACCCAACTACACCGCAGGTACCACATACCCTAGTGCACCGCGGGCATCACATACCCTAGTACACCGCGGGCACCACATACCCTAATACACCGCGGGCACCACATACCCTAGTATACCGCGGGCATCACATACCCTAGTACACCGCGGGCACCACATACCCAACTACACTGCGGGCACCTCATACCCAAGTATACCGCGGGCATCACATACCCAACTACACTGCGGGCACCACATACCCAAGTATACCGCGGGCATCACATACCCAAGTAAACCGCGGGCACCACATACCCTAGTACACTGCGGGCACCACATACCCTAGTACACCGCGGCATCACATACCCTAGTACACCACATACCCAAGTATACCGCGGGCACCACATACCCAAGTATACCGCGGGCACCACATACCCTAGTACACCGCGGGGATCACATACCCAACAACACCGCGGGCACCACATACCCAAGTATACCGTGGGCACCTCATACCCTAGCACACCGCGGGCATCACATACCCAAATACACCGCGGGCACCACATACCCAAGTCCCATGTACACTGCGGGCATCACATACCCTAGTACACCGCGGGCACCACATACCCAAGTACACCTCGGGCATCACATACCCAACTACACCGCGGGCATCACAAAGTACACCGCGGTCATCTCATACCCTAGTATACCGTGGGCATCACATACCCAAGTACATCGCGGGCATCACATACCCAATTACATCGCGGGCATCATATACCCTAGTACACCTCGGGCATCACATACCCAACTACACCGCGGGCACCACATACCCTAGTACACTGCGGGCATCACATACCCTAGTACACCGCGGGCACCACATACCCTAGTGCACCGCGGGCATCACATACCCTAGTACACCGCGGGCACCACATACCCTATACACCGCATGCACCACATACCCTAGTATACCGCGGGCACCACATACCCTAGTACACCGCGGGCATCACATAACTAACTACACCGCGGTCACCACATACCCAACTACACCGCGGGCATCACATACCCAACTACACCGCGGGCACCACATACCCTAGTACACCGCGGGCACCACATACCCAAGTACACCTCGGGCATCATAAACCCAACTACACCGCGGGCACCACATACCCTAGTACACTGCGGGCACCACATACCCTAGTACACCGCGGGCATCACATACCCAATGACACCGCGGGCATCACATACCCAACTACACCGCGGGCATCACAAAGTACACCACGGTCATCTCATACCCTAGTATACCGTGGGCATCACATACCCAAGTACATCGCGGGCATCACATACCCAATTACACCGCGTGCATCATATACCCTAGTACACCTCGGGCATCACATACCTAACTAGACCGCGGGCATCACATACCCTAGTACACCGCGGGCATCACATACCCAACTACACCGCGGGCACCACATACCCAAGTATACCGCGGGCACCACATACCCAAGAACGTCGCGGTCATCTCATACCCTAGTATACCGTGGGCCTCACATACCCAAGTACATCGCGGGCATCACATACCCTAGTACACCGGGGGCATCACATACCCAACTACACCGCGGGCACCACATACCCTAGTACACTGCGGGCACTACATACCCTAGTACACCGCGGGCACCACATACCCAATGACACCGCGGGCATCACATACCCGAGTACACTGCGGGCACCAAATACCCTAGTACACCGAGGGCATCACATACCCAAGTACATCGCGGGCATCACATACCCAATTACACCGCGGTCATCTCATACCCTAGTATACCGTGGGCATCACATACCCAAGTACATCGCGGGCATCACATACCCTAGTACACCTCGGGCATCACATACCCAACTACACCGCGGGCACCACATACCCTAGTACACCGCGGGCATCACATACCCAACTACACCGCGGGCACCACATACCCTAGTACACCGCGGGCATCACATACCTTACTACACCGCGGGCACCACATACCCTAGTACACCGCGGGCATCACATACCCAACTACACCGCAGGTACCACATACCCTAGTGCACCGCGGGCATCACATACCCTAGTACACCGCGGGCACCACATACCCTAATACACCGCGGGCACCACATACCCTAGTATACCGCGGGCATCACATACCCTAGTACACCGCGGGCACCACATACCCAACTACACTGCGGGCACCTCATACCCAAGTATACCGCGGGCATCACATACCCAAGTAAACCGCGGGCACCACATACCCTAGTACACTGCGGGCACCACATACCCTAGTACACCGCGGCATCACATACCCTAGTACACCACATACCCAAGTATACCGCGGGCACCACATACCCAAGTATACCGCGGGCACCACATACCCTAGTACACCGCGGGCATCACATACCCAACAACACCGCGGGCACCACATACCCAAGTATACCGTGGGCACCTCATACCCTAGCACACCGCGGGCATCACATACCCAAATACACCGCGGGCACCACATACCCAAGTCCCATGTACACTGCGGGCATCACATACCCTAGTACACCGCGGGCACCACATACCCAAGTACACCTCGGGCATCACATACCCAACTACACCGCGGGCATCACAAAGTACACCGCGGTCATCTCATACCCTAGTATACCGTGGGCATCACATACCCAAGTACATCGCGGGCATCACATACCCAATTACATCGCGGGCATCATATACCCTAGTACACCTCGGGCATCACATACCCAACTACACCGCGGGCACCACATACCCAAGTACACCGCGGGCATCACATACCCAACTACACCGCGGGCACCACATACCCTAGTACACCGCGGGCACCACATACCCAAGTACACCGCGGGCACCACATACCCTATACACCGCATGCACCACATACCCTAGTATACCGCGGGCACCACATACCCTAGTACACCGCGGGCATCACATAACTAACTACACCGCGGTCACCACATACCCAACTACACCGCGGGCATCACATACCCAACTACACCGCGGGCACCACATACCCTAGTACACCGCGGGCACCACATACCCAAGTACACCTCGGGCATCACATACCCAACTACACCGCGGGCACCACATACCCTAGTACACTGCGGGCACCACATACCCTAGTACACCGCGGGCATCACATACCCAATGACACCGCGGGCATCACATACCCAACTACACCGCGGGCATCACAAAGTACACCGCGGTCATCTCATACCCTAGTATACCGTGGGCATCACATACCCAAGTACATCGCGGGCATCACATACCCAATTACACCGCGGGCATCATATACCCTAGTACACCTCGGGCATCACATACCTAACTAGACCGCGGGCACCACATACCCTAGTACACCGCGGGCATCACATACCCAACTACACCGCGGGCACCACATACCCAAGTATACCGCGGGCACCACATACCCAAGAACGTCGCGGTCATCTCATACCCTAGTATACCGTGGGCCTCACATACCCAAGTACATCGCGGGCATCACATACCCTAGTACACCGGGGGCATCACATACCCAACTACACCGCGGGCACCACATACCCTAGAACACTGCGGGCACTACATACCCTAGTACACCGCGGGCACCACATACCCAATGACACCGCGGGCATCACATACCCAACTACACCGCGGGCATCACAAAGTACACCGCGGTCATCTCATACCCTAGTATACCGTGGGCATCACATACCCAAGTACATCGCGGGCATCACATACCCAATTACACCGCGGGCATCATATACCCTAGTACACCTCGGGCATCACATACCCAACTACACCGCGGGCACCACATACCCTAGTACACCGCGGGCATCACATACCCAACTACACCGCGGGCACCACATACCCAAGTATACCGCGGGCACCACATACCCAAGTACACCGCGGTCATCTCATACCCTAGTATACCGTGGGCACCACATACCCTAGTATACCGTGGGCATCACATACCCAAGTACATCGCGGGCATCACATACCCAATTACACCGCGGGCATCATATAC
Source organism: Ecliptopera silaceata (assembly GCA_932527185.1). Taxonomy (NCBI): domain Eukaryota; kingdom Metazoa; phylum Arthropoda; class Insecta; order Lepidoptera; family Geometridae; genus Ecliptopera; species Ecliptopera silaceata. The sequence continues at coordinate 10,648,438 of OW052196.1, read as the reverse complement.
CCTAGTACACCTCGGGCATCACATACCCAACTACACCGCGGGCACCACATACCCTAGTACACCGCGGGCATCACATACCCAACTACACCGCGGGCACCACATACCCTTGTACACCGCGGGCACCACATACCCAATGACACCGCGGGCATCACATACCCAACTACACCGCGGGCATCACAAAGTACACCGCGGTCATCTCATACCCTAGTATACCGTGGGCATAACATACCCAAGTACATCGCGGGCATCACATACCCAATTACACCGCGGGCATCATATACCCTAGTACACCTCGGGCATCACATACTTAACTACACCGCGGGCACCACATACCCAAGTACATCGCGGGCATCACATACTTAATTACATCGCGGGCATCACATACCCTAGAACACCGCGGGCACCACATACCCTAGTACACCGCGGGCACCACATACCCTAGTATACCGCGGGCACCACATACCCAAGTATACCGCGGGCACCACATACCCAAGTACACCGCGGTCATCTCATACCCTAGTATACCATGGGCCTCACATACCCAAGTACATCGCGGGCATCACATACCCAATTACACCGCGGGCACCACATACCCTAGTATACCGCGGGCATCACATACCCTAGTACACCGCGGGCACCACATACCCAACTACACTGCGGGCACCACATACCCAAGTATACCGCGGGCACCACATACCCTAGTACACTGCGGGCACCACATACCCTAGTACACCGCGGCATCACATACCCTAGTACACCACATACCCAAGTATACCGCGGGCACCACATACCCAAGTATACCGCGGGCACCACATACCCAAGTACACCGCGGTCATCTCATACCCTAGTATACCGTGGGCCTCACATACCCAAGTACATCGCGGGCATCACATACCCTAGTACACCGCGGGCATCACATACCCTAGTACACCGCGGGCACCACATACCCAAATACACCTCGGGCATCATATACCCAACTACACCGCGGGCACCACATACCCTAGTACACTGCGGGCACCACATACCCTAGTACACCTCGGGCATCACATACCCAACTACACTGCGGGCATCACAAAGTACACCGCGGTCATCTCATACACTAGTATACCGTGGGCATCACATACCCAAGTACATCGCGGGCATCACATACCCAATTACACCGCGGGCATCATATACCCTAGTACACCTCGGGCATCACATACCCAACTACACCGCGGGCACCACATACCCTAGTACACCTCGGGCATCACATACCCAACTACACCGCGGGCACCACATACCCTAGTACACCGCGGGCATCACATACCCAACTACACCGCGGGCACCACATACCCAAGTATACCGCGGGCACCACATACCCAAGTACACCGCGGTCATCTCATACCCTAGTATACCGTGGGCACCACATACCCTAGTATACCGTGGGCATCACATACCCAAGTACATCGCGGGCATCACATACCCAATTACACCGCGGGCATCATATACCCTAGTACACCTCGGGCATCACATACCCAACTACACCGCGGGCACCACATACCCTAGTACACCGCGGGCATCACATACCCAACTACACCGCGGGCACCACATACCCTTGTACACCGTGGGCACCACATACCCAATGACACCGCGGGCATCACATACCCAACTACACCGCGGGCATCACAAAGTACACCGCGGTCATCTCATACCCTAGTATACCGTGGGCATAACATACCCAAGTACATCGCGGGCATCACATACCCAATTACACCGCGGGCATCATATACCCTAGTACACCTCGGGCATCACATACTTAACTACACCGCGGGCACCACATACCCAAGTACATCGCGGGCATCACATACTTAATTACATCGCGGGCATCACATACCCTAGAATACCGCGGGCACCACATACCCTAGTACACCGCGGGCACCACATACCCTAGTATACCGCGGGCACCACATACCCAAGTATACCGCGGGCACCACATACCCAAGTACACCGCGGTCATCTCATACCCTAGTATACCATGGGCCTCACATACCCAAGTACATCGCGGGCATCACATACCCAATTACACCGCGGGCACCACATACCCTAGTATACCGCGGGCATCACATACCCTAGTACACCGCGGGCACCACATACCCAACTACACCGCGGGCACCACATACCCAAGTATACAGCGGGCACCACATACCCTACGTGTAGGTTACTACACCGCGGGCATCACATACCCTACGTGCAGGTTACTACACCGCGGGGGCATCACATACCCTACGTGTAGGTTACTACACCGCGGGCATCACATACCCTATGTGCAGGTTACTACACCGCGGGCATCACATACCCTACGTGCAGGTTACTACACCGCGGGCATCACATACCCTACGTGCAGGTTACTACACCGCGGGCATCACATACCCTACGTGCAGGTTACTACACCGCGGCACCACTTTTCGTATTTGACCTCCTTGTTTTTCAATAGCCTTGCTGGCCTTAATTTTATCTGCCAGCGTATTTCCAAAAAGAGTTTCATCTCGCTCGGTATCCTGGATCATGTGAAGAAAATTTTTCTCAAGGCTTGGCGTGATCAATTTATTTCTATCGCACGAAAATGCATGGTGTAAATCCGTCAATAGTCGACAGCCGTCGCTAAGCGACTTTAGGGCTTTTACTTTATCGTCTGATTTGAGTAATATATCCATGGCTCGATTTATAGCAGAGGTACCCGTGCCGAGCGCTTGCTGAAAGCTATCAAGTTTTTTGTCGCGGGTACGAACTACCTCTGACACTGCGGCTGATATTTCCGCGTTAAGCTTAGGCGCTCGTAAGAGTTTGCAGTTTGAAGGAATAAGGTATTCCTTCATAAGGGTGTTCTTTTCTTCTTTGGACAACCCTTTTCTCAGCAATGGGAGCCACAGATTAGCTAAACTATCATGAACGGGATCACCGAAATCAGGTGTGTCTGACGTAGACGCACCAAGAGCTAACAAAAGCTCGGGGTCTAGGCTTGATTCAGATGTGGTCTCTGTACCAGCCGCACTTGCGGCTTCCGGTACATCTTCTACGGCAGGAAGGTCCCGTGGAGACGACGGCGGCAGTGGTGATTGCTGGCCCTCGAGTTCATTTTCGGTTCCAACAGTTTTCAACTGGGGTTCATCATTAGTTATACCTAAAAATAGAATAACTATGGTACATTTTTTGTTACATTCACCAACAATTTCTTTTTTTTTTTTGAAGGTGGATTGTAAAAATTTTCAAATAAAATATACTGTCTCGCAGACAGTAGACAGATAGACGTGAGTCAATTAGATCTCACGTAATTTTCTGTATTGGTTTAGCACGGGTAGCTCTCAGCTAACTGTGTTATCGCAATTGACTCGCAGTCAATCCCGATGTATTCCAGAGAAAAAATAAATAATTATATATTTTCTCACAAACCTACCTTGCAGGTTTTCGTCATCTGATGATGAGTCTAAAGGACGTCGTATGCGACGTCTTTGTTTTTCTTCTAACTTCCTTATTTTTCGTTGGTAGTGCACTAATTTTTCTTGTGCGCTGCGCTTCGGCATTTTTTGTCTCGGAGCGCGCGTGCGTTCGTTGCCGTGCACAAAAAAGGAATGAGGTAAGAACGATACGCGCTAGCTAGTGATGGGATGTCGATAGTGATTCGAGTTTTACAATCGAATGATTTCTCTGAAATTGTGCAAAGTTGCCTGTAGATTAAGGGATACTACCTTGTTATTATACTATATATGAAGAATGAAGCGATGAAGTACCAATTGAGTCCAGGGCTAAAATAGCTGCGAAAAAGCTAGGCATATTATCGAAGGTGAGACAATACTTTACACCGGGACAGCTTCATAAATTATACCAAGCGCAGGTCCGATCATGTATGGAGTATTGCTCTCATCTTTGGGATGGCTCGGCTAAATACCAGCTTGAAGCTTTGGAGACCATTGACAGGCGGGCCAAGCGGCTTATAGGTGATGACGCGCTAGTCCAAACTAAACTCCTAAGTCTTGAGCATCGGCGTAAAATCGCTAGTCTATCGGTTTTCTATCGGATACATTTTGGAGAGTGTGCGATCGAACTTTATGGGTTAATTCCCCCAGCCCCATTCCATCATCGGACCACCAGACGTACGGAAACGCGACACCCATTCATGGTGGACATACCACCTGTCCGCACAAAACGGTTTGGCTCAAGTTTCATCTTGAGAACCGCCAAAGAGTGGAATTCGTTGCCGGCGTCGGTGTTTCCAGACTCATACAATTTGGATGTTTTCAAGAGGAGAGTGAATAGGTTATATCTAGGCAAACGCGTTACACCGTAGGCCGCATCATCATTTAACATCAGATGTGATTGCGGCCAAGCGTTTGCCTATAATGCATAAAAAAAAAAAAAAAAAACACCGCGGGCACCACACCCACATACCCTAGTACACCGCGGGCATCACATACCCTAGTACACCACATACCCAAGTATACCGCGGGCACCACATACCCTAGTACACCGCGGGCATCACATACCTTACTACACCGCGGGCACCACATACCCTAGTACACCGCGGGCACCACATACCCAAGTACACCGCGGTCATCTCATACCCTAGTATACCGTGGGCCTCACATACCCAAGTACATCGCGGGCATCACATACCCTAGTACACCGCGGGCATCACATACCCAACAACACCGCGGGCACCACATATCCAAGTACACCGCGGGCATCACATACCCAACTACACCGCGGGCACCACATACCCTAGTACATCGCGGGCATCACATACCCTAGTACACCGCGGGCACCACATACCCTAGTACATCGCGGGCATCACATACCCTAGTACACCGCGGGCACCACATACCCTAGTATACCGCGGGCACCACATACCCAATTACACCGCGGGCATCATATACCCTAGTACACCGCGGGCATCACATACCCAACTACACCGCGGGCACCACATACCCAAGTACACCGCGTGCATCACATACCCAACTACACCGCGGGCACCACATACCCTAGTACACCGCGGGCACCACATACCCAAGTACACCTCGGGCATCACATACCCAACTACACCGCGGGCACCACATACCCTAGTACACTGCGGGCATCACATACCCTAGTACACCGCGGGCACCACATACCCTAGTGCACCGCGGGCATCACATACCCTAGTACACCGCGGGCACCACATACCCTAGTACACCGCGGGCACCACATACCCTAGTATACCGCGGGCACCACATACCCTAGTACACCGCGGGCATCACATACCCTAGTACACCGCGGGCACCACATACCCAACTACACCGCGGGCATCACATACCCAACTACACCGCGGGCACCACATACCCTAGTACACCGCGGGCACCACATACCCTAGTGCACCGCGGGCATCACATACCCTAGTACACCGCGGGCACCACATACCCTAGTACACCGCGGGCACCACATACCCTAGTATACCGCGGGCACCACATACCCTAGTACACCGCGGGCATCACATAACTAACTACACCGCGGGCACCACATATCCAACTACACCGCGGGCATCACGTACCCAACTACACCGCGGGCACCACATACCCTAGTACACCGCGGGCACCACATACCCAAGTACACCTCGGGCATCATATACCCAACTACACCGCGGGCACCACATACCCTAGTACACTGCGGGCACCACATACCCTAGTACACCGTGGGCATCACATACCCAAGTACATCGCGGGCATCACATACCCAATTACACCGCGGGCATCATATACCCTAGTACACCGCGGGCACCACATACCCTAGTATACCGCGGGCACCACATACCCAAGAATACCGCGGGCACCACATACCCAAGTACACCGCGGTCATCTCATACCCTAGTATACCGTGGGCCTCACATACCCAAGTACATCGCAGGCATCACATACCCAATTACACCGCGGGCATCATATACCCTAGTACACCGCGGGCATCACATACCCAACTACACCGCGGGCACCACATACCCAAGTATACCGCAGGCACCACATACCCAATTACACCGCGGGCATCATATAGCCTAGTACACCGCGGGCATCACATACCCAACTACACCGCGGGCACCACATACCCAAGTACACCGCGGTTATCACATACCCAATTACACCGCGGGCATCATATACCCTAGTACACCTCGGGCATCACATACCCAACTACACATATGCATTCCCGTTCTACAGTAACGAACTTAGCTTGCTACACCTCAGACTTAATCGAATCCCTTGATAATCGTATTCCTGTAGACTCGGTATATACAGACTTCAGCAAAGCATTTGACAAAGTAGATCACTGTTTACTATTAAACAAACTTTCGAACTTTGGTATATCTGGTTCTTTGTTGAAATGGGTGTCTTCATATTTGCTAAATCGTTCATCTAAGGTAGCAGTCAGCGGTCATTCGTCTTACTCCTTTTTATCTTCTTCTGGGGTACCTCAAGGATCCCATTTAGGTCCAATACTTTTCAACGCTTTCATAAACGATATTCCAAACTGTTTGTTACATTCCAAAGTATATTTATTTGCCGATGACTTAAAAATAATGCACCCAATTTCATCACCATCGGACACTAAACTCTTACAAGATGATCTGAATAACTTATCCGCTTGGTGTGATCGTAATAAGATGTCCCTAAATATTGATAAATGTCATCATATCCATTTCACTCGTAGTACAACACATCCCAGTAACACATATTATATAAACGGAAAAACATTAGAAGATGTAGACGTAGTTAAAGATCTAGGAATTATCATAGACCCCAAATTAAACTTCAACACTCATATTTTAAAAATGGTGACAAAATGTTACAAGCTCTTAGGTTTTGTCATACGTAACAGCAAAGACTTTAAACATCCAGCGACGAGAATTAAACTATTTGAAACTTTAGTCCGTCCTGTAGTCGAATATTGCTCAGTCATATGGAACCCGCAATATGAAGTCTACTCAAAGCGAATAGAAAGTATTCAACGGCGTTTTATGCACCACCTAGCATACAAAGATAACATGTCAAAGAAGGTCTCTAGTTATGAAAAGCGTCTGAAGCACTATAAGTTGTCTGCACTATCTCGTCGACGAAAAGTAATTGACTTTGTTTTTTTGCATAAATTATTTAATGGACACGTAAACTGTATTGATCTCACAAATGCCTTGAGTATTTCCGCTCCAACTCGTCTACCTAGGATCAAAGCCTGCCTTACGCAAAAACAAATCTAGGTAAACACTCCGTTATGCCGCGGATCTGTAAGCAATACAATATCATCTCTAAAACTAGTGATGTCGACTTAACCGACTCACTACCAAAGTTCAAAAAAAGCTTGAAAGAACTTGTGTAAAGTTTCACTAATAGACATTTTATATGCTTGGCCTATGTAATAAAAAGTCAAGTTGTTAAATATTACTTGCTATTTATTTATTTTATTATACTTTTAAATGCAATTGTTTTGCTATTGTTCATAATTATTTTTTTTCGTTATTTCTTGAAGTTTCACCTAATATTATGTTAATATAAATATCTATGCTCAATTTTTTATCGGCGATGTTATTATTTGTTATTATTTTACTGTCCGTGATTTAAAAGCTTAGAGGCGTTAACTCACTTGTTTGCTCCCCCCCTATCTCAATTTTTAATAAGTAATTGATTAATTGTATATAATTATGTGCCTAGAAACGTAAGAACCTACTAATTACCTACCTAATTGTATATATTTTTTTTGCATTTGATTTTTAGTGCTAAGAACCTTTTTATATTGTTGTGACCTTTGTTTTCCTACTTGTTTAACTTAGTTTTAATTTAGTATAAGTTACTGCTTGATCTTTAGTGCATGCTGTGGTACCCTTTAATTATGGGAGCACCTAGTTTTTGTTATTGTTGATGCTCTTTTAAATGTACATTGTAAACCCGTGTTGGGTATCCAATCTCTTAAAATAAAATAATAAATAAATACACCGCGGGCACCACATACCCTAGTACACCGCGGGCATCACATACCCAACTAAACCGCGGGCACCACATACCCAAGTATACCGCGGGCACCACATACCCAAGAACACCGCGGTCATCTCATACCCTAGTATACCGTGGGCCTCACATACCCAAGTACATCGCGGGCATCACATACCCAATTACACCGCGGGCATCATATACCCTAGTACACCGCGGGCATCACATATCCAAGTACACCACGGGCATCACATACCCAACTATACCGCGGGCACCACATACCCTAGTGCACCGCGGGCATCACATACCCTAGTACACCGCGGGCATCACATACCCTAGTACACCGCGGGCACCACATACCCTAGTATACCGCGGGCATCACATACCCTAGTACACCGCGGGCATCACATAACTAACTACACCGCGGGCACCACATACCCTAGTACACCGCGGGCATCACAAAGTACACCGCGGTCATCTCATACCCTAGTATACCGTGGGCATCACATACCCAATTACACCGCGGGAATCATATACCCTAGTACACCGGGGGCATCACATACCCAACTACACCGCGGGCACCACATACCCAAGTACACCGCGGGCATCACATACCCAACTACACCGCGGGCACCACATACCCTAGTACACCGCGGGCATCACATACCCAACTACACCGCGGGCACCACATACCCTAGTACACCGCGGGCATCACATACCCAACTACACCGCGGGCACCACATACCCTAGTACACCGCGGGCATCACATACCCAACTACACCGCGGGCACCACATACCCAAGTATACCGCGGGCACCACATACCCAAGTACACCGCGGTCATCTCATACCCTAGTATACCGTGGGCATCACATACCCAAGTACATCGCGGGCATCACATACCCAATTACACCGCGGGCATCATATACCCTAGTACACCGCGGGCATCACATACCCAACCACACCGCGGGCACCACATACCCAAGTACACCGCGGGCATCACATACCCTAGTACACCGCGGGCACCACATACCCTAGTATATTTTACGTCGAAAATGTCGACCAAAACGCTTGAAAACGTGATTCGTGAACTTCAAAAGACTATCGCTAACTTAGTGAGTAAAGTTGATTCACTGGAGTTAAAATTGGACGAGCAATCAAAGACTTTATATAACTTAGCATCGATTAGTGTGATCGACAAAACGACAAATCTACCGCCGGCGCCGCCCGCCGCCGAAAAAGCGCTTACCACAGCGCTGCAGCGGCCTCCGGTGCGCGAGGCACGAAAAAATGCAGCGGCCGCCATACAACAAGCAAGCGCTTCCTCGCGCAAATGCAGCGCGGTCAGCGCTGACTCTCCAAATGGATTGCGGAATGTAAACAAACTCCAGAGTATTTCGCCGGCATCGGCAACGGTTCCAGAGATAAAACTAGCAGCTACTAGTACTGAAAACTCAACAGCATCCATTGTGAGCTTGAAGTCGTCGTTGACAACAGAAACACCGGCACCTTTTGTCCTACCCAACCGGGACGGAGTTATTCCCGTCACTCGTGCAAAAGAAGAAAATGACTGGCAAGTCGTGGGACGACAACGCCGAAAGAAACGACCTGTCATTGTGGGAACAGGATCTGACACTTTTGACCTAAAAGCCGTGGAAAAAACTAGGTCCATCCAAGCATGGAACTTCGATCCAAACACCACGACCGACAAAATAGAGCGGTTCCTGATGAAGATCGTAAAATCAGACTACACTGTGGAGAAAAGGAACATCCGTACGGACAGACATGCAGCATTCGCAATTACTATGCTCGACAGTGTGTACACGCAGGTGACTTCACCCGCGCTTTGGCCTCCAGGCGTCCGGTTTTCAGAGTGGTTTCCCTTTCGTCCCCGCCAGCCGCGGGGAGACAAACAGGAATAGTGGGAGCCGACTGTGTGCCATTTCGTCCCGGACACAAACTCCGCCCCGGCCACATACATGTTCTACAGTTGCTAACGGGACTGAAACGAGTAGTGAAATAGATGGCTTTATCACAATTTGTCATCAAAACATTCAATCATTAAAAAACAAACGTAACAGATTAGAAGTGTTATTGTTAGGTGAATTACAATGTGATGTGTTGTGCATGACAGAACATTGGCTTAGGTGCAACGAGCTCCAATGTATACATATTAATAATTATATCCTTGCATCAAGCTATTGCAGACCAGTAATAGCCCACGGTGGGTCTTGTATATATGTAAAGGAGAACATTAATTTCAAAACTTTGGATTGTTTTATGTGTCTGTCTGTCGAACAGGTATGTGAGATATCAGCTGTAGAACTAACTGACTTCAAACTTAATATTATCTGCATTTATAGATCTAATTTGACACAAACATCAGAGTTTTTCCCTGTAATAGAGCGCCTGTTTCACAAGCTATTTGAAAGTGGGAGCGACTGTGTTGTAGTGGGTGATATTAATATAGACTGTTTATGTTCACTCAATAGTGAACAGAAAAAACTTAATGATATACTGTATACATTTAATTTATGCAATGTTGTGGATTTCCCAACCAGGGTGACTGAGACCACATGCACTGGCATTGACCACTTGTATGTGGAAACATCAGCGGCTAGCACAACTGACACAGCCGCCATTAAAACTGGGCTCAGCGACCACTATGCTGTGCGCTCCCGTATACCCTGCGATACACGGGGCATTAAGGCACCGCCCTTTCGTCTAGCCAGAGCATACTCAAGCTCAAACCGTGCCAATTTCGCGCTTGCCCTGGAAAGCATTGACTGGGGAGATATAAAAACAAAATATTCAGGATCATTGGATTATCTAGGTAAGAGTATTTTCAATATTATAAGTGGGAAAATAAATATTTGCTTTCCAATTAAAAAACAATTTAACATAAACAAAAATAATTCATGGGTCACAAAAGACCTCATTAACTTAAGTAATTTAATATGTGACATGAGTGATATGATTAAAAAATTTCCTAGCAATATAGATTTATTAAATAAATATGACGAATTTAAAATTAGATATGACAACTTATTGACGATAGAACGAAGCAAATACTATTGCAACTTAATTCATAACTCTCGGAACGTTATCAAAACTATGTGGGAGGTTGTGAACACGGAATCTGGAAAATCTAGAAAGCATTTCGACTTCACAGAAATAATCAGGTGCTCCGACGGTTCCAGGTTTAAAAGTAAACAAGATGCCGTGAACGCCGTGAACGAGCACTTCGTAAGCGCCGCGTCGACCTGTGGCGCGCCCGCCGCCGACGCCGCCGCCGCGCTGCGCCTGCTGGCGGCGGCGCGCGCCCCGGCCGACCGGTCGCTGCGGTTTGCGCCCTTCACGGCGCACGAGGTATATCGCATTCTCACTACTGGCGTTGCGAACAAAAATACTAAAGACGCGTATGAAATATCGATTTCGATCATGCGTGATGCGGCCGCGCCTCTTGCGCCTATCCTTTCACACTTCTACAACGAGTGCAGGAGACTCGGTTCATACCCGGCGATCCTGAAGCACGTAAAAGTTTCACCGTTGTATAAAGGAAAGGGTAAGCAGGAGGAGATTAACAACTATAGGCCTGTATCAATCATACCGGGGATCGCAAAGGTATTTGAGCACGGTTTAAGTAGGCGCCTAGTCGAGTATTTGGAAGAGTGTCATACCTTATCAGACAGACAGTATGCTTATCGGTCTGGTCGATCCACTACCGACTTAGTACGGAGTCTTGTACGACTGATTCTCGAAGCAAGAGAGAAGCACCAACACGTCGCTGTAATTTTCTGCGACCTATCAAAGGCATTCGACGTTGCTGACCATGATCTGATCTCTGCGAAAATGAAATTCTATGGCATTGATAGCCTTGCATTAAAACTTTTAATCGGGTTCATGACTGGCAGAGATCAGGTAGTGGTTGGCAGTGGAGGCAGTGTGAGATCGACACCACTGACCACGAACGTAGGTGTGGCTCAGGGCTCCTCGATCTCGAACATAATGTTTTCGATTTTATTGAACGACCTTCCAGATACTGTTAAGGAGGCTTACTTACTTATGTACGCTGACGATGTCGCCGCTATAGTAACAGCGCCAAGCGTAGACCTACTTGAAAATAAGTTAAATGAAGTGTCAGGAGTTTTGAGCCGCTGGTTCAAGACGAATGGATTGGTTTTGAATACATCAAAAACTCAGTTTATGCATTTTAATCTGGCAGGGCGCAAATACCGAAAGATGACAGTCAGCGTCGGGGATCAAATACTGGAACAAGTAACGCAGGCTAGTTTTCTGGGCTTTCAGGTAGATTGTGGCCTCACCTGGCAAAACCACATAGACAGCGTGTGCGCGCGGATGGGCCGCGCGTCTTTCGCACTATGGCGCGTCTCAGCGACTCTCCCTCTGGCCATGGCCCGGAGCTGTTACTTTGCGTCTGTCCACTCGCTTCTGCAATATGGAGTCGAACTCTGGGGGCGCGCTGCCGACTGGGAACGCGTCTTCCGAATGCAAAAAAGAGCAGTTAGAGCCATAGTCAGAATTCCTTGGGATACGTCTGCCAGACCGTACTTTAGATCACTTGGTATACCAACTCTCCCTGCTCTGGTCGTTCTTCATACAGCCATGTACGCCAGAAATAATCTGACATCTTTTGCTAAACTCGGGGATGGCAGCAAATACCAGACGCGTAACGCCCACAAATTACGGTCCGTGTCGAGGCGGATGACCAAGAGCTCAAAGCTAGTGCATGTCATGGCTCCAGCAATATACAACGCACTCCCAGAAAGTGTTAGAAGTTCTACAACAATGCAATCGTTCAAAAACAAACTAAAAACATGGCTTGTGGATCAGGTGATCTATAAATTTGAGGATTATTTTAAATGAATAGAATTATTTTTAATTGAATTAATTGTTTAAATGTGTACTTACCTACTTAATTGAATCAATGTATTAATATGAATTTGTGTTGACCTGTAACTATGTATGTTATTAATAAAATACTATGACTATGACTATGACTATGACTATACCGCGGGCACCACATACCCAAGTATACCGCGGGCACCACATACCCAAGTACACCGCGGTCATCTCATACCCTAGTATACCGTGGGCCTCACATACCCAAGTACATCGCGGGCATCACATACCCTAGTACACCGCGGGCACCACATACCCTAGTACACCGCGGGCACCACATACCCTAGTATACCGCGGGCATCACATACCCTAGTACACCGCGGGCATCACATAACTAACTACACCGCGGGCACCACATACCCTAGTACACCGCGGGCATCACAAAGTACACCGCGGTCATCTCATACCCTAGTATACCGTGGGCATCACATACCCAATTACACCGCGGGAATCATATACCCTAGTACACCGGGGGCATCACATACCCAACTACACCGCGGGCACCACATACCCAAGTACACCGCGGGCATCACATACCCAACTACACCGCGGGCACCACATACCCTAGTACACCGCGGGCATCACATACCCAACTACACCGCGGGCACCACATACCCTAGTACACCGCGGGCATCACATACCCAACTACACCGCGGGCACCACATACCCTAGTACACCGCGGGCATCACATACCCAACTACACCGCGGGCACCACATACCCAAGTATACCGCGGGCACCACATACCCAAGTACACCGCGGTCATCTCATACCCTAGTATACCGTGGGCATCACATACCCAAGTACATCGCGGGCATCACATACCCAATTACACCGCGGGCATCATATACCCTAGTACACCGCGGGCATCACATACCCAACCACACCGCGGGCACCACATACCCAAGTACACCGCGGGCATCACATACCCTAGTACACCGCGGGCACCACATACCCTAGTATACCGCGGGCACCACATACCCAAGTATACCGCGGGCACCACATACCCAAGTACACCGCGGTCATCTCATACCCTAGTATACCGTGGGCCTCACATACCCAAGTACATCGCGGGCATCACATACCCAATTACACCGCGGGCATCATATACCCTAGTACACCGCGGGCATCACATACCCAACTACACCGCGGGCACCACATACCCAAGTATACCGCGGGCACCACATACCCAAGTACACCGCGGTCATCTCATACCCTAGTACACCGCGGGCACCACATACCCAATGACACCGCGGGCATCACATACCCAACTACACCGCGGGCATCACAAAGTACACCGCGGTCATCTCATACCCTAGTATACCGTGGGCATCACATACCCAACTACACCGCGGGCACCACATACCCAATTACACCGCGGGCATCATATACCCTAGTACACCTCGGGCATCACATACCCAACTACACCGCGGGCACCACATACCCTAGTACACCGCGGGCATCACATACCCAAGTACATCGCGGGCATCACATACCCAATAACACCGCGGGCATCATATACCCTAGTACACCGCGGGCATCACATACCCAACTACACCGCGGGCACCACATACCCAAGTACACCGCGGGCACTAAATACCCAAGTACACCGCGGGCACTAAATACCCTAGTACACTGCGGGCACCACATACCCTAGTACACCGCGGGCACTACATACCCAATGACACCGCGGGCATCACATACCCAACTACACCGCAGGCATCACAAAGTACACCGCGGTCATCTCATACCCTAGTATACCGTGGGCATCACATACCCTAGTACACTGCGGGCACCAAATACCCTAGTACACCGCGGGCATCACATAACTAACTACACCGCGGGCACCACATACCCTAGTACACCGCGGGCACCTAATACCCTAGTACACCGCGGGCATCACATACCCAACTACACCGCGGGCACCACATACCCTAGTACACTGCGGGAACCACATACCCTAGTACACCGCGGGCACCACATACCCAATGACACCGCGGGCATCACATACCCAACTACACCGCGGGCATCACAAAGTACACCGCGGTCATCTCATACCCTAGTATACCGTGGGCACCACATACCCTAGTATACCGCGGGCACCACATACCCAAGTATACCGCGGGCATCACATACCCAATGACACCGCGGGCATCACATACCCAACTACACCGCGGGCATCACAAAGTACACCGCGGTCATCTCATACCCTAGTATACCGTGGGCATCACATACCGTAGTACACTGCGGGCACCAAATACCCTAGTACACCGCGGGCATCACATAACTAACTACACCGCGGGCATCACATACCCAACTACACCGCGGGCACCACATACCCAAGTACACCGCGGGCACTAAATACCCTAGTACACCGGGGGCATCACATACCCAACTACACCGCGGGCACCACATACCCAAGTACACCGCGGGCATCACATACCTAACTACACCGTGGGCACCACATACCCTAGTACACCGCGGGCACCACATACCCAAGTACACCTCGGGCATCACATACCCAACTACACCGCGGGCACCACATACCCTAGTACATCGCGGGCATCACATACCCTAGTACACCGCGGGCACCACATACCCTAGTACACCGCGGGCACCACATACCCAAGTACACCTCGGGCATCACATACCCAACTACACCGCGGGCATCACAAAGTACACCGCGGTCATCTCATACCCTAGTATACCGTGGGCATCACATACCCAAGTACATCGCGGGCATCACATACCCAATTACACCGCAAGCATCATATACCCTAGTACACCGGGGGCATCACATACCCAACTACACCGCGGGCACCACATACCCAAGTACACCGCGGGCATCACATACCCAACTACACCGTGGGCACCACATACCCTAGTACACCGCGGGCACCACATACCCAAGTTTACCTCGGGCATCACATACCCAACTACACCGCGGGCACCACATACCCTAGTACATCGCGGGCATCACATACCCTAGTACACCGCGGGCACCACATACCCTAGTACACCGCGGGCACCACATACCCTACTACACCGCGGGCATCACATACCCTATTATACCGTAGGCATCACAAACCCAACTACACCGCGGTCACCACATACCCTAGTACACCGAGGGCACCACATACCCAACTACACCGCGGGCACCACATACCCTAGTACACCGTAGGCATCACATACCCAACTACACCGCGGGCACCACATACCCTAGTACACAGCGGGCACCACATACCCAACTACACCGCGGGCACCACATACCCTAGTACACCGCGGGCACCACATACCCTAGTGCACCACGGGCACCACATACCCAACTACACCGCGGGCACCACATACCCTAGTACACCGCGGGCATCACATACCTAACTACACCTCGGGCACCACATACCCTAGTACACCGCGGGCACCACATACCCAACTACACCGCGGGCACCACATACCCTATTACACCGCGGGCATCACGTACCCAACTACACCGCGGGCACCACATACCCTAGTACACCTTGGGCATCACGTACCCTAGTACACCGCGGGCATCACATACCCTCGTACACCGCGGGCACCACATACCCAAGTACACCGCGGGCACCACATACCCTAGTACACCGCGGGCACCACACACCCAACTACACCGCGGGCACCACATACCCTAGTACACAGCGGGCACCACATACCCAACTACACCGCGGGCATCACATACCCAACTACACCGCGGGCACCACATACCCTAGTACACCGCGGGCATCACATACCCAACTACACCGCGGGCACCACATACCCAACTACACCGAGGGCACCACATACCCAAGTATACCGCGGGCACCACATACCCTAGTACACCGCGGGCATCACATACACAACTACACCGCGGGCACCACAAACCCTAGTACACCGCGGGCACCACATACACAACTACACCGCGGGCACCACATACCCAAGTATACCGCGGGCACCACATACCCTAGTACACCGCGGGCATCACATACCCAACTACACCGCGGGCACCACATACCCAAGTATACCGCGGGCACCACATACCCTAGTACACCGCGGGCATCACATACACAAGTATACCGCGGGCACCACATACCCTAGTACACCGCGGGCATCACATACCCAACTACACCGCGGGCACCACATACCCAACTACACCGCGGGCACCACATACCCAAGTATACCGCGGGCACCACATACCCTAGTACACCGCGGGCATCACATACCCAACTACACCGCGGGCACCACATACCCAACTACACTGCGGGCACCACATACCCAAGTATACCGCGGGCACCACATACCCAACTACACCGCGGGCACCACATACCCAAGTATACCGCGGGCACCACATACCCTAGTACACCGCGGGCATCACATACACAACTACACCGCGGGCACCACATACCCAACTACACCGCGGGCATCACATACCCAACTACACCGCGGGCATCACATACCCAACTACACCGCGGGCATCACATACCCTAGTACTCCGCGGGCACCACATACCCAACTACACCGCGGGCATCACATACCCAACTACACCGCGGGCACCACATACCCCAGTATACCGCGGGCATCACATACCCAACTACACTGCGGGCACCACATACCCAAGTATACCGCGGGCATCACATACCCAACTACACCGCGGGCACCACATACCCAAGTATACCGCGGGCATCACATACCCAACTACACCGCGGGCACCACATACCCAAGTATACCGCGGGCATCGCATACCCAACTACACCGCGGGCACCACATACCCTAGTACACCGCGGGCACCACATACCCCAGTACACCGCGGGCATCACATACCCAACTACACCGCGGGCACCACAAACCCAAGTATATTGCGGGCACCACATACCCTATTACACCGCGGGCACCACATACCCAAGTACTCCGCGGGCATCACATACCCTAGTACACCGCGGGCACCACATACCCTAGTATACCGCGGGCATCACATACCCAACTACACCGCGGGCACCACATACCCAAGTATACCGCGGGCATCACATACCCAACTACACCGCGGGCATCACATACCCTCGTACACCGCGGGCATCATATACCCTCGTACACCGCGGGCACCACATACCCAACTACACTGCGGGCACCACATACCCATGTACACTGCGGGCACCACATACCCAACTACACCGCGGGCACCACATACCCATGTACACAGCGGGCACCACATACCCATGTACACTGCGGGCACCACATACCCAACTACACCGCGGGCACCACATACCCATGTACACAGCGGGCACCACATACCCAACTACACTGCGGGCACCACATACCCAACTACACCGCGGGCATCACATACCCTAGTACACCGCGGGCATCACATACCCTAGTATACCGCGGGCACCACATACCCAACTACACCGCGGGCACCACATACCCTAGTACACCGCGGGCATCACATGCCCTAGTACACCGCGGGCACCACATACCCTAGTACACCGCGGGCACCACATACCCTAGTACACCGCGGGCATTACATACCCAACTACACCACGGGCACCACATACCCCTGTACACCACGGGCACCACATACGCAAGTATACCGCGGGCACCACATACCCTAGTACACCGCGGGCATCACATACACAACTACACCGCGGGCACCACATACCCAACTACACCGCGGGCACCACATACCCAACTACACCGCGGGCACCACATACCCAAGTATACCGCGGGCACCACATACCCCAGTACACCGCGGGCATTACATACCCTAGTACACCTCGGGCATATACCCAAGTATACCGCGGGCACCACATACCCAAGTACACCGCGGGCATCATATACTCTAGTACACTGCGGGCATCACATACCCAAGTACACCGCGGGCATCACATACCCTAGTACGCCGCGGGCACTACATACCCAAGTATACCGTGGGCATCACATACCCAACTACACCGCGGGCACCACATACCCTAGTACACCGCGGGCACCACATACCCAAGTATACCGCGGGCACCACATACCCAAGTACACCGCGGGCATCACATACCCAACTACACCGCGGGCAACACATACCCTAGTACACCGCGGGCACCACATACCCTAGTACACCGCGGGCATTACATACCCAAGTACACCGCGGGCACCACATACCCAACTACACCGCGGGCACCACATACCCAACTACACCGCGGGCACCACATACCCATGTACACTGCGGGCACCACATACCCAACTACACCGCGGGCACCACATACCCAACTACACCGCGGGCACCACATACCCAACTACACCGCGGGCACCACATACCCATGTACACCGCGGGCACCACATACCCAACTACACTGCGGGCACCACATACCCAACTACACTGCGGGCACCACATACCCATGTACACCGCGGGCACTACATACCCAACTACACCGCGGGCACCACATACCCAACTACACTGCGGGCACCACATATTTAACTACACTGCGGGCACCACATACCCAACTACACTGCGGGCACCACATACCCAACTACACTGCGGGCACCACATACCCTACTACACTGCGGGCACCACATACCCAACTTCACCGCGGGCACCACATACCCAACTACACTGCGGGCACCACATACCCATGTACACCGCGGGCATCACATACCCAACTACACTGCGGGCACCACATACCCAACTACACCGCGGTCATCACATACCCAAGTACACCGCGGGCACTACATACCCAACTACACCGCGGGCACCACATACCCAAGTATACCGCGGGCACCACATACCTAAGTACACCGCGGGCATCACATACCCAACTACACCGCGGGCACCACATACCCTAGTACACCGCAGGCATCACATACCCAACTACACCGCGGGCACCACATACCCAAGTATACCGCGGGCACCACATACCCTAGTACACCGCGGGCACCACATACCCTAGTCCACCGCGGGCACCACATACCCAACTACACCGCGGGCACCACATACCCAAGTATACCGCGGGCACCACATACCCTAGTACACCGCGGGCACCACATACCCTAGTACACCGCATCACATACCCAAGTATACAGTAGGCATCACATACCCAACTACACCGCGGTCATCACATATACCGCGGGCACTACATACCCTAGTACACCGCGGGCACCACATACCCAACTACACCGCGGTCATCACATACCCAAGTACACCGAGGGCACCACATACCCAAGTATACCGCGGGCACCACATACCCTAGTACACCGCGGGCACCACATACCCTAGTACACCGCGGGCAGCACATACCCAACTACACCGCGGGCACCACATACCCAAGTATACCGCGGGCACCACATACCCTAGTACACCGCAGGCATCACATACCCAACTACACCGCGGGCATCACATACCCAACTACACCGCGGTCATCACATACCTAACTACACCGCGGGCACCACATACCCAAGTATACCGCGGGCACCACATACCCAAGTATACCGCGGGCAGAACATACCCAAGTATACCGTAGGCATCACATACCCAACCACACCGTGGGCACCACATACCCAACTACACCGCGGGCACCACATACCCAAGTATACCGCGGGCACCACATACCTAAGTACACCGCGGGCATCACATACCCAACTACACCGCGGGCACCACATACCCTAGTACACCGCAGGCATCACATACCCTCGTACACCGCGGGCATCATATACCCTAGTACGCCGCGGGCACATCATACCCTAGTACACCGCGGGCACCACATACCCAAGTACACCTCGGGCATCACATACCCTAGTACACCGCGGGCACCACATACCCAACTACACCGCGGGCACCACATACCCAAGTATACCGCGGGCATCACATACCCTAGTACACCGCGGGCACCACATACCCAAATACACTGCGGGCACCACATACCAAACTACACCGCGGGCACCACATACCCAACTACACTGCGGGCATCACATACCCAACTACACCGCGGGCATCACATACCCTAGTACACCGCGGGCATCACATACCCAACTACACCGCGGGCACCACAAACCCAACGACACCGCGGGCATCACATACCCTCGTACACCGCGGGCACCACATACCCTGGTACACCGCGGGCATCACATACCCTAGTACACCGCGGGCATCACATACCCTAGTACACCGCGGGCACCACATACCCAACTACACCGCGGGCACCACATACCCAAGTACACCGCGGGCATCACATACCCAACTACACCGCGGGCATCACATACCCAACTACATCGCGGTCATCACATACCCAACTACACCGCGGGCACCACATACCCTAGTACACCGCGGGCACCACATACCCTAGTGCACCACGGGCACCACATACCCAACTACACCGCGGGCATCACATACCCTAGTACACCGCGGGCATCACATACCCAACTACACCGCGGGCATCACATACCCAACTACACCGCGGGCATCACATACCCTAGTACACCGCGGGCATCACATACCCAACTACACCGCGGGCATCACATACCCTAGTACACCGCGGGCATCACATACCCTAGTACACCGCAGGCACCACATACCCAACTACACCGCGGGCATCACATACCCAACTACACCGCGGGCATCACATACCCTAGTACACCGCGGGCATCACATACCCTAGTACACCGCGGGCATCACATACCCTAGTACACCGCGGGCACCACATACCCAACTACACCGGTGGCATCACATACCCTAGTACACCACGGGCACCACATACCCAACTACACCGCGGGCATCACATACCCTAGTACACCGCGGGCACCACAAACCCTAGTGCACCACGGGCACTACATACCCAACTACACCGCGGGCACCACATACCCTAGTGCACCACGGGCACCACATACCCAAGTACACCGCGGGCACCACATACCCAAGTATACCGCGGGCACCACATACCCTAGTACACCGCGGGCACTACATACCCAAGTACACTTCGGGCATCACATACCCTAGTACACTGCAGGCACCGCATACCCTAGTACACCGCGGGTACCACATACCCAAGTACACCTCTGGCATCACATACCCTAGTACACCGCGGGCACCACATACCCTAGTATACCGCGGGCACCACATACCCTAGTTTACCGAGGGCACCACATACCCAACTACACCGCGGGCATCTCATACCCTAGTGCACCGCGGGCACCACATACCCAACTTCACCGCGGGCATCATATACCCTAGTACACCGCGGGCACCACATACCCCAGTATACCGCGGGCATCACTTACCCTAGTACACCGCGGGCACCACATACCCTAGTACACCGCGGGCATCACATACCCAACTACACCGCGGGCACCACATACCCAAGTATACCGCGGGCATCACATACCCAACTACACCGCGGGCACCACATATCCTAGTACACCGCGGGCACCACATACCCCAGTACACCGCGGGCATCACATACCCAACTACACCGCGGGCACCACATACCCTAGTACACCGCGGGCACCACATAGCCATGTACACCGCGGGCACCACGGGCACCACATACTATGTGGTGCCCGCGGTGTAGTTGGGTATGTGGTGCCCGCAGTGTAGTTGGGTATGTGGTGCCCGCGGTGTACTTGGGTATGTGGTGCCCGCGGTGTACTTGGGTATGTGGTGCCCGCGGTATACTTGGGTATGTGGTGCCCGCGGTGTAGTTGGGTATGTGATGCCCGCGATGTACTTGGGTATGTGGTGCCCGCGGTGTAGTTGGGTATGTGGTGCCCGCAGTGTAGTTGGGTATGTGATGCCCGCGGTGTACATGGGTATGTGGTGCCCGCATGCCCGCAGTGTAGTTGGGTATGTGGTGCCCGCGGTGAAGTTGGGTATGTGGTGCCCGCGGTGTACATGGGTATGTGGTGCCCGCGGTGTAGTTGGGTATGTGATGCCCGCGGTGTAGTTGGGTATGTGGTGCCCGCAGTGTAGTTGGGTATGTGGTGCCCGCGGTGTACTAGGGTATGTGGTGCCCGCGGTGTAGTTGGGTATGTGGCGCCGCGTTGTACTAGGGTATGTGGTGCCCTTGGTATACTTGGGTATGTGGTGCCCGCGGTGTAGTTGGGTATTTGTTGCCCGCGGTGTACTAGGGTATGTGGTGCCCGCGGTATACTTGGGTATGTGGTGCCCGCGGTGTAGTTGGGTATGTGGTGCCCGCGGTGTAGTTGGGTATGTGGTGCCCGCAGTGTAGTTGGGTATGTGATGCCCGCGGTGTACATGGGTATGTGGTGCCC
The DNA here is from genome assembly GCA_932527185.1 of Ecliptopera silaceata. Taxonomy (NCBI): domain Eukaryota; kingdom Metazoa; phylum Arthropoda; class Insecta; order Lepidoptera; family Geometridae; genus Ecliptopera; species Ecliptopera silaceata. Next base: position 10,625,292 of record OW052196.1, on the reverse strand, counting down.
GCAGTGTAGTTGGGTATGTGGTGCCCGCGGTGTACATGGGTATGTGGTGCCCGTGGTGAACTTGGGTATGTGGTGCCCGTGGTGTACTAGGGTATGTGGTGCCCGTGGTGTACTTGGGTATGTAGTGCCCGCGGTATACTTGGGTATGTGGTGCCAGCGGTGTAGTTGGGTATGTGGTGCCCGTGGTGCACTAGGGTATGTGGTGCCCGCGGTGTAGTTGGGTATGTGGTGCCCGCGGTGTACTAGGGTATGTGGTGCCCGCGGTGTAGTTGGGTATGTGATGCCCGCGGTATACTAGGGTATGTGGAGCCCGCGGTGTACTAGTATATGTGATGCCCGCAGTGTACTAGGGTATGTGGTGCCCGCGGTGTAGTTGGGTATGTGATGCCCGCGGTGTAGTTGGGTATGTGGTGCCCGCGGTGTAGTTGGGTATGTGGTGCCCGCGGTGTACTAGGGTATGTGATGCCCACGGTGTAGTTGGGTATGTGGTGCCCGCGGTGTACTAGGGTACGTGATGCCCAAGGTGTACTAGGGTATGTGGTGCCCGCGGTGTAGTTGGGTATGTGGCGCCCGCGGTATACTAGGGTATGTGATGCCCGCGGTGTAATGGGGTACGTGATGCCCGCGGTGTACTAGGGTATGTGGTGCCACCGGTGTACTGGGGTATGTGGTGCCCGCGGTATACTTGGATATGTGGTGCCCGCGGTGTACTAGGGTATGTGATGCCCGCGGTATACTTGGGTATGTGGTGCCCGCGGTGTAGTTGGGTATGTGGTGCCCTTGGTGCACTAGGGTATGTGGTGCCCGTGGTGCACTAGGGTATGTGGTGCCCGCGGTGTAGTTGGGTATGTGGTGCCCGCGGTGTACTAGGGTATGTGGTGCCCGCGGTGTAGTTGGGTATGTGGTGCCCGCGGTGCACTAGGGTATGTGGTGCCCGCGGTGTACTAGGGTATGTGGTGCCCGCGGTGTAGTTGGGTATGTGGTGCCCGCTGTGTACTAGGGTATGTGGTGCCCGCGGTGTAGTTGGGTGTGTGGTGCCCGCGGTGTACTAGGGTATGTGGTGCCCGCGGTGTACTTGGGTATGTGGTGCCCGCGGTGTACTAGGGTATGTGATGCCCGCGGTGTACTAGGGTATGTGGTGCCCGCGGTGTAGTTGGGTATGTGGTGCCCGCGGTATACTAGGGTATGTGGTGCCCGCGGCGTACTAGGGTATGTGATGCCCGCGGTGTACTTGGGTACGTGATGCCCGCGGTATACTTGGGTATGTGGTGCCCGCGGTATAATAGGGTATGTGCTGCCCGCGGTGTACTAGGGTATGTGGTGCCCGCGGTGTACTTGGGTATGTGGTGGCCGCGGTATACTTGGGTATGTGGTGCCCGCGGTGTAGTTGGGTATGTAGTGCCCGCGGTGTACTTGGGTATGTGATGCCTACGGTATAATTGGGTATGTGATGCCCGCGGTGTACTAGGGTATGTGATGCCCGCGGTGTACTAGGGTATGTGGTGCCCGCGGTGTAGTTGGGTATGTGATGCCCGCGGTGTACGAGGGTATGTGGTGCCCGCGGTGTACATGGGTATGTGGTGCCCGCAGTGTAGTTGGGTATGTGGTGCCCGCGGTGTACATGGGTATGTGGTGCCCGTGGTGAACTTGGGTATGTGGTGCCCGTGGTGTACTAGGGTATGTGGTGCCCGTGGTGTACTTGGGTATGTAGTGCCCGCGGTATACTTGGGTATGTGGTGCCAGCGGTGTAGTTGGGTATGTGGTGCCCGTGGTGCACTAGGGTATGTGGTGCCCGCGGTGTAGTTGGGTATGTGGTGCCCGCGGTGTACTAGGGTATGTGGTGCCCGCGGTGTAGTTGGGTATGTGATGCCCGCGGTATACTAGGGTATGTGGAGCCCGCGGTGTACTAGTATATGTGATGCCCGCAGTGTACTAGGGTATGTGGTGCCCGCGGTGTAGTTGGGTATGTGATGCCCGCGGTGTAGTTGGGTATGTGGTGCCCGCGGTGTAGTTGGGTATGTGGTGCCCGCGGTGTACTAGGGTATGTGATGCCCACGGTGTAGTTGGGTATGTGGTGCCCGCGGTGTACTAGGGTACGTGATGCCCAAGGTGTACTAGGGTATGTGGTGCCCGCGGTGTAGTTGGGTATGTGGCGCCCGCGGTATACTAGGGTATGTGATGCCCGCGTTGTAATGGGGTACGTGATGCCCGCGGTGTACTAGGGTATGTGGTGCCACCGGTGTACTGGGGTATGTGGTGCCCGCGGTATACTTGGATATGTGGTGCCCGCGGTGTACTAGGGTATGTGATGCCCGCGGTATACTTGGGTATGTGGTGCCCGCGGTGTAGTTGGGTATGTGGTGCCCTTGGTGCACTAGGGTATGTGGTGCCCGTGGTGCACTAGGGTATGTGGTGCCCGCGGTGTAGTTGGGTATGTGGTGCCCGCGGTGTACTAGGGTATGTGGTGCCCGCGGTGTAGTTGGGTATGTGGTGCCCGTGGTGCACTAGGGTATGTGGTGCCCGCGGTGTACTAGGGTATGTGGTGCCCGCGGTGTAGTTGGGTATGTGGTGCCCGCTGTGTACTAGGGTATGTGGTGCCCGCGGTGTACTTGGGTATGTGGTGCCCGCGGTGTACTAGGGTATGTGATGCCCGCGGTGTACTAGGGTATGTGGTGCCCGCGGTGTAGTTGGGTATGTGGTGCCCGCGGTATACTAGGGTATGTGGTGCCCGCGGCGTACTAGGGTATGTGATGCCCGCGGTGTACTTGGGTACGTGATGCCCGCAGTGTACTAGAGTATATGATGCCCGCGGTGTACTTGGGTATGTGGTGCCCGCGGTGTACTTGGTATACCGCGGGCACCACATACCCTAGTACACCGCGGGCATCACATACCCAACTACACCGCGGGCACCATATACCCTAGTACACCGCGGGCACCACATACCCTAGTACACCGCGGGCACCACATACCCAAGTACACCGCGGGCACCACATACCCAAATACACCGCGGGCACCACATACCCAACTACACCGCGGGCACCACATACCCTAGTACACCGCGGGCACCACATACCCTAGTACACCGTGGGCACCACATACCCAAGTACACTGCGGGCATCACATATCCTAGTACACCGCGGGCACCACATACCCAAGTACACCGCGGGCACCACATACCCAAGTACACCGCGGGCACCACATACCCTAGTGCACCACGGGCACCACATACCCAAGTATACCGCGGGCACCACATACCCTAGTACACCGGTGGCACCACATACCCTAGTACACCGCGGGCATCACATACCCAACTACACCGCGGGCACCACATACCCTAGTGCACCGCGGGCACCACATACCCAAGTACACCTCGGGCATCACATACCCTAGTACACCGCGAGCACCACATACCCCAGTACACCGCGGGCATCACATACCCTAGTACACCGCGGGCACCACATACCCAACTACACCGCGGGCACCACATACCCAAGTACACCGCGGGCACCACATACCCTCGTACACCGCGGGCATCACATACCCAACTACACCGCGGGCACCACATACCCTAGTACACCGCGGGCATCACATACCCTAGTACACCGCGGGCATCACATACCCAATTATACCGTAGGCATCACATACCCAAGTACACCGCGGGCACTACATACCCAACTACACCGCGGGCACCACATACCCAAGTATACCGCGGCCACCACATACCCAAGTACACCGCGGGCACCACATACCCTAGTACACCGCGGGCAGCACATACCCTATTATACCGCGGGCACCACATACCCAAGTATACCGCGGGCACCACATACCCAAGTATACCGCAGGCATCACATACCCAACTACACCGCGGGCACCACATACCCAAGTATACCGCGGGCACCACATACCCTAGTACACCGCGGGCACCACATACCCTAGTACACCGCGGGCAGCACATACCCAACTACACCGCGGGCACCACATACCCAAGTATACCGCGGGCACCACATACCCTAGTACACAGTAGGCATCACATACCCAACTACACCGCGGTCATCACATATACCGCGGGCACTACATACCCAACTACACCGCGGGCACCACATACCCAACTACACCGCGGGCACCACATACCCAAGTATACCGCGGGCACCACATACCCAAGTATACCGCGGGCACCACATACCCTAGTACACCGCGGGCACCACATACCCTAGTACACCGCGGGCATCACATACCCAACTACACCGCGGGCACCACATACCCATGTATACCGCGCACCACATACCCAAGTATACCGCGGGCATCACATACCCAACTTCACCGCGGGCACCACATACCCAACTACACTGCGGGCACCACATACCCTAGTGCACCACGGGCACCACATACCCAAGTACACCGCGGGCACCACATACCCTAGTACACCGCGGGCACCACATACCCAAGTACACCGCGGGCACCACATACCCAACTACACCGCGGGCATTACATACCTAAGTACACCGCGGGCATCACATACCCAACTACACCGCGGGCACCACATACCCAAGTATACCGCGGGCACCACATACCCAACTACACCGCGGGCATCACATACCCTAGTACACCGCGGGCACTACATACCCTAGTACACCGCGGGCATCACATACCCAACTACACCGCGGGCACCACATACCCAAGTATACCGCAGGCATCACATACCCAACTACACCGCCGGCATTACATACCCAAGTACACCGCGGGCATCACATACCCAACTACACCGCGGGCACCACATACCCTACTACACCGCGAGCACCACATACCCTAGTACACCGCGGGCATCACATACCCAAGTACACCGCGGGCATCATATACTTTAGTACACTGCGGGCATCACATACCCTCGTACACCGCGGGCACCACATACCCTAGTACACCGCGGGCATCACATACCCTCGTACACCGCGGGCACCACATACCCTAGTACACCGCGGGCACCACATACCCTAGTACACCGCGGGCATCACATACCCTAGTACACCGCGGGCACCACATACCCAAGTACACCGCGGGCATCACATACCTAACTACACCGCGGGCACTACATACCCGTACACCGCGGGCATCATATACCCTAGTACACCGCAGGCACCACATACCCAAGTATACCGCGGGCACCACATACCCTAGTACACCGCGGGCACTACATACCCAAGTACACTTCGGGCATCACATACCCTAGTACACTGCAGGCACCGCATACCCTAGTACACCGCGGGTACCACATACCCAAGTACACCTCTGGCATCACATACCCTAGTACACCGCGGGCACCACATACCCTAGTATACCGCGGGCACCACATACCCTAGTTTACCGAGGGCACCACATACCCAACTACACCGCGGGCACCACATACCCTAGTACACCGCGGGCACCACATACCCAACTTCACCGCGGGCATCATATACCCTAGTACACCGCGGGCACCACATACCCCAGTATACCGCGGGCATCACTTACCCTAGTACACCGCGGGCACCACATACCCTAGTACACCGCGGGCATCACATACCCAACTACACCGCGGGCACCACATACCCAAGTATACCGCGGGCATCACATACCCAACTACACCGCGGGCACCACATATCCTAGTACACCGCGGGCACCACATACCCCAGTACACCGCGGGCATCACATACCCAACTACACCGCGGGCACCACATACCCTAGTACACCGCGGGCACCACATAGCCATGTACACCGCGGGAACCACGGGCACCACATACTATGTGGTGCCCGCGGTGTACTAGGGTATGTGGTGCCCGCGGTGTAGTTGGGTATGTGGTGCCCGCAGTGTAGTTGGGTATGTGGTGCCCGCGGTGTACTTGGGTATGTGGTGCCCGCGGTGTACTTGGGTATGTGGTGCCCGCGGTATACTTGGGTATGTGGTGCCCGCGGTGTAGTTGGGTATGTGATGCCCGCGATGTACTTGGGTATGTGGTGCCCGCGGTGTAGTTGGGTATGTGGTGCCCGCAGTGTAGTTGGGTATGTGATGCCCGCGGTGTACATGGGTATGTGGTGCCCGCATGCCCGCAGTGTAGTTGGGTATGTGGTGCCCGCGGTGAAGTTGGGTATGTGGTGCCCGCGGTGTACATGGGTATGTGGTGCCCGCGGTGTAGTTGGGTATGTGATGCCCGCGGTGTAGTTGGGTATGTGGTGCCCGCAGTGTAGTTGGGTATGTGGTGCCCGCGGTGTACTAGGGTATGTGGTGCCCGCGGTGTAGTTGGGTATGTGGCGCCGCGTTGTACTAGGGTATGTGGTGCCCTTGGTATACTTGGGTATGTGGTGCCCGCGGTGTAGTTGGGTATTTGTTGCCCGCGGTGTACTAGGGTATGTGGTGCCCGCGGTATACTTAGGTATGTGGTGCCCGCGGTGTAGTTGGGTATGTGGTGCCCGCGGTGTAGTTGGGTATGTGGTGCCCGCAGTGTAGTTGGGTATGTGATGCCCGCGGTGTACATGGGTATGTGGTGCCCGCAGTGTAGTTGGGTATGTGGTGCCCGCGGTGTACATGGGTATGTGGTGCCCGTGGTGAACTTGGGTATGTGGTGCCCGTGGTGTACTAGGGTATGTGGTGCCCGTGGTGTACTTGGGTATGTAGTGCCCGCGGTATACTTGGGTATGTGGTGCCAGCGGTGTAGTTGGGTATGTGGTGCCCGTGGTGCACTAGGGTATGTGGTGCCCGCGGTGTACTAGGGTATGTGGTGCCACCGGTGTACTGGGGTATGTGGTGCCCGCGGTATACTTGGATATGTGGTGCCCGCGGTGTACTAGGGTATGTGATGCCCGCGGTATACTTGGGTATGTGGTGCCCGCGGTGTAGTTGGGTATGTGGTGCCCTTGGTGCACTAGGGTATGTGGTGCCCGTGGTGCACTAGGGTATGTGGTGCCCGCGGTGTAGTTGGGTATGTGGTGCCCGCGGTGTACTAGGGTATGTGGTGCCCGCGGTGTAGTTGGGTATGTGGTGCCCGTGGTGCACTAGGGTATGTGGTGCCCGCGGTGTACTAGGGTATGTGGTGCCCGCGGTGTAGTTGGGTATGTGGTGCCCGCTGTGTACTAGGGTATGTGGTGCCCGCGGTGTAGTTGGGTGTGTGGTGCCCGCGGTGTACTAGGGTATGTGGTGCCCGCGGTGTACTTGGGTATGTGGTGCCCGCGGTGTACTAGGGTATGTGATGCCCGCGGTGTACTAGGGTATGTGGTGCCCGCGGTGTAGTTGGGTATGTGGTGCCCGCGGTATACTAGGGTATGTGGTGCCCGCGGCGTACTAGGGTATGTGATGCCCGCGGTGTACTTGGGTACGTGATGCCCGCAGTGTACTAGAGTATATGATGCCCGCGGTGTACTTGGGTATGTGGTGCCCGCGGTGTACTTGGTATACCGCGGGCACCACATACACTAGTACACCGCGGGCATCACATACCCAACTACACCGCGGGCACCATATACCCTAGTACACCGCGGGCACCACATACCCTAGTACACCGCGGGCACCACATACCCAAGTACACCGCGGGCACCACATACCCAAATACACCGCGGGCACCACATACCCAACTACACCGCGGGCACCACATACCCTAGTACACCGCGGGCACCACATACCCTAGTACACCGTGGGCACCACATACCCAAGTACACCGCGGGCATCACATATCCTAGTACACCGCGGGCACCACATACCCAAGTACACCGCGGGCACCACATACCCAAGTACACCGCGGGCACCACATACCCTAGTGCACCACGGGCACCACATACCCAAGTATACCGCGGGCACCACATACCCTAGTACACCGGTGGCACCACATACCCTAGTACACCGCGGGCATCACATACCCAACTACACCGCGGGCACCACATACCCTAGTGCACCGCGGGCACCACATACCCAAGTACACCTCGGGCATCACATACCCTAGTACACCGCGAGCACCACATACCCCAGTACACCGCGGGCATCACATACCCTAGTACACCGCGGGCACCACATACCCAACTACACCGCGGGCACCACATACCCAAGTACACCGCGGGCACCACATACCCTCGTACACCGCGGGCATCACATACCCAACTACACCGCGGGCACCACATACCCTAGTACACCGCGGGCATCACATACCCTAGTACACCGCGGGCATCACATACCCAATTATACCGTAGGCATCACATACCCAAGTACACCGCGGGCACCACATACCCAACTACACCGCGGGCACCACATACCCAAGTATACCGCGGCCACCACATACCCAAGTACACCGCGGGCACCACATACCCTAGTACACCGCGGGCAGCACATACCCTATTATACCGCGGGCACTACATACCCAAGTATACCGCGGGCACCACATACCCAAGTATACCGCAGGCATCACATACCCAACTACACCGCGGGCACCACATACCCAAGTATACCGCGGGCACCACATACCCTAGTACACCGCGGGCACCACATACCCTAGTACACCGCGGGCAGCACATACCCAACTACACCGCGGGCACCACATACCCAAGTATACCGCGGGCACCACATACCCTAGTACACAGTAGGCATCACATACCCAACTACACCGCGGTCATCACATATACCGCGGGCACTACATACCCAACTACACCGCGGGCACCACATACCCAACTACACCGCGGGCACCACATACCCAAGTATACCGCGGGCACCACATACCCAAGTATACCGCGGGCACCACATACCCTAGTACACCGCGGGCACCACATACCCTAGTACACCGCGGGCATCACATACCCAACTACACCGCGGGCACCACATACCCATGTATACCGCGCACCACATACCCAAGTATACCGCGGGCATCACATACCCAACTTCACCGCGGGCACCACATACCCAACTACACTGCGGGCACCACATACCCTAGTGCACCACGGGCACCACATACCCAACTACACCGCGGGCACCACATACCCAACTACACCGCGGGCACCACATACCCAACTACACCGCGGGCATTACATACCTAAGTACACCGCGGGCATCATTTCATTTTTTTTTCATTTATTTATTTCTCATAGGCATTTACAATATTGCACTTAAGAATGTCAAATTCGATACAGGTTTAAAAAAAAAAGAATATGTAGCACTTAAAATAAAATAATTAGTAGTTAAAATAAATAGTTAATAACACAACCTCAAAAAACAAAATACTTAAATAGTAAGCAATGTCAAATAAAAATTTCAAATGTCAGAATATAAATTTGTACTTATAGCTAACTTAAAAATGTATCTATAAAACAATGTCACAACTCAATAGAGTTCCATGATTTTCGGTCCGAAAGAAATTGATCAATGTCATAGTATGCTTTGGCAATTAACATTTTTTTAATAGTATTTTTAAATACTTTTTCATTACTATTTGTAATACTATCTGGTAAGACATTGTAGAATCTGACACAGTTCATTAGAAATGATTTATTAATTTTAGTAAGTCTTGTGTTTGGCAATTTAAGTTTATGTTTATTACGCGTCTCATACATATGGTTGTCACAATTTTTACTATACCTATTTATGTGTTTCCTTGTATGAATTATGTTTATATAAATGTATAACGATGGCATGGTCAGAATATTAATCTCCTTAAATAATTCCCTGAGACTGTCTCTTGGTCCAAGTCCGTAGATGCCCCTGATTGCTCTTTTTTGCAGAATAAAAATGCTATTCGCATCGGCAGCATTACCCCACAAAAGAATTCCATAGGACATCAAAGAGTGAAAGTAACTAAAGTAGACCATTCTTGCCGTTTTTGTGTCCGTTAATTCCCTAATTTTACGAATAGCGAATGCCGCAGAGCTAAGTTTACTGGCTAAATCCGAAATATGGCTTCCCCATTGTAACTTATTATCTATTATTATACCAAGAAACTTGGTGTTATTAATTAAATCAATAGCCTGATCACTAATAGTAATAGGTATGGGTAAAGCTAAGTTGTTCGTCAAAGAGAATTTTATACATTTAGTTTTATTAGAATTAAGAATTAAATTATTAACATTAAACCAATTTTCAACAAGTGCTAGGGAGTCATTGATATTGAGAATGTTGGGATTAGATCGATTAATATTAAACAACAATGAAGTGTCATCGGCGAATAAAATTATGTCTGTAAGTTTTTGAGCCAGATAAGGGAGATCATTTATATAGACTAGAAAAAGAAACGGACCCAGAATCGAACCCTGGGGTACACCCAATGTAAAACTGCATGCGTCTGACAATACACCATTTACATCTACAGATTGCTGTCTTTTAGTAATGTAGGATTCCATCAGTTTTAAGGCTCCTCCCCGAATACCGTAGTGACAAAGCTTTTCAAGGAGTATTTCGTGATTCACACAATCAAACGCTTTTGATAGATCACAAAATACTCCCAATGTATCTGATGAAGTCTCCCAAGAGTTGTAGACGGTTTCGACAAAGTCAACTACGGCATCGATAGTGGAGCATCCCTTAGAAAACCCATATTGTTTATTGAATAGCAGTTTGTTGCAATTGAAAAAGGCCTCCAATTGATTCAGAATGATCTTCTCAAAAATTTTACTAAGTGCTGGCAAAACAGAAATAGGTCTAAAGTTACTAGGATTCATATGGTTCCCACCTTTAAATAACGGAACCACTCTAGCGCACTTCATAAGATCCGGAAAAGAATTACTGTCAACACAAGCATTAAATATGCAGGACAGATGCGGAGCCAGAATGCCTATTACGTTGTCAATAAATTTGACGGAAATGCCCCAAAAGTCCTCCGAATTTTTTAACTTAAGTGATTTAAAAGTTTTTATTATGGAGTGACTTGTCACTTTATGGAATCTAAATTCATCAGAACACGGATGTACACTATTCTTCAGTAGAACTATAGCTTTGTCAGTGCTGGTGGTTAATGCTTTTGTTAAATCATGCGGAACACTGGTAAAGAAATTCACAAATGTATTTGCTATTTGGCTGTCATCTGTAATTAGTTTACCGTCTTGCAACAATTCAATATTACCCTCTGTAGAGCGACCTTTTCCTGTTTCAGTTCTAATGATCGCCCAGACAGATTTAACAATGTTTTTGGAGTGTTTGAGTTTATTAGAAATATGAATGGACTTTGCTTGTTTGCAGACGATTTTAAAAATTTTACTGTATTGGCGGACAAAGCTAGCATAGTTTTCACTAGTATTTATTGATTTAAGACTATATAACTCATACATTTTATCTCTACTTATTTTAATACCTTTTGTTGCCCAATCGTTGAACGTCAACTTTAGTTTAGATTTATTTAATGTCACGGGAAATAATGATCCGAAATGTTTGGTAATAATATCAAAAACGATTGCGTAGTTAATATTTGGGTTATTATTCAAGTTTATTAAAGAAGATTCTAGATCTATAGTAATATTAGTCTTAAACAGTTCCATTTTTCGTGGATTAATATTCCGCTTGCGAATAGTCACAGTCGGGTAATGTTTAGTTGCTGGTACTTCAATATATTGGCCCAGGTGATCTGAACTCAGACTTCTTATAATCTTTTTATTGAAGGTTTCACAGTTGCAAAAAATATTATCTATGCACTTTGCCGAATGATCAGTTATTCTGGTCGGTTCCAAAAACTGATTAGTAAGACTAAAACATTGTAAAAGATTCATAAATTTATTTTTTGTTGATGAATCAACTAGTAAATCTATATTAAAGTCACCCATGACTATCAGATTTTTGCTATTTCTGCATAGCTTTCGCAAAACATCTTCCAGGACGGATTCAAGAGTTGGAAAGTTTCCGGATGGAGGTCTATAGACGTTTACTATGATATAATTATTTAGTTCTATACAGGATACTTCCGCGTGACGTTCAACTGACAAGTGTACTATATCGTCGCGATTCTTGAATTTTATTGACTTACTCACCATTATCATTGATCCGCCCCTGATAGCCGATTTGCGACAAAAGTAGCTGCCTACCTTATAGTTTGCAAAATCAAAGGATAATTCACTATCTTTCAACCAGCTCTCAGTAAAACACACTATGTCAATTTTGGCCTCTTCCAAATACAAACTCACTTCTAACTCCTTATTTAAAAGACCTTCAATATTGTGATGCATTATCGAAATTCGTGGTATGTTTTTCCCATCTCTAAAAAATTCGACGGTTGTCCTATTTGGGAGTCGTTTGCAATAATTACTTTGTCCGAACCTGACGGCGTTGTTATAATTTCTATAACAGTTGATACTTTATCACTAATTAGCGCGTCAATACTGCACAATAGTGCTTTACATATAATATTCTTAATTGTATTTTTTGATTTACATTTATTTAAATCAATTAAATTATTTATGTCAATCAACTGTATATTGTTATTGCAACTTGTCAGGTTATATAAATCTAAGTTTAAATTATACACATAATAATTGTAGTTAGAATTGTTTGGGGTGTACGGCAATGTACATACAATAATTTTACTGCGTTTGCTTATTTCATTTAAAAGTTGAATACAATCTTTAAATTCATCACGACTAACGACAATTTTTTCACCTACCGCGAGCACGTGCAGGGATTTACATGGGTTATCATTAACACTCTTTAATAAGTCATTGACCAGTATCTTAAAAGATGATCCTGGTTTGCAGAAATTAGACACTTTCTTACATGACATCTGGGTCGCTAGTTTATCACCAAAGCCAATTCCATATCTGTCGCAAAAAATATACACCTTTTCACAGTCCTTATTACACGCTGCTGCTTTAAAGTTCCTATTGGGATTGTTCATTTGAGTCGTATTTACTGCCTTAGCACAGCTATCACAACCTTGATTGCATTTGATGGTTTTGTTGTCAATTATGTCCTTTATTACCGTAACCTGATTCTCTATGAATTTCACTGTATTGATTGTATTTATTTCGTTGACTAGGTCCAACTTATAATCCTGAACTAGTTTGATAATTTTTCCATTTTCGTTTTGTAAGTATTCAATCATTGACTTTCTCTGGCCTAACTCCTTCGTAATTAGCATATTTTGTTGGGTAAGGCTTTCTACAATTTGTCTCGTCATCTCTCTCTCAATCTCATAGTAGTTATATTCATTTTTAATAGTGTCGTCCTTATTGAGATTTACATTTTTAAGTTGGTTGCTTAAATTCACGCACTTTTTATTAATTTTTTGTATTTTTTTCCTAAGTATTCTCATTCTTTTCCTTGAGGTGCCAATATTTGAGCTATGAACTATCTTCTTTCTTATTAGCTTGTTAGCTGATTTTATTTGCAATTTGCTATGTCTATTTTGTAGTTCATTATAATTTTCGGTAAGAGATCTAAGCTCTTTTTGAATGGGATAAATTCCGTGGCAAATCTCATTTTCTAATTCTTCTCTTTCTATTGTCATGTCATTTACAGTCTGCTTCAAAGTTTTTATATCATTCAGCAGCTTTGCTTTGCAGTTCTTAATTTCTGATAGTTGTTTCTTATTACTAATATTTTCGATACATAATTCTTCAAACGCTTGCATATTGCTTTTTTGTTCATCTGTCATCTTTGTTATTAGGCTATCTTTTATTACCACGTCAGCTTTTAATTTTTCTATAGTATGCTCGTATCTCCTTATTATTGCACGAAGATTAGCATGACTTTCCATTTTTTGGCTTTCTTGAGCACGTTTAGTTTTAGAACGTGTATTCATAGTTGTATTAGAATTATGACTATGATGTAAATAAATAATTAAGCAAGACAATGCGTTATATAAACGTAGTATTCCAGTCTTCTCAGGAAGTTAAAAAATAAAAATAAAATAAATGCAAAATATTTTTCAAGTCAATGGATTTGAACTTCTGACTTTAATATGCATGTAACAGCAGTCCGGGTTCGTTATTCCTTAGCCATTGTGCCTCTAACGCGCTGGTTGAAAATATTCATCATATTGAGTGTAAAGCGCTTTGTCAATTGTATGGCCTCAAGATAGGGTTCAAAGTCCAAAGCGGCTGTTGAGTTATTAGCACAAATTGTTATGACTTTAATGCACTAATATTTTTATTTACGGCTTATAATAAGCGCACACGGTCACTGGGGAGGTAAATATTACTATTTCATTCGGCCGTATGAGGTTTTATTGGAAAGTTTTCACAATGTTTTGGTAATTTGTTACGATGAACTTATTTACGATATTCCGTTTTACTTTTAGTCACAAACATTAACACTGTTGATTTATCTTTTTCTGAACAGATTATACACTGCTTAGCACTGTTTTATGGCTTATTTCAATTTTTAAAAGGGTTTTAATTTGGTAGCCTTTGTTTACATTGTAGAAGGTCTACCCTCCCATACCCAATCCATCACATACCCAACTACACCGCGGGCACCACATACCCAAGTATACCGCGGGCACCACATACCCAACTACACCGCGGGCATCACATACCCTAGTACACCGCGGGCACTACATACCCTAGTACACCGCGGGCATGACATACCCAACTACACCGCGGGCACCACATACCCAAGTATACCGCAGGCATCACATACCCAACTACACCGCCGGCATTACATACCCAAGTACACCGCGGGCATCACATACCCAACTACACCGCGGGCACCACATACCCTACTACACCGCGAGCACCACATACCCTAGTACACCGCGGGCATCACATACCCAAGTACACCGCGGGCATCATATACTTTAGTACACTGCGGGCATCACATACCCTCGTACACCGCGGGCACCACATACCCTAGTACACCGCGGGCATCACATACCCTCGTACACCGCGGGCACCACATACCCTAGTACACCGCGGGCACCACATACCCTAGTACACCGCGGGCATCACATACCCTAGTACACCGCGGGCACCACATACCCAAGTACACCGCGGGCATCACATACCTAACTACACCGCGGGCACTACATACCCGTACACCGCGGGCATCATATACCCTAGTACACCGCAGGCACCACATACCCAAGTCCCAAGTACACCGCGGGCATCATATACCCTAGTACACCGCAGGCATCACATACCCTAGTACACCGCGGGCACTACATACCCAAGTACACCTCGGGCATCACATACCCAACTACACCGCGGGCACCACATACCTAAGTACACCGCGGGCACCACATACCCTAGTACACCGCGGGCACCACATACCCAACTACACCGCGGGCACCACATACCCTAGTGCACCACGGGCACCACATACCCAAGTATACCGCGGGCACCACATACCCTAGTACACCGCGGGCACCACACACCCAACTACACCGCGGGCACCACATACCCTAGTACACAGCGGGCACCACATACCCAACTACACCGCGGGCACCACATACCCAAGTACACCGCGGGCACCACATACCCTAGTACACCGCGGGCACCACACACCCAACTACACCGCGGGCACCACATACCCTAGTACACAGCGGGCACCACATACCCAACTACACCGCGGGCACCACATACCCAACTACACCGCGGGCACCACATACCCAAGTATACCGCGGGCACCACATACCCTAGTCCACCGCGGGCATCACATACACAACTACACCGCGGGCACCACATACCCAACTACACCGCGGGCACCACATACCCAAGTATACCGCGGGCACCACATACCCTAGTACACCGCGGGCATCACATACCCAACTACACCGCGGGCACCACATACCCTAGTACACCGCGGGCATCACATACCCAACTACACCGCGGGCACCACATACCCAACTACACCGCGGGCATCACATACCCAACTACACCGCGGGCACCACATACCCAAGTATACCGCGGGCACCACATACCCAAGTATACCGCGGGCATCACATACACAACTACACCGCGGGCACCACATACCCAACTACACCGCGGGCACCACATACCCAAGTATACCGCGGGCACCACATACCCTAGTACACCGCGGGCATCACATACACAACTACACCGCGGGCACCACATACCCTAGTACACCGCGGGCACCACATACCCAAGTATACCGCGGGCACCACATACCCTAGTACACCGCGGGCACTACATACCCAAGTACACCGCGGGTACCACATACCCAAGTATACCGCGGGCACCACATACCCAAGTACACCGCGGGTATCACATACCCAACTACACCGCGGGCACCACATACCCAAGTATACCAAGAGCACCTCATACCCTAGTACACCGCGGGCATCACATACCCAAGTATACAGTAGGCATCACATACCCAACTACACCGCGGTCATCACATATACCGCGGGCACTACATACCCAACTACACCGCGGGCACCACATACCCAACTACACCGCGGGCACCACATACCCAAGTATACCGCGGGCACCACATACCCAAGTATACCGCGGGCACCACATACCCAAGTACACCGCGGGCATCACATACCCAACTACACCGCGGGCAACACATACCCTAGTACACCGCAGGCATCACATACCCAAGTACACTGCGGGCACCACATACCCAAGTTTACCGCGGGCACCACATACCCTAGTACACCGCGGGCACCACATACCCAAGTATATCGCGGGCACCACATACCCAAGTACACCGCGGGCATCACATACCCAACTACACCGCGGGCACCACATACCCAAGTATACCGCGGGCACCACATACCCTAGTACACCGCGGGCATTACATACCCAAGTACACCGCGGGCATCACATACCCAACTACACCGCGGGCACCACATACCCAAGTATACCGCGGGCACCACATACCCAAGTACACCGCGGGCATCCGCGGGCAACTACACCGCGAGCACCACATACCCTAGTACACCGCGGGCACCACATACCCAAGTACACTGCGGGCACCACATACCCTAGTATACCGCGGGCACTACATACCCTAGTACACCGCGGGCACCACATACCCAAGTATACCGCGGGCACTACATACGCAAGTACACTGCGGGCACCACATACCCTAGTATACCGCGGGCACCACATACCCTAGTACACCGCGGTCATCACATACCCAAGTACACCGCGGGCACTACATACCCAAGTACACCGCGGGTACCACATACCCAAGTATACCGCGGGCACCACATACCCAAGTACACCGCGGGTATCACATACCCAACTACACCGCGGGCACCACATACCCAAGTATACCAAGAGCACCTCATACCCTAGTACACCGCGGGCATCACATACCCAAGTATACAGTAGGCATCACATACCCAACTACACCGCGGTCATCACATATACCGCGGGCACTACATACCCAACTACACCGCGGGCACCACATACCCAACTACACCGCGGGCACCACATACCCAAGTATACCGCGGGCACCACATACCCAAGTATACCGCGGGCACCACATACCCAAGTACACCGCGGGCATCACATACCCAACTACACCGCGGGCAACACATACCCTAGTACACCGCGGGCACCACATACCCTAGTACACCGCGGGCATTACATACCCAAGTACACCGCGGGCATCACATACCCAACTACACCGCGGGCACCACATACCCAAGTATACCGCGGGCACCACATACCCAAGTACACCGCGGGCATCCGCGGGCAACTACACCGCGAGCACCACATACCCTAGTACACCGCGGGCATCACATACCCAACTACACCGCGGGCACCACATACCCTAGTACACCGCGGGCATCACATACCTTACTACACCGCGGGCACCACATACCCTAGTACACCGCGGGCACCACATACCCTAGTACACCGTGGGCACCACATACTCAACTACACCGCGGGCATCACATACCCAACTACACCGCGGGCACCACATACCCTAGTACACCGCGGGCATCACATACCCAACTACACCGCGGGCATGTGATGCCCGCGGTGTACTAGGGTATGTGGTGCCCGCGGTGTAGTTGGGTATGTGATGCCCGCGGTGTACTGGGGTATGTGGTGCCCGCGGTGTACTAGGGTATGTGGTGCCCGCGGTGTAGTTGGGTATGTGATGCCCGAGGTGTACTAGGGTATGTGGTGCCCGCGGTGTAGTTGGGTATGTGGTGCCCGCGGTGTAGTTGTGTATGTGATGCCCGCGGTGGACTAGGGTATGTGGTGCCCGCGGTATACATGGGTATGTGGTGCCCGCGGTGTAGTTAGGTATGTGGTGCCCGCAGTGTACATGGGTATCTGGTGCCCGCGGTGTAGTTGGGTATGTGGTGCCCGCGGTGTACTAGGGTATGTGGTGCCCGCGGTGTAGTTGGGTATGTGGTGCCCGTGGTGCACTAGGGTATGTGGTGCCCGCGGTGTAGTTGGGTATGTGGTGCCCGCGGTGTACTAGGGTATGTGGTGCCCGCGGTGTAGTTGGGTATGTGGTGCCCGTGGTGCACTAGGGTATGTGGTGCCCGCGGTGTACTAGGGTATGTGGTGCCCGCGGTGTAGTTGGGTATGTGGTGCCCGCTGTGTACTAGGGTATGTGGTGCCCGCGGTGTAGTTGGGTGTGTGGTGCCCGCGGTGTACTAGGGTATGTGGTGCCCGCGGTGTACTTGGGTATGTGGTGCCCGCGGTGTACTAGGGTATGTGATGCCCGCGGTGTACTAGGGTATGTGGTGCCCGCGGTGTAGTTGGGTATGTGGTGCCCGCGGTATACTAGGGTATGTGGTGCCCGCGGCGTACTAGGGTATGTGATGCCCGCGGTGTACTTGGGTACGTGATGCCCGCAGTGTACTAGAGTATATGATGCCCGCGGTGTACTTGGGTATGTGGTGCCCGCGGTGTACTTAGGTATACCGCGGGCACCACATACACTAGTACACCGCGGGCATCACATACCCAACTACACCGCGGGCACCATATACCCTAGTACACCGCGGGCACCACATACCCTAGTACACCGCGGACACCACATACCCAAGTACACCGCGGGCACCACATACCCAAATACACCGCGGGCACCACATACCCAACTACACCGCGGGCACCACATACCCTAGTACACCGCGGGCACCACATACCCTAGTACACCGTGGGCACCACATACCCAAGTACACTGCGGGCATCACATATCCTAGTACACCGCGGGCACCACATACCCAAGTACACCGCGGGCACCACATACCCAAGTACACCGCGGGCACCACATACCCTAGTGCACCACGGGCACCACATACCCAAGTATACCGCGGGCACCACATACCCTAGTACACCGGTGGCACCACATACCCTAGTACACCGCGGGCATCACATACCCAACTACACCGCGGGCACCACATACCCTAGTGCACCACGGGCACCACATACCCAAGTACACCTCGGGCATCACATACCCTAGTACACCGCGAGCACCACATACCCCAGTACACCGCGGGCATCACATACCCTAGTACACCGCGGGCACCACATACCCAACTATACCGCGGGCACCACATACCCAAGTACACCGCGGGCACCACATACCCAAGTACACCGCGGGCACCACATACCCTAGTACACCGGTGGCATCACATACCCTAGTACACCGCGGGCACCACATACCCAAGTACACCGCGGGCACCACATACCCTAGTACACCGCGGGCACCACATACCCAAGTACACCGCGGGCACCACATACCCTAGTACACCGCGGGCACCACATACCCTAGTACACCGCGGGCACCACAAACCCAACTACACCGCGGGCACCACATACCCTAGTACACCGCGGGCACCACATACCCAACTACACCGCGGGCACCACATACCCAAGGGCACCACATACCCTAGTGCACCACGGGCACCACATACCCTAGTACACCGCGGGCACCACTTACCGAACTATACCGTGGGCACCACATACCCAAGTATACCGCGGGCACCACATACCCTAGTACACCGCGGGCACCACATACCCAAGTATACCGCGGGCATCACATACCCAACTACACCGCGGGCACCACATACCCAACTACACCGCGGGCACCACATACCCAACTACACCGCGGGCACCACATACCCAAGTATACCACCACATACCCAACTACACCGCGGGCACCACATACCCTAGTATACCGCGGGCACCACATACCCAACTACACCGCGTACACCGCGGGCACCACATACCCAAGTACACCGCGGGCACCACATACCCTAGTGCACCACGGGCACCACATACCCTAGTGCACCACGGGCACCACATACCCTAGTACACCGCGGGCACCACATACCCTAGTACACCGCGGGCACCACATACCCAAGTACACCGCGGGCACCACATACCCTATTACACCGCGGGCACCACATACCCAAGTACACCTCGGGCATCACATACCCTAGTACACCGCGAGCACCACATACCCCAGTACACCGCGGGCATCACATACCCAACAACACCGCGGGCACCACATACCCAACTTCACCGCGGGCACCACATACCCAACTTCACCGCGGGCACCACATACCCAACTACACTGCGGGCACCACATACCCAACTACACCGCGGGCATTACATACCCAACTACACCGCGGGCACCACATACCCTAGTATACCGCGGGCACCACATACCCAACTACACCGCGGGCACCACATACCCAACTACACCGCGGGCACCACATACCCAAGTACACCGCGGGCACCACATACCCTAGTACACCGCGGGCACCACATACCCTGGTACACCGCGGGCACCACATACCCTGGTACACCGCGGGCACCACATACCCAACTACACCGCGGGCATCATATACCCTAGTACACCGCGGGCATCACATACCCTAGTACACCGCGGGCACCACATACCCAACTACACCGCGGGCACCACATACCCTAGTACACCGCGGGCACCACAAACCCAAGTATACCGCGGGCACCACATACCCAAGTACACCGCGGGCACCACATACCCTAGTTCACCGCGGGCATCACATACCCAACTACACCGCGGGCACCACATACCCAAGTATACCGCGGGCTACACATACCCTAGTACACCGCGGGCACCACATACCCAAGTATACCGCGGGCACTACATACCCAACTACACCGCGGGCACCACATACCCATGTATACCGCGGGCACCACATACCCAAGTACATAGGGTATGCGGTGCCCGCGGTGTAGTTAGGTATGTGATGCCCGCGGTGTACAGAACATACCCAAGTATACCGTAGGCATCACATACCCACGTACACCGCGGGCACCACATACCCTAGTACACCGCGGGCACCACATACCATAGTACACCGCGGGCATCACGTACCCCATTACACCGCGGGCATCACATACCCTAGTATACCGCGGGCGCCACATACCCAAGTATACCACCACATACCCAACTACACCGCGGGCACCACATACCCTAGTATACCGCGGGCACCACATACCCAACTACACCGCGGGCACCACATACCCTAGTACACCGCGGGCACCACATACCCTAGTACACCGCGGGCACCACATACCCTAGTACACCGCGGGCACCACATACCCAACTACACCGCGGGCATCACATACCCGACTCGAGGTCACTACACCGCGGGCACCACATACCCAAGTATACCGCAAGCACCACATACCTCAGTACACCGCGGGCACCACATACCCAAGTACACCTCGGGCATCACATACCCTAGTACACCGCGGGCACTACATACCCAAGTACACCTCGGGCATCACATACCCAACTACACCGCGGGCACCACATACCCATGTACACCGCGGGCACCACATACCCAACTACACCGCGAGCACCACATACCCTAGTACACCGCGGGCACCACATACCCAACTACACCGCGGGCACCACATACCCAAGTACACCGCGGGCACCACATACCCTAGTACACCGCGGGCATCACGTACCCCACTACACCGCGGGCACCACATACCCAACTGCACCGCGGGCACCACATACCCAACTACACCGCGGGCACCACATACCCTAGTACACCGCGGGCATCACATACCCAACTACACCGCGGGCACCACATACCCTAGTACACCGCGGGCACCACATACCTAACTACACCGCGGGCACCACATACCCTAGTACACCGCGGGCACCACATACCCTAGTACACCACGGGCACCACATACCCAACTACACCGCGGGCACCACATACCCTAGTACACCACGGGCACCACATACCCAACTACACCGCGGGCACCACATACCCTAGTATACCGCGGGCATCGCATACCCAACTACACCGCGGGCACCACATACCCTAGTACACCGCGGGCATCACATACCCTAGTACACCGCGGGCACCACATACCCAAGTACACCGCGGGCATCACATACCTAACTACACCGCGGGCACCACATACCCAACTACACCGCGGGCACCACATACCCAAGTATACCGCGGGCATCACATACCCAACTACACCTCGGGCATCACATACCCTCGTACACCGCGGGCACCACATACCCTGGTACACCGCGGGCACCACATACCCTGGTACACCGCGGGCACCACATACTGTACTAGGGTATGTAGTGCCCGCGGTGTAGTTGGGTATGTGATGCCCGCGGTGTACGTGGGTATGTGGTGCCCGCGGTGTAGTTGGGTATGTGATGCCCGCGGTGTACTAGGGTATGTGGTGCCCGCGGTGTAGTTGGGTATGTGATGCCCGCGGTGTACTAGGGTATGTGGTGCCCGAGGTGTACTTGGGTATGTGGTGCCCGCGGTGAACTAGGGTATGTGGTGCCCGCAGTGGACTAGGGTATGTGGTGCCCGCGGTGTAGTTGGGTATGTGATGCCCGCAGTGTACTAGGGTATGTGGTGCCCGCGGTGTAGTTGGGTATGTAATGCCCGCGGTATACTTGGGTATGTGGTGCCCGCGGTATACTTGGGTATGTGGTGCCCGCGGTGTACTTGGGTATGTGGTGCCCGCGGTATACATGGGTATGTGGTGCCCGCGGTGTAGTTGGGTATGTAGTGCCCGCGGTGTACTAGGGTATGTGGTGCCCGTGGTGTAGTTGGGTATGTGATGCCCGCAGTGTACTTGGGTATGTGATGCCCGCGGTGTAGTTAGGTATGTGATGCCCGCGGTGTACTTGGGTATGTGGTGCCCGCGGTGTACATGGGTATGTGGTGCCCGCGGTGTACTAGGGTATGTGATGCCCGCGGTGTACTAGGGTATGTGGTGCCCGCGGTGTACTTGGGTATGTGGTGCCCGCGGTATACTTGGGTATGTGGTGCCCGCGGTGTACATGGGTATGTGGTGCCCGCAGTGTAGTTGGGTATGTGGTGCCCGCGGTGTACTAGGGTATGTGATGCCCGCGGTGTTCTAGGGTATGTGGTGCCCGCGGTGTACTAGGGTATGTGGTGCCCGCGGTGTAGTTGGGTATGTGGTGCCCGCGGTGTACGAGGGTATGTGGTGCCCGCGGTGTAGGTATGTGATGCCCGCGTGGTGTAGTTGGGTATGTGATGCCCGCGGTGTACTAGGGTATGTGGTGCCCGCGGTGTAGTTGGGTATGTGATGCCCGCTGTGTACTTGGGTATGTAATGCCCGCGGTGTACTTGGGTATTTATTTATTTATTTATTTATTTAATCTAAGATTCACAGTTTATTTATTATCAATTGTAGACTATCTATTTTATATCGCACATTAACCAATTTGAATCAACATTTTATAACTTAGAATAATAATATAGGTAGGTAAGGCGGGCACGCCAGACTAGTCAACAATCATGTACAGTACATATCTAAAACTAAAACTAAGATTAAGAATTAAAACAGTATCTATATAGCTGAAGGTAGATAGCTCGTACAACATAGACAAAATGTGTAGTGGGTGTAGTGTCTTGTGTAGTGTGTGTAGTGTGTGATACATGTGTATGAAATGTGAGAATAGACAAATCTGTAAGAATTCGCATAGCTTGAACAGGATTAGACTCGATTAGTGCAGGTGCAAACTGTAGTCAACAAACAGAAACTGGTTTTTTGAAGGGAGGGCTTACATGGAGGTCATTAAAGTTAAAATTTTAAATTAAAATTTAAAATTTCATGCTGTTAAATTAAATGATTTGCTTAATATGATAAATTGTTATTCCTGATATTCATTATTTAGAGACAGTACTCGATAATTTCGGACTAGATGGCGCTGTATCAAATGCTTATGAATATGTATTTATTTAGGAGCCTAACAATTGTTTACATACTTTTGATTTAAAAATATTTTTGGATGTAGAAAAGGGGTCTATGTCATTGAATAGCTTATTGTAGGTTTGAGGTAGTCGACTGGTGACGCTATTAGCTGCGTAGTTTGTGCGATGGGTAGGCACATAAAATAGTTGTGTGTGTCTGGTACGGGTATTTGGAGCTCTCAATTTTAAGATTTTATTTATTAGGAACGGGCAATCCAAAGCTCCAGAGCAGACGTCGTGCAACAACGACATATCCTGCAGAGTTCTTCTATCTCTGAGTGGCATTAAACCGTACTTGCGACACGATTCAACATAATTGTCATTAGGTGACTTCGTGCGGAAATTCAAATGTTTAATAAACTTTCTTTGTATGGTTTCTATGGAATGGTCATATGTCACATATTGTGGATTCCAGACAGAGCTGCAATATTCGACAATGCTACGAATATAAGCAACATAGAGTACTTTCAAACAAGCTATGTCAGTAAAGGGTTTGGTTACCCGAAAAATGAATCCTAAATTTTTATAAGCTTTATTAATGGTTTGCTCGATATGATTTGAAAACGTAAGTTTATGATCAAGAAGCACTCCTAAATCTCTAATGCTTTGACTTTTCTCAATATGGTTGTCGTTGATATAATAAGTATTTACGATGGGATTGGTACTTCGTGTAAAACTAACATGTTTGCATTTACTCACGTTGACACCGATTCGATTGGCTATATAATAAATAGAAAGCCTATCCAAATCTTCTTGAAGCCGTTTGCAATCGTCGGTTGATCGAACATTATAGTAAATTTTCTTATCGTCTGCAAATAGTAAAAAGTTTGCATGTCTAAAACATGAGTCAATGTCGTACAAGTAGGCCAAGTAAAATAGAGGTCCAAGGATAGAACCCTGCGGGACACCCGATGGCACCAGAATAAAGTCTGACCGACTACCACCTATAACAACAGCCTGACTTCTATTATTAATATACGATTCAATCCAGCGCAGTAGATCACCCTGTATACCAAGTTCACCAAGTTTGCGGATAAGAATGACATGATCCACACGGTCAAACGCTTTTTCAAAATCAGTATAAATCACGTCTACCTGTGCACCAGACTCCATCCCAGTTAGTATTTCACTGACAAAAAATGTAAGATTTGTCGTCGTCGAGCGACCCTTAATGAAGCCATGCTGTTGCTCCGGAATACTTTGCCGGATCACGGGGCAAATAATATCATAGACTATTTTTTCAAAGCATTTGCTTAGGGTGTTTAGGATGGATATAGGCCTGTAATTTTCTATGATCGCTTTTGATCCTTTTTTATGTAAGGGAACTATATGAGCTTCCTTCCAAAGGCGTGGAAAAGTACCTTCCCTGATGGAACGATTAAATATGATTGTTACCGGCCTATACAACGACTCAGCACAATTCACAATAAAAAATGGATGAATCTTATCACTACCAGCCCCTTTTTTGGTGTCAAGATGACATAATAATTTATATACTTGTTCCTCGTGCAGTATTTTGGTGCTGATGACTTCCTGACTTAGCACCGAGTGATTGAACTCAGCAGTGGAATAGATATTAGCAGGTTCCATAAACATGTCCTGGAAAAAAGTATTAAAAGACTCGAGAATGTCTGCCCGGTTTGTGAGTTTATAGTCTTTATAGGTCATTGTGTTAGGATAGCCAGTTGCTGAAGTTCGCTTTGATCTTATGTAGTTCCAAATTAGCTTAGGGTTGGATTTGATTCCTTCTTGCGTACGTGTTATATATTTTTGGTAACATATAGCTTCTATTTTTTTAAATCTTGACCTTAAAAGTGCGAATTCGTCATAATCCAGTGGATTTTTATATCGTTTCCAGCGAGTGTGAACTTTATTTTTTTCATTATTGATACAAATGAGAGCCTTAGTGTACCATGCTGGGTAGTGGTCAGTTCCATCCTTAGTTATCTGCGGCACATACTTGGCAATTACATCGTTGATCAGGTTGTAAAACCCAGAAACAGCATCGTCAACCGTTCCCCGATCAAGCACCGTCCAATCCGTAGAGGAAAGCTCAACGTTTATGTCAGCGTAGTTTGCTTTTCTAAATAAATATTTCGTATGCGGGATTTTAATAAGTGGTGCTATAGTTAAATCAGATGCATCAATATCCAGTGTAATGTGAGAACAATCTTCAGGAACTATCGGCCGAATACTCTTACTAACTACAACGTGAAAATTACAGAAAACTAAATCCAAAGTGTTGCCAGAAGCGTTTACAAAATTACTGTATTGACACATACCTAAATGGTGAGTTTGATTTATGAAATTAACCGCTGAATTTTGTAGTTCAACAGTTCCTTTTTTTAAATATTTCGGGTGAAGTGATAAATGCCAATGTATATTTGGCAGATTAAAATCACCTACCAACATAAAATAATCATCTGGAACTAGTGATGCAATTTCATCAACCCATTCTGTGAGCCTGTGAATACGTTGCGGTAGCAGATTTCCGGGCGGCATGTAAGCCAGTCCGATATGTAAGTCGTTATCCGAGTTGATCGTGCGCCCGTCGATTGATATCCACAAGCATTCGACGTCCAGATGCCTTCGTTCCCACTCAGGACGCGCACGCGCATTTAGTTGTTCTGAGCATAACGCCATGACGCCGCCGTGATCGTCAGAGGGACGATCGCGTCGGAATATATGGTACTTAGAATTTGTAAGTTCTGAATCGAGAATACCCTCTTTTAACCAGGTCTCCGTGATGAGCAAAATATCGTAATCGAGTGTTATTAAGTTAGCACTAAATTGAAGAGTTTTAGTTCTTAAGCCGCGCACGTTTTGGTAAAACAGTTTTAATTTGCGTTTGTTAATCATTGTAAATAGATTGGGGCTACCTGTAAATGCTCACTAAATATATTAATAAAAGTGTTAAGCAGTGAAATTATCCTTAATAGGATTATTTTATAAAAATATGTTATTATCTGTAGGATACCGAAATCAAGTGATTTTGGTTGTTCTCTAAATTGTAGGATAAAGTAATATTGATGAACATGTGATATGTCTATGAGGGTGAGTGAGGGTGTTTTGATGTGAAGTGTAAAGAATGTGCTTGTGTGATGTGTGAGATACGACGGATGTCTATGCAGCTGCAATATTATCAATTTGTACAAAACATATATTATCAAATTAAAAACAAGATCCTCTAATGCAATTAATGTAACTAAACAATCTTTTTGAGATCTGCTTGTTTGGATATTAGAATGTATGGCGAAGTGTCGTTTTTTCTGACATATATGCGACAGTTTTTTGTCCATACATATTTAAAGCCATGCTCTTATGGGTATGTGATGCCCGCGGTGTAGTAAGGTATGTGATTGTACTAGGGTATGTGGTGCCCGCGGTGTACTAGGGTATGTGGTGCCCGCGGTGTACTAGGGTATGTGGTGCCCGCGGTGTAGTTGGGTATGTGATGCCCGCGGTGTACTGGGGTATGTGGTGCCCGTGGTGCACTAGGGTATGTAGTGCCCGCGGTGTACTAGGGTATGTGGTGTACCACATACCCATCTACACCGCGGGCACTACATACCCTAGTACACCGCGGGCATCACATACCCTAGTACACCGCGGGCACCACATACCCGAACTACACCGCGGGCACCACATACCAAGTATACCGCGGGCACCACATACCCAAGTACACCGCGGGCACCACATACCCAACTACACCGCGGGCATCACATACCCAAGTATACCGCGGGCACCACATACCCAACTACACCGCGGGCACCACATACTCTAGTGCACCACGGGCACCACATACCCTAGTACACCGCGGGCACCACATACCCAACAGTGTACTAGGGTATGTGGTGCCCGCGGTGTACATGGGTATGTGGTGCCCACAGTGTACTTGGGTATGTGGTGCCCGCGGTGTAGTTGGGTATGTGATGCCCGCGGTGTTGGTGCCAGCGGTGTACTAGGGTATGTGGTGCCCGCGGTGTAGTTGGGTATGTGATGCCCGCGGTATACTTGGGTATGTGGTGCCCGCGGTGTACTAGGGTATGTGGTGCCCGCGGTGTACTAGTGTATGTGGTGCCCGCGGGCACCACATACCCAAGTACACCGCGGTCATCTCATACCCTAGTACACCGCGGGCATCACATACCCAAGTACACCGCGGGCATCACATACCCTAGTACACCGCGGGCACCACAGACCCTAGTACACCGCGGGCACCACATACCCAAGTATACCGACATACCCTAGGACACCGCGGGCGCCACATACCCAACTACACTGCGGGCACCACATACCCTAGTACACCGCGGGCACCACATACCCAAGTATACCGCGGGGTGCCCGCGGTATACTTGGGTATGTGGTGCCCGCGGTGTACTAGGGTATGTGGTGCCCGCGGTGTAGTTGGGTATGTGGTGCCCGCGGTGTACTAGGGTATGTGGTGCCCGTGGTGCACTAGGGTATGTGGTGCCCGCGGTGTACTAGGGTATGTGGTGCCCGCAGTGTACTTGGGTATGTGGTGCCCGCGGTATACGTGGGTATGTGATGCCCGCGGTGTACTAGGGTATGTGGTGCCCGTGGTGTAATAGGGTATGTGGTGCCCGCATTGTACTAGGGTGTGGTGCCCACGGTGTAGTTGGGTATGTGGTGCCCGCGGTGTACTAGGGTATGTGATGCCCGCGGTGTACTAGGGTATGTGATGCCCACGATGTAGTTGGGTATGTGGTGCCCGTGGTGCACTAGGGTATGTGGTGCACGCGGTATACTAGGGTATGTGGTGCCCGCGGTGTACTTGGGTATGTGGTGCCCGCGGTATACTTGGGTATGTGGTGCCCGCGGTATACTTGGGTATGTGGTGCCCGCGGTGTAGTTGGGTATGTGGTGCCCGCGGGCACCACATACCCTAGTATACCGCGGGCACCACATACCCTAGTACACCGCGGGCACCACATACCCCAGTATACCGCGGGCACCACATACCCAACTACACCGCGGGCATCATATACCCTAGTACACCGCGGGCACCACATACCCTAGCGGGCACCACATACCCAACTACACCGCGGGCACCACATACCCAAGTACAGCGCGGGCACCACATACCCAACTACACCGTGGGCATGCACCACATACCCAACTACACTGCGGGCACCACATACCCAACTACACCGCGGGCACCACATACCCAAGTATACCGCGGGCACCACATACCCAAGTACACCGTGGGCACCACACCCTAGTACAATGCGGGCACCACATACCCTATTACACCGCGGGCACCACATACCCTAGTACACCGCGGGCATCACATACCCACGTATACCGCGGGCACCACATACCCAAGTACACTGCGGGCACCACATACCCAACTACACCGCGGGCACCACATACCCAACTACACCGCGGGCATCACATACCCAACTACACCGCGGGCACCACATACCCAAGTATACCGCGGGCATCACATACCCTAGTACACCGCGGTCATCACATACCCAAGCGGTATACTTGGGTATGTGGTGCCCGCGGTATACTTGGGTATGTAGTGCCCGCGGTGTACTAGGGTATGTGGTGCCCGCGGTGTAGTTGGGTATGTGGTGCCCGCGGTGTACTAGGGGCGGTGTAGTTGGGTATGTAATGCCCGCGGTGTACTAGGGTATGTGGTGCCCGCGGTGTACTGGGGTATGTGGTGCCCGCGGTATACTTGGGTATGTGGTGCCCGCGGTGTACTAGGGTATGTGGTGGTGCCCGCTGTGTACTAGGGTATGTGGTGCCCGCGGTGTACGTGGGTATGTGGTGCCCGCGGTGTACTAGGGTATGTGGTGCCCGCGGTGTAGTATGTGGTGCCCGCGGTGTACTAGGGTATGTGGTGCCCGCGGTGTAGTTGGGTGCCACCGGTGTACTAGGGTATGTGGTGCCCGCGGTGTAGTTGGGTATGTGATGACCGCGATGTACTTGGGTATGTGGTGCCCGCGGTGTACTAGGGTATGTGGTGCCCGCGGTGTACTAGGGTATGTGATGCCCGCGGTATACTGGGGTATGTGGTGCCCGCGGTGTACTAGGGGTAGTTGGGTATGTGGTGCCCGTGGTGTACAGGGGTATGTGGTGCCCGCGGTGTACTAGGGTATGAGGTGCCCGCGGTGTAGTTGGGTATTGGTATGTGATGCCCGCGGTGTACTAGGGTATGTGATGCCCACGGTGTAGTTGGGTATGTGGTGCCCGCGGTGTACTAGGGTATGTGGTGCCCGCGGTGTACTAGGGTATGTGGTGCCCGCGGTGTACTGGGGTATGTGGTGCCATTCCCAAGTACACCGCGGGCATCACATACCCAACTACACCGCGGGCACCACATACCCTAGTAAACCGCGGGCACCACATACCCAAGTATACCGCGGGCACCACATACCCAACTACACCGCGGGCACCACACACCCAACTACACCGCGGGCACCACATACCCTAGTACACCGCGGGCACCACATACCCTAGTACACCTCGGGCACCACATACCCTAGTACACCGCGGGCATCACGTACCCAACTACACCGCGGGCACCGCGGGCACCACATACCCTAGTACACCGCGGGCATCACATACCCTAGTACACCGCGGGCACCACATACCCAAGTGCACCACGGGCACCACATACCCAACTACACCCCCACATACCCAACTACACCGCGGGCACCACATACCCAAGTATACCGCGGGCATGTGGTGCCCGCGGTGTACTAGGGTATGTGGTGCCCGCGGTGTAGTTGGGTATGTGATGCCCGCGGTGTACTAGGGTATGTGATGCCCGCGGTGTACCAGGGTATGTGGTGCCCGCGGTGTACTTGGGTATGTGGTGCCCGCGGTGTACTAGGGTATGTGGTGCTCTGCCCGCGGTGTACTAGGGTATGTGGTGCCCGCGGTGTAGTTGGGTATGTGGTGCCCGCGGTGTACTAGGGTATGTGGTGCCCGCAGTGTACTTGGGTATGTGATGCCCGCGGTGTAGTTGGGTATGTGGTGCCCCCTAGTACACTGCGGGCACCACATACCCTATTACACCTCGGGCATCATATACCCTAGTACACCGCGGGCACCACATACCCAACAACACCGCGGGCACCACATACCCAAGTACACTGCGGGCACCACATACCCAAGTACACCGTGGGCATCACATACCCTAGTACACCGCGGGCACCACATACCCATGTACACTTGGGTATGTGATGCCCGCGGTATACTTGGGTATGTGGTGCCCGTGGTGCACTAGGGTATGTGGTGCCCGCAGTGTACTAGGGTATGTTGTGCCCGCGGTGTAGTTGGGTATGTGATGCCCGCGGTATACTAGGGTATGTGGTGCCCGCGATGTACCAGGGTATGTGGTGCCCGCGGTGTACTAGGGTATGTGATGCCCGCGGTGTACTAGGGTATGTGGTGCCCGTACACCGCGGGCACCACATACCCAACTACACCGCGGGCACCACATACCCTAGTACACCGCGGGCACCACATACCCTAGTCCACCGCGGGCACCACATACCCAAGTATACCGCGGGCACCACATACCCAAGTACACCGCGGGCATCACATACCTAACTACACCGCGGGCACCACATACCCTAGTACACCGCGGGCACCACATACCCTAGTACACCGCGGGCACCACATACCCTAGTGCACCACACCGCGGGCATCACATACCCAACTACACCGCGGGCACCACATACCCTAGTACACCGCGGGCACCACATACCCAAGTATACCGCGGGCACACTTGGGTATGTGATGCCCGCGGTGTACTGGGGTATGTGGTGCCCGCGGTATACTTGGGTATGTGGTGCCCGCGGTGTAGTTGGGTATGTGGTGCCCGCGGTGTAGTTGGGTATGTGGTGCCCGCGGTGTACTAGGGTACGTGATGCCCGCGGTGTACTTGGGTATGTGGTGCCCGTATATTGCGGGCACCACATACCCTAGTGCACCACGGGCACCACATACCCAAGTATACCGCGGGCACCACATACCCAACTACACCGCGGGCACCACATACCCTAGTACACCGCGGGCACCACACACCCTAGTACACCGCGGGCACCACATACCCTAGTACACCGCGGGCATCACATACCCAACTACACCGCGGGCATCACATACCCTAGTACACCGCGGGCACCACATACCCTAGTACACCGCGGGCACCACATACCCAACTACACCGCGGGCACCACATACCCAACTACACTGCGGGCACCACATACCCTAGTACACCGCGGGCACCACATACCCAAGTATACCGCAGGCACCACATACCCTAGTACACCAAGAGCACCTCGGCACCACATACCCTAGTACACCGCGGGCATCACATACCCTCGTACACCGCGGGCATCACATACCTAACTACACCGCGGGCACCACATACCCTAGTACACCGCGGGCATCACATACCCAACTACACCGCGGGCACCACATACCCTAGTGCACCGCGGGCACCACATACCCATGTACACTGCGGGCATCACATACCCTAGTACAGTATGTGGTGCCCGTGGTGCACTAGGGTATGTGATGCCCGCGGTGTACTAGGGTATGTGGTGCCCGCAGTGTACATGGGTATGTGGTGCCCGCGGTGCACTAGGGTATGTGGTGCCCGCGGTGTAGTTGGGTATGTGATGCCCGCGGTGTACTAGGGTATGTGGTGCCCGCGGTGTAGTTAGGTATGTGATGCCCGCGGTGTACGAGGGTATGTGATGCCCGCGGTGTACTAGGGTATGTGGTGCCGAGGTGCTCTTGGTGTACTAGGGTATGTGGTGCCTGCGGTATACTTGGGTATGTGGTGCCCGCGGTGTACTAGGGTATGTGGTGCCCGCAGTGTAGTTGGGTATGTGGTGCCCGCGGTGTACTAGGGTATGTGATGCCCGAGGTGTACTAGGGTATGTGGTGCCCGCGGTGTAGTTGGGTATGTGATGCCCGCAGTGTAGTTGGGTATGTGGTGCCACCGGTGTACTAGGGTATGTGGTGCCCGCGGTGTACTTGGGTATGTGGTGCCCGCGGTGCACTAGGGTATGTGGTGCCCGCGGTATACTAGGGTATGTGATGCCCGCGGTATACTTGGGTATGTGGTGCCCACGGTGTAGATGGGTATGTGGTACACCACATACCCTAGTACACCGCGGGCACTACATACCCTAGTACACCGCGGGCACCACATACCCTAGTACACCGCGGGCATCACATACCCTAGTACACCGCGGGCACCACATACCCGAACTACACCGCGGGCACCACATACCAAGTATACCGCGGGCACCACATACCCAAGTACACCGCGGGCACCACATACCCAACTACACCGCGGGCATCACATACCCAAGTATACCGCGGGCACCACATACCCAACTACACCGCGGGCACCACATACCCTAGTGCACCACGGGCACCACATACCCTAGTACACCGCGGGCACCACATACCCAACAGTGTACGAGGGTATGTGGTGCCCGCGGTGTACAAGGGTATGTGGTGCCCACAGTGTACATGGGTATGTGGTGCCCGCGGTGTAGTTGGGTATGTGATGCCCGCGGTGTTGGTGCCAGCGGTGTACTAGGGTATGTGGTGCCCGCGGTGTAGTTGGGTATGTGATGCGTATGTGATGCCCGCGTTGTAGTTGGGTATGTGGTGCCCGCGGTGTACTAGGGTATGTGGTGCCCGCGGTGTACTAGTGTATGTGGTGCCCGCGGGCACCACATACCCAAGTACACCGCGGTCATCTCATACCCTAGTACACCGCGGGCATCACATACCCAAGTACACCGCGGGCATCACATACCCTAGTACACCGCGGGCACCACAGACCCTAGTACACCGCGGGCACCACATACCCAAGTATACCGACATACCCTAGGACACCGCGGGCGCCACATACCCAACTACACTGCGGGCATCACATACCCAACTACACTGCGGGCACCACATACCCAAGTACACCGCGGGCACCACATACCCAACTACACCGCGGGCATCACATACCCATGTACACCGCGGGCACCACGGTGTACTAGGGTATGTGGTGCAGTACACCGCGAACATCACATACCCAACTACACCGCGGGCACCACATACCCTAGTACACCGCGGGCACCACATACCCAAGTATACCGCGGGGTGCCCGCGGTATACTTGGGTATGTGGTGCCCGTGGTGCACTAGGGTACGTGGTGCACTAGGGCACCACATACCCAAGTATACCGCGGGGTGCCCGCGGTATACTTGGGTATGTGGTGCCCGTGGTGCACTAGGGTATGTGGTGCCCGCGGTGTAGTTGGGTATGTGGTGCCCGCAGTGTACTAGGGTATGTGGTGCCCGTGGTGTACTAGGGTATGTGGTGCCCGCGGTGTACTAGGGTATGTGGTGCCCGCAGTGTACTTGGGTATGTGGTGCCCGCGGTATACGTGGGTATGTGATGCCCGCGGTGTACTAGGGTATGTGGTGCCCGTGGTGTAATAGGGTATGTGGTGCCCGCATTGTACTAGGGTGTGGTGCCCACGGTGTAGTTGGGTATGTGGTGCCCGCGGTGTACTAGGGTATGTGATGCCCGCGGTGTACTAGGGTATGTGATGCCCACGATGTAGTTGGGTATGTGGTGCCCGTGGTGCACTAGGGTATGTGGTGCACGCGGTATACTAGGGTATGTGGTGCACGCGGTGTACTATGGTATGTGGTGCCCGCGGTATACTTGGGTATGTGGTGCCCGCGGTATACTTGGGTATGTGGTGCCCGCGGTGTAGTTGGGTATGTGGTGCCCGCGGGCACCACATACCCTAGTATACCGCGGGCACCACATACCCTAGTACACCGCGGGCACCACATACCCCAGTATACCGCGGGCACCACATACCCAACTACACCGCGGGCATCATATACCCTAGTACACCGCGGGCACCACATACCCTAGCGGGCACCACATACCCAACTACACCGCGGGCACCACATACCCAAGTACAGCGCGGGCACCACATACCCAACTACACCGCGGGCACCACATACCCAACTACACTGCGGGCACCACATACCCAACTACACCGCGGGCACCACATACCCAAGTATACCGCGGGCACCACATACCCAACTACACCGTGGGCACCACACCCTAGTACAATGCGGGCACCACATACCCTATTACACCACGGGCACCACATACCCTAGTACACCGCGGGCATCACATACCCACGTATACCGCGGGCACCACATACCCAAGTACACTGCGGGCACCACATACCCAACTACACCGCGGGCACCACATACCCAACTACACCGCGGGCATCACATACCCAACTACACCGCGGGCACCACATACCCAAGTATACCGCGGGCATCACATACCCTAGTACACCGCGGTATACTTGGGTATGTGGTGCCCGCGGTATACTTGGGTATGTAGTGCCCGCGGTGTACTAGGGTATGTGGTGCCCGCGGTGTAGTTGGGTATGTGGTGCCCGCGGTGTACTAGGGGCGGTGTAGTTGGGTATGTAATGCCCGCGGTGTACTAGGGTATGTGGTGCCCGCGGTGTACTGGGGTATGTGGTGCCCGCGGTATACTTGGGTATGTGGTGCCCGCGGTGTACTAGGGTATGTGGTGCCCGCTGTGTACTAGGGTATGTGGTGCCCGCGGTGTACGTGGGTATGTGGTGCCCGCAGTGTACTAGGGTATGTGGTGCCCGCGGTGTAGTATGTGGTGCCCGCGGTGTACTAGGGTATGTGGTGCCCGCGGTGTAGTTGGGTGCCACCGGTGTACTAGGGTATGTGGTGCCCGCGGTGTAGTTGGGTATGTGATGACCGCGATGTACTTGGGTATGTGGTGCCCGCGGTGTACTAGGGTATGTGGTGCCCGCGGTGTACTAGGGTATGTGATGCCCGCGGTATACTGGGGTATGTGGTGCCCGCGGTGTACTAGGGGTAGTTGGGTATGTGGTGCCCGTGGTGTACAGGGGTATGTGGTGCCCGCGGTGTACTAGGGTATGAGGTGCCCGCGGTGTAGTTGGGTATTGGTATGTGATGCCCGCGGTGTACTAGGGTATGTGATGCCCACGGTGTAGTTGGGTATGTGGTGCCCGCGGTGTACTAGGGTATGTGGTGCCCGCGGTATACTAGGGTATGTGGTGCCCGCGGTGTACTGGGGTATGTGGTGCCATTCCCAAGTACACCGCGGGCATCACATACCCAACTACACCGCGGGCACCACATACCCTAGTAAACCGCGGGCACCACATACCCAAGTATACCGCGGGCACCACATACCCAACTACACCGCGGGCACCACACACCCAACTACACCGCGGGCACCACATACCCTAGTACACCGCGGGCACCACATACCCTAGTACACCTCGGGCACCACATACCCTAGTACACCGCGGGCATCACGTACCCAACTACACCGCGGGCACCGCGGGCACCACATACCCTAGTACACCGCGGGCATCACATACCCTAGTACACCGCGGGCACCACATACCCAAGTGCACCACGGGCACCACATACCCAACTACACCCCCACATACCCAACTACACCGCGGGCACCACATACCCAAGTATAACGCGGGCATGTGGTGCCCGCGGTGTACTAGGGTATGTGGTGCCCGCGGTGTAGTGCCCGTGGTGTAGTTGGGTATGTGATGCCCGCGGTGTACTAGGGTATGTGATGCCCACGGTGTACCAGGGTATGTGGTGCCCGCGGTATACTTGGGTATGTGGTGCCCGCGGTGTACTAGGGTATGTGGTGCCCGCGGTGTACTAGGGTATGTGGTGCCCGCGGTGTAGTTGGGTATGTGGTGCCCGCGGTGTACTAGGGTATGTGGTGCCCGCAGTGTACTTGGGTATGTGATGCCCGCGGTGTAGTTGGGTATGTGGTGCCCCCTAGTACACTGCGGGCACCACATACCCTATTACACCTCGGGCATCATATACCCTAGTACACCGCGGGCACCACATACCCAACAACACCGCGGGCACCACATACCCAAGTACACTGCGGGCACCACATACCCAAGTACACCGTGGGCATCACATACCCTAGTACACCGCGGGCACCACATACCCATGTACACTTGGGTATGTGATGCCCGCGGTATACTTGGGTATGTGGTGCCCGTGGTGCACTAGGGTATGTGGTGCCCGCAGTGTACTAGGGTATGTTGTGCCCGCGGTGTAGTTGGGTATGTGATGCCCGCGGTATACTAGGGTATAAGGTGCCCGCGATGTACCAGGGTATGTGGTGCCCGCGGTGTACTAGGGTATGTGATGCCACCGGTGTACTTGGGTATGTGGTGCCCGTACACCGCGGGCACCACATACCCAACTACACCGCGGGCACCTCATACCCTAGTACACCGCGGGCACCACATACCCTAGTCCACCGCGGGCACCACATACCCAAGTATACCGCGGGCACCACATACCCAAGTACACCGCGGGCATCACATACCTAACTACACCGCGGGCACCACATACCCTAGTACACCGCGGGCACCACATACCCTAGTACACCGCGGGCACCACATACCCTAGTGCACCACACCGCGGGCATCACATACCCAACTACACCGCGGGCACCACATACCCTAGTACACCGCGGGCACCACATACCCAAGTATACCGCGGGCACACTTGGGTATGTGATGCCCGCGGTGTACTGGGGTATGTGGTGCCCGCGGTATACTTGGGTATGTGGTGCCCGCGGTGTAGTTGGGTATGTGGTGCCCGCGGTGTAGTTGGGTATGTGGTGCCCGCGGTGTACTAGGGTACGTGATGCCCGCGGTGTACTTGGGTATGTGGTGCCCGAATATTGCGGGCACCACATACCCTAGTGCACCACGGGCACCACATACCCAAGTATACCGCGGGCACCACATACCCAACTACACCGCGGGCACCACATACCCTAGTACACCGCGGGCACCACACACCCTAGTACACCGCGGGCACCACATACCCTAGTACACCGCGGGCATCACATACCCAACTACACCGCGGGCATCACATACCCTAGTACACCGCGGGCACCACATACCCTAGTACACCGCGGGCACCACATACCCAACTACACCGCGGTCATCACATACCCTAGGCATCACATACCCAACTACACCGCGGGCACCACATACCCTAGTACACCGCGGGCACCACATACCCTAGTACACCGCGGGCATCACATACCCAACTACACCGCGGGCACCACATACCCTAGTACACCGCGGGCACCACATACCCTAGTACACCGCGGGCACCACTTACCGAACTACACCGTGGGCACCACATACCCAACTACACCGCGGGCACCACATACCCTAGTACACCGCGGGCACCACATACCCTAGTACACCGCGGGCATAACATACCCTAGTACTCCGCGGGCACCACATACCCAAGTACACCGCGGGCACCACATACCCTAGTACACCGCGGGCACCACATACCCAACTACACCGCGGGCACCACATACCCAAGTATACCAAGAGCACCTCATACCCTAGTACACCGCGGGCATCACATACCCAAGTATACAATAGGCATCACATACCCAACTACACCGCGGGCATCACATACCCTAGTACACCGCGGGCACCACATACCCAACTACACCGCGGGCACCACATACCCTAGTACACCGCGGGCACCACATACCCTAGTACACCGCGGGCATCACATACCCTAGTATACCGCGGCCATCACATACCCTAGTATACCGCGGGGGTATGTGGTGCCCGCGGTGTACTAGCGTATGTGGTGCCCGCGGTGTAGTTGGGTATGTGGTGCCCGCGGTGTACTACACCTTGGGCACCACATACCCTAGTACACCACGGGCATCACATACCCAACTACACCGCGGGCATCACATACCCTAGTATACCGCGGGGGTATGTGGTGCCCGCGGTGTACTTGGGTATGTGGTGCCCGCGGTGTACTAGGGTATGTGGTGCCCGCGGTGTAGTTGGGTATGTTGTGCCCGCGGTGTACTAGGGCACCACATACCCTAGTACACCTCGGGCACCACATACCCTAGTACACCGCGGGCACCACATACCCAAGTACACCACGGGCATCACATACCCAACTACACCACGGGCACCACATACCCTAGTATACCGCGGGGGTATGTGGTGCCCGCGGTGTACTTGGGTATGTGGTGCCCGCGGTGTACTAGGGTATGTGGTGCCCGCGGTGTAGTTGGGTATGTTGTGCCCGCGGTGTACTAGGGCATCACATACCCAAGTACACCGCGGGCACCACATACCCAACTACACCGCGGGCACCACATACCCATGTACACCGCGGGCACCACATACCCTAGTACACCGCGGGCATCACATACCCTAGTACACCGCGGGCATCACATACCCATGTGGTGCCCGCGGTGTAGTTGGGTATGTGGTGCCCGCGGTGTACTTGGGTATGTGATGCCCGAGGTGTACTTGGGCATTACATACCCAAGTACACCGCGGGCAGCCCGCGGTGTAATAGGTGATGCCCGCGGTGTACTGGGGTATGTGGTGCCTACGGTATAATTGGGTATGTGATGCCCGCGGTGTAGTTGGGTATGTGATGCTGCCCGCGGTGTAGTTGGGTATGTGGTGCCCACGGTGTAGTTGGGTATGTGGTGCCCGCGGTGTACTAGGGTATGTGGTGCCCGCGATGTACTAGGGTATGTGGTGCCCGCGGTATACTTGGGTATGTGGTGCCCGCGGTGCACTAGGGTATGTGATGCCCACGGTGTACTAGGGTATGTGATGCCCACGGTGTACTAGGGTATGTGATGCCCGCAGTGTAGTTGGGTATGGGGTGCCCGCGGTGTACTAGGGTATGTGATGCCCACGGTGTACTAGGGAATGTGGTGCCCGCGGTGTACTTGGGTATGTGGTGCCCGCGGTGTAGTCCCAACTACACCGCGGGCACCACATACCTTACTACACCGCGGGCACCACATACCCAAGTATACCGCGGGCACCACATACCCAACTACACCGCGGGCACCACATACCCTGGTACACCGCGGGCACCACATACCCCAGTACACCGCGGGCACTACATACCTAACTACACCGCGGGCACCGCATACCCTATGTACTTGGGTATGTGGTGCCCGCGGTATACATGGGTATGTGGTGCCCGCGGTGTAGTTGGGTATGTGATGCCCGCGGCATCACATACCCTAGTACACCGCGGGCACCCGCGGTATACTTGGGTATGTGGTGCCCGCGGTGTACTAGGGTATGTGATGCCACCGGTGTACTAGGGTATGTGGTGCCCGCGGTGTACTAGGGTATGTGGTGCCCGCGGTGTACTAGGGTATGTGGTGCCCGCAGTGTAGTTGGGTATGTGGTGCCCGCGGTGTAGTTGGGTATGTGATGCCCGCGGTGTACTGGGGTATGTGGTGCCTACGGTATAATTGGGTATGTGATGCCCGCGGTGTAGTTGGGTATGTGATGCTGCCCGCGGTGTAGTTGGGTATGTGGTGCCCACGGTGTAGTTGGGTATGTGGTGCCCGCGGTGTACTAGGGTATGTGGTGCCCGCGATGTACTAGGGTATGTGGTGCCCGCGGTATACTTGGGTATGTGGTGCCCGCGGTGCACTAGGGTATGTGATGCCCACGGTGTACTAGGGTATGTGATGCCCGCGGTGTACTAGGGTATGTGATGCCCGCAGTGTAGTTGGGTATGGGGTGCCCGCGGTGTACTAGGGTATGTGATGCCCACGGTGTACTAGGGAATGTGTTGCCCGCGGTGTACTAGGGTATGTGGTGCCCGCGGTGTAGTCCCAACTACACCGCGGGCACCACATACCCTAGTACATCGCGGGCACCACATACCCAAGTATACCGCGGGCACCACATACCCAACTACACCGCGGGCACCACATACCCTGGTACACCGCGGGCACCACATACCCTAGTACACCGCGGGCACCACATACCCTAGTACACCGCGGGCATCACATACCCTAGTACACCGCGGGCACCACATACCCTAGTACACCGCGGGCACCACATACCCTAGTGCACCACGGGCACCACATACCCAACTACACCGCGGGCATCACATACCCAACTACACTGCGGGTATGTGATGCCCGCGGTGTAGTTGGGTATGTGATGCCCGCGGTGTACTAGGGTATGTGGTGCCCGCGGTGTAGTTGGGTATGTGGTGCCCGCAGTGTACTTGGGTATGTGGTGCCCGCGGTGTACTAGGGTATGTGGTGCCCGCGGTGTACATGGGTATGTGGTACCACATACCCTACTACACTGCGGGCACCACATACCCAAGTACACCGCGGGCACCACACACCCAACGGTGCCCGCGGTGTAGTTGGGTATGTGGTGCCCGCGGTGTACTAGGGTATGTGGTGCCCGAGGTGTACTTGGGTATGTGGTGCCCGCGGTATACTAGGGTATGTGGTACCCGCGGTGTACATGGGTATGTGGTGCCCGCAGTGTAGTTGGGTATGTGATGCCCGCGGTAGTGTATGTGGTGCCCGCGGTGTACTTGGGTATGTGGTGCCCGCGGTATACTTGGGTATGTGGTGCCCGCGGTGTAGTTGGGTATGTGGTGCCCACGGTGTAGTTGGGTATGTGGTGCCCGCGGTGTAGTTGGGTATGTGATGTTCGCGGTGTACTTGGGTATGTGATGCCCGCGGTGTACTATGGTATGTAATGCCCGCGGTGTACTAGGGTATGTGGTGCCCGCGGTGTACCAGGTTATGTGGCCAGTACACCGCGGGCACCACATTCCCAAGTACACCGCGGGCACCACATACCCTCGTACACCGCGGGCACCACATACCCTAGTGCACCACGGTATGTGATGACCGCGGTGTACTAGGGTATGGGTATGTGGTGCCCGCGGTGTACTAGGGTATGTGATGCCCGCGGTGTACTTAGGTATGTGATGCCCGCAGTGTAGTTGGGTATGGGGTGCCCGCGGTGTACTAGGGTATGTGATGCCCACGGTGTACTAGGGAATGTGGTGCCCGCGGTGTACTAGGGTATGTGGTGCCCGCGGTGTAGTCCCAACTACACCGCGGGCACCACATACCCTAGTACATCGCGGGCACCACATACCCAAGTATACCGCGCGGGCACCACATACCCAACTACACCGCGGGCACCACATACCCTGGTACACCGCGGGCACCACATACCCTAGTACACCGCGGGCACCACATACCCTAGTACACCGCGGGCATCACATACCCTAGTACACCGCGGGCACCACATACCCTAGTACACCGCGGGCACCACATACCCTAGTGCACCACGGGCACCACATACATATGTACACCGCGGGCATCACATACCCAACTACACTGCGGGTGCCCGCGGTGTAGTTGGGTATGTGATGCCCGCGGTATACTAGGGTATGTGGTGCCCGCGGTGTAGTTGGGTATGTGGTGCCCGCAGTGTACTTGGGTATGTGGTGCCCGCGGTGTACTAGGGTATGTGGTGCCCGCGGTGTACATGGGTATGTGGTACCACATACCCTACTACACTGCGGGCACCACATACCCAAGTACACCGCGGGCACCACACACCCAACGGTGCCCGCGGTGTAGTTGGGTATGTGGTGCCCGCGGTGTACTAGGGTATGTGGTGCCCGAGGTGTACTTGGGTATGTGGTGCCCGCGGTATACTAGGGTATGTGGTACCCGCGGTGTACTTGGGTATGTGGTGCCCGCGGTGTAGTTGGGTATGTGATGCCCGCGGTAGTGTATGTGGTGCCCGCGGTGTACTTGGGTATGTGGTGCCCGCGGTATACTTGGGTATGTGGTGCCCGCGGTGTAGTTGGGTATGTGGTGCCCACGGTGTAGTTGGGTATGTGGTGCCCGCGGTGTAGTTGGGTATGTGATGTTCGCGGTGTACTTGGGTATGTGATGCCCGCGGTGTACTATGGTATGTAATGCCCGCGGTGTACTAGGGTATGTGGTGCCCGCGGTGTACTAGGGTATGTGGCCAGTACACCGCGGGCACCACATTCCCAAGTACACCGCGGGCACCACATACCCTAGTACACCGCGGGCACCACATACCCTAGTGCACCACGGTATGTGATGACCGCGGTGTACTAGGGTATGGGTATGTGGTGCCCGCGGTGTACTAGGGTATGTGATGCCCGCGGTGTACTTAGGTATGTGGTGCCCGCGGTGTAGTTGGGTATGTGGTGCCCGCGGTGTACTAGGGTATGTGTTGACCGCGGGCACCACATACACTAGTACACCGCGGGCACCACATACCCTACTACACTGCGGGCACCACATACCCAAGTACACCGCGAACATCACATACTCTAAACACCGCGGGCACCACATACCCTAGTACACCGCGGGCACCACATACCCAAGTCCCAAGTACACCGCGGGCACCACATACCCAAGTACACCGCGGGCATCACATACCTAACATACCCTAGTATACCGCGGG
The DNA here is from genome assembly GCA_932527185.1 of Ecliptopera silaceata. Classification (NCBI taxonomy): domain Eukaryota; kingdom Metazoa; phylum Arthropoda; class Insecta; order Lepidoptera; family Geometridae; genus Ecliptopera; species Ecliptopera silaceata. Next base: position 10,581,705 of record OW052196.1, on the reverse strand, counting down.
CGCCACATACCCAACTACACCGCGGGCACCACATACCCTAGTATACCGCGGGCACCACATACCCTAGCACACCGCGGGCATCACATACTCAACTACACCGCGGGCACCACATACCCAACTACACCGCGGGCATCACATACCCAACTACACCGCGGGCACCACATACCCAACTACACCGCGGTGTACTAGGGTATGTGGTGCCCGTGGTTTACTTGGGTATGTGGTGCCCGCGGTGTAGTTGGGTATGTGATGCCCGCGGTGTACTAGGGTATGTGGTGCCCGCGGTATACTAGGGTATGTGGTGCCCGCGGTGTACTAGGGTATGTGGTGCCCGCGGTGTACTAGGGTATGAGGTGCCCGCGGTGTACTTGGGTATGTGGTGCTTGCGGTATACTTGGGAATGTGGTGCCCGCGGTGTACTAGGGTATGTGATGCCCGCGGTGTACTAGGGTATGTGGTGCCCGCGGTATACTTGGGTATGTGGTGCCCGCGGTGTACTAGGATATGTGATGCCCGCGGTGTACTAGGGTATGTGGTGCCCGCGGTGTAGTTGGGTATGTGGTGCCCGCGGAGTACTAGGGTATGAGATGCCCGCGGTGTACTAGGGTATGTGGTGCCCGTGGTGCACTAGGGTATGTGGTGCCCGCGGTGTAGTTGGGTATGTGGTGCCCGCGGTGTACTAGGGTATGTGGTGCCCGCGGTGTACTAGGGTATGTGATGCCCGCGGTGTACTAGGGTATGTGGTGCCCGTGGTGTACAGGGGTATGTGGTGCCCGTGGTGTAGTTGGGTATGTGATGCCCGCGGTGTACTAGGGTATGTGGTGCCCGCGGTGTACTAGGGTATGTGGTGCCCGTGGTGTAGTTGGGTATGTGATGCCCGCAGTGTACTAGGGTATGTGATGCCCGCGGTGTACATGGGTATGTGGTGCCCGCGGTGTACTAGGGTATGTGATGCCCACGGTGTACTTGGGTATGTGGTACCCGCGGTGTACTAGGGTATGTGGTGCCCGCGGTGTACTAGGGTATGCGGTGCACGCGGTATACTAGGGTATGTGGTGCCCGCGGTGTACTAGGGTATGTGATGCCCGCGGTATACTTGGGTATGTGGTGCCCGCGGTGCACTAGGGTATGTGGTGCCCGCGGTGTAGTTGGGTATGTGGTGCCCGCGGTGTACTAGGGTATGTGGTGCCCGCGGTGTACTAGGGTAAGAGATGCCCGAGGTGTACTTGGGTATGTGGTGCCCGCGGTGTACTAGGGTATGTGGTGCCCGCGGTGTAGGCACCACATACCCCAGTATACCGCGGGCATCACATACCCAACTACACCGCGGGCACCACATACCCTAGTACACCACGGGCACCACATACCCAAGTATACCGCGGGCACCACATACCCTAGTACACCGCGGGCACCACATACCCAAGTACACCGCGGGCATCACATACCCCTAGTGCACCACGGGCACCACATACCCTAGTACACCGCGGGCACCACATACCCTAGTACACCGCGGGCACCACATACCCTAGTACACCGCGGGCATTACATACCCAACTACACCGCGGGCATCACATACCCAACTACACCGCGGGCATCACATACCCTAGTACACCGCGGGCATCACATACCCAACTACACCGTGGGTATGTGGTGCCCGCGGTGTACTAGGGTATGTGATGCCCACGGTGTAGTTGGGTATGTGGTGCCCGCGGTGTACTAGGGTATGTGATGCCCGCGGTGTAGTTGGGTATGTGATGCCCGCGGTGTACTTAGGTATGTGGTGCCCGCGGTGTACTAGGATATGTGGTGCCCGCGGTGTACTAGGATATGTGGTGCCCGCAGTGTAGTTGGGTATGTGGTGCCCGCGGTGTAGTTGGGTATGTGATGCCCGCAGTGTACTTGGGTATGCCCTAGTACACCGCGGGCACCACATACCCAAGTACACCGCGGTCATCTCATACCCTAGTATATGTTCTTGGGTATGTGGTGCTCGCGGTGTACTAGGGTATGTGATGCCCGAGGTGTACTTGGGTATGTGGTGCCCACCGCGAGCACCACATACCCTTGTACACCGCGGGCACCACATACCCAACTACACCGCGGGCACCACATACCCTAGTACACCGCGGGCACCACATACCCAACTACACCGCGGGCACCACATACCCTAGTACACCGCGGGCACCACATACCCTAGTACACCGCGGGCACCACATACCCTAGTGCACCACGGGCACCACATACCCAACTACACCGCGGGCACCACATACCCTAGTACACCACGGGCACCACATACCCAACTACACTGCGGGCACCACATACCCTAGTATACCGCGGGCACCACATACCCAACTACACCGCGTGTGGTGCTTGCGGTATACTTGGGTATGTGGTGCCCGCGGTATACTTGGGTATGTGGTGCCCGCGGTGTAGTTGGGTATGTGATGCCCGCGGTGTACTAGGGTATGTGGTGCCCGCGGTGTAGTTGGGTATGTGATGCCCGCGCTGTAGTTGGGTATGTGGTGCCCGCTGTGTACTAGGGTATGTGGTGCCCGCGGTGTACTTAGGTATGTTGTGCCCGCATTGTACTAGGGTATGTAGTGCCCGCGGTGTAGTTGGGTATGTGATGCCCGCGGTGTAGTTGGGTATGTGGTGCCCGCAGTGTACTAGGGTATGTGGTGCCCGCGGTGTACTTGGGTATGTGGTTCCCGCGGTGTACTTGGGTATGTGATGCCCGCGGTGTACCAGGGTATGTGGTGCCCGTACACCGCGGCCATCACATACCCAACTACACCGCGGGCACCACATACCCTAGTACACCGCGGGCATCACATACCCTCGTACACCGCGGGCACCACATACCCTAGTACACCGCGGGCACCACATACCCAACTACACCGCGGGCACCACATACCCAACTACACCGCGGGCACAACATACCCAACAACACCGCGGGCACCACATACCCAACTACACCGCGGGCACCACATACCCTAACACCGCGGGCATCACGTACCCTGCCCGCGGTATACTTGGGTATGTGGTGCCCGCGGTGAAGTTGGGTATGGCATCACATACCCAACTACACCGCGGGCACCACATACCCAACTACACCGCGGGCATCACATACCCTAGTACACCGCGGGCATCACATACCCTAGTACACCGTGGGCATCACATACCCTAGTACACCGCGGGCATCACATACCCAACTACTATGCCCGCTGTATACTTAGGTATGTGGTGCCTATGTGGTGCCCGCGGTATACTTGGGTATGTGGTGCCCGCGGTGTACTAGGGTATGTGGTGCCCGCGGTGTACTAGGGTATGTGGTGCCCGTGGTGCCCGTGGTGTACTAGTGTATGTGGTGCCCGCGGTGTAGTTGGGTATGTGGTGCCCGCGGTGTAGTTGGGTATGTGGTGCCCGCGGGCACCACATACCCAACTACACCGCGGGCACCACATACCCTAGTACACCGCGGGCATCACATACAAGTACACCGCGGGCACCACATACCCTAGTACATCGCGGGCACCACATACCGAACTACACCGCGGGCATCACATACCCAACTACACCGCGGGCACCACATACCCTAGTACACCACGGGCACCACATACCCAACTTCACCGCGGGCACCACATACCCATGTACACTGCGGGCACCACACACCGCGGGCATCACATACCCTAGTACACCGCGGGCACCACATACCCTAGTGCACCGCGGGCACCACATACCCAACTACACTGCGGGCACCACATACCCATGTACACCGCGGGCACTACATACCAATACCCAACTACACCGCGGGCACCACATACCCTAGTACACCGCGGGCACCACATACCCTAGTACACCGCGGGCATCACATACCCTCGTACACCGCGGGCAGCACATACCCAAGTATACCGCGGGCATCACATACCCAACTACACCGCGGGCACCACATACCCGAGTAGACCGCGGGCATCACATACCCATGTACACTTGGGTATGTGATGCCCGCGGTATACTTGGGTATGTGGTGCCCGTGGTGCACTAGGGTATGTGGTGCCCGCGGTGTACTAGGGTATGTGGTGCCCGCGGTGTACTAGGGTATGTGGTGCCCGTGGTGCACTAGGGTATGTGGTGCCCGCGGTGTACTAGGGTATGTGGTGCCCGCGGTGTACTAGGGTATGTGGTGCCCGCGGTATACTTGGGTATGTGGTGCCCGCGGTGTACTAGGGTATGTGGTGCCCGCGGTATACTTAGGTATGTGGTGCCCGCGGTGTACTAGGGTATGTAATGCCCGCGGTGTACTAGGGTATGTGGTGCCCGCAGTGTAGTTGGGTATGTGGTGCCGCGGTGTAGTTGGGTATGTGGTGCCTTCGGTGTACTAGGATATGTGGTGCCCGCGGTGTACTAAGGTATGTGATGCCCGCGGTGTACTAGGGTATGTGGTGCCCGCGGTGTAGTTGGGTATGTGGTGCCCGCGGTGTAATAGGGTATGTGGTGCCCGCGGTGTACTAGGGTATGTGATGCCCGCGGTGTACTAGGGTATGTGGTGCCCGCGGTATACTTGGGTATGTGGTGCCCGCGGTGTACCAGGGTATGTAGTGCCCGCGGTGAAGTTGGGTATGTGGTGCCCGCGGTATACTAGGGTATGTGGTGCCCGCGGTGTAGTTGGGTATGTTGTGCCCGCGGTGTACTAGGGTGTGTGGTGCCCGCGGTGTACTAGGGTATGTGGTGCCCGCGGTGTAGTTGAGTATGTGGTGCCCGCGGTGTACTTGGGTGTGTGGTGCCCGCAGTGTACATGGGTATGTGGTGCCCGCGGTGTACTAGGGTATGTGGTGCCCGCGGTGTACTTGGGTATGTGGTGCCCGCGGTATACTAGGGTATGTGGTGCCCGCGGTGTACTTGGGTATGTGGTGCCCGCGGTGTAATAGGATATGTGGTGCCCGCGTTGTAGTTGGGTATGACTAGGGTATGTGATGCCCGCGGTGTAAATGGGTATGTGATGCCCGCGGTGTACTAGGGTATGTGGTGCCCGAGGTGTAGTTGGCACCACATACCCAACTACACCGCGGGCACCACATACCCAAGTACACCGCGGGCACCACATACCCTAGTACACCGCGGGCACCACATACCCTAGTGCACCGCGGGCACCACATACCCTAGTGCACCACGGGCACCACATACCCAAGTATACCGCGGGCATCACATACCCAAGTGTACATGGGTATGTGATGCCCGCGGTATACTAGGGTATGTGGTGCCCGCGGTGTAGTTGGGTATGTGCTGCCCGCGGTATACTTGGGTATGTGCTGCCCGCGGTGTACGAGGGTATGTGATGCCCGCGGTGTACTAGGGTATGTGGTGCCCGCGGTGTAGTTGGGTATGTGGTGCCAACTACACCTCGGGCACCACATACCCTAGTACACCGCGGGCATCACATACCCAACTACACCGTGGGCATCACATACCCTAGTCATACCCAACTACAACGCGGGCACCACATATCCTATTACACCGCGGGCACCACATACCCAAGTACACCGCGGGCACCACATACCCTAGTATACCGCGGGCACCACATACCCAAGTACACCGCGGGCACCACATACCCTAGTACACCGCGGGCACCACATACCCATGTACACTGCGGGCACCACACACCCAAGTACACCGCGGGCACCACATACTCAACTACACCGCGGGCACCACATACCCTAGTACACCGCGGGCACCACATACCCTAGTACACCGCGGGCACAACATACCCAACTACACCGCGGGCACCACATACCCTAGTATACCGCGGGCACCACATACCCAACTTCACCGCGGGCACTACATACCCTGGTACACCGCGGGCACCACATACCCAAGTATACCGCGGGCACCACATACCCTAGTACACCGCGGGCATCACATACCCTAGTACACCGCGGGCACCACATACCCTATTACACCGCGGGCACCACATACCCAACTACACCGCGGGCACCACATACCCTAGTACACCGCGGGCATCACATACCTTAGTACACCGCGGGCACCACATATCCTAGTACACCGTAGGCACCACATACCCAACTACACCGCGGCACCACATACCCAACTACACTGCGGGCACCACATACCCTAGTACACCGCGGGCATTACATACCCTAGTACACCGCGGGCACCACATACCTAAGTATACCGCGGGCACCACATACCCTAGTACACCGCGGGCACCACATACCCAAGTATACCGCGGGCACCACATACCCTAGTACACCGCGGGCACCACATACCCTAGTACACCGCGGGCACCACATACCCTAGTACACCGCGGGCATCACATACCCTAGTACACCGCGGGCATCACATACCCTAGTACACCGCGGGCATCACATACCCTGGTGCACTAGGGTATGTGATGCCCGCGGTGTACTAGGGTATGTGGTGCCCGCGGTGTACTAGGGTATGTGATACACCGCGGGCACCACATACCCTAGTACACCGCGGGCATCACATACCCTAGTGCACCGCGGGCACCACATACCCTAGTACACCGCGGGCACCACATACCCAACTACACCGCGGGCACCACATACCCTAGTACACCGCGGGCATCACATACCCTAGTACACCGCGGGCATCACATACGTATGTGGTGCCCGTGGTGCACTAGGGTATGTGATGCCCGCGGTGTACTAGGGTATGTGGTGCCCGCGGTGTACTAGGGCACCACATACCCTAGTACACCGCGGGCACCACATACCCTAGTACACCGCGGGCACCACATACCCACCTACACCGTGGGCATCGGGCACCACACAACCCTAGTATACCGTGGGCATCACATACCCAAGTACACCGCGGGCACCACATACCCTAGTACACCGCGGGCACCACATACCCTAGTACACCACGGGCACCACATACCCAACTACACCGCGGGCACCACATACCCTAGTACACCTCGGGCATCACATACCCAACTACACTGCGGGCACCACATACCCTCGTACACCGCGGGCATCACATACCCTATTATACCGTAGGCACCACATACCCTAACACCGCGGGCATCACGTACCCAACTACACCGCGGGCACCACATACCCAACTACACCGCGGGCACCACATACCCTAGTACACCGCGGGCACCACATACCATAGTACACTGCGGGCATCACATACCCTAGTACACCGCGGGCATCACATACCCTAGTACACTGCGGGCACCACATACCCTAGTACACCGCGGGCACCACATACCCAACAACACCGCGGGCACCACATACCCAACTACACCGCGGGCATCACATACCCAACTACACCACGGGCACCACATACCCAAGTACACCGCGGGCACCACGGTGTACTAGGGTATGTGGTGCCCGCGGTGTACTAGGGTATGTAGTGCCCGCGGTGTACGAGGGTATGTGGTGCCCGCGGTGTACTAGGGTATGTGGTGCCCGCGGTGTACTAGGGTATGTGGTGCCCGCGGTGTACTAGGATATGTGTTGGGTATGTGGTGCCCGCGGTGTACCCACATACCCTAGTACACCGCGGGCACCACATACCCAACTACACCGCGGGCACCACATACCCTAGTACACCGCGGGCACCACATACCCAAGTATACCGCGGGCACACTTGGGTATGTGGTGCCCGCGGTGTACTATGGTATGTGATGCCCGCGGTGTAGTCCGCGGTGTACTAGGGTATGTTGGTGCCCGCTGTGTACTAGGGTATGTGGTCCCCGCGGTATACTTGGGTATGTGGTGCCCGCGGTATACTTGGGTATGTGGTGCCCGCGGTGTAGTTGGGTATGTGGTGCCCGCGGTGTAGTTGGGTATGTGGTGCCCGCGGTATACTTGGGTATGTGGTGCCCGTGGTGTACTAGGGTATGTGGTGCCCGTAGCACCACATACCCAACTACACCGCGGGCACCACATACCCAACTACACCGCGGGCACCACGTACCCTATTACACCGCGTGGTGCCCGCGGTGTACATGGGTATGTGGTGCTGTGGTGCCCGCAGTGTAGTCACCACATACCCAAGTATACCGCGGGCACCACATACCCAACTACACCGCGGGCACCACATACCCTAGTACACCGCGGGCATCACATACCCAAGTGCACCACGGGCACCACATACCCTAGTATACTTGGGTATGTGGTGCCCGCGGTGTACTTGGGTATGTGGTGCCCGCGGTGTAATTGGGTATGTGGTGCCCGCGGTGTACTAGGGTATGTGGTGCCCGCGGCACCACATACCCAACTACACCGCGGGCACCACATACCCAGTGCCCGCGGTGTACTAGGGTATGTGGTGCCCTTGGGTATGTGGTGCCGGTGCCCGTGGTGCACTAGGGTATGTGGTGCCCGCGGTGTAGTTGGGTATGTGGTGCCCGTGGTGCACTAGGGTATGTGGTGCCCGCGGTGTAGTTGGGTATGTGATGCCCTATGTGGTGCCCGCGGTATACTTGGGTATGTGGTGCCCGTGGTGCACTAGGGTATGTGGTGCCCGCGGTGTACTAGGGTATGTGGTGCCCGCGGTGTAGTTGGGTATGTAATGCCCGCGGTGTACTAGGGTATGTGGTGCCCGCGGTATACTAGGGTATGTGGTGCCCGCGGTGTACTAGGGTATGTGGTTATGTGGTGCCCGCGGTATACTAGGGTATGTAATGCCCGCGGTGTACTAGGGTATGTGGTGCCCGCGGCCCACGGTGTACTAGGGTATGTGGTGCTATACTTGGGTATGTGGTGCCCGCGGTATACTAGGGTATGTGATGCCCGCGGTGTAGTTGGGTATGTGGTGCCCGTGGTGCACTAGGGTATGTGGTGCCCGCGGTGTAGTTGGGTATGTGATGCCCGCGGTGTACTAGGGTATGTGGTGCCCGCGGTATACTAGGGTATTACACCGCGGGCACCACATACCCAACTACACCGCGGGCACCACATACCCAACTACACCGCGTGTGATGCCTGCGGTGTAAGGGTTTGTGGTGCCCGCGGTGTACTAGGGTACACCACATACCCAAATATACCGCGGGCACTACATACGCAAGTACACTGCGGGCATCACATATCCTAGTACACCGCGGGCACCACATACCCCAGTACACCGCCACATACCCAAGTATACCGCGGGCACCACATACCCAAGTATACCGCAGGCACCACATACCCTAGTACACCGCGGGCACCACATACCCAAGTACACCGTGGGCACCACATACCCAAATATACCGCGGGCACCACATACCCAACTGCACCGGTGGCACCACATACCCTAGTACACCGCGGGCACTACACCGTGGGCACCACATACCCTAGTGCACCACGGGCACCACATACCCAACTACACCGCGTGTACTTGGGAATGTGGTGCGGGCGCCACATACCCTAGTACAGCATCACATACCCTAGTACACCGCGGGCATCACATACCCAAGTATACCGCGGGCACCACATACCCTAGTACACCGCGGGCATCACGTACCCTAGTACACCGCGGGCACCACATACCCTAGTACACCGCGGGCACCACATACCCAACTACACCGCGGGCACCACATACCCTAGTAAACCGCGGGCACCACATACCCAAGTACATACACCGCGGGCACCACATACCCTAGTGCACCACGGGCACCACATACCCTATGTACTTGGGTATGTGGTGCCCACGGTGTAGTTGGGGTGCCCGCGGTGTACTAGGGTATGTGGTGCCCGCGGTGTACTAGGGTATGTGGTGCCCGCGGTATACATGGGTATGTGGTGCCCGCGGTGCACTAGGGTATGTGTAGCCCGTGGTGTACTAGGGTATGTGGTGCCCGCGGTGTACTTGGGTATGTGGTGCCCGCGGTGTAGTTGGGTATGTAGTGCCCGAGGTGTACTAGGGTATGTGGTGCCCGCGGTGTACTTGGGTATGTGGTGCCCGCAGTGTAGTATGTGATGCCCGCGGTATACTTGGGTATGTGGTGCCCGCAGTGTAGTTGGGTATGTGGTGCCCGCGGGCACTACATGGGTATGTGATGCCCGCGATGTACATGGGTAATGTGGTGCCCGCGGTATACTTGGGTATGTGATGCCCGCGGTATACTTGGGTATGTGGTGCCCGCGGTATACTTGGGTATATGGTGCCCGCGGTGTAGTTGGGTATGTGGTGCCCGCGGTGTAGTTGGGTATGTGGTGCCCGTGGTATAGGGCACCACATACCCAACTACACCGCGGGCATCACATACCCTGGTACACCGCGGGCACCACATACGTATGTAGTGCCCGCGGTGTAGTTGGGTATGTGGTGCTGTGGTGCCCGCGGTGTACTAGGGTATGTGATGCCCGCGGTGTAGTTGGGTATGTGGTGCCACATACCCTAGTAAACCGCGGGCACCACATACCCTAGTACACCGCGGGCACCACATACCCTAGTACACCGCGGGCACCACATACCCAAGTATACCGCGGGCACCACATACCCTAGTACGCCGCGGGCACCACATACCCTAGTACACCGCGGGCATCACATACCTAACTACACCGCGGGCACCACATACCCAAGTACACCGCGGGCACCACATACCCAAGTACACCGCGGGCATCACATACCCTAGTACACTGCGGGCACCACATACCCAACAACACCGCGGGCACCACATACCCTAGTACGCCGCGGGCACCACATACCCTAGTACACCGCGGGCATCACATACCTAACTACACCGCGGGCACCACATACCCAAGTACACCGCGGGCACCACATACCCAAGTACACCGCGGGCATCACATACCCTAGTACACTGCGGGCACCACATACCCAACAACACCGCGGGCGCCACATACCCTAGTACACCGCGGGCACCACATACCCTAGTACACCGCGGGCATCACATACCCAACTACACCACGGGCACCACATACCCTAGTACACCACGGGCACCACATACCCTAGTACACCGCGGGCACCACATACCCTAGTACACCGCGGGCTGCCCGCGGTGTAGTTGGGTATGTGATGCCCGCGGTATACTTGGGTATGTGGTGCCCGCGGTATACTTGGGTATGTGGTGCCCGCGGTGTAGTTGGGTATGTGATGCCCGCGGTGTACTTAGGTATGTGGTGCCTATGTGGTGCCCGCGGTGTACTAGGGTATGTGGTGCCCGCGGTGTAGTTGGGTATGTGGTGCCCGTGGTGTACTAGGGTATGTGGTGCCCGCGGTGTAGTTGGGTATGTGGTGCCCGCGGTGTAGTTGGGTATGTGGTGCCCGCGGTGTACTAGGGTATATGATGCCCGCGGTGTACTAGGGTATATGATGCCCGCGGTGTAGTAGGGTATGTGGTGCCCGCGGTGTACGAGGGTATGTGATGCCCGAGGTGTACTTGGGTATGTGGTGCCCGCGGTGTACTAGGGTATGTGGTGCCCGCGGTATACTTGGGTATGTGGTGCCCGTGGTGCACTAGGGTATGTGGTGCCCGCGGTGTAATTGGGTGTGCCCGCGGTGTAGTTGGGTATGTGATGCCCGCGGTGTACTTGGGTATGTGATGCCCGCGGTGTAGTTGGGTATGTGGTGCCGGTATGTGGTGCCCGCGGTGTAGTTGGGTATGTGGTGCCCGCGGTATACTTGGGTATGTGGTGCCCGCGGTGTAGTTGGGTATGTAGTGCCCGCGGTGTACATGGGTATGTGGTGCCCGCGGTATGCCCGCGGTGTACTAGGGTATGTGGTGCCCGCGGTGTAGTTCGGTATGTGGTGCCCGCGGTGTACTAGGGCATGTGATGCCCGCGGTGTACTAGGGTATGTGGTGCCCGCGGTGTACTAGGCTATGTGGTGCCCGCGGTGTAGTTGGGTATGTGGTGCCCGCGGTGTACTTGGGTATGTAGTGCCCGCGGTGTACTAGTATATGTGATGCCCGCGGTGTAGTTGGGTATGTGGTGCCCGCGCTGAACTTGGGTATGTGGTGCCCGCAGTGTACTAGGGTATGTGGTGCCCGTGGTGCACTAGGGTATGTGGTGCCCGCGGTGTAGTTGCGGGCATCACATACCCTAGTATACCGCGGGCACCACGGGCACCACATACCCAAGTACACTGCGGGCATCACATACCCTAGTACACCGCGGGCACCACATACCCTAGTGCACCGCGGGCATCACATACCCTAGTACACCGCGGGCACCACATACCCAACTACACCGCGGGCATCACATACCTAACTACACCGCGGGCACCACATACCCAACTACACCGCGGGCACCACATACCCTAGTACACTGCGGGCATCTCTTACCCTAGTACACCGCGGGCACCACTATACCGCGGGCACCACATACCCAACTACACCGCGGGCACCACATACCCTAGTACACCGCGGGCACCACATACCCTAGTACACCGCGGGCACCACATACCCAACTACAACACCTCGTGCATATACCCAAGTATACCGCGGGCACCACATACCCAACTACACTGCGGGCACTACATACCTAACTAGGGTATGTGGTGCCCGCGGTGTACGAGGGTATGTGGTGCCCGCGGTGTACTTGGGTATGTGGTGCCCGCGGTGTACTAGGGTATGTGGTGCCCACGGTGTACTAGTGTATGTGGTGCCCGCGGGCACCACATACCCTAGTACACCGCGGGCACCACATACCCAACTACACCGCGGTACACCGCGGGCACCACCGCGGGCACCACATACTCAAGTATACCGCGGGCACCACATACCCAACTACACCGCGGTACACCTCGGGCATATACCCAAGTATACCGCGGGCACCACATACCCAAGGCACTACATACCCAACTACACCGCGGGCACCACATACCCATGTATACCGCGGGCACCACATACCCAAGTATACCGCGGGCATCACATACCCAACTACACCGGTATGTGCACTACATACCCAACTACACCGCGGGCACCACATACCCAATATACCGTGGGCACCACATACCCTAGTACACCGCGGGCACCACATACCCTAGTACACCGCGGGCATCACATACCCTATTATACCGTAGGCACCACATACCCAACTACACCGCGGGCACCACATACCCAACTACACCGCGGGCACCACATACCCAAGTACACCGCGGGCACCACATACCCAACTACACCGCGGGCATCACATACCCAAGTATACCGCGGGCACCACATACCATAGTACACCGCGGGCATCACATACCCAAGTACACCGCGAACATCACATACCCACTTGGGTATGTGGTGCCCGCGGTGTAGTTGGGTATGTGGTGCCCGCGGTGTAGTTGGGTATGTGATGCCTAGGGTATGTGATGACCGCGGTGTAGTTGGGTATGTGGTGCCCGCGGTGTACTAGGGTATGTGGTGCCCGCGGTGTACTAGGGTATGTGATGCCCGCGGTGTAGTTGGGTATGTGATGCCCGCGGTGTACTAGGGTATGTGGTGCCCGCGGTGTACTAGGGTGTGTGGTGCCCGCGGTGTACTAGGGTATGTGGTGCCCGCGGTGTAGTTGGGTATGTGGTGCCCGCGGTATACTTGGGTATGTGGTGCCCGTGGTGCACTAGGGTATGTGGTGCCCGCGGTGTACTTGGGTATGTGGTGCCCGTGGTGTAGTTGGGTATGTGGTGCCCGCGGTGTAGTTGGGTATGTGGTGCCCGCGCACCACATACCCAACCCAACTACACTGCGGGCCCGCGGTATACCGCGGGTACCACATACCCATACTTGGGTATGTGGTGCATACCCAACTACACCGCGGGCACCACATACCCAACTACACCGCGGGCACCACATACCCAAGTACACCGCGAGCATCACATACCCTAGTACACCACGGGCATCACATACCCAACAACCCCGCGGTGTAGTTGGGTATGTGGTGCCCGCGGTGTTGTTGGGTATGTGGTACCCGCGGTGTAGTTGGGTATGTGATGCCCGCGGTGTAGTTGGGTATGTGGTGCCCGCGGTGTACTAGGGTATGTGGTGCCCGCATTGTACTAGGGTATGTAGTGCCCGCGGTGTACTAGGGTATGTGGTGCCCGCGGGCACCACATACCCTAGTGCACCGCGGGCACCACATACCCTAGTGGTGCCCGCGGTGTAGTTGTGTATGTGGTGCCCGAGGTGTAGTTGGGTATGTGGTGCCCGCGGTGTAGTTGGGTATGTGGTGCCCGCGGTGTACTAGGGTATGTGGTGCCCGCGGTGTGATGCCCGCGGTGTACTAGGGTATGTGGTGCCCGCGGTGTACTAGGGTATGTGATGCCCGCGGTATACTTGGGTATGTGGTGCATACCCAACTACACCGCGGGCACCACATACCCAACTACACCGCGGGCACCACATACCCTAGTACACAGCGGGCACCACATACCCTAGTACACCACGGGCATCACATACCCTAGTACACCGCGGGCACCACATACACTAGTACACCGCGGGCATCACATACCCAACTACACCGCGGGCATCACATACCCAACTACACCGCGGGCACCACATACACAACTACACCGCGGGCACCACATACCCTAGTACACCGCGGGCACCACATACCCAAGTATACCGCGGGCACCACATACCTTAGTACACCGCGGGTACACCGCGGGTACCACATACCCAAGTACACCGCGGGCATCACATACCTAACTACACCGCGGGCACCACATACCCTAGTACACCGCGGGCACCACATACCCTATTACACCGCGGGCACCACATACCCAGGTAAACCGCGGGCACCACATACCCAAGTACACTGCGGGCATCACATACCCAACTACACCGCGGGCACCACATACCCAACTACACCGCGGGCATCACATACCCAACTACACCGCGGGCACCACATACCCTAGTGCACCACGGGCATCACATACCCTCGTACACCGCGGGCATTACATACCCTACTACACCACGGGCACCACATACCCGGCACCACATACCCAAGTACACCACGGGCACCACATACCCTAGTACACCTCGGGCACCACATACCCTAGTACACCGCGGGCACCACATACCCTAGTACACCGCGGGCGCGGGCACCACATACCCTAGTACACCGCGGGCACCACATACCCAACTACACCGCGGGCACCACATACCCAAGTACATCGCACCCAACTACACCGCGGGCACCACATACCCAAGTACACCGCGGGTACCACATACCCAAGTATACCGCGGGCACCACATACGTGTAATGCCCGCGGTGTACTTGGGTATGTGGTGCCTGTACTTGGGTATGTGGTGCCCGCGGTGTACGAGGGTATGTGATGCCCACGGTGTACCAGGGTATGTGATGCCCGCGGTGTACTAGGGTATGTGGTGCCCGCGGTGTATGCCCGAGGTGTTGTAGTTGGGTATGTGATGCCCGCGGTGAAGTTGGGTATGTGATGCCCGCGGTGTACTTGGGTATGTGATGCCCGCGGTATAATACCCTCGTACATACCCAACTACACCGCGGGCACCACATACCCCAGTACACCGCGGGCATCACATACCCAAGTATGTGATGCCATGTGGTGCACTTGGGTATGTGGTGCCCGCGGTGTAGTTGGGTATGTGGTGCCCGCGGTATACTTGGGTATGTGATGCCCGCGGTGTAGTTGGGTATGTGGTGCCCGCGGTGTAGTTGGGTATGTGGTGCCCACGGTGTAGCGGTGTATGTGGTGCCCGCAGTGTAGTTGGGTATGTGATGCCCGCGGTGTACTAGGGTATGTGATGCCCGCGGTGTACGAGGGTATGTGATGCCCGCGGTGTACTAGGGTATGTGGTGCCGAGGTGCTCTTGGTGTACTAGGGTATGTGGTGCCTGCGGTGTACTGGGGTATGTGGTGCCCGCGGTGAAGTTGGGTATGTGGTGCCCGCAGTGTACCACATACCCTAGTACACCACGGGCACCACATACCCAACTACATCGTGGGCATCACAACTACACCGCGGGCACGTATGTGGTGCCACCGGTGTACTAGGGTATGTGGTGCCCGCGGTGTACTTGGGTATGTGGTGCCCGCGGTGTACTAGGGTATGTGATGCCCGCGGTATACTAGGGTATGTGGTGCCCGCATTGTACTAGGGTATGTGGTGCCCGCGGTGTAGTTGGGTATGAGGTGCCCGCGGTATACTAGGGTATGTGGTGCCCGCGGTGTAGGCACCACATACCCAACTACACCCAACTACACCGCGGGCACCACATACCCTAGTATACCGCGGACACCGCGGGCATCACATACCCTAGTACACCGCGGGCACCACATACCCTAGTACACCGCGGGCATCACATACCCTCCTACACCGCGGGCACCACATACCCTAGTATACCGCGGGCACCACATACCCTAGTACACCGCGGGCACCACATACCCAAGTACACCTCGGGCACCACATACTTAGGTATGTGGTGCCCGCGGTGTACTAGGGTATGTGATGCCCGCGGTGTACTAGGGTATATGATGCCCGCGGTGTACTAGGGTATGTGGTGCCCGCGGTGTAGTTGGGTATGTTGTGCCCGCAGTGTAGTTGGGTATGTGGTGCCCGCGGTGTAGTTGGGTATGTGGTGCCCGCGGTGTACCAGGGTATGTGGTGCCCGCGGTGTACTAGGGTATGTGATGCCCACGGTGTAGCTGGGTATGTGATGCCCGCGGTGTACTAGGGTATGTGGTGCCCGCGGTGTAGTTGGGTATGTGATGCGTATGTGGTGCCCGCAGTGTACATGGGTATGTGGTGCCCGTGGTGCACTAGGGTATGTGGTGCCCGTACACCGGGCACCACATACCATAGTACACCGCGGGCACTGCCCGCGGTATACTTGGGTATGTGATGCCCGCGGTGTACATGGGTATGTGATGCCCGCGGTGTACTTGGGTATGTGATGCCCGCGGTGTACTAGGGCACCACATACCCAACTACACCGCGGGCACCACATACCCAAGTACACCGCGGGC
Source organism: Ecliptopera silaceata (assembly GCA_932527185.1). NCBI lineage: Eukaryota > Metazoa > Arthropoda > Insecta > Lepidoptera > Geometridae > Ecliptopera > Ecliptopera silaceata. Next base: position 10,564,783 of record OW052196.1, on the reverse strand, counting down.
ACCACATACCCTAGTACACCGCGGGCACCACATACCCTAGTATACCGCGGGCACCACATACCCGGGTATGTGGTGCCCGCGGTGTAGTTGGGTATGTGGTGCCCGCGGTGTAGTTGGGTATGTGGTGCCCGCGGTGTACTAGGGTATGTGGTGCTCGCGGTGTAGTTGGGTATGTGGTGCCCGCGGTGTACTAGGGTATGTGGTGCCCGCGGTATACTTGGGTATGTGATGCCCGAGGTATACTTGGGTATGTGGTGCCCGCGGTATACTAGGGTATGTGGTGCCCGCGGTGTAGTTGGGTATGTGGTGCCCGCGGTATACTTGGGTATGTAGTGCCCGCGCCCGCGGTGTAGTTGGGTATGTGATGCCCGCGGTGTACTAGGGTATGTGGTGCCTGCGGTGTAGCCCGCGGTGTAGTTGGGTATGTGATGCGGGCACCACATACCCTAGTACACCGCGGGCACCACATACCCATGTATACCGCGGGCACGTATGTGGTGCTACACCGCGGGCACCACATACCCTAGTACACCGCGGGCACCACATACCCTAGTACACCGCGGGCATCACATACCCTAGTACACCCGCGGTATACTTGGGTATGTGGTGCCCGCGGTGTACTAGGGTATGTGATGCCAGCGGTGTACTAGGGTATGTGGTGCCCGCGGTGTACTAGGGTATGTGATGCCCGCGGTGTACTAGGGTATGTGGTGCCCGCAGTGTACTGGGGTATGTGGTGCCCGCGGTATACTTGGGTATGTGGTGCCCTGTGATGCCCGCGATATACTTGGGTTTGTGGTGCCCGTGGTGTACTAGGGTATGTGGTGCCCGCGGTATACTAGGTTATGTGGTGCCCGCGGTGTAGTTGGGTATGTGGTGCCCGCCGGTGTACTAGGGTATGCGGTGCCCGCGGTGTAGGCACCACATACCCTAGTACACCGCGGGCACCACATACCCAACTACACCGCGGGCACCATATACCCTAGTATACCGCGGGCATCACATACCCTAGTACACCGCGGGCACCACATACCCTAGTACACCGCGGGCACCACATACCCAACTACTCTGCGGGCACCACATACCCAACTACACCGCGGGCACCACATACCCATGTACACTGCGGGCCCGCGGTGTACTAGGATATGTGTGCATCACATACCCTAGTACACCGCGGGCACCACATACCCTAATACAACGCGGGCATCACATACGGGCACCACATACCCAACTACACCGCGGGCACCACATACCCTAGTACACCGCGGGCATCACATACCCAAGTACACCGCGAACATCACATACCCACTTGGGTATGTGGTGCCCGCGGTGTAGTTGGGTATGTGGTGCCCGCGGTGTACTATGGTATGTGGTGCCCGCGGTATACTTGGGTATGTGATGCCCGCGGTGTAGTTGGGTATGTGGTGCCCGCGGTGTACTTGGGTATGTGGTGCCCGCGGTGTAGTTGGGTATGTGGTGCCCGCGGTGTAGTTGGGTATGTGGTGCCTACGGTATAATAGGGTATGTGATGCCCGCGGTGTACTAGGGTATGTGGTGCCCGCGGTGTACTAGGGTATGTGGTGCCCACGGTATATTGGGTATGTGGTGCCCGCGGTGTAGTTGGGTATGTAGTGCACATACCGGTGTAGTTGGGTATGTGATGCCCGCGGTATACTTGGGTATGTGGTGCCCGCGGTATACATGGGTATGTGGTGCCCGCGGTGTAGTTGGGTATGTAGTGCCCGCGATGTACATGGGTATGTGGTGCCCGCGGTGTAGTTGGGTATGTGGTCCCCTGTGGTGCCCGCGGTGTAGTCGCGGTGTACTAGGGTATGTGGTGCCCGTGGTATACTTGGGTATGTGGTGCCCGCGGTGTACTAGGGTATGTGGTGCCCGCGGTGTACTAGGGTATGTGGTGCCCGCGGTGTACTAGGGTATGTGGTGCCCGCGGTGTAGTTGGGTATGTGATGCCCGCGGTGTACTAGGGTATGTGGTGCCCGCGGTGTACTAAGGGTATGTGGTGCCCGCGGTGTACTAAGGTATGTGATGCCCGCGGTGTACTAGGGTATGTGGTGCCCGCGGTGTAGTTGGGTATGTGGTGCCCGCGGTATACTTGGGTATGTGGTGCCCGCGGTGTAGTTGGGTATGTGATGCCCGCGGTGTACTAGGGTATGTGGTGCCCGCGGTGTAGTTGGGTATGTGGTGCCCGCGGTGTACTAGGGTATGTGGTGCCCGCGGTGTACTAGGGTATGTGGTGCCCGCGGTGTACTAGGGTATGTGGTGCCCGCGGTGTATTAGGGTATGTGGTGCCCGCGGTGTAGTTGGGTATGTGATGCCCTAGTGAACCAAGGGCACCACATACCCAAGTATACCGCGGGCACCACATACCCAACTACACCGCCGGCATTACATACCCAAGTACACCGCGGGCATCACATACCCAACTACACCGCGGGCACCACATACCCTACTACACCGCGAGCACCACATACCCTAGTACACCGCGGGCACCACATACCCAACTACACCGCGGGCACCACATACCCAAGTACACCGCGGGCATCACATACCCAACTACACCGCGGTCATCACATACCTAACTACACCGCGGGCACCACATACCCAAGTATACCGCGGGCACCACATACCCAAGTATACCGCGGGCACCACATACCCAAGTATACCGCAGGCATCACATACCCCAGTACACCGCGGGCATCACATACCCAACTACACCGCGGGCACCACATACCCTAGTACACCGCGGGCACCACGTACCCTAGTACACCGCGGGCACCACATACCCAAGTATACCGCGGGCATCACATACCGAACTACACCGCGGGCACCACATACCCAACTACACCGCGGGCACTACATACCCAACTACACCGCGGGCACCACATACCCTAGTACACCGCGGGCACCTCATACCCTAGTATACCGCGGGCACCACATACCCAACTACACCGCGGGCACCACATACCCAAGTATACCGCGGGCATCACATACCCTAGTACACCGCGGGCACCACATACCCAACTACACCGCGGGCATCACATACCCAACTACACCGCGGGCACCACATACCCAAGTATACCGCGGGCACCACATACCCTAGTACACCGGGGGCAGCACATACCCTAGTACACCGCTAGCACCACATACCCAAGTACACCGCGGGCACCACATACCCAAGTACACCGCGGGCACCACATACCCTAGTGCACCCCGGGCACCACATACCCCAGTACACCGCGGGCATCACATACCCAACTACACCGCGGGCACCACATACCCTAGTACACCGCGGGCACCACATACCCCAGTACACCGCGGGCATCACATACCCAACTACACCGCGGTTACCACATACCCATGTATACCGCGGGCACCACATACCCTGGTACACCGCGGGCACCACATACCCAAGTACACCGCGGGCACCACATACCCAACTACACCGTGGGCACCACATACCTAAGTACACCGCGGGCACCACATACCCAACTACACCGCGGGCATCATATACCCTAGTACACCGGTGGCATCACATACCCATGGTGCCCGCGGTGTACTAGGGTATGTGGTGCCCGCGGTGTACTAGGGTATGTGGTGCCCGCGGTGTACTAGGGTATGTGGTGCCCGCGGTGTAGTTGGGTATGTAGTGCCCGCGGTGTACTAGGGTATGTGGTGCCCGCAGTGTACATGGGTATGTGGTGCCCGCAGTGTAGTTGGGTATGTGGTGCCCGCGGTGAAGTTGGGTATGTGGTGCCCGCGGTGTACATGGGTATGTGATGCCTGCGGTATACTTGGGTATGTGGTGCCCGCGGTGTACTAGGGTTTGTGGTGCCCGTGGTGTAGTTGGGTATGTGATGCCCGCGGTGTACGAGGGTATGTGATGCCCAAGGTGTACTAGGGTATGTGGTGCCCGCGGTGTAGTTGGGTATGTGGCGCAGTATGTGGTGCCCACGGTGTACTAGGGTATGTGTAGCCCGCGGTGTAGTTGGGTATGTGGTGCCCGCAGTGTACATGGGTATGTGGTGCCCGCTGTGTACATGGGTAGGGTATGTGGTGCCCGCGGTGTAGTTGGGTATGTGGTGCCCGCGGTGTAGTTGGGTATGTGGTGCCCGCAGTGTACGCCCGAGGTGTACTAGGGTATGTGGTGCCCGTGGTGTAGTTGGGTATGTGATGCCCGCGGTGTACTAGGGTATGTGGTGCCCGCGGTGTTGTTGGGTATGTGATGCCCGCGGTATACTTGGGTATGTGGTGCCCGCAGTGTACTAGGGTATGTGGTGCCCGCGGTGTACTTGGGTATGTGGTGCCCGCGGTATACTAGGGTATGTGATGCCCGTGGTGTACAAGGGTATGTGGTGCCCGCGGTGTAGTTGGGTATGTGGCGCAGTATGTGGTGCCCACGGTGTACTAGGGTATGTGATGCCCGCGGTGTACTAGGGTATGTGGTGCCCGCGGTGTACTGGGGTATGTGGTGCCCGCGGTGTAGTTGGGTATGTGGTACCACATACCCATGTATACCACCCAACTACACCGCGGGCACCACATACCCTAGTACATACTAGGGTATGTGGTGCCCGTGGTGTAGTTGGGTATGTGATGCCCGCGGTGTCCTTGGGTATGTGGTGCCCGCGGTGTTGTTGGGTATGTGATGCCCGCGGTATACTTGGGTATGTGGTGCCCGCAGTGTACTAGGGTATGTGGTGCCCGCGGTGTAGTTGGGTATGTGGTGCCCGCGGTGTACTAGTGTATGTGGTGCCCGCGGTATACTAGGGTATGTGGTGCCCGCGGTGTAGTTGGGTATGTGGTGCCCGCGGTGTACTAGGGTATGTGGTGCCCGCGGTGTAGTTGGGTATGTGGTGCCCGCGGTATACTTGGGTATGTGGTGCCCGCGGTGTAGTTGGGTATGTAGTGTATGTAGTGCCCGCGGTGTACATGGGTATGTGGTGCCCGCGGTGTACTAGGGTATGTGGTGCCCGCGGTGTACTAGGGTATGTGGTGCCCGCGGTGTAGTTGGGTATGTGGTGCCCGCGGTGTAGTTGGGTATGTAGTGCCCGCGGTATACTTGGGTATGTGGTGCCCGCGGTGTAGGTTGGTATGTGGTGCCCGCGGTGTACTAGGGTATGTGGTGCGGCACCACATACCCTAGTACACCGCGGGCACCACACACCCTAGTACACCGCGGGCACCACATACCCTAGTACACCGCGGGCACCACATACCCAACTACACCGCGGTACACCGCGGGCACCACATACCCTAGTGCACCACGGGCACCACATACCCAAGTATACCGCGGGCACCACATACCCAACTACACCGCGGGCACCACATACCCTAGTACACCGCGGGCACCACACACCCTAGTACACCGCGGGCACCACATACCCTAGTACACCGCGGGCACCACATACCCAACTACACCGCGGTACACCGCGGGCACCACATACCCAACTACACCGTGGGCATCACATACCCTAGTACACCGCGGGCACCACATACCCAACTACACCGCGGGCACCACATACCCAACTACACCGCGGGCACCACATACCCAAGTATACCGCGGGCACCACATACCCAACTACACCGCGGGCACCACATACCCAAGTATACCGCGGGCACCACATACCCTACCCAACTACACCGCGGGCACCACATACCCTAGTACACCGCGGGCACCACATACCCTAGTACACCACGGGCACCACATACCCTAGTACACCGCGGGCACCACATACCCTAGTACACCGCGGGCACCACATACCCTGGTACACCGCGGGCACCACATACCCTCCCAACTACACCGCGGGCACCACATACCCTAGTGCACCACGGGCACCACATACCCAAGTACACCGCGGGCACCACATACCCAACTACACCGCGGGCACCACATACCTAACTACACCGCGGGCACCACATACCCTAGTACACCGCGGGCACCACATACCCAAGTATACCGCGGGCATCACATACCCAAGTACACCTCGGGCATCACATACCCAACTACACCGTGGGCACCACATACCCTAGTACACCGCGGGCACCACATACCCATGTACATCGCGGGCACTACATACCCAACTACACCGCGGGCACCACATACCCTAGTACACCGCGGGCACCACATACCCAACTACACCGCGGGCATCACATACCCTAGTACACCGCGGGCACCACATACCCTAGTACACCGCGGGCACCACATACCCTATTACACCGCGGGCATCACATACCCAACTACACCGCGGGCACCACATACCCTAGTACACCGCGGGCACCACATACCCTAGTACACCGCGGGCACCACATACCCAACTACACCGCGGGCACCACATACCCAAGTATACCGCGGGCACCACATACCCAAGTCCCAAGTACACCGCGGGCATCATATACCCTAGTACACCGCGGGCACCACATACCCAACTACACCGCGGGCACCACATACCCATGTACACCGCGGGCACCACATACCCAACTACACTGCGGGGCACCACATACCCAACTACACCGCGGGCACCACATACCCTAGTACACCGCGGGCACCACATACCCTAGTGCACCACGGACACCGCGGGCACTACATACCCAACTACACCTTGGGCACAACATACCCAACAACACCTCGGGCATCACATACCCTAGTACACCGCGGGCATCACATACCCAAGTACACCGCGGGCATCACATACCCAACTACACCGCGGGGCACCACATACCCAACTACACCGCGGGCACCACATACCCTAGTACACCGCGGGCACCACATACCCTAGTACACCGCGGGCATCACATACCCAAGTAGTTGGGTATGTGGTGCCCGTGGTATACTAGGGTATGTGGTGCCCGCGGTGTACTGGGGTATGTGGTGCCCGCGGTGTACTAGGGTATGTGGTGCCCGCGGTATACTTGGGTATGTGGTGCCCGCGGTGTAGTTGGGTATGTGGTGCCGGTGTACATGGGTATGTGATGCCCGCGATGTACATGGGTAATGTGGTGCCCGCGGTGTACTAGGGTATATGATGCCCGCGGTGTACTAGGGTATGTGGTGCCCGCGGTGTACTAGGGTATGTGGTGCCCGCGGTGTAGTTGGGTATGTGATGCCCGCGGTATACTTGGGTATGTGGTGCCCGCGGTGTACTTGGGTATGTGGGGCCCTAGTACACCGCGGGCACCACATACCCTAGTACACCGCGGGCACCACATACGTGTCCGCGGTGTACTAGGGTATGTGGTGCCCGCGGTGTACGAGGGTATGTGATGCCCGCATTGTACTAGGGTTTGTGTGCCCGCGGTTTACTAGGGTATGTGGTGCCCGCGGTGTACTAGGGTATGAGGTGCCCGCGGGCACCACATACCCTAGTACACCACGGGCACCACATACCCAAGTCCCAAGTACACCGCGGGCATCATATACCCTAGTACACCGCAGGCACCACATACCCTAGTATACCGCGGGCACCACATACCCAACTACACCGCGGGCACCACATACCCTAGTATACCGCGGGCATCACATACCCAACTACACCGCGGGCACCACATACCCTAGTACACAGCGGGCGCCACATACCCAACTACACCGCGGGCACCACATACCCAACTACACCGCGGGCACCTCATACCCTAGTACGCCGCGGGCACCACATACCCTAGTACACCGCGGGCACCACATACCCAACTACACCGCGGGCACCACATACCCTAGTACACCGCGGGCACCACATACCCCAGTATACCGCGGGCACCACATACCCTAGTACACCACGGGCACCACATACCCAACTACACCGCGTGTACTTGGGTATGTGGTGCCCGCGGTGTACTAGGGTATGTGGTGCCCGCGGTGTTACTAGGGTATGTGATGCCCGCGGTGTACTAGGGTATGTGGTGCCCGTGGTGTACTACACCGCGGGCACCACATATCCTAGTACACCGCGGTGCACCACATACCCTAGTACACCGCGGGCATTACATACCCAAGTACATAGGGTATGTGGTGCCCGCGGTGTACATGGGTATGTGGTGCCCGCAGTGTACTAGGGTATGTGGTGCCCGCAGTGTAGTTGGGTATGTGGTGCCCGCGGTGTACTAGGGTATGTGATGCCCGCGGTGTACTAGGGTATGTGGTGCCCGCGGTGTACTAGGGTATGTGGTGCCCGCGGTGTACTAGCGCGGGCACCACATACCCTAGTACACCGCGGGCATCACATACCCTAGTACACCGCGGGCACCACATACCCAAGCACATAGGGTATGTAGTGCCCGCGGTGTACGAGGGTATGTGATGTACACCGCGGGCATCACATACCCCTGTACACCGCGGGCACCACATACCCTAGTACACCGCGGGCACCACATACCCTAGTACACTGCGGGCACCACATACCCTAGTACCACATACCCATGTACACCGCGGGCACGGTACACCGCGGGCACCACATACCCAAGTACACCGCGGGCACCACATACCCAAGTACACCGCGGGCATCACATACCCTTGTACACCGCGGGCACCACATACCCTAGTACACCGCGGGCATCACATACCCAAGTACACCGCGGGCACCACATACCCTAGTACAACGCGGGCACCACATACCATAGTACACCGCGGGCATCACATACCCTCGTACACCACGGGCATCACATACCCTAGTGCACCACGGGCACGGGCACCACATACCCACCTACACCGCGGGCACCACATACCCAACTACACTGCGGGTGGTGCCCGCGGTGCACTAGGGTATGTGGTGCCCGCGGTGTAGTTGGGTATGTGGTGCCTTTGGTGCCCGCGGTATACTGGGGTATGTGGTGCTACACCGCGGGCACCACATACCCTAGTACACCTCGGGCATTACATACCCAAGTACACCGCGGGCACCACATACCCCGCGGGCATTACATACCCATGTACACCGCGGGCACCACATACCCTAGTACACCGCGGGCAAAGTACACCGCGGGCCACATACCCTAGTATACCGCGGGCACCACATACCCTAGTACACCGGTGCCCGCGGTGTAGTTCGGTAAGTGGTGCCCGCAGTGTAGTTGGGTATGTGGTGCCCGCGGTGTACTATGGTGTGTGGTGCCCGCCACCACATACCCTAGTACACCGCGGGCATCACATACCCTAGTACACCGCAGGGTATGTGGTGCGTATGTGGTGCCCGCAGTGTAATAGGGTATGTGGTGCCCGCGGTATACTTGGGTATGTGGTGCCCGCGGTGTACTGGGGTATGAGGTGCCCGCGGTATACTTGGGTATGTGGTGCCCGCGGTGTACTAGGGTATGTAGTGCCCGCGGTATACTTGGGTATGTGGTGCCCGCGGTGAACTAGGGTATGTGATGCCCGCGGTGTACTAGGGTATGTGGTGCCCGCGGTGTACTAGGGTATGTGGTGCCCGTGGTGTACAGGGGTATGTGATGCCCGCGGTGTACTAGGGTATGTGGTATGTGATGCCCGCGGTGTACCCTACTACACCGCGGGCACCACATACCCTGGGCACCACATACCCAACTACACCGCGGGCATCACATACCCTAGTACACCGCGGGCACCACATACCCTAGTACACCGCGGGCACCACATAACCACATACCCTAGTACACTGGGTATGTGGTGCCCGCGGTGTACTAGGGTATGTGGTGCCCGCGGTGTAGTTAGGTATGTGATGCCCGCGGAGTACTAGGGTATGTGGTGCCGTGCCCGCGGTGTACTTGGGTATGTGGTGCCCGCGGTGTACTAGGGTATGTGGTGCCCGCAATGTAGTTGGGTATGTGGTGCCCGCGGTGATGCCCGCGGTATACTAGGGTATGTGGTGCCCGCGGTGTACTAGGGTATGTGGTGGGGTATGTGGTGCCCGCGGTGTGTACTAGGGTATGTGGTGCCCTGTGGTGCCCGCGGTGTACTCATACCCAACTACACCGCGGGCCCTAGTACACCGCGGGCACCACAGGGCACTACATACCTAACTACACCGCGGGCACCACATACCCAACTACACCGTGGGCACCACATACCCTAGTACACTGCGGGCACAGGGTATGTGGTGCACCGCGGGCACCACATACCCACGTACACCGCGGGCACCACATACCCAACTACACCGCGGGCACCACATACCCTAGTACACCGCGGGCACCACATACCCTAGTACACCGCGGGCATCACATACCCAACAACACCGCGGGCACCAACATACCCAACTACACCGCGGGCACCACATACCCTAGTACACCGCGGGCACCACATACCTCTACACCACATGGGCACCACATACCCTAGTACACCGCGGGCACCACATACACTAGTACACCGTGGGCACCACATACCCAACTACACCGCGGGCACCACATACCCTAGTGCACCACGGGCACCACATACCCTAGTACACCGCGGGCATCACATACCCAACTACACTGCGGGCACCACATACCCATGTACACCGCGGGCACCACCACATACCCACCTACACCGCGGGCACCACATACCCATGTACAGTACACCGCGGGCACCACATACCCAACTACACCGCGGGCACCACATACCCTAGTACACCGCGGGCACCCGGTGTACTAGGGTATGTGGTGCCCGCGGTGTACATGGGTATGTGGTGCCCGCGGTATACACATACAACTACACCACGGGCACCACATACCCTGGTACACCACGGGCACCACACACCCTAGTACACCGCGGGCACCACATACCCAAGTACACCACGGGCACCACATACCCTAGTACACCGCGGGCACCACATACCCTGGTACACCGCGGGCACCACATACCCAAGTATACCGCGGGCACCACATACCCAACTACACTGCGGGCATCACATACCCTAGTACACCGCGGTGTACATGGGTATGTGGTGCCCGCGGTGTACTAGGGTATGTGGTGCCCGCGGTGTACGAGGGTATGTGGTGCCCGCGGTGAAGTTGGGTATGAGGTGCCCGCGGTATACATGGGTATGTGGTGGTGCCCGCGGTGTGAGGTGCCCGCGGTATACTTGGGTATGTGGTGCCCGCAGTGTACTAGGGTATGTGGTGCCCGCGGTGTAGTTGGGTATGCCACATACCCAACTACACCGCGGGCACCACATACCCTAGTACACCGCGGGCACCACATACCCTAGTGCACCACGGGCACCACATACCCTAGTATACCGCGGGGTGCCCGCGGTGTAGTTGGGTATGTACGAGGGTATGTGGTGCCCGTGGTATACTAGGGTATGTGGTGCCCGCGGTGAAGTTGGGTATGTGGTGCCCGCGGTGTACTAGGGTATGTGGTGCGGGCACCACATACCCTTGTATACCGCGGGCACCACATACCCTAGTACACCGCGGGCACCACATACCCTAGTGCACCACGGGCACCACATACCCTAGTACACCTCGGGCACCACATACCCTCGTACACCGCGGGGGCACCACATACCCAAGGGCACCACATACCCTAGTACACCCTAGTACACCGCGGGTACTACATACCCAACTACACCGCGGGCACCACATACCCTAGTACACCGCGGGCATGATGCCCGCTGGGTATGTGATGCCCGCGGTGTACTAGGGTATGTGATGCCCGCGGTGTACTAGGGTATGTGGTGCCCGCGGGCATCACATACCCAAGTACACCGCGGGCACCACATACCCAACTACACCGCGGGCACCACATACCCAACTACACCGCGGGCATCACATACCCAACTACACCGCGGGCATCACATACCCTAGTACACCGCGGGCACCACACCCTAGTACACCGCGGGCACCTGCCCGCGGTGTACTAGGGTATGTGATGCCCGAGGTGTACTAGGGTATGTGATGTTCGCGGTGTACTAGGGTATGTGTGTACTAGGGTATGTGGTGCCCGTGGTGTTCTACTTGGGTATGTGGTGCCCGCGGTGTACGAGGGTATGTGGTGCCCGCGGTATACTTGGGTATGTGGTGCCCGCGGTGTACTAGGGTATGTGGTGCCCACGGTGCCCGCGGTGTACTAAGGTATGTGATGCCCGCGGTGTACTAGGGTATGTGGTGCCCGCGGTGTACTAGGGTATGTGATGCCCGCGGTGTACTAGGGTATGTGGTGCCCGCGGTGTAGTTAGGTATGTGGTGCCCGCGGTGTACTAGCCTGCGGTGTACTAGGGTATGTGATGCCCGCGGTGTAGTTGGGTATGTGGTGCCCGTGGTGCACTAGGGTATGTGGTGCCCACGGTGTAGTGCCCGCGGTGTACTAGGGTATGTGGTGCCACCGGTGTAGTTGGGTATGTGGTGCCCGCGGTATATTTGGGTATGTGGTGCCCACGGTGTACTTGGGTATGTGGTGCCCGCGGTGTACTAGGGTATGTGGTGCCTGCGGTATACTTGGGTATGTGGTGCCCGCGGTATACTTGGGTATGTGGCGGTGTACTGGGGTATGTGGTGCCCGCGGTGTACTAGGATATGTGATGCCCGCAGTGTACTTGCGTATGTAGTGCCCGCGGTATAGTTGGGTATGTGGTGTACCCTAGTACACCGCGGGCACCACATACCCTAGTACACCGCGGGCATCACATACCCTAGAACACCGCGGGCATCACATACCCAACTACACCGCGGGGTGCCCGGGGTGTAGTTGGGTATGTGGTGCCCGCGGTGTAGTTAGGTATGTGATGCCCACGGTATACTTGGGTATGTGGTGCCCGCGGTGTACTAGGGTATGTGGTGCCCGCGGTATACATGGGTATGTGGTGCCCGCGGTGTAGTTGGGTATGTAGTGCCCGCGGGCATCACATACCCTAGTGCACCGCGGGCACCACATACCCAACTACACCACGGGCACCACATACCCAACTACACCACGGGCACCACATACTCAAGTATACCGCGGGCACCACATACCCAACTACACCGCGGGCACCACATACCCAACTACACCGCGGGCATCACATACCCATGTACACCGCGGGCATCACATACACACAGCGGGCACCACATAATGGGTATGTGGTGCCCGCGGTGTACGAGGGTATGTGATGCCCGCGGTGTAGTTGGGTATGTAGTGCCCGCGGTGTAGTTGGGTATGTGGTGCCCGCGGTGTACCAGGGTATGTGGTGCCCGCGGTGTACCAGGGTATGTGGTGCTCGTGGTGCACTTGGGTATGTGGTGCCCGCAGTGTACTAGAGTATGTGATGCCCGCGGTGTACTGGGGTATGTGGTGCCCGCGGTGTAGTTGGGTATGTGGTGCCCGCGGTGTACTAGGGTATGTGGTGCCCGCGGTGTGATGCCCACCACATACCCTAGTACACCGCGGGCACCACATACCCTAGTACACCGCGGGCACCACATACCCTAGTATACCGCGGGCACTACACCGCGGGCACCACATACCCTAGTACACCACGGGCACCACATACCCTAGTGCACCACGGGCACCACATACCCAAGTACACCGCGGGTACGTGTATGTGGTGCCCGCGGTGTAGTTGGGTATGTGGTGCCCGAGGTGTACTTGGGTATGTGGTGCCCGCGGTGTAGTTGGGTATGTGATGCCCGCGGTGTAGTTGGGTACGTGATGCCCGCGGTGTACTAGGGTATGTGGTGCCCGCGGTGTAGTTGGGTATGTGGTGCCCGCGGTGTACGAGGGTATGTGATGCCCGCGGTGTAGTTGGGTATGTGATGCCCGCGGTATACTGGGGTATGTGGTGCACCGCGGGCACCACATACCCTAGTACACCGCGGGCACCACATACCCTAGTACACCGCGGGCACCACATACCCAACTACACCGTGGGCACCACATACCCAACTACACTGCGGGCATCACATACCCTAGTACACCACGGGCACATACCCAACTACACCGCGGGCACCACATACCCAAGTACACCGCGGGCACCACATACCCTAGTACACCGCGGGCACCAGATACCCATGTACACCGCGGGCACCACATACCCAAGCCCGCGGTGTACATGGGATGTGGTGCCCGTGGTGCACTAGGATATGTGGTGCCCGTGGTGCACTAGGGTATGTGGTGCCCGCGGGCTATACTTGGGTATGTGGTGCCCGCGGTGTAGTTGGGTATGTGGTGCCCGCGGTATACTAGGGTATGTGGTGCCCGCGGTATACTTGGGTATGTGGTGCCCGCGGTGTACTTGGGTATGTGGTGCCCGCGGTGTACTTGGGTATGTGGTGCCCGCGGTGTACTAGGGTATGTGGTGCCCGCGGTATACTAGGGTATGTAGTGCCCGCAGTGTAGTTGGGTATGTGGTGCCCGCGGTGTAGTTGGGTATGTGATGCCCGCGGTGTACTAGGGGTATGTGGTGCCCGCGGTGTACTAGGGTATGTAGTGCCCGCGGTGTACTAGGGTATGAGGTGCCCGCGGTGTACTAGGGTATGTAGTGCCCGCGGTGTACTAGGGTATGTGATGCCCGCGGTGTAGTTGGGTATGTGGTGCATGTACTAGGGTATGTGGTGCCCGCGGTGCACTAGGGTATGTGGTGCCCGCGGTATACTGGGGTATGTGGTGCCCGCGGTGTACTAGGGTATGTGGTGCCTGCGGGTGGTGCCCGCGGTATACTAGGGTATGTGGTGCCCGCGGTGTACTAGGGTATGTGGCCCACGGTATACTAAGGTATGTGATGCCCGCGGTGTAGTTCGGTATGTGGTGCCCGCGGTGTAGTTGGGTATGTGGTGCCCGCGGTGTAATAGGGTACGTGGTGCCCGCGGTGTACTAGGGTATGTGGTGCCCGTGGTGTACTAGGGTATGTGGTGCCCGCGGTGTAGTTGGGTATGTGGTGCCCGTGGTGCACTAGGGTATATGATGCCCGCGGTGTACTAGGGTATGTGGTGCCCGCGGTGTAGTTGGGTATGTGGTGCCCGCGGTGTACTTGGGTATGTGATGCCCGCGGTGTACTTGGGTATGTGGTGCCCGCGGTGTAGTTGGGTATGTGCGGGCACCACATACCCAACTGCACCGCGGGCATCATTTACCCTAGTACACCGCGGGCACCACATACCCTAGTATACCGCGGGCACCACATACCCAACTACACCGCGGGCACCACATACCCTCGTACACTGCGGGCACCACATACCCTAGTACACCGCGGGCACCACATACCCAACTACACTGCGGGCACCACATACCCAAGTACACCGTGGGCATCACATACCCTAGTACACCGCGGGCACCACATACCCATGTACACTTGGGTATGTGATGCCCGCGGTATACTTGGGTATGTGGTGCCCGTGGTGCACTAGGGTATGTGGTGCCCGCAGTGTACTAGGGTATGTTGTGCCCGCGGTGTAGTTAGGTATGTGGTGCCCGCGGTGTACTAGGGTATGTGGTGCCCGCGGTGTAGTTGGGTATGTGATGCCCGCGGTGTACGAGGGTACGTGATGCCACCGGTGTACTGGGGTATGTGGTGCCCGCGGTATACTTGGATATGTGGTGCCCGCGGTGTACCAGGGTATGTGGTGCCCGTGGTGTACAGGGGTATGTGGTGCCCGCGGTGTACTAGGGTATGAGGTGCCCGCGGTGTAGTTGGGTATTGGTATGTGATGCCCGCGGTGTACTAGGGTATGTGATGCCCACGGTGTAGTTGGGTATGTGGTGCCCGCGGTGTACTAGGGTATGTGGTGCCCGCGGTATACTAGGGTATGTGGTGCCCTACACCGCGGGCACCACATACCCAACTACACTGCGGGCACCACATACCCAAGTACACCGCGGGCAATACCCTAGTGCACCACATACCCTAGTACACAGCGGGCACCACATACCCAACTACACCGCGGGCACCACATACCCTGGCACCACATACCCTAGTGCACCACGGGCACCACATACCCTAGTACACTGCGGGCACCACATACCCAACTACACCGCGGGCACCACATACCCACACCGCGGGCACCACATACCCAAGTATACCGCGGGCACATACTTGGGGGTGTACTAGGATATGTGGTGCCCGCGGTGTACTAGGGTATGTGATGCCCGCAGTGTAGTTGGGTATGTGGTGCCCGCGGTGAAGTTGGGTATGTGGTGCCCGTGGTGCACTAGGGTATGTGATGCCCGAGGTGTATTTGGGTATGTGGTGCCCGCGGTGTAGTTGGGTATGTGATGCCCGCGGTGTAGTTGGGTATGTGGTGCCCGCAGTGTACATGGGTATGTGGTGCCCGTGGTGCACTAGGGTATGTGGTGCCCGCGGTGTAGTTGGGTATGTGATGCCCGCGGTGTAGTTGGGTATGCGGTGCCCGCGGTGTAGTTAGGGCAGTGTACTTGGGTATGTGGTGCCCGTGGTGTACTAGGGTATGTGATGCCCACGGTGTAGTTGGGTATGTGGTGCCCGCGGTGTACTAGGGTATGTGATGCCCGTTGTGTACTAGGGTATGGTGTACTAGGGTATGTGGTGCCCGCGGTGTAGTTAGGTATGTGATGACCGCGGTGTAGTTGGGTATGTGATGCCCGCGGTATACTTGGGTATGTGGTGCCCGTGGTGCACTAGAGTATGTGGTGCGGTATGTGATGCCCGCGGTATACTGGGGTATGTGGTGCGGGGTATGTGGTGCCCGCGGTGTACTTGTATGTGATGCCCGCGGTGTACTTGGGTATGTGGTACCCGCGGTGTAGTTGGGTATGTGATGCCCGCGGTGTAGTTGGGTATGTGGTGCCCGCAGTGTACATGGGTATGTGGTGCCCGCGGTGTAGTTGGGTATGTGGTGCTCGGGCATCACATACCCAACTACACTGCGGGCACCACATACCCATGTACACCGCGGGCACCACATACCCAACTACACCGCGGGCACCACATACCCAACTACACTGCGGGCACCACATACCCTAGTACATAGGGTATGTGATGCCCGCGGTGTAGTTGGGTATGTGGTGCCCGCGGTGTACTAGGGTATGTGGTGCCCGCGGTGTACTAGGGTATGTGATGCCCGCGGTGTACTAGGGTATGTGATGCCCGCGGTGTAGTTGGGTATGTGGTGCCCGCGGTGTACTAGGGTATGTGATGCCCGCGGTCATCACATACCCAACTACACTGCGGGCACCACATACCCAACTACACCGCGGGCACCACATACCCAAGTATACCGCGGGCATCACATACCATAGTACACCGCGGGCATCACATACCCAAGTACACCGCGAACATCACATACGGTGTAGTTTGGGTATGTGATGCCCGCGGTGTACTAGGGTATGTGATGCCCGCGGTGTACTAGGGTATGTGATGCCCGCGGTGTACTAGGGTATGTGGTGCCCGCGGTGTAGTTGGGTATGTGGTACCACATACCCATGTATACCACCCAACTACACCGCGGGCACCACATACCCTAGTACGTACTAGGGTATGTGGTGCCCGCGGTGTAGTTGGGTATGTGATGCCCGCGGTGTCCTTGGGTATGTGGTGCCCGTACACCACGGGCACATACCCAACTACACCGCGGGCATCACATACCCAACTACACCGCGGGCATCACATACCCAAACTACACCGCGGTGTACTTGGGTATGTGATGCCCGCGGTGTACTAGGGTATGTGGTGCCCGCGGTGTAGTTGGGTATGTGATGCCCGCGGTGTACTAGGGTATGTGGTGCCCGCGGTGTACTAGGGTATGTGGTGCCCGCGGTGTACTAGGGTATGTAGTGCCCGCGGTGTACGAGGGTATGTGGTGCCCGTGGTGCACTAGGGTATGTGGTGCCCGCGGTGTAGTAGGGGGGCACCACATACCCATGTACACAGCGGGCACCTCATACCCAACTACACTGCGGGCACCACATACCCAACTACACCGCGGGCACCACATACCCTAGTACACCGCGGGCATCACATACCCTAGTACCACATACCCAACTACACCGCGGGCACCACATACCCAACTACACCGCGGGCATCTCTTACCCTAGTACACCGCGGGCACCACATACCCTAGTACACCGCGGGCACCACATACCCTAGTATACCGCGGGCACCACATACCCAAGTATACCGCGGGCACCACATACCCCAGTATACCGCGGGCATCACATACCCAACTACACCGCGGGCATCACATACCCTCGTACACCGCGGGCACCACATACCCTAGTACCCCCTCGTACACCGCGGGCACCACATACCCAACTACACCGCGGGCATCACATACCCTAGTACACCGCGGTATACTAGGGTATGTGGTGCCCGCTGTGTACTAGGGTATGTGGTGCCCGCGGTGTACTAGGGTATGTGGTGCCCGCGGTGTACTAGGGTATGTGATGCCCGCGGTGTAGTTGGGTATGTGGTGCCCGCGGTGTACTAGGGTATGTGGTGCCCGCGGTGTACCAGGGTATGTGGTGCCCACGGTATACTTGGGTATGTGATGCCCGCGGTGTACTTGGGTATGTGGTGCCCGCGGTATACTAGGGTATGTGATGCCCGCGGTGTAGTTGGGTATGTGGTGCCCGCGGTGTACTAGGGTATGTAATGCCCGCGATGTAGTTGGGTATGTGATGCCCGAGGTGTACTAGGGTATGTGATGCCCGCGGTGTAGTTGGGTATGTGGTGCCCGCGGTGTACTAGGGTATGTGGTACACCGCGGGCATCACATACCCAACTACACCGCGGGCACCACATACCCTAGTACACCGCGGGCAACACATACCCTAGTACACCGCGGGCACCACATACCCAAGTATACCGCGGTGTAGTTGGGTATGTGATGCCCGCGGTGTACGAGGGTATGTGGTGCCCGCGGTGTACTAGGGTATGTGGTGCCCGCGGTGTAGTTGGGTATGTGGTGCCCGCGGGCATCACATACCCTAGTACACCGCGGGCACCACATACCCAACTACACCGCGGGCACCACATACCCTAGTACATGTACTAGGGTATGTGGTGCCCGCGGTGTACTAGGGTATGTGATGCCCGCGGTGTACTAGGGTATGTGATGCCCGCGGTATACTTGGGTATGTGGTGCCCGCGGTGTACTAGGGTATGTGGTGCCCGCGGTGTACGAGGGTATGTGATGCCCGCGGTGTACTAGGGTATGTGGTGCCCGCGGTGTACTAGGGTATGTGATGCCCGCGGTGTACTAGGGTATGTGATGCCCACGGTGTAGTTGGGTATGTGGTGCCCGCGGTGTACTAGGGTATGTGGTGCCCGCGGTGTAGTTGGGAATGTGATGCCCGCGGTATACTAGGGTATGTGGTGCCCGCGGTGTAGTTGGGTATGTGGTGCCCGCAGTGTACATGGGTATGTGGTGCCCGCGGTGCACTAGGGTATGTGGTGCATGTGATGCCCGCGGTATACTTGGGTATGTGGTGCCCGCGGTGTACTAGGGTATGTGATGCCCGCGGTGTACTAGGGTATGTGGTGCCCGCGGTGTAGTTGGGTACCGCTAGTACACCGCGAGCATCACATACTCTAAACACCGCGGGCATCATATACCCTAGTACACCGCGGGCACCACACCCTAGTATACCGCGGGCATTACATACCCAACTACACCGCGGGCATCTTTTACCCTAGTACACCGCGGGCACCACATACCCTAGTACACCGCGGGCACCACATACCCTAGTACATATGTGGTGCCCGCGGTGTACTAGGGTATGTGGTGCCCGCGGTGTACTAGGGTATGTGGTGCCCGCGGTGTACTAGGGTATGTGGTGCCCGCGGTATACTTGGGTATGTGATGCCCGCGGTGTACTAGGGTATGTGATGCCCGCGGTGTAGTTGGGTATGTGGTGCCCGCGGTGTACTAGGGTATGTGGTGCCCGCAGTGTACATGGGTATGTGGTGCCCGCGGTGTAGTTGGGTATGTGATGCCCGAGGTGTACGGGTATGTGGTGCCCGCGGTGTACTAGGGTATGTGGTGCCCGCGGTGTACTAGGGTATGTGGTGCCCACGGTGTACTAGGGTATGTGTAGCCCGCGGTGTACTTGGGTATGTGGTGCCCGCGGTGTACTAGGGTATGTGGTGCCCGTGGTGTAGTTGGGTATGTGATGCCCGCGGTGTACTTGGGTATGTGATGCCCGCGGTGCACTAGGGTATGTGGTGCCCGCGGTGTACTAGGGTATGTGGTGTACTAGGGTATGTGGTGCCCGCGGTGTAGGTGCCCGCGGTGTACTAGGGTATGTGGTGCCCGCGGTGTACATGGGTATGTGGTGCCCGCGGTATACTAGGGTATGTGGTGCCCGTGGTGCACTAGGGTATGTGATGCCCGCGGTGTACTAGGGTATGTGGTGCCCGCGGTGTACTAGGGTATGTGGTGCCCGCGGTGTACGAGGGTATGTGGTGCTGGTGCCCGCGGTGTACTAGGGTATATGATGCCCGCGGTATACTGGGGTATGTGGTGCCCGCGGTGTACGAGGGTATGTGGTGCCCGCGGTGTAGTTGGGTATGTGGTGCCCGCGGTGTAGTTGGGTATGTGGTGCCCGCGGTGTACTAGGGTATGTGGTGCCCGTGGTGTAGTTGGGTATGTGATGCCCGCGGTGTACTTGGGTATGTGATGCCCGCGGTGCACTAGGGTATGTGGTGCCCGCGGTGTACTAGGGTATGTGGTGCCCGCGGTGTACTAGGGTATGTGGTGCCCGCGGTGTAGGTGCCCGCGGTGTACTAGGGTATGTGGTGCCCGCGGTGTACATGGGTATGTGGTGCCCGCGGTATACTAGGGTATGTGGTGCCCGTGGTGCACTAGGGTATGTGATGCCCGCGGTGTACTAGGGTATGTGGTGCCCGCGGTGTACTAGGGTATGTGGTGCCCGCGGTGTACGAGGGTATGTGATGCCCGCGGGCACCACATACCCTAGTACACCGCGGGCATCACATACCCAACTACACCGCGGGCATCACATTCCCAACTACACCGCGGGCACCACATACCCCAGTACACCGCGGGCACCACATACCCAACTACACCGCGGGCACCACATACCCTAGTACACCGCGGGCACCACATACCCTAGTACACCGCGGGCACTACATACCCCAGTACACCGCGGGCACCACATACCCTCGTACACCGCGGGCACCACATACCCCAGTATACCGCGGGCATCATATACCCTAGTACACCGCGGGCACCAGCACCACATACCCACGTACACCGCGGGCACCACATACCCAAGTATACCGCGGGCACCACATACCCTAGTACACCGCGGGCACCACATACCCTAGTGCACCACGGGCACCACATACCCAACTACACCGCGGGCACCACATACCCAACTACACCGCGGGCACCCCGCGGTGTAGTTGGGTATGTGATGCCCGCAGTGTACTTGGGTATGTGATGCCCGCGGTGTACTTGGGTATGTGGTGCCCGAGGTGTACGCACCACATACCCAACTACACCACGGGCACCACATACCCAACTACACCACGGGCACCACATACCCAAGTATACCGCGGGCACCACATACCCAACTACACCGCGGGCACCACATACCCAACTACACCGCGGGCACCACATACCCAAGTGCACCACGGGCACCACATACCCAAGTATACCACGGGCACCACATACCCAACTACACCGCGGGCACCACATACCCAACTACACCGCGGGCACCACATACCCTAGTGCACCACGGGCACCACATACCCAAGTATACCGCGGGCACCACATACCCTAGTACACCGCGGGCATCACATACCTATGGCACCACATACCCTCGTACACCGCGGGCACCACATACCCTAGTACACCGCGGGCATCACATACCCTCGTACACCGCGGGCACCACATACCCAACTACACCGCGGGCACCACATGGGTATGTGGTGCCCGCGGTGTACTAGGGTATGTGGTGCCCGCGGTGTACTAGGGTATGTGGTGCCCGCGGTGTACTAGGGTATGTGGTGCCCGCGGTGTAGTTGGGTATGTGGTGCCCGCAGTGTAGTTGGGTATGTGGTGCCCGCGGTGTAGTTGGGTATGTGGTGCCCGCGGTGTACCAGGGTATGTGATGCCCGCGGTATACTTGGGTATGTGGTGCCCGCGGTGTACTAGGGTATGTGGTGCCCGCGGTGCCCGCGGTGTAGTTGGGTATGTGATGCCCGCGGTGAAGTTGGGTATGTGGTGCCCGTGGTGCACTAGGGTATGTGATGCCCGCGGTGTAACCCTAGTACACCGCGGGCACCACATACCCTTAGTACACCGCGGGCACCACATACCCAACTACACCGCGGGCACCACATACCCAAGTATACCGCGGGCACCTCATACCCAAGTACACCGCGGGCATTACATACACTAGTACACCGCGGGCACCACATACCCAACTACACCGCGGGCATCACATACCATAGTACACTGCGGGCATCACATACCCTAGTACACCGCGGGCACCACATACCCAAATATACCGCGGGCACCACATACCCAACTACACCGCGGGCACCACATACCCTAGTATACCGCGGGCATCACATACCGAACTACACCGTGGGCACCACATACCCAAGTATACCGCGGGCACCACATACCCTAGTATACTTGGGTATGTGGTGCCCGCGGTGTAGTTGGGTATGTGGTGCCCGCGGTGTACTAGGGTATGTGATGCCCGCGGAGTACTTGGGTATGTGGTGCCCACGGTGTACTAGGGTATGTGGTGCCCGCGGTGTACTAGGGTATGTGGTGCCCGCGGTGTACTAGGGTATGTGGTGCCCGCGGTGTAGTTGGGTATGTGGTGCCCGCGGAGTACTAGGGTATATGATGCCCGCGGTGTACATGGGTATGTGGTGCCCGCGGTGTACTAGGGTATATGATGCCCGCGGTGTAGTTGGGTATGTGATGCCCGCGGTGTACTAGGGTATGTGATGCCGTATGTGGTGCCCGCAGTGTACATGGGTATGTGGTGCCCGCAGTGTAGTTGGGTGGGTATGTGGTGCCCGCGGTGTACTAGGGTATGTGGTGCCCGCGGTGTACTAGGGTATGTGGTGCCCGCGGTGTACATGGGTATGTGGTGCCCGCAGTGTAATTGGGTACGTGATGCCCGCGGTGTACTAGGGTATGTGGTGCCCGCAGTGTAGTAGAGTATGTGGTGCCCGCTGTGTAGTTGGGTATGTGATGCCCGCGGTATACTTGGGTATGTGGTGCCCGCGGTGTAGTTGGGTATGTGGTGCCCGCGGTGTATGGCACCACATACCCTAGTTTACCGCGGGCACCACATACCCTAGTATACCGCGGGCACCACATACCCTAGTACACCGCGGGCACAACATACCCATGTGGTGCCCGCGGTGTAGTTGGGCGGTGTAGTTGGGTATGTGATGCCCGCGGTGTACTAGGGTATGTGGTGCCCGCTGTGTACTAGGGTATGTAGTGCCCGCGGTGTACTAGGGTATGTGGTGCCCGCGGTGTAGTTGGGTATGTGGTGCCCGCGGTATACTTGGGTATGTGGTGCCCGCGGTGTAGTTGGGTATGTGATGCCCGCGGTGTACTAGGGTATGTGGTGCCCGCGGTGTAGTTGGGTATGTGGTGCCCGCGGTGTACTAGGGTATGTGGTGCCCGCGGTGTACTAGGGTATGTGGTGCCCGCGGTGTACTAGGGTATGTGGTGCCCGCGGTGTA
This sequence comes from Ecliptopera silaceata, assembly GCA_932527185.1. NCBI lineage: Eukaryota > Metazoa > Arthropoda > Insecta > Lepidoptera > Geometridae > Ecliptopera > Ecliptopera silaceata. The sequence continues at coordinate 10,541,195 of OW052196.1, read as the reverse complement.
TTAGGGTATGTGGTGCCCGCGGTGTAGTTGGGTATGTGATGCCCTAGTGCACCACGGGCACCACATACCCATGTATACCGCGGGCACCACATACCCAAGTACACCGCCGGCATTACATACCCAAGTACACCGCGGGCATCACATACCCAACTACACCGCGGGCACCACATACCCTACTACACCGCGAGCACCACATACCCTAGTACACCGCGGGCACCACATACCCAACTACACCGCGGGCACCACATACCCAAGTACACCGCGGGCATCACATACCCAACTACACCGCGGTCATCACATACCTAACTACACCGCGGGCACCACATACCCAAGTATACCGCGGGCACCACATACCCAAGTATACCGCGGGCACCACATACCCAAGTATACCGCAGGCATCACATACCCAACTACACCGCGGGCACTACATACCCAAGTACACCGCGGGCACCACATACCCTAGTGCACCGCGGGCACCACGTACCCTATTACACCGCGGGCACCACATACCCAAGTATACCGCGGGCATCACATACCGAACTACACCGCGGGCACCACATACCCAACTACACCGCGGGCACTACATACCCAACTACACCGCGGGCACCACATACCCTAGTACACCGCGGGCACCTCATACCCTAGTATACCGCGGGCACCACATACCCAACTACACCGCGGGCACCACATACCCAAGTATACCGCGGGCATCACATACTCAACTACCCCTAGTACACCGCGGGCACCACATACCCAACTACACCGCGGGCATCACATACCCAACTACACCGCGGGCACCACATACCCAAGTATACCGCGGGCACCACATACCCTAGTACACCGGTGGCATCACATACCCTAGTACACCGCTAGCACCACATACCCAAGTACACCGCGGGCACCACATACCCAAGTACACCGCGGGCACCACATACCCTAGTGCACCACGGGCACCACATACCCCAGTACACCGCGGGCATCACATACCCAACTACACCGCGGGCACCACATACCCTAGTACACCGCGGGCACCACATACCCCAGTACACCGCGGGCATCACATACCCAACTACACCGCGGGCACCACATACCCATGTATACCGCGGGCACCACATACCCTGGTACACCGCGGGCACCACATACCCAAGTACACCGCGGGCATCACATACCCAACTACACCGCGGGCACCACATACCTAAGTACACCGCGGGCACCACATACCCTAGTACACCGCTTACACCGCGGGCACCACATACCCAAGTACTCCGCGGGCATCACATACCCTAGTACACCGCGGGCATCACATACCCTAGTACACCTCGGGCACCTCATACCCTAGTATACCGCGGGCACCACATACCCAACTACACCGCGGGCACCACATACCCAAGTATACCGCGGGCATCACATACTCAACAACACCGCGGGCACCACATACCCAACTACACCGCGGGCATCACATACCCAACTACACCGCGGGCACCACATACCCAAGTATACCGCGGGCACCACATACCCTAGTACACCGCGGGCATCACATACCCTAGTACACCGCTAGCACCACATACCCAAGTACACCGCGGGCACCACATACCCAAGTACACCGCGGGCACCACATACCCTAGTGCACCACGGGCACCACATACCCCAGTACACCGCGGGCATCACATACCCAACTACACCGCGGGCACCACATACCCTAGTACACCGCGGGCACCACATACCCCAGTACACCGCGGGCATCACATACCCAACTACACCGCGGGCACCACATACCCATGTATACCGCGGGCACCACATACCCTGGTACACCGCGGGCACCACATACCCAAGTACACCGCGGGCATCACATACCCAACTACACCGCGGGCACCACATACCTAAGTACACCGCGGGCACCACATACCCAACTACACCGCGGGCATCATATACCCTAGTACACCGCGGGCATCACATACCCTAGTACACCGCGGGCACCACATACCCAACTACACCGCGGGCACCACATACCCTAGTACACCGCGGGCACCACAAACCCTAGTACACCGCGGGCACAACATACCCAACTACACCGCGGGCACCACATACCCTAGTACATCGCGGGCACCACATACCCAACTACACCGCGGGCACCACATACCCAAGTATACCGCGGGCACCACATACCCAACTACACCGCGGTACACCGCGGGCACCACATACCCTAGTACACCGCGGGCACTACATACCCTAGTACACCGCGGGCACAACATACCCAACTACACCGCGGGCACCACATACCCTAGTACATCGCGGGCACCACATACCCAACTACACCGCGGGCACCACATACCCAAGTATACCGCGGGCACCACATACCCAACTACACCGCGGTACACCGCGGGCACCACATACCCAAGTACACCGCGGTGTAGTTGGGTATGTGATGCCCGCGGTGTACTAGGGTATGTAGTGCCCGCGGTGTACTAGGGTATGTGATGCCCGCGGTGTACTTGGGTATGTGGTGCCCGCGGTGTCCGCGGTGTACTAGGGTATGTGGTGCCCGCGGTGTAATTGGGTGTGTGGTGCCCGCGGTGTACTAGGGTATGTGGTGCCCGCGGTATACTTGGGTATGTGGTGCCCGTGGTGCACTAGGGTATGTGGTGCCCGCGGTGTAGTTGGGTATGTGGTGCCCGCGGTGTAGTTGGGTATGTGATGCCCGCGGTGTACTAGGGTATGTGGTGCCCGAGGTGTACTAGGGTATGTGATGCCCGCGGTGTACTAGGGTATGTGATGCCCGCGGAGTACTTGGGTATGTGGTGCCCGCGGTGTAAGCGGTGTACTAGGGTATGTGGTGCCCGCGGTGTACTAGGGTATGTGGTGCCGCGGGCACCACATACCCAAGTACACCGCGGGCACCACATACCCTAGTACACCGCGGGCACCACATACCCTAGTACACCGCGGGCACCACATACCCTAGTACACCGCGGGCATCACATACCCTCGTACACCGCGGGGGCACCACATACCCTAGTACACCGCGGGCATCACATACCTAAGTACACCGCGGGCATCACATACCCAACTACACCGCGGGCACAACATACCCTAGTACACCGCGGGCACCAAATACCCTAGTATACCGCGGGCATCACATACCCTAGTACACCGCGGGCACCACATACCCAACTACACCGCCCAACTACACCGCGGGCACCACATGGGTATGTTGTGCCCGCGGTGTACTAGGGTATGTGGTGCCCGCGGTATACTAGGGTATGTGGTGCCCGCGGTAAACTAGGGTATGTGGTGCCATACACCGCGGGCACCACATACCCAACTACACCGCGGGCACCACATACCCAAGTATACCGCGGGCATCACATACCCAACTACACAGCGGGCACCACATACCCAACTACACCGCGGGCACCACATACCCAAGTATACCGCGGGCACCACATACCCAAGTACACCTCGGGCATCACATACCCAACTACACCGCGGGCACCACATACCCAAGTATACCGCGGGCACCTCATACCCAAGTACACCGCGGGCATTACATACACTAGTACACCGCGGGCACCACATACCCAACTACACCGCGGGCATCACATACCCTAGTACACTGCGGGCATCACATACCCTAGTACACCGCGGGCACCACATACCCAAATATACCGCGGGCACCACATACCCAACTACACCGCGGGCACCACATACCCTAGTATACCGCGGGCATCACATACCGAACTACACCGTGGGCACCACATACCCAAGTATACCGCGGGCACCACATACCCTAGTACACCGCGGGCACCGTGCCCGCGGTATACTTGGGTATGTGGTGCCCGCGGTGTAGTTGGGTATGTGGTGCCCGCGGTGTACTAGGGTATGTGATGCCCGCGGAGTACTTGGGTATGTGGTGCCCACGGTGTACTAGGGTATGTGGTGCCCGCGGTGTACTAGGGTATGTGGTGCCCGCGGTGTACTAGGGTATGTGGTGCCCGCGGTGTAGTTGGGTATGTGGTGCCCGCGGAGTACTAGGGTATATGATGCCCGCGGTGTACATGGGTATGTGGTGCCCGCGGTGTACTAGGGTATATGATGCCCGCGGTGTAGTTGGGTATGTGATGCCCGCGGTGTACTAGGGTATGTGATGCCGTATGTGGTGCCCGCAGTGTACATGGGTATGTGGTGCCCGCAGTGTAGTTGGGTGGGTATGTGGTGCCCGCGGTGTACTAGGGTATGTGGTGCCCGCGGTGTACTAGGGTATGTGGTGCCCGCGGTGTACATGGGTATGTGGTGCCCGCAGTGTAATTGGGTACGTGATGCCCGCGGTGTACTAGGGTATGTGGTGCCCGCAGTGTAGTAGAGTATGTGGTGCCCGCAGTGTAGTTGGGTATGTGGTGCCCGCAGTGTAGTTGGGTATGTGGTGCCCGCAGTGTAGTTAGGTATGTGATGCCCGCGGTGTACTAGGGTATGTGGTGCCCGCGGTATACTAGGGTATGTGGTGCCCGCGGTGTTGTTGGGTATGTTGTGCCCGCGGTGTACTGGGGTATGTGGTGCCCGCGGTGTACTAGGGTATGTGGTACCCGCGGTATACTTGGGTATGTGGTGCCCGCGGTGTAGTTGGGTATGTGGTGCCCGCAGTGTACATGGGTATGTGGTGCCCGCAGTGTAGTTGGGTATGTGGTGCCCGCGGTGAAGTTGGGTATGTGGTGCCCGCGGTGTACTAGGGTATGTGATGCCCGAGGTGTAGTTGGGTATGTGGTGCCCGCGATTCCCAAGTATACCGCGGGCATCACATACCCTAGTACACCGCGGGCACCACATACCCTAGTACACCGCGGGCACCACACACCCAAGTACACCTCGGGCACCACATACCCAACTACACCGCGGGCACCACATACCCTAGTACACCGCGGGCACCACACACCCAACTACACCGCGGGCACCACATACCCTAGTACACAGCGGGCACCACATACCCAACTACACCGCGGGCACCACATACCCTAGTACACCGCGGGCACCACATACCCTAGTACACCGCGGGCACCACATACCCTAGTACACCGCGGGCACCACATACCCCAGTACACCGCGGGCATCACATACCCAACTACATCGCGGTCATCACACCACATACCCAACTACACCGCGGGCATCACATACCCAAGTATACCGCGGGCACCACATACCCTAGTACACCGCGGGCACCACATACCCTAATACACCGCGGGCACCACATACCCAACTACACCGCGGGCATCACATACCCTAGTATACCGCGGGCACCACATACCCAACTACACTGCGGGCACCACATACCCAACTACACCGCGGGCACCACATACCCAACTACACCGCGGTCACCACATACCCTAGTACACCGCGGGCACCACATACCCAACTACACCGCGGGCACCACATACCCTAGTACACCGCGGGCACCACATACCCAACTACACCGCGGGCACCACATACCCAAGTACACCACGGGCATCACATACCCAACTACAACGCGGGCACCACATACCCAAGTATACCGCGGGCACCACATACCCTAGTACACCGCGGGCACCACATACCCTAGTGCACCACGGGCACTATACATGGGTATGTGGTGCCCGCGGTGTAGTTGGGTTTGTGGTGCCCGCGGTGTACATGGGTATGTGGTGCCCGCGGTGTAGTTGGGTATGTGATGCCCGCGGTGTCATTGGGTATGTGATGCCCGCGGTGTACTAGGGTATGTGGTGCCCGCGGTGTACTAGGGTATGTGGTGCCCGCGGTGTACTTGGGTATGTAATGCCCGCGGTGTACTAGGGTATGTGATGCCCGCGGTGTAGTTGGGTATGTGGTGCCCGCGGTGTACTAGGGTATGTGGTGCCCGTGGTGTACTTGGGTGTGTGATGCCCGCGGTGTAGGGTATGTGGTGCCCGCAGTGTACTTGGGTATGTGGTGCCCGCGGTGTAGTTGGGTATGTGGTGCCCGCGGTGTATGGCACCACATACCCTAGTTTACCGCGGGCACCACATACCCTAGTACACCGCGGGCACCACATACCCTAGTACACCGCGGGCACCACATACCCTAGTATACCGCGGGCACCACATACCCTAGTACACCGCGGGCATCACATACTCAACTACACCGCGGGCACCACATACCCAAGTATACCACGGGCACCACATACCCTAGTACACCGCGGTGTAGTACCGCGGGCACCACATACCCAAGTACACCGCGGGCATCACATACCCAAGTATACCGCGGGCTACACATACCCTAGTACACAACGGGCACCACATACCCAACTACACCGCGGGCATCACATACCCTAGTACACCGCGGGCACCACATACCCAAGTACATATACTAGGGTATGAGATGACCGCGGTGTACTTGGGTATGTGGTGCCCGCGGTGTACTAGAGTATGTGGTGCCCGCGGTATACTAGGGTATGTGGTGCCCGCGGTGTACTAGGGTATGTGGTGCCCGCGGTGTACTAGGGTATGTGATGCCCGAGGTGTACTTGGGAATGTGGTGCCCGCGGTGTACTTGGGTATGTGGTGCCCGCAATATACTAGGGTATGTGATGCCCGAGGTGTACTTGGGTATGTGGTGCCCGCGGTGTACTGGGGTATGTGGTGCCCGCAGTGTACTAGGGTATGTGGTGCCCGCAGTGTACTAGGGTATGTGGTACCCGCGGTGTAGTTGGGTATGTGATGCCCGCGGTATACTTGGGTATGTGGTGCCCGCGGTGTAGTTGGGTATGTGGTGCCCGCGGTAAACTAGGGTATGTGGTGCCCACGGTGTACTAGTGTATGTGGTGCCCGCGGTGTACTAGGGTATGTGATGCCCGCGGTGTACTAGGGTATGTGGTGCCCGCGGTGTACTAAGGTATGTGGCGCCCGCGATGTAGTTGAGTATGTGATGCCCGCGAAGTACTAGAGTATGTGGTGCCCGCGGTGTACTAGTGTATGTAATGCCCGCGGTGTACTTGGGTATGAGGTGCCCGCGGTATACTTGGGTATGTGGTGCCCGCGGTGTAGTTGGGTATGTGGTGCCCACGGTGTACTAGTGTATGTGGTGCCCGCGGTGTACTAGGGTATGTGATGCCCGCGGTGTACTAGGGTATGTGGTGCCCGCGGTGTACTAAGGTATGTGGCGCCCGCGGTGTAGTTGGGTATGTGATGCCCGCGGTGTACTTGGGTATGTGATGCCCGCGGTGTAGTTAGGTATGTGATGCCCGCGGTGTAATAGGATATGTGGTGCCCGAGGTGTACTAGGGTATGTGGTGCCCGCGGTGTAGTTGGGTATGTGATGCCCGCGCTGTAGTTTGGTATGTGGTGCCCTCGGTAAACTAGAGTATGTGGTGCCCGCGGTATACTAGGGTATGTGGTGCCCGCGGTGTACTAGGGTACGTGGTGCCCGCGGTGTACTAGGGTATGTGATGCCCGAGGTGTACTTGGGAATGTGGTGCCCGCGGTGTACTAGGGTATGTGATGCCCGAGGTGTACTTGGGTATGTGGTGCCCGCGGTGTACTAGGGTATGTGGTGCCCGCAGTGTACTAGGGTATGTGGTGCCCGTGGTGTACAGGGGTATGTGGTGCCCGTGGTGTAGTTGGGTATGTAATGCCCGCGGTGTACTAGGGTATGTGGTGCCCGCGGTGTACTAGGGTATGTGGTGCCCGTGGTGTAGTTGGGTATGTGATGCCCGCGGTGTACTTGGGTATGTGATGCCCGCGATGTACTTGGGTATGTGATGCCCGCGGTGTACTAGGGTATGTGATGCCCGCGGTGTACTAGGGTATGTGGTGCCTGCGGTATACTAGGGTATGTGGTGCCCGCGGTGTACTTGGTATGTGGTGCCCGCGGTGTACTAGGGTATGTGGTGCCCGCAATATACTTGGGTTTGTGGTGCCCGCGGTGTAGTTGGGTATGTGGTGCCCGTGGTGTAGTTGGGTATGTGATGCCCGCGGTGTACTGGGGTATGTGGTGCCTTCGGTGTACTAGGGTATGTGATTCCCGCGGTGTACTGGGGTATGTGGTGCCCGCGGTGTACTAGGGTATGTGGTGCCCGCGGTGTAGTTAGGTATGTGATGCCCGCGGTATACTTGGGTATGTGGTGCCCGCGGTGTAGTTGGGTATGTGGTGCCCGCGGTATACTAGGGTATGTGGTGCCCGCGGTGTACTAGGGTATGTGGTGCCCGCGGTATACTTGGGTATGTGGTGCCCGCGGTGTAGTTGGGTATGTGGTGCCCGCGGTGTAATAGGATATGTGGTGCCCGAGGTGTACTAGGGTATGTGGTGCCCGCGGTGTAGTTGGGTGATGCCCGCGGTGTACTAGGGTATGTGGTGCCCGCGGTGTAGTAGGGTATGTGGTGCCCGCAGTGTAGTTGGGTATGTGGTGCCCGCAGTGTAGTTGGGTATGTGGTGCCCGCAGTGTAGTTAAATAATATGTGGTGCCCGCAGTGTAGTGTGCCCGCGGTGTAGTTGGGTTTGTGGTGCCCGCGGTGTACTAGGGTATGTGGTGCCCGCAGTGTAGTTGGGTATGTGGTGCTTGCGGTGTACTTGGGTATGTGGTGCCCGCGGTGTAATAGGGTATGTGATGCCACCGGTGTACTAGGGTATGTGATGCCCGCGGTGTAGTTGGGTATGTGGTGCCCGTTGGGTATGTGGTGCCCGCGGTGTACTAGGGTATGTGGTGCCCGCAGTGAAGTTGGGTATGTGGTGCCCGCGGTATACTTGGGTATGTGGTGCCCGCGGTGTAGTTGGGTATGTGGTGCCCGTGGTGCACTAGGGTATGTGGTGCGCCCGCGGTGTACTAGGATATGTGATGCGCACCACATACCCTAGTACACCGCGGGCACCACATACCCTAGTACACCGCGGGCACCACATACCCAAGTACACCTCGGGCATCACATACCCTAGTGCACCACGGGCACCACATACCCTAGTACACCGCGGGCACCACATACCCTAGTCCACCGCGGGCACCACATACCCAACTACACCGCGGGCATCACATACCCAACTACACCGCGGGCACCACATACCCTCGTACACCGCGGGCACCACATACCCCAGTATACCGCGGGCATCACATACCCAACTACACCGCGGGCACCACATACTCTAGTATACCGCGGGCATCACATACCCAACTACACCGCGGGCACCACATATCCAACTACACCGCGGGCACCACATACCCTAGTACAATGCGGGCACCACATACCCTATTACACCACGGGCACCACATACCCTAGTACACCGCGGGCATCACATACCCTATTATACCGCGGGCACCACATACCCAACTACACCGCGGGCACCACATACCCAAGTATACCGCGGGCACCACATACCCTAGTACACCGCGGGCACCACATACCCTAGTATACCGCGGGCATCACATACCTAACTACACCGCGGGCACCACATACCCAACTACACCGCGGGCACCACATACCCAACTACACCGCGGGCACCACAAACCCAAGTATATTGCGGGCACCACATACCCTAGTACACCGCGGGCACCACTTACCCAACAACACCGCGGGCACCACATACCAAGTATACCGCGGGCACCTCATACCCTAGTAAACCGCGGGCACCACATACCCAAGTCCCAAGTACACCGCGGGCATCATATACCCTAGTACACCGCAGGCACCACATACCCTAGTATACCGCGGGCACCACATACCCAACTACACCGCGGGCACCACATACCCTAGTATACCGCGGGCATCACATACCCAACTACACCGCGGGCACCACATACCCTAGTACACCGCGGGCACCACATACCCCAGTACACCGCGGGCATCACATACCCAACTACACCGCGGGCACCACATACCCTATTACACCACGGGCACCACATACCCTAGTACACCGCGGGCATCACATACCTTACTACACCGCGGGCATCACATACCCAACTACACCGCGGGCGCCACATACCTTAGTACACCGCGGGCACCACATTCCCTAGTACACCGCGGGCACCACATACCCTAGTATACCGCGGGCACCACATACTCTAGTTTACCGAGGGCACCACATACCCTACTACACCGCGGGCACCACATACCCTAGTATACCGCGGGCACCACATACCGTAGTTTACCGAGGGCACCACATACCCAACTACACCGCAGGCACCACAAACCCAAGTATACTGCGGGCACCACATACCCTAGTACACCGCGGGCACCACATACCCTAGTACACCGCGGGCACCACATACCCTAGTACACCGCGGGCACCACTTACCGAACTACACCGTGGGCACCACATACCCAAGTATACCGCGGGCACCACATACCCTAGTACACCGCGGGCACCACATACCCAAGTATACCGCGGGCACCACATACCCTAGTACACCGCGGGCACCACATACCCAAGTACACCTCGGGCATCACATACCCTAGTACACCGCGGGCACCACAATCCCAAGTATATTGCGGGCACCACATACCCTAGTACACCTCGGGCATCACATACCCAACTACACCGCGGGCACCACATACCCTAGTACACCGCGGGCACCACATACCCTAGTATACCGCGGGCACCACATACCCAACTACACCGCGGGCACCACATACCCAAGTATACCGCGGGCATCACATACCCAACTACACCGCGGGCACCACATACCCAAGTATACCGCGGGCATCGCATACCCAACTACACCGCGGGCACCACATACCCTAGTACACCGCGGGCATCACATACCCAACTACACCGCGGGCACCACAAACCCAAGTATATTGCGGGCACCACATACCCTATTACACCGCGGGCACCACATACCCAAGTACTCCGCGGGCATCACATACCCTAGTACACCGCGGGCACCACATACCCTAGTATACCGCGGGCACCACATACCCAACTACACCGCGGGCACCACATACCCAAGTATACCGCGGGCATCACATACCCAACTACACCGCGGGCACCACAAACCCTAGTACACCGCGGGCACCACATACCCTAGTACACCGCGGGCATCACATACCCAACTACACCGCGGGCACCACATACCCTAGTACACCGCGGGCACCACATACCCAATTACACCGCGGGCACCACATAACCAAGTACACCGCGGGCATCACATACCCTAGTACACCGCGGGCACTACATACCTAAGTACACCTCGGGCATCACATACCCAACTTCACCGCGGGCACCACATACCCAAGTATACCGCGGGTACCACATACCCTAGTACACCGCGGGCACCACATACCCCAGTACACCGCGGGCATCACATACCCAACTACACCACGGGCACCACATACCCTAGTACACCACGGGCACCACATACCCTAGTACACCGCGGGCATCACATACCTAACTACACCGCGGGCATCACATACCCAAGTACACCGCGGGCATCACATACCCAACTACACCGCGGGCGCCACATACCTTAGTACACCGCGGGCACCACATACCCTAGTACACCGCGGGCATCACATACCCTAGTACACCGCGGGCACCACATACACTAGTACACCGTGGGCACCACATACCCAACTACACCGCGGGCACCACATACCCAAGTATACCGCGGGCACCTCATACCCAAGTACACCGCGGGCACCACATACCCAAGTATACCGCGGGCATCACATACCCAACTACACCGCGGGCACCACAAACCCAAGTATATTGCGGGCACCACATACCCTAGTACACCGCGGGCACCACTTACCCAACAACACCGCGGGCACCACATACCCAAGTATACCGCGGGCATCACATACCCAACTACACCGCGGGCACCACATACCCAAGTATACCGCGGGCATCGCATACCCAACTACATCGCGGGCACCACATACCCTAGTACACCGCGGGCATCACATACCCAACTACACCGCGGGCACCACAAACCCAAGTATATTGCGGGCACCACATACCCTATTACACCGCGGGCACCACATACCCAAGTACTCCGCGGGCATCACATACCCTAGTACACCGCGGGCACCACATACCCAACTACACCGCCCGCGGTATACTGGGGTATGTGATGCCCGCGGTGAACTAGGGTATGTGGTGCCCGCGGTGTAGTTGGGTATGTGATGCCCGCGGTGTAGTTGGGTATGTGGTGCCTGCGGTGTACAAGGGTATGTGGTGCCCGCGGTGTACTAGGGTATGTGATGCCCGCGGTGTACTTAGGTATGTGGTGCCCACGATATACTTGGGTATGTGGTGCCACATACTCAAGTATACCGCGGGCACCACATACCCAACTACACCGCGGGCATCACATACCCAACTACACCGCGGGCACCACATACCCTAGTACACCGCGGGCATCACATACCCTAGTACAGTATGTGGTGCCCGCGGTGCACTAGGGTATGTGGTGCCCGCGGTGTACTTGGGTATGTGATGCCCGCGGTGTACAAGGGTATGTGGTGCCCGCGGTGTACTAGGGTATGTGGTGCCCGCGGTATACCGCGGGCACCACATACCCATGTACACCGCGGGCACTACATGCACCACATACCCAAGTATACCGCGGGCATCACATACCCTAGTATACCACGGGCATCACATACCCAACTACACCGCGGGCACCACATACCCTAGTACACCACGGGCACTACATACCTTACTACACCGCGGGCATCACATACCCAACTACACCGCGGGCACCACATACCCAACTACACCGCGGGCACCACATACCCTAGTGCACCACGGGCACCTTGGGTATGTGGTGCCCGCGGTGTACTAGGGTATGTGATGCCCGCGGTGTACACTGCGGGCATCACATACCCTAGTAAACCAAGGGCATCACATACCCTAGTACACCGCGGTGTAGTTGGGTATGTGGTGCCCGCGGTATACTAGGGTATGTGGTGCCCGTGGTGCACTAGGGTATGTGGTGCCCGCGGTGTACTTGGGTATGTGATGCCCGCGGTGTACTAGGGTACACCGCGGGCATCACATACCAAAGTACACCGCGGGCACCACATACCTGTGGTGCCCGCGGTGTACTAGGGTATGTGGTGCCCGTGGTGCACTTGGGTATGTGGTGCCCGTGGTGCACTAGGGTATGTGGTGCCCGCAGTGTACATGATTATGTGGTGCCCGCGGTGCACCACATACCCAACTACACCGCGGGCATGCCCGCGGTGTAGTATGTGGTGCCCGCGGTGTACTAGGGTATGTGGTGCCCGCGGTGTACTAGGGTATGTGGTGCCCGCGGTGTAGTTGGGTATGTGGTGCCCGCAGTGTAGTTGGGTATGTGGTGCCCGCGGTGTAGTTGGGTATGTGATGCCCTAGTACACCGCGGGCATCACATACCCAAGTACACCGCGGGCATCACATACCCAACTACACCGCGGGCATCACATACCCAAGTACACATACCCTAGTACACCGCGGGCACCACATACCCAACTACACCGCGTGGTGCCCGCGGTGTACGAGGGTATGTGGTGCCCGCGGTGTAGTTGGGTATGTGGTGCCCGCGGTGTACTAGGGTATGTGATGCCCGTGGTGTACTAGGGTATGTGGTGCCCGCGGTGTACTAAGGTATGTGGTGCCCGCGGTGTAGTTGGGTATGTGGTGCCCGTATACTTGGGTATGTGGTGCCCGCGGTGTAGTTAGGTATGTAATGCCCGCGGATGTACACCGCGGGCACCACATACCCTAGTACACCGCGGGCACCACATACCCTAGTACACCGCGGGCACCACATACCCTAGTACACCGTGCCCGCGGTGTACTAGGGTATGTGGTGCCTGCGGTGTAGTCATACCCAACTACACCGCGGGCACCACATACCCAAGTATACCGCGGGCCCGCAGTGTACTAGGGTATGTGTAGCCCGCGGGGTATGTGGTGCCCGCGATGCCCGCGGTGTAGTTGGGTATGTGATGCCCACGGTGTAGTTGGGTGGGTATGTGGTGCCCACGGTGTACTAGGGTATGTGGTGCCTTGGGTATGTGGTGCCCGCGGTATACTTGGGTATGTGGTGCCCGCGGTGTACTAGGGTATGTGGTGCCCGCGGTGTACTAGGGTACTTGGGTATGTGGTGCCCGCGGTGTACTAGGGTATGTGGTGCCCGCGGTGTACTAGGGTATGTGGTGCCCGTGTGGTGCCCGCGGTGTAGTTGGGTATGTGGTGCCCGCGGTGTACTAGGGTATGTGGTGCCCGCGGTGTAGTTGGGTATGTGGTGCCCGTGGTGCACTAGGGTATGTGGTGCCCGCGGTGCACTAGGGTATGTGGTGCCCGCGGTGTACGTGGTGCCCGCGGTGTAGTTGGGTATGTGGTGCCCGCGGTGTACTTGGGTATGTGATGCCCGCGGTGTACTAGTGTATGTAGTGCCCGCGGTGTACTAGGGTATGTGGTGCCCGGGCATCACATACCCTAGTACACCGCGGGCACCACATACCCAACTACAGCGCGGGCATCACATACCCAACTACACCGCGGGCACCACATACCCTAGTACACCGCGGGCATCACATCACATACCCAAGTATACCGCGGGCACCACATACCCAAGTATACCGCAAGCACCACACGCGGTGTAGTTGGGTATGTGGTGCCCGCGGTATACTAGGGTATGTGGTGCCCGCGGTGTAGTTGGGTATGTGGTGCCCGTGGTGTACTAGGGTATGTGGTGCCCGCGGTGTAGTTGGGTATGTGGTGCCCGTGGTGCACTAGGGTATGTGGTGCCCGCGGTGTACTAGGGTATGTGGTGCCCGCGGTGTACTAGGGTATGTGGTGCCCGCGGTGTACTTGGGTATGTGGTGCGCATCACATACCCTCGTACACCGCGGGCACCACATACCCTGGTACACCGCGGGCACCACATACCCAAGTACACCTCGGGCACCACATACCCTAGTACACCGCAGGCACCACATACCCAACTACACCGCGGGCACCACATACCCATGTACACTGCGGGCACCACATACCCAACTACACCGCGGGCACCACATACCCAACTACACCGCGGGCACCACATACCCTAGTACACTGCGGGCACCACATACCAGTACTTGGGTATGTGGTGCCCGCGGTGTACTTGGGTATGTAGTGCCCGTGGTGCACTTGGGTATGTGGTGCCCGCGGTGTAGTTGGGTATGTGATGGATGCCCGCGGTGTACTTGGGTATGTGATGCCCGCGGTGTAGTTGGGTATGTGATGCCCGCGGTGTACTAGGGTATGTGGTGCCCGAGGTGTACTTGGGTATGTGGTGCCCGCGGTGTAGTTGGGTATGTGATGCCCTCGGTAAACTAGGGTATGTGGTGCCCGCGGCGTACTAGGGTATGTGATGCTGGGTATGTGGTGCCCGCGGTATACTTGGGTATATGCCCGAGGTGTTGTAGTTGGGTATGTGGTGCCCGCGGTGTAGTTGGGTATGTGATGCCCGCGGTGTACTAGGGTATGTGATGCCCGCGGGCACCACATACCCTAATACACCGCGGGCATCACATACTCTAGTACACCTCGGGCATAGTATACCGCGGGCACCACATACCCAACTACACCGCGGGCATCATATACCCTAGTATACCGCGGGCACCACATACCCTAGTACACCGCGGGCACCACATACCCAATATACCGTGGGCACCACATACCCTAGTACACCGCGGGCATCACATACCCAACTACACCGCGGGCATCACATACCCAACTACACCGCGGGCACCACATACCCAAGTACTGGTATGTGGTGCCTGGGGTATGTGATGCCCGCGGTGTACTAGGGTATGTGGTGCCCGGGTATGTGGTGCCCGCGGTGTACTAGGGTATGTGGTGCCCACGGTGTACTAGGTGGGTATGTGATGCCCACGGTGTAGTTGGGTATGTGATGCCCGCGGTGTACTTGGGACTTGGGTATGTGGTGCCCGCGGTGTACTTGGGTATGTGGTGCCCGCGGTGTAGTTGGGTATGTGGTGCCCGCGGTGTAGTTGGGTATGTGGTGCCCGTGGTGCACTAGGGTACGTGATGCCCGCGGTGTACTAGGGTATGTGGTGCCCGCGGTGTACTAGGGTATGTGGTGCCCGCGGTGTAGTTGGGTATGTGGTGCCCGCGGTATACTTGGGTATGTGGTGCCCGCGGTGTAGTTGGGTATGTGGTGCCCGCGGTGTACTTGGGTATGTGGTGCCCGCGGTATACTTGGGTATGTGGTGCCCGCGGTATACTTGGGTATGTGATGCCCGCGGTGTACTGGGGTATGTGGTGCCCGCGGTATACTTGGGTATGTGGTGCCCGCGGTGTAGTTGGGTATGTGGTGCCCGCGGTGTACTTGGGTATGTGGTGCCCGCGGTGTAGTTGGGTATGTGATGCCCGCGGGCACCACATACCCTAGTATACCGCGGGCACCACATACCCTAGTACACCGCGGGCATCACATACCCAAGTACACCGCGGGCACCACATACCCTAGTACACCGCGGGGTGCCCGCGGTGTACGAGGGTATGTGATGCCCGCGGTGTACTAGGGTATGTGGTGCCCGCGGTGTAGTTGGGTATGTGGTGCCCACCGCGGGCACCACATACCCTAGTGCACCACGGGCACCACATACCCAACTACACCGCGGGCACCACATACCCTAGTACACCGCGGGCACCACATACCCTAGTACACCGCGGGCACCACTGGGTATGTGGTGCCCGCGGTGTAGTTGGGTATGTGATGCCACCGGTGTACTAGGGTATGTGGTGGTGCCCGCGGTGTACTAGGGTATGTGATGCCCGCGGTGTAGTTGGGTGGTATGTGGTGCCCGCGGTGTACATGGGTATGTGGTGCCCGCGGTGTACTAGGGTATGTCAACTACACCGCGGGCACCACATACCCTAGTACACCGCGGGCACCACATACCCTAGTACACCGCGGGCACCACATACCCTAGTACACCGCAGTGTACTAGGGTATGTGGTGCCGCGGGGTATGTGGTGCCCGTGGTGTACTAGGGTATGTGGTGCCCGCACCACATACCCTAGTACACCTCGGGCATCACATATCCTAGTACACCGCGGGCACCAACATACATCACTTGGGTATGTGATGCCCGCGGTGTAGTTGGGTATGTAGTGCCCCGCGGGCATCACATACCCAACTACACCGCGGGCACCACATACCCAACTACACCACGGGCACCACATACCCTAGTACACCGCGGGCATCACATACCCTAGTACACCGCGGGCATCACATACCCTAGTACCGCGGGCATCACATACCCTACTACACCGCAGGCACCACATACCCTAGTACAATGCGAGCACCACATACCCTAGTGCACCACGGGCACCACATACCCCCACGGGCACCACATACCCTACAACACCGCGGGCACCACATACCCATGTAGTGCCGTGATGCCCGCGGTATACTAGGGTATGTGGTGCCCGCAGTGTACTAGGGTATGTGGTGCCGCGGGCACCACCATACCCAAGTATACCGCGGGCACTTCATACCCTAGTACACCGCGGGCACCACATACCCAACTACACCGCGGGCACCACATACCCAACTACACCGCGGGCACTACATACCCAAGTACACCGCGGGCACCACATACCCTAGTACACCGCGGGCTTCATATACCCTAGTACACTAGGGTATGTGATGCCCGCGTGGTGTAGTTGGGTATGTGACGCGAGCACCACATACCCTAGTACACCGCGGGCACCACATACCCTAGTACACCGCGGGCACCACATACCCTAGTACACCGCGGGCACCACATACCCAACTACACCGCGGGCACTACATACCCAACTACACCGCGGGCACCACATACCCTAGTACACCGCGGGCATCACATACCCAACTACACTGCGGGCACCACATACCCATGTACACCGCGGGCACCACATACCCATGTATACCGCGGGCACCACTTACCGAACTATACCGTGGCACCACATACATGTGGTGCCCGCGGGCACCACATACCCTAGTACACCGCGGGCACCACATACCCAACTACACCACGGGCATCACATACCCAACTACACCGCGGGCACCACATACCCTAGTACACCGCGGGCACAACATACCCAACTACACCGCGGGCACCACATACCCAACTACACCGCGTACCCGCGGTATACGTGGGTATGTGATGCCCGCGGTGTACTAGGGCACCACATACCCAACTACACCGCGGGCACCACATACCCAAGTACACCGCGGGCACCACATACCCTAGTACACCACGGGCATCACATACCTTACTACACCGCGGGCATCACATACCCAACTACACCGCGGGCACCACATACCCAACTACACCGCGGGCATCACGTATGTGGTGCCCGCGGTGTACTAGGGTATGTGATGCCCGCGGTGTACTAGGGTATATGATGCCCGCGGTGTACTAGGGTATGTGGTGCCCGCGGTGTAGTTGGGTATGTGGTGCCCGCGGTGTAGTAGGGTATGTGGTGCCCGCGGTGTAGTTGGGTACGTGGTGCCCGCGGTGTAGTTGGGTACGTGATGCCCGCGGTGTTAGGGTATGTGGTGCCCGCGGTGTAGTTGGGTATGTGATGCCCACGGTGTAGTTGGGTATGTGGTGCCCGCGGTGTAGTTGGGTATGTAGTGCCCGCGGTGTAGTTGGGTATGTGATGCCCGCACTTGGGTATGTGGTGCCCGCGGTATACTTGGGTATGTGGTGCCCGCGGTGTACTAGGGTATGTGTATACTGCGGGCACCACATACCCTAGTACACAGCGGGCACCACATACCCTAGTATACCGCGGGCATCACATACCCAACTTCACCGCGGGCACCACATACCCAACTACACCGCGGGCACCCAACTACACCGCGGGCACCACATACCCAACTACACCGCGGGCACCACATACCCAAGTGCACCACGGGCACCACATACCCTAGTACACCGCGGGCACCACATACCCTAGTACACCGCGGGCACTACATACTAGGATATGTGGTGCCCGCGGTGTACTTGGGTATGTGGTGCCCGCAGTGTAGTCACCACATACCCAAGTATACCGCGGGCACCACATACCCAACTACACCGCGGGCACCACATACCCTAGTACACCGCGGGCATCACATACCCTAGTACACCGCGGGCACCACATAGTATGTGATGCGGGCACCACATACCCAACTACACCGCGGGCATCACATACCCATGTACACCGCGGGCACCACGGTATACTAGGGTATGTGATGCCCGCGAAGTAATGCCCGAGGTGTAGTTGGGTATGTGATGGATGCCCGCGGTGTGTGGTGTACTAGGGTATGTGATGCCCGCGGTGTACTAGGGTATGTGGTGCCCGCGGTGTACATGGGTATGTGGTGTATGTGGTGTACGAGGGTATGTGGTGCCCGCGGTGTACACCACATACCCAAGTATACCGCGGGCACCACATACCCTCGTACACCACATACACCACATACCCATGTACACCGCGGGCACCACATACCCTAGTACACCGCGGGCATCACATACCCTAGTACACCACACACCGCGGGCATCCATCACATACCCAACTACACCGCGGGCACCTCATACCTACACCGCGCTACACCGCGGGCATCACATACCCTAGTGCACCGCGGGCATCACATACCCTAGTATACCGCGGGCACCACATACCCTAGTACACCTTGGGCATCACATACCCTCGTACACCGCGGGCACCACATACCCAACTACACCGCGGGCACCACATACCACATACCCTCGTACACCACGGGGACCACATACCCTATTACACCACGGGCACCACATACCCAACTACACCGCGGGCATCACATACCCTCGTACACCGCGGGCACCACATACCCTAGTACACCGCGGCACCACATACCCTAGTACACCGCGGGCACCACCACCACATACCCTAGTGCACCGCGGGCACCACATACCCTAGTACACCGCGGGCATCACATACCCTCGTACACCGCGGGCACCACATACGGGTATGTGATGCCACCGGTGTAGCATCACATACCCTAGTACACCGCGGGCACCACATACCCTAGTTCACCACGGGCACCACATACCCAAGTACACCGCGGGCATCACATACCCAAGTACACCGCGGGCACCTCATACCCAAGTACACCGCGGGCACCACATACCCTAGTACACCGCGGGCATCACATACCTCGTACACTACACCGCGGGCACCACATACCCCAGTACACCGCGGGCACCACATACCCTAGTACACCGCGGGCACCACATACCCAACTACACCGCGGGCACCACATACCCAACTACATCGCGGGCACCACATACCCTAGTACACCGCGGGCATCACATACCCTAGAACACCGCGGGCATCACATACCCAACTACACCGCGGGGTGGTTGGGTATGTGATGCCCGCGGTGTAGTTGGGTATGTGATGCCCGCGGTGTACTTGGGTATGTGGTGCCCGAGGTGTACGCACCACATACCCAACTACACCACGGGCACCACATACCCAACTACACCACGGGCACCACATACCCAAGTATACCGCGGGCACCACATACCCAACTACACCGCGGGCACCACATACCCAAGTACACCGCGGGCACCACATACCCATGTACACTGTGGGCACCTGCCCGCGGTGTACGAGGGTATGTGATGCCCGCGGTGTACTAGGGTATGTGGTGCCCGCGGTGTAGTTGGGTATGTAGTGCCCGCGATGTACATGGGTATGTGGTGCCCGCAGTGTAGTTGGGTATGTGGTGCCCGCGGTGTAGGTGGGTATGTGGTGCCCGCGGTGTAGTTGGGTATGTGGTGCCCGCGGTGTACTAGGGTATGTGGTGCCCGTGGTGTAGTTGGGCATCACATACCCTAGTACACCGCGGGCACCACATACCCTAGTACACCACATGGGCACCACATACCCTAGTACACCGCGGGGTACTTGGGTATGTGGTGCCCGCGGTGTACTGGGGTATGTGGTGCCCGCGGTGTACTAGGGTGCACCACATACCTTAGTATACCGTGGGCACCACATACCCTAGTACACCGCGGGCACCACATACCCTAGTACACCCGCGGTGTACTAGGGTATGTGGTGCCCGCGGTGTACTAGGGTATGTGGTGCCCGCGGTGTACTAGGGTATGTGGTGCCCGCGGTGTAGTTGGGTATGTGGTGCCCGCGGTGTAGTTGGGTATGTGGTGCCCGCGGTGTGGTGCCCGCGGTGTACTAGGGTATGTGATGACCGCGGTGTACGAGGGTATGTGATGCCCGCGGTGTACTAGGGTATGTGGTGCCCGCGGTGTACTAGGGTATGTGGTGCCCGCGGTGTAGTTGGGTATGTGGTGCCCGCGGTGTACTAGGGTATGTGGTGCCCGCGGTGTACTAGGGTATGTGGTGCCCGCGGTGTAGTTGGGTATGTGGTGCCCGCGGTGTACGTGGGTATGTGGTGCCCGCGGTGCACCACATACCCTGTGCCCGCAGTGTACTAGGGTATGTGGTGCCCACGGTGTAGTTGGGTATGTGGTGCCCGCGGTGTAGTTAGGTATGTAGTGCCCTGTGGTGCCCGCGGTGTACTAGGGCCCGCGGTGTAGTTGGGTATGAGTACACCGCGGGCACCACAGGGCACCACATACCCAAGTATACCCGCGGGCACCACATACCCTAGTGCACCGCGGGCACCACATACCCAACTACCCCGCGGGCACCACATACCCTAGTACACATACCCTAGTACACCGCGGGCACCACATACCCAACTACACCACGGGCACCACATACCCAACTACACTGCGGGCACCACATACCCAACTACACCGCGGGCAGCATCACATACCCAACTACACCGCGGGCACCACACACCCTAGTACACCGCGGGCACCACATACCCAAGTATACCGCGGGCACCACATACCCAACTACACCGCGGGCACCACATACCCAAGTCCCAAGTACACCGCGGGCACCACATACCCTCGCCCGCGGTGTACTAGGGTATGTGGTGCCCGCGGTGTAGTTGGGTATGTGGTGCCCGCGGTGTACTAGGGTATGTGGTGCCCGCAGTGTAGTTGGGTATGTGATGCCCGCGGTGTAGCCCAACTACACCGCGGGCGCCACATACCCAACTACACCGCGGGCACCACATACCCTAGGGCACCATACCCACCACATACCCAACTACACCGCGGGCACCACCACCACATACCCAGCTACACCGCGGGCACCACATACCCAAGTATACCGCGGGCACCACATTCCCAAGTACACCTCGGGCATCACATACCCAACTACACCGCGGGCACCACATACCATAGTACACCGCGGGCATCACATACCCTAGTACACCGCGGGCACCACATACCCAAGCACCACATACCCTAGTACACACCGCGGGCACCACATACCCCACCACATACCCTAGTACACCGCGGGCACCACATACCCTAGTATACCGCGGGCATCACCGCGGGCACCACATACCCAACTACACCGCGGGCACCACATACCCTAGTACACCGCGGGCACCACATACCCAAGTACACCGCGGGCACGGCACCACATACCCTAGTACTCCGCGGGCATCACATACCTAACTACACCGCGGGCACCACATACCCTAGTACACCGCGGGCACCACATACCCAGTGTACTAGGGTATGTGGTTATGTGGTGCCCGCGGTGTACTAGGGTATGTGGTGCCCGCGGTGTACTAGGGTATATGGTGCCCGCGGTGTAGTTGGGTATGTGGTGCCCAGGGTATGTGGTGCCCGCGGTGTAGTAGGGTACACCGCGGGCATCACATACCACATACCCTAGTACACCGCGGGCACCACATACCCTAGTACACCACGGGCATCACATACCCTAGTACACCGCGGGCACGCGGTGTTCTTGGGTATGTGGTGCCCGCGATGAACTAGTGTATGTGGTGCCCGCGGTGTAGTTGGGTATGCGGTGCCCGTGGCGGTGTACGAGGGTATGTGGTGCCCGCGGATGTGGTGCCCCCACATACCCAACTACACCGCGGGCACCACATACCCAAGTACACCGCGGGCACCACACACCCATGTACACCGCGGGCACCACATACCTAAGTATACCGCGGGCATCACATACCCTAGTACACCGCGGGCATCACATACCCAACTACACCGCGGGCACCACATACCCTAGTACACCGCGGGCACCACATACCCAACTACACCGCGGGCACCACATACCTAAGTATACCGCGGGCATCACATACGTGGTGCCCGTGGTGCACTAGGGTATATGATGGTATTAGGGTATGTGGTGCCCGCGGTGTACTAGGGTATGTGGTGCCCGCGGTGTACGCACCACATACCCAAGTACACCGCGGGCACCACATACCCTAGTGCACCGCGGGCACCACATACCCCAGTACACCGCGGGCACCACATACCCTAGAACACCGCGGGCATCACATACCCTAGTACACCGCGGGCACCACCACATACCCAACTACACCGCGGGCATCACATACCCAAGTATACCGCGGGCACCACATACCCAACTACACCGCGGGCACCACATACCCTAGTACACCGCGGGCATCACATACCCTAGTACACCGCGGGCACCACATACCGCACCACATACCCAACAACACCGCGGGCACCACATACCATAGTACACCGCGGGCATCACATACCCTAGTACACCGCGGGCACCACATACCCAAGCACCACATACCCTAGTACACCGCGGGCACCACATACCCATGTACACCGCGGGCACCACATACGTGGTGCCCGCGGTGTACTAGGGTATGTGGTGCCCGCGGTGTACTAGGGTATGTGATGCCCGTGGTGTACAAGGGTATGTGGTGCCCGCGGTGTAGTTGGGTATGTGGTGCCCGCGGTGTAGTTGGGTATGTGGTGCCCGCGGTGTACTTGGGTATGTGGTGCCCGTGGTGTACAAGGGTATGTGGTGCCCGCGGTGTAGTTGGGTATGTGGTGCCCGCGGTGTAGTTGGGTATGTGGTGCCCGCGGTGTACTTGGGTATGTGGTGCCCGCGGTGTAGTTGGGTCATACCCTAGTACACCGCGGGCATCACATACCCAAGTATACCGCGGGCACCACATACCCTAGTACACCGCGGGCACCACATACCCAAGTACACCGCGGGCACCACATACCCAACTACACCGCGGGCACCACATACCCAACTACACCGCGGGCACCACATACCCTAGTACACCACGGGCATCACATACCCTTAGTTGGGTATGTGGTGCCCTAGTACACCGCGGGCACCACATACCCAACTACACCGCGGGCACCACATACCCTAGTACACCGCGGGCACCACATACCTTAGTACACCGCGGGCACCACATACCCTAGTATACCGCGGGCATTACATACCCAAGTACACCGCGGGCACCACATACCCTAGTACACCGCGGGCACCACATACCCTAGTACACCGCGGGCACCACATACCCAACTACACCGCGGGCACCACATACCCAAGTATACCAAGAGCACCTCATACCCTAGTACACCGCGGGCATCACATACCCAAGTATACAGTAGGCATCACATACCCAACTACACCGCGGGCATCACATACCCAACTACACCGCGGGCATCATATACCCTAGTACTCCGCGGGCATCACATACCCTAGTACACCTCGGGCATCACATACCCAACTACACCGCGGGCACCACATACCCTAGTACATCGCGGGCACCACATACCCTAGTATACCGCGGGCACCACATACCCAACTACACCGCGGGCAACACATACCCAAGTATACCGCGGGCATCACATACCCAACTACACCGCGGGCACCACATACCCTAGTACACCGCGGGCACCACATACCCTAGTACACCGCGGGCATCACATACCCAACTACACCGCGGGCACCACAAACCCAAGTATATTGCGGGCACCACATACCCTATTACACCGCGGGCACCACATACCCAAGTACTCCGCGGGCATCACATACCCTAGTACACCGCGGGCACCACATACCCTAGTATACCGCGGGCACCACATACCCTAGTACACCGCGGGCATCACATACCCTAGTACACCGCGGGCATCACATACCCAAGTACATCGCGGGCATCACATACCCAAGTACACCGCGGGCATCACATACCCAACTACACCACGGGCACCACATACCCTAGTACACCGCGGGCACCACATACCCAAGTGCACCACGGGCACCACATACCCAACTACACCGCGGGCACCACATACCCAAGCACCACATACCCTAGTACACCGCGGGTACCACATACCCAACTACACCGCGGGCACCACATACCCCAGTATACCGCGGGCATCACATACCCAAGGTGCCCGCGGTGTACTAGGGTATGTGATGCCCGCGGTGTACTAGGGTATGTGATGCCCACGGTATACTGGGGTATGTGGTGCCCGAGGTGTGTACAGGGGTATGTGGTGCCCGCGGCATCACATACCCTAGTACACCGCGGGCACCACATACCCTAGTACACCGCGGGCACCACATACCCAACTACACTGCGGGCACCACATACCCTAGTATACCGCGGGCACCACATACCCAACTACACCGCGGGCATCACATACCCAACTACACCGCGGGCACCACATACCCAACTACACCGCGGGCATCACATACCCAAGTACACCGCGGGCACCACATACCCTAGTACACCGCGGGCACCACATACCCTAGTACACCGCGGGCACCCCGCGGTGTAGTTGGGTATGTGGTGCCCACCCTAGTACACCGCGGGCACCACATACCCTAGTACACCGCGGGCACCACATACCCAACTACACTGCGGGCACCACATACCATAGTACACCGCGGGCATCACATACCCCAGTACACCGCGGGCATCACCCGCGGTGTACTTGGGTATGTGGTGCCCGCGGTGTAGTTGGGTATGTGATGCCCGCGGTGTACTAGGGTATGTGGTGCCCGCGGTGTAGTTGGGTATGACTACACCGCGGGCACCACATACCCTAGTGCACCACGGGCATCACATACCCTAGTACACCGCGGGCACCACATACCCAACTACACTGCGGGCCCGCGGTATACTTGGGTATGTGGTGCCCGCGGTGTAGTTGGGTATGACTACACCGCGGGCACTACATACCCTAGTACACCGCGGGCACCACATACCCAAGTACACCGCGGGCACCACATACCCAACTACACTGCGGGCCCGCGGTATACTTGGGTATGTGGTGCCCGCGGTGTAGTTGGGTATGACTACACCGCGGGCACTACATACCCTAGTACACCGCGGGCACCACATACCCTAGTGCACCACGGGCACCACATACCCTAGTGCACCACGGGCACCACATACCCAACTACACCGCGGGCATCATATACCCTAGTACGGGCACCACATACCCTAGTACACCGCGGGCACCACATACCCCAGTATACCGCGGGCACCACATACCCTAGTACACCGCGGGCACCACATACCCAACTACACCGCGGGCACCACATACCCTAGTACACCGCGGGCACCACATACCCAAGTACACTGCGGGCACCACATACCCAACTACACCGCGGGCCACATACCCTAGTACACCGCGGGCATCACATACCCAACTACACCGCGGGCATCACATACCCAAGTACACCGCGGGCATCACATACCCAACTACACCGCGGGCACCACATACCCTCGTACACCGCGGGCACCACATACCCTAGTACACCGCGGGCATCACATACCCTAGTACATCGCGGGCACCACATACCCAACTACACCGCGGGCACCACATACCCTGGTACACCGCGGGCATCACATACCCAACTACACCGCGGGCACTACATACCCAAGTACACCGCGGGAACCACATACCCTAGTACACCACGGGCACCACATACCCAACTACACTGCGGGCGCCACATACCTTAGTACAGTATGTGGTGCCCACGGTGTACTAGGGTATGTGATGCCCGCGGTGTAGTTGGGTATGTGGTGCCCGCGGTGTAGTTGGGTATGTGATGCCCGCGGTGTACTAGGGTATGTGGTGCCCGCGGTATACTTGGGTATGTGGTGCCCGCGGTGTAGTTGGGTATGTGATGCCCGCGCGGGCACCACATACCCTAGTACACCACGGGCAGTATGTGGTGCCCGCGGTGTACTAGGGTATGTGGTGCCCGCGGTGTACTTGGGTATGTGGTGCCCGTGGTGTAGTAAGTGGTGCCCGCGGTGTACTAGGGTATGTGGTGCCCGCGGTGTACTAGGGTATGGTGTACTAGGGTATGTGGTGCCCGCGGTGTTGTTGGGTATGTTGTGCCCGCGGTGTAGTTGGGTATGTGGTGCCCGCGGTGTACTAGGGTACGTGGTGCCCGCGGTGTAGTTGGGTATGTGGTGCCCGTGGTGTAGTTGGGTATGTGATGCCCGTGGTGTAGTTGGGGGCTCACATACCCCCTAGTACACCGCGGGCACCACATACACTAGTACACCGCGGGCACCACATACCCAACTACACCGTGGGCATCACTATAGCACTACATACGTATGTGGTGCCCGCGGTGTAGTTGGGTATGTGAGCCCGCGGTGTAATAGGATATGTGGTGCCCGCGTTGTAGTTGGGTATGTGATGCTCGCGGTGTACTAGGGTATGTGGTGCCCGCGGTGTAGTTCGGTATGTGGTGCCCGCGGTATACTTGGGTATGTGGTGCCCGCGGTATACTAGGGTATGTGGTGCCCGCGGTGTACTAGGGTATATGATGCCCGCGGTGTACTAGGGTATGTGGTGCCCGCGGTGTACTAGGGTATGTGGTGCCCGTATGTGGTGCCCGCGGTGTACTTGGGTATGTGGTGCCCGCGGTGTAGTTGGGTATGTAGTGCCCGCGGTGTAGTTGGGCAGGGTATGTGGTGCCCGCGGTGTACTAGGGTATGTGATGCCCACGGTGTAGTTGGGTATGTGGTGCCCGTGGTGCACTAGGGTATGTGATGCCCGCGGTGTACTTGGGTATGTGGTGCCCGTGGTGTACTAGGGTATGTGGTGCCCGCGGTGTAGTTGGGTATGTGATGCCCGCGGTATACGTATGTGGTGCCCGCAGTGTAGTTGGGTATGTGGTGCCCGCGGTGTAGTTGGGTATGTGATGCCCGCGGTGTACTAAGGTATGTGGTGCCCGCGGTGTATTTGGGTATGTGGTGCCCGCGGTATACTTGGGTATGTGGTGCCCGCGGTGTACTAGGGTATGAGGTGCCCGCGGTATACTTGGGTATGTGGTGCCCGCGGTGTAGTACCCGCGGTGTACTAGGGTATGTGGTGCCCGCGGTATACTTGGGTATGTGATACACCGCGGGCATCACATACCCTAGTCCACAACGGGCATCACATACCCTAGTACACCGTGGGCACCACATACCCTAGTGCCCACGGTGTAGTTGGGTAGTTGGGTATGTGGTGCCCGCGGTGTACTAGGGTATGTGATGCCCGCGGTGTACTTGGGTATGTGATGACCGCGCCACATACCCGCGGGCACCACATACCCAACTACACCGCGGGCACCACATTGTGGTGCCCGCAGTGTACTAGGGTATGTGGTGCCCGCGGTGTAGTTGGGTATGTGGTGCCCGCGGTGTACTAGGGTATGTGATGCCCGCGGTGTAGTTGGGTATGTGGTGGCATCATATACCCTAGTACACCGCGGGCACCACATACCCTAGTACACCGCGGGCACCACATACCCAAGTACACCGCGGGCACCACATACCCTAGTATACCGCGGGCATCACATACCCAACTACACCGCGGGCACTACATATCCAAGTACACGCCCGCGGTATACTTGGGTATGTGGTGCCCGCGGTGTACTAGGGTATGTGGTGCCCGCGGTGTAGTTGGGTATGTGGTGCCCGCGGTGCACTAGGGTGTATGTGGTGCCCGCAGTGTACGAGGGTATGGGCATCACATACTCAACTACCCCTAGTACACCGCGGGCACCACATACCCAACTACACCGCCCCTAGTACACCGCGGGCACCACATACCCTAGTACACCCTAGTACACCGCGGGTACCACATACCCAAGTGCACCACGGGCACCACATACTGTGGTGCCCGCGGTATACTTAGGTATGTGGTGCCCGCGGTATACTAGGGTATGTGGTGCCCGCGGTGCACTAGGGTATGTGGTGCCCGCGGTGTAGTTGGGTATGTGGTGCCCGTGGTGAACATCACATACCCTAGTACACTGCGGGCACCACATACCCAACTACACCGCGGGCATCACATACCCTAGTACACCGCACCACATACCCATGTACACCGCGGGCATCACATACCCATGTACATCGCGGGCACCACATACCCTAGTACACCGCGGGCACCACATACCCTAGTGCACCGCGGGCTGGGTATGTGGTGCCCGCGGTATACTTGGGTATGTGGTGCCCGCGGTGTACTAGGGTATGTGGTGCCCGCGGCCCGCGGTGTAGTTGGGTATGAGGTGCCCGCGGTGTAGTTGGGTATGTGGTGCCCGCGGTGTACTAGGGTATGTCAACTACACCGCGGTCACCACATACCCAAGTACACCGCGGGCACCACATACCCTAGTACACCGCGGGCACCACATACCCAACTACACTGCGGGCATCACATACCCTAGTACACCACGGGCACCACATACTCCAAGTACACCGGTGGCATCACATAGTATTTGGGTATGTGGTGCCCGCGGTATACTGGGGTATGTGGTGCCCGCTGTGTACTAGGGTATGTGGTGCCCGCGGTGTACTAGGGTATGTGGTGCCCGCGGTGTACTAGGGTATGTGGTGCCCGCGGTATACTTGGGTATGTGATGCCCGAGGTGTACTTGGGTATGCACATACCCAACTACACCGCGGGCATCACATACCCTAGTATACCGCGGGCACCACATACCCAAGTACACCGCGGGCATCACATACCCTAGTACACCGCGGGCACCACATACCCTAGTGCACCGCGGGCACCACATACCCTAGTGGTGCCCGCGGTGTAGTTGTGTATGTGGTGCACACCGCGGGCACAACATACCCAAGTACACCGCGGGCACTACATACCCAAGTACACCGCGGTGTAACATACCCAACTACACCACGGGCATCACATACCCAACTACATCGCGGGCACCACATACCCTAGTACACTGCGGGCACAACATACCCAACTACACCGCGGGCACCACATACCCACCTACACCGTGGGCATCGGGCACCACACACCCAAGTACACCGCGGGCACCACATACCCAACTACACCACGGGCACCACATACCCATGTACACCGCGGGCACCACGGTGTACTAGGGTATGTAGTGCCCACGGTGCACTTGGGTATGTGGTGCCCGGTGGTGCCCGCGGTATACTAGGGTATGTGATGCCCGCGGTGTGGTGCCCGCGGTGTAGTTGGGTATGTGGTGCCCGCGGTGGGCACCACATACCCTAGTACACCTCGGGCATCACATACCCTAGTACACCGCGGGCATCACATACCCAAGTACACCGCGGGCACCACATACCCAACTACACCACGGGCACCACATACCCATGTACACCGCGGGCACCACGGTGTACTAGGGTATGTGGTGCCCGCGGTGCACTTGGGTATGTGGTGCCCGGTGGTGCCCGCGGTATACTAGGGTATGTGATGCCCGCGGTGTGGTGCCCGTGGTGTACTAGGGTATGTGGTGCCCGCGGTGGGCACCACATACCCTAGTACACCTCGGGCATCACATACCCTAGTACACCGCGGGCACCACATACCCAAGTACACCGCGGGCACCACATACCCAACTACACCGCGGGCACCACATACCCAAGTACAGCGCGGGCACCACATACCCAACTACACCGTGGGCATACCCATGTACACCGCGGGCACCACATACCCAACTACACTGCGGGCACCACATACCCAAGTACACAACGGGCATCACATACCCTAGTATATACCGCGGGCATCACATACCCAACACCGCGGGCACCACATACCCTAGTACACCGCGGGCACCACTACCCTAGTACACCGCGGGCACCACATACTCTAGTACACCGCGGGCACCACATACCCTAGTACACCTCGGGCACCACATACCCAACTACACCGCGGGCACCACATACCCTAGTACACCGCGGGCACCACATACCCTAGTACACCGCGGGCACCACATACCCAAGTATACCGCGGGCATCACATACCCAACTACACCGCGGGCACCACATACCCATGTACACCGCGGGCACCACAAACCCACCACATACCCAACTACACCGCGGGCACCACATACCCTAGTGCACCGCGGGCACCACATACCCTAGTGGTGCCCGCGGTGTAGTTGGGTATGTGATGCCCGCGGTGTAGTTGGTTGGGTATGTAGTGCCCGCGGTGTACTGGGGTATGTGATGCCCGCGGTGTAGTAGGGTATGTGGTGCCCGCGGTGTAGTTGGGTACGTGATGCCCGCGGTGTTAGGGTATGTGGTGCCCGTGGTGCACTAGGGTATGTGGTGCCCGCGGTGTACTTGGGTATGTGGTGCCCGCGGTGTACTAGGGTATGTGGTGCCCGCGGTGTACTAGGGTATGTGGTGCCCGCGGTGCCCGCGGTGTACTAGGGTATGTGGTGCCCGCGGTGTACTAGGGTATGTGGTGCCCGCGGTGTACTAGGGTATGTGGTGCCCGCGGTGTAGTTGGGTATGTGATGCCCTGTGGTGCCCGCGGTGTAGTTGGGTATGTTGTGCCCGCGGTGTACTAGGGTATGCACCACATACCCTAGTACACCGCGGGCACCACATACCCAACTACACCGCAAGCATCACATACCCTAGTACACCGCGGGCACCTCATGCCCAACTACACCGTGGGCACCACATACCCAAGTATACCGCGGGCACCACATACCCTAGTACACCGCGGGCATCACATACCCTAGTACACCGCGGGCATCACATACCCAACTACACCGCGGGCATCACATACCCAACTACACCGCGGGCACCACATACCCAACTACACCGCGGGCACCACATACCCTAGTACATCGCGGGCACCACATACCCAAGTATACCGCGCGGGCACCACATACCCAACTACACCGCGGGCACCACATACCCTGGTACACCGCGGGCACCACATACCCTAGTACACCGCGGGCATCACATACCCAACTACACCGCGGGCACCACATACCCTAGTGCACCGCGGGCACCACATACCCTAGTACACCGCGGGCATCACATACCTAACTATACCGTTCACCGCGGGCACCACATACCCAAGTGATGTATGTGATGCCCGCGGTGTACCCGCAGTGTACATGGGTATGTGGTGCCCGCAGTGTAGTTGGGTATGTGGTGCCCGCCGTGTAGTTGGGTATGTGGTGCCCGCGGTGTACATGGGTATGTGGTGCCCGCAGTGTAGTTGGGTATGTGATGCCCGAGCACCACATACCCAACTACACCGCGGGCACCACATACCCATGTACACTGCGGGCACCACATACCCATGTACACTGCGGGCATCACATACCCAACTACACCGCGGGCACCACATACCATAGTACACCGCGGGCATCACATACCCAACTACACTGCGGGCACCACATACCCTAGTACACCGCGGGCACCACATACCCAACTACACCGGTGCCCGTGGTGCACATGGGTATGTGGTGCCCGCGGTGTACTTGGGTATGTGGTGCCCGCGGTGTAGTTGGGTATGTGGTGCCCGCGGTGTAGTTGGGTATGTGGTGCCCGCGGTGTACTTAGGTATGAGGTGCCCGCGGTATACTTGGTATGTGGTGCCCGAGGTGTACTTGGGTATGTAGTGCCCGCGGTGTAGTTGGGTATGTGGTGCCCGCGGTGTAGTTGGGTATGTGATGCCCGTGGTGCCCGCGGTATACTTGGGTATGTGGTGCCCGCGGTGTACTGGGGTATGTGGTGCCCGCGGTGTACTAGGGTATGTGGTGCCCGCGGTATACTTGGGTATGTGGTGCCCGCGGTGTAGTTGGGTATGTGGTGCCCGCAGTGTACATGGGTATGTGGTGCCCGCGGTGTAGTTGGGTATGTGGTGCCCGCGGTCATCACATACCCTAGTACACCGCGGGCACCTCATACCCTAGTACACCGCGGGCACCACATACCCTCGTACACCGCGGGCACCACATACCCAACTACACCGCGGGCACCACATACCCTAGTACACCGCGGGCACCACATACCCTAGTACACCGCGGGCACCTCATACCCTAGTACACCGCGGGCACCACATACCCAACTACACCGCGGTGTACTTGGGTATGTGATGCCCGCGGTGTACTTGGGTATGTGGTGCCCGCGGTGTACTAGGGTATGTGGTGCCCGCGGTGTAGTTGGGTATGTGGTGCCCGCGGTGTACGAGGGTATGTGGTGCCCGCGGTGTACTAGGGTATGAGGTGCCACCGGTGTACTAGGGTATGTGGTGCCCGCGGTGTAGTTGGGTAGGGTATGTGATGCCCGCGGTGTAGTTGGGTGGTATACATGGGTATGTGGTACCACATACCCAACTACACCGCGGGCACCACATACCCTAGTACACCGCGGGCACCACATACCCTAGTACACCGCGGGCACCACATACCCAAGTATACCGCGGGTACCACATACCCTAGTACACCGCGGTATATTTGGGTATGTGGTGCCCGCGGTGTAGTTGGGTATGTGATGCCCGCGGTGTACTTGGGTATGTGGTGCCCGCGGTGTACTAGGGTATGTGGTGCCCGCGGTGTAGTTGGGTATGTGATGCCCGCGGGCACCACATACCCAAGTACACCGCGGGCATCACATACCCTAGTACACCGCGGGCACCACATACCCTGGCACCACATATCCTATTACACCGCGGGCACCACATACCCAACTACACCGCGGGCACCACATACCCAACTACACCGCGGGCACCACATACCCTAGTACACCGCGGGCATCACATACCCTAGTACACCGCGGGCACCACATACCCAAGTATACCGCGGGCACAACATACCCAACAACACCGTTGGGTGTGTGGTGCCCGCGGTATACTTGGGTATGTGATGCCCGCGGTGTACTAGGGTATATGATGCCCGCGGTGTACTAGGGTATGTGGTGCCCGCGGTGTACTGGGGTATGTGGTGCCCGCTGTGTACTAGGGTATGTGATGCCCGCGGTGTACTAGGGTATGTGGTGCCCGCGGTGTAGTTGGGTATGTGGTGCCCGCGGTGTAGTTGGGTATGTGGTGCCCGCGGTATACTTGGGTATGTGGTGCCCGCGTTGTAGTTGGGTATGTGATGCCCGCGGTGTACTAGGGTATGTGGTGCCCGTGGTGCACTAGGGTATGTGGTGCCCGCGGTGTACTAGGGTATGTGGTGCCCGCGGTGTACTAGGGTATGTGGTGCCCGCGGTGTAGTTGGGTATGTAGTGCCCGCGGTGTACTAGGGTATGTGGTGCCCGCGGTGTACTAGGGTATGTGGTGCCCGCGGTGTAGTTGGGTATGTGGTGCCCGCGCGGTATACTTGGGTATGTGGTGCCCGCGATGTACTAGGGTATGTGGTGCCCGCGGTGTAGTTGGGGTACACCGCGGGCACCACATACCCTAGTACACCGCGGGCACCACATTCCCTAGTACACCGTGGGCATCACATACCCTAGTACACCGCGGGCACCCCATACCCAACTACACTGCGGGCATCACATACCCTAGTACACCGTGGGCATCACATACCCTAGTACACCGTGGGCATCACATACCCTAGTGCACCGCGGGCACCACATACCCAAGTATACCGCGGGCACCACATACCCTAGTACATCGCGGGCATCACATACCCTAGTACACCGCGGGCACCACATACCCCAGTACACTGCGGGCACCACATACCCTAGTACACCGCGGGCAGCATCACATACCCAACTACACCGCGGGCATCACATACCCAATTATACCGTAGGCACCACATACCCCAGTACACCGCGGGCATCACATACCCAACTACACCGCGGGCACCACATACCCAACTACACTGCGGGCACCACATACCCTAGTACACCGCGGGCATCACATACCCTAGTACACCGCGGGCACCACATACCCTAGTACACCGGTGGCATCACATACCCTAGTACACCGCGGGCACCACATACCCAAGTATACCGCGGGCACCACATACCCAACTACACTGCGGGCACCACATACCCAACTACACCGCGGGCACCACATACCCTAGTACACCGCGGGCACCACATACCCAAGTACACCGCGGGCACCACATACCCTAGTACACCGCGGGCACCACATACCCTCGTACACCGCGGGCACCACATACCCAACTACACTGCGGGCACCACATACCCAACTACACCGCGGGCACCACATACCCTAGTACACCGCGGGCATCACATACCCAACTACACCGCGGGCACCACATACCCAACTACACTGCGGGCACCACATACCCTAGTACACCGCGGGCATCACATACCCTAGTACACCGCGGGCACCACATACCCTAGTACACCGGTGGCATCACATACCCTAGTACACCGCGGGCACCACATACCCAAGTATACCGCGGGCACCACATACCCAACTACACTGCGGGCACCACATACCCAACTACACCGCGGGCACCACATACCCTAGTACACCGCGGGCACCACATACCCAAGTACACCGCGGGCACCACATACCCTAGTACACCGCGGGCACCACATACCCTCGTACACCGCGGGCACCACATACCCAACTACACTGCGGGCACCACATACCCAACTACACCGCGGGCACCACATACCCTAGTACACCGCGGGCACCACATACCCAAGTACACCGCGGGCACCACATACCCTAGTACACCGCGGGCACCACATACCCTAGTGCACCGCGGGCATCACATACCCAACTACACTGCGGGCACCACATACCCTAGTACACCGCGGGCACCACATACCCAACTACACCGGTGCCCGTGGTGCACATGGGTATGTGGTGCCCGCGGTGTACTTGGGTATGTGGTGCCCGCGGTGTACTAGGGTATGTGGTGCCCGCGGTGTACTTGGGTATGTGGTGCCCGCGGTGTACTTAGGTATGAGGTGCCCGCGGTATACTTGGTATGTGGTGCCCGAGGTGTACTTGGGTATGTGGTGCCCGCGGTGTAGTTGGGTATGTGATGCCCGCGGTGTAGTTGGGTATGTGATGCCCGTGGTGCCCGCGGTATACTTGGGTATGTGGTGCCCGCGGTGTACTGGGGTATGTGGTGCCCGCGGTGTACTAGGGTATGTGGTGCCCTTGGTATACTTGGGTATGTGGTGCCCGCGGTGTAGTTGGGTATGTGGTGCCCGCAGTGTACTTGGGTATGTGGTGCCCGCGGTGTAGTTGGGTATGTGGTGCCCGCGGGCACCACATACCCAAGTACACCGCGGGCACCACATACCCTAGTACACCGCGGGCACCACATACCCTCGTACACCGCGGGCACCACATACCCAACTACACCGCGGGCACCACATACCCTAGTACACCGCGGGCACCACATACCCTAGTACACCGCGGGCACCTCATACCCTAGTACACCGCGGGCACCACATACCCAACTACACCGCGGGCACCACATACCCAAGTATACCGCGGTGTACTTGGGTATGTGATGCCCGCGGTGTACTTGGGTATGTGGTGCCCGCGGTGTACTAGGGTATGTGGTGCCCGCGGTGTAGTTGGGTATGTGGTGCCCGCGGTGTACGAGGGTATGTGGTGCCCGCGGTGTACTAGGGTATGAGGTGCCACCGGTGTACTAGGGTATGTGGTGCCCGCGGTGTAGTTGGGTAGGGTATGTGATGCCCGCGGTGTAGTTGGGTGGTATACATGGGTATGTGGTACCACATACCCAACTACACCGCGGGCACCACATACCCTAGTACACCGCGGGCATCACATACCCTAGTACACCGCGGGCACCACATACCCTGGCACCACATATCCTATTACACCGCGGGCACCACATACCCAACTACACCGCGGGCACCACATACCCAACTACACCGCGGGCACCACATACCCTAGTACACCGCGGGCATCACATACCCTAGTACACCGCGGGCACCACATACCCAAGTATACCGCGGGCACAACATACCCAACAACACCGTTGGGTGTGTGGTGCCCGCGGTATACTTGGGTATGTGATGCCCGCGGTGTACTAGGGTATATGATGCCCGCGGTGTACTAGGGTATGTGGTGCCCGCGGTGTACTTGGGTATGTGGTGCCCGCTGTGTACTAGGGTATGTGATGCCCGCGGTGTACTAGGGTATGTGGTGCCCGCGGTGTAGTTGGGTATGTGATGCCCGCGGTGTACTTGGGTATGTGGTGCCCGCGGTGTACTAGGGTATGTGGTGCCCGCGGTGTAGTTGGGTATGTGGTGCTACACCGCGGGCACCACATACCCAAGTACACCGCGGGCATCACATACCCTAGTACACCGCGGGCACCACATACCCTGGCACCACATATCCTATTACACCGCGGGCACCACATACCCAACTACACCGCGGGCACCACATACCCAACTACACCGCGGGCACCACATACCCTAGTACACCGCGGGCATCACATACCCTAGTACACCGCGGGCACCACATACCCAAGTATACCGCGGGCACAACATACCCAACAACACCGTTGGGTGTGTGGTGCCCGCGGTATACTTGGGTATGTGATGCCCGCGGTGTACTAGGGTATATGATGCCCGCGGTGTACTAGGGTATGTGGTGCCCGCGGTGTACTGGGGTATGTGGTGCCCGCTGTGTACTAGGGTATGTGATGCCCGCGGTGTACTAGGGTATGTGGTGCCCGCGGTGTAGTTGGGTATGTGGTGCCCGCGGTGTAGTTGGGTATGTGGTGCCCGCGGTATACTTGGGTATGTGGTGCCCGCGTTGTAGTTGGGTATGTGATGCCCGCGGTGTACTAGGGTATGTGGTGCCCGTGGTGCACTAGGGTATGTGGTGCCCGCGGTGTACTAGGGTATGTGGTGCCCGCGGTGTACTAGGGTATGTGGTGCCCGCGGTGTAGTTGGGTATGTAGTGCCCGCGGTGTACTAGGGTATGTGGTGCCCGCGGTGTACCAGGGTATGTGGTGCCCGCGGTGTAGTTGGGTATGTGGTGCCCGCGCGGTATACTTGGGTATGTGGTGCCCGCGATGTACTAGGGTATGTGGTGCCCGCGGTGTAGTTGGGGTACACCGCGGGCACCACATACCCTAGTACACCGCGGGCACCACATTCCCTAGTACACCGTGGGCATCACATACCCTAGTACACCGCGGGCACCACATACCCAACTACACTGCGGGCATCACATACCCTAGTACACCGTGGGCATCACATACCCTAGTACACCGTGGGCATCACATACCCTAGTACACCGCGGGCATCACATACCCAAGTATACCGCGGGCACCACATACCCTAGTACATCGCGGGCATCACATACCCTAGTACACCGCGGGCACCACATACCCAAGTACACTGCGGGCACCACATACCCAACTACACCGCGGGCAGCATCACATACCCAACTACACCGCGGGCATCACATACCCAATTATACCGTAGGCACCACATACCCCAGTACACCGCGGGCATCACATACCCAACTACACCGCGGGCACCACATACCCAACTACACTGCGGGCACCACATACCCTAGTACACCGCGGGCATCACATACCCTAGTACACCGCGGGCACCACATACCCTAGTACACCGGTGGCATCACATACCCTAGTACACCGCGGGCACCACATACCCAAGTATACCGCGGGCACCACATACCCAACTACACTGCGGGCACCACATACCCAACTACACCGCGGGCACCACATACCCTAGTACACCGCGGGCACCACATACCCAAGTACACCGCGGGCACCACATACCCTAGTACACCGCGGGCACCACATACCCTCGTACACCGCGGGCACCACATACCCAACTACACTGCGGGCACCACATACCCAACTACACCGCGGGCACCACATACCCTAGTACACCGCGGGCACCACATACCCAAGTACACCGCGGGCATCACATACCCTAGTACACCGCGGGCATCACATACCCTCGCGGTGTAGTCATGTACACTGTGTAGTTGGGTATGTGGTGCCCGCGGTATACTTGGGTATGTGGTGCCCGCGGTATACTTGGGTATGTGATGGGTATGTAGTGTACTAGGGTATGTGGTGCCCGCGGTGTAGTTCGGTAAGTGGTGCCCGCGGTATACTAGGGTATGTGATGCATCACATACCCATGTACACCGCGGGCACCACATACCCTCGTACATACCCAACTACACCGCGGGCACCACATACCCTAGTATACCGCGGGGGTATGTGGTGCCCGCGGTGTACTAGGGTATGTAGTGCCCGCGGTGTAACACCGTGGGCATCACATACCCAACTACCCCGCGGGCACCACATACCCTAGTGCACCACGGGCACCACATACCTACCCAACTACACCACGGGCACCACATACCCAAGTGGGCACATACCCGTACACCTCGGGCATCATACCATAGTACACCTCGGGCATCACATACCCGGGCACCACATACCCTAGTACACCACGGGCACCACATACCCAAGTATACCGCGGGCACCACATACCCTAGTACACCGCGGGCACCACATACCCTAGTACACCGCGGGCATCACATACCCAACTACACTACACCGCGGGCATCACATACCATAGTACACCGCGGGCACCACATAACCACATACCCTCGTACACCGCGGGCACCACATACCCAAGTATACCGCGGGCACCACATACCCTAGTACACCGCGGGCACCACATACCCTAGTACACCGCGGGCATCACATACCCAACTACACTACACCGCGGGCATCACATACCATAGTACACCGCGGGCACCACATAACCACATACCCTCGTACACCGCGGGCACCACATACCCAAGTATACCGCGGGCACCACATACCCTAGTACACCGCGGGCACCACATACCCTAGTACACCGCGGGCATCACATACCCAACTACACTACACCGCGGGCATCACATACCATAGTACACCGCGGGCACCACATAACCACATACCCTCGTACACCGCGGGCACCACATACCCAAGTATACCGCGGGCACCACATACCCTAGTACACCGCGGGCACCACATACCCTAGTACACCGCGGGCATCACACCTCGTGGTGCCCGGTATGTAGTGCCCGCGGTGTACTATGGTATGTGGTGCCCGCGGTGTACTAGGGTATGTGGTGCTCGTGGTGCACTAGGGTATGTGGTGCCCGCGGCGTACTAGGGTATGTGGTAGTGCACCACATACCCGGCACCACATACCCAAGTACACCGCGGGCACCACATACCCTAGTACACCGCGGGCACCACATACCCTCGTACACCGCGGGCACCACATACTAGGGTATGTGGTGCCCGCGGTGTACTAGGGTATGTGGTGCCCGCAGTGTAGTCACCACATACCCAAGTATACCGCGGGCACCACATACCCAACTACACCGCGGGCACCACATACCCTAGTACACCGCGGGCATCACATACCCTAGTACACCGCGGGCACCACATAGTATATACCCTAGTGCACCACGGGCATCACATACCCAACTGCACCGCGGGCGCCACATACCCAAGTACACCGCGGGCACCACATACCCTCGTACACCTCGGGCATCACATACCTATACTTGGGTATGTGGTACTTGGGTATGTGATGCCCGCGGTGTACTAGGGTATGAGGTGCCCGCGGTGTAGTTGGGTATGTGGTGCCCACGGTATACATGGGTATGTGGTGCCCGCGGTGGGTGCACGCGGTGTACGAGGGTATGTGGTGCCCGCGGTGTAGTTGGGTATGTGGTGCCCGCAGTGTAGGGTATGTGGTGCACCACGGGCACACCGCGGGCACCACATACCCGGGTATGTGGTGCCCGCGGTGTAGTTGGGTATGTGGTGCCCTATGTGGTGCCCGCGGTATACGCATCACATACACTAGTACACCACGGGCACCACATACCCTAGTACACCGCGGGCACCACATACCTTAGTACACCGCGGGCACCGCGGGCACCACATACCCATGTACACCGCGGGCACCACATACCCTAGTATACCGCGGGCACATACCCTAGTACACCGCGGGCACCACATACCCTAGTACACCGCGGGCACCACATACCCAACTACACCGGTGGCATCACATACCCAACTACACCGCGGGCACCACATACCCTAGTACACCGCGGGCACCACATACCCAACTACACCACGGGCACCACATACCCTAGTACACCTCGGGCACCACATACCCTAGTATACCGCGGGCACATACCCTAGTACACCGCGGGAACCACATACCCTAGTACACCGCGGGCACCACATACCCAACTACACCGGTGGCATCACATACCCAACTACACCGCGGGCACCACATACCCTAGTACACCGCGGGCACCACATACCCAACTACACCACGGGCACCACATACCCTAGTACACCTCGGGCACCACATACCCAAGTACTGGTATGTGGTGCCCGCGATGTACTAGGGTATGTGATGCCACCGGTGTACTGGGGTATGTGGTGCCCGCGGTGTACTAGGGTATGTGGTGCCCGCGGTGTACATGGGTGTATGGTGCCCGTGGTATACTTGGGTATGTGGTGCCCGTGGTGTAGCATCACATACCCAACTACACCGCGGGCACCACATACCCATGTACACCGCGGGCACCACATACCCCAGTACACCGCGGGCACCACATACCCAAGTACACCGCGGGCATCACCGCGGGCACCATACCCACCACATACCCAACTACACCGCGGGCACCACATACCCTAGTACACCGCGGGCACCACACACCCTAGTACACCGCGGGCACCACATACCCAAGTATACCGCGGGCACCACATACCCTAGTGCACCACGGGCACCACATACCCAATGACACCGTGGGCACCACATACCCAAGTACACCGCGGGCACCACATACCCTAGTACACCGCGGGCACCATACACCACGGGCACCACATACCCAAGTATACCGCGGTGCCCGCGGTATACTTGGGTATGTGATGCTGCCCGCGGTGTAGTTGGGTATGTGGTGCCCGCATTGTAGTTGCAGGTGCCCGTGGTGTACGAGGGTATGTGGTTACACCGCGGGCACCACATACCCATGTACACCGCCGCATCACATACCCATGTACACCGCGGGCACCACATACCCTAGTACACCGCGGGCACCACATAGCTTAGTACACCGCGGGCACCGCGGGCACCACATACCCATGTACACCGCGGGCACCACATACCCTAGTATACCGCGGGCACATACCCTAGTACACCGCGGGCACCACATACCCTAGTACACCGCGGGCACCACATACCCAACTACACCGGTGGCATCACATACCCAACTACACCGCGGGCACCACATACCCAAGTACACCGCGGGCACCACATACCCAACTACACCACGGGCACCACATACCCTAGTACACCGCGGTGTAGTTGGGTATGTGGTGCCCGAGGTGTACTAGGGTATGTGGTGCCCGTGGTGTAGTTGGGTATGTGGTGCCCGCGGTGTACTTGGGTATGTGGTGCCCGCGGTGTAGTTGGGTATGTGATGCCACCGGTGTAGTTGGGTATGTGGTGCCCGCGGTGTACTAGGGTATGTGGTGCCCGCGGTGTACTAGGGTATGTGCCCGCGGTATACTAGGGTATGTGGTGCCCGCGGTGTACATGGGTATGTGGTGCCCGCGGTGCCCGCGGTGTACTAAGCTATGTGGTGCCCGCGGTGTACTAGGGTATGTGGTGCCCGCGGTGTACATGGGTATGTGGTGCGGCGGTGTACATGGGTATGTGGTGCCCGCGGTGTAACCACATACCCTCGTACACCACGGGCACCTGCAACTACAATGCGGGCACCACATACCCAACTACACCGCGGGCAGCATCACATACCCAACTACACCGCGGGCACCGCGGTATACTTGGGTATGTGGTGCCCGTGGTGTATGGTGCCCGCGGTGTACTAGGGTATGTGGTGCCCGCGGTGTACTTGGGTATGTGGTGCCCACGGTGTCATTGGGTATGTGGTGCCCGTGGTGCACTAGGGTATGTGGTGCCCGCGGTATACTTGGGTATGTGGTGCCCGCGGTGTACTAGGGTGTGTGGTGCCCGCGGTGTACTAGGGTATGTGGTGCCCGCGGTGTAGTTGGGTATGTGGTGGGTATGGTGCCCGCGGTGATGCCCGCGGTGTACTTGGGTATGTGGTGCCCGCGGTGTACTGGGGTATGTGGTGCCCGCGGTGTACATGGGTATGTGGTGCCCGCGGTGTAGTTGGGTACGTGATGCTACACCACGGGCACCACATACCCAAGTATACCACGGGCACCACACACCCATGTACACCGCGGGCACCACATACCCTAGTACACCGCGGGCACCACATACCCCAGTACACCGGTGGCATCACATACCCAACTACACCGCGGGCACCACATACCCTAGTACACCGCGGGCACCACATACCCTAGTACACCGCGGGCACCACATACCCTAGTACACCGCGGGCATCACATACCCTAGTACACCGTGGGCACCACATACCCTATTACACCGCAAGCACCACATACCCTGGTACACCGCGGGCATCACATACCCTAGTACACCGCGGGCACCACATACCCTGGTACACCGCGGGCACCACATACCCTAGTACACCGCGGGCACTACATACGTATGTGGTGCCCGCGGTGTACTAGGGTATGTGGTGCCCGCGGTGTACTGGGGTATGTGGTGCCCGCGGTGTAGTGTACGAGGTATGTGATGCCCGCGGTGTAGTTGGGTATGTGGTGCCCGCGGTATACTTGGGTATGTGGTGCCTGAGGTGTAGTTGGGTATGTGATGCCCGTGGTGTAGTTGGGTATGTGGTGCCCGTGGTGTACTAGGGTATGTGGTGCCCGCGGTGTAGTTGGGTATGTGGTGCCCGCGGTGTAGTTGGGTATGTGATGCCCGCGGTGTACTAGGGTATGTGGTGCCCGCGATGTACTAGGGTATGTGATGCCACCGGTGTACTGGGGTATGTGGTGCCCGCGGTGTACTAGGGTATGTGGTGCCCGCGGTGTACATGGGTGTATGGTGCCCGTGGTATACTTGGGTATGTGGTGCCCGTGGTGTAGCATCACGTACCCAACTACACCGCGGGCACCACATACCCATGTACACCGCGGGCACCACATACCCTAGTACACCGCGAGCGGGCACTACATACCCTAGTACACCGCGGGCACCACATACCCAACATCACATACCCTAGTACACCGCGGGCATCACATACCCAACTACACCGCGGGCACCACATACCCCAGTATAC
Organism: Ecliptopera silaceata; assembly: GCA_932527185.1. NCBI lineage: Eukaryota > Metazoa > Arthropoda > Insecta > Lepidoptera > Geometridae > Ecliptopera > Ecliptopera silaceata. The sequence continues at coordinate 10,496,790 of OW052196.1, read as the reverse complement.
CGCGGGCACCACATACCCTCGTACACCGCGGGCACCACATACCCAACTACACCGCGGGCACCACATACCCTAGTATACCGCGGGCACTACATACCTATGTAGTGCCCGCGGTGTACGAGGGTATGTGGTGCCCGCGGTGTACTGGGGTATGTGGTGCCCGCGGTGTAGTGTACGAGGTATGTGATGCCCGCGGTGTAGTTGGGTATGTGGTGCCCGCGGTATACTTGGGTATGTGGTGCCTGCGGTGTAGTTGGGTATGTGATGCCCGTGGTGTAGTTGGGTATGTGGTGCCCGTGGTGCACTAGGGTATGTGGTGCCCGCGGTGTATACCCGTACACCTCGGGCACATACCCAAGTATACCGCGGGCATCACATACCCTAGTACACCGCGGGCACCACATACCCTAGTACAACGCGGGCACCACATACCCAAGTACACCGCGGGCACCACATACCCAACTACACCGCGGGCACCACATACCCATGTACATCGCGGGCACCACATACCCTAGTACACCGCGGGCACCACATACCCTAGTACACCGCGGGCAACACATACCCAACTACACCGCGGTGTAGTTGGGTATGTGGTGCCCGCGGTGTAGTTGGGTATGTGATGCCCGCGGTGCACTAGGGTATGTGGTGCCCGCGGTGTACTAGGGTATGTGGTGCCCGCGGTGTACTAGGGTATGTGGTGCCCGCGGTGTACTAGGGTATATGATACCCTAGTACACCGCGGGCACCACATACCCAAGTACACCGCGGGCAACACATACCCAAGTACACCGCGGGCTACACATACCCAACTACACCGCGGGCACCACATACCCTAGTACACCGCGGGCATCACATACGTATGTGGTGCCCGCGGTGTACTAGGGTATGTGGTGCCCGCGGTGTACTAGGGTATGTGGTGCCCGCGGTGTACTAGGGTATGATACCCTAGTACACCGCGGGCACCACATACCCTAGTATACCGCGGGCATCACATACCCTAGTACACCGCGGGCACCACATACCCAACTACACCACGGGCACCACAAACCCTAGTAAACCGCGGGCACTACATACGTATGTGATGCCCGCGGTGTACTAGGGTATGTGGTGCCCGCGGTGTAGTTGGGTATGTGTAGCCCGCGGTGTACTAGGGTATGTGGTGCCCGCGGTGTACACCACATATTGGGTATGTGGTGCCCGCGGTGTACTAGGGTATGTGGTGCCCACGGTGTAGTTGGGTATGTGGTGCCCGCGGTGTACTAGGGTATGTGGTGCCCGCCGCAGTGTAGTTGGGTATGTGGTGCCCGCGGTATACTTGGGTATGTGGTGCGTAGTTGGGTATGTGATGAGGGTATGTGGTGCCCGCGGTGTACTAGGGTATGTGATGCCCGCGGTGTACATGGGTATGTGGTGCCACCGGTGTACTAGGGTATGCAGTGCCCGTGGTGCACTAGGGTATGTGGTGCCCGCGGTATCCGCGGTATAGTTGGGTATGTGGTGCCCCACAACGCAAGTACACTGCGGGCATCACATACCCCTGTACACCACGGGCACCACATACCCAACTACCCCTAGTACACCGCGGGCACCACATACCCCAGTATACCGCGGGCACCACATACCCTAGTGCACCACGGGCACCACATACCCTAGTACACCGCGGGCGAGGGTATGTGGTGCCCGCGGTGTAGTTGGGTATGTGATGCCCGCGGTGTAGTTGGGGTATGTGATGCCCGCGGTGTATTTGGGTATGTGGTGCCCGCGGTGTTAGGGTATGTGGTGCCCGCGGTGTACGAGGGTATGTGGTGCCAACTACACCACATACCACCACATACCCAACTACACCGCGGGCACCACATACCCTAGTACACTGCGGGTACTAGGGTATGTGGTGCCTGCGGTGTACTAGGGTATGTGGTGCCCGCGGTGTACACCACATACCCTAGTACACCGCGGGCATCACATACCCAACTACACCGCGGGCACCCCGCGGTGTACTAGGGTATGTGGTGCCCGCGGTGTACTAGGGTATGTTACCCTCGTACACCGCGGGCACCACATACCCTAGTACACCGCGGGCACCACATACCCTCACCACATACCCACGTACCCTAGTGCAGGGCACCACATACCCTAGTACACCGCGGGCACCACATACCCTAGTACACCGCGGGGTGCCCGCGGTGTAGTTGGGTATGTGGTGCCCGCGGTATACTAGGGTATGTGGTGCCCGTACACCGCGGGCACCACATACCCTAGTACACCGCGGGCACCACATACCCTAGTACACCACGGGCACCACATACCCAAGTACACCGCGGGCACCACATACCCAACTACACCTCGGGCATCACATACCCTAGTACACCGCGGGCACCACATACCCTCGTACACCGCGGGCACCACATACTGTGTACTAGGGTATGTGTACTAGGGTATGTGATGCCCGCGGTATACTTGGGTATGTGGTGCCCGCGGTGTACTAGGGTATGTTACCCTCGTACACCGCGGGCACCACATACCCTAGTACACCGCGGGCACCACATACCCTCACCACATACCCACATACCCTAGTGCAGGGCACCACATACCCTAGTACACCGCGGGCACCACATACCCTACTACACCGCGGGGTGCCCGCGGTGTAGTTGGGTATGTGGTGCCCGCGGTATACTTGGGTATGTGGTGCCCGTACACCGCGGGCACCACATACCCTAGTACACCGCGGGCACCACATACCCTAGTGCACCGCGGGCATCACATACCCTAGTACACCACGGGCACCACATACCCAAGTACACCGCGGGCATCACATACCCTAGTACACAGCGGGCACCACATACCCTAGTACACCGCGGGCACCACATACCCAACTACACCGCGGGCACCACATACCCTAGTACACCGCGGGCAACACATACCCAAGTACACCGCGGGCACCACATACCCTAGTACTCCGCGGGCACTACATACCCTAGTACACTGCGGGCATCACATACCCTACTACACTGCGGGCACCACATACCCAAGTACACCGCGGGCACCACATACCCAAGTACACCTCGGGCACAACATACCCAAGTACACCGCGGGCATCACATACCCAAGTATACCGCGGGCTACACATACGTATGTGGTGCCCGCGGTGTGCACCACATACCCTAGTACACCGCGGGCATCACATACCCTAGTACTCCGCGGGCACGTACACCGCGGGCATCTCATACCTTAGTACACCGCGGGCACCACATACCCATGTACATCGCGGGCACCACATACCCAACTACACCGCGGGCATCACATACCCAAGTACACCGCGGGCATCACATACCCAACTACACCGCGGGCACCACATGCCCTAGTACACCGCGGTGTACTAGGGTATGTGGTGCCCGCGTACCCCATGTACACCGCGGGCACCACTTACCGAACTACACCGCGGGCACCACATACCCAACAACACCGCGGGCACCTCATACCCTGCATCACATACCCAACTACACCGCGGGTGTAGTGATGCCCGCGGTGTACTAGGGTATGTGGTGCCCGCGGTGTACTAGGGTATGTGGTGCCCGCGGTGTACTAGGGTATGTGGTGCCCGCGGTGTACTAGGGTATGTGGTGCCTGCGGTGTACCAGGGTATGTGATGCCCGCGGTGTACATGGGTATGTGGTGCCCGCGGTGTACTAGGGTATGTGATGCCCGCGGTGTACTTGGGTATGTGGTGCCCGCGGTGTAGTTGGGTATGTGGTGCCCGCGGTGTAGTTGGGTATGTGGTGCCCGCGTGGTGCCCGCGGTGTACGAGGGTATGTGGTGCCCGCGGTGTACTAGGGTATGTGGTGGTATGTGGTGCCCGCTGTGTACTAGGGTATGTGGTGCCCGCGGTGTACTAGGGTATGTGATGCCCGCGGTGTACTAGGGTATGTGGTGCCCGAGGTGTACTAGGGTATGTGGTGCCCGCGGTGTACATAAGTGTGTGGTGCCCGCGGTGTACTAGGGTATGAGGTGCCCGCGGTGTACTAGGGTACTTGGGTATGTGGTGCCCGCAGTGTACTAGGGTATGTGGTGCCCGCGGTGTAGTTGGGTATGTGATGCCCGCGGTGTACCAGGGTATGTGATGCCCACGGTGTAGTTGGGTATGTGGTTAGGGTATGTGGTGCCCGCGGTGTAGCATACCTAGTTGGGTATGTGGTGCCCGCGGTGTAGTTGGGTAGTTGGGTATGTGATGCCCGCGGTGTACCAGGGTATGTAATGCCCGCGGTGTACTACCACATACCCTCGTACACCGCGGGCACCACATACCCTAGTACACCGCGGGCATCACATACCATAGTACACCGCGGGCATCACATACCCAACTACACACCGCGGGCACCACATACCCTAGTATACCGCGGGCACCACATACCCAAGTATACCGCGGGCACCACATACCCTAGTACACCGCGGGCACCACACACTGCGGGCACCACATAGTATGTGGTGCCCGCGGTGTACTAGGGTATGTGGTGCCCGCGGTGTAGATGGGTATGTGGTGCCCGCGGTGTACTAGGGTATGTGGTGCCCGCCGCAGTGTAGTTGGGTATGTGGTGCCCGCGGTATACTTGGGTATGTGGTGCGTAGTTGGGTATGTGATGAGGGTATGTGGTGCCCGCGGTGTACTATGGTATGTGATGCCCGCGGTGTACATGGGTATGTGGTGCCACCGGTGTACTAGGGTATGCAGTGCCCGTGGTGCACTAGGGTATGTGGTGCCAGCGGTATCCGCGGTATAGTTGGGTATGTGGTGCCCCACAACGCAAGTACACTGCGGGCATCACATACCCCAGTACACCACGGGCACCACATACCCAACTACCCCTAGTACACCGCGGGCACCACATACCCCAGTATACCGCGGGCACCACATACCCTAGTGCACCACGGGCACCACATACCCTAGTACACCGCGGGCGAGGGTATGTGGTGCCCGCGGTGTAGTTGGGTATGTGGTGCCCGCGGTGTAGTTGGGTATGTGGTGCCCGCAGTGTACTAGGGTATGTGGTGCCCGCTGCACTAGGGTATGTGGTGCCCGCGGTGTAGTTGGGTATGTGGTGCCCGTGGTGTACGAGGGTATGTGGTGCCCGCGGTGTAGTTGGGTATGTGATGCCCGCGGTGTAGTTGGGTATGTGGTGCCCGCGGTGTACTTGGGTATGTGGTGCCCGCGGTGTACTAGGGTATGTAGTGCCCGCGGTGTAGTCATACCCAACTACACCAGGGCACCACATACTTAAGTATACCGCGGGCCCGCAGTGTAGTTGGGTATGTGGTGCCCGCGGTGTACTTGGGTATGTGGTGCCCGCGGTGTACTAGGGTATGTAGTGCCCGCGGTGTAGTCATACCCAACTACACCGCGGGCACCACATACCCAAGTATACCGCGGGCCCGCAGTGTAGTTGGGTATGTGGTGCCCGCGGTGTACTTGGGTATGTGGTGCCCGCGGTGTACTTGGGTATGTGGTGCCCGCGGTGTAGTCATACCCAACTACACCGCGGGCACCACATACCCAAGTATACCGCGGGCCCGCAGTGTAGTTGGGTATGTGGTGCCCGCGGTGTACTAGGGTATGTGATGCCCGTGGTGCACTAGGGTATGTGGTGCCCGCGGTGTAGTCATACCCAACTACACCGCGGGCACCACATACCCTAGTACACCGCGGGCATCACATACCCAACTACACCGCGGGCACCACATACCCATGTACACCGCGGGTGATGCCCGCGGTGTACTTGGGTATGTGATGCCCGCGGTGTACTATGGTATGTGGTGCCCGCAGTGTAGTTGGGTATGTGGTGCCCGCGGTGTACTAGGGTATGTGGTGCCCGCGGTGTACTAGGGTGGGCACCACATACCCAACTACACCGCGGGGTGCCCGCGGTGTACTAGGGTATGTGGTGCCCGCGGTGTACTAGGGTATGTGGTGCCCGCGGTGTACTTGGGTATGTGATGCAAGCGGTGTAGTTGGGTATGTGATGCCCGCGGTGTAGTTGGGTATGTGATGCCCGCGGTGTAGTTGGGTATGTGGTGCCCGCGGTATACTAGGGTATGTGTATACCGCGGGCACCACAGGGCACCACATACCCAAGTACACCACGGGCACCACATACCCAAGTACACCGTGGGCACCACATACCCAACTACACCGCGGGCACCACATACCCAAGTATACCGCGGGCACCACATACCCCAGTACACCGCGGGCACCACATACCCAACTACACCGCGGGCACCACATCACGTACCCAACTACACCACGGGCACCACATACCCAAGTACACCGCGGGCACCACATACCCTAGTACACCGCGGGCACCACATACCCAACTACACCGCGGGCACCACATACCCCGCGGTGAAGTTGGGTATGTGGTGCCCGCGGTGTAGTTGGGTATGTGGTGCCCGCATTGTACTAGGGTATTATGTGGTGCCCGCGGTGTAGTTGGGTATGTGGTGCCCGCGGTGTACTTGGGTATGTGGTGCCCGCGGTGTACTAGGGTATGTGGTGCCCGTTGGGTATGTGGTGCCCGCGGTGTAGTTGGGTATGTGATGCCCGCGGTGTACTAGGGTATGTGGTGCCCGCGGTGTAGTTGGGTATGTGGTGCCCGCGGTATACTAGGGTATGTGGTGCCCGCGGTGTACTAGGGTATGTGGTGCCCGCGGTGTACTAGTGCCCGCGGTGTACTAGGGTATGTGGTGCCCGCGGTGTAGTTGGGTATGTGGTACCCGCGGTGTACTAGGGTATGTGGTGACCGCGGTGTAGTTGGGTGTGTGGTGCCCGCGGTGTAGTTGGGTATGTGGTGCCCGCGGTGTACTAGGGTATGTGATGCCCGCGGTATACTTGGGTATGTGGTGCCCGCGGTGTAGTTGGGTATGTGATGCCCGCGGTATACTCACATACCCTAGTACACCGCGGGCACCACATACCCAACTACACCGCGGGCACCACATACCCATGTACACCGCGGGCACTACATACCCAACTACACCGCGGGCACTACATACGTGCCCGCGGTGTAGTTGGGTATGTGATGTTCGCGGTGTACTTGGGTATGTGATGCCCGCGGTGTACTAGGGTATGTGATGCCCGAGGTGTACTTGGGTATGTGGTGCCCGCGGTGTACTAGGGTATGTGGTGCCCGCGGTGTACCAGGGTATGTGGTGCCCGCGGTGTAGTTGGGTATGTGGTGCCCGCGGTGTACTAGGGTATGTGGTGCCCGCGGTGTAGTTGGGTATGTGGTGCCCGCGGTGTACAAGGGTATGTGGAGCCCGCGGTGTAGTAGGGTATGTGATGCCCGCGGTATACTGGGGTATGTGGTGCCCGCGGTGTAGTTGGGTATGTGGTGCCCGCGGTGTAGTTGGGTATGTGATGCCCGCGGTATACTAGGGTATGTGGTGCCCGCGGTGTACGAGGGTATGTGGTGCCCGCGGTGTACTGGGGTATGTGGTGCCCGCTGTGTACTAGGGTATGTGATGCCCGCGGTGTACTAGGGTATGTGGTGCCCGCGGTGTAGTTGGGTATGTGGTGCCCGCGGTGTAGTTGGGTATGTGGTGCCCGCGGTATACTTGGGTATGTGGTGCCCGCGTTGTAGTTGGGTATGTGATGCCCGCGGTGTACTAGGGTATGTGGTGCCCGCGGTGTACTAGGGTATGTGGTGCCCGCGGTGTACTAGGGTATGTGGTGCCCGCGGTGTACTAGGGTATGTGATGCCCGCGGTGTAGTTGGGTATGTAGTGCCCGCGGTGTACTAGGGTATGTGGTGCCCGCGGTGTACCAGGGTATGTGGTGCCCGCGGTGTAGTTGGGTATGTGGTGCCCGCGCGGTATACTTGGGTATGTGGTGCCCGCGATGTACTAGGGTATGTGGTGCCCGCGGTGTAGTTGGGGTACACCGCGGGCACCACATACCCTAGTACACCGCGGGCACCACATTCCCTAGTACACCGTGGGCATCACATACCCTAGTACACCGCGGGCACCCCATACCCAACTACACTGCGGGCATCACATACCCTAGTACACCGTGGGCATCACATACCCTAGTACACCGTGGGCATCACATACCCTAGTGCACCGCGGGCACCACATACCCAAGTATACCGCGGGCACCACATACCCTAGTACATCGCGGGCATCACATACCCTAGTACACCGCGGGCACCACATACCCCAGTACACTGCGGGCACCACATACCCAACTACACCGCGGGCAGCATCACATACCCAACTACACCGCGGGCATCACATACCCAATTATACCGTAGGCACCACATACCCCAGTACACCGCGGGCACCACATACCCAAGTACACCGCGGGCATCACATACCCTAGTGCACCACGGGCACCACATACCCAAGTGCACCACGGGCACCACATACCCTAGTACACCGCGGGCACCACATACCCAACTACACCGCGGGCACCACATACCCTAGTACACCGCGGGCACCACATACCCAACTACACCGCGGGCACCACATACCCTCGTACACCGCGGGCACCACATACCCAACTACACCGCGGGCACTACACCGCGGGCACCACATACCCAAGTATACCGCGGGCACCACATACCCTAGTATACCGCGGGCATCACATACCCAACTACACCGCGGGCATCACATACCCTAGTACACCGCGGGCATCACATACCCAACTACACCGCGGGCACCACATACCCTCGTACACCGCGGGCATCACATACCCTAGTACACCGCGGGCACTACATACCCTAGTACACCGCGGGCACCACATACCCTAGTACACCGCGGGCACCACTACCCTAGTACACCGCGGGCATCACATACCCTAGTACACCGCGGGCACCACATACCCTAGTGCACCGCGGGCACCACATACCCTGGTACACCGCGGGCACCACATACCCTAGTACACCGCGGGCACCACATACCCTAGTATACCGCGGACACCACATACTCTAGTATACTGTGGTGCCCGCGGTGTACTAGGGTATGTGGTGCCCGCGGTGTAGTTGGGTATGTGATGCCCGCGGTGTACTAGGGTATGTGGTGCCCGCGGTGTACTAGGGTATGTGGTGCCCGTGGTGTACTAGGGTATGTGGTGCCCGCGGTGTAGTTGGGTATGTGGTGCCCGCTGTGTACATGGGTATGTGGTGCCCGCGGTGTACGAGGGTATGTGGTGCCCGCGGTGTAGTTGGGTGCCCGCGGTTGGGTATGTGATGCCCGCGGTGTACTAGGGTATGTGGTGGTGCCCGCTGTGTACTAGGGTATGTGGTGCCCAACTACACCACGGGCACCACATACCCAAGTATATTGCGGGCACCACATACCCAAGTACACCGCGGGCATCACATACCCAACTACACTGCGGGCATCACATACCCTAGTACACCGCGGGCACCACACTACACCGCGGGCACCACATACCCTAGTACACCGCGGGCACCACATACCCTAGTACACCACGGGCACCACATACCCAAGTACACTGCGGGCATCACATACCCTAGTATACCGCGGGCACCACGGGCACCACATTCCCAAGTATACCGCGGGCACCACATACCCAAGTACACCGTGGGCACCACATACCCAAATATACCGCGGGCACCACATACAGTGCACCACGGGCACCTCATACCCAACTACACCGCGGGCACCACATACCCTAGTACACCGCGGGCACCACATACCCAAGTATACCGCGGGCACCACATACCCTAGTACACCGCGGGTACACATACCCATGTACACTGCGGGCACCACATACCCAACTACACCGCGGGCACTACATACCCTAGTACACCTCGGGCACCACATACCCAACTACACCGTGGGCATCACATACCCAACTACATCGCGGTCATCACATACCTAACTACACCGCGGGCACCACATACCCAACTACACATACCCAACCACATACCAAGGTACACCGCGGGCATCACATACCCTAGTACACCGCGGGCACCACATACCCAAGTACACCGCGGGCACCACATACCCTAGTACACCGCGGGCATCACATACCCAAGTACACCTCGGGCATCACATACCCAAGTATACCGCGGGCACTTCATACCCTAGTACACCGCGGGCACCACATACCCAAGTACACCGCGGGCATCACATACCTCGTACACCGCGGGCACCACATACCCTAGTACACCGCGGGCACCACATACCCTAGTACACCGCGGGCACCACATACCCTAGTACACCGCGGGCACCACATACCCAACTACACTGCGGGCACCACATACCCATGTACACTGCGGGCACCACATACCCAACTACACCGCGGGCACCACATACCCAACTTCACCGCGGGCACCACATACCCAACTACACTGCGGGCACCACATACGCACCACATTCCCAAGTATACCGCGGGCACCACATACCCAAGTACACCGTGGGCACCACATACCCAAATATACCGCGGGCACCACATACAGTGCACCACGGGCACCTCATACCCAACTACACCGCGGGCACCACATACCCTAGTACACCGCGGGCACCACATACCCAAGTATACCGCGGGCACCACATACCCTAGTACACCGCGGGTACACATACCCATGTACACTGCGGGCACCACATACCCAACTACACCGCGGGCACTACATACCCTAGTACACCTCGGGCACCACATACCCAACTACACCGTGGGCATCACATACCCAACTACATCGCGGTCATCACATACCTAACTACACCGCGGGCACCACATACCCAACTACACATACCCAACCACATACCAAGGTACACCGCGGGCATCACATACCCTAGTACACCGCGGGCACCACATACCCAACTACACCGCGGGCACCACATACCCAAGTATACCGCGGGCGCCACATACCCAACTACACTGCGGGCACCACATACCCAACTACACCGCGGGCACCACATACCCAACTTCACCGCGGGCACCACATACCCAAGTATACCGCGGGCACCACATACCCTAGTACACCGCGGGCACCACATACCCAACTACACCGCGGGCATCACATACCCAACTACACCGCGGGCACCACATACCCTAGTACACCACGGGCACCACATACCGGCACCACATACCCAACTACACCGCGGGCACCACATACCCTAGTGCACCACGGGCACCACATACCCTAGTATACCGCGGGCACCACATACCCAACTACACCGCGGGCACCACATACCCTAGTAAACCGCGGGCATTACATACCCAACAACACCGCGGGCACCACATACCTAAGTCCCAAGTACACCGCGGGCATCACATACCCTAGTACACTGCGGGCACCACATACCCAACTTCACCGCGGGCACCACAAACCCAAGTATACCGCGGGCACCACATACCCTAGTACACCGGTGGCACCACATACCCAAGTATACCACGGGCACCACATACCCACGTACACCGCGGGCACCACATACCCTATTACACCACGGGCACCACATACCCTAGTACACCGCGGGCATCACATACCCTAGTACACCGCGGGCATCACATACCCTCGTACACCGCGGGCACCACATACCCCAGTACACCGCGGGCACCACATGCCCAACTACACCGTGGGCATCACATACCCAACTACACCTTGGGCATCCACATACCCTAGTACACCGCGGGCACCACATACCCTAGTACACCGCGGGCACCACATACCCAAGTACACCGCGGGCACCACATACCCTAATACACCGCGGGCACCACATACCCTAGTACACCGCGGGCATCACATACCCAACTACACCGCGGGCACCACATACCTAAGTATACCGGGGGCACCTCATACCCTAGTACACCGCGGGCATCACATACCCAACAACACCGCGGGCACCACATACCCTAGTACACCGCGGGCACCACATACCCAAGTACACCTCGGGCATCACATACCCTAGTACACCGCGGGCACCACATACCCAAGTATACCGCGGGCACCTCATACCCTAGTACACCGCGGGCACCACATACCATAGTACACCGCGGGCACCACATACCCTAGTACACCGCGGGCACCTCATACCCTAGTACACCGCGGGCACCACATACCATAGTACACCGCGGGCACCACATACCCTAGTACACCGCGGGCACCACATACCCAAGTACACCTCGGGCATCACATACCCTAGTACACCGCGGGCACCACATACCCCAGTACACCGCGGGCATCACATACCCAACTACACCGCGGGCACCACATACCCTAGTACACCGCGGGCACCACATACCCAAGTACACCTCGGGCATCACATACCCTAGTACACCGCGGGCACCACATACCCTAGTATACCGCGGGCACCACATACACTAGTACACCGCGGGCATCACATACCCAACTACACCGCGGGCACCACATACCCTAGTACACCGCGGGCACCACATACCCTAGTACACCGCGGGTACCACATACCCAAGTACACCTCGGGCATCACATACCCTAGTACACCGCGGGCACCACATACCCAAGTACACCTCGGGCATCACATACCCTAGTACACCGCGGGCACTACATACCCAAGTACACCTCGGGCATATACCCAAGTATACCGCGGGCACCACATACCCAAGTACACCGCGGGCATCATATACTCTAGTACACTGCGGGCATCACATACCCAAGTACACCGCGGGCATCACATACCCTAGTACACCGCGGGCACCACATACCCTAGTATACCGCGGGCACCACATACCCAACTACACCGCGGGCACCACATACCCAAGTACACCTCGGGCATCACATACCCTAGTACACCGCGAGCACCACATACCCTAGTACACCGTGGGCACCACATACCCTTGTACACCGCGGGCATCATATACTCTAGTACACCTCGGGCATCACATACCCTAGTACACCGCGAGCACCACATACCCTAGTACACCGCGGGCACCACATACCCTAGTACACCGCGGGCACCACATACCCAAGTACACCGCGGGCACCACATACCCTAGTACACCGCGGGCACCACATACCCTATTACACCGCGGGCACCACATACCCAAGTACACCTCGGGCATCACATACCCTAGTACACCGCGAGCACCACATACCCCAGTACACCGCGGGCATCACATACCCAACAACACCGCGTGCACCACATACCCTAGTACACCGCGGGCACCACATACCCAAGTACACCTCGGGCATCACATACCCTAGTACACCGCGGGCACCACATACCCAAGTATACCGCGGGCACCTCATACCCTAGTACACCGCGGGCACCACATACCATAGTACACCGCGGGCACCACATACCCTAGTACACCGCGGGCACCTCATACCCTAGTACACCGCGGGCACCACATACCATAGTACACCGCGGGCACTACATACCCAAGTACACCGCGGGCATTACATACCCAAGTATACCGCGGGCACCACATACCCAACTACACCTCGGGCACCACATACCCTAGTACACCGCGGGCATCACATACCCTCGTACACCGCGGGTATCACATACCCAACTACACCGCGGGCACCACATACCCCAGTATACCGCGGGCACCACATACCCTAGTACACCGCGGGCACCACATACCCAAGTACACCGCGGGCACCACATACCCAAGTACACCGCGGGCACCACATACCCAACTACACCGCGGGCACCACATACCCAACTACACCGCGGGCACCACAAACCCAAGTATATTGCGGGCACCACATACCCTAGTACACCGCGGGCACCACATACCCAACAACACCGCGGGCACCACATACCAAGTATACCGCGGGCACCTCATACCCTAGTACACCGCGGGCACCACATACCCTAGTACACCGCGGGCACCACAAACCCAAGTATACCGCGGTGTACTAGGGTATGTGGTGCCCGCGGTGTACTAGGGTATGTGGTGCCCGCGGTGTACTAGGGTATGTGGTGCCCGCGGTGTACTAGGGTATGTGGTGCCCGCGGTATACTAGGGTATGTAGTGCCCGCGGTATACTTGGGTATGTGGTGCCCGCGGTGTAGTTGGGTATGTGGTGCCCGCGGTGTACTAGGGTATGTGGTGCCCGCGGTATACTTGGGTATGTGGTGCCCGCGGTGTAGTTGGGTATGTGATGCCCGCGGTATACTTGGGTATGTGGTGCCCGCGGTGTACTAGGATATGTGATGCCCGCGGTGTACTAGGGTATGTGGTGCCCGCGGTGTACTAGGGTATATGATGCCCGCGGTGTAGTTGGGTATGTGATGCCCGCGGTGTAGTTGGGTATGTGGTGCCCGCGGTATACTTGGGTATGTGGTGCCCGCGGTGTAGTTGGGTATGTGATGACCGCGGTGTAGTTGGGTATGTGGTGCCCGCGGTTTAGTTGGGTATGTGGTGCCCGCGGTGTAGTTGGGTATGTGGTGCCCGCGGTGTAGTTGGGTATGTGGTGCCCGCGGTGTACTAGGGTATGTGGTGCCCGCGGTGTACTAGGGTATGTGGTGCCCGCGGTATACTTGGGTATGTGGTGCCCGCAGTGTACTTGGGTATGTGGTGCCCGCGGTGTAGTTGGGTATGTGGTGCCCGCGTTGTACCAGGGTATGTGGTGCTAGGTATGTGATGCCCGCGGTGTACTTGGGTATGTGGTGCCCGCGGTGTACTAGGGCATGAGATGCCCGCGGTGTACTAGGGTATGTGGTGCCCGCGGTGTACTAGGGTATGTGATGCCCGCGATGTACTAGGGTATGTGGTGCCCGCGGTGTACTAGAGTATATGATGCCCGCGGTGTACTTGGGACTTGGGTATGTGGTGCCCGCGGTGTAGTTGGGTTGGGTATGTGGTGCCAACTACACCGCGGGCATCACATACCCAACTACACCGCGGGGTGCCCGCGGTGTACTAGGGTATGTGGTGCCCGCGGTATACTTGGGTATGTGGTGCCCGCGGTGTAGTTGGGTATGTGATGCCCGCGGTGTACTTGGGTATGTGGTGCCCGCGGTGTACATGGGTATGTGGTGCCCGCGGTGTAGTTGGGTATGTGGTGCCCGCGGTGTAGTTGGGTATGTGGTGCCCGCGGTGTACTAGGGTATGTGGTGCCCGCGGTATACTAGGGTATGTGGTGCCCGCGGTGTACTAGGGTATGTGGTGCCCGCGGTGTAGTTGGGTATGTGGTGCCCGCGGTGTACTAGGGTATGTGGTGCCCGCGGTGCACTAGGGTATGTGGTGCCCGCGGTGTAGTTGGGTATGTGGTGCCCGCGGTTTACTAGGGTATGTGGTGCCCGCGGTGTAGTTGGGTATGTGATGCCCGCGGTGTACTAGGGTATGTGATGCCCAACTACACCGCGGGCATCACATACCCAACTACACCGCGGGCACCACATACCCCAGTATACCGCGGGCATCACATACCCAACTACACCGCGGGCACCACATACCCAAGTACACCTCGGGCATCACATACCCTAGTACACCGCGGGCACCACAATCCCAAGTATATTGCGGGCACCACATACCCTAGTACACCTCGGGCATCACATACCCAACTACACCGCGGGCACCACATACCCTAGTACATCGCGGGCACCACATACCCTAGTATACCGCGGGCACCACATACCCAACTACACCGCGGGCAACACATACCCAAGTATACCGCGGGCATCACATACCCAACTACACCGCGGGCACCACATACCCAAGTATACCGCGGGCATCGCATACCCAACTACACCGCGGGCACCACATACCCTAGTACACCGCGGGCACCACATACCCCAGTACACCGCGGGCATCACATACCCAACTACACCGCGGGCACCACAAACCCTAGTACACTGCGGGCACCACATACCCAACTACACTGCGTGTACTAGGGTATGTGATGCCCACGGTGTAGTTGGGCATGAGGTGCCCGCGGTGTACTAGGGTATGTGATGCCCGCGGTGTAGTTGGGTATGTGGTGCCCTAGTTCACCCAACACCGCGGGTACCACATACCCAAGTACACCTCGGGCATCACATACCCTAGTACACCGCGGGCACCACATACCCAAGTACACCTCGGGCATCACATACCCTAGTACACCGCGGGCACTACATACCCAAGTACACCTCGGGCATATACCCAAGTATACCGCGGGCACCACATACCCAAGTACACCGCGGGCATCATATACTCTAGTACACTGCGGGCATCACATACCCAAGTACACCGCGGGCATCACATACCCTAGTACGCCGCGGGCACCACATACCCTAGTATACCGCGGGCACCACATACCCAACTACACCGCGGGCACCACATACCCAAGTACACCTCGGGCATCACATACCCTAGTACACCGCGAGCACCACATACCCTAGTACACCGTGGGCACCACATACCCTTGTACACCGCGGGCACCACATACCCTAGTACACCGCGGGCACCACATACCCTAGTACACCGCGGGCACCACATACCCTAGTACACCGCGGGCATCACATACCCAAGTACACCTCGGGCATTACACCGCGGGCACCACATACCCATGTACACAGCGGGCACCACATACCCGCAGTGTACTTGCGTATGTAGTGCCCGCGGTGTACATGGGTATGTGGTGCCCGCGGTGTACTAGGGTATGTGGTGCCCGCGGTGTACTAGGGTATGTGATGCCCGCGGTGTAGTTGGGTATGAAGTGCCCGCAGTGTACATGGGTATGTGGTGCCCGCAGTGTAGTTGGGTATGTGGTGCCCGCGGTGAAGTTGGGTATGTGGTGCCCGCGGTGTACTAGGGTATGTGGTGCCCGCGGTGTAGTTGGGTATGTGGTGCCCGCAGAGTAGTTGGGTATGTGGTGCCCGCTGTGTACATGGGTATGTGGTGCCCGAGGGTATGTGGTGCCCGCGGTGTAGTTGGGTATGTGATGCCCGCGGTATACTTGGGTATGTGGTGCCCGCGGTGTAGTTGGGTATGTGGTGCCCGCGGTATACTTGGGTATGTGGTGCCCGCGGTGTACTAGGGTCTGTGGTGCCCGCGGTGTACTTGGGTTTGTGGTGCCCGCGGTGTAGTTGGGTATGTGATGCCCGCGGTGTAATTGGGATTGTGGTGCCCGCGGTGTACTAGGGTATGTGGTGCCCGCGATATACTTGGGTATACTTGGGTATGTGGTGCCCGCGGTGTAGTTGGGTATGTGGTGCCCGCGGTGTAGTTGGGTATGTGGTGCCCGCGGTGTACTAGGGTATGTGGTGCACATACCCAACTACACCGCGGGCACCACATACCCTAGTATACCGCGGGCACCACATACCCTAGTACACCGCGGGCACCACATACCCTAGTACACTGCGGGCACCACATACCCAAGAATACCGCGGGCACCACATACCCTAGTCCACCGCGGGCATCACATACACAACTACACCGCGGGCACCACTAGGGTATGTGATGCCCGCGGTAGGTATACTAGGGTATGTGGTGCCCGCGGTGTACTAGGGTATGTGGTGCCCGCGGTATACTTGGGTTTGTGGTGCCCGCGGTGTATGAATGAAATGAATGAAAATGAATGAAAACACTTTATTGTACTTGTAATACACCTTACAACTAATTAATAAGGAAAACATAAAAACTAACAAAATACAGTACAATGGGCGGTCTTATCGCTAGGGAGCGATTTCTTCCAGACAACCTTTGGATGGAAAGAAGCCTACAAAAAGAGGGTCAGCTAGGTGCACTATAGAATAAAATAGAATAAGAATTACATTAATTTTATTACTATAATACTATACATAGATAAATACAAATATATACATACATAAATACAACATATTTATAAATATATATATATATATATATATATAAATTACTAAAAAATAACTACGACAAGTCAGATGAGCGAATGATGTCATAATTCACTCAAGTAAAAGTTTTTGAGCCTATCTTTAAAAACGGTCAATGAAGGGGATTTTCTTATGGAAACCGGCAATGTATTCCATAAGCGGACAGCTTGGACAGAAAAAGAATTTGCATAGAAGCTAGTTCGATGCACAGGAGTTTTAAGGAGAAGATTATCTGAGGAACGAAGATTACGAACATTCGTGCAGTGCAGAAACTCGAAACGTTCCTTCAGATAGAGAGGAGCCGAAGGACTAAAGAGGATGTTGAATAGAAGAGACAGAATGTGAGTATTCCGGCGAAGACGTATAGGGAGCCACTTGAGTTTTGTACGAAACTCAGATACGTGATCATATTTTCTAAGACCATATATAAACCGGATGCACACATTTTGGAGCCGCTCAAGCTTGTCGAGCTTGTCTTCCGTGAGATCAAGATAGCAGGAGTCAGCGTAATCTAAGACAGGAAAAAGAAGAGATTGTGCAAGCGCAATTTTGGTAGCCGTGGGAAGAAAGTTGCGTAACCTTCTAATTGAACCTGCAGAAGCGAACAGTCTGCGACTCACGGATTCGAGTTGCGTACCCCACGACAAACTGCTATCAATAAATACTCCTAAGTTTTTAACCGTTTTACTGAAAGGAATAATTACACTGTCAAAACTCACGAGTGGTAGTGTTTGCCAATCAATCTTGCACGATGTACGAGAGCTACCTAAAACAATGACCTGGGTTTTTGCAGGATTCACTTTGAGCCCATATGCCTTACTCCAATTGCTTATTTTTAACAGGTCATTGTTAATGCTCAAAATTGCTTCAGGCAGCTTATTTAGCGGAGCTTGGTTATAAATTTGCAAGTCGTCTGCATATAGGTGGTAGGAAGAAGTGAGTTGACGTGAGATAGAGTTAATGAAAAGGGAAAATAGAAGAGGAGATAGCACGCCGCCCTGCGGTACACCAGCACATGTGCAGCACCAAGATGAGTAAACATCACCAACGCGTACACGTTGCCGGCGTCCGTGCAGATAACTGCGAAACCAGTCAATCACCGATGGAGATATGTTAATTGAGCTAAGAAGACCTAGTAAAATGTCAAAATCAACTGTATTGAAAGCATTACTAAAATCAAGTAATGTCAGGATGGTTAGGAGTCCATTTTCCATACCCAGACGTAGTTGTAGTTGGGTATGTAGTGCCCGCGGTGTACTAGGGTATTTGATGCCCGCGGTATACTTGGGTATGTGGTGCCCGTGGTGTACTAGGGTATGTGGTGCCCGTGGTGTAGTTGGGTATGTGATGCCCGCGGTGTAGTTGGGTATGTGATGACAATGCGGGCACCACATACCCTATTACACCACGGGCACCACATACCCTAGTACACCGCGGGCATCACATACCCTAGTACACCGCGGGCATCACATACCCTCGTACACCGCGGGCACCACATACCCCAGTACACCGCGGGCACCACATGCCCAACTACACCGTGGGCATCACATACCCAACTACACCTTGGGCATCCACATACCCTAGTACACCGCGGGCACCACATACCCTAGTACACCGCGGGCACCACATACCCAAGTACACCGCGGGCACCACATACCCTAATACACCGCGGGCACCACATACCCTAGTACACCGCGGGCATCACATACCCAACTACACCGCGGGCACCACATACCTAAGTATACCGGGGGCACCTCATACCCTAGTACACCGCGGGCATCACATACCCAACAACACCGCGGGCACCACATACCCTAGTACACCGCGGGCACCACATACCCAAGTACACCTCGGGCATCACATACCCTAGTACACCGCGGGCACCACATACCCAAGTATACCGCGGGCACCTCATACCCTAGTACACCGCGGGCACCACATACCATAGTACACCGCGGGCACCACATACCCTAGTACACCGCGGGCACCTCATACCCTAGTACACCGCGGGCACCACATACCATAGTACACCGCGGGCACCACATACCCTAGTACACCGCGGGCACCACATACCCAAGTACACCTCGGGCATCACATACCCTAGTACACCGCGGGCACCACATACCCCAGTACACCGCGGGCATCACATACCCAACTACACCGCGGGCACCACATACCCTAGTACACCGCGGGCACCACATACCCAAGTACACCTCGGGCATCACATACCCTAGTACACCGCGGGCACCACATACCCTAGTATACCGCGGGCACCACATACACTAGTACACCGCGGGCATCACATACCCAACTACACCGCGGGCACCACATACCCTAGTACACCGCGGGCACCACATACCCTAGTACACCGCGGGTACCACATACCCAAGTACACCTCGGGCATCACATACCCTAGTACACCGCGGGCACCACATACCCAAGTACACCTCGGGCATCACATACCCTAGTACACCGCGGGCACTACATACCCAAGTACACCTCGGGCATATACCCAAGTATACCGCGGGCACCACATACCCAAGTACACCGCGGGCATCATATACTCTAGTACACTGCGGGCATCACATACCCAAGTACACCGCGGGCATCACATACCCTAGTACGCCGCGGGCACCACATACCCTAGTATACCGCGGGCACCACATACCCAACTACACCGCGGGCACCACATACCCAAGTACACCTCGGGCATCACATACCCTAGTACACCGCGAGCACCACATACCCTAGTACACCGTGGGCACCACATACCCTTGTACACCGCGGGCACCACATACCCTAGTACACCGCGGGCACCACATACCCTAGTACACCGCGGGCACCACATACCCAAGTACACCGCGGGCACCACATACCCTAGTACACCGCGGGCACCACATACCCAAGTACACCGCGGGCACCACATACCCTAGTACACCGCGGGCACCACATACCCTATTACACCGCGGGCACCACATACCCAAGTACACCTCGGGCATCACATACCCTAGTACACCGCGAGCACCACATACCCCAGTACACCGCGGGCATCACATACCCAACAACACCGCGGGCACCACATACCCTAGTACACCGCGGGCACCACATACCCAAGTACACCTCGGGCATCACATACCCTAGTACACCGCGGGCACCACATACCCAAGTATACCGCGGGCACCTCATACCCTAGTACACCGCGGGCACCACATACCATAGTACACCGCGGGCACCACATACCCTAGTACACCGCGGGCACCTCATACCCTAGTACACCGCGGGCACCACATACCATAGTACACCGCGGGCACCACATACCCTAGTACACCGCGGGCACCACATACCCAAGTACACCTCGGGCATCACATACCCTAGTACACCGCGGGCACCACATACCCCAGTACACCGCGGGCATCACATACCCAACTACACCGCGGGCACCACATACCCTAGTACACCGCGGGCACCACATACCCAAGTACACCTCGGGCATCACATACCCTAGTACACCGCGGGCACCACATACCCTAGTATACCGCGGGCACCACATACACTAGTACACCGCGGGCATCACATACCCAATTACACCGCGGGCACCACATACCCTAGTACACCGCGGGCACCACATACCCTAGTACACCGCGGGTACCACATACCCAACTACACCGCGGGCACCACATACCCAAGTACACCGCAGTGTAGTTGGGTATGTGATGCCCGCGGTGTACTTGGGTATGTGGTGCCCGCGGTGTACGAGGGTATGTGATGCCCAACTACACCGCGGGCACCACATACCCAAGTATACCGCGGGCATCACATACCCAACTACACCGCGGGCATCACATACCCAACTACACCGCGGGCACCACATACCCAAGTATACCGCGGGCATCACATACCCCAGTACACCGCGGGCATTACATACCCAACTACACCGCGGGCATCACAAACCCTAGTACAACGCGGGCACTACATACCCAACTACACCGCGGGCACCACATACCCAAGTATACCGCGGGCACCACATACCCAACTACACCGCGGGCACCACATACCCTAGTACACCGCGGGCACCACATACCCTAGTACACCGCGGGCACCACATACCCTAGTATACCGCGGGCACCACATACCCAACTACACCGCGGGCACCACATACCCAACTACACCGCGGGCACCCCATATTTAACTACACTGCGGGCACCACATACCCTAGTACACCGCGGGCACCACATACCCAAGTACACCTCGGGCATCACATACCCAACTACACCGCGGGCACCAAGTATACCACATATCCAAGTCCCAAGTAAACCGCGGGCATCACATACCCTAGTACACCGCGGGCACCACATACCCAAGTATACCGCGGGCACCACATACCCAACTACACCGCGGGCACCACATACCCAAGTATACCGCGGGCACCACATACCCTACCCAACTACACCGCGGGCACCACATACCCTAGTACACCGCGGGCACCACATACCCTAGTGCACCACGGGCACCACATGTACACCGCGGGCACCACTTACCGAACTACACCGTGGGCACCACATACCCAAGTATACCGCGGGCACCACATACCCTAGTTAGGTATGTGGTGCCCGCGGTGTACTAGGGTATGTGGTGCCCGCGGTGTAGTTGGGTATGTGGTGCCCGCGGTGTACCAGGGTATGTGGTGCCCGCGGTGTACTGGGGTATGTGGTGCCCGCGTTGTACTAGGGTATGTGATGCCCGTTGTGTACCAGGGTATGTGTAGCCCGCGGTGTAGTTGGGTATGTGATGCCCGCGGTGTAGTTGGGTATGTGATGCCCGAGGTGTACCTCATACCCTAGTACGCCGCGGGCACATCATACCCAAGTACACCGCGGGCACCACATACCCTAGTACACCGCGGGCATCATATACCCTCGTACACCGCGGGCACCACATACCCCAGTACACCGCGGGCACCACATACCCTAGTACACCGCGGGCACCACATACCCTCGTACACCGCGGGCATCACATACCCAACTACACCGCGGGCACCACATACCCAACTACACCTCCACAGCATGTAAGGTTTATCGAGGTAAAATAAACGTTTCGGAGTTGAGTGATGAGTTGTGTCGATTTTATGTTCCAAATAACTTCTGTCGGGGACGAAAACATAAGTTGTTTGCCGTGCCAACGTGCTCCACGGTGGCACGAGCCATGTCACCCATCCCGCGCATGCTCGCCGCGCTGAACGATTATCCCAACTGTGACATATTTGCAGATAACTATGCTGAAGTCTTATCAGTATGTTTAAGATTCTGCGAGAAATAAGTTTGGACTGTATAAATAATATTGTGTAGCATGTGACATATGTAATTTTAATTGTTTTTTAATTTTTATTACTTATTTGACTAGTTATTGTTTTTTACTTTATAATGTATTTAATTTTTATGACTAATTAAATTATGAATTATGTATTTGTAATTTGTAGCGCTACTGTTTCTTCAATTATGTAATTGGTGTATCCGTGTAAATTGAAGTTAATAAATAAATAAATAAAATAAAATAAATAAATACCCAAGTATACCGCGGGCATCACATACCCAACTACACCGCGGGCATAACATACCCAAGTACACCGCGGGCATCACATACCCAACTACACCGCGGGCACCACATACCCAAGTATACCGCGGGCACAACATACCCAAGTACACCGCGGGCATCACATACCCAACTACACCGCGGGCACCACATACCAAAGTATACCGCGGGCATCACATACCCAACTACACCGCGGGCATTACATACCCAAGTACACCGCGGGCATCTCATACCCAACTACACCGCGGGCACCACATACCCAAGTATACCGCGGGCACCACATACCCAAGTACACCGCGGGCATCACATACCCTAGTATACCGCGGGCACCACATACCCAACTACACCGCGGGCACCACATACCCAAGTATACCGTGGGCATCACATACCCAACTACACCGCCGGCATTACATACCCAAGTACACCGCGGGCATCACATACCCAACTACACCGCGGGCACCACATACCCAAGTATACCGCGGGCACCACATACCCTAGTACATCGCGGGCACCACATACACAACTACACCGCGGGCACCACATACCCAAGTATACCAAGGGCACCACATACCCTAGTACACCGCGGGCACCACATACCCAAGTACACCGCGGGCACCACATACCCAACTACACCGCGGGCACCACATACCCTAGTACATCGCGGGCACCACATACCCAAGTACACCGCGGGCATCACATACCCAACTACACCGCGGGCACCACATACCCAAGTATACCGCGGGCATCACATACCCAACTACACCGCGGGCATTACATACCCAAGTACACCGCGGGCACCACATACCCTAGTACACCGCAAGCATCACAAACCCAAGTACACTGCGGGCACCACATACCCTAGTATACCGCGGGCACCACATACCCTAGTATACCGCGGGCATCACATACCCAACTACACCGCGGGCACCACATACCCAAGTATACCGCGGGCACCACATACCCTAGTACACCGCGGGCATCACATACCCTAGTACACCGCGGGCACCACATACCCAACTACACCGCGGGCACCACATACCCAACTACACCGCGGGCACCACATACCCTAGTACATCGCGGGCACCACATACCCAAGTACACCGCGGGCATCACATACCCAACTACACCGCGGGCACCACATACCCAAGTATACCGCGGGCATCACATACCCAACTACACCGCGGGCATTACATACCCAAGTACACCGCGGGCACCACATACCCTAGTACACCGCGGGCATCACAAACCCAAGTACACTGCGGGCACCACATACCCTAGTATACCGCGGGCACCACATACCCTAGTATACCGCGGGCATCACATACCCAACTACACCGCGGGCACCACATACCCAAGTATACCGCGGGCACCACATACCCTAGTACACCGCGGGCATCACATACCCTAGTACACCGCGGGCACCACATACCCAACTACACCGCGGGCACCACATACCCAAGTATACCAAGGGCACCACGTACCCTAGTACACCGCGGGCACCACATACCCAAGTATACCGCAGGCACCACATACCCTAGTACACCGCGGGCATCACATACCCTAGTACACCGCGGGCACTACATACCCTAGTACACCGCGGGCATCACATACCCAACTACACCGCGGGCACCACATACCCAAGTATACCGCGGGCACCACATACCCAAGTACACCGCGGGCATCACATACCCTAGTACACCGCGGGCACTACATACCCTAGTACACCGAGGGCACCACATACCCAACTACACCGCGAGCACCACATACCCTAGTACACCGCGGGCACCACATACCCAACTACACCGCGGGCACTACATACCCTAGTACACCGCGGGCACAACATACCCAACTACACCGCGGGCACCACATACCCTAGTACATCGCGGGCACCACATACCCAACTACACCGCGGGCACCACATACCCAAGTATACCAAGGGCACCACATACCCTAGTACACCGCGGGCACCACATACCCAAGTACACCGCGGGCACCACATACCCAACTACACCGCGGGCACCACATACCCTAGTACATCGCGGGCACCACATACCCAAGTACACCGCGGGCATCACATACCCAACTACACCGCGGGCACCACATACCCAAGTATACCGCGGGCATCACATACCCAACTACACCGCGGGCATTACATACCCAAGTACACCGCGGGCACCACATACCCTAGTACACCGCAGGCATCACAAACCCAAGTACACTGCGGGCACCACATACCCTAGTATACCGCGGGCACCACATACCCTAGTATACCGCGGGCATCACATACCCAACTACACCGCGGGCACCACATACCCAAGTATACCGCGGGCACCACATACCCTAGTACACCGCGGGCATCACATACCCTAGTACACCGCGGGCACCACATACCCAACTACACCGCGGGCACCACATACCCAAGTATACCAAGGGCACCACGTACCCTAGTACACCGCGGGCACCACATACCCTAGTACACCGCGAGCACTTCATACCCTAGTACACCGCGGGCACCACATACCCAACTACACCGCGGGCACCACATACCCAAGTACACCGCGGGCATCACATACCCAACTACACCGCCGGCAACACATACCCAAGTACACCGCGGGCATCACATACCCTAGTATACCGCGGGCACCACATACCCAAGTACACCGCGGGCATCACATACCCTAGTACACCGCGGGCACTACATACCCTAGTACACCGCGGGCATCACATACCCAACTACACCGCGGGCACCACATACCCAAGTATACCGCGGGCACCACATACCCAAGTACACCGCGGGCATCACATACCCTAGTACACCGCGGGCACTACATACCCTAGTACACCGCGGGCACCACATACCCAACTACACCGCGAGCACCACATACCCTAGTACACCGCGGGCACCACATACCCAACTACACCGCGGGCACCACATACCCAAGTACACCGCGGGCATCACATACCCAACTACACCGCGGGCATCACATACCCAACTACATCGCGGTCATCACATACCTAACTACACCGCGGGCACCACATACCCAAGTATACCGCGGGCACCACATACCCTAGTACACCGCGGGCACTACATACCCTAGTACACCGCGGGCACAACATACCCAACTACACCGCGGGCACCACATACCCTAGTACATCGCGGGCACCACATACCCAACTACACCGCGGGCACCACATACCCAAGTATACCAAGGGCACCACATACCCTAGTACACCGCGGGCACCACATACCCAAGTACACCGCGGGCACCACATACCCAACTACACCGCGGGCACCACATACCCTAGTACATCGCGGGCACCACATACCCAAGTACACCGCGGGCATCACATACCCAACTACACCGCGGGCACCACATACCCAAGTATACCGCGGGCATCACATACCCAACTACACCGCGGGCATTACATACCCAAGTACACCGCGGGCACCACATACCCTAGTACACCGCAGGCATCACAAACCCAAGTACACTGCGGGCACCACATACCCTAGTATACCGCGGGCACCACATACCCTAGTATACCGCGGGCATCACATACCCAACTACACCGCGGGCACCACATACCCAAGTATACCGCGGGCACCACATACCCTAGTACACCGCGGGCATCACATACCCTAGTACACCGCGAGCACTTCATACCCTAGTACACCGCGGGCACCACATACCCAACTACACCGCGGGCATCACATACCCAACTACACCGCCGGCATTACATACCCAAGTACACCGCGGGCATCACATACCCAACTACACCGCGGGCACCACATACCCAAGTATACCAAGGGCACCACATACCCTAGTACACCGCGGGCACCACATACCCAAGTACACCGCGGGCATCACATACCCAACTACACCGCCGGCATTACATACCCAAGTACACCGCGGGCATCACATACCCTAGTATACCGCGGGCACCACATACCCAAGTACACCGCGGGCATCACATACCCTAGTACACCGCGGGCACCACATACCCTAGTACACCGCGGGCATCACATACCCAACTACACCGCGGGCACCACATACCCAAGTATAACGCGGGCACCACATACCCAAGTACATCGCGGGCACCACATACCCAAGTACACCGCGGGCATCACATACCCAACTACACCGCGGGCACCACATACCCAAGTATACCGCGGGCATCACATACCCAACTACACCGCGGGCATTACATACCCAAGTACACCGCGGGCACCACATACCCTAGTACACCGCAGGCATCACAAACCCAAGTACACTGCGGGCACCACATACCCTAGTATACCGCGGGCACCACATACCCTAGTATACCGCGGGCATCACATACCCAACTACACCGCGGGCACCACATACCCAAGTATACCGCGGGCACCACATACCCTAGTACACCGCGGGCATCACATACCCTAGTACACCGCGGGCACCACATACCCAACTACACCGCGGGCACCACATACCCAAGTATACCAAGGGCACCACATACCCTAGTACACCGCGGGCACCACATACCCTAGTACACCGCGAGCACTTCATACCCTAGTACACCGCGGGCACCACATACCCAACTACACCGCGGGCACCACATACCCAAGTACACCGCGGGCATCACATACCCAACTACATCGCGGTCATCACATACCTAACTACACCGCGGGCACCACATACCCAAGTATACCGCGGGCACCACATACCCTAGTACACCGCGGGCACTACATACCCTAGTACACCGCGGGCACAACATACCCAACTACACCGCGGGCACCACATACCTTAGTACATCGCGGGCACCACATACCCAACTACACCGCGGGCACCACATACCCAAGTATACCAAGGGCACCACATACCCTTGTACACCGCGGGCATCACATACCCAACTACACCGCGGGCATCACATACCCAACTACATCGCGGTCATCACATACCTAACTACACCGCGGGCACCACATACCCAAGTATACCGCGGGCACCACATACCCTAGTACACCGCGGGCACTACATACCCTAGTACACCGCGGGCACAACATACCCAACTACACCGCGGGCACCACATACCCTAGTACACCGCGGGCACCACATACCCAACTACACCGCGGGCACCACATACCCAAGTATACCAAGGGCACCACATACCCTTGTACACCGCGGGCACCACATACCCAAGTACACCGCGGGCACCACATACCCAACTACACCGCGGGCACCACATACCCTAGTACATCGCGGGCACCACATACCCAAGTACACCGCGGGCATCACATACCCAACTACACCGCGGGCACCACATACCCAACTACACCGCGGGCACCACATACCCAAGTATAACGCGGGCACCACATACCCAAGTACACCGCGGGCACCACATACCCAAGTACACCGCGGGCATCACATACCCAACTACACCGCGGGCACCACATACCCAAGTATACCGCGGGCATCACATACCCAACTACACCGCGGGCATTACATACCCAAGTACACCGCGGGCACCACATACCCTAGTACACCGCAGGCATCACAAACCCAAGTACACTGCGGGCACCACATACCCTAGTATACCGCGGGCACCACATACCCTAGTATACCGCGGGCATCACATACCCAACTACACCGCGGGCACCACATACCCAAGTATACCGCGGGCACCACATACCCTAGTACACCGCGGGCATCACATACCCTAGTACACCGCGGGCACCACATACCCAACTACACCGCGGGCACCACATACCCAAGTATACCAAGGGCACCACGTACCCTAGTACACCGCGGGCACCACATACCCTAGTACACCGCGAGCACTTCATACCCTAGTACACCGCGGGCACCACATACCCAACTACACCGCGGGCACCACATACCCAACTACACCGCGGGCATCACATACCCAACTACATCGCGGTCATCACATACCTAACTACACCGCGGGCACCACATACCCAAGTATACCGCGGGCACCACATACCCTAGTACACCGCGGGCACTACATACCCTAGTACACCGCGGGCACAACATACCCAACTACACCGCGGGCACCACATACCCTAGTACATCGCGGGCACCACATACCCAACTACACCGCGGGCACCACATACCCAAGTATACCAAGGGCACCACATACCCTTGTACACCGCGGGCATCACATACCCAAGTACACCGCGGGCATCACATACCCAACTACACCGCGGGCACCACATACCCAAGTATACCGCGGGCATCACATACCCAACTACACCGCGGGCATTACATACCCAAGTACACCGCGGGCACCACATACCCTAGTACACCGCAGGCATCACAAACCCAAGTACACTGCGGGCACCACATACCCTAGTATACCGCGGGCACCACATACCCTAGTATACCGCGGGCATCACATACCCAACTACACCGCGGGCACCACATACCCAAGTATACCGCGGGCACCACATACCCTAGTACACCGCGGGCACCACATACCCTAGTACACCGCGAGCACAACATACCCTAGTACACCGCGGGCACCACATACCCAACTACACCGCGGGCACCACATACCCAAGTACACCGCGGGCATCACATACCCAACTACACCGCCGGCATCACATACCCAAGTACACCGCGGGCATCACATACCCAACTACACCGCGGGCACCACATACCCAAGTATACCAAGGGCACCACATACCCTAGTACACCGCGGGCACCACATACCCAAGTACACCGCGGGCACCACATACCCAACTACACCGCGGGCACCACATACCCAAGTACATCGCGGGCACCACATACCCAAGTACACCGCGGGCATCACATACCCAACTACACCGCGGGCACCACATACCCAAGTATACCGCGGGCACCACATACCCAAGTACACCGCGGGCATCACATACCCTAGTACACCGCGGGCACCACA
The DNA here is from genome assembly GCA_932527185.1 of Ecliptopera silaceata. Taxonomy (NCBI): domain Eukaryota; kingdom Metazoa; phylum Arthropoda; class Insecta; order Lepidoptera; family Geometridae; genus Ecliptopera; species Ecliptopera silaceata. Next base: position 10,466,509 of record OW052196.1, on the reverse strand, counting down.
TACCCAAGTACACCGCGGGCACCACATACCCAAGTATACCGCGGGCATCACATACCCAACTACACCGCGGGCATTACATACCTAAGTACACCGCGGGCATCACATACCCAACTACACCGCGGGCACCACATACCCAAGTATACCGCGGGCACCACATACCCAAGTACACCGCGAGCATCACATACCCTAGTACACCGCGGGCACTACATACCCTAGTACACCGCGGGCATCACATACCCAACTACACCGCGGGCACCACATACCCAAGTATACCGCGGGCATCACATACCCAACTACACCGCCGGCATTACATACCCAAGTACACCGCGGGCATCACATACCCAACTACACCGCGGGCACCACATACCCAAGTATACCGCGGGCACCACATACCCAAGTACACCGCGGGCATCACATACCCTAGTACACCGCGGGCACTACATACCCTAGTACACCGCGGGCATCACATACCCAACTACACCGCGGGCACCACAAACCCAAGTATACCGCGGGCACCACATACCCAAGTACACCGCGGGCATCACATACCCTAGTACACCGCGGGCACTACATACCCTAGTACACCGCGGGCACCACATACCCAACTACACCGCGAGCACCACATACCCTAGTACACCGCGGGCACCACATACCCAACTACACCGCGGGCACCACATACCCAAGTACACCGCGGGCATCACATACCCAACTACACCGCGGGCATCACATACCCAATTACATCGCGGTCATCACATACCAAACTACACCGCGGGCACCACATACCCAAGTATACCGCGGGCACCACATACCCTAGTACACCGCGGGCACTACATACCCTAGTACACCGCGGTTACAACATACCCAACTACACCGCGGGCACCACATACCCTAGTACATCGCGGGCACCACATACCCAACTACACCGCAGGCACCACATACCCAAGTATACCGAGTTCACCACATACCCTAGTACACCGCGGGCACCACATACCCAAGTACACCGCGGGCACCACATACCCAACTACACCGCGGGCACCACATACCCTAGTACACCGCGGGCACCACATACCCAAGTACACCGCGGGCATCACATACCCAACTACACCGCGGGTACCACATACCCAAGTATACCGCGGGCACCACATACCCAAGTACACCGCGGGCACCACATACCCAAGTATACCGCGGGCACCACATACCCTAGTACACCGCGGGCATCACATACCCTAGTACACCGCGGGCACCACATACCCAACTACACCGCGGGCACCACATACCCAAGTATACCAAGGGCACCACGTACCCTAGTACACCGCGGGCACCACATACCCTAGTACACCGCGAGCACTTCATACCCTAGTACACCGCGGGCACCACATACCCAACTACACCGCGGGCACCACATACCCAAGTACACCGCGGGCATCACATACCCAACTACACCGCCGGCATTACATACCCAAGTACACCGCGGGCATCACATACCCTAGTATACCGCGGGCACCACATACCCAAGTACACCGCGGGCATCACATACCCTAGTACACCGCGGGCACTACATACCCTAGTACACCGCGGGCATCACATACCCAACTACACCGCGGGCACCACATACCCAAGTATACCGCGGGCACCACATACCCAAGTACACCGCGGGCATCACATACCCTAGTACACCGCGGGCACTACATACCCTAGTACACCGCGGGCACCACATACCCAACTACACCGCGAGCACCACATACCCTAGTACACCGCGGGCACCACATACCCAACTACACCGCGGGCACCACATACCCAAGCATACCGCGGGCACCACATACCCTAGTGCACCACGGGCACCACATACCCAAGTATACCGCGGGCACCACATACCCAAGTATACCGCGGGCACCACATACCCTAGTACACCGCGGGCATCACATACCCTAGTACACCGCGGGCACCACATACCCAACTACACCGCGGGCACCACATACCCAAGTATACCAAGGGCACCACGTACCCTAGTACACCGCGGGCACCACATACCCTAGTACACCGCGAGCACTTCATACCCTAGTACACCGCGGGCACCACATACCCAACTACACCGCGGGCACCACATACCCAAGTACACCGCGGGCATCACATACCCAACTACACCGCCGGCATTACATACCCAAGTACACCGCGGGCATCACATACCCTAGTATACCGCGGGCACCACATACCCAAGTACACCGCGGGCATCACATACCCTAGTACACCGCGGGCACTACATACCCTAGTACACCGCGGGCATCACATACCCAACTACACCGCGGGCACCACATACCCAAGTATACCGCGGGCACCACATACCCAAGTACACCGCGGGCATCACATACCCTAGTACACCGCGGGCACTACATACCCTAGTACACCGCGGGCACCACATACCCAACTACACCGCGAGCACCACATACCCTAGTACACCGCGGGCACCACATACCCAACTACACCGCGGGCACCACATACCCAAGCATACCGCGGGCACCACATACCCTAGTGCACCACGGGCACCACATACCCAAGTATACCGCGGGCACCACATACCCTAGTACACCGCGGGCACCACATACCCAACTACACCGCGGGCACCACATACCCAACTACACCGCGGGCACCACATACCCAAGTAAACCGCGGGCACCACATACCCTAGTACACCGCGGGCACCACATACCCTAGTACACCGCGGGGTCCCAAGTACACCGCGGGCAGCTAGCTACGTCATGTCATGTTAAACAGTGTCGAGTTTCTAACATTATTGCTGGAATGTGCCATTATGTCTATGTATGGATTCACATATAAATGGGTATGTGGTGCCCGCGGTGTAGTTGGGTATGTGGTGCCCGCGGTGTACTAGGGTATGTGGTGCCCGCGGTGTACTAGGGTATGTGGTGCCCGCGGTATACTTGGGTATGTGATGCCCGCGGTGTAGTTAGGTATGTGATGCCCGCGGTGTACTAGGGTATGTGGTGCCCGCGGTGTACTAGGGTATGTGGTGCCCGCGGTGTAGTTGGGTATGTGATGCCCGCGGTGTACTGGGGTATGTGGTGCCCGCGGTGTACTAGGGTATGTGGTACCCGCGGTATACTTGGGTATGTGGTGCCCGCGGTGTAGTTGGGTATGTGATGCCCGAGGTGTACTTAGGTATGTAGTGCCCGCGGTGTACTAGGGTATGTGATGCCCGCGGTGTACTTGGGTATGTGGTGCCCGCGGTGTAATAGGATATGTGGTGCCCGCGGTGTACTAGGGTATGTGGTGCCCGCGGTGTAGTTGGGTATGTGATGCCCGCGGTGTACTTGGGTATGTGGTGCCCGCGGTGTACTAGGGTTTGTGGTGCCCGCGGTGTAGTTGGGTATGTGATGCCCGCGGTATACTTGGGTATGTGGTGCCCGCGGTGTAGTTGGGTATGTGGTGCCCGCGGTATACTAGGGTATGTGGTGCCCGCGGTGTACTAGGGTATGTGATGCCCGCGGAGTACTTGGGTATGTGGTGCCCGCGGTGTAATAGGGTATGTGGTGCCCGCAATATACTTGGGTTTGTGGTGCCCGCGGTGTAGTTGGGTATGTGATGCCCGCGGTGTACTAGGGTATGTGGTGCCCGCGGTGTAGTTGGGTATGTGATGCCCGCGGTATACTTGGGTATGTGGTGCCCGCGGTGTAGTTGGGTATGTGATGCCCGCGGTATACTTGGGTATGTGGTGCCCGCGGTGTAGTTGGGTATGTGGTGCCCGCGGTATACTAGGGTATGTGGTGCCCGCGGTGTACTAGGGTATGTGGTGCCCGCGGTGTAGTTGGGTATGTGATGCCCGAGGTGTACTAGGGTATGTGGTGCCCGCAATATACTTGGGATTGTGGTGCCCGCGGTGTACTAGGGTATGTGATGCCCGAGGTGTACTTGGGTATGTGGTGCCCGCGGTGTACTAGGGTATGTGGTGCCCGCGGTATACTTGGGTATGTGGTGCCCGCGGTGTACTAGGGTATGTGGTGCCAGCGGTATACTTGGGTATGTGGTGCCCACGGTGTAGTTCGGTAAGTGGTGCCCGCGGTGTACTAGGGTATGTGGTGCCCGCGGTGTACTAGGGTATGTGGTGCCCGCGGTGTACTAGGGTATGTGGTGCCCGCGGTATACTTGGGTTTGTGGTGCCTGCGGTGTAGTTGGGTATGTGGTGCCCTCGGTAAACTACGGTATGTGGTGCCCGCGGTATACTAGGGTATGTGGTGCCCGCGGTGTACTAGGGTATGTGGTGCCCACGGTATACTTGGGTTTGTGGTGCCCGCGGTGTAGTAGGGTATGTGGCGCCCTCGGTAAACTAGAGTATGTGGTGCCCGCGGTATACTAGGGTATGTGGTGCCCGCGGTGTACTAGGGAATGTGGTGCCCGCGGTGTACTAGGGTATGAGGTGCCCGCGGTATACTTGGGTATGTGGTGCCCGCGGTGTACTAGGGTATGTGATGCCCGAGGTGTACTTGGGAATGTGGTGCCCGCGGTGTACTAGGGTATGTGATGCCCGAGGTGTACTTGGGTATGTGGTGCCCGCGGTGTACTAGGGTATGTGGTGCCCGCAGTGTACTAGGGTATGTGGTGCCCGCGATGTAGTTGGGTATGTGATGCCCGCGGTATACTAGGGTATGTGGTGCCCGCGGTGTACTAGGGTATATGATGCCCGCGGTGTACTTGGGACTTGGGTATGTGGTGCCCGCGGTGTAGTTGGGTATGTGATGCCCGCGGTGTACTAGGGTATGAGGTGCCCGCGGTATACTTGGTATGTGGTGCCCGCGGTGTTGTTGGGTATGTGGTGCCCGCGGTGTACTAGGGTATGTGGTGCCCGCAATATACTTGGGTTTGTGGTGCCCGCGGTGTAGTTGGGTATGTAGTGCCCGCGGTGTAGTTGGGTATGTGGTGCCCGCGGTGTAGTTGGGTATGTGATGCCCGCGGTATACTTGGGTATGTGGTGCCCGCGGTGTACTAGGGTATGTGGTGCCCGCGGTATACTTGGGTATGTGGTGCCCACGGTGTAGTTCGGTAAGTGGTGCCCGCGGTGTACTAGGGTATGTGGTGCCCGCGGTGTACTAGGGTATGTGGTGCCCGCGGTGTACTAGGGTATGTGGTGCCCTCGGTAAACTAGGGTATGTGGTGCCCGCGGTATACTAGGGTATGTGGTGCCCGCGGTGTACTAGGGTATGTGGTGCCCGCGGTATACTTGGGTATGTGGTGCCCGCGGTGTAGTTGGGTATGTGGTGCCCTCGGTAAACTAGAGTATGATGTGCCCGCGGCGTACTAGGGTATGAGGTGCCCGCGGTATACTTGGGTATGTGGTGCCCGCGGTGTAGTTGGGTATGTGATGCCCGAGGTGTACTTGGGTATGTAGTGCCCGCGGTGTACTAGGGTATGTGATGCCCGCGGTGTACTTGGGACTTGGGTATGTGGTTCCCGCGGTGTAGTTGGATATGTAATGCCCGCGGTTTACTAGGGTATGTGGTGCCCGCGGTGTAATAGGGTACGTGGTGCCCGCGGTGTACTAGGGTATGTGGTGCCCGCGGTGTAGTTGGGTATGTGATGCCCGCGGTGTACTGGGGTATGTGGTGCCCGCGGTGTACTAGGGTATGTGGTGCCCGCGGTGTAGTTGGGTATGTGATGCCCGCGGTATACTTGGGTATGTGGTGCCCGCGGTGTAGTTGGGTATGTGGTGCCCGCGGTATACTAGGGTATTTGGTGCCCGCGGTGTACTAGGGTATGTGGTGCCCGCGGTGTAGTTGGGTATGTGATGCCCGAGGTGTACTTGGGTATGTAGTGCCCGCGGTGTACTAGGGTATGTGATGCTTGCGGTGTACTTGGGTATGTGGTGCCCGCGGTGTAATAGGGTATGTGGTGCCCGCATTGTACTAGGGTATGTAGTGCCCGCGGTGTAGTTGGGTATGTGATGCCCGCGGTGTACTCGGGTATGTGGTGCCCGCGGTGTACTAGGGTATGTGATGCCCGAGAAGTACTTGGGTATGTGGTACCCGCGGTGTACTAGGGTATGCGGTGCCCGCAGTGTACTAGGGTATGTGGTGCCCGCGGTGTAGTTGGGTATGTGATGCCCGCGGTATACTTGGGTATGTGGTGCCCGCGGTTTAGTTGGGTATGTGGTGCCCGCGGTATACTAGGGTATGTGGTGCCCGCGGTATACTAGGGTATGTGGTGCCCGCGGTGTACTAGGGTATGTGATGCCCGCGGTGTACTAGGGTATGTGGTGCCCGCGGTGTACTAAGGTATGTGGTGCCCGCGGTGTAGTTGGGTATGTGATGCCCGCGGTGTAGTAAGGTATGTGATGCCCGCGGTGTACTAGGGTATGTGGTGCCCGTGGTGTAATAGGGTATGTGGTGCCCGCATTGTACTAGGGTATGTGGTGCCCGCGGTGTAGTTGGGTATGTGATGCCCGCGGTGTACTGGGGTATGTGGTGCCCGCGGTGTACTAGGGTATGTGGTGCCCGCGGTGTAGTTGGGTATGTGATGCCCGCGGTATTCTAGGGTATGTGGTGCCCGCGGTGTAGTTGGGTATGTGGTGCCCGCGGTGTACTAGGGTATGTGATGCTTGCGGTGTACTCGGGTATGTGGTGCCCGCGGTGTACTAGGGTATGTGATGCCCGCGGTATACTTGGGTATGTGGTGCCCGCGGTTTAGTTGGGTATGTGGTGCCCGCGGTATACTAGGGTATGTGGTGCCCGCGGTATACTAGGGTATGTGGTGCCCGCGGTGTACTAGGGTATGTGATGCCCGCGGTGTACTAGGGTATGTGGTGCCCGCGGTGTACTAAGGTATGTGGCGCCCGCGGTGTAGTTGGGTATGTGATGCCCGCGGTGTAGTAAGGTATGTGATGCCCGCGGTGTACTAGGGTATGTGGTGCCCGTGGTGTAATAGGGTATGTGGTGCCCGCATTGTACTAGGGTATGTGGTGCCCGCGGTGTAGTTGGGTATGTGATGCCCGCGGTGTACTGGGGTATGTGGTGCCCGCGGTATACTAGGGTATGTGGTGCCCGCGGTGTAGTTGGGTATGTGATGCCCGCGGTATTCTAGGGTATGTGGTGCCCGCGGTGTAGTTGGGTATGTGGTGCCCGCGGTATACTAGGGTATGTGGTGCCTGCGGTGTACTAGGGTATATGATGCCCGCGGTGTACTTGGGACTTGGGTATGTGGTGCCCGCGGTTTACTAGGGTATGAGGTGCCCGCGGTATACTTGGTATGTGGTGCCCGCGGTGTTGTTGGGTATGTGGTGCCCGCGGTGTACTAGGGTATGTGGTGCCCGCAATATACTTAGGTATGTGGTGCCTATGTGGTGCCCGCGGTGTACTAGGGTATGTGGTGCCCGCGGTGTAGTTGGGTATGTGGTGCCCGTGGTGCACTAGGGTATGTGGTGCCCGCGGTGTAGTTGGGTATGTGGTGCCCGCGGTGTAGTTGGGTATGTGGTGCCCGCGGTGTACTAGGGTATATGATGCCCGCGGTGTAGTTGGGTATGTGATGCCCGCGGTATACTTGGGAGGGTATGTGGTGCCCGCGGTGTACGAGGGTATGTGATGCCCGAGGTGTACTGGGGTATGTGGTGCCCGCGGTGTACTTGGGTATGTGGTGCCCGCGGTGTACTTTGTAATGCCCGCGGTGTACTAGGGTATGTGGTGCCCGCGGTGTAGTTGGGTATGTGATGCCCGCGGTGTACTAGGGTATGAGGTGCCCGCGGTGTAGTTGGGTATGTGGTGCCCACACCGCGGGCATCACATACCCCTAGTACACCGCGGGCATCACATACCCAACTACACCGCGGGCACCACATACCCAAGTATACCGCGGGCACCACATACCCTAGTACACCGCGGGCACCACACACCCAACTACACCGCGGGCACCACATACCCTAGAACACCTCGGGCATATACCCAAGTATACCGCGGGCACCACATACCCAAGTACACCGCGGGCATCACATACCCAACTACACCGCGGGCACCACATACCCCAGTATACCGCGGGCACCACATACCCTAGTACACTGTTGGGTATGTGGTGCCCGCGGTGTACTAGGGTATGTGGTGCCCGCGGTATACTAGGGTATGTGGTGCCCGCGGTGTAGTTGGGTATGTGGTGCCCGCGGTATACTTGGGTATGTGGTGCCCGCAGTGTAGTTGGGTATGTGGTGCCCGCGGTGTAGTTGGGTATGTGGTGCCCGCAGTGTAGTTGGGTATGTGATGCCCGCGGTATACTTGGGTATGTGGTGCCCGCGGTGTAGTTAGGTATGTGATGCCCGCGGTGTACTAGGGTATGTGATGCCCGCGGTGTACTAGGGTATGAGGTGCCCGCGGTATACTAGGGTATGTGGTGCCCGCGGTGTAGTTGGGTATGTGGTGCCCGCGGTATACTAGGGTATGTGATGCCCGTGGTGTACTAGGGTATGTGGTGCCCGCGGTGTAGTTGGGTATGTGATGCCCGCGGTATACTTGGGTATGTGGTGCCCGCGGTTTAGTTGGGTATGTGGTGCCCGCGGTATACTAGGGTATGTGGTGCCCGCGGTGTACTAGGGTATGTGGTGCCCGCGGTGTACTAGGGTATGTGATGCCCGCGGTGTACTTGGGTATGTGGTGCCCGCGGTGTAGTTGGGTATGTGATGCCCGCGGCGTACTAGGGTATGTGGTACCCGCGGTGTACATGGGTATGTGGTGCCCGCGGTGTAGTTGGGTATGTGGTGCCCGCAGTGTAGTTGGGTATGTGGTGCCCACGGTGTAGTTGGGTATGTGATGCCCGAGGTGTACGGGTATACCACATACCCTAGTACACCGCGGGCACCACATACCCTAGTACACCGCGGGCATCACATACCTAACTACACCGCGGGCATCACATACCTAACTACACCGCGGGCACCACATACCCAACTACACTGCGGGCACCACATACCCATGTACATCGCGGGCACCACACACCCAACTACACCGCGGGCACCACATACCCTAGTACACAGCGGGCACCACCACATACCCAAGTATACCGCGGGCATCACATACCCAACTACACCGCGGGCACCACATACCCTAGTGCACCACGGGCACCACATACCCAACTACACCGCGGGCATCACATACCCAACTACACCGCGGGCACCACATACCCTAGTACACCGCGGGCACCACATACCCTAGTACACCGCGGGCACCACATACCCTAGTACACCGCGGGCATCACATACCCAACTACACCGCGGTCATCACATACCCAACTACACCGCGGGCACCACATACCCAAGTATACCGCGGGCACCACATACCCTAGTATACCGCGGGCACCACATACCCTCGTACACCGCGGGCACCACATACCCTAGTACACCGCGGGCATCACATACCCTAGTACACCGCGGGCTCCACATACCCTAGTATACCGCGGGCATCACATACCCTAGTATACCGCGGGCACCACATACCCAACTACACCGCGGGCACCACATACCCTAGTACACCGCGGGCACCACATACCCTAGTACACCGTGGGCACCACATACCCAAGTACACCACGGGCACCACATACCCAACTACACCGCGGGCATCACATACCCTAGTACACCGCGGGCATCACGTACCCCATTACACCGCGGGCACCACATACCCTAGTACACCGCGGGCACCACATACCCAACTACACCGCGGGCACCACATACCCTAGTACACCGCGGGCACCACATACCCTAGTACACCGCGGGCATCACATACCCTCGTACACCGCGGGCACCACATACCCAACTACACCGCGGGCACCACATACCCTAGTACACCGCGGGCACCACATACCCTAGTACACCGCGGGCACCACATACCCCAGTATACCGCGGGCATCACATACCCCAGTCCACATACCCAACTACACCGCGGGCACCACATACCCTAGTACACCGCGGGCACCACATACCCTAGTACACCGCGGGCACCACATACCCTAGTACACCGCGGGCACCACATACCCAACTACACCGCGGGCACCACATACCCAAGTATACCGCGGGCATCACATACCCAAGTACACCTCGGGCATCACATACCCAACTACACCGTGGGCACCACATACCCTAGTACACCGCGGGCACCACATACCCATGTACATCGCGGGCATCACATACCCAACTACACCGCGGGCACCACATACCCTAGTACACCGCGGGCACCACATACCCAACTACACCGCGGGCATCACATACCCTAGTACACCGCGGGCACCACATACCCTAGTACACCGCGGGCACCACATACCCTATTACACCGCGGGCATCACGTACCCAACTACACCGCGGGCACCACATACCCTAGTACACCGCGGGCACCACATACACTAGTACACCGTGGGCACCACATACCCAACTACACCGCGGGCACCACATACCCAAGTATACCGCGGGCACCACATACCCAAGTCCCAAGTACACCGCGGGCATCATATACCCTAGTACACCGCGGGCACCACATACCCAACTACACCGCGGGCACCACATACCCATGTACACCGCGGGCACCACATACCCAACTACACTGCGGGCACCACATACCCAACTACACCGCGGGCACCACATACCCATGTACACTGCGGGCACCACATACCCTAGTGTGCCCGCGGCGTACTAGGGTATGAGGTGCCCGCGGTGTAGTTGGGTATGTGGTGCCCGCGGTGTAGTTGGGTATGTGGCGCCCGCTGTGTACTAGGGTATGTGGTGCCCGCGGTGTAGTTGGGAATGTGATGCCCGCGGTATACTTTGTGGTGCCCGCGGTGTAGTTGGGTATGTGATGCCCGCGGTGTACTTGGGCACCACATACCCAAGTACACCGCGGGCATCACATACCCTAGTATGTGAGCCCGCGGTGTAATTGGGTATGTGGTGCCCGCGGTGTACTTGGGTATGTGATGACCGCGGTGTAGTTGGGTATGTGATGCCCGCGTGGTGTAGTTGGGTATGTGATGCCCGCGGTGTACTAGGGTATGTGGTGCCCGGGGTGTAGTTGGGTATGTGATGCCCGCGGTGTACTAGGGTATGTGGTGCCCGCGGTATACTTGGGTGTGTGGTGCCCGCGGTGTACTAGGGTATGTGGTGCCCGCGGTATACTTGGGTATATGATGCCCGCGGTGTACTTGGGTATGTGATGCCCGCGGTGTACTAGGGTATGTGGTGCCCGTGTGGTGTAGTTGGGTATGTGGTGCCCGCGGTATACTTGAGTATGTGGTGCCCGCGGTGTAGTTAGGTATGTGATGACCGCGGTGTAGTTGGGTATGTGGTGCCCGCGGTGTAGTTGGGTATGTGATGCCCGCGGTGTAATTGGGTACGTGGTGCCCGCGGTATACTTGGGTATGTGATGCCCGCGGTGTACTTGGGTATGTGATGCCCGCGGTGTACTAGGGTATGTGATGCCCGCGGTGTACTAGGGTATGTGGTGCCCGCGGTGTACTAGGGTATGTGGTGCCCGCGGTGTACTAGGGTATGTGGTGCCCGCGGTGTACTAGGGTATGTGATGCCCGCGGTGTACTTGGGTATGTGGTGCCCGCGGTATACTTGGGTATGTGGTGCCCGCGGTGTAGTTGGGTATGTGGTGCCCTTGGTTTACTAGGGTATGTGGTGCCCGCGGTGTACTAGGGTATGTGGTGCCCGCGGTGTAGTTGGGTATGTGGTGCCCGCGATGTACATGGGTATGTGGTGCCCGCAGTGTAGTTGGGTATGTGGTGCCCGCGGTGTACTAGGGTATGTGGTGCCCGCGGTGTAGTTGGGTATGTGGTGCCCACGGTGTACTAGGGTATGTGATGCCCGCGGTGTAGCCCGCGGTTTACCCAAGTACATAGGGTATGCGGTGCCCGCGGTGTAGTTAGGTATGTAGTGCCCGCGGTGTACTTGGGTATGTTGTGCCCGCGGTGTACTAGGGTATGTGGTGCCCGCGGTATACTAGGGTATGTGGTGCCCGCGGTAAACTAGAGTATGTGGTGCCAGCGGTGTACTAGGGTATGTGGTGCCCGCTGTGTACTAGGGTATGTGGTGCCCGCGGTGTAGTTGGGTATGTGGTGCCCGTGGTGCACTAGGGTATGTGGTGCCCGCGGTGTAGTTGGGTATGTGATGCCCGCGGTGTACTAGGGTATGTGGTGCCCGCGGTGTAGTTGGGCATCACATACCCAACTACACCGCGGGCACCACATACCCAACTACACCGCGGGCACCACATACCCTAGTACACCGCGGGCACCACATACCCAACTACACTGCGGGCACCACATACCCAACTACACCGCGGGCACCACATACCCAAGTACACCGCGGGCATCACATACCCAAGTGCCCGCGGGCACCACATACCCTAGTACACCGCGGGCACCACATACCCAACCCAACTACACCGCGGGCACCACATACCCTAGTGCACCACGGGCATCACATACCCAACTACACCGCGGGCACCACATACCCTAGTACACCGCGAGCACCACAAACCCTAGTACACCGCGGGCACCACATATCCTATTACACCGCGGGCACCTACACCGCGGGCACCACATACCCAACTACACTGCGGGCACCACATACCCAAGTATACCGCGGGCACCACATACCCAACTACACCGCGGGCACCACATACCCTACTACACCGCGGGCACCACATACCCTAGTACACCGCGGGCACCACATACCCAACAGTGTACTAGGGTATGTGGTGCCCGCGGTATACTGGGGTATGTGGTGCCCGCGGTGTAGTTGGGTATGTGGTGCCCGCGGTGTAGTTGGGTATGTGGTGCCCGCGGTGTAGTTGGGTATGTAGTGCCCGTGGTGTACTAGGGTATGTGGTGCCCGCGGTGTAGTTGGGTATGTGATGCCCGCAGTGTAGTTGGGTATGTGGTGCCCACGGTGTACGAGGGTATGTGGTGGTGTCCACCACATACCCAACTACAACACGGGCACCACATACCCTAGTACACCTCTGGCACCACATACCCTAATGCCCGCGGTGTAGTTGGGTATGTTGTGCCCGCGGTGTACTAGGGTATGTGGTGCCCGCGGTGTAGTTGGGTATGTGATGCCCGCGGTGAAGTTGGGTATGTGGTGCCTAGTACACCGCGGGCACCACATACCCTAGTACACAGCGGGCACCACATATCCTCGTACACCGCGGGCACCACATACGCGATGTAGTGCCCACGGTGTAGTTGGGTATGTGGTGCCCGCGGTATACTAGGGTATGTGGTGCCCGTGGCACCACATACCATAGTACACCGCGGGCATCACATACCCTGGTACACCGCGGGCACCACATACCCTAGTGCACCACGGGACACCGCGGGCATTACATACCCTAGTACACCACGGGCACCACATACCCAACTACACCGCGGGCACCACATACCCAAGTACACCGCGGGGTAGTTGGGTATGTGATGCCCGCGGTATAGTTGGGTATGTGATGCCCGCGGTGTACTAGGGTATGTGGTGCCCGCGGTGTACTTGGGTATGTGGTGCCCGTGGTGCACTAGGGTATGTGTATACCGCGGGCACCACATACCCTAGTACATACGGGCACCACATACCCAACTACACCGCGGGCATCACATACCCTATGTACTTGGGTATGTGATGCCACCGGTGTACTAGGGTATGTGGTGCCCGCGGTGTACTTGGGTATGTGGTGCCACATACCCCAGTATACCGCGGGCATTACATACCCTAGTACATAGGGTATGTGGTGCCCGTGGTGCACTAGGGTATGTGGTGCCCGCGGTATACTTGGGTATGTGATGCCCGCAGTGAAGTTGGGTATGTGATGCCCGCGGTATACTAGGGTATGTGGTGCCCGTGGTATACTTGGGTATGTGGTGCCCGCGGTATACTAGGGTATGTGGTGCCCGCGGTGTATTAGGGTATGTGGTGCCCGCGTTGTACCAGGGTATGTGGTGCCCGTATGTGATGCCCGCGGTGTACTAGGGTATGTGGTGCCCGCGGTGTACTAGGGTATGTAGTGCCCGCGGTGTACTAGGGTATGTGGTGCCCGCTGTGTACATGGGTATGTGGTGCCCGCGGTGTAGTTGGGTATGTGGTGCCCGCGGTGTACTAGGGTATATGATGCCCGCGGTGTACTAGGGTATGTGGTGCCCGCGGTGTACGAGGGTATGTGATGCCCGCGGTGTACTAGGGTATGTGGTGCCCGTGGTGCACTAGGGTATGTGGTGCCCGCGGTATACTAGGGTATGTGGTGCCCGCGGTGTACTAGGGTATGTGATGCCCGCGGTGTACTAGGGTATGTGATGGTATGTGGTGCCACCACATACCCTAGTGCACCACGGGCATCACATACCCAAGTACATCGCGGGCACCACATACCCTAGTACACCGCGGGCACCACATACCCTAGTGCACTGCGGGCACCACATACCCTAGTACACCGCGGGCACCACACTACACCGCGGGCATCACATACCCTAGTACACCGCGGGCACCTTGGGAGGGTATGTGGTGCCCGCGGTGTACTTGGGTATGTGATGCCCGGGTATGTGGTGCCCGCGGTGTACTAGGGTATGTGGTGCCGGGTATGTGGTGCCCGCGGTGTACTAGGGTATGTGGTGCCCGCGGTGTAGTACACCGCGGGCACCACATACCCCGCGGGCATTACATACCCAAGTACACCGCGGGCACCACATACCCTAGTACACCGCGGGCACCACATACCCAACTACACCACGGGCACCACATACCCCAGTATACCGCGGGCACCACATACCCTAGTGCACCACGGGCACCACATACCCTAGTACACCGCGGGCGAGGGTATGTGGTGCCCGCGGTGTAGTTGGGTATGTGGTGCCCGCGGTGTAGTTGGGGATGTGATGCCCGCGGTGTATTTGGGTATGTGGTGCCCGCGGTGTTAGGGTATGTGGTGCCCGCGGTGTACGAGGGTATGTGGTGCCAACTACACCACATACCACCACATACCCAACTACACCGCGGGCACCACATACCCTAGTGGTGCCCGCGGTGTACTAGGGTATGTGGTGCCCGCGGTGTACTAGGGTATGTGGTGCCCGCGGTGTACCAGGGTGTGCGGGCGCCACATACCCTCGTACACCGCGGGCACCACATACCTTAGTGCACCACGGGCATCACATACCCTAGTACACCGCGGGCACCACATACCCTAGTACACCGCGGGCACCACATACCCTTGTATACCGCGGTCATCACATACCCAAGTACACCGCGGGCATCACATACCCTAGTACACCTCGGGCATCACATACCCAACTACACCGCGGGCACCACATACCCTAGTGCACCGCGGGCACCATACCCACCACATACCACATACCCTGGTACACCGCGGGCACCACATACCCAAGTATACCGCGGGCACCACATACCCTAGTACACTGCGGGCATCACATACCCTCGTACACTGCGGGCACCACATACCCAACTACACCGCGGGCACCACATACGCGGTGTACTAGGGTATGTGGTGCCCGCGGTGTACTTGGGTATGTGGTGGTATGTGGTGTACTAGGGTATGTGATGCCCGCGGTGTAGGCACTACATACCCTAGTACACCGCGGGCATCACATACCCAACTACACCGCGGGCACCACATACCCTAGTATACCGTGGGCACCACATACCCTAGTACACCGCGGGCACCACATACCCAAATCACCGCGGTATACTTGGGTATGTGCGCGGTGTAGCAGGCATCACATACCCTAGTACACTGCGGGCACGGTGTACTAGGGTATGTGGTGCCCGCGGTGTAGTTGGGTATGTGGTGCCCGCGGTGTACTGGGGTATGTGGTGCCCGCGGTGTAGTTGGGTATGTAGTGCCCGCGGTGTAGTTAGGTATGTGATGCCCGCGGTGTACTTGGGTATGTGGTGCCCGCGGTGTACTAGGGTATGTGATGCCCGCGGTGTAGGTATGTGGTGCCCGCGGTGTAGTTGCCCCTAGTACACTGCGGGCATCACATACCCTAGTACACCGTACACCGCGGGCACCACATACCCAGGTAAACCGCGGGCACCACGTACCATAGTACACCGCGGGCATCACATACCTACACAGGTATACTAGGGTATGTGGTGCCCGCGGTGTACTATGGTATGTGGTGCCCGTGGTGTACGAGGGTATGTGATGCCCGCGGTGTAGTTGGGTATGTGGTGCCCGCGGTGTACATGGGTATGTGATGCCCGCGGTGTACTAGGGTATGTGGTGCCCGCAATACCCTAGTACACCGCGGGCACCACATACCCTAGTGCACCACGGGCATCACATACCCATACCCAAGTATACCGCGGGCACCACATACCCTAGTACACCTCTGGCACCACATACAAGTACACCGCGCACCACATATTGGGTATGTGGTGCCCGCGGTGTAGTTGGGTATGTGGTGCCCGCGGTGTACTAGGGTATGTGGTGCCCACGGTGTAGTTGGGTATGTGGTGCCCGCGGTATAGTAGGGTATGTGATGCCCGCGGTATACTGGGGTATGCGGTGCCCGCGGAGTACTAGGGTATGTGGTGCCCTGTGATGCGGTGTACATGGGTATGTAATGCCCGCGATGTACTAGGGTATGTGGTGCCCGCAGTGTACTAGGGTATGTGGTGCCCGCAGTGTAGTTGGGTATGTGGTGCCCGCGGTGTACTAAGGTATGTGGTGCCCGCAGTGTAGTTGGGTATGTGATGCCCTTGGTTTACTAGGGTATGTGATACCCTAGTACACCGCGGGCACCACATACCCAACTACACCGCGGGCACCACATACCCTCGTACACCGCGGGCACCACATACCCTAGTACACCGCGGGCACCACATACCCAACTACACCGCGGGCACCACATACCCTAGTACACCGCGGGCATCACATACCCATGTATACCGCGGTGTACTTGGGTATGTGGTGCCCGCGGTATACTTGGGTATGTGGTGCCCACTACACCGCGGGCACCACATACCCTAGTGTACATGGGTATGTGGTGCCCTTCGGTATACCACATACCGAAGGGCTACCGCGGGCACCACATACCCAACTACACCGTATGTGATGCCCGAGGTGTAGTTGGGTATGTGGTGCCCGCGGTGTACGAGGGTATGTGGTGCCCGCAGTGTAGTTGGGTATGTGATGCCCGTGGTGCACTAGGGTATGTGATGCCCGCGGTGTACTAGGGTATGTGGTGCCCGCGGTGTAGTTGGGTATGTGATGCCCGCGGTGTACTAGGATATGTGGTGCCCGCGGTGTAGTTGGGTATGTGGTGCCCGCGGTATACTTGGGTATGTGGTGCCCGCGGTGTAGTTGGGTATGTGATGCCCGCGGTGTAGTTGGGTATGTGATGCCCGTGGTGCACTAGGGTATGTGGTGCCCGCGGTGTACTTGGGTATGTGGTGCCCGCGGTGTAGTTGGGTATGTGATGCCCGCAGTGTACATGGGTATGTGGTGCCCGCGGTGTAGTTGGGTATGTGGTGCCCGCGGTGTAGTTGGGTATGTGATGCCCGCGGTGTACTAGGGTATGTGGTGCCCGCGGTGTACTAGGGTATGTGATGCCCGTTGTGTACTAGGGTATGTGTAGCCCGCGGTATACTTGGGTATGTGGTGCCCGCGGTGTACTAGGGTATGTGGTGCCCGTGGTGCACTAGGGTATGTGGTGCCCGCGGTGTACTAGGGTATGTGATGCCCGCGGTGTACTTGGGTATGTGGTGCCCGCGGTGTACTAGGGTATGGGTATGTGATGCCCGCGGTGTACTAGGGTATGTGATGCCCGCGGGCACCACATACCCTGGTACACCGCGGGCACCACATACCCTAGTACACCGCGGGCATCACATACCCTAGTACACCGCGGGCACCACATGTACTAGGGTATGTGGTGCCCGCGGTGTACTTGGGTATGTGGTGCCCGCGGTGTAGTTGGGTATGTGGTGCCCGCGGTGTAGTTGGGTATGTGATGCCCGCGGTGTAGTTGGGTATGTAATGCCCGCGGTGTACTAGGGTATGTGGTGCCCGCGGTGTAGTTGGGTATGTGATGCCCGCGGTGTAATTGGGTTATGGTACACCGCGGGCACCACATACCCAAGTACACCGCGTGCACCACATACCCTAGTGCACCACGGGCACCACATACACCGCGGGCACCACATACCCTGGTACACCGCGGGCATCACATACCATAGTACACCGCGGGCACCACATACCCTAGTACACCGCGTGTGATGCCCACGGTGTAGTTGGGTATGTGGTGCCGCGGGCACCACATACCCAAGTATACCGCGGGCACTCGGTGTACCTGGGTATGTGGTGCCCACGGTGTACTAGGGTATGTGGTGGTATGTGGTGCCCGCTGTGTACTAGGGTATGTGGTGCCCGCGGTGTACTAGGGTATGTGATGCCCGCGGTGTACTAGGGTATGTGGTGCCCGAGGTGTAGTTGGGTATGTGGTGCCCGCGGTGTACTAGGGTATGTGATGCCGCGGTGTAGTTGGGTATGTGTGCCCGCGGTATACTAGGGTATGTGGTGCCCGTACAGTGGTGCCCGTGGTGTACTAGGGTATGTGATGCACCGCGGTGTAATGCTGTGGTGCCCGTGGTGTAGTTGGGTATGTGGTGCCCGCGGTGTACTAGGGTATGTGATGCCACCGGTGTACTAGGGTATGTGGTGCCCGCGGTGTACTAGGGTATGTGATGCCCGCGGTGTACTAGGGTATGTGGTGCCCGCAGTGTAGTTGGGTATGTGGTGCCCGCGGTGTAGTTGGGTATGTGATGCCCGCGGTGTACTGGGGTATGTGGTGCCTACGGTATAATTGGGTATGTGATGCCCGCGGTGTAGTTGGGTATGTGATGCTGCCCGCGGTGTAGTTGGGTATGTGGTGCCCGCAGTGTAGTTGCAGGTGCCCGTGGTGTACGAGGGTATGTGGTTACACCGCGGGCACCACATACCTTGTACACCGCGGGCATCACATACCCATGTACACCGCGGGCACCACATACCCTAGTACACCGCGGGCACCACATACCCAACTACACCGCGGGCACTACATACCCAACTACACCGCGGGCATCACATATCCTAGTCACATACACCACATACCCAACTACACTGCGGGCCCCAACTACACCGCGGGCACCACATACCCTAGTACACCGCGGGCACCACATACCCTAGTACACCGCGGGCATCACATACCCTAGTACACCGCGGGCACCACATACCCTAGTACACCACGGGCATCACATACCCTGCGGGCACCACATACCCAACTGCACCGCGGGCGCCACATACCCAAGTGCACCACGAGCACCACATACCCAACAACACCGCGGTATGTGGTGCCCGCAGTGTACTTGGGTATGTGGTGCCCGCGGTGTACTATGGTATGTGGTGCCCGTGGTGCACTTGGGTATGTGGTGCCCGCGGTGTAGTTGGGTATGTGATGCCGGGCACCACATACCCCAGTACACCGCGGGCATCACCCCTAGTACACCGCGGGCACCACATACCCTAGTACACCGCGGGCACCACATACCCTCGTACACCGCGGGCACCACATACCCTAGTACACAGCGGGCACCACATACCCCAGTACACCGCGGGCACCACATTCCCAAGTACACCGCGGGCACCACATACCCAAGTACACCGCGGGCACCACATACCCATGTACACCGCGGTACACCGCGGGCACCACCGCGAGCACCACATACCCTTGTGCACCACGGGCACCACATACCCAACTACACTGCGGGCACCACATACCCAAGTACACCGCGGGCATCACATACCCAAGTACACCGCGGGCATCACATACCCTAGTACACCGCGGGCACCACATACCCAAGTATACCGCGGGCACCACATACCCAAGTACACCGCGGGCACCACATACCCAAGTACACCTCGGGCATCACATACCCAAGTACACCTCGGGCACTACATACGTATGTGGTGCCCGCGGTGTACTTGGGTATGTGGTGCCCGCGGTGTAGTTGGGTATGTGGTACCCTAGTATACCGCGGGCACCACATACCCAACTACACCGCGGGCACCACATACCCTAGTACACCACGGGCACCACATACCTTACTACACTGCGGGCACCACATACCCTAGTGCACCGCGGGCATCACATACCCTAGTACACCGCGGGCACCTCATACCCTAGTACACCGTGGGCACCACATACCCTAGTACACTGCGGGCACCACATACCCAAGTACACCGCGGGCACCACATACGCAAGTACACTGCGGGCATCACACCGCGGGCAGTGGTGCCCGCGGTGTACTAGGGTATGTGGTGCCCGCGGTATACTTGGGTATGTGGTGCCCGCGGTGTAGTTGGGTATGTGGTGCCGGGTATGTGGTGCCCGCAGTGTAGTTGGGTATGTGGTGCCACCGGTGTACTAGGGTATGTGGTGGTGCCCGCGGTGTACTTGGGTATGTGGTGCCCGCGGTGTAGTTGGGTATGTAGTGCCCGCGGTGTAGTTGGGTATGTGGTACCCGCGGTGTACTTGGGTATGTGGTGCCCGCGGTATACATACCCTCGTACACCGCGGGCACCACATACCCTAGGCCCGTACACCGCGGGCACCACGCACCACATACCCAAGTATACCCGCGGGCACCACATACCCAACTACACCGCGGGCACCACATACCCCAGTACACCGCGGGCACCACATACCCTAGTACACCGCGGGCACCACATACCCTAGTACACCGCGGGCACCACACTATACCGCGGGCACCACATACCCTAGTACGTATGTGGTGCCCGCGGTGTACGAGGGTATGTGGTGCCCGCGGTGTAGTTGGGTATGTGGTGCCCGCGGTGTACCAGGGTATGTGATGTTCACCACGGGCACCACATACCCAACTACACCGCGGGCACCACATACCCAAGTACACCGCGGGCACCACATACCCTAGTACACCGCGGGCCACATACCCTAGTACACCGCGGGCACCACATACCCTAGTGCACCGCGGGCACTACATACCCTAGTACACCGCGGGCATCACATACCCTAGTACACCGCGGGCACCACATACCTTAGTATACCGTGGGCACCACATACCCTAGTACACCGCGGGCACCACATACCCTAGTGCACCGCGGGCACCACATACCCCAGTACACCGCGGGCACCACATACCCCAGTACACCGCGGGCACCACATACCCTAGTGCACCACGGGCACCACATACCCTAGTACACCGCGGGCATCACATACCCTAGTACACCGCGGGCACCACATACCCAACTACACCGCGGGCACCACATACCCAAGCACCACATACCCTAGTACACAGCGGGCACCACATACCCCAGTATACCGCGGGCACCACATACCCTAGTATATGTAGTTGGGTATGTGATGCCCGCGGTGTAGTTGGGTATGTGGTGCCCGCGGTGCACTAGGGTATGTGATGCCCGCGGTGGGCACCACATACCCTAGTACACCGCGGGCACCACATACGCGGGCATCACATACCCTAGTGCACCACGGGCACCACATACCCTGGTACACCGCGGGCATCACATACCCTAGTACACCGCGGGCACCACATACCCTGGTACACCGCGGGCACCACATACCCTAGTACACCGCGGGCACTACATACGTATGTGGTGCCCGCGGTGTACTAGGGTATGTGGTGCCCGCGGTGTACTGGGGTATGTGGTGCCCGCGGTGTAGTGTACGAGGTATGTGATGCCCGCGGTGTAGTTGGGTATGTGGTGCCCGCGGTATACTTGGGTATGTGGTGCCTGCGGTGTAGTTGGGTATGTGATGCCCGTGGTGTAGTTGGGTATGTGGTGCCCGTGGTGCACTAGGGTATGTGGTGCCCGCGGTGTAGTTGGGTATGTGGTGCCCGCGGTGTAGTTGGGTATGTGATGCCCGCGGTGTACTAGGGTATGTGGTGCCCGCGATGTACTAGGGTATGTGATGCCCGCGGTGTACTAGGGTATGTGGTGCCCGCGGTGGGCACCACATACCCCAGTACACCGCGGGCATTACATACCCAACTACACCGCGGGCACCACATACCCAACTACACCGCGGGCACCACATAATACCCTAGTACAATGCGGGCACCACATACCCAACTACACTGCGGGCACCACATACCCTAGTACACCGCGGTCATCACATACCCAACTACACCGCGGTGTACAAGGGTATGTGGTGCCCACGGTGTAGTTGGGTATGTGGTGCCCGCGGTGTAGTTGGGTATGTGGTGCCCGCGGTGTAGTTGGGTATGTGATGCCGGGTATGTGGTGCCCGCGGTGTAGTTGGGTATGTGGTGCCCGCGGTGTACTAGGGTATGTGGTGCCCGCGGTGTACTAGGGTATGTGGTGCCCGCGGTGTACTAGGGTACGTGAAGCCCGCGGTGTACTGGGGTATGTGGTGCCCGCGGTGTACGAGGGTATGTGATGCCCGCGGTGTACTAGGGTATGTGATGCCCGCGGTGTACTAGGGTATGTGGTGCCCGTGGTGTAATAGGGTATGTGGTGCCCGTGGTGCACTTGGGTATGTGGTGCCCCCTTGTACACCACGGGCATCACATACCCTAGTACACCCACGGGCACCACATACCCAAGTATACCGCGGGCACTACATACCCTAGTACACCGCGGGTCCCAGTACACCGCGGGCATCACATACCCTAGTACACCGCGGGCACCACATACCCTAGTACACCGCGGGCACCTCATACCCTAGTACACCGCGGGCATCACATACCCTAGTACATAGGGTACGTGGTGCCCGCGGTGTACCAGGGTATGTGGTGCCCGCGGTGTACTAGGGTATGTGGTGCCCGCGGTGTACTAGGGTATGTGGTGCCTGCGGTGTACTAGGGTATGTGGTGCCCGCGGTGTACTAGGGTATGTGATGCCCGCGGTGTAGTTGGGTATGTGATGCCCGCTGTGTAATAGGGTATGTGGTGCCCGCATTGTACTTGGGTATGTGGTGCCCGCGGTATACTTGGGTATGTGGTACCCGCGGTGTACTTGGGTATGTAGTGCCCGCGGTGTACTTGGGTATGTGGTGCCCGCGGTGTACTAGGGTATGTGGTGCCCGCAGTGTACATGGGTATGTGGTGCCCGCAGTGTAGTTGGGTATGTGGTGCCCGCGGTGAAGTTGGGTATGTGGTGCCCGCGGTGTACATGGGTATGTGGTGCCCGCGGTATACTTGGGTATGTGATGCCCGAGGTGTACTTGGGTATGTGGTGCCCGCGGTGCACTAGGGTATGTGGTGCCCGCAATATACTTGGGTTTGTGGTGCCCGCGGTGTAGTTGGGTATGTGGTGCCCGCGGTGTACTGGGGTATGTGGTGCCCGCGGTGTACCAGGGTATGTGGTGCCCGCAGTGTAGTTGGGTATGTGATGCCCGCGGTGTACTAGGGTATGTGGAGCCCGCGGTGTATTAGGGTATCGCGGGCATCACATACCCAACTACACCGCGGGCACCACATACCCAAGTATACCGCGGGCACCACATACCCTAGTACACCGCGGGCACCACATACCCAACTACACCACGGGCACCACATACCCAACTACATCGTGGGCATCACATACCCTAGTACACAGCGCATCATAGTTGGGTATGTGGTGCCCGCGGTGTACTAGGGTATGTGATGCCCACGATGTAGTTGGGTATGTGGTGCCCGTGGTGTAGTTGGGTATGTGGTGCCCGCGGTGTACTAGGGTATGTGGTGCCCGCGGTGTAGTTGGGTATGTGGTGCCCGCGGTGTACTAGGGTATGTGGTGACCGCGGTGTAGTTGGGTATGTGGTGCCCGCGGTGTAGTTGGGTATGTGGTGCCCGCAGTGTAGTTGGGTATGTGGTGCCCACGGTATACTTGGGTATGTGGTGCCCGCGGTGTAGTTGGGTATGTGGTGCCCGCGGTGCACTAGGGTATGTGATGCCCGCGGGCACTACATACCCAACTACACCGCGGTGTACTAGGGTATGTGGTGCCCGTGGTGTAATAGGGTATGTGGTGCCCGCATTGTACTTGGGTATGTGGTGCCCGCGGTATACTAGGGTATGTGGTGCCCGCGGTGTACTGGGGTATGTGGTGCCCGCGGTATACTTGGGTATGTGGTGCCCGCAGTGTACATGATTATGTGGTGCCCGCGGTGTAGTTGGGTACGTGATGCCCGCGGTGTTAGGGTATGTGGTGCCCGCGGTGTAGTTGGGTATGTGGTGCCCGTGGTGCACTAGGGTATGTGGTGCCCGCGGTGTACTAGGGTATGTGGTGCCCGCGGTGTAATAGGATATGTGGTGCCCGCGGTGTACTAGGGTATGTGGTGCCCGCAGTGTAGTTGGGTATGAGGTGCCCGCTGTGTACATGGGTATGTGGTGCCCGCGGTGTAGTTGGTGCCCGTGGTGCCCGCGGTGTAGTGCCCGCGGTGTACTAGGGTATGTGGTGCCCGCGGTGTAGTTGGGTATGTGGTGCCCGTGGTGCACTTGGGTATGTGGTGCCCGCGGTGTACTAGGGTATGTGATGCCCGCGGTATACTTGGGTATGTGGTGCCCGCGGTGTACTAGGGTATGTGATGCCCGCGGTGTAGTTGGGTATGTAGTGCCCGCGGTGTAGTTGGGGTATGTGGTGCCCGCGGTGTAGTTGGGTATGTGGTGCCCGCGGTGTAGTTGGGTATGTGGTGCCCGCGGTGTACTTGGGTATGTGGTGCCCGCGGTATACTTGGGTATGTGGTGCCCGCGGTGTAGTTGGGTATGTGGTGCCCGCGGTGTAGTTGGGTATGTGGTGCCCGTATGTGGTGCCCGTTGGGTATGTGGTGCCCGCGGTGTACTAGGGTATGTGGTGCCCGCGGTGTAGTTGGGTATGTGATGCCCGAGGTGTACTAGGGTATGTGATGCCCGTGGTGTAGCACCGCGGGCATTATACCGCGGGCACCACATATCCTAGTACACCGCGGGCACCACATACCCAACTACACCGCGGGCACCACATACCCTAGTACACCGCGGGCACCACATACCCAACTACTCACATACCTAACTACACCGCGGGCACCACATACCCTAGTACACCGCGGGCACCACATACCCAACTACACCGCGGGCACCACATACCCTAGTACACCGCGGGCACCACATACCCTAGTACACCGCGGGCACCACATACCCTAGGACACCGCGGGCATCACATACCCTAGTACACCGCGGGCACCACATACCCTAGTACACCGCGGGCATCACATGCCCGCGGTGTACTAGGGTATGTGGTGCCCGCGGTGTAGTTGGGTATGTGATGCCCGAGGTGTACGGGTATGTGGTGCCCGCGGTGTAATAGGGTATGTGGTGCCCGTGGTGCACTAGGGTATGTGGTGCCCGTGGTGCACTAAGGTATGTGGTGCCCGCGGTGTACATGGGTATGTGGTGCCCGCAGTGTACTTGGGTATGTGGTGCCCGCGGTGTACTAGGGTATGTGATGACCGCGATGTAGTTGGGTATGTGGTGCCCGCGGTGTACTAGGGTATGTGGTGCCCGTGGTGTACTAGGGTCAACTACACTGCGGGCACCACATATCCTAGTACACCGCGGGCACCACATATCCTAGTACACCGCGGGCACCACATACCTAAGTACACCGCGGGCATCACATACCCAACTACACCGCGGGCATCACATACCCTAGTACACCGCGGGCACCACATACCCAACTACACCGTGGGCATCACATACCCTAGTACACCGCGGGCATCACATACCCTAGTACACCGCGGGCACCACATACCCTAGTACACCGCGGGCACCACATACCCAACTACACCGCGGGCATCACATACCCAACCTTCACTGCGGGCACCACCTTGGGTATGTGGTGCCCGCGGTGTAGTTGGGTATGTGATGCCCGCGGTGTAGTTGGGTATGTGGTGCCCGCGGTGCACTAGGGTATGTGGTGCCCGCGGTGTAGTTGGCCCTAGTACACCGCGGGCACCACATATCCTATTACACCGCGGGCACCACATACCCAAGTACACCGCGGGCACCACATACCCATGTACACCGCGGGCACCACATACCCAACTACACCGCGGGCATCACATACCCAACTACACCGCGGGCACCACATACCCTAGTACACCGCGGGCACCACATACCCTAGTACACCGCGGGCATCACATACCCAACTACACCGCGGTGTACTAGGGTATGTGGTGCCCGCGGTGTAGTTGGGTATGTGGTGCCCGCGGTGTACTAGGGTATGTGATGCCCGCGGTGTACTAGGGTATGTAATGCCCGCGGTGTACTAGGGTATGTGGTGCCCGCGGTGTACTAGGGTATGTAGTGCCCGCGGTGTACCAGGGTATGTGATGCCCGCGGTGTACTAGGGTATGTGGTGCCCACGGTGTACTAGTGTGGTGCCCGCGGTATACTTGGGTATGTGGTGCCCGCAGTGTAGTTGGGTATGTGGTGCCCGCAGTGTACATGGGTATGTGGTGCCCGCGGTGTATGCACCACGGGCACCACATACCCCAGTATACCGCGGGCATCACATACCCAACTACACCGCGGGCACCACATACCCTAGTACACCGCGGGCATCACATACCCAACTACACCGCGGGCACCACATACCCAAGTATACCGGTGGCATCACATACCCTAGTACACCGCGGGGACCACATACCCTAGTACACCGCGGGCACCACATACCCAACTACACCGCGGGCACCACATACCCTAGTGCACCACGGGCACCACATACCCAAGTACACCGCGGGCACCACATACCCAAGTACACCGCGAACATCACATACCCAACTACACCGCGGGCACCACATACCCATGTACACCGCGGGCATTACTACACCGCGGGCATCACATACCCTAGTACACCGCGGGCACCACATACCCTGGTACACCGCGGGCACCACATACCCAACTACACCGCGGGCATCACATACCCAAGTATACCGCGGGCACCACGTACCCAATTACACCGCGGGCATCACATACCCAACTACACCGCGGGCACCACATACCCAACTACACCGCGGTCATCACATACCTAACTACACCGCGGGCACCACATACTCAAGTATACCGCGGGAACCACATACCCAACTACACCGCGGGCACCACATACCCAACTACACGTACACCGCGGGCATCACATACCCAAGTATACCGCGGGCACCACATACCCTAGTACACCGCGGGCACCACACACCCAACTACACCGCGGGCACCACATACCCTAGTACACAGCGGGCACCACATACCCAACTACACTGCGGGCACCACATACCCATGTACACCGCGGGCACCACATACCCCAGTACACCGCGGGCATCATAGTTGGGTATGTGGTGCCCGCGGTGTACTAGGGTATGTGATGCCCACGATGTAGTTGGGTATGTGGTGCCCGTGGTGCACTAGGGTATGTGGTGCACGCGGTATACTAGGGTATGTGGTGCCCGCGGTGTACTATGGTATGTGGTGCCCACGGTATACTTGGGTATGTGGTGCCCGTGGTATACTTGGGTATGTGGTGCCCGCGGTGTACTAGGGTATGTGGTGCCCGCAGTGTAGTTGGGTATGTGGTGCCCGCGGTGTACTAGGGTATGTGGTGCCCGCGGTATACTTGGGTATGAGGTGCCCGCGGTATACTAGGGTATGTGGTGCCCGCGGTATACTAGGGTATGTGGTGCCCGCGGTGTACTTGGGTATGTGGTGCCCGCGGTGTAGTTGGGTATGTGATGCCCGCGGTGTACTTGGGTATGTGGTGCCCGCGGTATACTTGGGTATGTGGTGCCCGTGGTGCACTAGGGTATGTGGTGCCCGCGGTGTACTAGGGTATGTGATGCCCACGGTGTACTAGGGTATGTGGTGCCCGCGGTATACTTGGGTATGTGGTGCCCGCGGAGTACTAGGGTATATGATGCCCGCGGTGTACTAGGGGTAGTTGGGTGTGTGGTGCCCGCGGTGTACTAGGGTATGTGGTGCCCGCGGTATACTTGGGTATGTGATGCCCGCGGTGTACGTGTAGTTGGGTATGTGGTGCCCGCGGTGAAGTTGGGTATGTGGTGCCCGCGGTGTAATAGGATATGTGGTGCCCGCGGTGTACTAGGGTATGTGGTGCCCGTGGTGCACTAGGGTATGTGGTCCCCGCGGTGTACTAGGGTATGTGATGCCACCGGTTTACTTGGGTATGTGGTGCCCGCGGTGTAGTTGGGTATGTGATGCCCGCGGTGTACTAGGGTATGTGGTGCCCGCGGTGTAGTTGGGTATGTGATGCCCGCGGTGTACTTGGGATTGTGGTGCCCGCGGTGTAGTTAGGTATGTGGTGCCCGCAGTGTACATGGGTATGTAGTGCCCGCGGTATACTTGGGTATGTGGTGCCCGCGGTGTAGTTGGGTATGTGGTACCCGCGGTGTACTAGGGTATGTGGTGCCCGCGGTGTAGTTGGGTATGTGGTGCCCGCGGTGTACTAGGGTATGTGGTGCCCGCGGTGTAGTTGGGTATGTGGTGCCCGCGGTGTACTAGGGTATGTGGTGCCCGCGGTGTAGTTGGGTATGTAGTGCCCGCGATGTACATGGGTATGTGGTGCCCGCGGTGTACTAGGGTATGTGGTGCCCGCGGTGTACTAGGGTATGTGGTGCCCGTGGTGCACTAGGGTATGTGGTGCCCGCGGTGTAGTTGGGTATGTGGTGCCCGCGGTGTTGTTGGGTATGTGGTGCCCGCGGTGTACTAGGGTATGTGATGCCCACGGTATACTTGGGTATGTGATGCCCGCGGTATACTTGGGTATGTGGTGCCCGCGGTATACTTGGGTATATGGTGCCCGCGGTGTAGTTGGGTATGTGGTGCCCGCGGTGTAGTTGGGTATGTGGTGCCCGTGGTATAGGGCACCACATACCCAACTACACCGCGGGCATCACATACCCTAGTACACCGCGGGCACCACATACCCAACAACACCGCGGGCACCTCATACCCTAGTGCACCACGGGCATCACATACCCTAGTACACCGCGGGCACCACTTACCCTAGTACACCGCGGGCACCACATACCCTAGTACAGCGGTGTACTAGGGTATGTGGTGCCCGCGGTGTAGTTGGGTATGTGGTGCCAGCGGTGTAGTTGGGTATGTGGTGCTGCCCGCGGTGTACGAGGGTATGTGGTGCCCGCGGTATACTTGGGTATGTGGTGCCCGCGGTGTACTAGGGTATATGATGCCCGCGGTGTACTAGGGTATGTGGTGCCCGCAGTGTAGTTGGGTATGTGGTGCCCGCGGTGTCCGCGGTGTACTAGGGTATGTGATGACCGCGGTATACTTGGGTATGTGGTGCCCACGGTGTACTAGGGTATATGATGCCCGCGGTGTACTAGGGTATGTGGTGCCCGCGGTGTACATGGGTATGTGGTGCCCGCGGTGCCCGCGGTGTACTAGGGTATGTGGTGCCCGCGGTGTAGGCACCACATACCCTCGTACACCGCGGGCACCACATACCCAAGTACACCGCGGGCATCACATACCCAACTACACCGCGGGTACCACATACCCAACAACACCGCGGGCACCACATACCCAACTACACCGTGGGCATTACATACCTTAGTACACCGCGGGCACCACATACTATGTGATGCCACCGGTGTACCACCACATACCCAACTACACCGCGGGCACCACATACCCTAGTACACCGCGGGCACCACATACCCTAGTGGTGCCCGCGGTGTAGTTGGGTATGTGGTGCCCGCGGTATACTTGGGTATGTGGTGCCCGCGGTGTAGTTGGGTATGTGATGACCGCGATGTAGTTGGGTATGTGACCCAAGTACACCGCGGGCATCACATACCCTAGTACATAGGGTATGTGGTGCCTAGTACACCGCGGTCATCACATACCCTAGTATACCGCGGGCACCTCATACCCAACTACACCGCGGGCACCACATACCCAAGTACACAACGGGCATCACATACCCAACTACACCGCGGGCACCACATACCCTAGTACACCGCGGGCATCACATACCCTAGTACACCGCGGGCACAACATACCCAAGTACACCGCGGGCATCACATACCCTAGTACACCGCGGGCACCACATACCCATGTACATCGCGGGCACCACGGGCACCACATACCCAACTACACTGCGGGCACCACATACCCAACTACATCGCGGGCACCACATACCCTAGTACACCGCGGGCACCACATACCCTCGTACACCGCGGGCACCACATAGTATGTGATGCGGGCACCACATACCCAACTACACCGCGGGCATCACATACCCATGTACACCGCGGGCACCACGGTATACTAGGGTATGTGGTGCCCGCGGTGCACTTGGGTATGTGGTGCCCGCGGTGTACTAGGGTATGTGGTGCCCGCGGTGTACTAGGGTATGTGGTGCCCGCGGTGTACTAGGGTATGTGATGCCCGCGGTGTACTAGGGTATGTGATGCCCGCGGTATACTTGGGTATGTGGTGCCCGCGGTGTACTAGGGTATGTGGTGCCCGCGGTGTAGTTGGGCACCACATACCCAACTACACCGCGGGCACCACATACCCTAGTACACCGCGGGCACGTATACTTGGGTATGTGGTGCCCGCAGTGTAGTTGGGTATGTGGTGCCCGCGGTGTACACCACATACCCAACTACACCGCGGGCACCACATACCCTAGTACACCACGGGCACCACATACCCTAGTACACCGCGGGCATCACATACCCAAGTACACCACGGGCACCACATACCCAAGTATACCGCGGGCACCACATACCCAACTACACCGCGGGCACCACATACCCTAGTGTTGGGTATGTGGTGCCCGCGGTGCACTAGGGTATGTGGTGCCCGCGGTATACTTGGGTGTGTGGTGCCCGCGGTGTACTAGGGTATGTGGTGCCCGCGGTGTACTAGGGTATGTGGTGCCCGCGGTGTAGTTGGGTATGTGGTGCCCGCGGTGTAGTTGGGTATGTGGTGCCCGCAGTGTAGTTGGGTATGTGGTGCCCGCGGTATACTTGGGTATGTGGTGCCCGCGGTGTAATAGGGTATGTGATGGCACTAGGGTATGTGGTGCCCGCGGTGTAGTTAGGTATGTGATGCCCGCGGCACCACATACCCAAGTACACCGCGGGCACCACATACCCTAGTGCACTTGGGTATGTGGTGCCCGCGGTGTACATGGGTATGTGGTGCCCTACACCGCGGGCACCACATACCCCAGTACACCGCGGGCACCACATACCCAACTACACCGCGGGCACCACATACCCTAGTACACCGCGGGCATCACCGCGGGCACCACATACCCAACTACACCACACGGGCACCACATACCCATGTACACCGCGGGCACCACATACCCTAGTACACCGCGGGCACCACATACCCTAGTGCACCACGGGCACCACACCGCGGGCATCACCACGGGCATCGGCACCACATACCCAAGTATACCGCGGGCACCACATACCCAAGTACACCGCGGGCACCACATACCCAAGTACACCTCGGGCATCACATACCCAAGTACACCGTAGGCACCACATACCCAAGTACACCGCGGGCACCACATACCCAAGTATGTGGTGCCCGCGGTGTACTTGGGTATGTGGTGCCCGCAGTGTAGTTGGGTATGTGGTGCCCGCGGTGTACTAGGGTATGTGGTGCCCGCGGTGTACGTGGGTATGTGGTCTACACCGCGGGCACCACATACCCTAGTGCACCACGGGCACAACATACCCTAGTACACCGCGGGCACCTCATACCCTAGTACACCGCGGGCAACACATACTCAACTACACCGCGGGCACCACATACCCAAGTACACCGCGGGCACCACATACCCAAGCGGTGTACTAGTGTATGTGGTGCCCGCGGTGTACTAGGGTATGTGATGCCCGCGGTATACTAGGGTATGTGGTGCCCGCAGTGTACTAGGGTATGTGGTGCCCGCGGTATACTAGGATATGTGATGCCCACGGTGTAGTTGGGTATGTGATGCCCGTGGTGCACTAGGGTATGTGGTGCCCGCTGTGTACGAGGGTATGTGGTGCCCGCGGTGTAGTTGGGTATGTGGTGCCCGCGGTGTAGTTGGGTATGCACCACATACCCAAGTATACCGCGGGCATCACATACCCTAGTACACCGCGGGCACCACATACCCTAGTACACCGCGGGCATCACACCGCGGGCACCACATACCCTAGTACACCGCGGGCACCACATACCCAACTACACCGCGGGCACCACATACCCAACTACACCTCGGGCACCACATACCCTAGTACACCGCGGGCATCACATACCCAACTACACTGCGGGCACCACATACCCATGTACATCGCGGGCACCACATACCCAACTACACCGCGGGCACCACATACCCATGTATACCGCGGGCACCTCATACCCAAGTACACCGCGGCACCACATACCCAAGTATATCGTGGGCACCACATACCTAAGTACACCGCGGGCATCACATACCCTAGTACACCGCGGGCACCACATACCCTGGTACACCGCAGGCACCACATACCCAACTACACCGCAGGCACCACATACCCAACTACACCGCGGGCACCATATACCCTAGTACACCGCGGGCACCACATACCCAACTACACCGCGGGTATGTGATGCCCGCGGTGTACTAGGGTATGTGGTGCCCGCGGTGTAGTTGGGTATGTGATGCCCGCGGTGTAGTTGGGTATGTGGTGCCTGCGGTGTACCAGGGTATGTGGTGCCCGCGGTGTACTAGGGTATGTGATGCCCGCGGTGTACTTAGGTATGTGGTGCCCGCGGTATACTTGGGTATGTGGTGCCACATACTCAAGTATACCGCGGGCACCACATACCCAACTACACCGCGGGCATCACATACCCAACTACACCGCGGGCACCACATACCCTAGTACACCGCGGGCATCACATACCCTAGTACACCGCGGTGCACTAGGGTATGTGGTGCCCGCGGTGTACTTGGGTATGTGATGCCCGCGGTGTACAAGGGTATGTGGTGCCCGCGGTGTACTAGGGTATGTGGTGCCCGCGGTATACCGCGGGCACCACATACCCATGTACACCGCGGGCACCACATACCCAAGTATACCGCGGGCATCACATACCCTAGTATACCACGGGCATCACATACCCAACTACACCGCGGGCACCACATACCCTAGTACACCACGGGCACCACATACCTTACTACACCGCGGGCATCACATACCCAACTACACCGCGGGCACCACATACCCAACTACACCGCGGGCACCACATACCCTAGTGCACCACGGGCACCTTGGGTATGTGGTGCCCGCGGTGTACTAGGGTATGTGATGCCCGCGGTGTACACTGCGGGCACCACATACCCCAGTATACCGCGGGCACCACATACCCTAGTACACCGCGGGCACCATGCCCGCGGTGTAGTTGGGTATGTGATGCCCGCGGTATACTAGGGTATGTGGTGCCCGTGGTGCACTAGGGTATGTGGTGCCCGCGGTGTACTAGGGCATGTGGTGCCCGCGGTGTACTAGGGTATGGTACACCGCGGGCATCACATACCCAACTACACCGCGGGCACCACATACCTGTGGTGCCCGCGGTGTACTAGGGTATGTGGTGCCCGTGGTGCACTTGGGTATGTGGTGCCCGTGGTGCACTAGGGTATGTGGTGCCCGCAGTGTACATGATTATGTGGTGCCCGCGGTGCACCACATACCCAACTACACCGCGGGCATGCCCGCGGTGTAGTATGTGGTGCCCGCGGTGTACTAGGGTATGTGGTGCCCGCGGTGTACTAGGGTATGTGGTGCCCGCGGTGTAGTTGGGTATGTGGTGCCCGCAGTGTAGTTGGGTATGTGGTGCCCGCGGTGTAGTTGGGTATGTGATGCCCTAGTACACCGCGGGCATCACATACCCTAGTAAACCAAGGGCACCACATACCCAACTACACCGCGGGCATCACATACCCAAGTACACATACCCTAGTACACCGCGGGCACCACATACCCAACTACACCGCGGTGTACGAGGGTATGTGGTGCCCGCGGTGTAGTTGGGTATGTGGTGCCCGCGGTGTACTAGGGTATGTGATGCCCGTGGTGTACTAGGGTATGTGGTGCCCGCGGTGTACTAGGGTATGTGGTGCCCGCGGTGTAGTTGGGTATGTGGTGCCCGTATACTTGGGTATGTGGTGCCCGCGGTGTAGTTAGGTATGTGATGCCCGCGGATGTACACCGCGGGCACCACATACCCTAGTACACCGCGGGCATCACATACCCTAGTACACCGCGGGCACCACATACCCTAGTACACCGTGCCCGCGGTGTACTAGGGTATGTGGTGCCTGCGGTGTAGTCATACCCAACTACACCGCGGGCACCACATACCCAAGTATACCGCGGGCCCGCAGTGTACTAGGGTATGTGTAGCCCGCGGGGTATGTGGTGCCCGCGATGCCCGCGGTGTAGTTGGGTATGTGATGCCCACGGTGTAGTTGGGTGGGTATGTGGTGCCCACGGTGTACTAGGGTATGTGGTGCCTTGGGTATGTGGTGCCCGCGGTATACTTGGGTATGTGGTGCCCGCGGTGTACTAGGGTATGTGGTGCCCGCGGTGTACTAGGGTACTTGGGTATGTGGTGCCCGCAGTGTACTAGGGTATGTGGTGCCCGCGGTGTACTAGGGTATGTGGTGCCCGTGTGGTGCCCGCGGTGTAGTTGGGTATGTGGTGCCCGCGGTGTACTAGGGTATGTGGTGCCCGCGGTGTAGTTGGGTATGTGGTGCCCGCGGTGCACTAGGGTATGTGGTGCCCGCGGTGCACTAGGGTATGTGGTGCCCGCGGTGTACGTGGTGCCCGCGGTGTAGTTGGGTATGTGGTGCCCGCGGTGTACTTGGGTATGTGATGCCCGCGGTGTACTAGTGTATGTAGTGCCCGCGGTGTACTAGGGTATGTGGTGCCCGGGCATCACATACCCTAGTACACCGCGGGCACCACATACCCAACTACAGCGCGGGCATCACATACCCAACTACACCGCGGGCACCACATACCCTAGTACACCGCGGGCATCACATACCCAACTACACCGCGGGGTGCACCACATACCCAAGTATACCGCGGGCACCACATACCTAAGTATACCGCAAGCACCACACGCGGTGTAGTTGGGTATGTGGTGCCCGCGGTATACTAGGGTATGTGGTGCCCGCGGTGTAGTTGGGTATGTGGTGCCCGTGGTGTACTAGGGTATGTGGTGCCCGCGGTGTAGTTGGGTATGTGGTGCCCGTGGTGCACTAGGGTATGTGGTGCCCGCGGTGTACTAGGGTATGTGGTGCCCGCGGTGTACTAGGGTATGTGGTGCCCGCGGTGTACTTGGGTATGTGGTGCGCATCACATACCCTCGTACACCGCGGGCACCACATACCCTGGTACACCGCGGGCACCACATACCCAAGTACACCTCGGGCACCACATACCCTAGTACACCGCGGGCACCACATACCCAACTACACCGCGGGCACCACATACCCATGTACACTGCGGGCACCACATACCCAACTACACCGCGGGCACCACATACCCAACTACACCGCGGGCACCACATACCCTAGTACACTGCGGGCACCACATACCAGTACTTGGGTATGTGGTGCCCGCGGTGTACTTGGGTATGTAGTGCCCGTGGTGCACTTGGGTATGTGGTGCCCGCGGTGTAGTTGGGTATGTGATGGATGCCCGCGGTGTACTTGGGTATGTGATGCCCGCGGTGTAGTTGGGTATGTGATGCCCGCGGTGTACTAGGGTATGTGGTGCCCGAGGTGTACTTGGGTATGTGGTGCCCGCGGTGTAGTTGGGTATGTGATGCCCTCGGTAAACTAGGGTATGTGGTGCCCGCGGCGTACTAGGGTATGTGATGCTGGGTATGTGGTGCCCGCGGTATACTTGGGTATATGCCCGAGGTGTTGTAGTTGGGTATGTGGTGCCCGCGGTGTAGTTGGGTATGTGATGCCCGCGGTGTACTAGGGTATGTGATGCCCGAGTACACCGCGGGCACCACATACCCTAATACACCGCGGGCATCACATACTCTAGTACACCTCGGGCATAGTATACCGCGGGCACCACATACCCAACTACACCGCGGGCATCATATACCCTAGTATACCGCGGGCACCACATACCCTAGTACACCGCGGGCACCACATACCCAATATACCGCGGGCACCACATACCCTAGTACACCGCGGGCATCACATACCCAACTACACCTCGGGCATCACATACCCAACTACACCACGGGCACCACATACCCAAGTACTGGTATGTGGTGCCTGGGGTATGTGATGCCCGCGGTGTACTAGGGTATGTGGTGCCCGGGTATGTGGTGCCCGCGGTGTACTAGGGTATGTGGTGCCCACGGTGTACTAGGTGGGTATGTGATGCCCACGGTGTAGTTGGGTATGTGATGCCCGCGGTGTACTTGGGACTTGGGTATGTGGTGCCCGCGGTGTACTTGGGTATGTGGTGCCCGCGGTGTAGTTGGGTATGTGGTGCCCGCGGTGTAGTTGGGTATGTGGTGCCCGTGGTGCACTAGGGTACGTGATGCCCGCGGTGTACTAGGGTATGTGGTGCCCGCGGTGTACTAGGGTATGTGGTGCCCGCGGTGTAGTTGGGTATGTGGTGCCCGCGGTATACTTGGGTATGTGGTACCCGCGGTGTAGTTGGGTATGTGGTGCCCGCGGTGTACTTGGGTATGTGGTGCCCGCGGTATACTTGGGTATGTGGTGCCCGCGGTATACTTGGGTATGTGATGCCCGCGGTGTACTGGGGTATGTGGTGCCCGCGGTATACTTGGGTATGTAGTGCCCGCGGTGTAGTTGGGTATGTGGTGCCCGCGGTGTACTTGGGTATGTGGTGCCCGCGGTGTAGTTGGGTATGTGATGCCCGCGGGCACCACATACCCTAGTATACCGCGGGCACCACATACCCTAGTACACCGCGGGCATCACATACCCAAGTACACCGCGGGCACCACATACCCTAGTACACCGCGGGGTGCCCGTGGTGTACGAGGGTATGTGATGCCCGCGGTGTACTAGGGTATGTGGTGCCCGCGGTGTAGTTTGGTATGTGGTGCCCGCGGGCACCACATACCCAAGTACACCACGGGCACCACATACCCAACTACACCGCGGGCACCACATACCCTAGTACACCGCGGGCACCACATACCCTAGTACACCGCGGGCACCACTGGGTATGTGGTGCCCGCGGTGTAGTTGGGTATGTGATGCCACCGGTGTACTAGGGTATGTGGTGGTGCCCGCGGTGTACTAGGGTATGTGATGCCCGCGGTGTAGTTGGGTGGTATGTGGTGCCCGCGGTGTACATGGGTATGTGGTGCCCGCGGTGTACTAGGGTATGTCAACTACACCGCGGTCACCACATACCCTAGTACACCGCGGGCACCACATACCCTAGTACACCGCGGGCACCACATACCCTAGTACACCGCAGTGTACAAGGGTATGTGGTGCCGCGGGGTATGTGGTGCCCGTGGTGTAATAGGGTATGTGGTGCCCGCACCACAAAACCAAGTACACCTCGGGCATCACATACCCTAGTATACCGCGGGCACCAACATACATCACTTGGGTATGTGATGCCCGCGGTGTAGTTGGGTATGTGGTGCCCGCGGGCATCACATACCCAACTACACCGCGGGCACCACATACCCAACTACACCACGGGCACCACATACCCTAGTACACCGCGGGCATCACATACCCTAGTACACCGCGGGCATCACATACCCTAGTACCGCGGGCATCACATACCCTACTACACCGCGGGCACCACATACCCTAGTACAATGCGAGCACCACATACCCTAGTGCACCACGGGCACCACATACCCCCACGGGCACCACATACCCTACAACACCGCGGGCACCACATACCCATGTAGTGCCGTGATGCCCGCGGTATACTAGGGTATGTGGTGCCCGCAGTGTACTAGGGTATGTGGTGCCGCGGGCACCACCATACCCAAGTATACCGCGGGCACTTCATACCCTAGTACACCGCGGGCACCACATACCCAACTACACCGCGGGCACCACATACCCAACTACACCGCGGGCACTACATACCCAAGTACACCGCGGGCACCACATACCCTAGTACACCGCGGGCTTCATATACCCTAGTACACTAGGGTATGTGATGCCCGCGTGGTGTAGTTGGGTATGTGACGCGAGCACCACATACCCTAGTACACCGCGGGCACCACATACCCTAGTACACCGCGGGCACCACATACCCTAGTACACCGCGGGCACCACATACCCAACTACACCGCGGGCACTACATACCCAACTACACCGCGGGCACCACATACCCTAGTACACCGCGGGCATCACATACCCAACTACACTGCGGGCACCACATACCCATGTACATCGCGGGCACCACATACCCATGTATACCGCGGGCACCACTTACCGAACTATACCGTGGCACCACATACATGTGGTGCCCGCGGGCACCACATACCCTAGTACACCGCGGGCACCACATACCCAACTACACCACGGGCATCACATACCCAACTACACCGCGGGCACCACATACCCTAGTACACCGCGGGCACAACATACCCAACTACACCGCGGGCACCACATACCCAACTACACCGCGTACCCGCGGTATACGTGGGTATGTGGTGCCCGCGGTGTACTAGGGCACCACATACCCAACTACACCGCGGGCACCACATACCCAACTACACCGCGGGCACCACATACCCTAGTACACCGCGGGCACCACATACCTTACTACACCGCGGGCATCACATACCCAACTACACCGCGGGCACCACATACCCAACTACACCTCGGGCATCACGTATGTGGTGCCCGCGGTGTACTAGGGTATGTGATGCCCGCGGTGTACTAGGGTATATGATGCCCGCGGTGTACTAGGGTATGTGGTGCCCGCGGTGTAGTTGGGTATGTGGTGCCCGCGGTGTAGTAGGGTATGTGGTGCCCGCGGTGTAGTTGGGTACGTGATGCCCGCGGTGTTAGGGTATGTGGTGCCCGCGGTGTAGTTGGGTATGTGATGCCCACGGTGTAGTTGGGTATGTGGTGCCCGCGGTGTAACTAGGGTATGTGGTGCCCGCGGTGTAGTTGGGTATGTAGTGCCCGCGGTGTAGTTGGGTATGTGATGCCCGCACTTGGGTATGTGGTGCCCGCGGTATACTTGGGTATGTGGTGCCCGCGGTGTACTAGGGTATGTGTATACTGCGGGCACCACATACCCTAGTACACAGCGGGCACCACATACCCTAGTATACCGCGGGCATCACATACCCAACTTCACCGCGGGCACCACATACCCAACTACACCGCGGGCACCCAACTACACCGCGGGCACCACATACCCAACTACACCGCGGGCACCACATACCCAAGTGCACCACGGGCACCACATACCCTAGTACACCGCGGGCACCACATACCCTAGTACACCGCGGGCACCACATACTAGGGTATGTGGTGCCCGAGGTGTACTAGGGTATGAGGTGCCCGCGGTCACCACATACCCAAGTATACCGCGGGCACCACATACCCAACTACACCGCGGGCACCACATACCCTAGTACACCGCGGGCATCACATACCCTAGTACACCGCGGGCACCACATAGTATGTGATGCGGGCACCACATACCCAACTACACCGCGGGCATCACATACCCATGTACACCGCGGGCACCACGGTATACTAGGGTATGTGATGCCCGCGAAGTAATGCCCGAGGTGTAGTTGGGTATGTGATGGATGCCCGCGGTGTGTGGTGTACTAGGGTATGTGATGCCCGCGGTGTACTAGGGTATGTGGTGCCCGCGGTGTACATGGGTATGTGGTGTATGTGGTGTACGAGGGTATGTGGTGCCCGCGGTGTACACCACATACCCAAGTATACCGCGGGCACCACATACCCTCGTACACCACATACACCACATACCCATGTACACCGCGGGCACCACATACCCTAGTACACCGCGGGCATCACATACCCTAGTACACCACACACCGCGGGCATCCATCACATACCCAACTACACCGCGGGCACCTCATACCTACACCGCGCTACACCGCGGGCATCACATACCCTAGTGCACCGCGGGCATCACATACCCTAGTATACCGCGGGCACCACATACCCTAGTACACCTTGGGCATCACATACCCTCGTACACCGCGGGCACCACATACCCAACTACACCGCGGGCACCACATACCACATACCCTCGTACACCACGGGGACCACATACCCTATTACACCACGGGCACCACATACCCAACTACACCGCGGGCATCACATACCCTCGTACACCGCGGGCACCACATACCCTAGTACACCGCGGCACCACATACCCTAGTACACCGCGGGCACCACCACCACATACCCTAGTGCACCGCGGGCACCACATACCCTAGTACACCGCGGGCATCACATACCCTCGTACACCGCGGGCACCACATACGGGTATGTGATGCCACCGGTGTAGCATCACATACCCTAGTACACCGCGGGCACCACATACCCTAGTACACCACGGGCACCACATACCCAAGTACACCGCGGGCATCACATACCCAAGTACACCGCGGGCACCTCATACCCAAGTACACCGCGGGCACCACATACCCTAGTACACCGCGGGCATCACATACCTCGTACACTACACCGCGGGCACCACATACCCCAGTACACCGCGGGCACCACATACCCTAGTACACCGCGGGCACCACATACCCAACTACACCGCGGGCACCACATACCCAACTACATCGCGGGCACCACATACCCTAGTACACCGCGGGCATCACATACCCTAGAACACCGCGGGCATCACATACCCAACTACACCGCGGGGTGCCCGCGGTGTAGTTGGGTATGTGGTGCCCGCGGTGTAGTTGGGTATGTGATGCCCGCGGTGTACTTGGGTATGTGGTGCCCGCGGGCATCACATACCCAACTACACCACGGGCACCACATACCCAACTACACCACGGGCACCACATACCCAAGTATACCGCGGGCACCACATACCCAACTACACCGCGGGCACCACATACCCAAGTACACCGCGGGCACCACATACCCATGTACACCGCGGTGTACTAGGGTATGTGATGCCCGCGGTGTACTAGGGTATGTGGTGCCCGCGGTGTAGTTGGGTATGTAGTGCCCGCGGTGTACATGGGTATGTGGTGCCCGCAGTGTAGTTGGGTATGTGGTGCCCGCGGTGTAGGTGGGTATGTGGTGCCCGCAGTGTAGTTGGGTATGTGGTGCCCGCGGTGTACTAGGGTATGTGGTGCCCGTGGTGTACTTGGGTATGTAACACCACATGCATCACATACCCAAGTACTCCGCGGGCACCACATACCCTAGTACACCACATGGGCACCACATACCCTAGTACACCGCGGGTGTACTAGGGTACTTGGGTATGTGGTGCCCGCGGTGTACTGGGGTATGTGGTGCCCGCGGTGGATTTGCACCACATAGTATACCGTGGGCACCACATACCCTAGTACACCGCGGGCACCACATACCCAACTACACCCGCGGTGTACTAGGGTATGTGGTGCCCGCGGTGTACTAGGGTATGTGGTGCCCGCGGTGTACTAGGGTATGTGGTGCCCGCGGTGTAGTTGGGTATGTGGTGCCCGCGGTGTAGTTGGGTATGTGGTGCCCGCGGTGTGGTGCCCGCGGTGTACTAGGGTATGTGATGACCGCGGTGTACGAGGGTATGTGATGCCCGCGGTGTACTAGGGTATGTGGTGCCCGCGGTGTACTAGGGTATGTGGTGCCCGCGGTGTAGTTGGGTATGTGGTGCCCGCGGTGTACTAGGGTATGTGGTGCCCGCGGTGTACTAGGGTATGTGGTGCCCGCGGTGTAGTTGGGTATGTGGTGCCCGCGGTGTACGTGGGTATGTGGTGCCCGCGGTGCACCACATACCCTGTGCCCGCAGTGTACTAGGGTATGTGGTGCCCACGGTGTAGTTGGGTATGTGGTGCCCGCGGTGTAGTTAGGTATGTAGTGCCCTGTGGTGCCCGCGGTGTACTAGGGCCCGCGGTGTAGTTGGGTATGAGTACACCGCGGGCACCACAGGGCACCACATACCCAAGTATACCCGCGGGCACCACATACCCTAGTGCACCGCGGGCACCACATACCCAACTACCCCGCGGGCACCACATACCCTAGTACACATACCCTAGTACACCGCGGGCACCACATACCCAACTACACCACGGGCACCACATACCCAACTACACTGCGGGCACCACATACCCAACTACACCGCGGGCAGCATCACATACCCAACTACACCACGGGCACCACACACCCTAGTACACCGCGGGCACCACATACCCAAGTATACCGCGGGCACCACATACCCAACTACACCGCGGGCACCACATACCCAAGTCCCAAGTACAC
Organism: Ecliptopera silaceata; assembly: GCA_932527185.1. Classification (NCBI taxonomy): domain Eukaryota; kingdom Metazoa; phylum Arthropoda; class Insecta; order Lepidoptera; family Geometridae; genus Ecliptopera; species Ecliptopera silaceata. Next base: position 10,423,931 of record OW052196.1, on the reverse strand, counting down.
CGCGGGCACCACATACCCTCGCCCGCGGTGTACTAGGGTATGTGGTGCCCGCGGTGTAGTTGGGTATGTGGTGCCCGCGGTGTACTAGGGTATGTGGTGCCCGCAGTGTAGTTGGGTATGTGATGCCCGCGGTGTAGCCCAACTACACCGCGGGCGCCACATACCCAACTACACCGCGGGCACCACATACCCTAGGGCACCATACCCACCACATACCCAACTACACCGCGGGCACCACCACCACATACCCAGCTACACCGCGGGCACCACATACCCAAGTATACCGCGGGCACCACATTCCCAAGTACACCTCGGGCATCACATACCCAACTACACCGCGGGCACCACATACCATAGTACACCGCGGGCATCACATACCCTAGTACACCGCGGGCACCACATACCCAAGCACCACATACCCTAGTACACACCGCGGGCACCACATACCCCACCACATACCCTAGTACACCGCGGGCACCACATACCCTAGTATACCGCGGGCATCACCGCGGGCACCACATACCCAACTACACCGCGGGCACCACATACCCTAGTACACCGCGGGCACCACATACCCAAGTACACCGCGGGCACGGCACCACATACCCTAGTACTCCGCGGGCATCACATACCTAACTACACCGCGGGCACCACATACCCTAGTACACCGCGGGCACCACATACCCAGTGTACTAGGGTATGTGGTTATGTGGTGCCCGCGGTGTACTTGGGTATGTGGTGCCCGCGGTGTACTAGGGTATATGGTGCCCGCGGTGTAGTTGGGTATGTGGTGCCCAGGGTATGTGGTGCCCGCGGTGTAGTAGGGTACACCGCGGGCATCACATACCACATACCCTAGTACACCGCGGGCACCACATACCCTAGTACACCACGGGCATCACATACCCTAGTACACCGCGGGCACGCGGTGTTCTTGGGTATGTGGTGCCCGCGATGTACTAGTGTATGTGGTGCCCGCGGTGTAGTTGGGTATGCGGTGCCCGTGGCGGTGTACGAGGGTATGTGGTGCCCGCGGATGTGGTGCCCCCACATACCCAACTACACCGCGGGCACCACATACCCAAGTACACCGCGGGCACCACACACCCATGTACACCGCGGGCACCACATACCTAAGTATACCGCGGGCATCACATACCCTAGTACACCGCGGGCATTACATACCCAACTACACCGCGGGCACCACATACCCTAGTACACCGCGGGCACCACATACCCAACTACACCGCGGGCACCACATACCTAAGTATACCGCGGGCATCACATACGTGGTGCCCGTGGTGCACTAGGGTATATGATGGTATTAGGGTATGTGGTGCCCGCGGTGTACTTGGGTATGTGGTGCCCGCGGTGTACGCACCACATACCCAAGTACACCGCGGGCACCACATACCCTAGTACACCGCGGGCACCACATACCCCAGTACACCGCGGGCACCACATACCCTAGTACACCGCGGGCATCACATACCCTAGTACACCGCGGGCACCACCACATACCCAACTACACCGCGGGCATCACATACCCAAGTATACCGCGGGCACCACATACCCAACTACACCGCGGGCACCACATACCCTAGTACACCGCGGGCATCACATACCCTAGTACACCGCGGGCACCACATACCGCACCACATACCCAACAACACCGCGGGCACCACATACCATAGTACACCGCGGGCATCACATACCCTAGTACACCGCGGGCACCACATACCCAAGCACCACATACCCTAGTACACCACGGGCACCACATACCCATGTACACCGCGGGCACCACATACGTGGTGCCCGCGGTGTACTAGGGTATGTGGTGCCCGCGGTGTACTAGGGTATGTGATGCCCGTGGTGTACAAGGGTATGTGGTGCCCGCGGTGTAGTTGGGTATGTGGTGCCCGCGGTGTAGTTGGGTATGTGGTGCCCGCGGTGTACTTGGGTATGTGGTGCCCGTGGTGTACAAGGGTATGTGGTGCCCGCGGTGTAGTTGGGTATGTGGTGCCCGCGGTGTAGTTGGGTATGTGGTGCCCGCGGTGTACTTGGGTATGTGGTGCCCGCGGTGTAGTTGGGTCATACCCTAGTACACCGCGGGCATCACATACCCAAGTATACCGCGGGCACCACATACCCTAGTACACCGCGGGCACCACATACCCAAGTACACCGCGGGCACCACATACCCAACTACACCGCGGGCACCACATACCCAACTACACCGCGGGCACCACATACCCTTGTACACCGCGGGCATCACATACCCTTAGTTGGGTATGTGGTGCCCTAGTACACCGCGGGCACCACATACCCAACTACACAACGGGCACCACATACCCTAGTACACCGCGGGCACCACATACCTTAGTACACCGCGGGCACCACATACCCTAGTATACCGCGGGCATTACATACCCAAGTACACCGCGGGCACCACATACCCTAGTACACCGCGGGCACCACATACCCTAGTACACCGCGGGCACCACATACCCAACTACACCGCGGGCACCACATACCCAAGTATACCAAGAGCACCTCATACCCTAGTACACCGCGGGCATCACATACCCAAGTATACAGTAGGCATCACATACCCAACTACACCGCGGGCATCACATACCCAACTACACCGCGGGCATCATATACCCTAGTACTCCGCGGGCATCACATACCCTAGTACACCTCGGGCATCACATACCCAACTACACCGCGGGCACCACATACCCTAGTACATCGCGGGCACCACATACCCTAGTATACCGCGGGCACCACATACCCAACTACACCGCGGGCAACACATACCCAAGTATACCGCGGGCATCACATACCCAACTACACCGCGGGCACCACATACCCTAGTACACCGCGGGCACCACATACCCTAGTACACCGCGGGCATCACATACCCAACTACACCGCGGGCACCACAAACCCAAGTATATTGCGGGCACCACATACCCTATTACACCGCGGGCACCACATACCCAAGTACTCCGCGGGCATCACATACCCTAGTACACCGCGGGCACCACATACCCTAGTATACCGCAGGCACCACATACCCTAGTACACCGCGGGCATCACATACCCTAGTACACCGCGGGCATCACATACCCAAGTACATCGCGGGCATCACATACCCAAGTACACCGCGGGCATCACATACCCAACTACACCACGGGCACCACATACCCTAGTACACCGCGGGCACCACATACCCAAGTGCACCACGGGCACCACATACCCAACTACACCGCGGGCACCACATACCCAAGCACCACATACCCTAGTACACCGCGGGTACCACATACCCAACTACACCGCGGGCACCACATACCCCAGTATACCGCGGGCATCACATACCCAAGGTGCCCGCGGTGTACTAGGGTATGTGATGCCCGCGGTGTACTAGGGTATGTGATGCCCACGGTATACTGGGGTATGTGGTGCCCGAGGTGTGTACAGGGGTATGTGGTGCCCGCGGGCATCACATACCCTAGTACACCGCGGGCACCACATACCCTAGTACACCGCGGGCACCACATACCCAACTACACTGCGGGCACCACATACCCTAGTATACCGCGGGCACCACATACCCAACTACACCGCGGGCATCACATACCCAACTACACCGCGGGCACCACATACCCAACTACACCGCGGGCATCACATACCCAAGTACACCGCGGGCACCACATACCCTAGTACACCGCGGGCACCACATACCCTAGTACACCGCGGGCACCCCGCGGTGTAGTTGGGTATGTGGTGCCCACCCTAGTACACCGCGGGCACCACATACCCAACTACACCGCGGGCACCACATACCCATGTACACCGCGGGCACCACAAACCCACCACATACCCAACTACACCGCGGGCACCACATACCCTAGTGCACCGCGGGCACCACATACCCTAGTGGTGCCCGCGGTGTAGTTGGGTATGTGATGCCCGCGGTGTAGTTGGTTGGGTATGTAGTGCCCGCGGTGTACTGGGGTATGTGATGCCCGCGGTGTAGTAGGGTATGTGGTGCCCGCGGTGTAGTTGGGTACGTGATGCCCGCGGTGTTAGGGTATGTGGTGCCCGTGGTGCACTAGGGTATGTGGTGCCCGCGGTGTACTTGGGTATGTGGTGCCCGCGGTGTACTAGGGTATGTGGTGCCCGCGGTGTACTAGGGTATGTGGTGCCCGCGGTGCCCGCGGTGTACTAGGGTATGTGGTGCCCGCGGTGTACTAGGGTATGTGGTGCCCGCGGTGTACTAGGGTATGTGGTGCCCGCGGTGTAGTTGGGTATGTGATGCCCTGTGGTGCCCGCGGTGTAGTTGGGTATGTTGTGCCCGCGGTGTACTCGGGCATCACATACCCTAGTACACCGCGGGCACCACATACCCAACTACACCGCAAGCATCACATACCCTAGTACACCGCGGGCACCTCATGCCCAACTACACCGTGGGCACCACATACCCAAGTATACCGCGGGCACCACATACCCTAGTACACCGCGGGCATCACATACCCTAGTACACCGCGGGCATCACATACCCAACTACACCGCGGGCATCACATACCCAACTACACCGCGGGCACCACATACCCAACTACACCGCGGGCACCACATACCCTAGTACATCGCGGGCACCACATACCCAAGTATACCGCGCGGGCACCACATACCCAACTACACCGCGGGCACCACATACCCTGGTACACCGCGGGCACCACATACCCTAGTACACCGCGGGCATCACATACCCAACTACACCGCGGGCACCACATACCCTAGTGCACCACGGGCACCACATACCCTAGTACACCGCGGGCATCACATACCTAACTATACCGTTCACCGCGGGCACCACATACCCAAGTGATGTATGTGATGCCCGCGGTGTACCCGCAGTGTACATGGGTATGTGGTGCCCGCAGTGTAGTTGGGTATGTGGTGCCCGCGGTGAAGTTGGGTATGTGGTGCCCGCGGTGTACATGGGTATGTGGTGCCCGCAGTGTAGTCGGGTATGTGATGCCCGAGCACCACATACCCAACTACACCGCGGGCACCACATACCCATGTACACTGCGGGCACCACATACCCATGTACACTGCGGGCATCACATACCCAACTACACCGCGGGCACCACATACCATAGTACACCGCGGGCATCACATACCCAACTACACTGCGGGCACCACATACCCTAGTACACCGCGGGCACCACATACCCAACTACACCGGTGCCCGCGGTGTACTTGGGTATGTGGTGCCCGCGGTGTACTTGGGTATGTGGTGCCCGCGGTGTACTAGGGTATGTGGTGCCCGCGGTGTAGTTGGGTATGTGGTGCCCGCGGTGTACTTAGGTATGAGGTGCCCGCGGTATACTTGGTATGTGGTGCCCGAGGTGTACTTGGGTATGTAGTGCCCGCGGTGTAGTTGGGTATGTGGTGCCCGCGGTGTAGTTGGGTATGTGATGCCCGTGGTGCCCGCGGTATACTTGGGTATGTGGTGCCCGCGGTGTACTGGGGTATGTGGTGCCCGCGGTGTACTAGGGTATGTGGTGCCCTTGGTATACTTGGGTATGTGGTGCCCGCGGTGTAGTTGGGTATGTGGTGCCCGCAGTGTACTTGGGTATGTGGTGCCCGCGGTGTAGTTGGGTATGTGGTGCCCGCGGTGTAGGCATCACATACCCTAGTACACCGCGGGCACCTCATACCCTAGTACACCGCGGGCACCACATACCCTCGTACACCGCGGGCACCACATACCCAACTACACCGCGGGCACCACATACCCTAGTACACCGCGGGCACCACATACCCTAGTACACCGCGGGCACCTCATACCCTAGTACACCGCGGGCACCACATACCCAACTACACCGCGGGCACCACATACCCTAGTACACCGCGGTGTTCTTGGGTATGTGATGCCCGCGGTGTACTTGGGTATGTGGTGCCCGCGGTGTACTAGGGTATGTGGTGCCCGCGGTGTAGTTGGGTATGTGGTGCCCGCGGTGTACGAGGGTATGTGGTGCCCGCGGTGTACTAGGGTATGAGGTGCCACCGGTGTACTAGGGTATGTGGTGCCCGCGGTGTAGTTGGGTAGGGTATGTGATGCCCGCGGTGTAGTTGGGTGGTATACATGGGTATGTGGTACCACATACCCAACTACACCGCGGGCACCACATACCCTAGTACACCGCGGGCACCACATACCCTAGTACACCGCGGGCACCACATACCCAAGTATACCGCGGGTACCACATACCCTAGTACACCGCGGTATATTTGGGTATGTGGTGCCCGCGGTGTAGTTGGGTATGTGATGCCCGCGGTGTACTTGGGTATGTGGTGCCCGCGGTGTACTAGGGTATGTGGTGCCCGCGGTGTAGTTGGGTATGTGATGCCCGCGGGCACCACATACCCAAGTACACCGCGGGCATCACATACCCTAGTACACCGCGGGCACCACATACCCTGGCACCACATATCCTATTACACCGCGGGCACCACATACCCAACTACACCGCGGGCACCACATACCCAACTACACCGCGGGCACCACATACCCTAGTACACCGCGGGCATCACATACCCTAGTACACCGCGGGCACCACATACCCAAGTATACCGCGGGCACAACATACCCAACTACCCCGCGGTATACTTGGGTATGTGATGCCCGCGGTGTACTAGGGTATATGATGCCCGCGGTGTACTAGGGTATGTGGTGCCCGCGGTGTACTTGGGTATGTGGTGCCCGCTGTGTACTAGGGTATGTGATGCCCGCGGTGTACTAGGGTATGTGGTGCCCGCGGTGTAGTTGGGTATGTGGTGCCCGCGGTGTAGTTGGGTATGTGGTGCCCGCGGTATACTTGGGTATGTGGTGCCCGCGTTGTAGTTGGGTATGTGATGCCCGCGGTGTACTAGGGTATGTGGTGCCCGTGGTGCACTAGGGTATGTGGTGCCCGCGGTGTACTAGGGTATGTGGTGCCCGCGGTGTACTAGGGTATGTGGTGCCCGCGGTGTAGTTGGGTATGTAGTGCCCGCGGTGTACTAGGGTATGTGGTGCCCGCGGTGTACCAGGGTATGTGGTGCCCGCGGTGTAGTTGGGTATGTGGTGCCCGCGCGGTATACTTGGGTATGTGGTGCCCGCGATGTACTAGGGTATGTGGTGCCCGCGGTGTAGTTGGGGTACACCGCGGGCACCACATACCCTAGTACACCGCGGGCACCACATTCCCTAGTACACCGTGGGCATCACATACCCTAGTACACCGCGGGCACCCCATACCCAACTACACTGCGGGCATCACATACCCTAGTACACCGTGGGCATCACATACCCTAGTACACCGTGGGCATCACATACCCTAGTGCACCGCGGGCACCACATACCCAAGTATACCGCGGGCACCACATACCCTAGTACATCGCGGGCATCACATACCCTAGTACACCGCGGGCACCACATACCCAACTACACCGCGGGCACCACATACCCAAGTACACCGCGGGCAGCATCACATACCCAACTACACCGCGGGCATCACATACCCAATTATACCGTAGGCACCACATACCCCAGTACACCGCGGGCATCACATACCCAACTACACCGCGGGCACCACATACCCAACTACACTGCGGGCACCACATACCCTAGTACACCGCGGGCATCACATACCCTAGTACACCGCGGGCACCACATACCCTAGTACACCGTTGGCATCACATACCCTAGTACACCGCGGGCACCACATACCCAAGTATACCGCGGGCACCACATACCCAACTACACTGCGGGCACCACATACCCAACTACACCGCGGGCACCACATACCCTAGTACACCGCGGGCACCACATACCCAAGTACACCGCGGGCACCACATACCCTAGTACACCGCGGGCACCACATACCCTCGTACACCGCGGGCACCACATACCCAACTACACTGCGGGCACCACATACCCAACTACACCGCGGGCACCACATACCCTAGTACACCGCGGGCATCACATACCCAACTACACCGCGGGCACCACATACCCAACTACACTGCGGGCACCACATACCCTAGTACACCGCGGGCATCACATACCCTAGTACACCGCGGGCACCACATACCCTAGTACACCGGTGGCATCACATACCCTAGTACACCGCGGGCACCACATACCCAAGTATACCGCGGGCACCACATACCCAACTACACTGCGGGCACCACATACCCAACTACACCGCGGGCACCACATACCCTAGTACACCGCGGGCACCACATACCCAAGTACACCGCGGGCACCACATACCCTAGTACACCGCGGGCACCACATACCCTCGTACACCGCGGGCACCACATACCCAACTACACTGCGGGCACCACATACCCAACTACACCGCGGGCACCACATACCCTAGTACACCGCGGGCACCACATACCCAAGTACACCGCGGGCACCACATACCCTAGTACACCGCGGGCACCACATACCCTAGTGCACCGCGGGCATCACATACCCAACTACACTGCGGGCACCACATACCCTAGTACACCGCGGGCACCACATACCCAACTACACCGGTGCCCGTGGTGCACATGGGTATGTGGTGCCCGCGGTGTACTTGGGTATGTGGTGCCCGCGGTGTACTAGGGTATGTGGTGCCCGCGGTGTAGTTGGGTATGTGGTGCCCGCGGTGTACTTAGGTATGAGGTGCCCGCGGTATACTTGGTATGTGGTGCCCGAGGTGTACTTGGGTATGTAGTGCCCGCGGTGTAGTTGGGTATGTGGTGCCCGCGGTGTAGTTGGGTATGTGATGCCCGTGGTGCCCGCGGTGTACTAGGGTATGTGGTGCCCTTGGTATACTTGGGTATGTGGTGCCCGCGGTGTAGTTGGGTATGTGGTGCCCGCAGTGTACATGGGTATGTGGTGCCCGCGGTGTAGTTGGGTATGTGGTGCCCGCGGTGTAGGCATCACATACCCTAGTACACCGCGGGCACCTCATACCCTAGTACACCGCGGGCACCACATACCCTCGTACACCGCGGGCACCACATACCCAACTACACCGCGGGCACCACATACCCTAGTACACCGCGGGCACCACATACCCTAGTACACCGCGGGCACCTCATACCCTAGTACACCGCGGGCACCACATACCCAACTACACCGCGGGCACCACATACCCAAGTATACCGCGGTGTACTTGGGTATGTGATGCCCGCGGTGTACTTGGGTATGTGGTGCCCGCGGTGTACTAGGGTATGTGGTGCCCGCGGTGTAGTTGGGTATGTGGTGCCCGCGGTGTACGAGGGTATGTGGTGCCCGCGGTGTACTAGGGTATGAGGTGCCACCGGTGTACTAGGGTATGTGGTGCCCGCGGTGTAGTTGGGTAGGGTATGTGATGCCCGCGGTGTAGTTGGGTGGTATACATGGGTATGTGGTACCACATACCCAACTACACCGCGGGCACCACATACCCTAGTACACCGCGGGCATCACATACCCTAGTACACCGCGGGCACCACATACCCAAGTATACCGCGGGTACCACATACCCTAGTACACCGCGGTATATTTGGGTATGTGGTGCCCGCGGTGTAGTTGGGTATGTGATGCCCGCGGTGTACTTGGGTATGTGGTGCCCGCGGTGTACTAGGGTATGTGGTGCCCGCGGTGTAGTTGGGTATGTGGTGCTACACCGCGGGCACCACATACCCAAGTACACCGCGGGCATCACATACCCTAGTACACCGCGGGCACCACATACCCTGGCACCACATACCCTATTACACCGCGGGCACCACATACCCAACTACACCGCGGGCACCACATACCCAACTACACCGCGGGCACCACATACCCTAGTACACCGCGGGCATCACATACCCTAGTACACCGCGGGCACCACATACCCAAGTATACCGCGGGCACAACATACCCAACAACACCGTTGGGTGTGTGGTGCCCGCGGTATACTTGGGTATGTGATGCCCGCGGTGTACTAGGGTATATGATGCCCGCGGTGTACTAGGGTATGTGGTGCCCGCGGTGTACTTGGGTATGTGGTGCCCGCTGTGTACTAGGGTATGTGATGCCCGCGGTGTACTAGGGTATGTGGTGCCCGCGGTGTAGTTGGGTATGTGGTGCCCGCGGTGTAGTTGGGTATGTGGTGCCCGCGGTATACTTGGGTATGTGGTGCCCGCGTTGTAGTTGGGTATGTGATGCCCGCGGTGTACTAGGGTATGTGGTGCCCGTGGTGCACTAGGGTATGTGGTGCCCGCGGTGTACTAGGGTATGTGGTGCCCGCGGTGTACTAGGGTATGTGGTGCCCGCGGTGTAGTTGGGTATGTAGTGCCCGCGGTGTACTAGGGTATGTGGTGCCCGCGGTGTACCAGGGTATGTGGTGCCCGCGGTGTAGTTGGGTATGTGGTGCCCGCGCGGTATACTTGGGTATGTGGTGCCCGCGATGTACTAGGGTATGTGGTGCCCGCGGTGTAGTTGGGGTACACCGCGGGCCCCACATACCCTAGTACACCGCGGGCACCACATTCCCTAGTACACCGTGGGCATCACATACCCTAGTACACCGCGGGCACCCCATACCCAACTACACTGCGGGCATCACATACCCTAGTACACCGTGGGCATCACATACCCTAGTACACCGTGGGCATCACATACCCTAGTGCACCGCGGGCACCACATACCCAAGTATACCGCGGGCACCACATACCCTAGTACATCGCGGGCATCACATACCCTAGTACACCGCGGGCACCACATACCCCAGTACACTGCGGGCATCACATACCCAACTACACCGCGGGCAGCATCACATACCCAACTACACCGCGGGCATCACATACCCAATTATACCGTAGGCACCACATACCCCAGTACACCGCGGGCATCACATACCCAACTACACCGCGGGCACCACATACCCAACTACACTGCGGGCACCACATACCCTAGTACACCGCGGGCATCACATACCCTAGTACACCGCGGGCACCACATACCCTAGTACACCGGTGGCATCACATACCCTAGTACACCGCGGGCACCACATACCCAAGTATACCGCGGGCACCACATACCCAACTACACTGCGGGCACCACATACCCAACTACACCGCGGGCACCACATACCCTAGTACACCGCGGGCACCACATACCCAAGTACACCGCGGGCACCACATACCCTAGTACACCGCGGGCACCACATACCCTCGTACACCGCGGGCACCACATACCCAACTACACTGCGGGCACCACATACCCAACTACACCGCGGGCACCACATACCCTAGTACACCGCGGGCACCACATACCCAAGTACACCGCGGGCATCACATACCCTAGTACACCGCGGGCATCACATACCCTCGCGGTGTAGTCATGTACACTGTGTAGTTGGGTATGTGGTGCCCGCGGTATACTTGGGTATGTGGTGCCCGCGGTATACTTGGGTATGTGATGGGTATGTAGTGTACTAGGGTATGTGGTGCCCGCGGTGTAGTTCGGTAAGTGGTGCCCGCGGTATACTAGGGTATGTGATGCATCACATACCCATGTACACCGCGGGCACCACATACCCTCGTACATACCCAACTACACCGCGGGCACCACATACCCTAGTATACCGCGGGGGTATGTGGTGCCCGCGGTGTACTAGGGTATGTAGTGCCCGCGGTGTAACACCGTGGGCATCACATACCCAACTACCCCGCGGGCACCACATACCCTAGTGCACCACGGGCACCACATACCTACCCAACTACACCACGGGCACCACATACCCAAGTGGGCACATACCCGTACACCTCGGGCATCATACCATAGTACACCTCGGGCATCACATACCCGGGCACCACATACCCTAGTACACCACGGGCACCACATACCCAAGTATACCGCGGGCACCACATACCCTAGTACACCGCGGGCACCACATACCCTAGTACACCGCGGGCATCACATACCCAACTACACTACACCGCGGGCATCACATACCATAGTACACCGCGGGCACCACATAACCACATACCCTCGTACACCGCGGGCACCACATACCCAAGTATACCGCGGGCACCACATACCCAAGTACACCGCGGGCACCACATACCCTAGTACACCGCGGGCATCACATACCCAACTACACTACACCGCGGGCATCACATACCATAGTACACCGCGGGCACCACATAACCACATACCCTCGTACACCGCGGGCACCACATACCCAAGTATACCGCGGGCACCACATACCCTAGTACACCGCGGGCACCACATACCCTAGTACACCGCGGGCATCACATACCCAACTACACTACACCGCGGGCATCACATACCATAGTACACCGCGGGCACCACATAACCACATACCCTCGTACACCGCGGGCACCACATACCCAAGTATACCGCGGGCACCACATACCCTAGTACACCGCGGGCACCACATACCCTAGTACACCGCGGGCATCACACCTCGTGGTGCCCGGTATGTAGTGCCCGCGGTGTACTATGGTATGTGGTGCCCGCGGTGTACTAGGGTATGTGGTGCTCGTGGTGTACTAGGGTATGTGGTGCCCGCGGCGTACTAGGGTATGTGGTAGTGCACCACATACCCGGCACCACATACCCAAGTACACCGCGGGCACCACATACCCTAGTACACCGCGGGCACCACATACCCTCGTACACCGCGGGCACCACATACTAGGATATGTGGTGCCCGCGGTGTACTAGGGTATGTGGTGCCCGCGGTCACCACATACCCAAGTATACCGCGGGCACCACATACCCAACTACACCGCGGGCACCACATACCCTAGTACACCGCGGGCATCACATACCCTAGTACACCGCGGGCACCACATAGTATATACCCTAGTGCACCACGGGCATCACATACCCAACTGCACCGCGGGCACCACATACCCAAGTACACCGCGGGCACCACATACCCTCGTACACCTCGGGCATCACATACCTATACTTGGGTATGTGGTACTTGGGTATGTGATGCCCGCGGTGTACTAGGGTATGAGGTGCCCGCGGTGTAGTTGGGTATGTGGTGCCCACGGTATACATGGGTATGTGGTGCCCGCGGTGGGTGCACGCGGTGTACGAGGGTATGTGGTGCCCGCGGTGTAGTTGGGTATGTGGTGCCCGCAGTGTAGGGTATGTGGTGCACCACGGGCACACCGCGGGCACCACATACCCGGGTATGTGGTGCCCGCGGTGTAGTTGGGTATGTGGTGCCCTATGTGGTGCCCGCGGTATACGCATCACATACACTAGTACACCACGGGCACCACATACCCTAGTACACCGCGGGCACCACATACCTTAGTACACCGCGGGCACCGCGGGCACCACATACCCATGTACACCGCGGGCACCACATACCCTAGTATACCGCGGGCACATACCCTAGTACACCGCGGGCACCACATACCCTAGTACACCGCGGGCACCACATACCCAACTACACCGGTGGCATCACATACCCAACTACACCGCGGGCACCACATACCCTAGTACACCGCGGGCACCACATACCCAACTACACCACGGGCACCACATACCCTAGTACACCTCGGGCACCACATACCCTAGTATACCGCGGGCACATACCCTAGTACACCGCGGGCACCACATACCCTAGTACACCGCGGGCACCACATACCCAACTACACCGGTGGCATCACATACCCAACTACACCGCGGGCACCACATACCCTAGTACACCGCGGGCACCACATACCCAACTACACCACGGGCACCACATACCCTAGTACACCTCGGGCACCACATACCCAAGTACTGGTATGTGGTGCCCGCGGTGTACTAGGGTATGTGGTGCCCGTGGTGTAGTTGGGTATGTGGTGCCCGCGGTGTACTTGGGTATGTGGTGCCCGCGGTGTAGTTGGGTATGTGATGCCACCGGTGTAGTTGGGTATGTGGTGCCCGCGGTGTACTAGGGTATGTGGTGCCCGCGGTGTACTAGGGTATGTGCCCGCGGTATACTAGGGTATGTGGTGCCCGCGGTGTACATGGGTATGTGGTGCCCGCGGTGCCCGCGGTGTACTAAGCTATGTGGTGCCCGCGGTGTACTAGGGTATGTGGTGCCCGCGGTGTACATGGGTATGTGATGCGGCGGTGTACATGGGTATGTGGTGCCCGCGGTGTAACCACATACCCTCGTACACCACGGGCACCTGCAACTACAATGCGGGCACCACATACCCAACTACACCGCGGGCAGCATCACATACCTAACTACACCGCGGGCACCGCGGTATACTTGGGTATGTGGTGCCCGTGGTGTATGGTGCCCGCGGTGTACTAGGGTATGTGGTGCCCGCGGTGTACTTGGGTATGTGGTGCCCACGGTGTCATTGGGTATGTGGTGCCCGCGGTGCACTAGGGTATGTGGTGCCCGCGGTATACTTGGGTATGTGGTGCCCGCGGTGTACTAGGGTGTGTGGTGCCCGCGGTGTACTAGGGTATGTGGTGCCCGCGGTGTAGTTGGGTATGTGGTGGGTATGGTGCCCGCGGTGATGCCCGCGGTGTACTTGGGTATGTGGTGCCCGCGGTGTACTGGGGTATGTGGTGCCCGCGGTGTACATGGGTATGTGGTGCCCGCGGTGTAGTTGGGTACGTGATGCTACACCACGGGCACCACATACCCAAGTATACCACGGGCACCATACACCCATGTACACCGCGGGCACCACATACCCTAGTACACCGCGGGCACCACATACCCCAGTACACCGGTGGCATCACATACCCAACTACACCGCGGGCACCACATACCCTAGTACACCGCGGGCACCACATACCCTAGTACACCGCGGGCACCACATACCCTAGTACACCGCGGGCATCACATACCCTAGTACACCGTGGGCACCACATACCCTATTACACCGCAAGCACCACATACCCTGGTACACCGCGGGCATCACATACCCTAGTACACCGCGGGCACCACATACCCTGGTACACCGCGGGCACCACATACCCTAGTACACCGCGGGCACTACATACGTATGTGGTGCCCGCGGTGTACTAGGGTATGTGGTGCCCGCGGTGTACTGGGGTATGTGGTGCCCGCGGTGTAGTGTACGAGGTATGTGATGCCCGCGGTGTAGTTGGGTATGTGGTGCCCGCGGTATACTTGGGTATGTGGTGCCTGCGGTGTAGTTGGGTATGTGATGCCCGTGGTGTAGTTGGGTATGTGGTGCCCGTGGTGCACTAGGGTATGTGGTGCCCGCGGTGTAGTTGGGTATGTGGTGCCCGCGGTGTAGTTGGGTATGTGATGCCCGCGGTGTACTAGGGTATGTGGTGCCCGCGATGTACTAGGGTATGTGATGCCACCGGTGTACTTGGGTATGTGGTGCCCGCGGTGTACTAGGGTATGTGGTGCCCGCGGTGTACATGGGTGTATGGTGCCCGTGGTATACTTGGGTATGTGGTGCCCGTGGTGTAGCATCACGTACCCAACTACACCGCGGGCACCACATACCCATGTACACCGCGGGCACCACATACCCTAGTACACCGCGAGCGGGCACTACATACCCTAGTACACCGCGGGCACCACATACCCAACATCACATACCCTAGTACACCGCGGGCATCACATACCCAACTACACCGCGGGCACCACATACCCCAGTATACCGCGGGCACCACATACCCTCGTACACCGCGGGCACCACATACCCAACTACACTGCGGGCACCACATACCCTAGTATACCGCGGGCACTACATACGTATGTAGTGCCCGCGGTGTACGAGGGTATGTGGTGCCCGCGGTGTACTTGGGTATGTGGTGCCCGCGGTGTAGTGTACGAGGTATGTGGTGCCCGCGGTGTAGTTGGGTATGTGGTGCCCGCGGTATACTTGGGTATGTGGTGCCTGCGGTGTAGTTGGGTATGTGATGCCCGTGGTGTAGTTGGGTATGTGGTGCCCGTGGTGCACTAGGGTATGTGGGGCCCGCGGTGTATACCCGTACACCTCGGGCACATACCCAAGTATACCGCGGGCATCACATACCCTAGTACACCGCGGGCACCACATACCCTAGTACAACGCGGGCACCACATACCCAAGTACACCGCGGGCACCACATACCCAACTACACTGCGGGCACCACATACCCATGTACATCGCGGGCACCACATACCCTAGTACACCGCGGGCACCACATACCCTAGTACACCGCGGGCACCACACATACCCAACTACACCGCGGTATGTGGTGCCCGCAGTGTAGTTGGGTATGTGGTGCCCGCGGTGTAGTTGGGTATGTGATGCCCGCGGTGCACTAGGGTATGTGGTGCCCGCGGTGTACTAGGGTATGTGGTGCCCGCGGTGTACTAGGGTATGTGGTGCCCGCGGTGTACTAGGGTATATGATACCCTAGTACACCGCGGGCACCACATACCCAAGTACACCGCGGGCACCACATACCCTAGTACACCGCGGGCTACACATACCCAACTACACCGCGGGCACCACATACCCTAGTACACCGCGGGCATCACATACGTATGTGGTGCCCGCGGTGTACTAGGGTATGTGGTGCCCGCGGTGTACTAGGGTATGTGGTGCCCGCGGTGTACTAGGGTATGATACCCTAGTACACCGCGGGCACCACATACCCTAGTATACCGCGGGCATCACATACCCTAGTACACCGCGGGCACCACATACCCAACTACACCACGGGCACCACAAACCCTAGTATACCGCGGGCACTACATACGTATGTGATGCCCGCGGTGTACTAGGGTATGTGGTGCCCGCGGTGTAGTTGGGTATGTGTAGCCCGCGGTGTACTAGGGTATGTGGTGCCCGCGGTGTACTTGGGTATGTGGTGCCCGCGGTGTACTAGGGTATGTGGTGCCCACGGTGTAGTTGGGTATGTGGTGCCCGCGGTGTACTAGGGTATGTGGTGCCCGCCGCAGTGTAGTTGGGTATGTGGTGCCCGCGGTATACTTGGGTATGTGGTGCGTAGTTGGGTATGTGATGAGGGTATGTGGTGCCCGCGGTGTACTAGGGTATGTGATGCCCGCGGTGTACATGGGTATGTGGTGCCACCGGTGTACTAGGGTATGCAGTGCCCGTGGTGCACTAGGGTATGTGGTGCCCGCGGTATCCGCGGTATAGTTGGGTATGTGGTGCCCCACAACGCAAGTACACTGCGGGCATCACATACCCCTGTACACCACGGGCACCACATACCCAACTACCCCTAGTACACCGCGGGCACCACATACCCCAGTATACCGCGGGCACCACATACCCTAGTGCACCACGGGCACCACATACCCTAGTACCCCGCGGGCGAGGGTATGTGGTGCCCGCGGTGTAGTTGGGTATGTGGTGCCCGCGGTGTAGTTGGGGTATGTGATGCCCGCGGTGTAGTTGGGTATGTGGTGCCCGCGGTGTTAGGGTATGTGGTGCCCGCGGTGTACGAGGGTATGTGGTGCCAACTACACCACATACCACCACATACCCAACTACACCGCGGGCACCACATACCCTAGTACACTGCGGGTACTAGGGTATGTGGTGCCTGCGGTGTACTAGGGTATGTGGTGCCCGCGGTGTACACCACATACCCTACTACACCGCGGGCACCACATACCCAACTACACCGCGGGCACCCCGCGGTGTACTAGGGTTTGTGGTGCCCGCGGTGTACTAGGGTATGTTACCCTCGTACACCGCGGGCACCACATACCCTAGTACACCGCGGGCACCACATACCCTCACCACATACCCACGTACCCTAGTGCAGGGCACCACATACCCTAGTACACCGCGGGCACCACATACCCTAGTACACCGCGGGGTGCCCGCGGTGTAGTTGGGTATGTGGTGCCCGCGGTATACTAGGGTATGTGGTGCCCGTACACCGCGGGCACCACATACCCTAGTACACCGCGGGCACCACATACCCTAGTGCACCACGGGCACCACATACCCAAGTACACCGCGGGCACTACATACCCAACTACACCTCGGGCATCACATACCCTAGTACACCGCGGGCACCACATACCCTCGTACACCGCGGGCACCACATACTGTGTACTAGGGTATGTGTACTAGGGTATGTGATGCCCGCGGTATACTTGGGTATGTGGTGCCCGCGGTGTACTAGGGTATGTTACCCTAGTACACCGCGGGCACCACATACCCTAGTACACCGCGGGCACCACATACCCTCACCACATACCCACATACCCTAGTGCAGGGCACCACATACCCTAGTACACCGCGGGCACCACATACCCTAGTACACCGCGGGGTGCCCGCGGTGTAGTTGGGTATGTGGTGCCCGCGGTATACTAGGGTATGTGGTGCCCGTACACCGCGGGCACCACATACCCTAGTACACCGCGGGCACCACATACCCTAGTGCACCGCGGGCACCACATACCCTAGTGCACCACGGGCACCACATACCCAAGTACACCGCGGGCATCACATACCCTAGTACACAGCGGGCACCACATACCCTAGTACACCGCGGGCACCACATACCCAACTACACCGCGGGCACCACATACCCTAGTACACCGCGGGCAACACATACCCAAGTACACCGCGGGCACCACATACCCTAGTACTCCGCGGGCACTACATACCCTAGTACACTGCGGGCATCACATACCCTACTACACTGCGGGCACCACATACCCAAGTACACCGCGGGCACCACATACCCAAGTACACCTCGGGCACAACATACCCAAGTACACCGCGGGCATCACATACCCAAGTATACCGCGGGCAACACATACGTATGTGGTGCCCGCGGTGTGCACCACATACCCTAGTACACCGCGGGCATCACATACCCTAGTACTCCGCGGGCACGTACACCGCGGGCATCTCATACCTTAGTACACCGCGGGCACCACATACCCATGTACATCGCGGGCACCACATACCCAACTACACCGCGGGCATCACATACCCAAGTACACCGCGGGCATCACATACCCAACTACACCGCGGGCACCACATGCCCTAGTACACCGCGGTGTACTAGGGTATGTGTGCCCGCGTACCCCATGTACACCGCGGGCACCACTTACCGAACTACACCGCGGGCACCACATACCCAACAACACCGCGGGCACCTCATACCCTGCATCACATACCCAACTACACCGCGGGTGTAGTGATGCCCGCGGTGTACTAGGGTATGTGGTGCCCGCGGTGTACTAGGGTATGTGGTGCCCGCGGTGTACTAGAGTATGTGGTGCCCGCGGTGTACTAGGGTATGTGGTGCCTGCGGTGTACCAGGGTATGTGATGCCCGCGGTGTACATGGGTATGTGGTGCCCGCGGTGTACTAGGGTATGTGATGCCCGCGGTGTACTTGGGTATGTGGTGCCCGCGGTGTAGTTGGGTATGTGGTGCCCGCGGTGTAGTTGGGTATGTGGTGCCCGCGTGGTGCCCGCGGTGTACGAGGGTATGTGGTGCCCGCGGTGTACTAGGGTATGTGGTGGTATGTGGTGCCCGCTGTGTACTAGGGTATGTGGTGCCCGCGGTGTACTAGGGTATGTGATGCCCGCGGTGTACTAGGGTATGTGGTGCCCGAGGTGTACTAGGGTATGTGGTGCCCGCGGTGTACATGGGTATGTGGTGCCCGCGGTGTACTAGGGTATGAGGTGCCCGCGGTGTACTAGGGTACTTGGGTATGTGGTGCCCGCAGTGTACTAGGGTATGTGGTGCCCGCGGTGTAGTTGGGTATGTGATGCCCGCGGTGTACCAGGGTATGTGATGCCCACGGTGTAGTTGGGTATGTGGTTAGGGTATGTGGTGCCCGCGGTGTAGCATACCTAGTTGGGTATGTGGTGCCCGCGGTGTAGTTGGGTAGTTGGGTATGTGATGCCCGCGGTGTACCAGGGTATGTAATGCCCGCGGTGTACTACCACATACCCTCGTACACCGCGGGCACCACATACCCTAGTACACCGCGGGCATCACATACCATAGTACACCGCGGGCATCACATACCCAACTACACACCGCGGGCACCACATACCCTAGTATACCGCGGGCACCACATACCCAAGTATACCGCGGGCACCACATACCCTAGTACACCGCGGGCACCACACACTGCGGGCACCACATAGTATGTGGTGCCCGCGGTGCACTAGGGTATGTGGTGCCCGCGGTGTAGTTGGGTATGTGGTGCCCGCGGTGTACTAGGGTATGTGGTGCCCGCCGCAGTGTAGTTGGGTATGTGGTGCCCGCGGTATACTTGGGTATGTGGTGCGTAGTTGGGTATGTGATGAGGGTATGTGGTGCCCGCGGTGTACTATGGTATGTGATGCCCGCGGTGTACATGGGTATGTGGTGCCACCGGTGTACTAGGGTATGCAGTGCCCGTGGTGCACTAGGGTATGTGGTGCCAGCGGTATCCGCGGTATAGTTGGGTATGTGGTGCCCCACAACGCAAGTACACTGCGGGCATCACATACCCCTGTACACCACGGGCACCACATACCCAACTACCCCTAGTACACCGCGGGCACCACATACCCCAGTATACCGCGGGCACCACAAACCCTAGTGCACCACGGGCACCACATACCCTAGTACACCGAGGGTATGTGGTGCCCGCGGTGTAGTTGGGTATGTGGTGCCCGCGGTGTAGTTGGGTATGTGGTGCCCGCAGTGTACTAGGGTATGTGGTGCCCGCTGCACTAGGGTATGTGGTGCCCGCGGTGTAGTTGGGTATGTGGTGCCCGTGGTGTACGAGGGTATGTGGTGCCCGCGGTGTAGTTGGGTATGTGATGCCCGCAGTGTAGTTGGGTATGTGGTGCCCGCGGTGTACTTGGGTATGTGGTGCCCGCGGTGTACTAGGGTATGTAGTGCCCGCGGTGTAGTCATACCCAACTACACCAGGGGCCCTATCCAGAAGGGGCAAACTTGCGTGACGGAATATCCTTTCAGTTGCAGGTCAGTTTTGTAGGCATTTTTTGTGGATTGACGTGGCTGAGCTGTTCAAAATATGACTGAAATGTTTTAAATAATGACTGAAATGTTTTAGATATGACTGAACTGTTAAAAATGACGTCAACGAGCTGGCGCATGCATCTCGCTCGCACTTGCAACGGGGCTTCGCGGGCGCATATTTCTGTACCGCTCTAACATGTCTTCATACTTGTTCGTTTTAGGGGTGTCCATTTTGAAAAATCATCGTTGTTTTTTTAGATTCGATAAATCAGAACTAACATCGATGTCGTCCAATTGAGTTTAAGAGCTCACACAAAGATGAGATTTTATTGTAATGAGTTGGTATATAAATATAATATAATTATACAATACACAATCTACTTCAATTTTATTTCGTCCACAAAACCAAAATATGTTATTCACAATTCGTTGTTTGTAAACATTGAAGCCCGCCATTTTTTTAGTACACATATTTACATATTTACAGACAATATTTTTATTATATTGTCAGTCCAATAATAAACTTTTCATTTTTAAATAATCAAATAGGAAAAAAATTAGTAAAATTATAATGTTCAAACTGGAATTTTTATGAAATTATTTGGATATAATTATTGACTCGATGTTTTTCTACTAAAAACTGAAAAAACATCGATATTTCGAGTATATCAAAAGCATTTCAAAACATCGGATCGATTCGATGTAGGTATCGCATTGTAAATATCGATGTTTTCGATGCATCGAAGTTTATCGAATATTCCGTCCCTATAGTTTGTTTACATTTATTATTTATAACCTAAAGATTTTGCATTTTCATTGTAACTTTCGTGATTGTTGTATCATAATATTGTTATGTGCCATCATAATATTGCTGGCTGCCTTGGACTCGATTGAGCGAAGAGCCTTCAGGATAATAGGTAATACGCTGCCTGCGTCTGTTTTTCCCAATCATTACAACCTAGATCAATTCAAGGCCAATATAAATAGGTGTCTTCTAGACCATCCTGCTCCATCGTCGGCTTCATCGGCGCTTTCCATCAGGCGAGATTGAAGCCAAAGGATTATAAAAAAAAAAATATGTGAGTATGTGAAAGTTTTAATACATACATAATTGAGAAAATGGTGAAATCTTTGTAAGTATTTCACGGAGAATAAAAACCTCAGCTTTGGCAAACCTACACCGGATTTGCGCATTTCGCAAACAAGTATGTTATTGAAAAGTGAATAAATCAGTGTACTACCTAATTATGTAAGATTTTAATGTCAAATCTAATCATAAACATGAAACGTATGTCGGGATTGTCCTGTTTTTCAATACTAGGAGACTGACATACTTAATACAATACATTACTTATATAGATAGGTATTTTTTATTTTACCTACATATAAAATAACCAGAGCACCCGGAATAAATATTTGCAGATCGTACAAACATTTATTTCAAGGCGGTCATCGAACCCACAACCTCCGCGTCGGAGGTGGACATCTGTTGCAGAGTTTCTAACATGTTTGGTCACCACTTATTCATGTTTCAGATGCACACAAGATGCTGGTGCCCAGTATGGGTTAGCAGATCAGAAATCAGAACACAACAATTTAAGACTAAGACATGAATCATTCTATTTAATCGTCCAGGTAGTTGATTACTTCACTTGATAGGTTCATAAATATACCTATAACAAACTAAATCAATCATTGCAATAGGCATCACAGCTCATTTGGTACTAGTTCTGTCTTCTCTGTGGGTTCCATCCCCACCAAGAATAAATATTTTTTAAAAGTTCAATAAGTCTTTATTGGTAAAACATTTTTTTATTACTATTAGTAAATATTAATGTATGTTCTGCTTTTGGGTGTCAACATGTTACATATCTATGAATTTATTCATAAAACAGTATATGAGTATTCTAGTTGCCATACAAGCTTTGTGAAATGTTCATAAACATTTTTTTAACTTGTTTAAGTGTAATGAAATAAAAGAAAATGATTTATGTTCAGATTTCAAGACTGTAAAATATTTTAGTATTGAACTCTATGCGTATTAACTCTATTTACAATACACTTCATTTTATTTCAGGTATATCTGGGATGTGACACGAGCAAATTTCGGTTGCCAGGAAGAGATCTCTCTCAGCGATAAGGCCACCCATTCTGATGCCTATTACTACTTGTTTAAGCTCTTTGTTTTTATTTATGTGTGATGAACAATAAAGAGTTATCTATCTATTTAGAAATGTTTTAATAAAATAATACTGAAACATGGTTTTATTGAATTACTATATTATTTCACAAATGAAAACAAAGATTAGTTTAATAGTCATAAACAGATTAGGATAGTGAAGTAGTACCATCATGGTAATTTGCATATTCTGAAACAAAATAATATATACTTAATAATATATATATCTCAGCTCAGTATTGGCATTAGTTCTGGCATCTATGCTAGGATGGTGGGTTCAATCCCCACCACAAACAAACATTTATGTGATTACTTGTCATTGGTAAAATATTTATTTATTACTATTTGTGAACATAAATATGTGTTCTGCATTTGGGTGTTAATATGTATTAATTTTTAGAATACTTACTTATAATAGTATTCAAGCAATCTATTTCCCATACAAGTTTTGTTTAGTTTGGTTCAAGTGCATGCCTTGGGAAATAAATAAATATTTTTGGACAATTCACACTTCACACTCTAGTCCCAAACTAAGCAAAGCTCTTTATGTATGGGAACTAGATTGCTGATAGAATACTTACATACTTACATTTTTTTTGTAAACACATTCATAGAAACACCCAGATTCAGAAAAAATATTTATATTCATCACACAAACATTAAAATTTGCTCTGGGTGTGAATCGAACCCACAACCCACAGCATGGAAGGCAGAGCTTACTACCAAATACTTACTGTCAAATGTTCATGAATACTTGTTCAAGTCTAATGAAATAAAGGAAAAAAAAATTAGATTATGTACAGATTTTAATATCATATTATAAACTATGTAATCATTCTTTACCACATATATAAGATATAATAATAATAAAGAATCAAAATGGTTTTATTCCTTGAATTCTAGTCATTTTACAAATTACAACTTGCAGATTAATTTTATATAGTCTTATACTGTCTACTACACAAGTAGAAACTTCATGGTAATCTGCATAGTATTCTGAAACAAAATAATAGGTAAGAAAGTTTTGTAGGTATGTACTATGTGAATGTGAATGATGACGTGTAAGAAAGGTGTGAACATTGAGATGACGTCTGATAGAAGTGAGTGGAAGAAGAGGACATGTTGTACCGACCCACATGTGGGACAAGGGTAGGAAGATGATGATGTACTATATTCTTATCTTATGTTATTGTACCTACATTTTAGATGTAACTTTATGCTACTAATCTCAATGATGGTTTATCTTAGCAAAAATTTATTTCAGGATAGGTACTGAAATTATGTTGTCTCTATATAAATTTGCCATAAATATTTTAAATATGATGAGACTAATAGGATTTATAACTACGATTACATACAACTAGTTAGGCATTTATGTTCCTTGTTGTCTTAGACTATTTAAAAACAAGTGTTAAGTAAGAACTAAAAGGATGAAGCGATGATATTACTTTGAAGTTATCTTGCCCATACCTACTTAGGTTTTTTTCAGAAAATGTGTAGATGGTAGTCCTGAAAACCTATAAAAATTCACAGGTCAGCATTGAAATCGCAGCTAATTGCGTTTTAATTTTAAAACTACTTTGAAATTGTCACAAAACATTATAATTTTCGTGTTTGTATGAATCCATGAATTCTGCAAAATGAAACCAAAACAAACTTCGGCATGTCACAATTCTGTCAAAGTTAATTTACAGTCAAAATATCAATAAAAGACGAAGAAGAAAACTGAAATGTTATTTGATCAAATAAAAGCTCAAAAACATTTCAGCGGTCTGGGGCCCTATCCAGAAGGGGCAAACTTGCGTGACGGAATATCCTTTCAGTTGCAGGTCAGTTTTGTAGGCATTTTTTGTGGATTGACGTGGCTGAGCTGTTCAAAATATGACTGAAATGTTTTAAATAATGACTGAAATGTTTTAGATATGACTGAACTGTTAAAAATGACGTCAACGAGCTGGCGCATGCATCTCGCTCGCACTTGCAACGGGGCTTCGCGGGCGCATATTTCTGTACCGCTCTAACATGTCTTCATACTTGTTCGTTTTAGGGGTGTCCATTTTGAAAAATCATCGTTGTTTTTTTAGATTCGATAAATCAGAACTAACATCGATGTCGTCCAATTGAGTTTAAGAGATCATATTATAAAGATGCGATTTTATTGTAATGAGTAAGTAGGTATATAAATATAATATAAATATACAATACACAATCCACTTCAATTTTTATCTGTTATTAGATAATTAAGAATTTTGAAACTCGCCGGTCGACACGACACTTAACTATTTTTGAAGTGAAAACTTCTTTAGCGGCGCTGGGTGGGTAAAAACTTTCAAACTCGCGTCAGGGTCACGTGACGTCGAAAAAGCGTAAGATCTTATTTAATTTTTATACATTGCTCGTAAAACAAGAGACGACAAAAGAACACACTTGCGGTCACGCGACGTATGACTCAAACAATTAAGTGGCGACATGACACATTCGCGCTTGCGCGAATGTGTCTGTGTCTTCGTTGTCTTCGTCGTTGTGTCACATTCGCGCTTGCGCGAATGTGACACAATGACATGACACAATCACGACTGTGGTTATATTTTTGAAGTGAAAACTTAAAAGTGAAAACACAACGTTAATATTGAAGTTTTCACTTCTGCCGGCACTCCCGGAGTGCTACCATTTTTTTTTTGTGTCACTGACTCGTGCGCAGTGCTTTCAACATATTTTTTTAGTACACGTTGGCCGCAACGAGATTATGTTTTTAATATTCAGTCCACTAATAAATAATAAACTTTTCATTTTTAAATAATCAAATAGGAAAAAAAAATAGTAAAATTTTAGTGGTCAAATTCGAGTTTTTATGAAATTATTTGGATATAATTATTGATTCGATGTTTTTGTACTAAAAACTGAAAAAATATATAAACATATCGATATTTCGAGTATATCAAAAGCATTTCAAAACATCGCGCATCGGATCGATTCGATGTATCGCATTGTAAATATCGATGTTTTCGATGCATCGATCTATATCGAATATTCCGTCCCTAGTTTGTTTACATTTATATAATTAGCATAGAGATTTTGTATTTTCATTGTAACTTTTGTGATTTTTGTCAGATTTCTAGTGAAAATCATAATGCAGATCATATTGTTTTTTGTGAGGATGTGAAAGTTTTAATACATAATTGAGAAAATGGTGAAATCTTTGTCGGTATTTCACGACAAACCTACACCGGATTTGTGTATTGTATTTCGCTAACAAGTATCGGTACGTTCACACGGCGTCGAGTGTTTCTCTACCGAATCGGTTTTTTGCAGGATTCGGTTTAGTGGCATAAGTATTTCAATGAAGGAGTTCACACATGCATTCGGTTTCAAGACACGACAAAAAAACCGAATCTTGCTGAAGTTGACATCCGATTTTGCGACTACAAACCGATCCGGCGATACTGCAAAATGCAGATCCGATGCAGTGGTATAGGGCATTCAATACATGCGTTCATACGATACACGCAGGGGTAGATTCGGTTTTTTGTCGGATCTTGAAACCGAACGCGTCGCACAAGCTGGGAAGCTTCCATCGCTTCCAAATCAACGTGAGGAACTGTGCGCGCTCTTGCTAATAAAAGCCGGATGGTGAGTTCACACGAGATCCCGATACGAGGCCGTCGGATAAGGCCAAGCAAGATGTGCTGTGTGAATACAACATTCGGTTTTTCCAGATCAGATGAAAATAAGATTCGGCAAATTGTGTCTCCGTGTGAACGTACCGTATGTTATTGAAAAGTTAATAAATCAGTGTACTAATTGGCTAGGAGGGATTGGTGGTTATACTCAGTCCAATAATAAAATTCTAATAATAAAATTCTAAAACTCGCCGACGGTACAATTACTGTAGAAGAGGATTTTGGGATTTATCAATGTCAAATCTAATCATAAACATGAAACGTATATCGGGCTTGCCCTGTTTTTAATACAATACATTTGTTATTTTACCTACATATAAAATAACCAGAGCACCCGGAATAAATATTTGCAGATTGTACCAAAATTTATCCCTTGGCGGGAATCGAACCCACAACCTCCGCGTCCCAGGCCGAGATCTCTTGCAGAGTTTCTTACTTGTTTGGTCACCACTTATTCATGTTTCAGATGCACACAAGAGATAAGATGCCGGTGCCCAGTATGAGTATGGGTAGCAGATCAGAAATCAGAACACTACAATTTAAGACTAAGACATGAATCATTCTATTTAATCGTCCAGGCAGTTGATTACTTCACATAATAGGTTCATAAATTTTATTATTATAGATATACCTCTAACAAACTATATCAATCATTGCAATGGGCATCACAGCTCATTTGGTACTTACTAGTTATTTCTTCTCTGTGGGTTCGATCCCCACCAAGAATAAATATTTTTTTAATAGTTCAATAAGTCTTTATTGGTAAAACATTTTTTTATTACTATTTGAAGGGCACAGGGGAAAAACATGCTACCCTATGTCACTAAGACAATGAACTGAGAAATTGTTAAATAAACATTTTGATCCTTGAAAAAAGGTACATTAAAGCCTGAAATAAAACGGAAATATATAATATATAAAGAAAATATATTTGTTTTGAGTTTACAGTACAAAAAAAACCCTTCTTGGTTGTATTTATTGAGTTATGAGAAAAAAAGTGAACAAAGTCAGAAAATACAGGAATAAAATATGCAATGTCCACAAAATTGTCATAAAATACAGGAAAAAAATATGCAATGTCCGCTTAATCGATAATGTTTAAGCATTATTATATTATACTTGTGGGAAATATTGCTTAGCTCTTGGCCCACAAAACTTTGACAAGGCCTGTATATCCACGAATTTTGCCTTTGAAACTGGTAGGCTCTCATTAAATGATTGTACTGGCTGTAAAAACTCTGAGACACCAATGGTATGAGAGGAGTTCTTCAAATTTTTTTTAGGTCCCATGAGAACAGATGACGACCAAGCGGAATTGTAATGTTCTCTATGAAAAATTAATCTAGGGTGATCCTTTTCAATCCTGATTTCTCTTAAGGTCGAGATAAAAAAGGGCATGCCTTCTTATACATAGGTCACAAAAATGTTGTTCATTGTCTGACAAGTGGTTGATCAACTTCAATCACTTGAAAGGTAAACAGGAAACCATAAGACAGAAGCCATCCCGGCTTCTGTCTAGCTTCACGAATCACTTTTACCCAGTCATCAGGTGTTTCGCAGGGTGATTTCTGGTTTATGCAACCCATATTTCTGTGACCATATTTCATGGACAAAGCTTGTTTTTTTCCTGTTCGAATGGGACATTGCTTGATAATGCACTGTATCAATATTTTTCAATGAAGATTACTAAGTGACTGAGCATGGTATTGCAAAGTATGTTTTGGGGTATCATTAAAACGCGATTGTACTATAAAATTGCATTGCCAGTTGAAAAAATATAAAAATGTGACATTGCATGTTCTTCCCCTGTGCCCTTCATTTGTAAATACATATTAATGTTTGTTCTGCGTTTGGGTGTCAACATGTTATCTATGAATTTATTCATAAAACAGTATAGGAGTATTCTAGTTGCCATACAAGCTTTGTGAAATGTTCATAAACATTTTTTTAACTTGTTTATGTGTAATTAAATAAAAGAAAATGATGTATGTTCAGATTTCAAGACTGTAGAATATTTAAGTATTGAACTATATGCCTTTATATATATAACTCTATTTACAATACACTTAATTTTATTTCAGGTATATCTGGGATGCGACATAAGAGCAAATTTCGGTTGCCAGGAAGAGATCTCTCTCAGCGATAAGGCCGCCCATTGTGATGCCTATTACTACTTGTTTAAGTTCTTTGCTTTTATTTATGTGTGGTGAACAATAAAGAGTTATCTATCTATTTAGAAATGTTTAAATAAAATAATATTGAATCATGGTTTTATTGAATTATATGTAATTTCACAAATGAAAACTTATCAAATAAAGATTAGTTTAATAGTTATAAACAGATCAGGATAGTGAAGTAGTACCATCATGGTATTTGCGTATTCTGAAACAAAATAATATATGGTCAAAGTTTTGTAGATATATCAAAAGGAACATTTAGGAAATAGTTTTATGGGTACAACGATGCATTGCCCAAAGTATAAGGGTAACTAATTTAGTAGTATATAAAGGCAACTTACATCATTATAGGTCATCACTATTGTGTACACAAATTTTTAGTCCTAGTCTATATCTCTGGTTGTAGCTTTTTATCATGTGTGATAGTTTTCTCTGTCTTCTTATATAGCAAATAGCAATATAGTATTTACTTTTCTGTAAAATAAAAACAACTACGATTACATATTACCAAATCATCATTGTTAGGCTTATGGAGATACACAACTAGTTAGGCATTTATGTTCCTTGTTGTCTTAGACTATTTAAAAACAAGTGATAAGTAAGAACTAAAAGGATGAAGCGATGATTTTACTTTGAAGTTATCTTGCCCATACCTACCTATGTTTTTTTCAGAAAATGTGTAGATGGTAGTCCTGAAAACCTATAAAAATTCACAGGTCAGCATTGAAATCGCAGCTAATTGCGTTTTAATTTTAAAACTACTTCGAAATTGTCACAAAACATTATTTTTCGTGTTTGTATGAATCCATGAATTCTGCAAAATGAAACCAAAACAAACTTCGGCATGTCACAATTCTGTCAAAGTTAATTTACAGTCAAAATATCAATAAAAGACGAAGAAGAAAACTGAAATGTTATTTGATCAAATAAAAGCTCAAAAACATTTCAGCGGTCTGGATAGGCTCCCAGGGCACCACATACCCAAGTATACCGCGGGCCCGCAGTGTAGTTGGGTATGTGGTGCCCGCGGTGTACTTGGGTATGTGGTGCCCGCGGTGTACTAGGGTATGTAGTGCCCGCGGTGTAGTCATACCCAACTACACCGCGGGCACCACATACCCAAGTATACCGCGGGCCTGTGGTGCCCGCGGTGTAGTTGGGTATGTGATGCCCGCGGTGTACTTGGGTATGTGGTGCCCGCGGTGTACTAGGGTATGTAGTGCCCGCGGTGTAGTCATACCCAACTACACCGCGGGCACCACATACCCAAGTATACCGCGGGCCCGCAGTGTAGTTGGGTATGTGGTGCCCGCGGTGTACTAGGGTATGTGATGCCCGTGGTGCAATAAGGTATGTGGTGCCCGCGGTGTAGTCATACCCAACTACACCGCGGGCACCACATACCCTAGTACACCGCGGGCATCACATACCCAACTACACCGCGGGCACCACATACCCAAGTACACTGCGGGTGATGCCCGCGGTGTACTGGGGTATGTGATGCCCGCGGTGTACTATGGTATGTGGTGCCCGCAGTGTAGTTGGGTATGTGGTGCCCGCGGTGTACTAGGGTATGTGGTGCCCGCGGTGTACTAGGGTGGGCACCACATACCCAACTACACCGCGGGGTGCCCGCGGTGTACTAGGGTATGTGGTGCCCGCGGTGTACTAGGGTATGTGGTGCCCGCGGTGTACTTGGGTATGTGATGCCCGCGGTGTAGTTGGGTATGTGATGCCCGCGGTGTAGTTGGGTATGTGATGCCCGCGGTGTAGTTGGGTATGTGGTGCCCGCGGTATACTAGGGTATGTGTATACCGCGGGCACCACAGGGCACCACATACCCAAGTACACCACGGGCACCACATACCCAAGTACACCGTGGGCACCACATACCCAACTACACCGCGGGCACCACATACCCAAGTATACCGCGGGCACCACATACCCCAGTACACCGCGGGCACCACATACCCAACTACACCGCGGGCACCACATCACATACCCAACTACACCACGGGCACCACATACCCAAGTACACCGCGGGCACCACATACCCTAGTACACCGCGGGCACCACATACCCAACTACACCGCGGGCACCACATACCCCGCGGTGAAGTTGGGTATGTGGTGCCCGCGGTGTAGTTGGGTATGTGGTGCCCGCGGTGTACTAGGGTATTATGTGGTGCCCGCGGTGTAGTTGGGTATGTGGTGCCCGCGGTGTACTTGGGTATGTGGTGCCCGCGGTGTACTAGGGTATGTGGTGCCCGTTGGGTATGTGGTGCCCGCGGTGTAGTTGGGTATGTGATGCCCGCGGTGTACTAGGGTATGTGGTGCCCGTTGGGTATGTGGTGCCCGCGGTATACTAGGGTATGTGGTGCCCGCGGTGTACTAGGGTATGTGGTGCCCGCGGTGTACTAGTGCCCGCGGTGTACTAGGGTATGTGGTGCCCGCGGTGTAGTTGGGTATGTGGTACCCGCGGTGTACTAGGGTATGTGGTGACCGCGGTGTAGTTGGGTGTGTGGTGCCCGCGGTGTAGTTGGGTATGTGGTGCCCGCGGTGTACTAGGGTATGTAATGCCCGCGGTATACTTGGGTATGTGGTGCCCGCGGTGTAGTTGGGTATGTGATGCCCGCGGTATACTCACATACCCTAGTACACCGCGGGCACCACATACCCAACTACACCGCGGGCACCACATACCCAAGTACATCGCGGGCACCACATACCCAACTACACCGCGGGCACTACATACGTGCCCGCGGTGTAGTTGGGTATGTGATGTTCGCGGTGTACTTGGGTATGTGATGCCCGCGGTGTACTAGGGTATGTGATGCCCGAGGTGTACTTGGGTATGTGGTGCCCGCGGTGTACTAGGGTATGTGGTGCCCGCGGTGTACCAGGGTATGTGGTGCCCGCGGTGTAGTTGGGTATGTGGTGCCCGCGGTGTACTAGGGTATGTGGTGCCCGCGGTGTAGTTGGGTATGTGGTGCCCGCGGTGTACAAGGGTATGTGGAGCCCGCGGTGTACTAGGGTATGTGATGCCCGCGGTATACTGGGGTATGTGGTGCCCGCGGTGTAGTTGGGTATGTGGTGCCCGCGGTGTAGTTGGGTATGTGATGCCCGCGGTATACTAGGGTATGTGGTGCCCGCGGTGTACGAGGGTATGTGGTGCCCGCGGTGTACTGGGGTATGTGGTGCCCGCTGTGTACTAGGGTATGTGATGCCCGCGGTGTACTAGGGTATGTGGTGCCCGCGGTGTAGTTGGGTATGTGGTGCCCGCGGTGTAGTTGGGTATGTGGTGCCCGCGGTATACTTGGGTATGTGGTGCCCGCGTTGTAGTTGGGTATGTGATGCCCGCGGTGTACTAGGGTATGTGGTGCCCGTGGTGTACTAGGGTATGTGGTGCCCGCGGTGTACTAGGGTATGTGGTGCCCGCGGTGTACTAGGGTATGTGGTGCCCGCGGTGTAGTTGGGTATGTAGTGCCCGCGGTGTACTAGGGTATGTGGTGCCCGCGGTGTACCAGGGTATGTGGTGCCCGCGGTGTAGTTGGGTATGTGGTGCCCGCGCGGTATACTTGGGTATGTGGTGCCCGCGGTGTACTAGGGTATGTGGTGCCCGCGGTGTAGTTGGGGTACACCGCGGGCACCACATACCCTAGTACACCGCGGGCACCACATTCCCTAGTACACCGTGGGCATCACATACCCTAGTACACCGCGGGCACCCCATACCCAACTACACTGCGGGCATCACATACCCTAGTACACCGTGGGCATCACATACCCTAGTACACCGTGGGCATCACATACCCTAGTGCACCGCGGGCACCACATACCCAAGTATACCGCGGGCACCACATACCCTAGTACATCGCGGGCATCACATACCCTAGTACACCGCGGGCACCACATACCCCAGTACACTGCGGGCACCACATACCCAACTACACCGCGGGCAGCATCACATACCCAACTACACCGCGGGCATCACATACCCAATTATACCGTAGGCACCACATACCCCAGTACACCGCGGGCACCACATACCCAAGTACACCGCGGGCATCACATACCCTAGTGCACCACGGGCACCACATACCCTAGTACACCACGGGCACCACATACCCTAGTACACCGCGGGCACCACATACCCAACTACACCGCGGGCACCACATACCCTAGTACACCGCGGGCACCACATACCCAACTACACCGCGGGCACCACATACCCTCGTACACCGCGGGCACCACATACCCAACTACACCGCGGGCACTACACCGCGGGCACCACATACCCAAGTATACCGCGGGCATCACATACCCTAGTATACCGCGGGCATCACATACCCAACTACACCGCGGGCATCACATACCCTAGTACACCGCGGGCATCACATACCCAACTACACCGCGGGCACCACATACCCTCGTACACCGCGGGCATCACATACCCTAGTACACCGCGGGCACTACATACCCTAGTACACCGCGGGCACCACATACCCTAGTACACCGCGGGCACCACTACCCTAGTACACCGCGGGCATCACATACCCTAGTACACCGCGGGCACCACATACCCTAGTGCACCACGGGCACCACATACCCTGGTACACCGCGGGCACCACATACCCTAGTACACCGCGGGCACCACATACCCTAGTATACCGCGGGCACCACATACTCTAGTATACTGTGGTGCCCGCGGTGTACTAGGGTATGTGGTGCCCGCGGTGTAGTTGGGTATGTGATGCCCGCGGTGTACTAGGGTATGTGGTGCCCGCGGTGTACTAGGGTATGTGGTGCCCGTGGTGTACTAGGGTATGTGGTGCCCGCGGTGTAGTTGGGTATGTGGTGCCCGCTGTGTACATGGGTATGTGGTGCCCGCGGTGTACGAGGGTATGTGGTGCCCGCGGTGTAGTTGGGTGCCCGCGGTTGGGTATGTGATGCCCGCGGTGTACTAGGGTATGTGGTGGTGCCCGCGGTGTACTAGGGTATGTGGTGCCCAACTACACCACGGGCACCACATACCCAAGTATATTGCGGGCACCACATACCCAAGTACACCGCGGGCATCACATACCCAACTACACTGCGGGCATCACATACCCTAGTACACCGCGGGCACCACACTACACCGCGGGCACCACATACCCTAGTACACCGCGGGCACCACATACCCTAGTACACCGCGGGCACCACATACCCAAGTACACTGCGGGCATCACATACCCTAGTATACCGCGGGCACCACGGGCACCACATTCCCAAGTATACCGCGGGCACCACATACCCAAGTACACCGTGGGCACCACATACCCAAATATACCGCGGGCACCACATACAGTGCACCACGGGCACCTCATACCCAACTACACCGCGGGCACCACATACCCTAGTACACCGCGGGCACCACATACCCAAGTATACCGCGGGCACCACATACCCTAGTACACCGCGGGTACACATACCCATGTACACTGCGGGCACCACATACCCAACTACACCGCGGGCACTACATACCCTAGTACACCTCGGGCACCACATACCCAACTACACCGTGGGCATCACATACCCAACTACATCGCGGTCATCACATACCTAACTACACCGCGGGCACCACATACCCAACTACACATACCCAACCACATACCAAGGTACACCGCGGGCATCACATACCCTAGTACACCGCGGGCACCACATACCCAAGTACACCGCGGGCACCACATACCCTAGTACACCGCGGGCATCACATACCCAAGTACACCTCGGGCATCACATACCCAAGTATACCGCGGGCACTTCATACCCTAGTACACCGCGGGCACCACATACCCAAGTACACCGCGGGCATCACATACCTCGTACACCGCGGGCACCACATACCCTAGTACACCGCGGGCACCACATACCCTAGTACACCGCGGGCACCACATACCCTAGTACACCGCGGGCACCACATACCCAACTACACTGCGGGCACCACATACCCATGTACACTGCGGGCACCACATACCCAACTACACCGCGGGCACCACATACCCAACTTCACCGCGGGCACCACATACCCAACTACACTGCGGGCACCACATACGCACCACATTCCCAAGTATACCGCGGGCACCACATACCCAAGTACACCGCGGGCACCACATACCCAAATATACCGCGGGCACCACATACAGTGCACCACGGGCACCTCATACCCAACTACACCGCGGGCACCACATACCCTAGTACACCGCGGGCACCACATACCCAAGTATACCGCGGGCACCACATACCCTAGTACACCGCGGGTACACATACCCATGTACACTGCGGGCACCACATACCCAACTACACCGCGGGCACTACATACCCTAGTACACCTCGGGCACCACATACCCAACTACACCGTGGGCATCACATACCCAACTACATCGCGGTCATCACATACCTAACTACACCGCGGGCACCACATACCCAACTACACATACCCAACCACATACCAAGGTACACCGCGGGCATCACATACCCTAGTACACCGCGGGCACCACATACCCAACTACACCGCGGGCACCACATACCCAAGTATACCGCGGGCGCCACATACCCAACTACACTGCGGGCACCACATACCCAACTACACCGCGGGCACCACATACCCAACTTCACCGCGGGCACCACATACCCAAGTATACCGCGGGCACCACATACCCTAGTACACCGCGGGCACCACATACCCAACTACACCGCGGGCATCACATACCCAACTACACCGCGGGCACCACATACCCTAGTACACCACGGGCACCACATACCGGCACCACATACCCAACTACACCGCGGGCACCACATACCCTAGTGCACCACGGGCACCACATACCCTAGTATACCGCGGGCACCACATACCCAACTACACCGCGGGCACCACATACCCTAGTAAACCGCGGGCATTACATACCCAACAACACCGCGGGCACCACATACCTAAGTCCCAAGTACACCGCGGGCATCACATACCCTAGTACACTGCGGGCACCACATACCCAACTTCACCGCGGGCACCACAAACCCAAGTATACCGCGGGCACCACATACCCTAGTACACCGGTGGCACCACATACCCAAGTATACCACGGGCACCACATACCCACGTACACCGCGGGCACCACATACCCTATTACACCACGGGCACCACATACCCTAGTACACCGCGGGCATCACATACCCTAGTACACCGCGGGCATCACATACCCTCGTACACCGCGGGCACCACATACCCCAGTACACCGCGGGCACCACATGCCCAACTACACCGTGGGCATCACATACCCAACTACACCTTGGGCATCCACATACCCTAGTACACCGCGGGCACCACATACCCTAGTACACCGCGGGCACCACATACCCAAGTACACCGCGGGCACCACATACCCTAATACACCGCGGGCACCACATACCCTGGTACACCGCGGGCATCACATACCCAACTACACCGCGGGCACCACATACCTAAGTATACCGGGGGCACCTCATACCCTAGTACACCGCGGGCATCACATACCCAACAACACCGCGGGCACCACATACCCTAGTACACCGCGGGCACCACATACCCAAGTACACCTCGGGCATCACATACCCTAGTACACCGCGGGCACCACATACCCAAGTATACCGCGGGCACCTCATACCCTAGTACACCGCGGGCACCACATACCATAGTACACCGCGGGCACCACATACCCTAGTACACCGCGGGCACCACATACCCTAGTACACCGCGGGCACCACATACCATAGTACACCGCGGGCACCACATACCCTAGTACACCGCGGGCACCACATACCCAAGTACACCTCGGGCATCACATACCCTAGTACACCGCGGGCACCACATACCCCAGTACACCGCGGGCATCACATACCCAACTACACCGCGGGCACCACATACCCTAGTACACCGCGGGCACCACATACCCAAGTACACCTCGGGCATCACATACCCTAGTACACCGCGGGCACCACATACCCTAGTATACCGCGGGCACCACATACACTAGTACACCGCGGGCATCACATACCCAACTACACCGCGGGCACCACATACCCTAGTACACCGCGGGCACCACATACCCTAGTACACCGCGGGTACCACATACCCAAGTACACCTCGGGCATCACATACCCTAGTACACCGCGGGCACCACATACCCAAGTACACCTCGGGCATCACATACCCTAGTACACCGCGGGCACTACATACCCAAGTACACCTCGGGCATATACCCAAGTATACCGCGGGCACCACATACCCAAGTACACCGCGGGCATCATATACTCTAGTACACTGCGGGCATCACATACCCAAGTACACCGCGGGCATCACATACCCTAGTACACCGCGGGCACCACATACCCTAGTATACCGCGGGCACCACATACCCAACTACACCGCGGGCACCACATACCCAAGTACACCTCGGGCATCACATACCCTAGTACACCGCGAGCACCACATACCCTAGTACACCGCGGGCACCACATACCCTTGTACACCGCGGGCATCATATACTCTAGTACACCTCGGGCATCACATACCCTAGTACACCGCGAGCACCACATACCCTAGTACACCGCGGGCACCACATACCCTAGTACACCGCGGGCACCACATACCCAAGTACACCGCGGGCACCACATACCCTAGTACACCGCGGGCACCACATACCCTATTACACCGCGGGCACCACATACCCAAGTACACCTCGGGCATCACATACCCTAGTACACCGCGAGCACCACATACCCTAGTACACCGCGGGCATCACATACCCAACAACACCGCGTGCACCACATACCCTAGTACACCGCGGGCACCACATACCCAAGTACACCTCGGGCATCACATACCCTAGTACACCGCGGGCACCACATACCCAAGTATACCGCGGGCACCTCATACCCTAGTACACCGCGGGCACCACATACCATAGTACACCGCGGGCACCACATACCCTAGTACACCGCGGGCACCTCATACCCTAGTACACCGCGGGCACCACATACCATAGTACACCGCAGGCACTACATACCCAAGTACACCGCGGGCATTACATACCCAAGTATACCGCGGGCACCACATACCCAACTACACCTCGGGCACCACATACCCTAGTACACCGCGGGCATCACATACCCTCGTACACCGCGGGTATCACATACCCAACTACACCGCGGGCACCACATACCCCAGTATACCGCGGGCACCACATACCCTAGTACACCGCGGGCACCACATACCCAAGTACACCGCGGGCACCACATACCCAAGTACACCGCGGGCACCACATACCCAACTACACCGCGGGCACCACATACCCAACTACACCGCGGGCACCACAAACCCAAGTATATTGCGGGCACCACATACCCTAGTACACCGCGGGCACCACATACCCAACAACACCGCGGGCACCACATACCAAGTATACCGCGGGCACCTCATACCCTAGTACACCGCGGGCACCACATACCCTAGTACACCGCGGGCACCACAAACCCAAGTATATGGTGCCCGCGGTGTACTAGGGTATGTGGTGCCCGCGGTGTACTAGGGTATGTGATGCCCGCGGTGTACTAGGGTATGTGGTGCCCGCGGTGTACTAGGGTATGTGGTGCCCGCGGTATACTAGGGTATGTAGTGCCCGCGGTATACTTGGGTATGTGGTGCCCGCGGTGTAGTTGGGTATGTGGTGCCCGCGGTGTACTAGGGTATGTGGTGCCCGCGGTATACTTGGGTATGTGGTGCCCGCGGTGTAGTTGGGTATGTGATGCCCGCGGTATACTTGGGTATGTGGTGCCCGCGGTGTACTAGGATATGTGATGCCCGCGGTGTACTAGGGTATGTGGTGCCCGCGGTGTACTAGGGTATATGATGCCCGCGGTGTAGTTGGGTATGTGATG
This sequence comes from Ecliptopera silaceata, assembly GCA_932527185.1. NCBI lineage: Eukaryota > Metazoa > Arthropoda > Insecta > Lepidoptera > Geometridae > Ecliptopera > Ecliptopera silaceata. Next base: position 10,384,907 of record OW052196.1, on the reverse strand, counting down.
CCCGCGGTGTAGTTGGGTATGTGGTGCCCGCGGTATACTTGGGTATGTGGTGCCCGCGGTGTAGTTGGGTATGTGATGACCGCGGTGTAGTTGGGTATGTGGTGCCCGCGGTTTAGTTGGGTATGTGGTGCCCGCGGTGTAGTTGGGTATGTGGTGCCCGCGGTGTAGTTGGGTATGTGGTGCCCGCGGTGTACTAGGGTATGTGGTGCCCGCGGTGTACTAGGGTATGTGGTGCCCGCGGTATACTTGGGTATGTGGTGCCCGCAGTGTACTTGGGTATGTGGTGCCCGCGGTGTAGTTGGGTATGTGGTGCCCGCGTTGTACTAGGGTATGTGGTGCTAGGTATGTGATGCCCGCGGTGTACTTGGGTATGTGGTGCCCGCGGTGTACTAGGGCATGAGATGCCCGCGGTGTACTAGGGTATGTGGTGCCCGCGGTGTACTAGGGTATGTGATGCCCGCGATGTACTAGGGTATGTGGTGCCCGCGGTGTACTAGAGTATATGATGCCCGCGGTGTACTTGGGACTTGGGTATGTGGTGCCCGCGGTGTAGTTGGGTTGGGTATGTGGTGCCAACTACACCGCGGGCATCACATACCCAACTACACCGCGGGGTGCCCGCGGTGTACTAGGGTATGTGGTGCCCGCGGTATACTTGGGTATGTGGTGCCCGCGGTGTAGTTGGGTATGTGATGCCCGCGGTGTACTTGGGTATGTGGTGCCCGCGGTGTACATGGGTATGTGGTGCCCGCGGTGTAGTTGGGTATGTGGTGCCCGCGGTGTAGTTGGGTATGTGGTGCCCGCGGTGTACTAGGGTATGTGGTGCCCGCGGTATACTAGGGTATGTGGTGCCCGCGGTGTACTAGGGTATGTGGTGCCCGCGGTGTAGTTGGGTATGTGGTGCCCGCGGTGTACTAGGGTATGTGGTGCCCGTGGTGCACTAGGGTATGTGGTGCCCGCGGTGTAGTTGGGTATGTGGTGCCCGCGGTTTACTAGGGTATGTGGTGCCCGCGGTGTAGTTGGGTATGTGATGCCCGCGGTGTACTAGGGTATGTGATGGGCACCACACACCCAACTACACCGCGGGCATCACATACCCAACTACACCGCGGGCACCACATACCCCAGTATACCGCGGGCATCACATACCCAACTACACCGCGGGCACCACATACCCAAGTACACCTCGGGCATCACATACCCTAGTACACCGCGGGCACCACAATCCCAAGTATATTGCGGGCACCACATACCCTAGTACACCTCGGGCATCACATACCCAACTACACCGCGGGCACCACATACCCTAGTACATCGCGGGCACCACATACCCTAGTATACCGCGGGCACCACATACCCAACTACACCGCGGGCAACACATACCCAAGTATACCGCGGGCATCACATACCCAACTACACCGCGGGCACCACATACCCAAGTATACCGCGGGCATCGCATACCCAACTACACCGCGAGCACCACATACCCTAGTACACCGCGGGCACCACATACCCCAGTACACCGCGGGCATCACATACCCAACTACACCGCGGGCACCACAAACCCTAGTACACTGCGGGCACCACATACCCAACTACACTGCGTGTACTAGGGTATGTGATGCCCACGGTGTAGTTGGGCATGAGGTGCCCGCGGTGTACTAGGGTATGTGATGCCCGCGGTGTAGTTGGGTATGTGGTGCCCTAGTTCACCCAACACCGCGGGTACCACATACCCAAGTACACCTCGGGCATCACATACCCTAGTACACCGCGGGCACCACATACCCAAGTACACCGCGGGCATCACATACCCTAGTACACCGCGGGCACTACATACCCAAGTACACCTCGGGCATATACCCAAGTATACCGCGGGCACCACATACCCAAGTACACCGCGGGCATCATATACTCTAGTACACTGCGGGCATCACATACCCAAGTACACCGCGGGCATCACATACCCTAGTACGCCGCGGGCACCACATACCCTAGTATACCGCGGGCACCACATACCCAACTACACCGCGGGCACCACATACCCAAGTACACCTCGGGCATCACATACCCTAGTACACCGCGAGCACCACATACCCTAGTACACCGTGGGCACCACATACCCTTGTACACCGCGGGCACCACATACCCTAGTACACCGCGGGCACCACATACCCTAGTACACCGCGGGCACCACATACCCTAGTACACCGCGGGCATCACATACCCAAGTACACCTCGGGCATTACACCGCGGGCACCACATACCCATGTACACAGCGGGCACCACATACCCGCAGTGTACTTGCGTATGTAGTGCCCGCGGTGTACATGGGTATGTGGTGCCCGCGGTGTACTAGGGTATGTGGTGCCCGCGGTGTACTAGGGTATGTGATGCCCGCGGTGTAGTTGGGTATGAAGTGCCCGCAGTGTACATGGGTATGTGGTGCCCGCAGTGTAGTTGGGTATGTGGTGCCCGCGGTGAAGTTGGGTATGTGGTGCCCGCGGTGTACTAGGGTATGTGGTGCCCGCGGTGTAGTTGGGTATGTGGTGCCCGCAGAGTAGTTGGGTATGTGGTGCCCGCTGTGTACATGGGTATGTGGTGCCCGAGGGTATGTGGTGCCCGCGGTGTAGTTGGGTATGTGATGCCCGCGGTATACTTGGGTATGTGGTGCCCGCGGTGTAGTTGGGTATGTGGTGCCCGCGGTATACTTGGGTATGTGGTGCCCGCGGTGTACTAGGGTCTGTGGTGCCCGCGGTGTACTTGGGTTTGTGGTGCCCGCGGTGTAGTTGGGTATGTGATGCCCGCGGTGTACTTGGGATTGTGGTGCCCGCGGTGTACTAGGGTATGTGGTGCCCGCGATATACTTGGGTATACTTGGGTATGTGGTGCCCGCGGTGTAGTTGGGTATGTGGTGCCCGCGGTGTAGTTGGGTATGTGGTGCCCGCGGTGTACTAGGGTATGTGGTGCACATACCCAACTACACCGCGGGCACCACATACCCTAGTATACCGCGGGCACCACATACCCTAGTACACCGCGGGCACCACATACCCTAGTACACTGCGGGCACCACATACCCAAGTATACCGCGGGCACCACATACCCTAGTCCACCGCGGGCATCACATACACAACTACACCGCGGGCACCACTAGGGTATGTGATGCCCGCGGTAGGTATACTAGGGTATGTGGTGCCCGCGGTGTACTAGGGTATGTGGTGCCCGCGGTATACTTGGGTTTGTGGTGCCCGCGGTGTATGAATGAAATGAATGAAAATGAATGAAAACACTTTATTGTACTTGTAATACACCTTACAACTAATTAATAAGGAAAACATAAAAACTAACAAAATACAGTACAATGGGCGGTCTTATCGCTAGGGAGCGATTTCTTCCAGACAACCTTTGGATGGAAAGAAGCCTACAAAAAGAGGGTCAGCTAGGTGCACTATAGAATAAAATAGAATAAGAATTACATTAATTTTATTACTATAATACTATACATAGATAAATACAAATATATACATACATAAATACAACATATTTATAAATATATATATATATATATATATATAAATTACTAAAAAATAACTACGACAAGTCAGATGAGCGAATGATGTCATAATTCACTCAAGTAAAAGTTTTTGAGCCTATCTTTAAAAACGGTCAATGAAGGGGATTTTCTTATGGAAACCGGCAATGTATTCCATAAGCGGACAGCTTGGACAGAAAAAGAATTTGCATAGAAGCTAGTTCGATGCACAGGAGTTTTAAGGAGAAGATTATCTGAGGAACGAAGATTACGAACATTCGTGCAGTGCAGAAACTCGAAACGTTCCTTCAGATAGAGAGGAGCCGAAGGACTAAAGAGGATGTTGAATAGAAGAGACAGAATGTGAGTATTCCGGCGAAGACGTATAGGGAGCCACTTGAGTTTTGTACGAAACTCAGATACGTGATCATATTTTCTAAGACCATATATAAACCGGATGCACACATTTTGGAGCCGCTCAAGCTTGTCGAGCTTGTCTTCCGTGAGATCAAGATAGCAGGAGTCAGCGTAATCTAAGACAGGAAAAAGAAGAGATTGTGCAAGCGCAATTTTGGTAGCCGTGGGAAGAAAGTTGCGTAACCTTCTAATTGAACCTGCAGAAGCGAACAGTCTGCGACTCACGGATTCGAGTTGCGTACCCCACGACAAACTGCTATCAATAAATACTCCTAAGTTTTTAACCGTTTTACTGAAAGGAATAATTACACTGTCAAAACTCACGAGTGGTAGTGTTTGCCAATCAATCTTGCACGATGTACGAGAGCTACCTAAAACAATGACCTGGGTTTTTGCAGGATTCACTTTGAGCCCATATGCCTTACTCCAATTGCTTATTTTTAACAGGTCATTGTTAATGCTCAAAATTGCTTCAGGCAGCTTATTTAGCGGAGCTTGGTTATAAATTTGCAAGTCGTCTGCATATAGGTGGTAGGAAGAAGTGAGTTGACGTGAGATAGAGTTAATGAAAAGGGAAAATAGAAGAGGAGATAGCACGCCGCCCTGCGGTACACCAGCACATGTGCAGCACCAAGATGAGTAAACATCACCAACGCGTACACGTTGCCGGCGTCCGTGCAGATAACTGCGAAACCAGTCAATCACCGATGGAGATATGTTAATTGAGCTAAGAAGACCTAGTAAAATGTCAAAATCAACTGTATTGAAAGCATTACTAAAATCAAGTAATGTCAGGATGGTTAGGAGTCCATTTTCCATACCCAGACGTAGTTGTAGTTGGGTATGTAGTGCCCGCGGTGTACTAGGGTATTTGATGCCCGCGGTATACTTGGGTATGTGGTGCCCGTGGTGTACTAGGGTATGTGGTGCCCGTGGTGTAGTTGGGTATGTGATGCCCGCGGTGTAGTTGGGTATGTGATGACAATGCGGGCACCACATACCCTATTACACCACGGGCACCACATACCCTAGTACACCGCGGGCATCACATACCCTAGTACACCGCGGGCATCACATACCCTCGTACACCGCGGGCACCACATACCCCAGTACACCGCGGGCACCACATGCCCAACTACACCGTGGGCATCACATACCCAACTACACCTTGGGCATCCACATACCCTAGTACACCGCGGGCACCACATACCCTAGTACACCGCGGGCACCACATACCCAAGTACACCGCGGGCACCACATACCCTAATACACCGCGGGCACCACATACCCTGGTACACCGCGGGCATCACATACCCAACTACACCGCGGGCACCACATACCCAAGTATACCGGGGGCACCTCATACCCTAGTACACCGCGGGCATCACATACCCAACAACACCGCGGGCACCACATACCCTAGTACACCGCGGGCACCACATACCCAAGTACACCTCGGGCATCACATACCCTAGTACACCGCGGGCACCACATACCCAAGTATACCGCGGGCACCTCATACCCTAGTACACCGCGGGCACCACATACCATAGTACACCGCGGGCACCACATACCCTAGTACACCGCGGGCACCTCATACCCTAGTACACCGCGGGCACCACATACCATAGTACACCGCGGGCACCACATACCCTAGTACACCGCGGGCACCACATACCCAAGTACACCTCGGGCATCACATACCCTAGTACACCGCGGGCACCACATACCCCAGTACACCGCGGGCATCACATACCCAACTACACCGCGGGCACCACATACCCTAGTACACCGCGGGCACCACATACCCAAGTACACCTCGGGCATCACATACCCTAGTACACCGCGGGCACCACATACCCTAGTATACCGCGGGCACCACATACACTAGTACACCGCGGGCATCACATACCCAACTACACCGCGGGCACCACATACCCTAGTACACCGCGGGCACCACATACCCTAGTACACCGCGGGTACCACATACCCAAGTACACCTCGGGCATCACATACCCTAGTACACCGCGGGCACCACATACCCAAGTACACCTCGGGCATCACATACCCTAGTACACCGCGGGCACTACATACCCAAGTACACCTCGGGCATATACCCAAGTATACCGCGGGCACCACATACCCAAGTACACCGCGGGCATCATATACTCTAGTACACTGCGGGCATCACATACCCAAGTACACCGCGGGCATCACATACCCTAGTACGCCGCGGGCACCACATACCCTAGTATACCGCGGGCACCACATACCCAACTACACCGCGGGCACCACATACCCAAGTACACCTCGGGCATCACATACCCTAGTACACCGCGAGCACCACATACCCTAGTACACCGTGGGCACCACATACCCTTGTACACCGCGGGCACCACATACCCTAGTACACCGCGGGCACCACATACCCTAGTACACCGCGGGCACCACATACCCAAGTACACCGCGGGCACCACATACCCTAGTACACCGCGGGCACCACATACCCAAGTACACCGCGGGCACCACATACCCTAGTACACCGCGGGCACCACATACCCTATTACACCGCGGGCACCACATACCCAAGTACACCTCGGGCATCACATACCCTAGTACACCGCGAGCACCACATACCCCAGTACACCGCGGGCATCACATACCCAACAACACCGCGGGCACCACATACCCTAGTACACCGCGGGCACCACATACCCAAGTACACCTCGGGCATCACATACCCTAGTACACCGCGGGCACCACATACCCAAGTATACCGCGGGCACCTCATACCCTAGTACACCGCGGGCACCACATACCATAGTACACCGCGGGCACCACATACCCTAGTACACCGCGGGCACCTCATACCCTAGTACACCGCGGGCACCACATACCATAGTACACCGCGGGCACCACATACCCTAGTACACCGCGGGCACCACATACCCAAGTACACCTCGGGCATCACATACCCTAGTACACCGCGGGCACCACATACCCCAGTACACCGCGGGCATCACATACCCAACTACACCGCGGGCACCACATACCCTAGTACACCGCGGGCACCACATACCCAAGTACACCTCGGGCATCACATACCCTAGTACACCGCGGGCACCACATACCCTAGTATACCGCGGGCACCACATACACTAGTACACCGCGGGCATCACATACCCAACTACACCGCGGGCACCACATACCCTAGTACACCGCGGGCACCACATACCCTAGTACACCGCGGGTACCACATACCCAACTACACCGCGGGCACCACATACCCAAGTACACCGCAGTGTAGTTGGGTATGTGATGCCCGCGGTGTACTTGGGTATGTGGTGCCCGCGGTGTACGAGGGTATGTGATGCCCAACTACACCGCGGGCACCACATACCCAAGTATACCGCGGGCATCACGTACCCAATTACACCGCGGGCATCACATACCCAACTACACCGCGGGCACCACATACCCAAGTATACCGCGGGCATCACATACCCCAGTACACCGCGGGCATTACATACCCAACTACACCGCGGGCATCACAAACCCTAGTACAACGCGGGCACTACATACCCAACTACACCGCGGGCACCACATACCCAAGTATACCGCGGGCACCACATACCCAACTACACCGCGGGCACCACATACCCTAGTACACCGCGGGCACCACATACCCTAGTACACCGCGGGCACCACATACCCTAGTATACCGCGGGCACCACATACCCAACTACACCGCGGGCACCACATACCCAACTACACCGCGGGCACCACATATTTAACTACACTGCGGGCACCACATACCCTAGTACACCGCGGGCACCACATACCCAAGTACACCTCGGGCATCACATACCCAACTACACCGCGGGCACCAAGTATACCACATATCCAAGTCCCAAGTAAACCGCGGGCATCACATACCCTAGTACACCGCGGGCACCACATACCCAAGTATACCGCGGGCACCACATACCCAACTACACCGCGGGCACCACATACCCAAGTATACCGCGGGCACCACATACCCTACCCAACTACACCGCGGGCACCACATACCCTAGTACACCGCGGGCACCACATACCCTAGTGCACCACGGGCACCACATGTACACCGCGGGCACCACTTACCGAACTACACCGTGGGCACCACATACCCAAGTATACCGCGGGCACCACATACCCTAGTTAGGTATGTGGTGCCCGCGGTGTACTAGGGTATGTGGTGCCCGCGGTGTAGTTGGGTATGTGGTGCCCGCGGTGTACCAGGGTATGTGGTGCCCGCGGTGTACTGGGGTATGTGGTGCCCGCGTTGTACTAGGGTATGTGATGCCCGTTGTGTACCAGGGTATGTGTAGGCCGCGGTGTAGTTGGGTATGTGATGCCCGCGGTGTAGTTGGGTATGTGATGCCCGAGGTGTACCTCATACCCTAGTACGCCGCGGGCACATCATACCCAAGTACACCGCGGGCACCACATACACTAGTACACCGCGGGCATCATATACCCTCGTACACCGCGGGCACCACATACCCCAGTACACCGCGGGCACCACATACCCTAGTACACCGCGGGCACCACATACCCTCGTACACCGCGGGCATCACATACCCAACTACACCGCGGGCACCACATACCCAACTACACCTCCACAGCATGTAAGGTTTATCGAGGTAAAATAAACGTTTCGGAGTTGAGTGATGAGTTGTGTCGATTTTATGTTCCAAATAACTTCTGTCGGGGACGAAAACATAAGTTGTTTGCCGTGCCAACGTGCTCCACGGTGGCACGAGCCATGTCACCCATCCCGCGCATGCTCGCCGCGCTGAACGATTATCCCAACTGTGACATATTTGCAGATAACTATGCTGAAGTCTTATCAGTATGTTTAAGATTCTGCGAGAAATAAGTTTGGACTGTATAAATAATATTGTGTAGCATGTGACATATGTAATTTTAATTGTTTTTTAATTTTTATTACTTATTTGACTAGTTATTGTTTTTTACTTTATAATGTATTTAATTTTTATGACTAATTAAATTATGAATTATGTATTTGTAATTTGTAGCGCTACTGTTTCTTCAATTATGTAATTGGTGTATCCGTGTAAATTGAAGTTAATAAATAAATAAATAAAATAAAATAAATAAATACCCAAGTATACCGCGGGCATCACATACCCAACTACACCGCGGGCATAACATACCCAAGTACACCGCGGGCATCACATACCCAACTACACCGCGGGCACCACATACCCAAGTATACCGCGGGCACAACATACCCAAGTACACCGCGGGCATCACATACCCAACTACACCGCGGGCACCACATACCAAAGTATACCGCGGGCATCACATACCCAACTACACCGCGGGCATTACATACCCAAGTACACCGCGGGCATCTCATACCCAACTACACCGCGGGCACCACATACCCAAGTATACCGCGGGCACCACATACCCAAGTACACCGCGGGCATCACATACCCTAGTATACCGCGGGCACCACATACCCAACTACACCGCGGGCACCACATACCAAAGTATACCGTGGGCATCACATACCCAACTACACCGCCGGCATTACATACCCAAGTACACCGCGGGCATCACATACCCAACTACACCGCGGGCACCACATACCCAAGTATACCGCGGGCACCACATACCCTAGTACATCGCGGGCACCACATACACAACTACACCGCGGGCACCACATACCCAAGTATACCAAGGGCACCACATACCCTAGTACACCGCGGGCACCACATACCCAAGTACACCGCGGGCACCACATACCCAACTACACCGCGGGCACCACATACCCTAGTACATCGCGGGCACCACATACCCAAGTACACCGCGGGCATCACATACCCAACTACACCGCGGGCACCACATACCCAAGTATACCGCGGGCATCACATACCCAACTACACCGCGGGCATTACATACCCAAGTACACCGCGGGCACCACATACCCTAGTACACCGCAGGCATCACAAACCCAAGTACACTGCGGGCACCACATACCCTAGTATACCGCGGGCACCACATACCCTAGTATACCGCGGGCATCACATACCCAACTACACCGCGGGCACCACATACCCAAGTATACCGCGGGCACCACATACCCTAGTACACCGCGGGCATCACATACCCTAGTACACCGCGGGCACCACATACCCAACTACACCGCGGGCACCACATACCCAACTACACCGCGGGCACCACATACCCTAGTACATCGCGGGCACCACATACCCAAGTACACCGCGGGCATCACATACCCAACTACACCGCGGGCACCACATACCCAAGTATACCGCGGGCATCACATACCCAACTACACCGCGGGCATTACATACCCAAGTACACCGCGGGCACCACATACCCTAGTACACCGCAGGCATCACAAACCCAAGTACACTGCGGGCACCACATACCCTAGTAGACCGCGGGCACCACATACCCTAGTATACCGCGGGCATCACATACCCAACTACACCGCGGGCACCACATACCCAAGTATACCGCGGGCACCACATACCCTAGTACACCGCGGGCATCACATACCCTAGTACACCGCGGGCACCACATACCCAACTACACCGCGGGCACCACATACCCAAGTATACCAAGGGCACCACGTACCCTAGTACACCGCGGGCACCACATACCCAAGTATACCGCAGGCACCACATACCCTAGTACACCGCGGGCATCACATACCCTAGTACACCGCGGGCACTACATACCCTAGTACACCGCGGGCATCACATACCCAACTACACCGCGGGCACCACATACCCAAGTATACCGCGGGCACCACATACCCAAGTACACCGCGGGCATCACATACCCTAGTACACCGCGGGCACTACATACCCTAGTACACCGCGGGCACCACATACCCAACTACACCGCGGGCACCACATACCCTAGTACACCGCGGGCACCACATACCCAACTACACCGCGGGCACTACATACCCTAGTACACCGCGGGCACAACATACCCAACTACACCGCGGGCACCACATACCCTAGTACATCGCGGGCACCACATACCCAACTACACCGCGGGCACCACATACCCAAGTATACCAAGGGCACCACATACCCTAGTACACCGCGGGCACCACATACCCAAGTACACCGCGGGCACCACATACCCAACTACACCGCGGGCACCACATACCCTAGTACATCGCGGGCACCACATACCCAAGTACACCGCGGGCATCACATACCCAACTACACCGCGGGCACCACATACCCAAGTATACCGCGGGCATCACATACCCAACTACACCGCGGGCATTACATACCCAAGTACACCGCGGGCACCACATACCCTAGTACACCGCAGGCATCACAAACCCAAGTACACTGCGGGCACCACATACCCTAGTATACCGCGGGCACCACATACCCTAGTATACCGCGGGCATCACATACCCAACTACACCGCGGGCACCACATACCCAAGTATACCGCGGGCACCACATACCCTAGTACACCGCGGGCATCACATACCCTAGTACACCGCGGGCACCACATACCCAACTACACCGCGGGCACCACATACCCAAGTATACCAAGGGCACCACGTACCCTAGTACACCGCGGGCACCACATACCCTAGTACACCGCGTGCACTTCATACCCTAGTACACCGCGGGCACCACATACCCAACTACACCGCGGGCACCACATACCCAAGTACACCGCGGGCATCACATACCCAACTACACCGCCGGCATCACATACCCAAGTACACCGCGGGCATCACATACCCTAGTATACCGCGGGCACCACATACCCAAGTACACCGCGGGCATCACATACCCTAGTACACCGCGGGCACTACATACCCTAGTACACCGCGGGCATCACATACCCAACTACACCGCGGGCACCACATACCCAAGTATACCGCGGGCACCACATACCCAAGTACACCGCGGGCATCACATACCCTAGTACACCGCGGGCACTACATACCCTAGTACACCGCGGGCACCACATACCCAACTACACCGCGAGCACCACATACCCTAGTACACCGCGGGCACCACATACCCAACTACACCGCGGGCACCACATACCCAAGTACACCGCGGGCATCACATACCCAACTACACCGCGGGCATCACATACCCAACTACATCGCGGTCATCACATACCTAACTACACCGCGGGCACCACATACCCAAGTATACCGCGGGCACCACATACCCTAGTACACCGCGGGCACTACATACCCTAGTACACCGCGGGCACAACATACCCAACTACACCGCGGGCACCACATACCCTAGTACATCGCGGGCACCACATACCCAACTACACCGCGGGCACCACATACCCAAGTATACCAAGGGCACCACATACCCTAGTACACCGCGGGCACCACATACCCAAGTACACCGCGGGCACCACATACCCAACTACACCGCGGGCACCACATACCCTAGTACACCGCGGGCACCACATACCCAAGTACACCGCGGGCATCACATACCCAACTACACCGCGGGCACCACATACCCAAGTATACCGCGGGCATCACATACCCAACTACACCGCGGGCATCACATACCCTAGTACACCGCGGGCACCACATACCCTAGTACACCGCAGGCATCACAAACCCAAGTACACTGCGGGCACCACATACCCTAGTATACCGCGGGCACCACATACCCTAGTATACCGCGGGCATCACATACCCAACTACACCGCGGGCACCACATACCCAAGTATACCGCGGGCACCACATACCCTAGTACACCGCGGGCATCACATACCCTAGTACACCGCGGGCACCACATACCCAACTACACCGCGGGCACCACATACCCAAGTATACCAAGGGCACCACGTACCCTAGTACACCGCGGGCACCACATACCCTAGTACACCGCGAGCACTTCATACCCTAGTACACCGCGGGCACCACATACCCAACTACACCGCGGGCACCACATACCCAAGTACACCGCGGGCATCACATACCCAACTACACCGCCGGCATTACATACCCAAGTACACCGCGGGCATCACATACCCTAGTATACCGCGGGCACCACATACCCAAGTACACCGCGGGCATCACATACCCTAGTACACCGCGGGCACTACATACCCTAGTACACCGCGGGCATCACATACCCAACTACACCGCGGGCACCACATACCCAACTACACCGCGGGCACCACATACCCAAGTTCACTGCGGGCACCACATACCCTAGTACACCGCGGGCACTACATACCCTAGTACACCGCGGGCACCACATACCCAACTACACCGCGAGCACCACATACCCTAGTACACCGCGGGCACCACATACCCAACTACACCGCGGGCACCACATACCCAAGTACACCGCGGGCATCACATACCCAACTACACCGCGGGCATCACATACCCAACTACATCGCGGTCATCACATACCTAACTACACCGCGGGCACCACATACCCAAGTATACCGCGGGCACCACATACCCTAGTACACCGCGGGCACTACATACCCTAGTACACCGCGGGCACAACATACCCAACTACACCGCGGGCACCACATACCCTAGTACATCGCGGGCACCACATACCCAACTACACCGCGGGCACCACATACCAAAGTATACCAAGGGCACCACATACCCTAGTACACCGCGGGCACCACATACCCAAGTACACCGCGGGCACCACATACCCAACTACACCGCGGGCACCACATACCCTAGTACATCGCGGGCATCACATACCCAACTACATCGCGGTCATCACATACCTAACTACACCGCGGGCACCACATACCCAAGTATACCGCGGGCACCACATACCCTAGTACACCGCGGGCACTACATACCCTAATACACCGCGGGCACAACATACCCAACTACACCGCGGGCACCACATACCCTAGTACATCGCGGGCACCACATACCCAACTACACCGCGGGCACCACATACCCAAGTATACCAAGGGCACCACATACCCTAGTACACCGCGGGCACCACATACCCAAGTACACCGCGGGCACCACATACCCAACTACACCGCGGGCACCACATACCCTAGTACATCGCGGGCACCACATACCCAAGTACACCGCGGGCATCACATACCCAACTACACCGCGGGCACCACATACCCAAGTATACCGCGGGCATCACATACCCAACTACACCGCGGGCATTACATACCCAAGTACACCGCGGGCACCACATACCCTAGTACACCGCAGGCATCACAAACCCAAGTACACTGCGGGCACCACATACCTTAGTATACCGCGGGCACCACATACCCTAGTATACCGCGGGCATCACATACCCAACTACACCGCGGGCACCACATACCCAAGTATACCGCGGGCACCACATACCCTAGTACACCGCGGGCATCACATACCCTAGTACACCGCGGGCACCACATACCCAACTACACCGCGGGCACCACATACCCAAGTATACCAAGGGCACCACGTACCCTAGTACACCAAGGGCACCACATACCCTAGTACACCGCGAGCACTTCATACCCTAGTACACCGCGGGCACCACATACCCAACTACACCGCGGGCACCACATACCCAAGTACACCGCGGGCATCACATACCCAACTACACCGCCGGCATTACATACCCAAGTACACCGCGGGCACTACATACCCTAGTATACCGCGGGCACCACATACCCAAGTACACCGCGGGCATCACATACCCTAGTACACCGCGGGCACCACATACCCAACTACACCGCGGGCACCACATACCCAAGTACACCGCGGGCATCACATACCCAACTACACCGCGGGCATCACATACCCAACTACATCGCGGTCATCACATACCTAACTACACCGCGGGCACCACATACCCAAGTATACCGCGGGCACCACATACCCTAGTACACCGCGGGCACTACATACCCTAGTACACCGCGGGCACAACATACCCAACTACACCGCAGGCACCACATACCCTAGTACATCGCGGGCACCACATACCCAACTACACCGCGGGCACCACATACCCAAGTATACCAAGGGCACCACATACCCTAGTACACCGCGGGCACCACATACCCAAGTACACCGCGGGCACCACATACCCAACTACACCGCGGGCACCACATACCCTAGTACATCGCGGGCACCACATACCCAAGTACACCGCGGGCATCACATACCCAACTACACCGCGGGCACCACATACCCAAGTATACCGCGGGCATCACATACCCAACTACACCGCGGGCATTACATACCCAAGTACACCGCGGGCACCACATACCCTAGTACACCGCAGGCATCACATACCCAAGTACACTGCGGGCACCACATACCCTAGTATACCGCGGGCACCACATACCCTAGTATACCGCGGGCATCACATACCCAACTACACCGCGGGCACCACATACCCAAGTATACCGCGGGCACCACATACCCTAGTACACCGCGGGCATCACATACCCTAGTACACCGCGGGCACCACATACCCAACTACACCGCGGGCACCACATACCCAAGTATACCAAGGGCACCACGTACCCTAGTACACCGCGGGCACCACATACCCAAGTATACCGCAGGCACCACATACCCTAGTACACCGCGGGCATCACATACCCTAGTACACCGCGGGCACTACATACCCTAGTACACCGCGGGCATCACATACCCAACTACACCGCGGGCACCACATACCCAAGTATACCGCGGGCACCACATACCCAAGTACACCGCGGGCATCACATACCCTAGTACACCGCGGGCACTACATACCCTAGTACACCGCGGGCACCACATACCCAACTACACCGCGGGCACCACATACCCTAGTACACCGCGGGCACCACATACCCAACTACACCGCGGGCACTACATACCCTAGTACACCGCGGGCACAACATACCCAACTACACCGCGGGCACCACATACCCTAGTACATCGCGGGCACCACATACCCAACTACACCGCGGGCACCACATACCCAAGTATACCAAGGGCACCACATACCCTAGTACACCGCGGGCACCACATACCCAAGTACACCGCGGGCACCACATACCCAACTACACCGCGGGCACCACATACCCTAGTACATCGCGGGCACCACATACCCAAGTACACCGCGGGCATCACATACCCAACTACACCGCGGGCACCACATACCCAAGTATACCGCGGGCATCACATACCCAACTACACCGCGGGCATTACATACCCAAGTACACCGCGGGCACCACATACCCTAGTACACCGCGGGCATCACAAACCCAAGTACACTGCGGGCACCACATACCCTAGTATACCGCGGGCACCACATACCCTAGTATACCGCGGGCATCACATACCCAACTACACCGCGGGCACCACATACCCAAGTATACCGCGGGCACCACATACCCTAGTACACCGCGGGCATCACATACCCTAGTACACCGCGGGCACCACATACCCAACTACACCGCGGGCACCACATACCCAAGTATACCAAGGGCACCACGTACCCTAGTACACCGCGGGCACCACATACCCTAGTACACCGCGAGCACTTCATACCCTAGTACACCGCGGGCACCACATACCCAACTACACCGCGGGCACCACATACCCAAGTACACCGCGGGCATCACATACCCAACTACACCGCCGGCATAACATACCCAAGTACACCGCGGGCATCACATACCCTAGTATACCGCGGGCACCACATACCCAAGTACACCGCGGGCATCACATACCCTAGTACACCGCGGGCACTACATACCCTAGTACACCGCGGGCATCACATACCCAACTACACCGCGGGCACCACATACCCAAGTATACCGCGGGCACCACATACCCAAGTACACCGCGGGCATCACATACCCTAGTACACCGCGGGCACTACATACCCTAGTACACCGCGGGCACCACATACCCAACTACACCGCGAGCACCACATACCCTAGTACACCGCGGGCACCACATACCCAACTACACCGCGGGCACCACATACCCAAGTACACCGCGGGCATCACATACCCAACTACACCGCGGGCATCACATACCCAACTACATCGCGGTCATCACATACCTAACTACACCGCGGGCACCACATACCCAAGTACACCGCGGGCACCACATACCCTAGTACACCGCGGGCACTACATACCCTAGTACACCGCGGGCACCACATACCCAACTACACCGCGGGCACCACATACCCTAGTACATCGCGGGCACCACATACCCAACTACACCGCGGGCACCACATACCCAAGTATACCAAGGGCACCACATACCCTAGTACACCGCGGGCACCACATACCCAAGTACACCGCGGGCACCACATACCCAACTACACCGCAGGCACCACATACCCTAGTACATCGCGGGCACCACATACCCAAGTACACCGCGGGCATCACATACCCAACTACACCGCGGGCACCACATACCCAAGTATACCGCGGGCATCACATACCCAACTACACCGCGGGCATTACATACCCAAGTACACCGCGGGCACCACATACCCTAGTACACCGCAGGCATCACAAACCCAAGTACACTGCGGGCACCACATACCCTAGTATACCGCGGGCACCACATACCCTAGTATACCGCGGGCATCACATACCCAACTACACCGCGGGCACCACATACCCAAGTATACCGCGGGCACCACATACCCTAGTACACCGCGGGCACCACATACCCTAGTACACCGCGAGCACTTCATACCCTAGTACACCGCGGGCACCACATACCCAACTACACCGCGGGCACCACATACCCAAGTACACCGCGGGCATCACATACCCAAGTACACCGCCGGCACCACATACCCAAGTATACCGCAGGCACCACATACCCTAGTACACCGCGGGCAACACATACCCTAGTACACCGCGGGCACTACATACCCTAGTACACCGCGGGCATCACATACCCAACTACACCGCGGGCACCACATACCCAAGTATACCGCGGGCACCACATACCCAAGTACACCGCGGGCATCACATACCCTAGTACACCGCGGGCACTACATACCCTAGTACACCGCGGGCACCACATACCCAACTACACCGCGAGCACCACATACCCTAGTACACCGCGGGCACCACATACCCAACTACACCGCGGGCACTACATACCCTAGTACACCGCGGGCACAACATACCCAACTACACCATGGGCACCACATACCCTAGTACATCGCGGGCACCACATACCCAACTACACCGCGGGCACCACATACCCAAGTATACCAAGGGCACCACATACCCTAGTACACCGCGGGCACCACATACCCAAGTACACCGCGGGCACCACATACCCAACTACACCGCGGGCACCACATACCCTAGTACATCGCGGGCACCACATACCCAAGTACACCGCGGGCATCACATACCCAACTACACCGCGGGCACCACATACCCAAGTATACCGCGGGCATCACATACCCAACTACACCGCGGGCATTACATACCCAAGTACACCGCGGGCACCACATACCCTAGTACACCGCAGGCATCACAAACCCAAGTACACTGCGGGCACCACATACCCTAGTATACCGCGGGCACCACATACCCTAGTATACCGCGGGCATCACATACCCAACTACACCGCGGGCACCACATACCCAAGTATACCGCGGGCACCACATACCCTAGTACACCGCGGGCATCACATACCCTAGTACACCGCGGGCACCACATACCCAACTACACCGCGGGCACCACATACCCAAGTATACCAAGGGCACCACGTACCCTAGTACACCGCGGGCACCACATACCCTAGTACACCGCGAGCACTTCATACCCTAGTACACCGCGGGCACCACATACCCAACTACACCGCGGGCACCACATACCCAAGTACACCGCGGGCATCACATACCCAACTACACCGCGGGCATTACATACCCAAGTACACCGCGGGCATCACATACCCTAGTATACCGCGGGCACCACATACCCAAGTACACCGCGGGCATCACATACCCTAGTACACCGCGGGCACTACATACCCTAGTACACCGCGGGCATCACATACCCAACTACACCGCGGGCACCACATACCCAAGTATACCGCGGGCACCACATACCCAAGTACACCGCGGGCATCACATACCCTAGTACACCGCGGGCACTACATACCCTAGTACACCGCGGGCACCACATACCCAACTACACCGCGAGCACCACATACCCTAGTACACCGCGGGCACCACATACCCAACTACACCGCGGGCACCACATACCCAAGTACACCGCGGGCATCACATACCCAACTACACCGCGGGCATCACATACCCAACTACATCGCGGTCATCACATACCTAACTACACCGCGGGCACCACATACCCAAGTATACCGCGGGCACCACATACCCTAGTACACCGCGGGCACTACATACCCTAGTACACCGCGGGCACAACATACCCAACTACACCGCGGGCACCACATACCCTAGTACATCGCGGGCACCACATACCCAACTACACCGCGGGCACCACATACCCAAGTATACCAAGGGCACCACATACCCTAGTACACCGCGGGCACCACATACCCAAGTACACCGCGGGCACCACATACCCAACTACACCGCAGGCACCACATACCCTAGTACATCGCGGGCACCACATACCCAAGTACACCGCGGGCATCACATACCCAACTACACCGCGGGCACCACATACCCAAGTATACCGCGGGCATCACATACCCAACTACACCGCGGGCATTACATACCCAAGTACACCGCGGGCACCACATACCCTAGTACACCGCGGGCATCACAAACCCAAGTACACTGCGGGCACCACATACCCTAGTATACCGCGGGCACCACATACCCTAGTATACCGCGGGCATCACATACCCAACTACACCGCGGGCACCACATACCCAAGTATACCGCGGGCACCACATACCCTAGTACACCGCGGGCACCACATACCCTAGTACACCGCGAGCACTTCATACCCTAGTACACCGCGGGCACCACATACCCAACTACACCGCGGGCACCACATACCCAAGTACACCGCGGGCATCACATACCCAACTACACCGCCGGCATTACATACCCAAGTACACCGCGGGCATCACATACCCAACTACACCGCGGGCACCACATACCCAAGTATACCAAGGGCACCACATACCCTAGTACACCGCGGGCACCACATACCCAAGTACACCGCGGGCATCACATACCCAACTACACCGCCGGCATTACATACCCAAGTACACCGCGGGCATCACATACCCTAGTATACCGCGGGCACCACATACCCAAGTACACCGCGGGCATCACATACCCTAGTACACCGCGGGCACTACATACCCTAGTACACCGCGGGCATCACATACCCAACTACACCGCGGGCACCACATACCCAAGTATAACGCGGGCACCACATACCCAAGTACATCGCGGGCACCACATACCCAAGTACACCGCGGGCATCACATACCCAACTACACCGCGGGCACCACATACCCAAGTATACCGCGGGCATCACATACCCAACTACACCGCGGGCATTACATACCCAAGTACACCGCGGGCACCACATACCCTAGT
Source organism: Ecliptopera silaceata (assembly GCA_932527185.1). Classification (NCBI taxonomy): domain Eukaryota; kingdom Metazoa; phylum Arthropoda; class Insecta; order Lepidoptera; family Geometridae; genus Ecliptopera; species Ecliptopera silaceata. The sequence goes on along the minus strand of OW052196.1, from coordinate 10,364,316 downwards.
ACACCGCAGGCATCACAAACCCAAGTACACTGCGGGCACCACATACCCTAGTATACCGCGGGCACCACATACCCTAGTATACCGCGGGCATCACATACCCAACTACACCGCGGGCACCACATACCCAAGTATACCGCGGGCACCACATACCCTAGTACACCGCGGGCATCACATACCCTAGTACACCGCGGGCACCACATACCCAACTACACCGCGGGCACCACATACCCAAGTATACCAAGGGCACCACGTACCCTAGTACACCGCGGGCACCACATACCCTAGTACACCGCGAGCACTTCATACCCTAGTACACCGCGGGCACCACATACCCAACTACACCGCGGGCACCACATACCCTAGTACACCGCGGGCATCACATACCCAACTACATCGCGGTCATCACATACCTAACTACACCGCGGGCACCACATACCCAAGTATACCGCGGGCACCACATACCCTAGTACACCGCGGGCACTACATACCCTAGTACACCGCGGGCACAACATACCCAACTACACCGCGGGCACCACATACCTTAGTACATCGCGGGCACCACATACCCAACTACACCGCGGGCACCACATACCCAAGTATACCAAGGGCACCACATACCCTTGTACACCGCGGGCATCACATACCCAACTACACCGCGGGCATCACATACCCAACTACATCGCGGTCATCACATACCTAACTACACCGCGGGCACCACATACCCAAGTATACCGCGGGCACCACATACCCTAGTACACCGCGGGCACTACATACCCTAGTACACCGCGGGCACAACATACCCAACTACACCGCGGGCACCACATACCCTAGTACATCGCGGGCACCACATACCCAACTACACCGCGGGCACCACATACCCAAGTATACCAAGGGCACCACATACCCTTGTACACCGCGGGCACCACATACCCAAGTACACCGCGGGCACCACATACCCAACTACACCGCGGGCACCACATACCCTAGTACATCGCGGGCACCACATACCCAAGTACACCGCGGGCATCACATACCCAACTACACCGCGGGCACCACATACCCAACTACACCGCGGGCACCACATACCCAAGTATAACGCGGGCACCACATACCCAAGTACATCGCGGGCACCACATACCCAAGTACACCGCGGGCATCACATACCCAACTACACCGCGGGCACCACATACCCAAGTATACCGCGGGCATCACATACCCAACTACACCGCGGGCATTACATACCCAAGTACACCGCGGGCACCACATACCCTAGTACACCGCAGGCATCACAAACCCAAGTACACTGCGGGCACCACATACCCTAGTATACCGCGGGCACCACATACCCTAGTATACCGCGGGCATCACATACCCAACTACACCGCGGGCACCACATACCCAAGTATACCGCGGGCACCACATACCCTAGTACACCGCGGGCATCACATACCCTAGTACACCGCGGGCACCACATACCCAACTACACCGCGGGCACCACATACCCAAGTATACCAAGGGCACCACATACCCTAGTACACCGCGGGCACCACATACCCTAGTACACCGCGAGCACTTCATACCCTAGTACACCGCGGGCACCACATACCCAACTACACCGCGGGCACCACATACCCAAGTACACCGCGGGCATCACATACCCAACTACATCGCGGTCATCACATACCTAACTACACCGCGGGCACCACATACCCAAGTATACCGCGGGCACCACATACCCTAGTACACCGCGGGCACTACATACCCTAGTACACCGCGGGCACAACATACCCAACTACACCGCGGGCACCACATACCCTAGTACATCGCGGGCACCACATACCCAACTACACCGCGGGCACCACATACCCAAGTATACCAAGGGCACCACATACCCTTGTACACCGCGGGCATCACATACCCAAGTACACCGCGGGCATCACATACCCAACTACACCGCGGGCACCACATACCCAAGTATACCGCGGGCATCACATACCCAACTACACCGCGGGCATTACATACCCAAGTACACCGCGGGCACCACATACCCTAGTACACCGCAGGCATCACAAACCCAAGTACACTGCGGGCACCACATACCCTAGTATACCGCGGGCACCACATACCCTAGTATACCGCGGGCATCACATACCCAACTACACCGCGGGCACCACATACCCAAGTATACCGCGGGCACCACATACCCTAGTACACCGCGGGCACCACATACCCTAGTACACCGCGAGCACTACATACCCAAGTACACCGCGGGCACCACATACCCAACTACACCGCGGGCACCACATACCCAAGTACACCGCGGGCATCACATACCCAACTACACCGCCGGCATCACATACCCAAGTACACCGCGGGCATCACATACCCAACTACACCGCGGGCACCACATACCCAAGTATACCAAGGGCACCACATACCCTAGTACACCGCGGGCACCACATACCCAAGTACACCGCGGGCACCACATATCCAACTACACCGCGGGCACCACATACCCAAGTACATCGCGGGCACCACATACCCAAGTACACCGCGGGCATCACATACCCAACTACACCGCGGGCACCACATACCCAAGTATACCGCGGGCACCACATACCCAAGTACACCGCGGGCATCACATACCCTAGTACACCGCGGGCACCACATACCCAAGTACACCGCGGGCACCACATACCCAAGTATACCGCGGGCATCACATACCCAACTACACCGCGGGCATTACATACCTAAGTACACCGCGGGCATCACATACCCAACTACACCGCGGGCACCACATACCCAAGTATACCGCGGGCACCACATACCCAAGTACACCGCGAGCATCACATACCCTAGTACACCGCGGGCACTACATACCCTAGTACACCGCGGGCATCACATACCCAACTACACCGCGGGCACCACATACCCAAGTATACCGCGGGCATCACATACCCAACTACACCGCCGGCATTACATACCCAAGTACACCGCGGGCATCACATACCCAACTACACCGCGGGCACCACATACCCAAGTATACCGCGGGCACCACATACCCAAGTACACCGCGGGCATCACATACCCTAGTACACCGCGGGCACTACATACCCTAGTACACCGCGGGCATCACATACCCAACTACACCGCGGGCACCACATACCCAAGTATACCGCGGGCACCACATACCCAAGTACACCGCGGGCATCACATACCCTAGTACACCGCGGGCACTACATACCCTAGTACACCGCGGGCACCACATACCCAACTACACCGCGAGCACCACATACCCTAGTACACCGCGGGCACCACATACCCAACTACACCGCGGGCACCACATACCCAAGTACACCGCGGGCATCACATACCCAACTACACCGCGGGCATCACATACCCAACTACATCGCGGTCATCACATACCTAACTACACCGCGGGCACCACATACCCAAGTATACCGCGGGCACCACATACCCTAGTACACCGCGGGCACCACATACCCTAGTACACCGCGGTTACAACATACCCAACTACACCGCGGGCACCACATACCCTAGTACATCGCGGGCACCACATACCCAACTACACCGCAGGCACCACATACCCAAGTATACCTAGTTCACCACATACCCTAGTACACCGCGGGCACCACATACCCAAGTACACCGCGGGCACCACATACCCAACTACACCGCGGGCACCACATACCCTAGTACATCGCGGGCACCACATACCCAAGTACACCGCGGGCATCACATACCCAACTACACCGCGGGTACCACATACCCAAGTATACCGCGGGCACCACATACCCAAGTACACCGCGGGCACCACATACCCAAGTATACCGCGGGCACCACATACCCTAGTACACCGCGGGCATCACATACCCTAGTACACCGCGGGCACCACATACCCAACTACACCGCGGGCACCACATACCCAAGTATACCAAGGGCACCACGTACCCTAGTACACCGCGGGCACCACATACCCTAGTACACCGCGGGCACTTCATACCCTAGTACACCGCGGGCACCACATACCCAACTACACCGCGGGCACCACATACCCAAGTACACCGCGGGCATCACATACCCAACTACACCGCCGGCATTACATACCCAAGTACACCGCGGGCATCACATACCCTAGTATACCGCGGGCACCACATACCCAAGTACACCGCGGGCATCACATACCCTAGTACACCGCGGGCACTACATACCCTAGTACACCGCGGGCATCACATACCCAACTACACCGCGGGCACCACATACCCAAGTATACCGCGGGCACCACATACCCAAGTACACCGCGGGCATCACATACCCTAGTACACCGCGGGCACTACATACCCTAGTACACCGCGGGCACCACATACCCAACTACACCGCGAGCACCACATACCCTAGTACACCGCGGGCACCACATACCCAACTACACCGCGGGCACCACATACCCAAGCATACCGCGGGCACCACATACCCTAGTGCACCACGGGCACCACATACCCAAGTATACCGCGGGCACCACATACCCTAGTACACCGCGGGCACCACATACCCAACTACACCGCGGGCACCACATACCCAACTACACCGCGGGCACCACATACCCAAGTAAACCGCGGGCACCACATACCCTAGTACACCGCGGGCACCACATACCCTAGTACACCGCGGGGTCCCAAGTACACCGCGGGCAGCTAGCTACGTCATGTCATGTTAAACAGTGTCGAGTTTCTAACATTATTGCTGGAATGTGCCATTATGTCTATGTATGGATTCACATATAAATGGGTATGTGGTGCCCGCGGTGTAGTTGGGTATGTGGTGCCCGCGGTGTACTAGGGTATGTGGTGCCCGCGGTGTACTAGGGTATGTGGTGCCCGCGGTATACTTGGGTATGTGATGCCCGCGGTGTAGTTAGGTATGTGATGCCCGCGGTGTACTAGGGTATGTGGTGCCCGTGGTGTACTAGGGTATGTGGTGCCCGTGGTGTAGTTGGGTATGTGATGCCCGCGGTGTACTGGGGTATGTGGTGCCCGCGGTGTACTAGGGTATGTGGTACCCGCGGTATACTTGGGTATGTGGTGCCCGCGGTGTAGTTGGGTATGTGATGCCCGAGGTGTACTTAGGTATGTAGTGCCCGCGGTGTACTAGGGTATGTGATGCCCGCGGTGTACTTGGGTATGTGGTGCCCGCGGTGTAATAGGATATGTGGTGCCCGCGGTGTACTAGGGTATGTGGTGCCCGCGGTGTAGTTGGGTATGTGATGCCCGCGGTGTACTTGGGTATGTGGTGCCCGCGGTGTACTAGGGTTTGTGGTGCCCGCGGTGTAGTTGGGTATGTGATGCCCGCGGTATACTTGGGTATGTGGTGCCCGCGGTGTAGTTGGGTATGTGGTGCCCGCGGTATACTAGGGTATGTGGTGCCCGCGGTGTACTAGGGTATGTGATGCCCGCGGAGTACTTGGGTATGTGGTGCCCGCGGTGTAATAGGGTATGTGGTGCCCGCAATATACTTGGGTTTGTGGTGCCCGCGGTGTAGTTGGGTATGTGATGCCCGCGGTGTACTGGGGTATGTGGTGCCCGCGGTGTACTAGGGTATGTGGTGCCCGCGGTGTAGTTGGGTATGCGATGCCCGCGGTATACTTGGGTATGTGGTGCCCGCGGTGTAGTTGGGTATGTGATGCCCGCGGTATACTTGGGTATGTGGTGCCCGCGGTGTAGTTGGGTATGTGGTGCCCGCGGTATACTAGGGTATGTGGTGCCCGCGGTGTACTAGGGTATGTGGTGCCCGCGGTGTAGTTGGGTATGTGATGCCCGAGGTGTACTAGGGTATGTGGTGCCCGCAATATACTTGGGATTGTGGTGCCCGCGGTGTACTAGGGTATGTGATGCCCGAGGTGTACTTGGGTATGTGGTGCCCGCGGTGTACTAGGGTATGTGGTGCCCGCGGTATACTTGGGTATGTGGTGCCCGCGGTGTACTAGGGTATGTGGTGCCAGCGGTATACTTGGGTATGTGGTGCCCACGGTGTAGTTCGGTAAGTGGTGCCCGCGGTGTACTAGGGTATGTGGTGCCCGCGGTGTACTAGGGTATGTGGTGCCCGCGGTGTACTAGGGTATGTGGTGCCCGCGGTATACTTGGGTTTGTGGTGCCTGCGGTGTAGTTGGGTATGTGGTGCCCTCGGTAAACTACGGTATGTGGTGCCCGCGGTATACTAGGGTATGTGGTGCCCGCGGTGTACTAGGGTATGTGGTGCCCACGGTATACTTGGGTTTGTGGTGCCCGCGGTGTAGTAGGGTATGTGGTGCCCTCGGTAAACTAGAGTATGTGGTGCCCGCGGTATACTAGGGTATGTGGTGCCCGCGGTGTACTAGGGAATGTGGTGCCCGCGGTGTACTAGGGTATGAGGTGCCCGCGGTATACTTGGGTATGTGGTGCCCGCGGTGTACTAGGGTATGTGATGCCCGAGGTGTACTTGGGAATGTGGTGCCCGCGGTGTACTAGGGTATGTGATGCCCGAGGTGTACTTGGGTATGTGGTGCCCGCGGTGTACTAGGGTATGTGGTGCCCGCAGTGTACTAGGGTATGTGGTGCCCGCGATGTAGTTGGGTATGTGATGCCCGCGGTATACTAGGGTATGTGGTGCCCGCGGTGTACTAGGGTATATGATGCCCGCGGTGTACTTGGGACTTGGGTATGTGGTGCCCGCGGTGTAGTTGGGTATGTGATGCCCGCGGTTTACTAGGGTATGAGGTGCCCGCGGTATACTTGGTATGTGGTGCCCGCGGTGTTGTTGGGTATGTGGTGCCCGCGGTGTACTAGGGTATGTGGTGCCCGCAATATACTTGGGTTTGTGGTGCCCGCGGTGTAGTTGGGTATGTAGTGCCCGCGGTGTAGTTGGGTATGTGGTGCCCGCGGTGTAGTTGGGTATGTGATGCCCGCGGTATACTTGGGTATGTGGTGCCCGCGGTGTACTAGGGTATGTGGTGCCCGCGGTATACTTGGGTATGTGGTGCCCACGGTGTAGTTCGGTAAGTGGTGCCCGCGGTGTACTAGGGTATGTGGTGCCCGCGGTGTACTAGGGTATGTGGTGCCCGCGGTGTACTAGGGTATGTGGTGCCCTCGGTAAACTAGGGTATGTGGTGCCCGCGGTATACTAGGGTATGTGGTGCCCGCGGTGTACTAGGGTATGTGGTGCCCGCGGTATACTTGGGTTTGTGGTGCCCGCGGTGTAGTTGGGTATGTGGTGCCCTCGGTAAACTAGAGTATGATGTGCCCGCGGCGTACTAGGGTATGAGGTGCCCGCGGTATACTTAGGTATGTGGTGCCCGCGGTGTAGTTGGGTATGTGATGCCCGAGGTGTACTTGGGTATGTAGTGCCCGCGGTGTACTAGGGTATGTGATGCCCGCGGTGTACTTGGGACTTGGGTATGTGGTTCCCGCGGTGTAGTTGGATATGTAATGCCCGCGGTTTACTAGGGTATGTGGTGCCCGCGGTGTAATAGGGTACGTGGTGCCCGCGGTGTACTAGGGTATGTGGTGCCCGCGGTGTAGTTGGGTATGTGATGCCCGCGGTGTACTGGGGTATGTGGTGCCCGCGGTGTACTAGGGTATGTGGTGCCCGCGGTGTAGTTGGGTATGTGATGCCCGCGGTATACTTGGGTATGTGGTGCCCGCGGTGTAGTTGGGTATGTGGTGCCCGCGGTATACTAGGGTATTTGGTGCCCGCGGTGTACTAGGGTATGTGGTGCCCGCGGTGTAGTTGGGTATGTGATGCCCGAGGTGTACTTGGGTATGTAGTGCCCGCGGTGTACTAGGGTATGTGATGCTTGCGGTGTACTTGGGTATGTGGTGCCCGCGGTGTACTAGGGTATGTGGTGCCCGCAGTGTACTAGGGTATGTGGTGCCCGCGGTGTAGTTGGGTATGTGATGCCCGCGGTGTACTCGGGTATGTGGTGCCCGCGGTGTACTAGGGTATGTGATGCCCGAGAAGTACTTGGGTATGTGGTACCCGCGGTGTACTAGGGTATGCGGTGCCCGCAGTGTACTAGGGTATGTGGTGCCCGCGGTGTAGTTGGGTATGTGATGCCCGCGGTATACTTGGGTATGTGGTGCCCGCGGTTTAGTTGGGTATGTGGTGCCCGCGGTATACTAGGGTATGTGGTGCCCGCGGTATACTAGGGTATGTGGTGCCCGCGGTGTACTAGGGTATGTGATGCCCGCGGTGTACTAGGGTATGTGGTGCCCGCGGTGTACTAAGGTATGTGGCGCCCGCGGTGTAGTTGGGTATGTGATGCCCGCGGTGTAGTAAGGTATGTGATGCCCGCGGTGTACTAGGGTATGTGGTGCCCGTGGTGTAATAGGGTATGTGGTGCCCGCATTGTACTAGGGTATGTGGTGCCCGCGGTGTAGTTGGGTATGTGATGCCCGCGGTGTACTGGGGTATGTGGTGCCCGCGGTGTACTAGGGTATGTGGTGCCCGCGGTGTAGTTGGGTATGTGATGCCCGCGGTATTCTAGGGTATGTGGTGCCCGCGGTGTAGTTGGGTATGTGGTGCCCGCGGTGTACTAGGGTATGTGATGCTTGCGGTGTACTCGGGTATGTGGTGCCCGCGGTGTACTAGGGTATGTGATGCCCGAGAAGTACTTGGGTATGTGGTACCCGCGGTGTACTAGGGTATGCGGTGCCCGCAGTGTACTAGGGTATGTGGTGCCCGCGGTGTAGTTGGGTATGTGATGCCCGCGGTATACTTGGGTATGTGGTGCCCGCGGTTTAGTTGGGTATGTGGTGCCCGCGGTATACTAGGGTATGTGGTGCCCGCGGTATACTAGGGTATGTGGTGCCCGCGGTGTACTAGGGTATGTGATGCCCGCGGTGTACTAGGGTATGTGGTGCCCGCGGTGTACTAAGGTATGTGGCGCCCGCGGTGTAGTTGGGTATGTGATGCCCGCGGTGTAGTAAGGTATGTGATGCCCGCGGTGTACTAGGGTATGTGGTGCCCGTGGTGTAATAGGGTATGTGGTGCCCGCATTGTACTAGGGTATGTGGTGCCCGCGGTGTAGTTGGGTATGTGATGCCCGCGGTGTACTGGGGTATGTGGTGCCCGCGGTGTACTAGGGTATGTGGTGCCCGCGGTGTAGTTGGGTATGTGATGCCCGCGGTATTCTAGGGTATGTGGTGCCCGCGGTGTAGTTGGGTATGTGGTGCCCGCGGTGTAGTTGGGTATGTGGTGCCTGCGGTGTACTAGGGTATATGATGCCCGCGGTGTACTTGGGACTTGGGTATGTGGTGCCCGCGGTTTACTAGGGTATGAGGTGCCCGCGGTATACTTGGTATGTGGTGCCCGCGGTGTTGTTGGGTATGTGGTGCCCGCGGTGTACTAGGGTATGTGGTGCCCGCAATATACTTAGGTATGTGGTGCCTATGTGGTGCCCGCGGTGTACTAGGGTATGTGGTGCCCGCGGTGTAGTTGGGTATGTGGTGCCCGTGGTGCACTAGGGTATGTGGTGCCCGCGGTGTAGTTGGGTATGTGGTGCCCGCGGTGTAGTTGGGTATGTGGTGCCCGCGGTGTACTAGGGTATATGATGCCCGCGGTGTAGTTGGGTATGTGATGCCCGCGGTATACTTGGGTATGTGGTGCCCGCGGTGTACGAGGGTATGTGATGCCCGAGGTGTACTGGGGTATGTGGTGCCCGCGGTGTACTTGGGTATGTGGTGCCCGCGGTGTACTTTGTAATGCCCGCGGTGTACTAGGGTATGTGGTGCCCGCGGTGTAGTTGGGTATGTGATGCCCGCGGTGTACTAGGGTATGAGGTGCCCGCGGTGTAGTTGGGTATGTGGTGCCCACACCGCGGGCATCACATACCCCTAGTACACCGCGGGCATCACATACCCAACTACACCGCGGGCACCACATACCCAAGTATACCGCGGGCACCACATACCCTAGTACACTGCGGGCACCACACACCCAACTACACCGCGGGCACCACATACCCTAGAACACCTCGGGCATATACCCAAGTATACCGCGGGCACCACATACCCAAGTACACCGCGGGCATCACATACCCAACTACACCGCGGGCACCACATACCCCAGTATACCGCGGGCACCACATACCCTAGTACACTGTTGGGTATGTGGTGCCCGCGGTGTACTAGGGTATGTGGTGCCCGCGGTGCACTAGGGTATGTGGTGCCCGCGGTGTAGTTGGGTATGTGGTGCCCGCGGTATACTTGGGTATGTGGTGCCCGCAGTGTAGTTGGGTATGTGGTGCCCGCGGTGTAGTTGGGTATGTGGTGCCCGCAGTGTAGTTGGGTATGTGATGCCCGCGGTATACTTGGGTATGTGGTGCCCGCGGTGTAGTTAGGTATGTGATGCCCGCGGTGTACTAGGGTATGTGATGCCCGCGGTGTACTAGGGTATGAGGTGCCCGCGGTATACTAGGGTATGTGGTGCCCGCGGTGTAGTTGGGTATGTGGTGCCCGCGGTATACTAGGGTATGTGATGCCCGTGGTGTACTAGGGTATGTGGTGCCCGCGGTGTAGTTGGGTATGTGATGCCCGCGGTATACTTGGGTATGTGGTGCCCGCGGTTTAGTTGGGTATGTGGTGCCCGCGGTATACTAGGGTATGTGGTGCCCGCGGTGTACTAGGGTATGTGGTGCTCGCGGTGTACTAGGGTATGTGATGCCCGCGGTGTACTTGGGTATGTGGTGCCCGCGGTGTAGTTGGGTATGTGATGCCCGCGGCGTACTAGGGTATGTGGTACCCGCGGTGTACATGGGTATGTGGTGCCCGCGGTGTAGTTGGGTATGTGGTGCCCGCAGTGTAGTTGGGTATGTGGTGCCCACGGTGTAGTTGGGTATGTGATGCCCGAGGTGTACGGGTATACCACATACCCTAGTACACCGCGGGCACCACATACCCTAGTACACCGCGGGCATCACATACCTAACTACACCGCGGGCATCACATACCTAACTACACCGCGGGCACCACATACCCAACTACACCGCGGGCACCACATACCCAAGTACATCGCGGGCACCACACACCCAACTACACCGCGGGCACCACATACCCTAGTACACCGCGGGCACCACCACATACCCAAGTATACCGCGGGCATCACATACCCAACTACACCGCGGGCACCACATACCCTAGTAAACCACGGGCACCACATACCCAACTACACCGCGGGCATCACATACCCAACTACACCGCGGGCACCACATACCCTAGTACACCGCGGGCACCACATACCCTAGTACACCGCGGGCACCACATACCCTAGTACACCGCGGGCATCACATACCCAACTACACCGCGGTCATCACATACCTAACTACACCGCGGGCACCACATACCCAAGTATACCGCGGGCACCACATACCCTAGTATACCGCGGGCACCACATACCCTCGTACACCGCGGGCACCACATACCCTAGTACACCGCGGGCATCACATACCCTAGTACACCGCGGGCTCCACATACCCTAGTATACCGCGGGCATCACATACCCTAGTATACCGCGGGCACCACATACCCAACTACACCGCGGGCACCACATACCCTAGTACACCGCGGGCACCACATACCCTAGTACACCGTGGGCACCACATACCCAAGTACACCACGGGCACCACATACCCAACTACACCGCGGGCATCACATACCCTAGTACACCGCGGGCATCACGTACCCCATTACACCGCGGGCACCACATACCCTAGTACACCGCGGGCACCACATACCCAACTACACCGCGGGCACCACATACCCTAGTACACCGCGGGCACCACATACCCTAGTACACCGCGGGCATCACATACCCTCGTACACCGCGGGCACCACATACCCAACTACACCGCGGGCACCACATACCCTAGTACACCGCGGGCACCACATACCCTAGTACACCGCGGGCACCACATACCCCAGTATACCGCGGGCATCACATACCCCAGTCCACATACCCAACTACACCGCGGGCACCACATACCCTAGTACACCGCGGGCACCACATACCCTAGTACACCGCGGGCACCACATACCCTAGTACACCGCGGGCACCACATACCCAACTACACCGCGGGCACCACATACCCAAGTATACCGCGGGCATCACATACCCAAGTACACCTCGGGCATCACATACCCAACTACACCGTGGGCACCACATACCCTAGTACACCGCGGGCACCACATACCCATGTACATCGCGGGCATCACATACCCAACTACACCGCGGGCACCACATACCCTAGTACACCGCGGGCACCACATACCCAACTACACCGCGGGCATCACATACCCTAGTACACCGCGGGCACCACATACCCTAGTACACCGCGGGCACCACATACCCTATTACACCGCGGGCATCACGTACCCAACTACACCGCGGGCACCACATACCCAACTACACCGCGGGCACCACATACCCAAGTATACCGCGGGCACCACATACCCAAGTCCCAAGTACACCGCGGGCATCATATACCCTAGTACACCGCGGGCACCACATACCCAACTACACCGCGGGCACCACATACCCATGTACACCGCGGGCACCACATACCCAACTACACTGCGGGCACCACATACCCAACTACACCGCGGGCACCACATACCCAACTACACTGCGGGCACCACATACCCTAGTGTGCCCGCGGCGTACTAGGGTATGAGGTGCCCGCGGTGTAGTTGGGTATGTGGTGCCCGCGGTGTAGTTGGGTATGTGGTGCCCGCGGTGTACTAGGGTATGTGGTGCCCGCGGTGTAGTTGGGAATGTGATGCCCGCGGTATACTTGGGGTATGTGGTGCCCGCGGTGTAGTTGGGTATGTGATGCCCGCGGTGTACTTGGGATTGTGCACCACATACCCAAGTACACCGCGGGCATCACATACGTATGTGAGCCCGCGGTGTAATTGGGTATGTGGTGCCCGCGGTGTACTTGGGTATGTGATGACCGCGGTGTAGTTGGGTATGTGATGCCCGCGTGGTGTAGTTGGGTATGTGATGCCCGCGGTGTACTAGGGTATGTGGTGCCCGTGGTGTAGTTGGGTATGTAATGCCCGCGGTGTACTAGGGTATGTGGTGCCCGCGGTATACTTGGGTGTGTGGTGCCCGCGGTGTACTAGGGTATGTGGTGCCCGCGGTATACTTGGGTATATGATGCCCGCGGTGTACTTGGGTATGTGATGCCCGCGGTGTACTAGGGTATGTGGTGCCCGTGTGGTGTAGTTGGGTATGTGGTGCCCGCGGTATACTTGAGTATGTGGTGCCCGCGGTGTAGTTAGGTATGTGATGACCGCGGTGTAGTTGGGTATGTGGTGCCCGCGGTGTAGTTGGGTATGTGATGCCCGCGGTGTAATTGGGTACGTGGTGCCCGCGGTATACTTGGGTATGTGATGCCCGCGGTGTACTTGGGTATGTGATGCCCGCGGTGTACTAGGGTATGTGATGCCCGCGGTGTACTAGGGTATGTGGTGCCCGCGGTGTACTAGGGTATGTGGTGCCCGCGGTGTACTAGGGTATGTGGTGCCCGCGGTGTACTAGGGTATGTGATGCCCGCGGTGTACTTGGGTATGTGGTGCCCGCGGTATACTTGGGTATGTGGTGCCCGCGGTGTAGTTGGGTATGTGGTGCCCTTGGTGCACTAGGGTATGTGGTGCCCGCGGTGTACTAGGGTATGTGGTGCCCGCGGTGTAGTTGGGTATGTGGTGCCCGCGATGTACATGGGTATGTGGTGCCCGCAGTGTAGTTGGGTATGTGGTGCCCGCGGTGTACTAGGGTATGTGGTGCCCGCGGTGTAGTTGGGTATGTGGTGCCCACGGTGTACTAGGGTATGTGATGCCCGCGGTGTAGCCCGCGGTTTACCCAAGTACATAGGGTATGCGGTGCCCGCGGTGTAGTTAGGTATGTAGTGCCCGCGGTGTACTTGGGTATGTTGTGCCCGCGGTGTACTAGGGTATGTGGTGCCCGCGGTATACTAGGGTATGTGGTGCCCGCGGTAAACTAGGGTATGTGGTGCCAGCGGTGTACTAGGGTATGTGGTGCCCGCTGTGTACTAGGGTATGTGGTGCCCGCGGTGTAGTTGGGTATGTGGTGCCCGTGGTGCACTAGGGTATGTGGTGCCCGCGGTGTAGTTGGGTATGTGATGCCCGCGGTGTACTAGGGTATGTGGTGCCCGCGGTGTAGTTGGGCCACATACCCAACTACACCGCGGGCACCACATACCCAACTACACCGCGAGCACCACATACCCTAGTACACCGCGGGCACCACATACCCAACTACACTGCGGGCACCACATACCCAACTACACCGCGGGCACCACATACCCAAGTACACCGCGGGCATCACATACCCAAGTGCCCGCGGGCACCACATACCCTAGTACACCGCGGGCACCACATACCCAACCCAACTACACCGCGGGCACCACATACCCTAGTACACCGCGGGCACCACATACCCAACTACACCGCGGGCACCACATACCCTAGTACACCGCGAGCACCACAAACCCTAGTACACCGCGGGCACCACATATCCTATTACACCGCGGGCACCTACACCGCGGGCACCACATACCCAACTACACTGCGGGCACCACATACCCAAGTATACCGCGGGCACCACATACCCAACTACACCGCGGGCACCACATACCCTAGTGCACCGCGGGCACCACATACCCTAGTACACCGCGGGCACCACATACCCAACAGTGTACTAGGGTATGTGGTGCCCGCGGTATACTGGGGTATGTGGTGCCCGCGGTGTAGTTGGGTATGTGGTGCCCGCGGTGTAGTTGGGTATGTGGTGCCCGCGGTGTAGTTGGGTATGTGGTGCCCGCGGTGTAGTTGGGTATGTAGTGCCCGTGGTGTACTAGGGTATGTGGTGCCCGCGGTGTAGTTGGGTATGTGATGCCCGCAGTGTAGTTGGGTATGTGGTGCCCACGGTGTACGAGGGTATGTGGTGGTGTCCACCACATACCCAACTACAACACGGGCACCACATACCCTAGTACACCTCTGGCACCACATACCCTAATGCCCGCGGTGTAGTTGGGTATGTTGTGCCCGCGGTGTACTAGGGTATGTGGTGCCCGCGGTGTAGTTGGGTATGTGATGCCCGCGGTGAAGTTGGGTATGTGGTGCCTAGTACACCGCGGGCACCACATACCCTAGTACACAGCGGGCACCACATATCCTCGTACACCGCGGGCACCACATACGCGGTGTAGTGCCCACGGTGTAGTTGGGTATGTGGTGCCCGCGGTATACTAGGGTATGTGGTGCCCGTGGCACCACATACCATAGTACACCGCGGGCATCACATACCCTGGTACACCGCGGGCACCACATACCCTAGTGCACCACGGGACACCGCGGGCATTACATACCCTAGTACACCACGGGCACCACATACCCAACTACACCGCGGGCACCACATACCCAAGTACACCGCGGGCATCATAGTTGGGTATGTGATGCCCGCGGTATAGTTGGGTATGTGATGCCCGCGGTGTACTAGGGTATGTGGTGCCCGCGGTGTACTTGGGTATGTGGTGCCCGTGGTGAACTAGGGTATGTGTATACCGCGGGCACCACATACCCTAGTACATACGGGCACCACATACCCAACTACACCGCGGGCATCACATACCCTATGTACTTGGGTATGTGATGCCACCGGTGTACTAGGGTATGTGGTGCCCGCGGTGTACTTGGGTATGTGGTGCCACATACCCCAGTATACCGCGGGCATTACATACCCTAGTACATAGGGTATGTGGTGCCCGTGGTGCACTAGGGTATGTGGTGCCCGCGGTATACTTGGGTATGTGATGCCCGCAGTGAAGTTGGGTATGTGATGCCCGCGGTATACTAGGGTATGTGGTGCCCGTGGTATACTTGGGTATGTGGTGCCCGCGGTATACTAGGGTATGTGGTGCCCGCGGTGTATTAGGGTATGTGGTGCCCGCGTTGTACCAGGGTATGTGGTGCCCGTATGTGATGCCCGCGGTGTACTAGGGTATGTGGTGCCCGCGGTGTACTAGGGTATGTAGTGCCCGCGGTGTACTAGGGTATGTGGTGCCCGCTGTGTACATGGGTATGTGGTGCCCGCGGTGTAGTTGGGTATGTGGTGCCCGCGGTGTGTGCACCACATACCCAAGTACACCGCGGGCACCACATACCCAAGTATACCGCGGGCACCACATACCCAACTACACCGCGGGCATCACATACCCTAGTACACCGCGGGCACCACATACCCAACTACACTGCGGGCACCACATACCCATGTACACCGCGGGCACCACATACCCTAGTACACCGCGGGCACCACATACCCTAGTACACCGCGGGCACCACATACCCAACTACGCATCACATACCCAACTACACCGCGGGCACCACATACCCAACTACACCGCTGGCACCACATACCCAACTACACCGCGGGCACCACATACCCAACTACACCGCGGGCACCACATACCCATGTACACCGCGGGCACCACATACCCTAGTGCACCACGGGCACCACATACCCAACTACGGTATACTAGGGTATGTGATGCCCGCGGTGTACGAGGGTATGTGGTGCCCGCGGTATACTTGGGTATGTGGTGCCCGCGGTGTACTAGGGTATGTGATGCCCGAGGTGTACTTGGGAATGTGGTGCCCGCGGTGTACTAGGGTATGTGATGCCCGAGGTGTACTTGGGTATGTGGTGCCCGCGGTGTACTAGGGTATGTGGTGCCCGCAGTGTACTAGGGTATGTGGTGCCCGCGGTGTAGTTGGGTATGTGATGCCCGCGGTATACTTGGGTATGTGGTGCCCGCGGTATACTTGGTATGTGGTGCCCGCGGTGTTGTTGGGTATGTGGTGCCCCCGGTGTACTAGGGTATGTGGTGCCCGCAATATACTTGGGTTTGTGGTGCCCGCGGTGTAGTTGGGTATGTGGTGCCCGCGGTGTAGTTGGGTATGTGGTTGGGTATGTGTAGTTGGGTATGTGGTGCCCGCGGTGTACTAGGGTATGTGGTGCCCGCGGTGTAGTTGTGTATGCGATGCCCGCGGTATACTTGGGTATGTGGTGCCCGCGGTGTAGTTGGGTATGTGATGCCCGCGGTATACTTGGGTATGTGTTGCCCGCGGTGTAGTTGGGTATGTGGTGCCCGCGGTATACTAGGGTATGTGGTGCCCGCGATGTACTAGGGTATGTGGTGCCCGCGGTGTAGTTGGGTATGTGATGCCCGAGGTGTACTAGGGTATGTGGTGCCCGCAATATACTTGGGATTGTGGTGCCCGCGGTGTACTAGGGTATGTGATGCCCGAGGTGTACTTGGGTATGTGGTGCCCGCGGTGTACTAGGGTATGTGGTGCCCGCGGTATACTTGGGTATGTGGTGCCCGCGGTGTACTAGGGTATGTGGTGCCCGCGGTATACTTGGGTATGTGGTGCCCACGGTGTAGTTCGGTAAGTGGTGCCCGCGGTGTACTAGGGTATGTGGTGCCCGCGGTGTACTAGGGTATGTGGTGCCCGCGGTGTACTAGGGTATGTGGTGCCCGCGGTATACTTGGGTTTGTGGTGCCTGCGGTGTAGTTGGGTATGTGGTGCCCTCGGTAAACTAGGGTATGTGGTGCCCGCGGTGTACTAGGGTATGTGATGCCCGCGGTGTAGTTTGGGTGCACTAGGGTATGTGGTGCCCGCGGTGTACTAGGGTATGTGGCACCACATACCCAACTACACCGCGGGCACCTCATACCCAAGTACACCGCGAGCACCACATACCCTAGTACACCGCGGGCACCACATACCCTAGTACACCGCGGGCACCACATACCCTGGTACACAACGGGCACCACATAACCACATACCCTAGTACACCACGGGCACCACATACCCTAGTACAATCACATACCCTAGTACACCGCGGGCACCGCGGGCATCACATACCCTAGTACACAGCGGGCATCACATACCCTGGTACACCGCGGGCATCACATACCCTAGTACACCGCGGGCACTACATACCCTAGTACATCGCGGGCACCACATACCCTAGTACACCGCGGGCACCACATACCCAAGTCCCAAGTACACCGCGGGCACCACATACCCTAGTACACTGCGGGCACCACATACCCATGTACACCGCGGGCACCACATACCCTAGTACACCGCGGGCACCACATACCCTAGTACACCGCGGGCACCACATACCCAACTACGCATCACATACCCAACTACACCGCGGGCACCACATACCCAACTACACCGCGGGCATCACATACCCTAGTACACCACGGGCACCACATACCCAACTACACCGCGGGCACCACATACCCTAGTACACCGCGGGCACCACATACCCTAGTACACCGCGGGCACCACATACCCTGGCACCACATACCCTAGTACACCGCGGGCACCACATACGCGGGCATCACATACCCTAGTACACCGCGGGCACCACATACCCTAGTTCACCGCGGGCATCACATACCCTAGTACACCGCGGGCACCACATACCCTAGTACACCGCGGGCACCACATACCCTAGTATACCGCGGGCACCACATACCCAACTACACCGCGGGGACCACATACCCAACTACTCACACCGCGGGCACCACATACCCTATTATACCGTAGGCACCACATACCCAACTACACCGCGGGCATCACATACCTAGCACCACATACCCTGGTACAACGCGGGCACCACATACCCAACTACACCGCGGGCACCACATACCCTAGTACACCGCGGGCACCACATACCCTAGTGCACCACGGGCACCACATACCCGCAGTGTACATGGGTATGTGGTGCCCGCGGTGTACTAGGGTATGTGGTGCCCGCGGTGTACTAGGGTATGTGATGCCACCGGTGTAGTTAGGTATGTGGTGCCCGCGGTGTACTAGGGTATGTGGTGCCCGCGGTGTACGAGGGTATGTGTGGTGCCCGCGGTGAAGTTGGGTATGTGGTGCCCGCGGTGTACTAGGGTATGTGGTGCCCGCGGTGTACGAGGGTATGTGATGCCCGCGGTGTACTAGGGTATGTGGTGCCCGCGGTGTACTAGGGTATGTGATGCCCGCGGTGAAGTTGGGTAGGGTATGTGGTGCCCGCGGTGTACTAGGGTATGTGATGCCCGCGGTGTAGTTGGGTATGTGGTGCCCGCGGTATACTAGGGTATGTGGTGCCCGCGGTGTACTAGGGTATGTGATGCCCCTAGTACACCGCGGGCACCACATACCCAAGGGCACCTCATACCCTAGTACACCGCGGGCATCACATACCCTAGTACACTGCGGGCATCACATACCCTAGTACACCGCGGGCACCACATACCCAAGTATACCGCGGGCACCACATACCCTAGTACACTGCGGGCACCACATACCAGTACTTGGGTATGTGGTGCCCGCGGTGTACTTGGGTATGTGGTGCCCGCGGTGTACTTGGGTATGTGATGACCCAACTACACCGCGGGCACCACATACCCAACTACACCGCGGGGGCACCACATACCCTACCACATACCCAACTACACCGCGTGGTGCCCGCGGTGTACTAGGGTATGTAGTGCCCGCGGTGTACAAGGGTATGTGGTGCCCGCGGTGTAGTTGGGTATGCGGTGCCCGCGGTGTAGTTGGGTATGTGATGCCCGCGGTGTACTAGGGTATGTGGTGCCCGCGGTATACTTGGGTATGTGGTGCCCGCGGTGTAATTGGGTATGTGGTGCCCGCGGTGTAGTTGGGTATGTGGTGCCCGCGGTGTACTAGGGTATGTGGTGCCCACGGTGTACTAGTGTATGTGGTGCCCGCGGTGTACTAGGGTATGTAGTGCCCGCGGTGTACTAGGGTATGTAGTGCCCGCGGTATACTTGGGTATGTGGTGCCCGCGGTGTAGTTGGGTATGTAATGCCCGCGGTGTACTAGGGTATGTGGTGCCCGCGGTGTAGTTGGGTATGTGGTGCCCGTGGTGCACTAGGGTATGTGATGCCCGCGGTGTACTAGGGTATGTGGTCCCCGCGGTGTTGTTGGGTATGTGGTGCCCGTGGTGCACTAGGGTATGTGGTGCCCGCGGTGTAGTTGGGTATGTGGTGCCCGCGGTGTACCAGGGTATGTGGTGCCCGCGGTGTACCAGGGTATGTGGTGCCCGCGGTGTAGTTGGGTATGTGATGCCCGCGGTGTACTTGGGTATGTGCACCACATACCCAAGTACACCGCGGGCATCACATACCCAAGTATAGGGTATGTGGTGCCCGCAGTGTACATGGGTATGTAGTGCCCGCGGTGTACTAGGGTATGTGGTGCCCGCGGTGTAGTTGGGTATGTGGTGCCCGCGGTGTAGTTGGGTATGTGGTGCCCGCGGTGTAGTTGGGTATGTGGTGCCCGCGGTGTACTAGGGTATGTGGTGCTTGGGTATGTGGTGCCCGCGGTGTACTAGGGTATGTGGTGCCCGCGGTGTAGTTGGGTATGTGGTGCCCGTGGTGTACTAGGGTATGTGGTGCCCGCGGTGTACTAAGGTATGTGGTGCCCGCGGTGTAGTCGCGGTGTACTAGGGTATGTGGTTCCCGTGGTATACTTGGGTATGTGATGCCCGCGGTGTAGTTGGGTATGTGATGCCCGCGGTGTACTAGGGTATGTGGTGCCCGCGGTGTACTAGGGTTTGTGGTGCTCGCGGTGTACTAGGGTATGTGGTGCCCGTGGTGCACTAGGGTATGTGATGCCCGTGGTGTACTTGGGTATGTGGTGCCCGCGGTGTACTAGGGTATGTGGTGCCCGCGGTGTACTAGGGTATGTGATGCCCGCGGGCACCACATACCCAACTACACCGCGGGCACCACATACCCTAGTACACCGCGGGCACCGGTATGTGGTGCCCGCGGTGTAGTTGGGTATGTGGTGCCCGCGGTATACGCACCACATACCCAACTACACCGCGGGCACCACATACCCTCGTACACCTCGGGCATCACATACCCAACTACACCGTGGGCACCACATACCCAACTACACTGCGGGCACCACATACCCAACTACACCGCGGGCACCCACATACCCAACTACACCGCGGGCACCACATACCCAACTACACCGCGGGCACTACATACCCAACTACACCGTATGTGATGCCCGAGGTGTACTTGGGTATGTGGGTGCCCGCGGTGTAGTTGGGTATGTGGTGCCGCATACCCTATGTACTTGGGTATGTGGTGCCCGCGGTGTACTAGGGTATGTGATGCCCGCAGTGTACTAGGGTATGTGATGCCCGCAGTGTACATGGGTATGTGATGCCCGCGGTGTACTAGGGTATGTGGTGCCCGCGGTGTACTAGGGTATGTGATGCCCGCGGTATACTTGGGTATGTGGTGCCCGCGGTGTACTTGGGTATGAAGTGCCCGCGGTGTAGTTGGGCGTGCCCGCGGTGTACTAGGGTATGTGGTGCCCGCGGTGTACGAGGGTATGTGGTGCCCGCGGTGTACTAGGGTATGAAGTGCCTACACCGCGGGCATCACATACCCTAGTACACCGCGGGCATCACATACCCTAGTACACCGCGGGCACCACATACCATAGTACACCGCGGCCATCGTATGTGTGGTGCCCGCGGTGTACTTGGGTATGTGATGCCCGCAGTGTACTAGGGTATGTGGTGCCCGCGGTGTACTAGGGTATGAAGTGCCCGCGGTATACTTGGGTATGTGGTGCCCGCGGCACCACATACCCAACTACACCGTGGGCATCACACGCGGTGTACTAGGGTATGTGGTGCCCGCGGTGTACTATGGTATGTGATGCCCGCGGTGTACCAGGGTATGTGGTGCCCGCGGTGTATGTGGTGCCCGTGGTGCACTAGGGTATGTGGTGCACGCGGTGTACTTGGGTATGTGGTGCCCGCGGTGTACCATAACCCAATTACACCGCGGGCATCACATACCCAACTACACCGCGGGCACCACATACCCTAGTACACCGCGGGCATTACATACCCAACTACACCGCGGGCATCACATACCCAACTACACCGCGGGCACCACATACCCAACTACACCGCGGGCACCACATACCCAAGTACACCGCGGGCACCACATACCCTAGTACATGTGGTGCCCGCGTTGTAACTAGGGTATGTGATGCCCGCGGTGTACTAGGGTATGTGGTGCCCGCGGTGTACCAGGGTATGTGGTGCCCGCGGGGCACCACATACCCTAGTACACCGCGGGCATCACATACCCATACCCTAGTACACCGCGGGCATCACATACCCAAGTACACCGCGGGCATCACATACCCTAGTATACCACGGGCACCACATACCCTAGTGCACCACGGGCACCACATACCCTAGTACACCGCGGGCACCACATACCCAAGTATACCGCGGGCTACACATACCCTAGTACACAACGGGCATCACATACCCTAGTACACCGCGGGCACCACATACCCTAGTACACCGCGGGCATCACATACCCAACTACACCGCGGGCACCACATACCCAACTACACCGCGGGCACCACATACCCATGTACACTGCGGGCATCACATACCCAACTACACCGCGGGCACCACATACCCAAGTATACCGCGGGCACCACATACCCTAGTAAACCACGGGCATCACATACCCAACTACACCGCGGGCATCACATACCCAACTACACCGCGGGCACCACATACCCAAGTATACCGCGGGCACCACATACCCAACTACACCGCGGGCACCACATATCCTAGTACACCGCGGGCATCACATACCCAACTACACCGCGGGCACCACATACCCTAGTACACCGCGGGCATCACATACCCTAGTGCACCACGGGCATCACATACCCAACTACACTGCGGGCACCACATACCCTCGTACACCGCGGGCACCACATACCCAACTACACCGTGGGCATCACATATCCTAGTACACCGCGGGCACCACGTACACCGCGGGCATCACATACCCAACTACACCGCGGGCACCACATACCCCAGTATACCGCGGTCATCACATACCCAAACCACGGGTATGTGGTGCCCGCGGTGTAGTTAGGTATGTGGTGCCCGCGGTGTACTTGGGTATGTGGTGCCCGCGGTGTAGTGCCCGCGGTATACTTGGGTATGTGGTGCCCGTGGTGCACTAGGGTATGTGGTGCCTGCGGTGTAGTTGGGTATGTGGTGCCCTGTGGTGCCCGCGGTGTACTAGGGTATGTGGTGCCCACGGTATACTGGGGTATGTGGTGCCGGCATCACATACCCTAGTACACCGCGGGCACCACATACCCAACTACACCGCGGGCACCACATACCCAACTACAACACCTCGGGCATATACCCAAGTATACCGCGGGCACCACATACCCAGCATCACATACCCTAGTACGCCGCGGGCACCACATACCCTTGTTTACCGAGGGCATCACATACCCAACTACACCGCGGGCACCACATACCCAAGTACACCTCGGGCACCACATACCCTAGTACACCGCGGGCATCACATACCCTAGTACACCGCGAGCACCACATACCCTAGTACACCGCGGGCATCACATACCCAAGTATACCGCGAGCACCACAAACCCTAGTACACCGCGGGCACCACATATCCTATTACACCGCGGGCACCTACACCGCGGGCACCACATACCCAACTACACTGCGGGCACCACATACCCAACTACCCAACTAAACCGCGGGCACAAGTTCACCGCGGGCACCACATACCCTAGTATACCGCAGGCACCACATACCCTAGTACACCGCGGGCACGGTGTACTAGGGTATGTGGTGCCCGCGGTGTACTAGGGTATGTGGTGCCCGCGGTGTAGTTGGGTATGTGATGCCCGCGGTGTACATCCGCGGGCATTACATACCTAACTACACCGCGGGCACCACATACCCAAGTATACGGGCACCACATACCCAACTACACCGCGGGCACCACATACCTTAGTACACCGCGGGCACCACATACCCTAGTACACCACGGGCATCACATACCCTAGTACACCGCGGGCACCACATACCCAACTACACCGCGGGCACCACATACCCTCGTACACCGCGGTGTAGTTGGGTATGTGGTGCCCGCGGTGTACTAGGGTATGTGTACTTGGGTATGTAATGCCCGCGGTGTAGTTGGGTATGTGGTGCCCGCGGTATACTAGGGTATGTGATGCCAGCAGTGTAGTTGGGTATGTGGTGCCCGCGGTGTACTAAGGTATGTGGCGCCCGCGGTGTAGTTGGGTATGTGATGCCCGCGGTGTAGTTGGTTATGTGATGCCCGCGGTGTACATGGGTATGTGGTGCCCGCGGTGTACTAGGGTATGTGGTGCCCGTGGTGCACTAGGGTATGTGGTGCCCGCGGTGTAGTTGGGTATGTGGTGCCCGCGCTGTACTTGGGTATGTGGTGCCCGCGGTGTAGCCGCGGTGTAGTTGGGTATGTGGTGCCCGCGGTGTACTAGGGGCTGGTGCCCGCGGTGTACATGGGTATGTGGTGCACCGCGGGCACCACATACCCAAATACACCCAACTACACCGCGGGCACCACATACCCTAGTGCACCACGGGCATCACATACCCTAGTACACCGCGGGCACCAGCCCCAACTACACTGCGGGCACCACATACCCAACTACACCGCGGGCATCACATACCCTAGTACACTGCGGGCACCACATACCCAACTACACCGCGGGCATCACATACCCTAGTACACCGTGGGCACCACATACCCTAGTACACCGTGGGCACCACACACCCAATTACACCGCGGGCTCACATACCCTAGTACACCGCGGGCACCACATACCCAAGTACACCGCGGGCACCACATACACTAGTACTTGGGTATGTGGTGCCCGCGGTGTATTAGGGTATGTGGTGCCCGCGGTGTACTAGGGTATGTGGTGCCCGCGGTGTTGTTGGGTATGTGGTGCCCGCGGTGTAGTTGGGTATGTGGTGCCCGCGGTGTAGTTGGGTATGTGGTGCCCGCGGTATACTAGGGTATGTGGTGCCCGCGGTGTTGTTGGGTATGTGATGCCCGCGGTGTACTAGGGTATGTGGTGCCCGTGGTGTACTTGGGTATGTGGTGCCCGCGGTGTAGTTGGGTATGTGATGCCCGCGGGCACCACATACCCTAGTACACCGCGGGCACCACATACCCAAGTACACCGCGGGCACCACATACCCACATACCCTAGTACAATGCAGGCACCACATACCCCTGTACACCGCGGGCATCACATACCCTAGTACACCGCGGGCACCACATACCCTAGTACACTGCGGGCACCACATACCCAATTACACCGCGGGCATCACATACCCAACTACACCGCGGGCACCACATACCCAACTACACCGCGGGCACCACATACCCAAGTACACCGCGGGCACCACATACCCTAGTATACCGCAGGCACCACATACCCATGTACACCGCGGGCACCACATACCCTAGTACACCACGGGCATCACATACCCTAGTACACCGCGGGCACCACATACCCAACCACACCGCGGGCACCACATACCCTCGTACACCGCGGTGTAGTTGGGTATGTGGTGCCCGCGGTGTACTAGGGTATGTGTACTTGGGTATGTGATGCCCGCGGTGTAGTTGGGTATGTGGTGCCCGCGGTGTACATGGGTATGTGATGCCCGCGGTGTACTAGGGCATCACATACCCAACTACACCGCGGGCACCACATACCCAACTACACCGCGGGCACCACATACCCAACTACACCGCGGGCACCACATACCCTAGTACACCGCGGGCATCACATACCCTAGTACACCGCGGGCACCACATACCCTAGTACACCGCGGGCATCACATACCCAACTACACCGCGGGCACTACATACCCATGTACATCGCGGGCACCACATACCCAACTACACCGCGGGCACCACATACCCAAGTATACCGCGGGCACCACATACCCATGTACACC
Source organism: Ecliptopera silaceata (assembly GCA_932527185.1). NCBI lineage: Eukaryota > Metazoa > Arthropoda > Insecta > Lepidoptera > Geometridae > Ecliptopera > Ecliptopera silaceata. Next base: position 10,338,300 of record OW052196.1, on the reverse strand, counting down.
GCGGGCATCACATACCCTAGTACACCGCGGGCACCACATACCCTAGTACACCGTGCCCGCAGTGTACTTGGGTATGTGGTGCCCGCGGTATACTTGGGTATGTGGTGCCCGCGGTGTACGAGGGTATGTATACCGCGGGCACCTCATACCCAAGTACACCGCGGGTACTACACCGCGGGCACCACATACCCAAGTATACCGCGGGCACCACTTACCGAACTACACCGTGGGCACCACATACCCAAGTATACCGCGGGCACTACATACCCAACTACACCGCGGATACTAGGGTATGTGGTGCCCGCGGTGTACTAGGGTATGTGGTGCCCGCGGTGCACTAGGGTATATGATGCCCGCGGTGTAGTTGGGCCCTAGTGCACCACGGGCACCACATACCCAAGGGCATTACATACCCATGTACACTGCGGGCACCACAGGCATCACATACCCTAGTACACAGTAGGCATCACATACCCAACTACACCGCGGGCACCACATACCCTAGTACACCACGGGCACCACATACCCTAGTATACCGCGGTGTAGTTGGGTATGTGATGCCCGCGGTGTACTAGGGTATGTGGTGCCCGTGGTGTACTAGGGTATGTGGTGCCGCGGGCACCACATACCATAGTGGTGCCCGCGGTGTACTTGGGTATGTGGTGCCCGCGGTGTAGTTGGGTATGTGGTGCCCGCGGTGTACTAGGGTATGTAGTGCCCGCAGTGTAGTTGGGTATGTGGTGCCCGTGGTGTACGAGGGTATGTGGTGCCCGCGGTGTACTAGGGTATGTGATGCCCGAGGTGTACTTGGGTATGTGGTGCCCGCGGTGTACTAGGGTATGTGATGCCCGCAGTGTAGTTGGGTATGTGGTGCCCGCGGTGTACTAGGGTATGATGTGCCCGCGGTGTACTTGGGTATGTGGTGCCCGCGGTGTACTAGGGTATGTGGTGCCCGCGGTGTAATTGGGTGTGTGGTGGTAGTGCCCGCGGTGTACTAGGGTATGTGGTGCCCGCGGTGTACTAGGGTATGTGATGCCCGCGGTATACTAGTGGGTATGTGGTGCCCGCGGTGTAGTGCGGTATGTGTAGGTATATGATGCCCGCGGTGTAGTTGGGTATGTGGTGCCCTATACCACGGGCACCACATACCCAACTACACCGCGGGCACCTCATACCCTAGTACACCGCGGGCATCACATCATCACATATACCGCGGGCACTACATACCGTACACTGCGGGCACCGCGGGCACCACATACCCTAGTACACCGCGGGCACCACATACCCAACTACACCGCGGGCATCATATACCTACACATACCGCACTACACCGCGGGCACCACATACCCAAGTACACCGCGGGCACCACATACCCAAGTACACCGCGGGCACCACATACCCAAGTATACCGCGGGCACCACATACCCAAGTACACCGCGGGCACCACATACCCTAGTACACCGCGGGCACCACATACCCTAATACACCGCGGGCATCACATACCCTAGTACACCGCGGGCACCACATACCCTAGTACACCGCGGGTACCACATACCCAACTACACCGCGGGCATCACATACCCTAGTACACCGCGGGCACCACATACCCAACTACACCGCGGGTACACCGCGGGCACCACATACCCTAGTACACCGCGGGCACCACATACCCAACTACATACACCGCGGGCACCACATACCCAAGTACCCCATGTACACCGCGGGCACCACTTACCGAACTACACCGCGGGCACTACATACCCAACTACACTGCGGGCACCACATACCCTAGTACACCTCGGGCATCACATACCCTCGTACACCGCGGGCACCACATACCCTAGTACACCACGGGCACCACATACCCTAGTACACCGCGGGCACCACATTCCCAAGTACACCGCGGGCACCACATACCCCAGTACACCGCGGGCATCACATACCCAAGTATACCGCGGGCACCACATACCCTAGTACACCGCGGGCACCACATACCCAACTACACCGCGGGCACCACATACCCTAGTGCACCACGGGCACCACATACCCTAGTATACAGCGGGCACCACATACCCTAGTACACCTCGGGCACCACATACCCTAGTACACCGCGGGCACCACATACCCTAGTGCACCACGGGCACCACATACCCTAGTACACCGCGGTGCACCACATACCCTAGTACACCGCGGGCACCACATACCCATGTACACCGCGGGCACCACATACCCAACTACACCGCGGGCACCACGTACACCGCGGGCACCACATACCCAAGTACACCTCGGGCATCACATACCCTAGTACACCGCGGGCACCACATACCCTAGTACACTGCGGGCACCATATACCTACACATACCGCACTACACCGCGGTGTACTAGGGTATGTGATGCCCGCGGTGTGCCCGCGGTGTAGTTGGGTATGTGATGCCCGCGGTGTACTAGGGTATGTGGTGCCCGCGGTGTAGTTGGGTCCCAACTACACTGCGGGCACCACATACCCAAGTACCACATACCCAAGTATACCGCGGGCACCACATACCCTAGTACACCGCGGGCACCACATACCTTAGTATACGCACCACATACCCTAGTACACCGCGGGCACCACATACCCTAGTACACCGCGGGCACCACATACCCAAGTATACCGCGGGCACCACATACCCAAGGCACCACATACCCTAGTACACCGTGGGCACCACATACCCACCCAACTACACCGTGGGCATCACATACCCAACTACACCGCGGGCATCACATACCCTAGTACACCGCGGGCACCACATACCCTGGTACACCGCGGGCATCACATACCCAACTACACCGTGGGCACCACATACCCAACTACACCGCGGGCACCACATACCCTAGTACACCGCGGGCACCACATACCCAACTACACTGCGGGCACCACATACCCATGTACTACACCGCGGGCACTACATACCCAAGTATACCGCGGGCATCACATACCCAACTACACCGCGGGCATCACATACCCCAGTACACCGCGGGCACCACATACCCTCGTACACCGCGGGCACCACATACCCCAGTATACCGCGGGCATCATATACCCTAGTACACCGCGGGCACCAGCACCACATACCCACGTACACCGCGGGCACCACATACCCATGTACACCGCGGGCGCCACATACCCTAGTACACCGCGGGCACCACATACCCCAGTATAGGTGCCCGCAGTGTAGTTGGGTATGTGGTGCCCGCGGTGTACTAGGGTATGTGGTGCCCGCGGTGTATGGGTATGTGATGCCCGCGGTATACTTAGGTATGTGGTGCCCGCGGTGTAGTTGGGTATGTAGTGCCCGCGATGTACATGGGTATCACTTGGGTATGTGATGCCCGCGGTGTACTATGGTATGTGATGCCCGCGGTATACTTGAGTATGTGGTGCCCGCGGTGGTGCCCGCGGTGTACCGCGGTGTAGTTGGGTATGTGGTGCCCGCGGTGTACATGGGTATCTGGTGCCCGCGGTGTAGTTGGGTATGTGGTGCCCGCGGTGTACATGGGTATGTGATGTTCGCGGTGTATTTGGGTATGTGGTGCCCGCGGTGTACTAGGGTATGTGATGCCCGCAGTGTACTTGGGTATGTGGTGCCCGCGGTATACTTGGGTATGTGGTGCCCGCGGTGAAGTTGGGTATGTGGTGCCCGCGGTGTACTAGGGTATGTGGTGCCCGCGGTGTAGTGCCCGCGGTGTAGTTGGGGCATCACATACCCTCGTACACCGCGGGCACCACATACCCAAGTATACCGGTGGCGCACCACATACCCTAGTACACCGCGGGCACCACATACCCTAGTACAGGTGCTCGCGGTGTAGTAGGGTATGTGATGCCCGCGGTGTACTAGGGTATGTGATGCCCGCGGTGTACTAGGGTATGTGGTGCTTGGGTATGTGATGCCCGCGGTGTAGTTGGGTATGTGGTGCCCGCGGTGTACTAGGGTATGTGGTGCCCGCGGTGTAGTTGGGTATGTGATGCCCGCGGTGTAGTTGGGGTGATGCCCGCGGTGTACTTGGGTATGTGATGCCCGCGGTGTACTATGGTATGTGATGCCCGCGGTATACTTGAGTATGTGGTGCCCGCGGTGGTGCCCGCGGTGTACCGCGGTGTAGTTGGGTATGTGGTGCCCGCGGTGTACATGGGTATCTGGTGCCCGCGGTGTACTAGGGTATGTGATGCCACCGGTATACTTGGGTATGTGATGCCCGCGGTGTAGTTGGGTATGTGGTGCCCGCGGTGTAGTTGGGTATGTGATGCCCGCAGTGTACTTGGGTATGTGGTGCCCGCGGTATACCTGGGTATGTGGTGCCCGCGGTGTAATAGGGTATGTGGTGCCCGCGGTGTACTAGGGTATGTGGTGCCCGCGGTGTAGTGCCCGCGGTGTAGTTGGGGCATCACATACCCTCGTACACCGCGGGCACCACATACCCAAGTATACCGGTGGCACACCACATACCCTAGTACACCGCGGGCACCACATACCCTAGTACAGGTGCTCGCGGTGTAGTAGGGTATGTGATGCCCGCGGTGTACTAGGGTATGTGATGCCCGCGGTGTACTAGCCTGCGGTGTACTAGGGTATGTGATGCCCGCGGTGTAGTTGGGTATGTGGTGCCCGTGGTGCACTAGGGTATGTGGTGCCCACGGTGTAGTGCCCGCGGTGTACTAGGGTATGTGGTGCCACCGGTGTAGTTGGGTATGTGGTGCCCGCGGTATATTTGGGTATGTGGTGCCCACGGTGTACTTGGGTATGTGGTGCCCGCGGTGTACTAGGGTATGTGGTGCCTGCGGTATACTTGGGTATGTGGTGCCCGCGGTATACTTGGGTATGTGGCGGTGTACTGGGGTATGTGGTGCCCGCGGTGTACTAGGATATGTGATGCCCGCAGTGTACTTGCGTATGTAGTGCCCGCGGTATAGTTGGGTATGTGGTGTACCCTAGTACACCGCGGGCACCACAAACCCTTACACCGCAGGCATCACACGCGGTGTAGTTGGGTATGTGGTGCCCGCGGTGTAGTTGGGTATGTGATGTTCGCGGTGTACTAGGGTATGTGATGCCCGCGGTGTAGTTGGGTATGTGGTGCCCGCGGTGTAGTTGGGTATGTGATGCCCGCGGTATACTAGGGTATGTGGTGCCCGCGGTGTACTAGGGTATGTGGTGCCCGCGGTGTACTAGGGTATGTGGTGCCCGCGGTGTACTAGGGTATGTGGTGCCCGCGGTGTACGAGGGTATGTGGTGCCCGCTGTGTACTAGGGTATGTGGTGCCCGCGGTGTAGTTGGGTATGTGGTGCCCGCGGTGTAGTTGGGTATGTGGTGCCCGCGGTGTACTAGGGTATGTGGTGCCCGCGGTATACTTGGGTATGTGGTGCCCGCGGTGTACTAGGATATGTGATGCCCGCGGTGTAGTTGGGTATGTGGTGCCCGCGGTGTACTAGGGTATGTGATGCCACCGGTGTACTAGGGTATGTGGTGCCCGCGGTGTACTTGGGTATGTGGTGCCCGCGGTGTAGTTGGGTATGTGGTGCCCGCGGTGTAGTTGGGTATGTGGTGCCCGCGTTGTACTAGGGTATGTGATGCCCGCATTGTACTAGGGTATGTAGTGCCCGCGGTGTACTAGGGTATGGGGCACCACATACCCTAGTACACCGCGGGCATCACATACCCAACTACACCGCGGGCACCACATACCCAACTACACCGCGGGCACCACATACCCTAGTGCACCACGGGCACCACATACCCTAGTACACCGCGGGCACCACATACCCTAGTACACCGCGGGCACCACATACCCAACTACACCGCGGGCACCACAAACCCAAGTACACCGCGGGCACCACAGACCCTAGTACACCGCGGGCATCACATACCCTAGTACACCGCGGGCATCACATACCCAACTACACCGCGGGCACCACATACCCAAATATACCGCGGGCACCACATACCCAATTTTACCGCGGGCACCACATACCCTATTACACCGCGGGCATCACGTACCCCAGTACACCGCGGGCATCACATACCCAACTACACCGCGGGCACTACATACCCTAGTACAATGCGGGCATCACATACCCAACTACACCGCGGGCACCACATACCCAAGTACACCGCGGGCATCACATACCCAACTAATTCGCGGGCGCCACATACCTTAGTACACCGCGGGCACCACATACCCATGTATACTAGGGTATGCGGTGTAGTTGGGTATGTGATGCCCGCGGTGTACTTGGGTATGTGATGCCCGCGGTATACTGGGGTATGTGGTGCCCGCGGTGTACTAGGGTATGTGGTGCCCGCGGTGTACTATGGTATGTGGTGCCCGCGGTGTACTAGGGTATGAGGTGCCCGCGGTGTTGTTGGGTATGTGGTGCCAGCGGTGTACTTGGGCACCACATACCCTAGTACACCGCGGGCACCACTTACCGAACTACACCGTGGGCACCACATACCCAAGTATACCGCGGGCACCACATACCCTAGTACACCGCGGGCACCACATACCCTAGTACACCGCGGGCACCACATACCCAACTACACCGCGGGCATCACATACCCAACTACACCGCGGGCACCACATACCCTACTACACCGCGAGCACCTGTGATGCCCGCGGTGTAGTTGGGTATGTGGTGCCCGCGGTGTAGTTGGGTATGTGGTGCCCGCGGTGTACCAGGGTATGTGGTGCCCGCAGTGTAGTTGGGTATGTGATGCCCGCGGTGTACTAGGGTATGTGGAGCCCACGGTGTATTAGGGTATGTGATGCCCGCGGTATACTTGAGTATGTGGTGCGGGCACCACATACCCTAGTACACCGCGGGCACCACATACCCTAGTACACCGCGGGCACCACATACCCTCATCACATACCCAACTACACCGCGGGCACCACACACCCAACTACACCGCGGGCACCACATACCCTATTACACCGCGGGCACCACATACCCAAGTACACCCGCAGTGTACTAGGGTATGTGGTGCCCACGGTGTACTAGGGTATGAGGTGCCGCGGGCACCACATACCCAACTACACCGCGGGCACCACATACCCTAGTACACCGCGGGCACCACACACCCAACTACACCGCGGGCACCACATACCCTAGTACACCGCGGGCACCACATACCCAAGTACACCGCGGGCACCACATACCCAAGTACACCGCGGGCATCACATACCCAACTACACCGCGGGCACCACATACCCAAGTATACCGCGGCCATCACATACCCAAGTACACCTCGGGCACCACATACCCTAGTACACCGCGGGCATCACATACACCGCGGGCACCACATACCCAAGTACACCGCGGGCACCACATACCCTAGTACACCGCGGGCACCACATACCCTAGTATACCGCGGGCACCACATACCCTAGTATACCGCGGGCACCACATACCCAACTAAACCGCGGGCACCACATACCCAAGTATACCGCGGGCATCACATACCCAACTACACCGCGGGCACCACATACCCTAGTACACTGCGGGCACCGCATACCCTAGTACACCGCGGGTACCACATACCCAAGTACTTCTCGGGCATCACATACCCTAGTACACCGCGGGCACCACATACCCAAGTACACCGCGGGCATCACATACCCAACTACACCGCGGGCACTACATACCCTAGTACAATGCGGGCACCACATACCCTATTACACCGCGGGCACCACATACCCAAGTACACCGCAAGCATCACATACCCTAGTACACCGCGGGCACTACATACCCAAGTACACCTCGGGCATCACATACCCAACTACACCGCGGGCACCACATACCCTAGTACACCGCGGGCACCAAATACCCTAGTACACCGCGGGCACCACATACCCCAGTACACCGCGGGCATCACATACCCAACTACACCGCGGGCACCACATACCCTAGTACACCGCGGGCACCACGTACCCTATTACACCGCGGGCACCACATACCCAAGTATACCGCGGGCATCACATACCGAACTACACCGCGGGCACCACATACCCAAGTATACCGCGGGCATCACATACCCAACTACACCGCGGGCACCACATACCCTAGTACACCGCGGGCATCACATACCCTCGTACACCGCGGGCACCACATACCCTGGTACACCGCGGGCACCACATACCCTGGTACACCGCGGTGTACTAGGGTATGTAGTGCCCGCGGTGTAGTTGGGTATGTGATGCCCGCGGTGTACGTGGGTATGTGGTGCCCGCGGTGTAGTTGGGTATGTGATGCCCGCGGTGTACTAGGGTATGTGGTGCCCGCGGTGTAGTTGGGTATGTGATGCCCGCGGTGTACTAGGGTATGTGGTGCCCGAGGTGTACTTGGGTATGTGGTGCCCGCGGTGAACTAGGGTATGTGGTGCCCGCAGTGGACTAGGGTATGTGGTGCCCGCGGTGTAGTTGGGTATGTGATGCCCGCAGTGTACTAGGGTATGTGGTGCCCGCGGTGTAGTTGGGTATGTAATGCCCGCGGTGTACATGGGTATGTGGTGCCCGCGGTATACTTGGGTATGTGGTGCCCGCGGTGTACTTGGGTATGTGGTGCCCGCGGTATACATGGGTATGTGGTGCCCGCGGTGTAGTTGGGTATGTAGTGCCCGCGGTATACTTGGGTATGTGGTGCCCGCGGTGTACTTGGGTATGTGGTGCCCGCGGTGAAGTTGGGTATGTGGTGCCCGCGGTGTACTAAGGTATGTGGCGCCCGCGAATTAGTTGGGTATGTGATGCCCGCGGTGTACTAGAGTATGTGGTGCCCGCGGTGTACTAGTGTATGTAATGCCCGCGGTGTACTTGGGTATGTGGTGCCCGCGGTATACTTGGGTATGTAGTGCCCGCGGTGTAGTTGGGTATGTGATGCCCGCGGTATACTTGGGTATGTGGTGCCCGCGGTGTACTAGGGTATGTGGTGCCCGCGGTATACTTGGGTATGTGATGCCCGCGGTGTACTTGGGTATGTGGTGCCCGCGGTATACTTGAGTATGTGGTGCCCGCGGTGTAGTTGGTTATGTGATGCCCGCGGTGTAATTGGGTACGTGATGCCCGCGGTGTACTAGGGTATGTGGTGCCCGCGGTGTAGTTGGGTATGTGATGCCCGCGGTGTACTTGGGTATGTGGTGCCCGCGGTATACTAGGGTATGTAGTGCCCGCGGTGTAGTTAGGTATGTGATGCCCGCGGTGTACTTGGGTATGTGGTGCCCGCGGTGTACTAGGGTATGTGATGCCCGCGGTGTAGATGGGTATGTGATGCCCGCGGTAAACTTGGGTATGTGGTGCCCGCGGTGTAGTTGGGTATGTGGTACCCGCGGTATACTTGGGTATGTGGTGCCCGCGGTATACTTGGGTATGTGGTGCCCGCGGTGTAGTTGGGTATGTGATGCCCGCGGTGTACTTGGGTATGTGGTGCCCGCGGTGTAGTTGGGTATGTGATGCTCGCGGTGTACTAGGGTATGTGGTGCCCGCGGTGTACTAGGGTATGTGATGCCCGCGGTGTACTTGGGTATGTGGTGCCCGCGGTATACTTGGGTATGTGGTGCCCGCGGTGTAGTTGGGTATGTGATGCCCGCGGTGTACTTGGGTATGTAATGCCCGCGGTGTAGTTGGGTATGTGATGCCCGCGGTATACTTGGGTATGTGGTGCCCGCGGTGTAGTTGGGTATGTAGTGCCCGCGATGTACATGGGTATGTGGTGCCCGCAGTGTAGTTGGGTATGTGGTGCCCGCGGTATACTTGGGTATGTGGTGCCCGTGGTGCACTAGGGTATGTGGTGCCCGCGGTGTACTAGGGTATGTGGTGCCCGCGGTGTAGTTGGGTATGTGGTGCCCGCTGTGTACTAGGGTATGTGGTGCCCGCGGTATACTTGGGTATGTGGTGCCCGTGGTGCACTAGAGTATGTGGTGCCCGCGGTGTAGTTGGGTATGTGGTGCCCGTGGTGCACTAGGGTATGTGAGCCCGCGGTGTAATTGGGTGTGTGGTGCCCGCGGTGTACTAGGGTATGTGGTGCCCGCGGTGTAGTTGGGTATGTGGTGCCCGTGGTGCACTAGGGTATGTGGTGCCCGCGGTATACTTGGGTATGTGGTGCCCGCGGTGTACTAGGATATGTGATGCCCGCGGTGTAGTTGGGTATGTGGTGCCCGCGGTATACTTGGGTATGTGGTGCCCGCAGTGTAGTTGGGTATGTGGTGCCCGCGGTATACTTGGGTATGTGGTGCCCGCGGTGTAGTTGGGTATGTGGTGCCCGCAGTGTAGTTGGGTATGTGGTGCCCGTGGTGCACTAGGGTATGTGGTGCCCGCGGTATACTTGGGTATGTGGTGCCCGCGGTGTACTAGGATATGTGGTGCCCGCAGTGTAGTTGGGTATGTGGTGCCCGCGGTGTACTAGGGTATGTGGTGCCCGCGGTGTACTTAGGTATGTGGCGCCCGCGGTGTAGTTGGGTATGTGATGCCCGCGGTGTACTTGGGTATGTGATGCCCGCGGTGTAGTTAGGTATGTGATGCCCGCGGTGTACTAGGGTATGTGGTGCCCGTGGTGTACTAGGGTATGTGGTGCCCGTGGTGTAGTTGGGTATGTGATGCCCGCGGTGTAGTTGGGTATGTGGTGCCCGCAGTGTAGTTGGGTATGTGGTGCCCGCGGTGTACATGGGTATGTGATGCCCGCGGTGTAGTTGGGTATGTGGTGCCCGCGGTGTAGTTGGGTATGTGGTGCCCGCGGTGAAGTTGGGTATGTGGTGCCCGCGGTGTAGTTGGGTATGTGATGCCCGCAGTGTACTAGGGTATGTGGTGCCCGCGGTGTAGTTGGGTAGTTGGGTATGTGGTGCCCGCGGTGTACTAGGGTATGTGGTGCCCGCGGTGTACTAGGGTATGTGGTGCCCGCGGTGTAGTTGGGTATGTGATGCCCGCGGTGTACTGGGGTATGTGGTGCCCGCGGTGTACTAGGGTATGTGGTGCCCGCGGTGTAGTTGGGTATGTGATGCCCGCGGTATACTACACTAGTACACCGAGGGCACCACATACCCAACTACACCGCGGGCACCACATACCCTAGTGCACCACGGGCACCACATACCCAAGTATACCGCGGGCACCACATACCCTAGTACACCGCGGGCACCACATACCCAACTACACCGCGGGCACCACATACCCTAGTACACAGCGGGCACCACATACCCAAGTACACCGCGGGCACCACATACCCAAGTATACCGCGGGCATCACATACCCAACTACGCGGTGTAGTTGGGTATGTGGTGCCCGCGGTGTACTAGGGTATGTGGTGCCCGCGGTATACTTGGGTATGTGGTGCCCGTGGTGCACTAGGGTATGTGGTGCCCGCGGTGTAGTTGGGTATGTGGTGCCCGCGGTGTACTAGGGTATGTGGTGCCCGCGGTATACTTGGGTATGTGGTGCCCGTGGTGCACTAGGGTATGTGGTGCCCGCAGTGTACATGGGTATGTGGTGCCCGCGGTGTAGTTGGGTATGTGGTGCCCGCTGTGTACTAGGGTATGTAATGCCCGCGGTGTAGTTGGGTATGTAGTGCCCGCGGTATACTTGGGTATGTGGTGCCCGCGGTGTACTTGGGTATGTGGTGCCCGCGGTGAAGTTGGGTATGTGGTGCCCGCGGTGTACTAAGGTATGTGGCGCCCGCGAATTAGTTGGGTATGTGATGCCCGCGGTGTACTAGAGTATGTGGTGCCCGCGGTGTACTAGTGTATGTAATGCCCGCGGTGTACTTGGGTATGTGGTGCCCGCGGTATACTTGGGTATGTAGTGCCCGCGGTGTAGTTGGGTATGTGATGCCCGCGGTATACTTGGGTATGTGGTGCCCGCGGTGTACTAGGGTATGTGGTGCCCGCGGTATACTTGGGTATGTGATGCCCGCGGTGTACTTGGGTATGTGGTGCCCGCGGTATACTTGAGTATGTGGTGCCCGCGGTGTAGTTGGTTATGTGATGCCCGCGGTGTAATTGGGTACGTGATGCCCGCGGTGTACTAGGGTATGTGGTGCCCGCGGTGTAGTTGGGTATGTGATGCCCGCGGTGTACTTGGGTATGTGGTGCCCGCGGTATACTAGGGTATGTAGTGCCCGCGGTGTAGTTAGGTATGTGATGCCCGCGGTGTACTTGGGTATGTGGTGCCCGCGGTGTACTAGGGTATGTGATGCCCGCGGTGTAGATGGGTATGTGATGCCCGCGGTAAACTTGGGTATGTGGTGCCCGCGGTGTAGTTGGGTATGTGGTACCCGCGGTATACTTGGGTATGTGGTGCCCGCGGTATACTTGGGTATGTGGTGCCCGCGGTGTAGTTGGGTATGTGATGCCCGCGGTGTACTTGGGTATGTGGTGCCCGCGGTGTAGTTGGGTATGTGATGCTCGCGGTGTACTAGGGTATGTAGTGCCCGCGGTGTACTAGGGTATGTGATGCCCGCGGTGTACTTGGGTATGTGGTGCCCGCGGTATACTTGGGTATGTGGTGCCCGCGGTGTAGTTGGGTATGTGATGCCCGCGGTGTACTTGGGTATGTAATGCCCGCGGTGTAGTTGGGTATGTGATGCCCGCGGTATACTTGGGTATGTGGTGCCCGCGGTGTAGTTGGGTATGTAGTGCCCGCGATGTACATGGGTATGTGGTGCCCGCAGTGTAGTTGGGTATGTGGTGCCCGCGGTATACTTGGGTATGTGGTGCCCGTGGTGCACTAGGGTATGTGGTGCCCGCGGTGTACTAGGGTATGTGGTGCCCGCGGTGTAGTTGGGTATGTGGTGCCCGCTGTGTACTAGGGTATGTGGTGCCCGCGGTATACTTGGGTATGTGGTGCCCGTGGTGCACTAGAGTATGTGGTGCCCGCGGTGTAGTTGGGTATGTGGTGCCCGTGGTGCACTAGGGTATGTGAGCCCGCGGTGTAATTGGGTGTGTGGTGCCCGCGGTGTACTAGGGTATGTGGTGCCCGCGGTGTAGTTGGGTATGTGGTGCCCGTGGTGCACTAGGGTATGTGGTGCCCGCGGTATACTTGGGTATGTGGTGCCCGCGGTGTACTAGGATATGTGATGCCCGCGGTGTAGTTGGGTATGTGGTGCCCGCGGTATACTTGGGTATGTGGTGCCCGCAGTGTAGTTGGGTATGTGGTGCCCGCGGTATACTTGGGTATGTGGTGCCCGCGGTGTAGTTGGGTATGTGGTGCCCGCAGTGTAGTTGGGTATGTGGTGCCCGTGGTGCACTAGGGTATGTGGTGCCCGCGGTATACTTGGGTATGTGGTGCCCGCGGTGTACTAGGATATGTGGTGCCCGCAGTGTAGTTGGGTATGTGGTGCCCGCGGTGTACTAGGGTATGTGGTGCCCGCGGTGTACTTAGGTATGTGGCGCCCGCGGTGTAGTTGGGTATGTGATGCCCGCGGTGTACTTGGGTATGTGATGCCCGCGGTGTAGTTAGGTATGTGATGCCCGCGGTGTACTAGGGTATGTGGTGCCCGTGGTGTACTAGGGTATGTGGTGCCCGTGGTGTAGTTGGGTATGTGATGCCCGCGGTGTAGTTGGGTATGTGGTGCCCGCAGTGTAGTTGGGTATGTGGTGCCCGCGGTGGACATGGGTATGTGATGCCCGCGGTGTAGTTGGGTATGTGGTGCCCGCGGTGTAGTTGGGTATGTGGTGCCCGCGGTGAAGTTGGGTATGTGGTGCCCGCGGTGTAGTTGGGTATGTGATGCCCGCAGTGTACTAGGGTATGTGGTGCCCGCGGTGTAGTTGGGTAGTTGGGTATGTGGTGCCCGCGGTGTACTAGGGTATGTGGTGCCCGCGGTGTACTAGGGTATGTGGTGCCCGCGGTGTAGTTGGGTATGTGATGCCCGCGGTGTACTGGGGTATGTGGTGCCCGCGGTGTACTAGGGTATGTGGTGCCCGCGGTGTAGTTGGGTATGTGATGCCCGCGGTATACTACACTAGTACACCGAGGGCACCACATACCCAACCACACCGCGGGCACCACATACCCTAGTGCACCACGGGCACCACATACCCAAGTATACCGCGGGCACCACATACCCTAGTACACCGCGGGCACCACATACCCAACTACACCGCGGGCACCACATACCCTAGTACACAGCGGGCACCACATACCCAAGTACACCGCGGGCACCACATACCCAAGTATACCGCGGGCATCACATACCCAACTACGCGGTGTAGTTGGGTATGTGATGCCCGCGGTGTACTAGGGTATGTGGTGCCCGCGGTATACTTGGGTATGTGGTGCCCGTGGTGCACTAGGGTATGTGGTGCCCGCGGTGTAGTTGGGTATGTGGTGCCCGCGGTGTACTAGGGTATGTGGTGCCCGCGGTATACTTGGGTATGTGGTGCCCGTGGTGCACTAGGGTATGTGGTGCCCGCAGTGTACATGGGTATGTGGTGCCCGCGGTGTAGTTGGGTATGTGGTGCCCGCGGTGTAGTTGGGTATGTGGTGCGTGGTGCCCGTGGTGCACTAGGGTATGTGGTGCCCGCGATATACTTGGGTATGTGGTGCCCGTGGTGCACTAGGGTATGTGGTGCCCGCGGTGTACTTGGGTATGTGATGCCCGCGGTGTACTATAGTATGTGGTGCCCGCGGTATACTTGGGTATGTGGTGCCCGCGGTGTACTTGGGTATGTGGTGCCCGCGGTATACATGGGTATGTGGTGCCCGCGGTGTAGTTGGGTATGTAGTGCCCGCGGTATACTTGGGTATGTGGTGCCCGCGGTGTACTTGGGTATGTGATGCCCGCGGTGTACTATGGTATGTGGTGCCCGCGGTATACTTGGGTATGTGGTGCCCGCGGTGTAGTTGGGTATGTAGTGCCCGCGGTGTACTTGGGTATGTGATGCCTACGGTATAATTGGGTATGTGATGCCCGCGGTGTACTAGGGTATGTGATGCCCGCGGTGTAGTTGGGTATGTGATGCCCGCGGTATACTTGGGTATGTGGTGCCCGCAGTATACTTGGGTATGTGGTGCCCGCGGTGTAGTTGGGTATGTGATGCCCGCGGTGTAGTTGGGTATGTGATGCCCACGGTGTACTTGGGTATGTGGTGCCCGCGGTGTAGTTGGGTATGTGGTGCCCGCGGTGTACTAGGGTATGTGATGCCTACGGTATAATTGGGTATGTGATGCCCGCGGTGTACTAGGGTATGTGATGCCCGCGGTGTAGTTGGGTATGTGATGCCCGCGGTGTAGTTGGGTATGTGGTGCCCGCGGTGTACTTGGGTATGTGATGCCCGCGGTGTACTATGGTATGTGGTGCCCACGGTATACTTGGGTATGTGGTGCCCGCGGTATACTTGGGTATGTGGTGCCCGCGGTGTACTTGGGTATGTGGTGCCCGCGGTATACTTGGGTATGTGGTGCCCGCGGTATACTTGGGTATGTGGTGCCCGCGGTATACTTGGGTATGTGGTGCCCGCGGTGTAGTTGGGTATGTGGTGCCCGCGGTGTACTAGGGTATGTGGTGCCCGCGGTGTACTAGGGTATGTGGTGCCCGCGGTATACTTGGGTATGTGGTGCCCGCGGTGTAGTTGGGTATGTGATGCCCGCGGTGTACTTGGGTATGTGGTGCCCGCGGTGTACTTGGGTATGTGGTGCCCGCGGTATACATGGGTATGTGGTGCCCGCGGTGTAGTTGGGTATGTAGTGCCCGCGGTATACTTGGGTATGTGGTGCCCGCGGTGTACTTGGGTATGTGATGCCCGCGGTGTACTATAGTATGTGGTGCCCGCGGTATACTTGGGTATGTGGTGCCCGCGGTGTACTTGGGTATGTGGTGCCCGCGGTATACATGGGTATGTGGTGCCCGCGGTGTAGTTGGGTATGTGATGCCCGCGGTGTACTAGGGTATGTGGTGCCCGCGGTGTACTAGGGTATGTGGTGCCCGCGGTATACTTGGGTATGTGGTGCCCGCGGTATACTTGGGTATGTGGTGCCCGCGGTGTAGTTGGGTATGTGGTGCCCGCGGTGTAGTTGGGTATGTAGTGCCCGCGGTATATGTGATGACCGCGGTGTAGTTGGGTATGTGATGCCTACTGTGTACTAGGGTATGTGGTGCCCGCGGTATACTTGGGTATGTGGTGCCCGCGGTGTAGTTGGGTATGTGCTGCCCGCGGTGTACTAGGGTATGTGGTGCCCGCGGTGTACTAGGGTATGTGGTGCCCGCGGTATACTTGGGTATGTGGTGCCCGCGGTGTAGTTGGGTATGTGATGCCTGCGGTAAACTTGGGTATGTGGTGCCCGCGGTATACTTGGGTATGTGGTGCCCGCGGTATAATAGGGTATGTGCTGCCCGCGGTGTACTAGGGTATGTGGTGCCCGCGGTGTACTTGGGTATGTGGTGCCCGCGGTATACTTGGGTATGTGGTGCCCGCGGTGTACTTGGGTATGTGATGCCCGCGGTGTACTATAGTATGTGGTGCCCGCGGTATACTTGGGTATGTGGTGCCCGCGGTGTACTTGGGTATGTGGTGCCCGCGGTATACTTGGGTATGTGGTGCCCGCGGTGTACTTGGGTATGTGATGCCCGCGGTGTACTATAGTATGTGGTGCCCGCGGTATACTTGGGTATGTGGTGCCCGCGGTGTACTTGGGTATGTGGTGCCCACGGTATACATGGGTATGTGGTGCCCGCGGTGTAGTTGGGTATGTAGTGCCCGCGGTGTACTTGGGTATGTGATGCCCGTGGTGTAGTTGGGTATGTGATGCCCGCGGTATACTTGGGTATGTGGTGCCCGCGGTGTAGTTGGGTATGTAGTGCCCGCGGTATACTTGGGTATGTGGTGCCCGCGGTGTACTTGGGTATGTGATGCCCGCGGTGTACTAGGGTATGTGGTGCCCGCGGTGTACTAGGGTATGTGGTGCCCGCGGTATACTTGGGTATGTGGTGCCCGCGGTATACTTGGGTATGTGGTGCCCGCGGTGTAGTTGGGTATGTGGTGCCCGCGGTGTAGTTGGGTATGTAGTGCCCGCGGTATATGTGGTGCCCGCGGTGTAGTTGGGTATGTGATGCCTACTGTGTACTAGGGTATGTGGTGCCCGCGGTATACTTGGGTATGTGGTGCCCGCGGTGTAGTTGGGAATGTGGTGCCCGCGGTGTACTTGGGTATGTGGTGCCCGCGGTATACATGGGTATGTGGTGCCCGCGGTGTAGTTGGGTATGTAGTGCCCGCGGTATACTTGGGTATGTGGTGCCCGCGGTGTACTTGGGTATGTGATGCCCGCGGTGTACTATGGTATGTGGTGCCCGCGGTATACTTGGGTATGTGGTGCCCGCGGTGTAGTTGGGTATGTAGTGCCCGCGGTGTACTTGGGTATGTGATGCCTACGGTATAATTGGGTATGTGATGCCCGCGGTGTACTAGGGTATGTGATGCCCGCGGTGTAGTTGGGTATGTGATGCCCGCGGTATACTTGGGTATGTGGTGCCCGCAGTATACTTGGGTATGTGGTGCCCGCGGTGTAGTTGGGTATGTGGTGCTCGCGGTGTACTAGGGTATGTAGTGCCCGCGGTGTACTAGGGTATGTGGTGCCCGCGGTGTACTTGGGTATGTGGTGCCCGCAGTGTACTTGGGTATGTGGTGCCCGCGGTGTAGTTGGGTATGTGGTGCCCGCGGTGTAGTTAGGTATGTGATGCCCGCGGTGTACTTGGGTATGTGGTGCCCGCGGTATACTTGGGTATGTGGTGCCCGCGGTGTAGTTGGGTATGTAGTGCCCGCGGTGTACTTGGGAATGTGATGCCTACGGTATAATTGGGTATGTGATGCCCGCGGTGTACTAGGGTATGTGATGCCCGCGGTGTAGTTGGGTATGTGGTGCCCGCGGTGTACTAGGGTATGTAGTGCCCGCGGTGTACTAGGGTATGTGATGCCCGCGGTGTACTAGGGTATGTGGTGCCCGCGGTGTAGTTGGGTATGTGATGCCCGCGGTATACTTGGGTATGTGGTGCCCGCGGTGTAGTTGGGTATGTAGTGCCCGCGGTATACTTGGGTATGTGGTGCCCGCGGTGTACTTGGGTATGTGATGCCCGCGGTGTACTAGGGTATGTGATGCCCGCGGTGTACTAGGGTATGTGGTGCCCGCGGTGTACTAGGGTATGTGGTGCCCGCGGTATACTTGGGTATGTGGTGCCCGCGGTATACTTGGGTATGTGGTGCCCGCGGTGTAGTTGGGTATGTGGTGCCCGCGGTGTAGTTGGGTATGTAGTGCCCGCGGAATATGTGATGACCGCGGTGTAGTTGGGTATGTGATGCCTACTGTGTACTAGGGTATGTGGTGCCCGCGGTATACTTAGGTATGTGGTGCCCGCGGTGTAGTTGGGTATGTGCTGCCCGCGGTGTACTAGGGTATGTGGTGCCCGCGGTGTACTAGGGTATGTGGTGCCCGCGGTATACTTGGGTATGTGGTGCCCGCGGTGTAGTTGGGTATGTGATGCCTGCGGTATACTTGGGTATGTGGTGCCCGCGGTATACTTGGGTATGTGGTGCCCGCGGTATAATAGGGTATGTGCTGCCCGCGGTGTACTAGGGTATGTGGTGCCCGCGGTGTACTTGGGTATGTGGTGCCCGCGGTATACTTGGGTATGTGGTGCCCGCGGTGTAGTTGGGTATGTAGTGCCCGCGGTGTACTTGGGTATGTGATGCCTACGGTATAATTGGGTATGTGATGCCCGCGGTGTACTAGGGTATGTGATGCCCGCGGTGTAGTTGGGTATGTGATGCCCGCGGTATACTTGGGTATGTGGTGCCCGCAGTATACTTGGGTATGTGGTGCCCGCGGTGTAGTTGGGTATGTGATGCCCGCGGTGTAGTTGGGTATGTGGTGCCCGCGGTGTACTTGGGTATGTGATGCCCGCGGTGTACTATGGTATGTGGTGCCCACGGTATACTTGGGTATGTGGTGCCCGCGGTATACTTGGGTATGTGGTGCCCGCGGTGTACTTGGGTATGTGGTGCCCGCGGTATACTTGGGTATGTGGTGCCCGCGGTATACTTGGGTATGTGGTGCCCGCGGTATACTTGGGTATGTGGTGCCCGCGGTGTAGTTGGGTATGTGGTGCCCGCGGTGTACTAGGGTATGTAGTGCCCGCGGTGTACTAGGGTATGTGGTGCCCGCGGTATACTTGGGTATGTGGTGCCCGCGGTGTAGTTGGGTATGTGATGCCCGCGGTGTACTTGGGTATGTGGTGCCCGCGGTGTACTTGGGTATGTGGTGCCCGCGGTATACATGGGTATGTGGTGCCCGCGGTGTAGTTGGGTATGTAGTGCCCGCGGTATACTTGGGTATGTGGTGCCCGCGGTGTACTTGGGTATGTGATGCCCGCGGTGTACTATAGTATGTGGTGCCCGCGGTATACTTGGGTATGTGGTGCCCGCGGTGTACTTGGGTATGTGGTGCCCGCGGTATACATGGGTATGTGGTGCCCGCGGTGTAGTTGGGTATGTAGTGCCCGCGGTATACTTGGGTATGTGGTGCCCGCGGTGTACTTGGGTATGTGATGCCCGCGGTGTACTATGGTATGTGGTGCCCGCGGTATACTTGGGTATGTGGTGCCCGCGGTGTACTTGGGTATGTGATGCCCGCGGTGTACTATGGTATGTGGTGCCCGCGGTATACTTGGGTATGTGGTGCCCGCGGTGTACTTGGGTATGTGGTGCCCACGGTATACATGGGTATGTGGTGCCCGCGGTGTAGTTGGGTATGTGGTGCCCGCGGTATACTTGGGTATGTGATGCCCGCGGTGTAGTTGGGTATGTGATGCCCGCGGTATACTAGGGTATGTGGTGCCCGCGGTATACTTGGGTATCTGGTGCCCGCGGTGTAGTTGGGTATGTGATGCCCGCGGTGTACTTGGGTATGTGATGCCCGCGGTGTAGTTGGGTATGTGATGCCCGCGGTGTACTATGGTACGTGGTGCCCGCGGTATACTTGGGTATGTGGTGCCCGCGGTGTACTTGGGTATGTGGTGCCCGCGGTATACTTGGGTATGTGGTGCCCGCGGTGTAGTTGGGTATGTGGTGCCCGCGGTGTACTAGGGTATGTGGTGCCCGCGGTGTACTAGGGTATGTGGTGCCCGCGGTATACTTGGGTATGTGGTGCCCGCGGTGTACTTGGGTATGTGATGCCCGCGGTGTACTAGGGTATGTGGTGCCCGCGGTGTACTAGGGTATGTGGTGCCCGTGGTATACTTGGGTATGTGGTGCCCGCGGTATACTTGGGTATGTGGTGCCCGCGGTGTAGTTGGGTATGTGGTGCCCGCGGTGTAGTTGGGTATGTAGTGCCCGCGGTATATGTGATGACCGCGGTGTAGTTGGGTATGTGATGCCTACTTTGTACTAGGGTATGTGGTGCCCGCGGTATACTTGGGTATGTGGTGCCCGCGGTGTAGTTGGGTATGTGCTGCCCGCGGTGTACTAGGGTATGTGGTGCCCGCGGTGTACTAGGGTATGTGGTGCCCGCGGTATACTTGGGTATGTGGTGCCCGCGGTGTAGTTGGGTATGTGATGCCTGCGGTATACTTGGGTATGTGGTGCCCGCGGTATACTTGGGTATGTGGTGCCCGCGGTATAATAGGGTATGTGCTGCCCGCGGTGTACTAGGGTATGTGGTGCCCGCGGTGTACTTGGGTATGTGGTGCCCGCGGTATACTTGGGTATGTGGTGCCCGCGGTGTAGTTGGGTATGTAGTGCCCGCGGTGTACTTGGGTATGTGATGCCTACGGAATAATTGGGTATGTGATGCCCGCGGTGTACTAGGGTATGTGATGCCCGCGGTGTAGTTGGGTATGTGATGCCCGCGGTATACTTGGGTATGTGGTGCCCGCAGTATACTTGGGTATGTGGTGCCCGCGGTGTAGTTGGGTATGTGATGCCCGCGGTGTAGTTGGGTATGTGGTGCCCGCGGTGTACTTGGGTATGTGATGCCCGCGGTGTACTAGGGTATGTGGTGCCCGCGGTATACTTGGGTATGTGGTGCCCGCGGTGTACTTGGGTATGTGGTGCCCGCGGTGTACTTGGGTATGTGGTGCCCGCGGTATACTTGGGTATGTGGTGCCCGCGGTATACTTGGGTATGTGGTGCCCGTGGTATACTTGGGTATGTGGTGCCCGCGGTATACTTGGGTATGTGGTGCCCGCGGTGTAGTTGGGTATGTGGTGCCCGCGGTGTAGTTGGGTATGTAGTGCCCGCGGTATATGTGATGACCGCGGTGTAGTTGGGTATGTGATGCCTACTTTGTACTTGGGTATGTGGTGCCCGCGGTATACTTGGGTATGTGGTGCCCGCGGTGTAGTTGGGTATGTGCTGCCCGCGGTGTACTAGGGTATGTGGTGCCCGCGGTGTACTAGGGTATGTGGTGCCCGCGGTATACTTGGGTATGTGGTGCCCGCGGTGTAGTTGGGTATGTGATGCCTGCGGTATACTTGGGTATGTGGTGCCCGCGGTATACTTGGGTATGTGGTGCCCGCGGTATAATAGGGTATGTGCTGCCCGCGGTGTACTAGGGTATGTGGTGCCCGCGGTGTACTTGGGTATGTGGTGCCCGCGGTATACTTGGGTATGTGGTGCCCGCGGTGTAGTTGGGTATGTAGTGCCCGCGGTGTACTTGGGTATGTGATGCCTACGGTATAATTGGGTATGTGATGCCCGCGGTGTACTAGGGTATGTGATGCCCGCGGTGTAGTTGGGTATGTGATGCCCGCGGTATACTTGGGTATGTGGTGCCCGCAGTATACTTGGGTATGTGGTGCCCGCGGTGTAGTTGGGTATGTGATGCCCGCGGTGTAGTTGGGTATGTGGTGCCCGCGGTGTACTTGGGTATGTGATGCCCGCGGTGTACTATGGTATGTGGTGCCCACGGTATACTTGGGTATGTGGTGCCCGCGGTGTACTTGGGTATGTGGTGCCCGCGGTGTACTTGGGTATGTGGTGCCCGCGGTATACTTGGGTATGTGGTGCCCGCGGTATACTTGGGTATGTGGTGCCCGCGGTATACTTGGGTATGTGGTGCCCGCGGTGTAGTTGGGTATGTGGTGTACTTGGGTATGTGGTGCCCGCGGTATACATGGGTATGTGGTGCCCGCGGTGTAGTTGGGTATGTAGTACCCGCGGTATACTTGGGTATGTGGTGCCCGCGGTGTACTTGGGTATGTGATGCCCGCGGTGTACTATAGTATGTGGTGCCCGCGGTATACTTGGGTATGTGGTGCCCGCGGTGTACTTGGGTATGTGGTGCCCGCGGTATACATGGGTATGTGGTGCCCGCGGTGTAGTTGGGTATGTAGTGCCCGCGGTATACTTGGGTATGTGGTGCCCGCGGTGTACTTGGGTATGTGATGCCCGCGGTGTACTATGGTATGTGGTGCCCGCGGTATACTTGGGTATGTGGTGCCCGCGGTGTACTTGGGTATGTGATGCCCGCGGTGTACTATAGTATGTGGTGCCCGCGGTATACTTGGGTATGTGGTGCCCGCGGTGTACTTGGGTATGTGGTGCCCGCGGTGTACTTGGGTATGTGGTGCCCGCGGTATACTTGGGTATGTGTTGCCCGCGGTGTACTTTGGTATGTGATGCCCGCGGTGTAGTTGGGTATGTGATGCCCGCGGTATACTTGGGTATGTGGTGCCCGCGGTGTAGTTGGGTATGTGCTGCCCGCGGTGTACTAGGGTATGTGGTGCCCGCGGTGTACTAGGGTATGTGGTGCCCGCGGTATACTTGGGTATGTGGTGCCCGCGGTGTAGTTGGGTATGTGATGCCTGCGGTATACTTGGGTATGTGGTGCCCGCGGTATACTTGGGTATGTGGTGCCCACGGTATAATAGGGTATGTGCTGCCCGCGGTGTACTAGGGTATGTGGTGCCCGCGGTGTACTTGGGTATGTGGTGCCCGCGGTATACTTGGGTATGTGGTGCCCGCGGTATACTTGGGTATGTGGTGCCCGCGGTATACTTGGGTATGTGGTGCCCGCGGTATACTTGGGTATGTGGTGCCCGCGGTGTAGTTGGGTATGTGGTGCCCGCGGTGTACTTGGGTATGTGGTGCCCGCGGTATACTTGGGTATGTGGTGCCCAAGGTGTAGTTGGGTATGTAGTGCCCGCGGTGTACTTGGGTATGTGATGCCTACGGTATAATTGGGTATGTGATGCCCGCGGTGTACTAGGGTATGTGATGCCCGCGGTGTAGTTGGGTATGTGATGCCCGCGGTATACTTGGGTATGTGGTGCCCGCAGTATACTTGGGTATGTGGTGCCCGCGGTGTAGTTGGGTATGTGATGCCCGCGGTGTAGTTGGGTATGTGGTGCCCGCGGTGTACTTGGGTATGTGATGCCCGCGGTGTACTATGGTATGTGGTGCCCACGGTATACTTGGGTATGTGGTGCCCGCGGTATACTTGGGTATGTGGTGCCCGCGGTGTACTTGGGTATGTGGTGCCCGCGGTATACTTGGGTATGTGGTGCCCGCGGTATACTTGGGTATGTGGTGCCCGCGGTATACTTGGGTATGTGGTGCCCGCGGTGTAGTTGGGTATGTGGTGCCCGCGGTGTACTAGGGTATGTGGTGCCCGCGGTGTACTAGGGTATGTGGTGCCCGCGGTATACTTGGGTATGTGGTGCCCGCGGTGTAGTTGGGTATGTGATGCCCGCGGTGTACTTGGGTATGTGGTGCCCGCGGTGTACTTGGGTATGTGGTGCCCGCGGTATACATGGGTATGTGGTGCCCGCGGTGTAGTTGGGTATGTAGTGCCCGCGGTATACTTGGGTATGTGGTGCCCGCGGTGTACTTGGGTATGTGATGCCCGCGGTGTACTATAGTATGTGGTGCCCGCGGTATACTTGGGTATGTGGTGCCCGCGGTGTACTTGGGTATGTGGTGCCCGCGGTATACATGGGTATGTGGTGCCCGCGGTGTACTTGGGTATGTGATGCCCGCGGTGTACTATGGTATGTGGTGCCCACGGTATACTTGGGTATGTGGTGCCCGCGGTATACTTGGGTATGTGGTGCCCGCGGTGTACTTGGGTATGTGGTGCCCGCGGTATACTTGGGTATGTGGTGCCCGCGGTATACTTGGGTATGTGGTGCCCGCGGTGTAGTTGGGTATGTGGTGCCCGCGGTGTAGTTGGGTATGTGGTGCCCGCGGTGTACTAGGGTATGTGGTGCCCGCGGTGTACTAGGGTATGTGGTGCCCGCGGTATACTTGGGTATGTGGTGCCCGCGGTGTAGTTGGGTATGTGATGCCCGCGGTGTACTTGGGTATGTGGTGTACTTGGGTATGTGGTGCCCGCGGTATACATGGGTATGTGGTGCCCGCGGTGTAGTTGGGTATGTAGTGCCCGCGGTATACTTGGGTATGTGGTGCCCGCGGTGTACTTGGGTATGTGATGCCCGCGGTGTACTATAGTATGTGGTGCCCGCGGTATACTTGGGTATGTGGTGCCCGCGGTGTACTTGGGTATGTGGTGCCCGCGGTATACATGGGTATGTGGTGCCCGCGGTGTAGTTGGGTATGTGATGCCCGCGGTGTACTAGGGTATGTGGTGCCCGCGGTGTACTAGGGTATGTGGTGCCCGCGGTATACTTGGGTATGTGATGCCTACGGTATAATTGGGTATGTGATGCCCGCGGTGTACTAGGGTATGTGATGCCCGCGGTGTACTATAGTATGTGGTGCCCGCGGTATACTTGGGTATGTGATGCCCACGGTGTACTTGGGTATGTGGTGCCCGCGGTGTAGTTGGGTATGTGGTGCCCGCGGTGTACTAGGGTATGTGATGCCTACGGTATAATTGGGTATGTGATGCCCGCGGTGTACTAGGGTATGTGATGCCCGCGGTGTAGTTGGGTATGTGATGCCCGCGGTGTAGTTGGGTATGTGGTGCCCGCGGTGTACTTGGGTATGTGATGCCCGCGGTGTACTATGGTATGTGGTGCCCACGGTATACTTGGGTATGTGGTGCCCGCGGTATACTTGGGTATGTGGTGCCCGCGGTGTACTTGGGTATGTGGTGCCCGCGGTATACTTGGGTATGTGGTGCCCGCGGTATACTTGGGTATGTGGTGCCCGCGGTATACTTGGGTATGTGGTGCCCGCGGTGTAGTTGGGTATGTGGTGCCCGCGGTGTACTAGGGTATGTGGTGCCCGCGGTGTACTAGGGTATGTGGTGCCCGCGGTATACTTGGGTATGTGGTGCCCGCGGTGTAGTTGGGTATGTGATGCCCGCGGTGTACTTGGGTATGTGGTGCCCGCGGTGTACTAGGGTATGTGGTGCCCGCGGTATACTTGGGTATGTGGTGCCCGCGGTGTAGTTGGGTATGTGATGCCCGCGGTGTACTTGGGTATGTGGTGCCCGCGGTGTACTTGGGTATGTGGTGCCCGCGGTATACATGGGTATGTGGTGCCCGCGGTGTAGTTGGGTATGTAGTGCCCGCGGTATACTTGGGTATGTGGTGCCCGCGGTGTACTTGGGTATGTGATGCCCGCGGTGTACTATAGTATGTGGTGCCCGCGGTATACTTGGGTATGTGGTGCCCGCGGTGTACTTGGGTATGTGGTGCCCGCGGTATACATGGGTATGTGGTGCCCGCGGTGTAGTTGGGTATGTAGTGCCCGCGGTATACTTGGGTATGTGGTGCCCGCGGTGTACTTGGGTATGTGATGCCCGCGGTGTACTATGGTATGTGGTGCCCGCGGTATATGTGATGACCGCGGTGTAGTTGGGTATGTGATGCCTACTGTGTACTAGGGTATGTGGTGCCCGCGGTATACTTGGGTATGTGGTGCCCGCGGTGTAGTTGGGTATGTGCTGCCCGCGGTGTACTAGGGTATGTGGTGCCCGCGGTGTAGTTGGGTATGTAGTGCCCGCGGTATACTTGGGTATGTGATGCCCGCGGTGTAGTTGGGTATGTGATGCCCGCGGTATACGTGGGTATGTGGTGCCCGCGGTATACTTGGGTATGTGGTGCCCGCGGTGTAGTTGGGTATGTGATGCCCGCGGTGTACTAGGGTATGTGATGCCCGCGGTGTAGTTGGGTATGTGATGCCCGCGGTATACTTGGGTATGTGGTGCCCGCAGTATACTTGGGTATGTGGTGCCCGCGGTGTAGTTGGGTATGTGATGCCCGCGGTGTAGTTGGGTATGTGGTGCCCGCGGTGTACTTGGGTATGTGATGCCCGCGGTGTACTATGGTATGTGGTGCCCACGGTATACTTGGGTATGTGGTGCCCGCGGTATACTTGGGTATGTGGTGCCCGCGGTGTACTTGGGTATGTGGTGCCCGCGGTATACTTGGGTATGTGGTGCCCGCGGTATACTTGGGTATGTGGTGCCCGCGGTATACTTGGGTATGTGGTGCCCGCGGTGTAGTTGGGTATGTGGTGCCCGCGGTGTACTAGGGTATGTGGTGCCCGCGGTGTACTAGGGTATGTGGTGCCCGCGGTATACTTGGGTATGTGGTGCCCGCGGTGTAGTTGGGTATGTGATGCCCGCGGTGTACTTGGGTATGTGGTGCCCGCGGTGTACTTGGGTATGTGGTGCCCGCGGTATACATGGGTATGTGGTGCCCGCGGTGTAGTTGGGTATGTAGTGCCCGCGGTATACTTGGGTATGTGGTGCCCGCGGTGTACTTGGGTATGTGATGCCCGCGGTGTACTATAGTATGTGGTGCCCGCGGTATACTTGGGTATGTGGTGCCCGCGGTGTACTTGGGTATGTGGTGCCCGCGGTATACATGGGTATGTGGTGCCCGCGGTGTAGTTGGGTATGTAGTGCCCGCGGTATACTTGGGTATGTGGTGCCCGCGGTGTACTTGGGTATGTGATGCCCGCGGTGTACTATGGTATGTGGTGCCCGCGGTATACTTGGGTATGTGGTGCCCGCGGTGTACTTGGGTATGTGATGCCCGCGGTGTACTATAGTATGTGGTGCCCGCGGTATACTTGGGTATGTGGTGCCCGCGGTGTACTTGGGTATGTGGTGCCCACGGTATACATGGGTATGTGGTGCCCGCGGTGTAGTTGGGTATGTAGTGCCCGCGGTATACTTGGGTATGTGATGCCCGCGGTGTAGTTGGGTATGTGATGCCCGCGGTATACGTGGGTATGTGGTGCCCGCGGTATACTTGGGTATGTGGTGCCCGTGGTGCACTAGGGTATGTGGTGCCCGCGGTGTAGTTGGGTATGTGGTGCCCGTGGTGCACTAGGGTATGTGGTGCCCGCGGTATACTTGGGTGTGTGGTGCCCGCGGTGTACTAGGGTATGTGGTGCCCGCGGTGTAGTTGGGTATGTGGTGCCCGCGGTGTACTAGGGTATGTGATGCCCGCGGTATACTGGGGTATGTGGTGCCCGCGGTGTACTAGGGTATGTGATGCCCGCGGTGTAGTTGGGTATGTGGTGCCTGCGGTGTACATGGGTATGTGGTGCCCGCAGTGTAGTTGGGTATGTGGTGCCCGCGGTGAAGTTGGGTATGTGGTGCCCGCGGTGTAGTTGGGTATGTGGTGCCCGCGGTGTAATTGGGTATGTGGTGCCCGCAGTGTAGTTGGGTATGTGATGCCCGAGGTGTACTTGGGTATGTGGTGCCCGCGGTGCACTAGGGTATGTGGTGCCCGTGGTGTAGTTGGGTATGTGATGCCCGCGGTGTAGTTGGGTATGTGATGCCCGCGGTGTACTAGGGTATGTAATGCCCGCGGTGTAGTTGGGTATGTGGTGCCCGCGGAGTACTAGGGTATATGATGCCCGCGGTGTAGTTGGGTATGTGGTGCCCGCGGTGTACCAGGGTATGTGGTGCCCGCGGTGTACCAGGGTATGTGATGCCCGCGGTGTAATAGGGTATGTGGTGCCCGCGGTGTACTAGGGTATGTGGTGCCCGCGGTGTACTAGGGTATGTGGTGCCCGCGGTGTAGTTGGGTATGTGGTGCCCGTGGTGCACTAGGGTATGTGGTGCCCGCGGTATACTTGGGAATGTGGTGCCCGCGGTGTACTAGGGTATGTGATGCCCGAGGTGTACTTGGGTATGTGGTGCCCGCGGTGAACTAGGGTATGTGGTGCCCGCAGTGTACTAGGGTATGTGGTGCCCGCGGTGTAGTTGGGTATGTGATGCCCGCAGTGTACTAGGGTATGTGGTGCCCGCGGTGTAGTTGGGTATGTGATGCCCGCGGTATACTTGGGTATGTGGTGCCCGCGGTGTACTAGGGTATGTGGTGCCCGCGGTATACTTGGGTATGTGGTGCCCACGGTATAGTTCGGTAAGTGGTGCCCGCGGTGTACTAGGGTATGTGGTGCCCGCGGTGTACTAGGGTATGTGATGCCCGAGGTGTACTTGGGAATGTGGTGCCCGCGGTGTACTAGGGTATGTGATGCCCGAGGTGTACTTGGGTATGTGGTGCCCGCGGTGAACTAGGGTATGTGGTGCCCGCAGTGTACTAGGGTATGTGGTGCCCGCGGTGTAGTTGGGTATGTGATGCCCGCAGTGTACTAGGGTATGTGGTGCCCGCGGTGTAGTTGGGTATGTGATGCCCGCGGTATACTTGGGTATGTGGTGCCCGCGGTGTAGTTGGGTATGTGGTGCCCGCGGTATACTAGGGTATGTGGTGCCCGCGGTGTTGTTGGGTATGTTGTGCCCGCGGTGTACTAGGGTATGTGGTGCCCGCAATATACTTGGGTTTGTGGTGCCCGCGGTGTAGTTGGGTATGTGGTGCCCGCGGTGTA
The DNA here is from genome assembly GCA_932527185.1 of Ecliptopera silaceata. NCBI lineage: Eukaryota > Metazoa > Arthropoda > Insecta > Lepidoptera > Geometridae > Ecliptopera > Ecliptopera silaceata. The sequence goes on along the minus strand of OW052196.1, from coordinate 10,309,540 downwards.
GTTGGGTATGTGGTGCCCGCGGTGTAGTTGGGTAAGTGGTGCCCGCGGTGTACTAGGGTATGTGGTGCCCGCGGTGTACTTGGGTATGTGGTGCCCACGGTGTACTAGGGTATGTGGTGCCCGCGGTGTAGTTGGGTATGTGGTGCCCGCGGTTTACTAGGGTATGTGGTGCCCGCATTGTACTAGGGTATGTAGTGCCCGCGGTGTAGTTGGGTATGTGATGCCCGCGGTGTACTTGGGTATGTGGTGCCCGCGGTGCACTAGGGTATGTGGTGCCCGCGGTATACTTGGGTATGTGGTGCCCGCGGTGTAGTTGGGTATGTGATGCCTGCGGTATACTTGGGTATGTGGTGCCCGCGGTATACTTGGGTATGTGGTGCCCGCGGTATAATAGGGTATGTGCTGCCCGCGGTGTACTAGGGTATGTGGTGCCCGCGGTGTACTTGGGTATGTGGTGCCCGCGGTATACTTGGGTATGTGGTGCCCGCGGTGTAGTTGGGTATGTAGTGCCCGCGGTGTACTTGGGTATGTGATGCCTACGGTATAATTGGGTATGTGATGCCCGCGGTGTACTAGGGTATGTGATGCCCGCGGTGTAGTTGGGTATGTGATGCCCGCGGTATACTTGGGTATGTGGTGCCCGCAGTATACTTGTGTATGTGGTGCCCGCGGTGTAGTTGGGTATGTGATGCCCGCGGTGTAGTTGGGTATGTGGTGCCCGCGGTGTACTTGGGTATGTGATGCCCGCGGTGTACTATGGTATGTGGTGCCCACGGTATACTTGGGTATGTGGTGCCCGCGGTATACTTGGGTATGTGGTGCCCGCGGTGAACTTGGGTATGTGGTGCCCGCGGTATACTTGGGTATGTGGTGCCCGCGGTATACTTGGGTATGTGGTGCCCGCGGTATACTTGGGTATGTGGTGCCCGCGGTGTAGTTGGGTATGTGGTGCCCGCGGTGTACTTGGGTATGTGGTGCCCGCGGTGTACTAGGGTATGTGGTGCCCGCGGTATACTTGGGTATGTGGTGCCCGCGGTGTAGTTGGGTATGTGATGCCCGCGGTGTACTTGGGTATGTGGTGCCCGCGGTGTACTTGGGTATGTGGTGCCCGCGGTATACTTGGGTATGTGGTGCCCGCGGTGTAGTTGGGTATGTGGTGCCCGCGGTATACTTGGGTATGTGGTGCCCGCGGTGTACTTGGGTATGTGATGCCCGCGGTGTACTATAGTATGTGGTGCCCGCGGTATACTTGGGAATGTGGTGCCCGCGGTGTACTTGGGTATGTGGTGCCCGCGGTATACATGGGTATGTGGTGCCCGCGGTGTAGTTGGGTATGTAGTGCCCGCGGTATACTTGGGTATGTGGTGCCCGCGGTGTACTTGGGTATGTGATGCCCGCGGTGTACTATGGTATGTGGTGCCCGCGGTATACTTGGGTATGTGGTGCCCGCGGTGTAGTTGGGTATGTAGTGCCCGCGGTGTACTTGGGTATGTGATGCCTACGGTATAATTGGGTATGTGATGCCCGCGGTGTACTAGGGTATGTGATGCCCGCGGTGTAGTTGGGTATGTGATGCCCGCGGTATACTTGGGTATGTGGTGCCCGCAGTATACTTGGGTATGTGGTGCCCGCGGTGTAGTTGGGTATGTGATGCCCGCGGTGTAGTTGGGTATGTGATGCCCGCGGTGTACTTGGGTATGTGGTGCCCGCGGTGTAGTTGGGTATGTGGTGCCCGCGGTGTACTAGGGTATGTGGTGCCCGCGGTGTAGTTGGGTATGTGGTGCTCGCGGTGTACTAGGGTATGTAGTGCCCGCGGTGTACTAGGGTATGTGGTGCCCGCGGTGTACTTGGGTATGTGGTGCCCGCAGTGTACTTGGGTATGTGGTGCCCGCGGTGTAGTTGGGTATGTGGTGCCCGCGGTGTAGTTAGGTATCAAATCAAATCAAATCAAATCAAACAATTTTATTGTGTAACATAGGTTAATAGTTGTTAGTTTAATTTTATGATTAGGTCCATCTATGCTAACCAAAGTCGGTATACAATATTCAATATAGAAATAATTCCAGAATATGAAAATGTCTATAAAAAAATCTATAATTAAGTCACAATGTCAAATATTCATACAAAATTTTATACAGAAATTTAAATAATAATAATAAAATAAAATTTAAAATTCAAGCAATAAATGAGTCAAAATTATGGAATACATTTTTTACATACCTAACATGAAGGGAAATAAATTATACAGTGAGTTTATTTGCGAGTGTCAAACAGTTCTGAATACTTATAGAAACATTTTTCTTGCAACCATAATTTGAGTTCAGTTACAAATTTATTCTGGGGAAGCTTCTTTATATCATTGGGTAGTGAATTATATATTTTCCCGCACATTGCATAACTACTGTTGAGGTACATTGAAGTTCTAGGTAATTTAGGTAACACAATTCTGTCCGGATTTCTAGTATTTCTGAGATATATCTCGTTGGCTTTTACAAATAAATTTGGGTTCTTTCTCACAAATAAAGCAGACTCTAAAATGTACATACTGGGTAGGGTTAGAAGTTTGAGTTTCTTAAATAAAGGTTTACATGAATCCCAAGGTGGAATTCCTCCGATGGCCCTTATGCATTTCTTTTGTGCAATAAACGCTCTATGTACGTCAGTCGAATTTCCCCATAATATAAGCCCATACGTTAGTACTGAAGCGACATAGCCATGTTAGGCTTGAACAACCGTGTTTAGCGAGGACGTTTTACTTAATTTATATAAGGCAAAGACAAATCTATTTACTTTACCACAAACTCTTTCGACATGGGCTTTCCAATTTAAATTTTTGTCTAAGACGATTCCTAAAAATAGTGTGTTGTCAACTTCCAATATGTTATTATTATGGTAAGAAATCGCTAATTGATTGCATTTAGATGCATACGTACCGAACTGAATAAATTTAGTTTTAGTTATATTTACACGTAAATTATTTTCGTCAAGCCATTTAATTATAGATTCAATCGTATCATTTATGTCAGTTGTATAATTATTTATATTAATATTATTACGTTTAGATGTCAAAATTAAAGAAATGTCATCGGCAAATAAAATACAAGGTTTATGAGTCATGTCTGGAAGATCGTTTATATATAGGAGAAAAAGGAGTGGTCCTAAAACGCTTCCTTGGGGAACCCCAAATCTATTATATTTATAAATAGACCGGAAAGATGACAATTCATTATTTTCATTTAGATTACATATTTCAACAGACTGCAAACGATTATTTAAATAGCTTTTAATCCAACTATAAGCGGGTCCTCGGATCCCGTATCGTTCAAGTTTTGTCAATAACAAGTCATGTGAGACAAAGTCAAACGCCTTTGACATGTCAAAAAATATTACTGTTATAAGCTCATTGTCGTCTATACTATCAATAATTCTCTTAACTAAGTCAAAGCAGGCTAAAGTAGTGGATTTTCCTTTTTGGAAACCATATTGTTCGTTTTTTAAAATCTTATTCTTTCCTAAAAAGAGTTGGAGGCGTCTTTGCATTGCGACTTCAAAAACTTTGGATATTACGGGTATCAACGTTATGGGTCTGTAGTTGTCCAACTTAGATTTGTCACCCTTCTTAAAGAGTGGTTTGACAATCGATTTCTTCAAGAGGTCCGGAAATGAACCTTCTTCAAACGACAAATTTATCAGGTAGGTCAGAACCGGGGTAACTTCAATCGAACAAGCTTTCAGAATTTTAGTTGAAAGTTCATCATATCCTTCTGCATGTATGTGATGCCCGCGGTGTACTTGGGTATGTGGTGCCCGCGGTATACTTGGGTATGTGGTGCCCGCGGTGTAGTTGGGTATGTAGTGCCCGCGGTGTACTTGGGAATGTGATGCCTACGGTATAATTGGGTATGTGATGCCCGCGGTGTACTAGGGTATGTGATGCCCGCGGTGTAGTTGGGTATGTGGTGCCCGCGGTGTACTAGGGTATGTAGTGCCCGCGGTGTACTAGGGTATGTGATGCCCGCGGTGTACTAGGGTATGTGGTGCCCGCGGTGTAGTTGGGTATGTGATGCCCGCGGTATACTTGGGTATGTGGTGCCCGCGGTGTAGTTGGGTATGTAGTGCCCGCGGTATACTTGGGTATGTGGTGCCCGCGGTGTACTTGGGTATGTGATGCCCGCGGTGTACTAGGGTATGTGGTGCCCGCGGTGTACTAGGGTATGTGGTGCCCGCGGTATACTTGGGTATGTGGTGCCCGCGGTATACTTGGGTATGTGGTGCCCGCGGTGTAGTTGGGTATGTGGTGCCCGCGGTGTAGTTGGGTATGTAGTGCCCGCGGTATATGTGATGACCGCGGTGTAGTTGGGTATGTGATGCCTACTGTGTACTAGGGTATGTGGTGCCCGCGGTATACTTGGGTATGTGGTGCCCGCGGTGTAGTTGGGTATGTGCTGCCCGCGGTGTACTAGGGTATGTGGTGCCCGCGGTGTACTAGGGTATGTGGTGCCCGCGGTATACTTGGGTATGTGGTGCCCGCGGTGTAGTTGGGTATGTGATGCCTGCGGTATACTTGGGTATGTGGTGCCCGCGGTATACTTGGGTATGTGGTGCCCGCGGTATAATAGGGTATGTGCTGCCCGCGGTGTACTAGGGTATGTGGTGCCCGCGGTGTACTTGGGTATGTGGTGCCCGCGGTATACTTGGGTATGTGGTGCCCGCGGTGTAGTTGGGTATGTAGTGCCCGCGGTGTACTTGGGTATGTGATGCCTACGGTATAATTGGGTATGTGATGCCCGCGGTGTACTAGGGTATGTGATGCCCGCGGTGTACTTGGGTATGTGATGCCCGCGGTATACTTGGGTATGTGGTGCCCGCAGTATACTTGGGTATGTGGTGCCCGCGGTGTAGTTGGGTATGTGATGCCCGCGGTGTAGTTGGGTATGTGGTGCCCGCGGTGTACTTGGGTATGTGATGCCCGCGGTGTACTATGGTATGTGGTGCCCACGGTATACTTGGGTATGTGGTGCCCGCGGTATACTTGGGTATGTGGTGCCCGCGGTGTACTTGGGTATGTGGTGCCCGCGGTATACTTGGGTATGTGGTGCCCGCGGTATACTTGGGTATGTGGTGCCCGCGGTATACTTGGGTATGTGGTGCCCGCGGTGTAGTTGGGTATGTGGTGCCCGCGGTGTACTAGGGTATGTGGTGCCCGCGGTGTACTAGGGTATGTGGTGCCCGCGGTATACTTGGGTATGTGGTGCCCGCGGTGTAGTTGGGTATGTGATGCCCGCGGTGTACTTGGGTATGTGGTGCCCGCGGTGTACTTGGGTATGTGGTGCCCGCGGTATACATGGGTATGTGGTGCCCGCGGTGTAGTTGGGTATGTAGTGCCCGCGGTATACTTGGGTATGTGGTGCCCGCGGTGTACTTGGGTATGTGATGCCCGCGGTGTACTATAGTATGTGGTGCCCGCGGTATACTTGGGTATGTGGTGCCCGCGGTGTACTTGGGTATGTGGTGCCCGCGGTATACATGGGTATGTGGTGCCCGCGGTGTAGTTGGGTATGTAGTGCCCGCGGTATACTTGGGTATGTGGTGCCCGCGGTGTACTTGGGTATGTGATGCCCGCGGTGTACTATGGTATGTGGTGCCCGCGGTATACTTGGGTATGTGGTGCCCGCGGTGTACTTGGGTATGTGATGCCCGCGGTGTACTATAGTATGTGGTGCCCGCGGTATACTTGGGTATGTGGTGCCCGCGGTGTACTTGGGTATGTGGTGCCCACGGTATACATGGGTATGTGGTGCCCGCGGTGTAGTTGGGTATGTAGTGCCCGCGGTATACTTGGGTATGTGATGCCCGCGGTGTAGTTGGGTATGTGATGCCCGCGGTATACGTGGGTATGTGGTGCCCGCGGTATACTTGGGTATGTGGTGCCCGCGGTGTAGTTGGGTATGTGATGCCCGCGGTGTACTAGGGTATGTGATGCCCGCGGTGTAGTTGGGTATGTGATGCCCGCGGTATACTTGGGTATGTGGTGCCCGCAGTATACTTGGGTATGTGGTGCCCGCGGTGTAGTTGGGTATGTGATGCCCGCGGTGTAGTTGGGTATGTGGTGCCCGCGGTGTACTTGGGTATGTGATGCCCGCGGTGTACTATGGTATGTGGTGCCCACGGTATACTTGGGTATGTGGTGCCCGCGGTATACTTGGGTATGTGGTGCCCGCGGTGTACTTGGGTATGTGGTGCCCGCGGTATACTTGGGTATGTGGTGCCCGCGGTATACTTGGGTATGTGGTGCCCGCGGTATACTTGGGTATGTGGTGCCCGCGGTGTAGTTGGGTATGTGGTGCCCGCGGTGTACTAGGGTATGTGGTGCCCGCGGTGTACTAGGGTATGTGGTGCCCGCGGTATACTTGGGTATGTGGTGCCCGCGGTGTAGTTGGGTATGTGATGCCCGCGGTGTACTTGGGTATGTGGTGCCCGCGGTGTACTTGGGTATGTGGTGCCCGCGGTATACATGGGTATGTGGTGCCCGCGGTGTAGTTGGGTATGTGGTGCCCGCGGTATACTTGGGTATGTGGTGCCCGCGGTGTACTTGGGTATGTGATGCCCGCGGTGTACTATAGTATGTGGTGCCCGCGGTATACTTGGGTATGTGGTGCCCGCGGTGTACTTGGGTATGTGGTGCCCGCGGTATACATGGGTATGTGGTGCCCGCGGTGTAGTTGGGTATGTAGTGCCCGCGGTATACTTGGGTATGTGGTGCCCGCGGTGTACTTGGGTATGTGATGCCCGCGGTGTACTATGGTATGTGGTGCCCGCGGTATACTTGGGTATGTGGTGCCCGCGGTGTACTTGGGTATGTGATGCCCGCGGTGTACTATAGTATGTGGTGCCCGCGGTATACTTGGGTATGTGGTGCCCGCGGTGTACTTGGGTATGTGGTGCCCACGGTATACATGGGTATGTGGTGCCCGCGGTGTAGTTGGGTATGTAGTGCCCGCGGTATACTTGGGTATGTGGTGCCCGCGGTATACTAGGGTATGTGGTGCCCGCGGTGTTGTTGGGTATGTTGTGCCCGCGGTGTACTAGGGTATGTGGTGCCCGCAATATACTTGGGTTTGTGGTGCCCGCGGTGTAGTTGGGTATGTGGTGCCCGCGGTGTAGTTGGGTATGTGGTGCCCGCGGTGTAGTTGGGTAAGTGGTGCCCGCGGTGTACTAGGGTATGTGGTGCCCGCGGTGTACTTGGGTATGTGGTGCCCACGGTGTACTAGGGTATGTGGTGCCCGCGGTGTAGTTGGGTATGTGGTGCCCGCGGTTTACTAGGGTATGTGGTGCCCGCATTGTACTAGGGTATGTAGTGCCCGCGGTGTAGTTGGGTATGTGATGCCCGCGGTGTACTTGGGTATGTGGTGCCCGCGGTGCACTAGGGTATGTGGTGCCCGCGGTATACTTGGGTATGTGGTGCCCGCGGTGTAGTTGGGTATGTGATGCCTGCGGTATACTTGGGTATGTGGTGCCCGCGGTATACTTGGGTATGTGGTGCCCGCGGTATAATAGGGTATGTGCTGCCCGCGGTGTACTAGGGTATGTGGTGCCCGCGGTGTACTTGGGTATGTGGTGCCCGCGGTATACTTGGGTATGTGGTGCCCGCGGTGTAGTTGGGTATGTAGTGCCCGCGGTGTACTTGGGTATGTGATGCCTACGGTATAATTGGGTATGTGATGCCCGCGGTGTACTAGGGTATGTGATGCCCGCGGTGTAGTTGGGTATGTGATGCCCGCGGTATACTTGGGTATGTGGTGCCCGCAGTATACTTGTGTATGTGGTGCCCGCGGTGTAGTTGGGTATGTGATGCCCGCGGTGTAGTTGGGTATGTGGTGCCCGCGGTGTACTTGGGTATGTGATGCCCGCGGTGTACTATGGTATGTGGTGCCCACGGTATACTTGGGTATGTGGTGCCCGCGGTATACTTGGGTATGTGGTGCCCGCGGTGAACTTGGGTATGTGGTGCCCGCGGTATACTTGGGTATGTGGTGCCCGCGGTATACTTGGGTATGTGGTGCCCGCGGTATACTTGGGTATGTGGTGCCCGCGGTGTAGTTGGGTATGTGGTGCCCGCGGTGTACTAGGGTATGTGGTGCCCGCGGTGTACTAGGGTATGTGGTGCCCGCGGTATACTTGGGTATGTGGTGCCCGCGGTGTAGTTGGGTATGTGATGCCCGCGGTGTACTTGGGTATGTGGTGCCCGCGGTGTACTTGGGTATGTGGTGCCCGCGGTATACATGGGTATGTGGTGCCCGCGGTGTAGTTGGGTATGTGATGCCCGCGGTATACTTGGGTATGTGGTGCCCGCGGTGTACTTGGGTATGTGATGCCCGCGGTGTACTATAGTATGTGGTGCCCGCGGTATACTTGGGAATGTGGTGCCCGCGGTGTACTTGGGTATGTGGTGCCCGCGGTATACATGGGTATGTGGTGCCCGCGGTGTAGTTGGGTATGTGGTGCCCGCGGTATACTTGGGTATGTGGTGCCCGCGGTGTACTTGGGTATGTGATGCCCGCGGTGTACTATGGTATGTGGTGCCCGCGGTATACTTGGGTATGTGGTGCCCGCGGTGTAGTTGGGTATGTAGTGCCCGCGGTGTACTTGGGTATGTGATGCCTACGGTATAATTGGGTATGTGATGCCCGCGGTGTACTAGGGTATGTGATGCCCGCGGTGTAGTTGGGTATGTGATGCCCGCGGTATACTTGGGTATGTGGTGCCCGCAGTATACTTGGGTATGTGGTGCCCGCGGTGTAGTTGGGTATGTGATGCCCGCGGTGTAGTTGGGTATGTGATGCCCGCGGTGTACTTGGGTATGTGGTGCCCGCGGTGTAGTTGGGTATGTGGTGCCCGCGGTGTACTAGGGTATGTGGTGCCCGCGGTGTAGTTGGGTATGTGGTGCTCGCGGTGTACTAGGGTATGTAGTGCCCGCGGTGTACTAGGGTATGTGGTGCCCGCGGTGTACTTGGGTATGTGGTGCCCGCAGTGTACTTGGGTATGTGGTGCCCGCGGTGTAGTTGGGTATGTGGTGCCCGCGGTGTAGTTAGGTATCAAATCAAATCAAATCAAATCAAACAATTTTATTGTGTAACATAGGTTAATAGTTGTTAGTTTAATTTTATGATTAGGTCCATCTATGCTAACCAAAGTCGGTATACAATATTCAATATAGAAATAATTCCAGAATATGAAAATGTCTATAAAAAAATCTATAATTAAGTCACAATGTCAAATATTCATACAAAATTTTATACAGAAATTTAAATAATAATAATAAAATAAAATTTAAAATTCAAGCAATAAATGAGTCAAAATTATGGAATACATTTTTTACATACCTAACATGAAGGGAAATAAATTATACAGTGAGTTTATTTGCGAGTGTCAAACAGTTCTGAATACTTATAGAAACATTTTTCTTGCAACCATAATTTGAGTTCAGTTACAAATTTATTCTGGGGAAGCTTCTTTATATCATTGGGTAGTGAATTATATATTTTCCCGCACATTGCATAACTACTGTTGAGGTACATTGAAGTTCTAGGTAATTTAGGTAACACAATTCTGTCCGGATTTCTAGTATTTCTGAGATATATCTCGTTGGCTTTTACAAATAAATTTGGGTTCTTTCTCACAAATAAAGCAGACTCTAAAATGTACATACTGGGTAGGGTTAGAAGTTTGAGTTTCTTAAATAAAGGTTTACATGAATCCCAAGGTGGAATTCCTCCGATGGCCCTTATGCATTTCTTTTGTGCAATAAACGCTCTATGTACGTCAGTCGAATTTCCCCATAATATAAGCCCATACGTTAGTACTGAAGCGACATAGCCATGTTAGGCTTGAACAACCGTGTTTAGCGAGGACGTTTTACTTAATTTATATAAGGCAAAGACAAATCTATTTACTTTACCACAAACTCTTTCGACATGGGCTTTCCAATTTAAATTTTTGTCTAAGACGATTCCTAAAAATAGTGTGTTGTCAACTTCCAATATGTTATTATTATGGTAAGAAATCGCTAATTGATTGCATTTAGATGCATACGTACCGAACTGAATAAATTTAGTTTTAGTTATATTTACACGTAAATTATTTTCGTCAAGCCATTTAATTATAGATTCAATCGTATCATTTATGTCAGTTGTATAATTATTTATATTAATATTATTACGTTTAGATGTCAAAATTAAAGAAATGTCATCGGCAAATAAAATACAAGGTTTATGAGTCATGTCTGGAAGATCGTTTATATATAGGAGAAAAAGGAGTGGTCCTAAAACGCTTCCTTGGGGAACCCCAAATCTATTATATTTATAAATAGACCGGAAAGATGACAATTCATTATTTTCATTTAGATTACATATTTCAACAGACTGCAAACGATTATTTAAATAGCTTTTAATCCAACTATAAGCGGGTCCTCGGATCCCGTATCGTTCAAGTTTTGTCAATAACAAGTCATGTGAGACAAAGTCAAACGCCTTTGACATGTCAAAAAATATTACTGTTATAAGCTCATTGTCGTCTATACTATCAATAATTCTCTTAACTAAGTCAAAGCAGGCTAAAGTAGTGGATTTTCCTTTTTGGAAACCATATTGTTCGTTTTTTAAAATCTTATTCTTTCCTAAAAAGAGTTGGAGGCGTCTTTGCATTGCGACTTCAAAAACTTTGGATATTACGGGTATCAACGTTATGGGTCTGTAGTTGTCCAACTTAGATTTGTCACCCTTCTTAAAGAGTGGTTTGACAATCGATTTCTTCAAGAGGTCCGGAAATGAACCTTCTTCAAACGACAAATTTATCAGGTAGGTCAGAACCGGGGTAACTTCAATCGAACAAGCTTTCAGAATTTTAGTTGAAAGTTCATCATATCCTTCTGCATGTATGTGATGCCCGCGGTGTACTTGGGTATGTGGTGCCCGCGGTATACTTGGGTATGTGGTGCCCGCGGTGTAGTTGGGTATGTAGTGCCCGCGGTGTACTTGGGAATGTGATGCCTACGGTATAATTGGGTATGTGATGCCCGCGGTGTACTAGGGTATGTGATGCCCGCGGTGTAGTTGGGTATGTGGTGCCCGCGGTGTACTAGGGTATGTAGTGCCCGCGGTGTACTAGGGTATGTGATGCCCGCGGTGTACTAGGGTATGTGGTGCCCGCGGTGTAGTTGGGTATGTGATGCCCGCGGTATACTTGGGTATGTGGTGCCCGCGGTGTAGTTGGGTATGTAGTGCCCGCGGTATACTTGGGTATGTGGTGCCCGCGGTGTACTTGGGTATGTGATGCCCGCGGTGTACTAGGGTATGTGGTGCCCGCGGTGTACTAGGGTATGTGGTGCCCGCGGTATACTTGGGTATGTGGTGCCCGCGGTATACTTGGGTATGTGGTGCCCGCGGTGTAGTTGGGTATGTGGTGCCCGCGGTGTAGTTGGGTATGTAGTGCCCGCGGTATATGTGATGACCGCGGTGTAGTTGGGTATGTGATGCCTACTGTGTACTAGGGTATGTGGTGCCCGCGGTATACTTGGGTATGTGGTGCCCGCGGTGTAGTTGGGTATGTGCTGCCCGCGGTGTACTAGGGTATGTGGTGCCCGCGGTGTACTAGGGTATGTGGTGCCCGCGGTATACTTGGGTATGTGGTGCCCGCGGTGTAGTTGGGTATGTGATGCCTGCGGTATACTTGGGTATGTGGTGCCCGCGGTATACTTGGGTATGTGGTGCCCGCGGTATAATAGGGTATGTGCTGCCCGCGGTGTACTAGGGTATGTGGTGCCCGCGGTGTACTTGGGTATGTGGTGCCCGCGGTATACTTGGGTATGTGGTGCCCGCGGTGTAGTTGGGTATGTAGTGCCCGCGGTGTACTTGGGTATGTGATGCCTACGGTATAATTGGGTATGTGATGCCCGCGGTGTACTAGGGTATGTGATGCCCGCGGTGTAGTTGGGTATGTGATGCCCGCGGTATACTTGGGTATGTGGTGCCCGCAGTATACTTGGGTATGTGGTGCCCGCGGTGTAGTTGGGTATGTGATGCCCGCGGTGTAGTTGGGTATGTGGTGCCCGCGGTGTACTTGGGTATGTGATGCCCGCGGTGTACTATGGTATGTGGTGCCCACGGTATACTTGGGTATGTGGTGCCCGCGGTATACTTGGGTATGTGGTGCCCGCGGTGTACTTGGGTATGTGGTGCCCGCGGTATACTTGGGTATGTGGTGCCCGCGGTATACTTGGGTATGTGGTGCCCGCGGTATACTTGGGTATGTGGTGCCCGCGGTGTAGTTGGGTATGTGGTGCCCGCGGTGTACTAGGGTATGTGGTGCCCGCGGTGTACTAGGGTATGTGGTGCCCGCGGTATACTTGGGTATGTGGTGCCCGCGGTGTAGTTGGGTATGTGATGCCCGCGGTGTACTTGGGTATGTGGTGCCCGCGGTGTACTTGGGTATGTGGTGCCCGCGGTATACATGGGTATGTGGTGCCCGCGGTGTAGTTGGGTATGTAGTGCCCGCGGTATACTTGGGTATGTGGTGCCCGCGGTGTACTTGGGTATGTGATGCCCGCGGTGTACTATTGTATGTGGTGCCCGCGGTATACTTGGGTATGTGGTGCCCGCGGTGTACTTGGGTATGTGGTGCCCGCGGTATACATGGGTATGTGGTGCCCGCGGTGTAGTTGGGTATGTAGTGCCCGCGGTATACTTGGGTATGTGGTGCCCGCGGTGTAGTTGGGTATGTGATGCCCGCGGTGTACTATGGTATGTGGTGCCCGCGGTATACTTGGGTATGTGGTGCCCGCGGTGTACTTGGGTATGTGATGCCCGCGGTGTACTAGGGTATGTGGTGCCCGCGGTATACTTGGGTATGTGGTGCCCGCGGTGTACTTGGGTATGTGGTGCCCACGGTATACATGGGTATGTGGTGCCCGCGGTGTAGTTGGGTATGTAGTGCCCGCGGTATACTTGGGTATGTGATGCCCGCGGTGTAGTTGGGTATGTGATGCCCGCGGTATACGTGGGTATGTGGTGCCCGCGGTATACTTGGGTATGTGGTGCCCGCGGTGTAGTTGGGTATGTGATGCCCGCGGTGTACTAGGGTATGTGATGCCCGCGGTGTAGTTGGGTATGTGATGCCCGCGGTATACTTGGGTATGTGGTGCCCGCAGTATACTTGGGTATGTGGTGCCCGCGGTGTAGTTGGGTATGTGGTGCCCGCGGTGTAGTTGGGTATGTGGTGCCCGCGGTGTACTTGGGTATGTGATGCCCGCGGTGTACTATGGTATGTGGTGCCCACGGTATACTTGGGTATGTGGTGCCCGCGGTTTACTTGGGTATGTGGTGCCCGCGGTGTACTTGGGTATGTGGTGCCCGCGGTATACTTGGGTATGTGGTGCCCGCGGTATACTTGGGTATGTGGTGCCCGCGGTATACTTGGGTATGTGGTGCCCGCGGTGTAGTTGGGTATGTGGTGCCCGCGGTGTACTAGGGTATGTGGTGCCCGCGGTGTACTAGGGTATGTGGTGCCCGCGGTATACTTGGGTATGTGGTGCCCGCGGTGTAGTTGGGTATGTGATGCCCGCGGTGTACTTGGGTATGTGGTGCCCGCGGTGTACTTGGGTATGTGGTGCCCGCGGTATACATGGGTATGTGGTGCCCGCGGTGTAGTTGGGTATGTAGTGCCCGCGGTATACTTGGGTATGTGGTGCCCGCGGTGTACTTGGGTATGTGATGCCCGCGGTGTACTATAGTATGTGGTGCCCGCGGTATACTTGGGTATGTGGTGCCCGCGGTGTACTTGGGTATGTGGTGCCCGCGGTATACATGGGTATGTGGTGCCCGCGGTGTAGTTGGGTATGTAGTGCCCGCGGTATACTTGGGTATGTGGTGCCCGCGGTGTACTTGGGTATGTGATGCCCGCGGTGTACTATGGTATGTGGTGCCCGCGGTATACTTGGGTATGTGGTGCCCGCGGTGTAGTTGGGTATGTGATGCCCGCGGTGTACTATAGTATGTGGTGCCCGCGGTATACTTGGGTATGTGGTGCCCGCGGTGTACTTGGGTATGTGGTGCCCACGGTATACATGGGTATGTGGTGCCCGCGGTGTAGTTGGGTATGTAGTGCCCGCGGTATACTTGGGTATGTGATGCCCGCGGTGTAGTTGGGTATGTGATGCCCGCGGTATACGTGGGTATGTGGTGCCCGCGGTATACTTGGGTATGTGGTGCCCGCGGTGTAGTTGGGTATGTGATGCCCGCGGTGTACTTGGGTATGTGATGCCCGCGGTGTAGTTGGGTATGTGATGCCCGCGGTGTACTATGGTACGTGGTGCCCGCGGTATACTTGGGTATGTGGTGCCCGCGGTGTACTTGGGTATGTGGTGCCCGCGGTATACTTGGGTATGTGGTGCCCGCGGTGTAGTTGGGTATGTGGTGCCCGCGGTGTACTAGGGTATGTGGTGCCCGCGGTGTACTAGGGTATGTGGTGCCCGCGGTATACTTGGGTATGTGGTGCCCGCGGTGTAGGTTGGTATGTGGTGCCCGCGGTGTACTAGGGTATGTGGTGCCCGCGGTGTTATAGGGTATGTGGTGCCCGCGGTATACTTGGGTATGTAGTGCCCGCGGTATACTTGGGTATGTGGTGCCCGCGGTGTACTTGGGTATGTGATGCCCGCGGTGTACTAGGGTATGTGGTGCCCGCGGTGAACTAGGGTATGTGGTGCCCGTGGTATACTTGGGTATGTGGTGCCCGCGGTATACTTGGGTATGTGGTGCCCGCGGTGTAGTTGAGTATGTGGTGCCCGCGGTGTAGTTGGGTATGTAGTGCCCGCGGTATATGTGATGACCGCGGTGTAGTTGGGTATGTGATGCCTACTTTGTACTAGGGTATGTGGTGCCCGCGGTATACTTGGGTATGTGGTGCCCGCGGTGTAGTTGGGTATGTGCTGCCCGCGGTGTACTAGGGTATGTGGTGCCCGCGGTGTACTAGGGTATGTGGTGCCCGCGGTATACTTGGGTATGTGGTGCCCGCGGTGTAGTTGGGTATGTGATGCCTGCGGTATACTTGGGTATGTGGTGCCCGCGGTATACTTGGGTATGTGGTGCCCGCGGTATAATAGGGTATGTGCTGCCCGCGGTGTACTAGGGTATGTGGTGCCCGCGGTGTACTTGGGTATGTGGTGCCCGCGGTATACTTGGGTATGTGGTGCCCGCGGTGTAGTTGGGTATGTAGTGCCCGCGGTGTACTTGGGTATGTGATGCCAGCGGAATAATTGGGTATGTGATGCCCGCGGTGTACTAGGGTATGTGATGCCCGCGGTGTAGTTGGGTATGTGATGCCCGCGGTATACTTGGGTATGTGGTGCCCGCAGTATACTTGGGTATGTGGTGCCCGCGGTGTAGTTGGGTATGTGATGCCCGCGGTGTAGTTGGGTATGTGGTGCCCGCGGTGTACTTGGGTATGTGATGCCCGCGGTGTACTATGGTATGTGGTGCCCACGGTATACTTGGGTATGTGGTGCCCGCGGTATACTTGGGTATGTGGTGCCCGCGGTGTACTTGGGTATGTGGTGCCCGCGGTATACTTGGGTATGTGGTGCCCGCGGTATACTTGGGTATGTGGTGCCCGCGGTATACTTGGGTATGTGGTGCCCGCGGTGTAGTTGGGTATGTGGTGCCCGCGGTGTACTAGGGTATGTGGTGCCCGCGGTGTACTAGGGTATGTGGTGCCCGCGGTATACTTGGGTATGTGGTGCCCGCGGTGTAGTTGGGTATGTGATGCCCGCGGTGTACTTGGGTATGTGGTGCCCGCGGTGTACTTGGGTATGTGGTGCCCGCGGTATACATGGGTATGTGGAGCCCGCGGTGTAGTTGGGTATGTAGTGCCCGCGGTATACTTGGGTATGTGGTGCCCGCGGTGTACTTGGGTATGTGATGCCCGCGGTGTACTATAGTATGTGGTGCCCGCGGTATACTTGGGTATGTGGTGCCCGCGGTGTACTTGGGTATGTGGTGCCCGCGGTATACATGGGTATGTGGTGCCCGCGGTGTAGTTGGGTATGTAGTGCCCGCGGTATACTTGGGTATGTGGTGCCCGCGGTGTACTTGGGTATGTGATGCCCGCGGTGTACTATGGTATGTGGTGCCCGCGGTATACTTGGGTATGTGGTGCCCGCGGTGTACTTGGGTATGTGATGCCCGCGGTGTACTATAGTATGTGGTGCCCGCGGTATACTTGGGTATGTGGTGCCCGCGGTGTACTTGGGTATGTGGTGCCCGCGGTGTACTTGGGTATGTGGTGCCCGCGGTATACTTGGGTATGTAGTGCCCGCGGTGTACTTGGGTATGTGATGCCCGCGGTGTAGTTGGGTATGTGATGCCCGCGGTATACTTGGGTATGTGGTGCCCGCGGTGTAGTTGGGTATGTGCTGCCCGCGGTGTACTAGGGTATGTGGTGCCCGCGGTGTACTAGGGTATGTGGTGCCCGCGGTGTAGTTGGGTATGTGATGCCTGCGGTGTAGTTGGGTATGTGATGCCTGCGGTATACTTGGGTATGTGGTGCCCGCGGTATACTTGGGTATGTGGTGCCCACGGTATAATAGGGTATGTGCTGCCCGCGGTGTACTAGGGTATGTGGTGCCCGCGGTGTACTTGGGTATGTGGTGCCCGCGGTATACTTGGGTATGTGGTGCCCGCGGTGTAGTTGGGTATGTAGTGCCCGCGGTGTACTTGGGTATGTGGTGCCCGCGGTATACTTGGGTATGTGGTGCCCGCGGTGTAGTTGGGTATGTAGTGCCCGCGGTGTACTTGGGTATGTGATGCCTACGGTATAATTGGGTATGTGATGCCCGCGGTGTACTAGGGTATGTGATGCCCGCGGTGTAGTTGGGTATGTGATGCCCGCGGTATACTTGGGTATGTGGTGCCCGCAGTATACTTGGGTATGTGGTGCCCGCGGTGTAGTTGGGTATGTGATGCCCGCGGTGTAGTTGGGTATGTGGTGCCCGCGGTGTACTTGGGTATGTGATGCCCGCGGTGTACTATGGTATGTGGTGCCCACGGTATACTTGGGTATGTGGTGCCCGCGGTATACTTGGGTATGTGGTGCCCGCGGTGTACTTTGGTATGTGGTGCCCGCGGTATACTTGGGTATGTGGTGCCCGCGGTATACTTGGGTATGTGGTGCCCGCGGTATACTTGGGTATGTGGTGCCCGCGGTGTAGTTGGGTATGTGGTGCCCGCGGTGTACTAGGGTATGTGGTGCCCGCGGTGTACTAGGGTATGTGGTGCCCGCGGTATACTTGGGTATGTGGTGCCCGCGGTGTAGTTGGGTATGTGATGCCCGCGGTGTACTTGGGTATGTGGTGCCCGCGGTGTACTTGGGTATGTGGTGCCCGCGGTATACATGGGTATGTGGTGCCCGCGGTGTAGTTGGGTATGTAGTGCCCGCGGTATACTTGGGTATGTGGTGCCCGCGGTGTACTTGGGTATGTGATGCCCGCGGTGTACTATAGTATGTGGTGCCCGCGGTATACTTGGGTATGTGGTGCCCGCGGTGTACTTGGGTATGTGGTGCCCGCGGTATACATGGGTATGTGGTGCCCGCGGTGTAGTTGGGTATGTAGTGCCCGCGGTATACTTGGGTATGTGGTGCCCGCGGTGTACTTGGGTATGTGATGCCCGCGGTGTACTATGGTATGTGGTGCCCGCGGTGTAGTTGGGTATGTAGTGCCCGCGGTGTACTTGGGTATGTGATGCATACGGTATAATTGGGTATGTGATGCCCGCGGTGTACTAGGGTATGTGATGCCCGCGGTGTAGTTGGGTATGTGATGCCCGCGGTATACTTGGGTATGTGGTGCCCGCAGTATACTTGGGTATGTGGTGCCCGCGGTGTAGTTGGGTATGTGATGCCCGCGGTGTAGTTGGGTATGTGATGCCCACGGTGTACTTGGGTATGTGGTGCCCGCGGTGTAGTTGGGTATGTGGTGCCCGCGGTGTACTAGGGTATGTGGTGCCCGCGGTGTAGTTGGGTATGTGGTGCTCGCGGTGTACTAGGGTATGTAGTGCCCGCGGTGTACTAGGGTATGTGGTGCCCGCGGTGTACTTGGGTATGTGGTGCCCGCAGTGTACTTGGGTATGTGGTGCCCGCGGTGTAGTTGGGTATGTGGTGCCCGCGGTGTAGTTAGGTATGTGATGCCCGCGGTGTACTTGGGTATGTGGTGCCCGCGGTATACTTGGGTATGTGGTGCCCGCGGTGTAGTTGGGTATGTAGTGCCCGCGGTGTACTTGGGAATGTGATGCCTACGGTATAATTGGGTATGTGATGCCCGCGGTGTACTAGGGTATGTGATGCCCGCGGTGTAGTTGGGTATGTAGTGCCCGCGGTGTACTAGGGTATGTGATGCCCGCGGTGTACTAGGGTATGTGGTGCCCGCGGTGTAGTTGGGTATGTGATGCCCGCGGTATACTTGGGTATGTGGTGCCCGCGGTGTAGTTGGGTATGTAGTGCCCGCGGTATACTTGGGTATGTGGTGCCCGCGGTGTACTTGGGTATGTGATGCCCGCGGTGTACTAGGGTATGTGGTGCCCGCGGTGTACTAGGGTATGTGGTGCCCGCGGTATACTTGGGTATGTGGTGCCCGCGGTATACTTGGGTATGTGGTGCCCGCGGTGTAGTTGGGTATGTGGTGCCCGCGGTGTAGTTGGGTATGTAGTGCCCGCGGTATATGTGATGACCGCGGTGTAGTTGGGTATGTGATGCCTACTGTGTACTAGGGTATGTGGTGCCCGCGGTATACTTGGGTATGTGGTGCCCGCGGTGTAGTTGGGTATGTGCTGCCCGCGGTGTACTAGGGTATGTGGTGCCCGCGGTGTACTAGGGTATGTGGTGCCCGCGGTATACTTGGGTATGTGGTGCCCGCGGTGTAGTTGGGTATGTGATGCCTGCGGTATACTTGGGTATGTGGTGCCCGCGGTATACTTGGGTATGTGGTGCCCGCGGTATAATAGGGTATGTGCTGCCCGCGGTGTACTAGGGTATGTGGTGCCCGCGGTGTACTTGGGTATGTGGTGCCCGCGGTATACTTGGGTATGTGGTGCCCGCGGTGTAGTTGGGTATGTAGTGCCCGCGGTGTACTTGGGTATGTGATGCCTACGGTATAATTGGGTATGTGATGCCCGCGGTGTACTAGGGTATGTGATGCCCGCGGTGTAGTTGGGTATGTGATGCCCGCGGTATACTTGGGTATGTGGTGCCCGCAGTATACTTGGGTATGTGGTGCCCGCGGTGTAGTTGGGTATGTGATGCCCGCGGTGTAGTTGGGTATGTGGTGCCCGCGGTGTACTTGGGTATGTGATGCCCGCGGTGTACTATGGTATGTGGTGCCCACGGTATACTTGGGTATGTGGTGCCCGCGGTATACTTGGGTATGTGGTGCCCGCGGTGTACTTGGGTATGTGGTGCCCGCGGTATACTTGGGTATGTGGTGCCCGCGGTATACTTGGGTATGTGGTGCCCGCGGTGTAGTTGGGTATGTGGTGCCCGCGGTGTACTAGGGTATGTGGTGCCCGCGGTGTACTAGGGTATGTGGTGCCCGCGGTATACTTGGGTATGTGGTGCCCGCGGTGTAGTTGGGTATGTGATGCCCGCGGTGTACTTGGGTATGTGGTGCCCGCGGTGTACTTGGGTATGTGGTGCCCGCGGTATACATGGGTATGTGGTGCCCGCGGTGTAGTTGGGTATGTAGTGCCCGCGGTATACTTGGGTATGTGGTGCCCGCGGTGTACTTGGGTATGTGATGCCCGCGGTGTACTATAGTATGTGGTGCCCGCGGTATACTTGGGTATGTGGTGCCCGCGGTGTACTTGGGTATGTGGTGCCCGCGGTATACATGGGTATGTGGTGCCCGCGGTGTAGTTGGGTATGTAGTGCCCGCGGTATACTTGGGTATGTGGTGCCCGCGGTGTACTTGGGTATGTGATGCCCGCGGTGTACTATGGTATGTGGTGCCCGCGGTATACTTGGGTATGTGGTGCCCGCGGTGTACTTGGGTATGTGATGCCCGCGGTGTACTATAGTATGTGGTGCCCGCGGTATACTTGGGTATGTGGTGCCCGCGGTGTACTTGGGTATGTGGTGCCCACGGTATACATGGGTATGTGGTGCCCGCGGTGTAGTTGGGTATGTAGTGCCCGCGGTATACTTGGGTATGTGATGCCCGCGGTGTAGTTGGGTATGTGATGCCCGCGGTATACGTGGGTATGTGGTGCCCGCGGTATACTTGGATATGTGGTGCCCGCGGTGTAGTTGGGTATGTGATGCCCGCGGTGTACTTGGGTATGTGATGCCCGCGGTGTAGTTGGGTATGTGATGCCCGCGGTGTACTATGGTACGTGGTGCCCGCGGTATACTTGGGTATGTGGTGCCCGCGGTGTACTTGGGTATGTGGTGCCCGCGGTATACTTGGGTATGTGGTGCCCGCGGTGTAGTTGGGTATGTGGTGCCCGCGGTGTACTAGGGTATGTGGTGCCCGCGGTGTACTAGGGTATGTGGTGCCCGCGGTATACTTGGGTATGTGATGCCTACGGAATAATTGGGTATGTGATGCCCGCGGTGTACTAGGGTATGTGATGCCCGCGGTGTAGTTGGGTATGTGATGCCCGCGGTATACTTGGGTATGTGGTGCCCGCAGTATACTTGGGTATGTGGTGCCCGCGGTGTAGTTGGGTATGTGATGCCCGCGGTGTAGTTGGGTATGTGGTGCCCGCGGTGTACTTGGGTATGTGATGCCCGCGGTGTACTATGGTATGTGGTGCCCACGGTATACTTGGGTATGTGGTGCCCGCGGTATACTTGGGTATGTGGTGCCCGCGGTGTACTTGGGTATGTGGTGCCCGCGGTATACTTGGGTATGTGGTGCCCGCGGTATACTTGGGTATGTGGTGCCCGCGGTATACTTGGGTATGTGGTGCCCGCGGTGTAGTTGGGTATGTGGTGCCCGCGGTGTACTAGGGTATGTGGTGCCCGCGGTGTACTAGGGTATGTGGTGCCCGCGGTATACTTGGGTATGTGGTGCCCGCGGTGTAGTTGGGTATGTGATGCCCGCGGTGTACTTGGGTATGTGGTGCCCGCGGTGTACTTGGGTATGTGGTGCCCGCGGTATACATGGGTATGTGGTGCCCGCGGTGTAGTTGGGTATGTAGTGCCCGCGGTATACTTGGGTATGTGGTGCCCGCGGTGTACTTGGGTATGTGATGCCCGCGGTGTACTATAGTATGTGGTGCCCGCGGTATACTTGGGTATGTGGTGCCCGCGGTGTACTTGGGTATGTGGTGCCCGCGGTATACATGGGTATGTGGTGCCCGCGGTGTAGTTGGGTATGTAGTGCCCGCGGTATACTTGGGTATGTGGTGCCCGCGGTGTACTATAGTATGTGGTGCCCGCGGTATACTTGGGTATGTGGTGCCCGCGGTGTACTTGGGTATGTGATGCCCGCGGTGTACTATAGTATGTGGTGCCCGCGGTATACTTGGGTATGTGGTGCCCGCGGTGTACTTGGGTATGTGGTGCCCGCGGTGTACTTGGGTATGTGGTGCCCGCGGTATACTTGGGTATGTAGTGCCCGCGGTGTACTTGGGCATGTGATGCCCGCGGTGTAGTTGGGTATGTGATGCCCGCGGTATACTTGGGTATGTGGTGCCCGCGGTGTAGTTGGGTATGTGCTGCCCGCGGTGTACTAGGGTATGTGGTGCCCGCGGTGTACTAGGGTATGTGGTGCCCGCGGTATACTTGGGTATGTGGTGCCCGCGGTGTAGTTGGGTATGTGATGCCTGCGGTATACTTGGGTATGTGGTGCCCGCGGTATACTTGGGTATGTGGTGCCCACGGTATAATAGGGTATGTGCTGCCCGCGGTGTACTAGGGTATGTGGTGCCCGCGGTGTACTTGGGTATGTGGTGCCCGCGGTATACTTGGGTATGTGGTGCCCGCGGTGTAGTTGGGTATGTAGTGCCCGCGGTGTACTTGGGTATGTGGTGCCCGCGGTATACTTGGGTATGTGGTGCCCGCGGTGTAGTTGGGTATGTAGTGCCCGCGGTGTACTTGGGTATGTGATGCCTACGGTATAATTGGGTATGTGATGCCCGCGGTGTACTAGGGTATGTGATGCCCGCGGTGTAGTTGGGTATGTGATGCCCGCGGTATACTTGGGTATGTGGTGCCCGCAGTATACTTGGGTATGTGGTGCCCGCGGTGTAGTTGGGTATGTGATGCCCGCGGTGTAGTTGGGTATGTGGTGCCCGCGGTGTACTTGGGTATGTGATGCCCGCGGTGTACTATGGTATGTGGTGCCCACGGTATACTTGGGTATGTGGTGCCCGCGGTATACTTGGGTATGTGGTGCCCGCGGTGTACTTGGGTATGTGGTGCCCGCGGTATACTTGGGTATGTGGTGCCCGCGGTATACTTGGGTATGTGGTGCCCGCGGTATACTTGGGTATGTGGTGCCCGCGGTGTAGTTGGGTATGTGGTGCCCGCGGTGTACTAGGGTATGTGGTGCCCGCGGTGTACTAGGGTATGTGGTGCCCGCGGTATACTTGGGTATGTGGTGCCCGCGGTGTAGTTGGGTATGTGATGCCCGCGGTGTACTTGGGTATGTGGTGCCCGCGGTGTACTTGGGTATGTGGTGCCCGCGGTATACATGGGTATGTGGTGCCCGCGGTGTAGTTGGGTATGTAGTGCCCGCGGTGTACTTGGGTATGTGGTGCCCGCGGTGTACTTGGGTATGTGATGCCCGCGGTGTACTATAGTATGTGGTGCCCGCGGTATACTTGGGTATGTGGTGCCCGCGGTGTACTTGGGTATGTGGTGCCCGCGGTATACATGGGTATGTGGTGCCCGCGGTGTAGTTGGGTATGTAGTGCCCGCGGTATACTTGGGTATGTGGTGCCCGCGGTGTACTTGGGTATGTGATGCCCGCGGTGTACTATGGTATGTGGTGCCCGCGGTATACTTGGGTATGTGGTGCCCGCGGTGTAGTTGGGTATGTAGTGCCCGCGGTGTACTTGGGTATGTGATGCCTACGGTATAATTGGGTATGTGATGCCCGCGGTGTACTAGGGTATGTGATGCCCGCGGTGTAGTTGGGTATGTGATGCCCGCGGTATACTTGGGTATGTGGTGCCCGCAGTATACTTGGGTATGTGGTGCCCGCGGTGTAGTTGGGTATGTGATGCCCGCGGTGTAGTTGGGTATGTGATGCCCACGGTGTACTTGGGTATGTGGTGCCCGCGGTGTAGTTGGGTATGTGGTGCCCGCGGTGTACTAGGGTATGTGGTGCCCGCGGTGTAGTTGGGTATGTGGTGCTCGCGGTGTACTAGGGTATGTAGTGCCCGCGGTGTACTAGGGTATGTGGTGCCCGCGGTGTACTTGGGTATGTGGTGCCCGCAGTGTACTTGGGTATGTGGTGCCCGCGGTGTAGTTGGGTATGTGGTGCCCGCGGTGTAGTTAGGTATGTGATGCCCGCGGTGTACTTGGGTATGTGGTGCCCGCGGTATACTTGGGTATGTGGTGCCCGCGGTGTAGTTGGGTATGTAGTGCCCGCGGTGTACTTGGGAATGTGATGCCTACGGTATAATTGGGTATGTGGTGCCCGCGGTGTACTAGGGTATGTAGTGCCCGCGGTGTACTAGGGTATGTGATGCCCGCGGTGTACTAGGGTATGTGGTGCCCGCGGTGTAGTTGGGTATGTGATGCCCGCGGTATACTTGGGTATGTGGTGCCCGCGGTGTAGTTGGGTATGTAGTGCCCGCGGTATACTTGGGTATGTGGTGCCCGCGGTGTACTTGGGTATGTGATGCCCGCGGTGTACTAGGGTATGTGGTGCCCGCGGTGTACTAGGGTATGTGGTGCCCGCGGTATACTTGGGTATGTGGTGCCCGCGGTATACTTGGGTATGTGGTGCCCGCGGTGTAGTTGGGTATGTGGTGCCCGCGGTGTAGTTGGGTATGTAGTGCCCGCGGTATATGTGATGACCGCGGTGTAGTTGGGTATGTGATGCCTACTGTGTACTAGGGTATGTGGTGCCCGCGGTATACTTGGGTATGTGGTGCCCGCGGTGTAGTTGGGTATGTGCTGCCCGCGGTGTACTAGGGTATGTGGTGCCCGCGGTGTACTAGGGTATGTGGTGCCCGCGGTATACTTGGGTATGTGGTGCCCGCGGTGTAGTTGGGTATGTGATGCCTGCGGTATACTTGGGTATGTGGTGCCCGCGGTATACTTGGGTATGTGGTGCCCGCGGTATAATAGGGTATGTGCTGCCCGCGGTGTACTAGGGTATGTGGTGCCCGCGGTGTACTTGGGTATGTGGTGCCCGCGGTATACTTGGGTATGTGGTGCCCGCGGTGTAGTTGGGTATGTAGTGCCCGCGGTGTACTTGGGTATGTGATGCCTACGGTATAATTGGGTATGTGATGCCCGCGGTGTACTAGGGTATGTGATGCCCGCGGTGTAGTTGGGTATGTGATGCCCGCGGTATACTTGGGTATGTGGTGCCCGCAGTATACTTGGGTATGTGGTGCCCGCGGTGTAGTTGGGTATGTGATGCCCGCGGTGTAGTTGGGTATGTGGTGCCCGCGGTGTACTTGGGTATGTGATGCCCGCGGTGTACTATGGTATGTGGTGCCCACGGTATACTTGGGTATGTGGTGCCCGCGGTATACTTGGGTATGTGGTGCCCGCGGTGTACTTGGGTATGTGGTGCCCGCGGTATACTTGGGTATGTGGTGCCCGCGGTATACTTGGGTATGTGGTGCCCGCGGTATACTTGGGTATGTGGTGCCCGCGGTGTAGTTGGGTATGTGGTGCCCGCGGTGTACTAGGGTATGTGGTGCCCGCGGTGTACTAGGGTATGTGGTGCCCGCGGTATACTTGGGTATGTGGTGCCCGCGGTATACTTGGGTATGTGGTGCCCGCGGTGTAGTTGGGTATGTAGTGCCCGCGGTATATGTGATGACCGCGGTGTAGTTGGGTATGTGATGCCTACTGTGTACTAGGGTATGTGGTGCCCGCGGTATACTTGGGTATGTGGTGCCCGCGGTGTAGTTGGGTATGTGCTGCCCGCGGTGTACTAGGGTATGTGGTGCCCGCGGTGTACTAGGGTATGTGGTGCCCGCGGTATACTTGGGTATGTGGTGCCCGCGGTGTAGTTGGGTATGTGATGCCTGCGGTATACTTGGGTATGTGGTGCCCGCGGTATACTTGGGTATGTGGTGCCCGCGGTATAATAGGGTATGTGCTGCCCGCGGTGTACTAGGGTATGTGGTGCCCGCGGTGTACTTGGGTATGTGGTGCCCGCGGTATACTTGGGTATGTGGTGCCCGCGGTGTAGTTGGGTATGTAGTGCCCGCGGTGTACTTGGGTATGTGATGCCTACGGTATAATTGGGTATGTGATGCCCGCGGTGTACTAGGGTATGTGATGCCCGCGGTGTAGTTGGGTATGTGATGCCCGCGGTATACTTGGGTATGTGGTGCCCGCAGTATACTTGGGTATGTGGTGCCCGCGGTGTAGTTGGGTATGTGATGCCCGCGGTGTAGTTGGGTATGTGGTGCCCGCGGTGTACTTGGGTATGTGATGCCCGCGGTGTACTATGGTATGTGGTGCCCACGGTATACTTGGGTATGTGGTGCCCGCGGTATACTTGGGTATGTGGTGCCCGCGGTGTACTTGGGTATGTGGTGCCCGCGGTATACTTGGGTATGTGGTGCCCGCGGTATACTTGGGTATGTGGTGCCCGCGGTATACTTGGGTATGTGGTGCCCGCGGTGTAGTTGGGTATGTGGTGCCCGCGGTGTACTAGGGTATGTGGTGCCCGCGGTGTACTAGGGTATGTGGTGCCCGCGGTATACTTGGGTATGTGGTGCCCGCGGTGTAGTTGGGTATGTGATGCCCGCGGTGTACTTGGGTATGTGGTGCCCGCGGTGTACTTGGGTATGTGGTGCCCGCGGTATACATGGGTATGTGGTGCCCGCGGTGTAGTTGGGTATGTAGTGCCCGCGGTATACTTGGGTATGTGGTGCCCGCGGTGTACTTGGGTATGTGATGCCCGCGGTGTACTATAGTATGTGGTGCCCGCGGTATACTTGGGTATGTGGTGCCCGCGGTTTACTTGGGTATGTGGTGCCCGCGGTATACATGGGTATGTGGTGCCCGCGGTGTAGTTGGGTATGTAGTGCCCGCGGTATACTTGGGTATGTGGTGCCCGCGGTGTACTTGGGTATGTGATGCCCGCGGTGTACTATGGTATGTGGTGCCCGCGGTATACTTGGGTATGTGGTGCCCGCGGTGTACTTGGGTATGTGATGCCCGCGGTGTACTATAGTATGTGGTGCCCGCGGTATACTTGGGTATGTGGTGCCCGCGGTGTACTTGGGTATGTGGTGCCCACGGTATACATGGGTATGTGGTGCCCGCGGTGTAGTTGGGTATGTAGTGCCCGCGGTATACTTGGGTATGTGATGCCCGCGGTGTAGTTGGGTATGTGATGCCCGCGGTATACGTGGGTATGTGGTGCCCGCGGTATACTTGGATATGTGGTGCCCGCGGTGTAGTTGGGTATGTGATGCCCGCGGTGTACTTGGGTATGTGATGCCCGCGGTGTAGTTGGGTATGTGATGCCCGCGGTGTACTATGGTACGTGGTGCCCGCGGTATACTTGGGTATGTGGTGCCCGCGGTGTACTTGGGTATGTGGTGCCCGCGGTATACTTGGGTATGTGGTGCCCGCGGTGTAGTTGGGTATGTGGTGCCCGCGGTGTACTAGGGTATGTGGTGCCCGCGGTGTACTAGGGTATGTGGTGCCCGCGGTATACTTGGGTATGTGGTGCCCGCGGTGTAGGTTGGTATGTGGTGCCCGCGGTGTACTAGGGTATGTGGTGCCCGCGGTGTTATAGGGTATGTGGTGCCCGCGGTATACTTGGGTATGTAGTGCCCGCGGTATACTTGGGTATGTGGTGCCCGCGGTGTACTTGGGTATGTGATGCCCGCGGTGTACTAGGGTATGTGGTGCCCGCGGTGTACTAGGGTATGTGGTGCCCCCCAAGTAGCATTTGGGGTTCTATAAAAGCTGTCTCGTCGTTCACATGTACTCCACAAGCTGTGTAAGTCATCTGTATAAGAGCTGTATAGCTTGCTATAATGCTCATATAGAACCAATTTGGGCACAAATTAGACAGCCTTAAGTTCACTAATGGCTGTACATTAGCTGTATAACAGCATTATAATAGCTGTTTAAGTAGTAACAAGTGGCTAAATATACAGCCTTCAGTGTTATAAAATCCGACAAAAGTACTCCAGTGTTACCTAAAGTTAACGTGTGTCCTAAATTATTTCTTATTTTATATATTAAATATTTAAGCGTTTTTGGTTTTGTGTGTGCCAACTCCGGCGGACAAAATGGATGATATTTACTTTAAAACATAGGTGTTTGAAATACTTAAACAATGTTAATGCCATGGGAATGCAACTTTATCGTGAAATGTATACATATTAATAGATAAAATATTCACGCGCCTCTGTAAAAACGCGATATTCATTTAAAAATATTTAAAACTGCCTGAGAGAAAATTAACAATTTTCAGTTTTTGTTATTATATTGGCATTATAATTATACTACGTTATTTAGTTATAACATGAAACCAAAACTCAATCGCTCTATATGCGTAGTTTGTGAAAAATCTGCATGATATTTTTGGAGATTTATTTGGTAAATATTTTAGATTAGAGAACAAAATGGTGGAAATAAAATACGGCTAAGTGAACTGTTATAACTCCAATATAATGCGATGAGCGTAATATAGGTTCACATGTGTTCTGTTAGAATGCTGTTATCTGTATGAAGTCCCACATTTGTACCACTACAGAGCCAATGTCTGTATATTTAGTCTAATGTGAACTTCTGTACAGCTAGTTAAAAAAGGTTCTTTTAATGATCACAAAGAAGTCCTACAACAGCTACTAGCTGTATAACAGTCTAAAACAAGTTAACATAACAGCCTTTGGCTTTATAAATGACCACGTGTGTTCTATTAAAATGCTAGCTCTCTATCATCGTACAAGTAGGCCGTTAAACAGCTATTGCCGTATCTCTACCCTCCTATAATGCTCTTAGTCAGACGGCTGACTAAAGGATAGTTGTTAGAGTATTATAACACCAACAATCGTATAAAAGTATAACACTACACTCCTAAAAGTCCCTTAGACAGCTATCGGTGTTATTAATCGCAATAATGCAGCTTAAACATCACGAGTGAACTGTAATAATGCTTCAAGTACACCTGGGAACTAAATGTGTACTCTTAAATGGAGTAAAATGCTACTTACTTGGGTATGTGGTGCCCGCGGTATACTTGGGTATGTGGTGCCCGCGGTGTAGTTGGGTATGTGGTGCCCGCGGTGTAGTTGGGTATGTAGTGCCCGCGGTATATGTGATGACCGCGGTGTAGTTGGGTATGTGATGCCTACTTTGTACTAGGGTATGTGGTGCCCGCGGTATACTTGGGTATGTGGTGCCCGCGGTATACTTGGGTATGTGGTGCCCGCGGTGTAGTTGGGTATGTGGTGCCCGCGGTGTAGTTGGGTATGTAGTGCCCGCGGTATATGTGATGACCGCGGTGTAGTTGGGTATGTGATGCCTACTTTGTACTAGGGTATGTGGTGCCCGCGGTATACTTGGGTATGTGGTGCCCGCGGTGTAGTTGGGTATGTGCTGCCCGCGGTGTACTAGGGTATGTGGTGCCCGCGGTGTACTAGGGTATGTGGTGCCCGCGGTATACTTGGGTATGTGGTGCCCGCGGTGTAGTTGGGTATGTGATGCCTGCGGTATACTTGGGTATGTGGTGCCCGCGGTATACTTGGGTATGTGGTGCCCGCGGTATAATAGGGTATGTGCTGCCCGCGGTGTACTAGGGTATGTGGTGCCCGCGGTGTACTTGGGTATGTGGTGCCCGCGGTATACTTGGGTATGTAGTGCCCGCGGTGTAGTTGGGTATGTAGTGCCCGCGGTGTACTTGGGTATGTGATGCCTACGGAATAATTGGGTATGTGATGCCCGCGGTGTACTAGGGTATGTGATGCCCGCGGTGTAGTTGGGTATGTGATGCCCGCGGTATACTTGGGTATGTGGTGCCCGCAGTATACTTGGGTATGTGGTGCCCGCGGTGTAGTTGGGTATGTGATGCCCGCGGTGTAGTTGGGTATGTGGTGCCCGCGGTGTACTTGGGTATGTGGTGCCCGCGGTATACTTGGGTATGTGGTGCCCGCGGTGTACTTGGGTATGTGGTGCCCGCGGTATACTTGGGTATGTGGTGCCCGCGGTATACTTGGGTATGTGGTGCCCGCGGTATACTTGGGTATGTGGTGCCCGCGGTGTAGTTGGGTATGTGGTGCCCGCGGTGTACTAGGGTATGTGGTGCCCGCGGTGTACTAGGGTATGTGGTGCCCGCGGTATACTTGGGTATGTGGTGCCCGCGGTGTAGTTGGGTATGTGATGCCCGCGGTGTACTTGGGTATGTGGTGCCCGCGGTGTACTTGGGTATGTGGTGCCCGCGGTATACATGGGTATGTGGTGCCCGCGGTGTAGTTGGGTATGTAGTGCCCGCGGTATACTTGGGTATGTGGTGCCCGCGGTGTACTTGGGTATGTGATGCCCGCGGTGTACTATAGTATGTGGTGCCCGCGGTATACTTGGGTATGTGGTGCCCGCGGTGTACTTGGGTATGTGGTGCCCGCGGTATACATGGGTATGTGGTGCCCGCGGTGTAGTTGGGTATGTAGTGCCCGCGGTATACTTGGGTATGTGGTGCCCGCGGTGTACTTGGGTATGTGATGCCCGCGGTGTACTATGGTATGTGGTGCCCGCGGTATACTTGGGTATGTGGTGCCCGCGGTGTACTTGGGTATGTGATGCCCGCGGTGTACTATAGTATGTGGTGCCCGCGGTATACTTGGGTATGTGGTGCCCGCGGTGTACTTGGGTATGTGGTGCCCGCGGTGTACTTGGGTATGTGGTGCCCGCGGTATACTTGGGTATGTAGTGCCCGCGGTGTACTTGGGTATGTGATGCCCGCGGTGTAGTTGGGTATGTGATGCCCGCGGTATACTTGGGTATGTGGTGCCCGCGGTGTAGTTGGGTATGTAGTGCCCGCGGTTTACTTGGGAATGTGATGCCTACGGTATAATTGGGTATGTGATGCCCGCGGTGTACTAGGGTATGTGATGCCCGCGGTGTAGTTGGGTATGTGGTGCCCGCGGTGTACTAGGGTATGTAGTGCCCGCGGTGTACTAGGGTATGTGATGCCCGCGGTGTACTAGGGTATGTGGTGCCCGCGGTGTAGTTGGGTATGTGATGCCCGCGGTATACTTGGGTATGTGGTGCCCGCGGTGTAGTTGGGTATGTAGTGCCCGCGGTATACTTGGGTATGTGGTGCCCGCGGTGTACTTGGGTATGTGATGCCCGCGGTGTACTAGGGTATGTGGTGCCCGCGGTGTACTAGGGTATGTGGTGCCCGCGGTGTACTAGGGTATGTGGTGCCCGCGGTATACTTGGGTATGTGGTGCCCACGGTATATGTGATGACCGCGGTGTAGTTGGGTATGTGATGCCTACTGTGTACTAGGGTATGTGGTATACTTGGGTATGTGGTGCCCGCGGTGTAGTTGGGTATGTAGTGCCCGCGGTGTACTTGGGTATGTGGTGCCCGCGGTGTAGTTGGGTATGTGATGCCCGCGGTGTAGTTGGGTATGTGGTGCCCGCGGTGTACTTGGGTATGTGATGCCCGCGGTGTACTATGGTATGTGGTGCCCACGGTATACTTGGGTATGTGGTGCCCGCGGTATACTTGGGTATGTGGTGCCCGCGGTGTACTTGGGTATGTGGTGCCCGCGGTATACTTGGGTATGTGGTGCCCGCGGTATACTTGGGTATGTGGTGCCCGCGGTGTACTTGGGTATGTGGTGCCCGCGGTATACTTGGGTATGTGGTGCCCGCGGTATACTTGGGTATGTGGTGCCCGCGGTATACTTGGGTATGTGGTGCCCGCGGTGTAGTTGGGTATGTGGTGCCCGCGGTGTACTAGGGTATGTAGTGCCCGCGGTGTACTAGGGTATGTGGTGCCCGCGGTATACTTGGGTATGTGGTGCCCGCGGTGTAGTTGGGTATGTGATGCCCGCGGTGTACTATAGTATGTGGTGCCCGCGGTATACTTGGGTATGTGGTGCCCGCGGTGTACTTGGGTATGTGGTGCCCGCGGTATACATGGGTATGTGGTGCCCGCGGTGTAGTTGGGTATGTAGTGCCCGCGGTATACTTGGGTATGTGGTGCCCGCGGTGTACTTGGGTATGTGATGCCCGCGGTGTACTATGGTATGTGGTGCCCGCGGTATACTTGGGTATGTGGTGCCCGCGGTGTACTTGGGTATGTGATGCCCGCGGTGTACTATAGTATGTGGTGCCCGCGGTATACTTGGGTATGTGGTGCCCGCGGTGTACTTGGGTATGTGGTGCCCACGGTATACATGGGTATGTGGTGCCCGCGGTGTAGTTGGGTATGTAGTGCCCGCGGTGTACTTGGGTATGTGATGCCCGCGGTGTAGTTGGGTATGTGATGCCCGCGGTATACGTGGGTATGTGGTGCCCGCGGTATACTTGGGTATGTGGTGCCCGCGGTGTAGTTGGGTATGTGATGCCCGCGGTGTACTTGGGTATGTGATGCCCGCGGTGTAGTTGGGTATGTGATGCCCGCGGTGTACTATGGTACGTGGTGCCCGCGGTATACTTGGGTATGTGGTGCCCGCGGTGTACTTGGGTATGTGGTGCCCGCGGTATACTTGGGTATGTGGTGCCCGTGGTGTAGTTGGGTATGTGGTGCCCGCGGTGTACTAGGGTATGTGATGCCCGCGGTGTACTATGGTACGTGGTGCCCGCGGTATACTTGGGTATGTGGTGCCCGCGGTGTACTTGGGTATGTGGTGCCCGCGGTATACTTGGGTATGTGGTGCCCGCGGTGTAGTTGGGTATGTGGTGCCCGCGGTGTACTAGGGTATGTGGTGCCTGCGGTGTACTAGGGTATGTGGTGCCCGCGGTATACTTGGGTATGTGGTGCCCGCGGTGTAGTTTGGTATGTGGTGCCCGCGGTGTACTAGGGTATGTGGTGCCCGCGGTATACTTGGGTATGTGATGCCCGCGGTGTACTTGGGTATGTGGTGCCCGCGGTGTAGTTGGATATGTGATGCCCGCGGTGTACTTGGGTATGTGGTGCCCGCGGTATATTTGGGTATGTGGTGCCCGCGGTGTAGTTGGGTATGTAGTGCCCGCGGTATACTTGGGTATGTGGTGCCCGCGGTGTAGTTTGGTATGTGGTGCCCGCGGTGTACTAGGGTATGTGGTGCCCGCGGTATACTTGGGTATGTGGTGCCCGCGGTGTACTTGGGTATGTGATGACCGCGGTGTAGTTGGGTATGTGATGCCTACGGTATACTTGGGTATGTGATGCCCGCGGTGTACTAGGGTATGGGGTGCCCGCGGTATACTTGGGTATGTGGTGCCCGCGGTGTAGTTGGGTATGTGATGCCCGCGGTGTATATGGGTATGTGATGCCCGCGGTGTATATGGGTATGTGGTGCCCGCGGTGTATTTATTTATTTATTTATTTAAAGGCATAAGTAGATAATTAAACTCGCAAATCATGAACAATATTTTGACGACCGATGTGGCGTGGTGGGCGATGGTCCGCCTGCGACGCAGAAGGTTGCGGGTTCGATTCCCGCCTCGGGATAAATGTTTGTATGTTCTGCAAATATTTATTCCGGGTGTTCTGGGTATTATATGTATAATAAAAAATATCTATCTATGTAATGTTATTATATTAAGTATGTCAGTCTTCTAGTACCCATAACACAAGCTCTGCTTAGCTTGGGGCTAGATGATGTTGTGTGGATTGTCCAGCATTATTTATTTATTTTATTTAATATCCCGTTGATAAAAAATACTTACGACGAACTCACATTATTTATTTATTTATTTATTATATATAGACTAGCAGCTTTCGCTGATGTGTCTACGTCACACAGTGTTGAAATAATAATAATAATATTATAAGAATTGTATGTAAGTACATGAGATAAAATCTCAAAAACGATTGAAATAAGAAGGTATATTTTATTTATAAAACCTTAATACCCTGTATGCTAATTAGCAGGATCTAGAGACGGTACCTAACACACCCTCCATCTATTAATGTACCTAGATCCACAAGCAATAAGTAAATGATTTGATTTGAAACGATTTTATTTGATTAAAAACTATGTAAGTGTAAGTACCTAAGTGTAGTTTAAATCCGTTGTATTGTATGCTCTATCCATATTGTCCCAACAGCACTATTGTTATTGGTTATGGTTATGGCGGCATGTGATAAAAATGGCGCACTATTTTTATATGATTTTTTATTTATTTATCTAACAGGCTTCAAGCGCTCGTTTGCGGTTAGCACCGAACGTTATTTACGTTTGAAATTTTGAAATGCCGTTAAATTGTAGTAAAAATGTACAATGTTAAAAATATGCAGGATATTTTTGGAACAACGATCAATGATCGTGATCACCCAGTTGCATTGGAGAGTTATTTTAAACCTACAATAGATTAAATAAGTAAAAACCAGTAAAACAAATAATAAACTTCAATAATTCAAATTTAAATAAGTACCTTTGGTTAACTTTGGAGTTGTTAGCTCTCACTTTTCGATAATAAAACGGAACTCGTCGAATTTTCGATTTGATTTATTTCTAAGTGTTCCGTAAGTAGCTCGATCGCACCTTTTTAGAGTCAAACCGAAAAAACTCAGACTAAGCCCGGGCTGAATAAAACTCTACCGACTCGATCGTGGTTTCCATTCACCGAAAACTGTCTAGACTGAAAACGGCTAAATGGGTTGAAACTTCAATAGTGCCTCACCACACACAACTGACAATATTATTATTTTATTTACTTAGCTATTTCTAAACTACATAATGGCCGCGTGGATAAATCCACTGTCATAAATTCAAATTCACGCTGTTGGCGGCAATCGGTTTCTATCTTTATTGACAAAAGAGGCGACCGTTATATGACGGTCGTATAGTAAGTTGATGATAGGTTGAAGTTTTGACTGGAAAGTCGTAAAAATGGCCCATTAGAAAGCCATAAGTATTGCTGTTAAATACCAGAACGTGACCAAAAATAACAAAAATATATTTCCTAGCTACCATGCAAATATTAAAATATATATGAACGGCGTGTTTAATACAAAGAAAAACATTAAATGATAAGATAAACAAGGCACACGTATACCTAAAAGTGTTTAAAACAAATATTTACTCTGTGGTAGTAATAAATTTATAGGTGCGTTAACATAACGCCTACAGATTCCCAAAAATCTTCGGTATCGAAGCAAACTTTGGCAGCCATCCAATTATCAGTCCTGCCGATAATTTGTTTATTTTACACCTTTCAATTTGTTTCGGAGATAAATTTGCAACGTTGAAAAAATAAACAATGAGTTTCAAAAAATATTGTTATACGGCGCTTGGCGTAGCGCTCGTAAAAAGTTTGAAATAATAATCTTGATTGTTATTAATCGCATGAAATCTATCATTTTCAGTTTGTTATATTAAACCTATGATCAATAGTTCAATAAAGCTAAATGGATGCAGTAGTACAAAACAGGAATTGAGAATGCGTGTATTTAAAATATATCTGTAGTCATTGAAATGCTTAAAAATACCTAAAAGCTATGTTTAGCGCGTCGCGTCTCGGAACTATCGTGATTCTTCTCTTAGCCTCTGTGACTGTATTATTGTGAAGGGCCCCCAATACACAATAAATACCCTTCATGCATGTTTAGGCACTTGATAGTTAGATAGATTCATTTAATGCATCTGTCTGCAAGGTATTCTGGAGATAATAAAAAAAAATTGAGCTTTACACTTTAAGGAAAGTAAGGTAAGTACTATCTTATACACCTTTACCACCGGTTATCTGCTAAAGTAACCACAACCGAAACTCGATAGTCAGGGGTCGTTCTTACCTGTGCTGGAGGCAGACACAGATAAACTTTCAGCCTTTATAAAATAACGAAGGTCTGGGAGTCATGGGCCTCTATTACTTTCGATTTTGAACGACCTCATCCGTAGTCTGCATGTTCTGTCATTATTTATCTAAACTCCTATATAAATATTAATTACAGCGTCAACAAAGTTTTAGTAATGTGTTTTATTTGGCAAGAATATTATTTAGAAATTCTTGTGGATACAGTTAGTGCTATCAAATCCAAAAGTATCTAACACTCGTCATGTTTATTCAAATAAGGCTATACCTGGCATTTATATATTTTCAAATGAAAACTACTGTTTTTTGAAGTGAAAACTTCTTTAGCGGCGCTGGGTGGGTAAAAACTTTCAAACTCGCGTCAGGGTCACGTGACGTCGAAAAAGCGTAAGATCTTATTTAATTTTTATACATTGCTCGTAAAACAAGAGACGACAAAAGAACACACTTGCGGTCACGCGACGTATGACTCAAACAATTAAATAGTGTTGTGGCGACATGACGTGACAATGACGTGGCGACATGACGTGACGTGACGATGACGACGAAGCCAACGAAGACACAGACACATTCGCGCTTGCGCGATGACGTGACGATGACGTGGCGACATGACGTGACGTGACGATGACGACGAAGCCAACGAAGACACAGACACATTCGCGCTTGCGCGACACACATTCGCGCTTGCGCGAATGTGTCTGTGTCTTCGTTGGCTTCGTCGTCATCGTCACGTCACGTCATGTCGCCACGTCATCGTCACGTCATGTCGCCACGTCATCGTCACGTGACGATGACGTGGCGACATGACGTGACGTGACGATGACGACGAAGCCAACGAAGACACAGACACATTCGCGCAAGCGCGAATGTGTCTGTGTCTTCGTTGGCTTCGTCGTTGTGTCACATTCGCGCTTGCGCGAATGTGACACAACGACATGACACAATCATAATGACACAGACACATTCGCGCTTGCGCGAATGTGTCTGTGTCAGTGTGTCTTCGTTGTCTTCGTCACAGACACATTCGCGCTTGCGCGAATGTGTCTGTGTCTTCGTTGGCTTCGTCGTCATCGTCACGTCACGTCATGTCGCCACGTCATCGTCACGTCATGTCGCCACGTCATCGTCACGTGACGATGACGTGGCGACATGACGTGACGTGACGATGACGACGAAGCCAACGAAGACACAGACACATTCGCGCTTGCGCGAATGTGTCTGTGTCTTCGTTGGCTTCGTCGTTGTGTCACATTCGCGCTTGCGCGAATGTGACACAACGACATGACACAATCATAATGACACAGACACATTCGCGCTTGCGCGAATGTGTCTGTGTCAGTGTGTCTTCGTTGTCTTCGTCGTTGTGTCACATTCGCGCTTGCGCGAATGTGACACAATGACATGACACAATCACGACTGTGGTTATATTTTTGAAGTGAAAACTTAAAAGTGAAAACACAACGTTAATATTGAAGTTTTCACTTCTGCCGGCACTCCCGGAGTGCTAGCTTTTTTTATTATGCCATAAATTCGGTATCAGGTAAATTGAATTCAATTGGTTGTGTACATTAGTTGCCTCCGCATGGTTTTTATCATTAAAAACAATATTTAAACAACTACACTACATACATATATCTTACGTAATACACATAATCAGTCCGCAATATAGATAAGTAAATCGATAACCTAACCAACAGTTTACTCTTCATTTGTCTGCTCTTTGCCAAGTGAAGTGGTTATTTGAAAAATAAAAACAAAATGTCGCGAGTTCCAGTGATAACTTTTAATAACGGAAAAACTATTCCTGTAGTTGGATTGGGAACTTGGAAAGTAAGTTTGCTTTTACTTGTTACAGTTAAACTTGTTATTAACGCATTTTTTTCATGCAATAAATTGATTCTAATTGTCTCTATCAGTCTACGACCTTAAGATTGCTCAACCACATATACTCGCCAATTAGTCGCTACTTGGTCTGGCGAACACAATTTTTATTTTAATAATGTTATTTGAAACTAAAAAGACTTATCATTTGTTTGAAATAACGTTAAAGTTGCACAAAAAAACATCGCGATGCGTCGATGCAAAGCATGGGGCATGGACTTTACTTACGATCGTTATATTACGGACAGAAAGATGATGGGAATTTGGTTTGTCAACCTTTTTGACATGAACACGATCATTTTTACTCTGTAGAAAAAATATTAAAAGAAGACTGCTTCTTGAATGAACGTGAAAATAGTCTTTCCTTGTTTGTTTACCACAGCCCGTTGTCACAGTTACCGGCCGGCATTTTGTTTTGCTGTCAAATCAATCAAGTATTTCTTATTTTACTATTCTATAAAATTAATTTTCTTATTGTGTAACAAACTATTCCAAAGAATGGCTTCAAAAATGCCGATGGTGAAATTCAATAATGGTTACGAATGCCCTATTCTTGGCATTGGAACTTGGAAGGTAACCTTTACTATCTCATTAATTATTAACAAGAATCATTTAATGAAAAACTGAAAAAATATTATCATAATAATATGTTTCAACAGCCTGAATACATTAATTTAAAACAAAAAAGAATTAGTCTGGCAGGAGCTAACTTATTGACTCAATATTACGGGTCGATATAACGATTGGAAAATGTTTGATTTAAGATTATGTCCTCGTATTTTGTACAACCTGTGACGAGTGTCTTGGAAGGGTCTACCATGAATACTTAGATACTGATTTGTCTACATGAAGCTCATGTCTAAATTATATAACAAAGAAATAATAAAATATGCAATATTTTCAATATTTCCTACTTCACCTTCATACTAATTGTTAATTTCATCATATTCCTCACCGTTCAAGGTTGTCTGGTAGAGATTGCTTTTTAGTGATAAGGCCGCCCGTTGTATAACATAGTTTAGTTGTTAAGTTTAAATTTAAGTTGTGAATGAATGATAATACTTTATTGTACACCATGAAACAAAAACTTAAAACTATGCGGTAAACAGTATGGTACAATGGGCGGCCTTATCGCTGAAAGCGATCTCTTCCAGGCAACCTTTGTTGTGGTGTGCGATAAAGTATTTTCTATATATCTAATTGTGTCACTCACATATGGATCTGAGTGGATTGTAGACTGCAGATAGATTATGAGTGGATGTTGTCAACAGTACCCATTGAATCGTAGATAAATGAATAAGCCGTTTCAGAATATTTATCTTATCTGACAAACTCAAGGGTCAGCTCATCCTATAAACCTTGTTATCTTTAAGAGTAGCTAGTGGTTATATAACATTTTATATGAATATAATATTTTTTTTATTAACCTATTGTGTCCCACTGCGGGGTAAAGGTCTCCCCCAAACTCTTGATCTCCTGCGTTTATCCACCAATAAAATATTTGCAGACATAAATATATATTCACAGACAAATCGCACAACACACTCTAGTTCCAAACTAAGCAAAACATTTAATGTTTAGGTACTGTGGGAACTAGACTGCTGATAGAATACTTATATACTTTCTTTTGTAAATACATACATAGAATACATAGTAATACCAAGACACAGACTATAAAGGAGAATGGGCAACATTCTATGGAGTGAAGGCCATGACTAAAAAATGTCTATGAATATATATTTTTAATATATTCATACTGCCAAGGAGGCAGTGTTTTCAACATTAAACTACTAGTCCAATTTTCAAAATTCTTTGACCAATAGATAGTTATATTACCTGTGAGTGTGAACCAAGTAGTAAATGAAATCACAGACAAAGTTTGGCGCAGGTCGGCTGGTAACTGATAACTTGCTAATTGGAATTATAAGTGACCCACACTATCTTATAGCTTGATAAGCTTCATTGACTAATAACATTTAGGAATATTTTGAACATTATCTATTTGAAGGAATCTACAAAAAAGATACTTCATTAGAAAAAAAAACAGATTTTAGATATATATATTTTTTTTAACTGCTAAAGTATTCTTAATTCTTTATTGTACAAATATATAAATTACAAACTAGGAAGATGAAAGTAATGTACAAAGGCGAGCTTAACCCTACTAAGAGTATTGGTTATATTTTAATAAAAATTTTGGCTAAAATGTATCTAAGTATCTACAGTCTAGTTCCCATAGTACAAGCTGTGTGATGTGTGAATATTTTTATATAAGTTGGTTGAATAGCTTAATAAGCTTGTATGTATTTATTTTCCCATATTCATCATCATCATCTTCCTACCCTCGTCTCACATTATGTGGGGTCGTTACAACATACAACACATCCTCTTCTTCCACTCTCCTCTATCAGACTATATTTATTTTCCCATATTTTCCAGTCGAAGCCCGGTGAAGTGACCCAGGCTGTGAAAGATGCTATCGACATCGGCTACCGTCATATAGACTGCGCTTACGTGTACGGCAACGAGAAGGAGGTTGGTGATGCTATCACCGCGAAGATCCAGGAAGGCGTCGTCAAACGGTACTGGGTTCGATTCTTGTAACAGTAGTTTTTGAATAGCTTGTTTACAGAAGTGTGGATGCATTAGAACAGAACAATTGCAAGAAGCTATTGCAGTATTATTGAATCAAATAAATAAATAATGCTGGACAATCCACACAACATCATCTTGCCAAGCAGAGCTTGTGTTATGGGTACTAGAAGACTGACATACTTAATACAACACATTACATAGATATATATTTTTTATTATACACCTTTATGTATGTTTAAAATACACAGAGCACCCGGAATAAATATTTGCAGATTGTACAAACATTTGAACCCAAGGCGGGAATCGAACCCGCAGGCGGACCTTCGCCCGCCGCGTCACATCGGTCGTCAAATATAAATCTTATATTGATATGAAGTTGAAATTATTATCTGAACAAATATTGAAGAAAAAAAAAGGTTATCTGTAAAGTCGGTTTAAAACGATAGTTGAACGTGACAACGTCACTTCATGGAACGCCTCATAACGCCTCAGAACGCCTCATGAGTCATGTTTTTTCGTGCGTGCAGCCGGCTCTATCGAATTATAAGACGTTGTCACGTCAAAAATATAAAAATATACTGCGTTACATGAAATATATTATATAAATTTCAGTGAGGACCTGTTCATCACTTCAAAGCTATGGAACACCTTCCACCGACCGGATCTGGTGCGAGGAGCTCTGCAAGAAACCCTGAAGAACCTGAACGTGGAATATGTAGACCTGTATCTTATCCACTGGCCGCAGGCTTACAAGGTATGCATTATCGTAGATATATGCTATCGACGACTGATGTGGCGCGGTGGGCGAAGGTCCGCCTGCGACACGGAACGTTGCGGGTTCGATTCCCGCCTTGGGATAAATGTTTGTACGATCTACAAATATTTCCGGGTGTTCTTGGTATTTTATATGTATAAAAAAATATCTATGTATGTAATGTATTGTATTAAGTAGTATGTCAGTCTTCTAGTACCCATAACACAAGCTCTGCTTAGCTTGGGGCTAGATGATGTTGTGTGGATTGTCCAGCATTATTTATTTATTACGTTCATAAATTAGATGGTATAGATGTAGCAGGAGAATATTAAACATATTTATTTGAATATCTCTTTTAATTTCAGGAAGATGGACCTCTGTTCCCAACAGACGAAGCCGGTCAAATACAGTTCTCTGATGTGGACTATGTGGACACCTGGAAGGCTTTGGAGCCACTGCTTACTGAGGGACTCACACGAAGGTAACTGAAAAATCTATTTAAAAAAAACTATAAAAAGAAGACGTGTAGCACTCGGAGACTGCCGCGGTAAAGCTATATTGCATAGCATGTTTTGCTGGATTACGCAT
The DNA here is from genome assembly GCA_932527185.1 of Ecliptopera silaceata. NCBI lineage: Eukaryota > Metazoa > Arthropoda > Insecta > Lepidoptera > Geometridae > Ecliptopera > Ecliptopera silaceata. The sequence continues at coordinate 10,268,551 of OW052196.1, read as the reverse complement.
GCGCAGTGTTATGTTATTTTCGTTACGGAATTTCTGGATTCGGTCTCCACGCTCAAGGCCCGCGATAGAAGCTATGCAATAGCTTAATAATATATGTATAATAAATAATAAGGCAATGTAACTTTCAATTTAAAGATTTGTAAAAAGTAATTCACATTATCTAGCTATTCTTAGCTATTCTATTCTAAGATCTGAAGATGAAGTTACTCCCACTAGACCTTCGCAGTTCTAATCATATTCCAAGTATAAAATGGTGTTTTTGCTTCAGCTTGGGACTTTCAAACTTCAACTCGAAGCAAGTAGCCCGCATCTTGGAAGTAGCCACAATCAAGCCTGTTGTTAACCAAGTAAGTAGCTCGTAAGATGTTTAAAGGCGAGACTTTGTAGCGCCATCTATCTCGCTACATGATAAACTACGCTGTAGTTAACGCTATAAACCAACAGATGGCGCAGATGGCAAATCCTAGATCGCGCAAACGAAGTTATCACAGAGTTTGTGCATAGTATTACAACCGATTACTAACCATCCATTAAAATACAGAATAAAATGTATCTACAACAAAATGTTTTATCTCTAAATTAGTGGTTTGCATGCACTAAATGCAATAATATTTCATATTTCAAATATTTTCATTTCAAATTAGTAAGTACATAAGTAATAGAGAACTGACAAAGAAGTAGGTACATAAAGTTGAATTGAGAACCTCTTGTTTTGTATTCGTTAGAAAATTCCGCTGGATTCCAAACACAACAAAATGCCACAGATTTCCAGGGATTTTTCCGGAAAATATCAAATAATTGGCATGTTTTTCAGGTGGAATGCCATCCGTACTTGAACCAGCGTCGCCTGAAAGAGTTCTGCTTGGCGCGCGGCATCGAGCTAACTGCGTACTCCCCCCTGGGCTCCCCCGACAGGCCGTGGGCCAAGCCGGGGGACCCGCAGCTCATGGAGGACCCCAAACTGAAGGCCATCGCTGACAGACTGGATAAGACTGTCGCTCAAGTCTTGATCAGGTAAAATTAATTTTATTTTTGTCCAATCAGTTGGTGTACTATAGATAGTACCTTAAGTACGAGTTTGTGCACACACGGGTCGTAGATACGCAATCGCCGAGCGCTACCGATATCGTATGGAGATCCAAACTTCTCAAGAAATCCGCTAGGGGCACTGCTTGGATCTCCATACAAAATCGGTGGCGTTCGGCGATCGCGTGTCTACGATCCGTGTGTGCACAAACTCGTACTTGGGGTACTGGTGGGTTGATAGTTAAGAGTTGACTTTGAGATCCAAAAAGAGCTGTTCTTTTATATATATGGTAGAATCTCTAGATCATGCTAATTAGCATGCAAACTATGAAAGTCAAAGTCAAAAAATTCTTTATTTAATACAATTACAAGGATCATTTAGAATCGTCTTACATACTAGGTGCCAGTTCCACGCGACCAGAGCCTAGAAGAACGGGCAAGAAACTTAAGTTCTTATGTACTCTTAAATGATCTTAATGTAAATAGTGTCTCATTATTCACCAATTATTGTTATGTAAATCTTAGATTAGTTATAAACATAATACAATTTTATTCTAATTAGTCATTATAGTTATACAAAAAATAATTAAATGTCTCACAATAACAAATAATTATAATACATAATGCATCCTTTTCATATTTTTATATAAAAATACCTTTAAGTAAGTTAAAAGTCACTTATCTGCAGATACCAAATCGACCGAGGCAACATAGTGATACCGAAATCTGTCACCAAATCCCGCATCGCGTCAAACTTCGCCGTGCTTGACTTCAAGCTGTCCCAGGAGGACATGGATCTTATTGACAGCTTTGACTGCAATGGACGTCTGGTGCCCATGACAGCGTAAGTAAATAAATAATAAATAATGCTGGACAATCCACACAACATCATCTAGCCCCAAGCTAAGCAGAGCTTGTGTTATGGGTACCTACTAGAAGACTGACATACTACTTAATACAATACATTACATACATAGATATTTTTTTTATACATATAAAATACCCAGAACACCCGGAATTAATATTCGCAGATCGTACAAACATTTATCCAAAGGCGGAAATCGAACCCGTAACCTCCGCGTCGCAGGCGGACGCCCGCCGCGCCACATCGGTTCAGTTCACACGAAAATATTTTTGATATTTTAAATTATTTTGTTTTGTTGCAGTTCGCTCGGCCACAAGTACCATCCGTTTGAGAAAGATGATTTTTAACGTTTTTGTATATAAAATATATATAAGTAACAAGTTAAGTTATTAAAATAAATAAAAGACATTGTAGTTGTATGTTTATTTATAAATATTCTTGAAGTCGATGCATAGCAAACAAAAAATATTGTAGGCATTATACAAGATTATTGCAAGTTAAAAAAATATAGTCTGACAACGCTAAGTATGGCTGATAAGGCGCTTACAATATGGCTGAGTTTATAAAACATACTCCTGACTTTCCTCTAGAATAGTTACCTGGTAATAGTTACCTATGGCAATCTATGAAAAGATTAGTATATCTTTTTAGGTGTTTTTATGCAAACTTAGCGCAGCAAAAATAAAAATAAATTAATAAAATAAAATGAGTACCTAACTACTTAGGTGTCTTGACTCCCCTGTTCGCTGCCCTAGGGGGGACATGGAAAGTTTTAAGCTATTGCATAGCTTCTATCGCGGGCCTTGAGCGTGAAGACAGAATCCAGCAATTCCGTAACGAAACTAACCTAACGCTGCGCATGCGTAATCCAGCAAAAAAATCACATAAGTAACAAACAATAAAAAAATTGTCACACCGCGTCAGTGCAGCACTTAAAATGCGGATTTAAAGTAAGCATGAGTAGAATAAATAAGTAAATATTCATGGACATTTCACAAATTATTATTATTCACCTAGTATGTAAGACGATTCTAAATGATCCTTGTGATTGTATTGAATAAAGTTTATTTAAATTTGAATTACACTCTAGTTCCAAACTAAGCAAAGCTAAATAAAAGTAATATCGATCGCTTGCCTATACCCAACTTGTAAAAAAAATGGTTGTCTGTAAAGTCGGTTTACTGACGATAGTTGAACGTGACAACGCAAAGGCCGATTGTGCTTCTTTGTCGCTCGTTCCGCGCTCTCGCTTGCACTTCATGGAACGCCTCAGAGCGAGGTAACGCCGCATGAGTCATGTTTTTTCGTGCGTGCAGCCGGCTCTATCGAATTATAAGACGTTGTCACGTCAAAAAATGCAGACTTAGCGTGGTAAGACTTCATAAGGAAAGCCAACTTGTTATTCAACTCCCATCCCAAGATCCCACGTGCAAAGAAACACGTTTTTGATACAACGAGCAATCGGTCTTGTGTTTACATTATAGCTGCCAATAAGTACAGTCACAGTCTTGTTATTTAATCGAATCAAATAAAAGAAAAATATAGATAATAAATAAATAAAAGAAAAATAAGATCTCTAAACACGGTTTTACAAATGATTCTTATTCTTAAATCAAATATATTTATTCAATAAAATCACAAGGATCATTTATAAATTTTAGAATCACACTTACGTTTAAAACACACCTTTTGTTATTGTCATGTAAATAAAACAACTTTAAATGTTTGATATAAAATTGTGATAATGGATGTGATATTTTATTTAAGTTTTATATGTTTATGTGGTAAGTACCTACTATTTGTATCTGACCGATCACTGACCTCTACCTCTGTCCAGATAGAGGTCTAGTAATAGTGTTGTGGTATTAAAATGGTGTACGAAATGTGTCTCTTGTACATTGGTTTTATACACAAAAACTCTTACTACGCTTACAGAGCGCACACCAAGGACAAAATCTAATTTAGACAGCTTATTTTACTATTCATGTGACTTTAAAGAGACGTTTGTCGTAGATGTGCGCTCTCCCTAAAGACAAACGTTTTTTTTATATTATTTTGTTTAAAATCTATAGAAAGAGCTTACAAGATTTAAAATAATAATATTCACGAAAATTGCACACTTGCTTTAGTCAAAAGCAAAGCTTGTACTTTAGGAACGAAATTGCTAATAGAATAATTGTATAATATTTTTTGTAAATACGTATAGGCGACAAAGAAATTGGTTTACCACTCTAAGGTTGAATATCATTTGCACGTACAAAACGTCAAGGGCTATTTTTGCTTGACAGATTAATAACTGCTACGTCAGAATCTGTCAATCTGTAATCCATAGCGAATTTATGTTACTGGGAGATGTCATCAAAAGTGGTAAACCAATTTCTTTGTCGCCTATACATACATAGATAGTAAATAAATATGTAAATATGTTGATATAAACTTTGCGATTTTACAGTTTTGCACGCTCCGTCAGCTGTTGCAAATAATAATATTCAAAAGACAGATTTATGTGGGTAAGTAATAGTAATTAAAAGTCTATTTCCAGTTGCAATGTCGGTATGTTCGAAGCAAATCATTCAACTTATTTTTAAAGCAGTTATCCTCAATCGACTGCGATATGGTATGCACGGGTTTAATTGATATATGCGTTAGTTATGCAAGTACCTAATGTCATTATAATCCAAGATGGCGGACAAATACATATTTTTGAAGTGAAAACTTCTTTAGCGGCGCTGGGTGGGTAAAAACTTTCAAACTCGCGTCAGGGTCACGTGACGTCGAAAAAGCGTAAGATCTTATTTAATTTTTATACATTGCTCGTAAAACAAGAGACGACAAAAGAACACACTTGCGGTCACGCGACGTATGACTCAAACAATTAAATAGTGTTGTGGCGACCGGCGCGGCGCCCGGCTCGAGTACAAGGCGCTGCCAACACGCGGTGCGGAGCGCGGGGGCGGAGGACCGAGGAGCGGCGCGCGCCTGCATTAGGTTGCCAATCTGAGAGTTATATTGCCATATCTAGGACGTCTAGGACTCCCATAAACGAAATGTAAAAATACAGTATTGCTTATATTACATAACTAGGACGAAATAGTATTATTACACTTCGTGTGATAATGGTGCATATAATACGATATATTTTAAATACAAGCTTATCTTGTATATATATGTGTGTTCCCTTGGGGGATGGATAAATGTATAAACTGGATCGTTTTACTTTGTTTTATTTTAACATTAATAATTACAATGTTTAGGGGGCCGTGGCCAGTATGCGAAGAATGTTATTGAAGTGAAAACTTTTGAAGTGAAAACTTCTTTAGCGGCGCTGGGTGGGTAAAAACTTTCAAACTCGCGTCAGGGTCACGTGACGTCGAAAAAGCGTAAGATCTTATTTAATTTTTATACATTGCTCGTAAAACAAGAGACGACAAAAGAACACACTTGCGGTCACGCGACGTATGACTCAAACATTAGTGTTGTGGCGACATGACGTGACGATGACGTGGCGACATGACGTGACGTGACGATGACGACGAAGCCAACGAAGACACAGACACATTCGCGCTTGCGCGATGACGTGACGATGACGTGGCGACATGACGTGACGTGACGATGACGACGAAGCCAACGAAGACACAGACACATTCGCGCTTGCGCGAATGTGTCTGACACAATCACGACTGTGGTTATATTTTTGAAGTGAAAACTTAAAAGTGAAAACACAACGTTAATATTGAAGTTTTCACTTCTGCCGGCACTCCCGGAGTGCTAGCTTTTTTTTTATGAAACGACGTGACTCCTAATAGGTACCTACAATATAGCGTGAGGAGTGAATTTTTCTATGCTAGTTCAGTACTCTAGGTGAGTAAGTTTGCTGGTTTAGTGTGGTATAATAGGTCACTAGGCCTAACTAAGCCAGTAAGCTAACTACTCTAGCGTACTGGGGGCTGAGGGCTTAGTCCGAGGTTGCATTTGCTAAACTCCCTACTCTCGAGCCGAGAGTCGTCTCTCGGATATCCATACAAAAATATTAGAACATCCGAGAGACGACTGTCGGCTCGAGAGTAGGGAGTTTTAAAATGCAACCTCGGACTAAGCCCTCTGAGCACGAATAAATGTGACATTTTAAAACTCCCTACTCTCGAGCTGACAGTCTTCTCTCGGATGTCCATACATTTTTGTATGGCTATCCGAGAGACGACTGTCGGCTCGAGAGTAGGGAGTTCTAAAATGCACCTTCGGACTAAGGTCTCAGCTCGATAGCCGAACGTTGCAGCGTAATCGCTGGTAATCGCGCAATATGAATCGTATAAGATGCGTTACGCTTTACGATTATCACTTTTATTCGTACTCACTCCTCTGTATCTAGAGTGGTGTAACGTCCTAAAAGCTTGTTTTTAATGTTTAAAGTCCAAGTGAGCATTCATGCCGTGACGGCACGTGCGTGAGCGCAGATAGAGTTTGCGATGGACGCGCAGACTGCGCAGACGATAGCGACGAGAGGGGGTGTCGACTTAACAAGTAAGTTTTAACATATACCTATTAAACACATATTATATACCTACTTGATAAGTGAATATATAAATGCCGCACAAAGTTGGACTTGATCAGCAGTCGAGTCTTATGATTTCTAATTGGTACTTTACATGGTGACTACTATACTGACTACATAGTGAATGTTTTTTAAGACACTATTTATATTGTCACACTCTTTATAATTTCGAAATGCTGCAATATTTCAAAAGCTGCAAACATTTGCTCTACATACGCAAGTATGTACCTATTCAATCTTTACATCTATGAAAATGAAAATGAAAATTATTTATTGCTTAAAATGTGGTCAATTACAGATGTATATCAGAAAGCAGGTTCAACACATTTCGCTTAGACTAAGCATGCAATTATTGTATGTATTAATGAAATTAATTCGTCATAATGTTAATAAATATATGTCATGTTATTTCATTGAATCTATAATCAACAATTATGTAAAAAACCTATCTAGCAAAAAACTCATTTAAATTGTAAAAGCATCCTTTAGTGTAAAATGTATGTAAAACTCATATCGGCCATGCATGTACCCAACGTATACTGTAGGCCTAGTATGAGTTTCAGTGTATAAACCCTGTGTATAGTGTCTGGCGCCTACAACGCTGGCGCGCACTGAATTTGTAGCATTTGCAGAGCCCCTAGCGGAGCCTCTGAGAAACTTTGCATTTAAAATCATCACACTTTTGTTAAAGCGATGGACACTATACTTCGGTTTTGTGCAACTTTTGTTACGCTTCCAGATTACGACTTAAGTGTTGCCTGCATATTTACGTATGATTTTGTTTTCAGAGCGTCTTACATTGTAACTATTGAAGGACCACTTATCTCAAGCAATAACTCAATCTGTCGGTACGTATTATCTTCACCTTCTTTATAAAAAAAGTATTTTACGCCATATTTCTTTGTATTTTCCAGTAAAAACCAGTGGCAGTGTCGTGATGGCACCTGCATTGCGTTCGATTATATTTGCAACCGCGTGCTGGACTGTCCAGATGGAAGTGACGAGGGGATTGTGCTTTGTCAGACCACTCAGTAAGTTACACTTACGTGCATACCTAGTTTGTATTATTTTGTAGATACAGCTCTTCATGGAATAGTTCTAATAACTTTTTTATAGCATCAAAATGTGTAAAAATCTGCTTCGTCATGTATATTAATGAAACAGGTGCATTTTGTACGGAACAACATATATTTTTCTCTTGCTTGTACATTAGGTACTCAGTATTAGTTTTCACTTAGTCGAGGTTAATGATATCATACACTAGGCCGATATCATCTATCGTCGTGGTCAGTTCTGGGGGCCAACCGAAAGTGCAACTTGGAATGCAGCCTTCTCAATCATGGCCAGAACCGCCAGGTCAAACTTGGCAGTCTGAGCTGCCTCAAGAACCCGAATCTACGTGGTCAGTGGAGTCTGAAAAACCTGAGATCAGTGGAAGCTCTGGGCATGATGAAAATTCTCTGCGTAAGTTTTTTGTTTGCGTGAATGTTGAGTCTTTAGATTTCTTGAGCGACCTATTTTTATATTGTTCCATGTGTTTAAAATGCTTCTAAATTACACACAACAAATTGTCTCCTTAAAAACTATAATTAACGATAAAACCTTACCGTGCGAGCTGTGATTCTTCATTTTCAGTATGACTGCTCAATATACTCTACCTAATTGTTAAAAGCGTGTAAACAAGATTTGCGAAAGTTTTCGACAAAATGACAAGCGACTGTACTACAAAGTGATATTGTTATTTGATTCTCTCAATATTACAGGATCATGCAAGCTAATACCACATCCATCTGTGAAGTACCACTGTGTGGATTCCAACGGCCGTCCCAGAGAATGCACTAACCTGGAGCCAGCTGGAGTGGACGTTGCTCCAGAATGTGCAGATCTCTACTACTCTCCGGTCACTCTGACCACTATGAGGTGCATCGATGGATATTGGGATTACATCGCTCGATGTACACCAGGTTAGTCTCTCTCTGTCAATGTCCACGCGCAGTTTTTTTATAAGATAGACCGTTTGGTTAGTAGGTAGCCTAACCTCAGACTATGTAACACCGGCTATCTTTTCTACCGCTTCCAAAAGAAAAACCTCGATCTCTCTAATAACAAGATACTTTTGAAGATAAATATAATCTTTGTAACAATAAGGTACTTTTGACAATTCACACATCATGCTCTTGTCCCAAACTAAGCAAGGCTTGTACAATGGAAACTAGCTTGCTGATAGAATACTTATATACCTACTTATTTTTTGAAAATACATATTAACACCCAGACACAGAACAAATAGTTATGTTCATCATACAAACATTTGCTCTGGGTGAGAATCGAACCCACGACCCACATGTGCATTGACGGGAGAGTTACTACCAACTGAGCCATGTTACTATGTTCAAAACCGTATTTTGAAATATTTAAGTAATGTTAATGTAAATATTTAATTCAGAATGTGGCAAGTTGTCCTCATTGAATGAAGGGACGCCATTTGAAGAACAAAGGCTGACCTGGCACACTGCGATCTACAGAAAGAACACCCAGCCGTACCAACGAGTGTGCGCCGGCTCACTTATAACCAACACTGCTGTTATTTCAGGTTAGTTTTATTTATATTATAATATATTTTTATTATCCAGGATTTCTTTCTGGGTGGTGGAGATTATTATTGTCACGTGCCCCCGTGTGTGATTTTGGAAAATAGATCCGAATTAATCAGATAATTCAAAATTACAACCAGTGGCGGACTAACAGGGGGGCGGAAGGGGCGGCCCGCCCCGGGCCTCCGGTCTTGGGGGGCCCCCATATGCCTCCGCGTTGCCCTGATCAAATCCTAAACAAGACTTTAATAATGTGCTTAGTTCCTGCATAATTTCATCAAGATCAAAACACTACAGGCTGTAGTGTCTTGATCTTGATGAAATTATGTATTTTATTAAGTTCAGTAAATTGAAGGCACGAAAACACATTTAACAATAAATAAAAAAACTATTTTTTTGACGATCTATTGAGTCTGTAAAACGGCTTTTTTTTTAAGCTGGGGGCCCTCATTCATCTTTGCCGCCCCGGGCCTCTGACGGGCTTAGTAAACCACTGATTACAACTAATAACTATCAAGGTAGAAATAATAGTAAATCATTTATATGGTTTTTAACCGAGGAAAATACGGGTAGGTTCCCAATGCAACAAGTATACATTTGTATTTTGTTTTTTGAAGTGAAAACTTCTTTAGCGGCGCTGGGTGGGTAAAAACTTTCAAACTCGCGTCAGGGTCACGTGACGTTGATCGAAAGCGTAAGATCGAGGGAAAGGGAGAGGAACTAGTATCTCCCATTCTTTCTACCGTGCCTGAGTGTGCTGACTCTGTTTAGGCGGCACAGGGCGCTTGCGCGAATGTGTCTGTGTCATTGTGATTGTCATTGTCATTATGACGTCTGTGGTTATATTTTTATGTGAAAACTTAGAAGTGAAAACACAACGTTAATATTGAAGTTTTCACTTCTGCCGGCACTCCCGGAGTGCTACCTTTTTTTTTCAGCTGCTCGATGCTTTTGGTCTGACCCGGCGATGATGGTGTTACCAGCATCTGAGTTCGCAGTAGCTGTTGGCAAGACTTACGAACAGTGGGACGTTTCAGACGGCTCTCAGACTTCTGACGTGAGAATAATTAAATGCATCCCAAAAACACATAATTTCGTGTTGTCTGAGATATTTAAACTGAAATATTCTTTATTCTTTTGTTCGGGACTATCCGTGCATATTTATTTTTTATTCCAAACTACTATTATGACAACCAAAGCATTATCTAAACTAATAATAATATAATATATATAATATAATATTATAAAGAGGAAAGATTTGATTGTTTGTTTGTTTGTTTGCATCGAATAGGCTCCGAAACTACTGGACCGATTTCAAAAATTCTTTCACTGTTGTGAAGCCATATTATCTGTGCTGAACATAGGCTATATTTTATTTTCAAAAAAATTAGGGATCCTTACTAAAACTTCAATTATGTAACCCAAGGTGTATAAGAAATTCCTTACATCGCGTGCGCTGCGGAAACTATTGATGATAGAAAGAAATTATGTACTACAATTTTGTAGAACACATCATCATCCACAAAAAAGTCAGCGACAGCATATGTCTAACTATTATAGATATGTCATAATAAGTGTTTTAATATCAAAAAAATATAATTAAAATGACGACGCCAGAAAACGTTCTATATTTGTGCTTAGGTATTAATCCTTATCTAAATAAATTACTTTAAAATTAAGACTGCTTCAATACCTTTCTATTACTTTTTAAATTATTTAATTCGGACATTCCATTCGAAAGATATCACGAGTTCAAAAATGTAAGTACTTATTAGAAAAAAGTCAGCGGGCGCGGCGCCGCTGCCGGTCACGGGAGTATATGCGGGGGGGTTACATACTATAGGGTCTATATTTTTTATTATTTGGAAAATACATTTATTTTATACTGAGTAACATAGGCTATATTATAATGATATTTTTTTATATATAGGCTACCCGTGCGAAGCCGGGGCGTACTACTAGTCCACTATAATCTTATAACTTAGGATTACTCCTGTTTTGTTCATTCTCAGATCGGCTTTACCCAGTATCGGATTAGGTTGTTTATCACTATGATAAGTGACACATCTGAAAGATCTCTTATCTCTTTCTCATTGGATTTTTAGGTAAAAAACATATTACTTTCTCCAAATTTTCGCGGTAAAAGTGCGAATAACCAGGACGACATAGCCATAGTGGTGCTGACCGATTCAATTGTGTACAACCTTGCAGTCGGGCCTGTGTGTGTCGATTCAAACACTAACTTCGATAGAAAACAACTACAGCCTGGTAACATTGGAAAGGTAAGCTCTAGCCAAGCTAAATAATACTGTATTCTAAATGGTCCCACTGCTGGGCAAAATTTTCCCCGAACCCATCCACTTCTGTCTGTCCTCGGCACACTACAGCGAATCCACCGATCCATTTCAAACACTAATTATACTTATCAATTTAAAATATGGGATCAAGTACTAGATTACGTAAATGTTCTTTATAAGTATAAGTTTGTTGGCGCATGCAACTGTGCCGAAATATCGGGAAATAATCAAACTCACAAATCATGGTAAATATCCCTTTTAAAAAGAAAACTATTATATGTTTCTGTCCATCCAAAGGTTGTCTGGAAGAGATCGCTTATAGCGATAAGGCCGCCCATTGTACGTTTTATTTGTATTGTCTCTCTGTTCTGTTTCTTTTTTCTGGTGTACAATAAAGATATTTTCTATTCTATTCTATTGTTATAGAATTTGAAAATATTTTTTTATACTTTATAGGTAGCTGGCTGGTGGACGAAAGAATCGTCGGCAGTACAAATCAGAGACATGCCGTATGTAGCCATTGAAAGCTGCATCAGTAACACCTCAGATATGAACAGAAAATACATCACGAGTGATAAGATTTGCGCTGGGGATCAATGTAAGGCTATTTTTAAATAGATAAATATACACGGACAATACATACATCACGATCTAGTCCCAAACTAAGCAAAGTTTGTAAGAAACAAATATTTATGTTCATTACACACACATGGGTGGGAATCGAACCCATGACGATACGTTCGTATTCATGTGCAAAACTCGTACTAGGCCCTCTGATCTAGGTGTTGCTAAGTGTTCTATGTATGAATTTACAAAAAATAATGTACATATGGATACTATCAACCATGGTACAAGCTATGCTTAGTTTGGGACTAAGAGCATGTGTGTAATGTCCATGAATATTTATATTTCTTTGTATTTTTTTAACTTACAGCTAGCTCAAACCTTTGCAAACCTGACATCGGGACAGGACTAGCGTTTGTTTACAAAGTGAAATCTGTTTACAAGTATTACCTCCGCGGTGTTGCTAGTATGCAGTTGAATAATAACGACTGCAATGACATGAGCCACGCTACTTTCACGCAAGTGTTGAAACACAAGAGTTTTATACGGCAACACTGGGATGAGCTGCAGGTTGACCGGTAAGATTTAAAATAAATAGATATTTTATTTATATTTAAACCTATGCAATACTTTTTTAAATTATGATTAAGATGAGCTAAATATGTTAATAATGTTGATATTTTAATAAAGTGATCTACAATGGAGGTACTTAACTGAACGCCTAGTAAGATATTTGATGTATAAAATCGGTGTTCAACACCACACAGGTTTTATACACCAAAACTCGTACTAAGCATAGTCCGTCATTTTTAGATCAGTACCAACATTATCAACCAAACCACTTGAGACAAAATGCGTTTTGCCACCGCCCCCCCACCACGGAACATACAGCGTCAACACCGAGTGGGTCGGCGATGGCACTTACCAGCTCGTTACCCTCACTGTCACCTGTCATCCGGGGTACGGAGTGATCGGTGACAGTTCTATCAAGTGCTATAACGGGATCTGGCCGGATAAAGTGCCGCAGTGTATTCGTGAGTTTGATTTTAGCGTAGCTATTGATATCTATGACCTGTACCCCAAGTACGAGTTTGTGCACACACGAAACGCAGAGACGCAATCGAAGCAGCGCCCCTAGTAGACTTTTTGAGAAGCTTGGATTTCCATACAAAATCGGTGGCGCTCGGCGATTGCGTCTCTGCGATCCGTGTGTTAACAAACTCGTACTTGGGGTACTGCTGATCTCGGCTTGACTGTTGCTATACAATATTATGAAAAATCTATGATACTAACGGCCGGTTTCTCGAACGATGATCAACGAAAAAATCAAATAATTACTATGTGTCAAACTCGGATCAATCGTGATTTGGGTTTCCAGAAACGGCCGTAAGGCGCGCATATACCTATAACCGACATTTATAAAATATTAAAACTTGAGGTGTACGGACACCCGGATGGAACGAAGTTCTTAATTTAATAACTGGCTTGCTTTCTATGAGAGAGAGGGAGATAGAGAAACACGCGCACGCCGCACGGCTTACAGTTACAACTATAGCAAAAAGTGTCGTTACAACTTTTGGTCTTAATTCTTTCTGTCTAGCCCCCTTTCGCAACGCGCGATAAGGATCAACCATTTATCAACATCGGTTTGCTCCCCATCCTGCTATGTTCTAATGCCACACAGGATGAGTCAATGAGTTACAGCATTATAAACACAAAACTTTACCATATATGTATAAGCAATAAATGGAGTTATGCCAACAGAGATGTGTGCGGTGCCTTTCCATCCCTCCGTGGAATACAGCTGCCTGTCAAGTGCGCAAGAAGGTTCGCAAGGCTGTACCCGAGCATGCTCCGAGCACGAGCCCCCGGACACGGTGGTGAACCCGCGCTGTCGCGAGCCCCACTACTACTCCACTACGCCACTGCCGTTCATGCGATGCGAGAGGGGAGGACGTTGGAATTACATCGCTAGATGCAAACCAGGTAAGTCTACAATACTATAGTTTATACATCAGAATAACATATAGGCTATAATTTATATAGATATTGTGTGAATTATCCAAAATATAACGATAATAAGACGAAGTCGCGATCATCAGTTAGTTAAATATAAATGTTTTGAAAACGTAGATTGTGGGAGACCTACACCAAAAGGGCAGGAGTTGGCAGTTGGAGGCGAAAATGCGAGGCGTGGCGAACTACCATGGCATGTCGGGATTTATGACAAAACCAAGAAGCCTTTCTTGCAAATCTGTGGCGGCTCTCTTATTAGCAACGATGTTATTATATCAGGTAAGTTACCGACAGTAAATTTATTGAACTGATATTTAACACTTTATTGGAGGTTGATGTTTATGTATTTGAAGCCTCATCAGAGGGCCTAGTACGAGTTTTGCACATGCATACGAACGTATCGCCTTCGTATCGCAAGCCACCAATTTTGTATGGAAATCCAAGCTTCTCAAGAAATCTGCTAGGGGCGCTCTTTGGATCTCCATACAAAAACGGCTCGGCGATTGCGTCTCTACGATTCGTGTGTGCACAAACTCGTACTTGGGGTACTGTTTTATAAATATTATTCGTACTAGGCAATTCCTTTGGTTCATTTAACACCAAAATCAAAACGCATTTTAATGTCACACAAGTGTTTTCGACCCGATACCTATATAGTAGCCAATCATTGCCAAGCGTGACTTAAAGTATTGTACAACAAGATGAAAAATAAACTCTTTAACTGCTGTTAAATCGTTACACAAACGCTAAGTATTGGTTCTTCGCAGCTGCCCACTGCTTCTGGCAGGGCAGGAGCCCCCTGCCGGAGTCCCAGTTCAGCGTGGCAGTAGGCAAGCTGTACCGCCCCTGGGACGACCCAGTCGATGACGCGCAGGAGTCTGACGTGAGTACGATAGTAAACCGATATGGTACTTACGTACCATATCGGTTTACTATCTATGATACTTACTATCTACGATATACTATGATACTTGGGGTACCCCAAGTACGAGTTTGTAAACACGCGTATCGCAGAGACGCAATCGCCGAGCGCCACCGATTTTGTATGGAAATCCAAGCTTCTCAAAAAATCTACTAGGGGCGCTGCTTCGATTTCCATACAAAATCGGTGGCGCTCGGCGATCTCGTCTCTGCGATCCGTGTTTGCACAAACTCGTACTTGGGGTAGTGGTAAACTCAATCTAATCATGTACATTTTTGTCTGGCGTTCAAATCCAACAATCAAATCCAAGCCTAGTATTATGCATAAAAATACAAAATTCTTTAATTTTTTCAATTTTTTCGTGTTGGCCTTAACTTTTGTTTTAATTTAAAAATAAACTGTCACAGAAGAAGTGCAAATCACCAAACATTTTCAAACAAAAGAAAATGGAACGTATTACAAAAAAACAATATCGAGGAAAGTACTTGAAGGTTTCTTGAAATTTCAGGTGAAACATATCCATCTCCCGCCTCGGTTTCGCGGCAGCGATGCTAATTTCCAAGACGATATTGCTGTGGTTATCGCTTCACGACCTTTTGAATACAGGGGCATTATTCTCTATTGTATTGCTAACCACGCGCGTTACTTGGCTTAGGCAAGACAAGAGCGTGTAATCTGAAAAAACTGTATGGCGTAAGCCTTAGTTGTTAGTCCCCACCGCGACACGTTACGTTTTGGCCACAATTTGAACTGTCAACTAATCGGGCCGACGTCTGCCGTGTTATGAAAACTATTCGTTTCAAAACGTGTCATGCGCGATTCGAATAATATAGATACAAATCAATCATTTTTGAAGTTTGCGTTTTGGAACGCGTTGTGACGTAGCACGTTTGGGGAAGGAATCTCCTATGTCATAGAGAATTAAGGCCCAGGTGAGTTTAAAAAACTGTACATCATCAATCCCAAAATAAACATAGCCTGGGTAGCGCCATCTATCTCGCTACATGATGAACTACATCGAAGTCTACGTAACAGTCCCAAAACGTTAGGCACTTTACACCAGTGTAACTAACGAAACTCTTACTAGGTCTGTCGATAGAATACTTGTCTCAGTGCGCATATTATTGTGCATACTGAGATACCCGAGAGGCTATGCAACGCGTCCATCACTAATAATAAAAAAACAAAATAATTTCAACTCTATTCAGTAAAATCACAAAGATAATTTAGAATCGTCTTATATAAATAAGATAAATAAATAATGCTGGACAATCCACACAACATCATCCAGCCCCAAGCTAAGCAGAGCTTGTGTTAACTAGGTGATTCTAGGTGCCAGTTCCATACGACCAGCAGACAATGAAACAGAGGACGTGAATGCAGCCACAAGTGGTGCTGTAAAGCTTGCAAAATACCTCTCAAAACTTATCTAGCATCGACAGGATAAGAAGAAGTAGACAATAATATTTCTTTATACTCAATATCAAGCATTACATGTATACTATATTTTTCATTCTAAATAGGAGCTTCATCCGGCCCGTGTGTCTCAGTTTCGACACTAAATTCGAGCAACGACAACTTCAAACTATTAACAAAGGAAAGGTATGCAAAATCAGCAACAGTACCCCAAGTACGAGTTCGTGCACACACGGATCACTGCGCACGGCGCATGGCGCCACCAATTTTGTATGGAGATCCAAGCAGCGCCCCTAGCAGATTTCTTTAAAAGCTTGGATTTCCATACAAAATCGGTGGCGCTCGGCAATAGCGTCTCTACGACCCGTGCGTGCACAAACTCGTACTTGGGGTACAGTATGGTAAGCATAGGTAAGTATAGGGGTATGCAGTATAGAAATCCATTGTTCTGTGTAAATAAACCTATATTTTTGTTTGTTTTGT
This sequence comes from Ecliptopera silaceata, assembly GCA_932527185.1. NCBI lineage: Eukaryota > Metazoa > Arthropoda > Insecta > Lepidoptera > Geometridae > Ecliptopera > Ecliptopera silaceata. The sequence goes on along the minus strand of OW052196.1, from coordinate 10,251,816 downwards.
GCAGGTAGCAGGCTGGGGTTTGACCTCGGAGAACGGCAAGGCCTCGCCGGTGTTGAAAGTAGTAGAACTGCCTTACGTCGAAGTTGACATTTGTATCGCCACGTCTCCCGCCGCCTTCGTGCAGTTTATCACTAGCGACAAAATCTGCGCTGGTACTAGGCAAGGTAAAAGTACTAGAGGTATTCCGTAGTTTTCGTATTGAGAATAGTGATCTCACTTTTCGAGAATCAAAACGATTTTTTCGATTATCGATCCACTGCATACTTTGTCAAGATTATAAAGTTAAATCTTCAAAGTGGGAAAATGTGACGTTTAAACTTAACTGTACCTCAAGTACAAGTTTGTGCACACGGATCGCAGAGGCGCGATCGCCGAGTGCCACCGATTTTGAATGGAGATCCAAGCTTCGCAAGAAATCTGCTGGGCTCTGCTTGGATCTCCATACTAAATCGGTGGCGCTCGGCGAGCAACTCTCATTTATGAAAATATAAATTGGTGTGACTTATTGGCATTTTTTTCCCAACAAGTCACACTGTTACACAGAACGCGTTGTTGTTACGAGTAACAGTGTGACCCGGTGGGAAAAAATCCCAATGAGTAACAGTGCGACTGATTTGGTGCGACTCCTTGGAAATCCTGCGAGGTGATATAACAATATTTGCGGATGAAAAAAATAAAATATCGATTTTCTACCGGTAGTCTAAATTAGACTCATCATTCCCCTGCCCTTATCCCACGTTAAGTGGGATCGGCACAACATGTCTTTTTCTTCCACTCAATCCTATCAATCGTCAAATTCAGAGTCCACTCCTTTCACATTCATATCCTCTTTCACACAATCCAACCACTTTTTTTTCGGCCTTCCTCTATTCGCATACCCAGCCACGCTCACTAGTCTCAATGAGCGATTTTCCAGGGAGTGTTCTTATAATACACGATAGATGGCGCACAACGTCAAATGCATTTCAATGTCAATTGTCAACACAAAAAGTTTTCATATTTTTTATATGGTGTGAAATTTTTGTCATATAAAACTAGACTATATGTGATATATTGTTGCAGCCAACACCGCCCTCTGCCGCGGCGACAGCGGCGGCGGGCTGGTGTTCCCCGCCAGTGACAACTACATCCAGCGCTACTACCTGCGGGGCGTCGTGTCGACGGCCCCCGCTGACGAGAACAACAATGGCTGCAACACAGCCGCATACACCAGCTTCACGCGGATCCTGCAGCATGAAAACTTCATTCTGCCTTATTTGAATGATTATTAATAGTACATTGTTCACCGAGAGGAGAAAGTGACCGATTACCGTCGAGGGTGTCGTTTGAAGCCCGAGCCGCAGGCGAGGGCTTTAAAACACCCGAGATCGGGAATTGCACTTTCTCTTGAGTGATACATAGTGCTTTATACTACACCTACGAGGAAAATAAAACATGTTCTTTTTTCAAATTGTTTGACACCATCCAACACACAGCTAGTGGCCAGTGTCATTTTGCGAACTTGGAGATAAAAACTCACTGTAAAAACTTTTTGGCTTTTGATATTTAGGTTACCAGCGCATAGTCTTACTCAAAATTAAAAAAGAAAAACCACGTAAGAAATGGATTTTCATACACTTTTCTCTCCCGCTCAGATGCGTTTTCTCGCCGCATATTTGTTCGATATGCAATGACGTACTTTCTACCGTAAATTTGATAAAGTATCAAGGTACTTTCCGAGCAGGTGTAGTATAAATGTAGTTTTCTTTATAAACTTAAAATTTTGACGGTAGGTACAGGCGTCACTGCTCAGAGGGCTTAGTCCGGTTGCATTTCAAAACACCCTACTCTGGAGCCGACAGTCGTCTCTCGGATGTCCTTATATTTTTGTATGGATATCCGAGAGACGACTCTCGGCTCGAGAGTAGGGAGTTTTAAAATGCAACCTCGGGCTAAGCCCTCAGTTGGTAGTAGCTCTGCCTTCCATGCCGTGGGTCGTGGGCTCGATTCCCAGAGCAAGTACTATACTAAGACCAAGTTTGTTACACTTATTTGGGCAAAATAAATGTGTTATCTGTTTCGCAGTCGCCCGACCAAGCCCGGTCAGGAATTTCAATAAATGTTTTGAAACATTTGTGTTGATTTATTGGCTGTCGCTTACTGTAGCCGTAGTTTGTTACTGTAGTAAGGGCAAGAAAATCTCTCGTATTTATAGTGCAGTTAAATCTAGTTCAAGATTCGCCTCCTAGATTTTCTATGGAACCCAATAAAAATCTTACTGAACTGCTTGGTTTGTTTATGTATAATTTTTTTTTGTCCAATTTTATCTGCAATCAGTTGGAGAAACTATGAGCAGATGTATATGTATAAATAATAAATAAAATATATGGCTACCAACGATCTTTTAATATTACATAAATTATTGATGGAAATGTTGATAAAATCAACATGGCTGTTCACTATTCACTTAAAACTAAGCTTATGATGTTATGTTCACTTCTTAGGAGCCACCATATCTTCTAGAGCCTTGATTTCAGCTGTAAAAGAAAAAAAATGTAATAAATAATGCTGGACAATCCACACAACATCATCTAGCCCCAAGCTAAGCAGAGCTTGTGTTATGGGTACTAGAAGACATAATACAATACATTACATAGACAGATATTTTTATAATACATATAAAATACCCAGAATAAATATTTGCAGATTGTACCAACATTTATCCCACGACGGGAATCGAACCCGCAACCCGAGTCGCAAGCGGACCTTCGCCCACCGCGCCACATCGGTCGTCATCAATATGTACAATAATCTTTACATAATTGAAATAAAATTGATGATTCTTCAATCAAACATAATTTTTTATCATACATTTCACATAAATAAATGTTTGCCTTTTGAAATTAGTAGTACCATCTAGCACCAAACTACAGAAAGCTTTGAGATACAGAATAGTTAATATAATACATCAATATTTTTTATTATTATTAATAGATAGATATTTATCTTGCCAGAATTGCTCCTCAAGTGGAGGAGTATTGAACGCATAGTTGTTATCTGTACCCAAGTACGAGTTTGTGCACACACGGTTCGCAGAGACGTGATCGCCGAGCGCCACCGATTTTGTATGGAAATCCAAGCAGCGCCTCTAGCAGATTTCTTGAGAAGCTTGGATCTCCATACAAAATCGGTGGCGCTCGGCGATCACGTCTCTGCGAACCGCGTGTGCACAAACTCGTACTTGGGGTACTGGTGTACAATAAAATATATTTTTTTGTAAATTGTGATTTTAGGATTGGTCACATGTGTATTTTTAGTTATAGCTTATTTTGTTAGTTACATAAGTACTCTTTTCTCGTACAAACTTATTTTAGCCGTACGCACATATGTTTATGTTTCAACCTAGATCTATCTGTAGTACTTACTAGTAAGTACTTTAGCTTTTAATTATTTTTATTTGGTATTGGTTGAAATGTGTTTTGTGTGTTCTAATAAATAAATAGAGATTTTATGAAGTGTCAATGAAACGCTCAATGTAGTAGCTACAACTGAAAAAATCTTTAGAACTGGGTGACCATAGATGGGCCACTTTTGTCATCTTTTAGGTATAAATGCTATGACAGATAAACTTACCGGCAGCAGCTCTCGCCTTTTCCTCCTTAAGCTTGACATCCTTCACAACCTTCTCCTTAGCCTCAATCTCGCGGAGCTTGGTCTCTTTCTTGGACAGCCGGTTTTGGTGGAATGCACCATAAGCCACCCCCACGGTCAGGAATCCCCAACGGCCAAACTGAAAACAAGAAATAATCACCTATCAATCATTTCATCTGTTAAATTTCATAGAAAATGAATAGTCAATCCAATATTTCTTTATTCAAAAAAATCACAAGGTTCATAGAATCGTCTTACATACTAGGTGATCTAGGTGCCAGTTCCACGCGACCAGAGCCTAGAAGAACGGGCAAGATACTTACAGAGTGGTTCCTACCGTATTTTATATGATCCTTCTTACAAAGAATTACAATTAAACTAAATTAAGTATTACTGAAGTTCCAATGTGGTGTTTTTTTTTAATTTAACGTCTATATACACTAGGTGATTTTAAATGTTAGTTCCTCGGATTACATTCACGTAACACTGATTTCACGTCTCAACGGAGTCATTGCTTTATTATTTTTTTTCGCTCTTCGGAGCACGGAGTCTTTGCATCAGGCCACTGGTTAGTCAGAACTTCAAAAGTAGTACATACACATCAAATTCGCTAAAAAAAGTTCCTATTCAAGAAATACTGGCCGGTACCTTAAGTCAAAGAACGCTAAAAATGAAAATAAAATCGAATCCATGTTCGAAATAAATTGCAGAAAAGAGGTTGTTTCGTGCTGTTACATAATGTTGGATTAGTTTATCTACGAATTAATTCTTACCCGTATCAGAGGGGAAACTCGAACAGGGGGTCCATAAGGAAGGTCAGACATTCTTATTTATGTAATCTGGCACTGAAAACCGTAAGAAGGATTTTAGTAAAATCCCAATGTAATGTTCCTTTTCTACTGCAAATTAGAGGTTAGCAAATAAAAATCGAATGTGATGTCATATATGTCAAAGTCAACTGTCATGTCAAACTTACGCCATTATGGCGACGTTCTGGCTGCGCGCAGCCAGCTGGCTGCCGTGCGGACTGCTAGGGCTAACAAAGTCCGCAACGAGGAATTGCGTACAACCGGAGAAAAAGTTTCAAAGTAATCAACACCTTCTTTTTGTCGAAATCCCTTTGCTACTAACCGAGCTTTGTACTTTACTACATTACCTTTTGCATCTCGTTTCTGTTTAAAAACCCATTTACATGGTATACACGATTTATTAATAGGCCTGTCTACTAAAGACCATGTGCCTTTTTTGAGTAAGGCATTATATTCTTCATTCATTGCTGAAACCCAGTTATCTTTGTCATCGCAATTGATCGCGTCATGATAACTTTTTGGATCATCATCATCTACAAGAGCATTAAACGAAAAATAATCCGGAGGTTTCCGTGTTCTTTCAGGATATCTTCTTGAACTCAAATCACATCTAGGATCATCATTTTCCTCATTACTAGAAGATGAATGGAGTTCCTAACCTGACTGTAGTAACTCTGTCTCTTCAACAGTCACTTCATCATCAGCATCAAGAAATTCGTCGATTTGCTCGTCGATTACCATCTCACTTCCCTGAGTTGAAGAAGATGATGTCTCTACTGGCTCTGATGATAATGTTTGTGAAAGCAAGTTTACCACGTCTAAGTTGACCACAGACTTATTTATCTCCTTCAATCCTGTGAAATTATTTTCAAAAAATGTTATATCCCTCTACTTGAACATCTTCCTTGGGTTTTCTGAATTTCGGAAATAATAACTCATAGGATCTTCTGAATATCCCACAAAAATCTGTTCCGCTGCTTTCATATCTAATTTAGTTCTGTTACACGAAGGAATATGAACTAACGCTCTACATCCAAATACTTTGAGATGAGACAGGTCAGGTTTAATACCAAACCACATTTCGAATGGAGTTTTTTCATTCAGTGAGCGATGAGGAGATCGATTCTTCAAGTAGACACTAGTTTCTACTGCATCCTGCCAATAAGCTTTTGAGAGAAGACTATGAGACAACATAGATCTAGCCTAATGCTTCGATTGCAGCGTTCACTAACCCCATTCTGTTGAGGGCTATATGGAACAGTAGTTTGTCTTTTGATTCCTTGCGATTCCAAATAATCTGTCATATCTTTATTAATGAACTCATTAGTCCGAGCTTGCATTTTAAAACTCCCTACTCTCGAGCCGAGAGTCGTCTCTCGGATCTCTCTCTCTACTTCTTACAAAAATATAAGGACATCCGAGAGACGAATCTCGGCTCGAGAGTAGGGAGTTCTAAAATGCAAGCTCGGACTACGGCCTCTGCAACTCACGACTCACAAAATTACGCTCGTTTGGCCTCACCCTTAATCATCGAGAAACCATCTTTGGACGGCAGAATCTTTTCTTTCTTTTGATGAACTTTACACTTATTTCTGGCATTGGCTGACACTTGAACTAGTGTATGTCGGTTTTAGCCAGTTTGGCAGTGTCAGGAGGCCTAAATGTGAACACAAAAAAAGAAAAAATTAAGTTTTTTTCGCGGCAAATTTTTGAATTGTAATTAAAAAATTCAAGTGGTTTTGAACTCAGTAAGATGAAGTGTGAGAATAATAGAATAGGTGCGAGGAGCGAAGCGACGACCGTTAGTTTGATATAAAAAACCGCGAACCACAACTGCCCGAACTGCCAGAACCGACATGCACAAGATGAAGTGCCAGTGACAGGAATTAGTGTAAGTACCTATATAGTGCATAAAAAAAAAAATGGTAGCACTCCGGGAGTGCCGGCAGAAGTGAAAACTTCAATATTAACGTTGTGTTTTCACTTTTAAGTTTTCACTTCAAAAATATAACCACAGTCGTCATAATGACAATGACAATCACAATGACACAGACACATTCGCGCAAGCGCGAATGTGTTTTCACTTTTAAGTTTTCACTTCAAAAAAATAACCACAGTCGTCATAATGACAATGACAATCACAATGACACAGACATGTCATGTCATTATGACGACTGTGGTTATTTTTTCGAATGTGTCTGACACAGACACACTGACACAGACACATTCGCGCAAGCGCGAATGTGTCTGTGTCAGTGTGTCAGAGTGGGAGATACTAGTTTCTCTCCCTTTCCCACGATCTTACGCTTAATTTCGAACGTCACGTGACCCTGACGCGAGTTTGAAAGTTTTTACCCACCCAGCGCCGCTAAAGAAGTTTTCACTTCAAAAACTAACTTAAAAAATGTTTGTACTATCTGCAAATATTTATTCCGGGTGTTCTGGGTATTTTATATGTACATATTATTATAATAAAAAATATCTATATATGTAATGTATTGTATTAAGTAAGTATGTCAGTCTTCTAGTAGGTAGGTACCCATATTATAAGCTCTGGGGCCTTATTCTCTATGACATAGGAGATTCCTTCCCCAAACGTGCTACGTCACAACGCGTTCCAAAACGCAAACTTCAAAAATGATTGATTTGTATATAAATTATTCGAATCGCGCATGACACGTTTTGAAACGGATAGTTTTCATAACACGGCAGACGTCGGCCCGATTAGTTGACAGTTCAAATTGTGGCCAAAACGTAACGTGTCGCGGTGGGGAATGACAACTAAGGCTTACGCCATACAGTTTTTTCAGATTCCACGCTCTTGTCTTGCCTAAGCCAAGTAACGCGCGTGGTTAGCAATACAATAGAGAATAATGCCCCTGCTTAGCTTGGGGCTAAATGAAGTTGTGTGGATTGTTCAGCTTTATTTATTTATTATTTATAAGTAAATAAATAGTTAAGTATTACTCGAGTCAGTGGAATTTATTATTTATTTATTTTTATTATAAAGAAGATACATTATAGTAGGGGAACCTTTATAAACTAATAGTGTCCTATATCTGTCCAGTGTATGTATATATTGTAAAGACCATGAAATTACCTACATAATTCATTCATAAAACTATGTATTTTCACAGGTACAACCGACAAGGTCCAAGGTACAACAAACCAGATGTACCTTGGCCCTTGTCGGTTGTACCTTGGCCAGAGTAGGTTCAAATCGAGATAAAAACTATTTTTACCTGTAATTTATTTGTTGAAATAATATTTAGGGGAACCTGTTGTACCTAGGACAGTTTTTTGAATTTTGATTTTTAATTAAATAATGGTGCTAGCTATATCTGTCCAGTATATGTGTATGTAAAGACCATGAAATTACCTACATAATTCATTCATAAAACTATGTATTTTCCCAAAAACCTGTGACCACTAGCTATTTGAAAAAAAAAGTCAAAACTGTCCAAGGTACAACATACCAGATGTACCTTGGACAGTGTATGTTGTACCTTGGCCAGTGTAGGTTCAAATCGAGATAAAAAAAATTTTTAGCTGTTATTTATTTAGTTTTTGTTTAAATAATAATTATTCAATCATATTTGCATTATCAATTAACAAAAGTAACAGTTATTAACAACTATATATAGGTAAAAGGTTGTTTTTGTAAAAAGCTTCGCCAATTGATTTATAGAAAATTTTTGATGACATTATTTTGGTCTCTAATCACGTAATTTTAACTTGCAACCTAATTATTTAATTATTTTCATATCATTTAACATAAGTTTTACCATTTCTGCAATTAATTAGCATTCAAAAAAAATATGCATATAAATGCCGACCAAATGATGGTGGCCAAGGTACAACGTAACTTGGATCGCCAAGGTACAACATCGCGACTACTTTACTTCACAAGCTTTGTACACCCACTTGTGATTGGAGGTAGGATCTGAGACATATGTTGTCCAATAGCTATATATACTAAGATTAGTTTTTAAATAAAACCGTTTTTTAAACATGCATCATTTTGAAAAAAATAGCAATAACAAATGTCTAGAAAGCTGACTTTTTTATTGAAAAAAACTAAATTATTTTTTTTCGCTGTAACCATTATAGCTGGCAAACTACAACTGATTTGATGTAATTGTTGATCAATGATGATTCAAATACTATAGACAACGGTTCATAAAACCAACGCATTTTTTTTTAAACACGATTGTCCTAGGTACAACTTTGTCCAAGGTACAACAGGTTCCCCTACGTAGTCAATCATATTTGCATTAGCAATTAACAAAAGTTACAGTTATTAACAACTATATACACTTATGTAAAAGGTTGTTTTTGTAAAAATCTTCGCCAATCGATTTTTAGAAAATAATTGTTGACATTATTTTCGTCTCTAATCACGTAGTTTTAACTTGCAACCTAATTATTTCATTTTTTTCCTATCATTTAACATAAGTTTTACCATTTCTGCGATTAATTAGCACGTAAAAAAATATGCATATAAATGCCGACTAAATGATGCCAAGGTAGGTACAGCAGGCAGTCTAAAAAACTGACTTTTAAATTGAAAAAAAACGAAATTATTTTTTTTCGCTGTAACCATCAGCGCTGGCAAACCACAACTAATTTGACGTTATTGTTGTCTCAAATACGATAGACAACGGTACCTAAAACCAACCCTTTTAAAAAAAACACACTGTTCTAGGTACAACTCTGTCTAAGGTACAACAGGTTCCCCTATAAGTAGTTAGAATATACATATTTACCTACACATTAATATTTTAAGATTTGCGATGCGGATATGAATATAACAAGCGTGGATGCGAGCTATGGCGGTAGCAACCATGACTCTCACGTCTGGAATCTCCATCCAATTAAAGCACACATTGAAGAATTAAGTAGAAGTGAGGCCATTTGGTTACTTGGTAAGTCGTAGTCATCACAAAATTCACAAAATCAAAATATGACTGACTGAACAATCTATTTTATATTATTTATAAACATATAATATTGATGTGGATATGGTTAATGTTTTTTACTTTCTCACGTAAAATCGACTAAACGGAACTGGATGAAATTTGGCACAGATATAAATCACACATAGAATACTTATTATCCTGGTAAAATTTATGGTTCCCGTAGGATCAACATCTTCATAGGCATTAGTCCACTGCTGGGTATAAGACCCCTACTTCAAACGTCACTCTTTTCTTAAATGAGCTTTTTGCATCCAGGCGTACGGCAACGATATTAAGTAATATTGGTTAATGAGGCGTCAGAGACGTTAGACACAATCTTAGTCGTGGACATGTTTATCTACAATCCTACATTAAGAGAAGCATGGTAGAGTTCTTTTAACATAGAGTGGAGGTCTTGTATGTTTTCTCTAAACAAAATTAGGTCGTCTGCAAAGTGAAAATGTAACAGGAAAATACCATTAATATTGATTCCTGTGCAATGTAGGTAGGTCTCAGTCCACCCAGTCCAACAGTTTTATGATGTCCTCCATGTCTGCAGTAAACAGCTTGGTTGATAAGGTATCTCCCTGTCGTACTCCTCTTCTCAGAGGTATTGGTTTGGTGAGTTCATGTAATCGGACTTGCATGGTAGCTGACTCATATAAGGTTCCCGTAGGATAGATTCGTTTTAATATTTCATAAAGCAGTGTATCCGATTTTTTTATATTAGTATTAGTAAATATTGAATAATTTTGGTAAAAAAATTAACAATAATCTACGTAATATTCTAATCTAGTACATAAAAAGTCGCGAGCACTAGCTAGTTTAAAATTAATACATAGTTATTTTAAATACAATATCGATTTATCGTGCTTGATAAGGTTCTTCGTGTTTGTGTCATAATAACCATTTATTTTTTTAAGGATTTGAGTTTATCAGATAATATTTTGTTGCTAACAGGAGATTCTGGCTATCCACAACGACGATACATGATGACACCCATAGTAAATGCGGCTCCAGGCTCACCCGAAGCCCTATACACAGAGCTTCATGGAAAATGCCGAAACATTATTGAAAGAACTATCGGGCTTTTGAAATCACGATTCAGATGCCTTCTTACACACAGAATTTTAAATTATACTCCAGAAATGGCGGCTTTAATTGTAAACGCCTGCGTCATCTTGCATAATATTTGCATCAAAAACAATTTGAACACAGAAGAACTAACTGATGAAGAAATGGCACGTGAAGCTTCTATGCAAGGTGCTAATTTGAATGAACATCAGGTAAGAGCCTCCGCCAACGACGAGCTCATTGATGGTGATGCAACTTCACGCGCGCTAGTAGCGCGCCTCTCGTCGTTGCAGAATTTTTAAAATAAATTTATTGTAAGTACCTATATTTGTATAAATAAATCTTACTAGTGTACTAGTAATATTACTCATTGTTAATACTGACATTTATGGTTTTTGTTATGATTAATTTTCTATTGATAAAATAAATATTTGACTATCTATTTTTTTAAGTTATTTGATAGAAACCGCTTAAAACGTATTTAAATATACATATAAGTAAGTATAATATTTAAAAAAAAATCAGTAAGTACGTATTTTATTATTTTTATATTAAGCTAACACTACCATGAATACTAACTTAATGTTTATCATAAGTATCTACTATAATATAAACTTCAAACTTCAATTTCATTTATTCAATAAAATCACAAGGATCATTTAGAATCGTCTTACATACTAGGTTATTCTAGGTGCCAGTTCCACGCAACCAGAGCCTAGTAGAAGAACGGACAAGAAACTTACGGCCTGGTTCCTACCGTTTTTTTATATGATCCTTCTTACAAAGAATTACAATTAAACTAAATTAAGTACTGAAGTTTCAGTGCGGTGTCAACTTAGTAATGATACACTAATGAGTTTATAAAAAAGAAGTATAATAAAGCTATACGTAAATCAAAAACACAGCACACGCTTCGCTTCAGAAACAAATATACCAGAAAGGGCTTGGGTACTTTATGTCTACTTTATCAAAAAGATCACTGGCACAAAATGATCACTTTCTTGTAATGGCTACCTGATATTCCCAAAATGTGAAAAATTTGGCTTGGGTACTTTATGTCTACTTTATCAAAAAGATCACGTACCATGAATAAATCACATCCATATAATTATATATTTTTTGAATTTATGAAGATTTTTGAATAAAAGTACCAGGAAAGCAGAATTAAATAAGTGGTTCGCAAAGGCTGTACGATCCATCCATAATATTTTTTTGAATTCATGAAGATATTTGAATTAAAGTACCAGGAACATAGAGCCAAACAAGAAATAATTTGATCCCGCTTTTTCTAAAATATGTGGAGGTATTTTTCTTTTATGGGTGAAAGCCATTTTTGAGGAAGCAAATTAGCCAAGCACCAGGTTAGCAGATTTAAAGAACGTTACTTCCCTACATTTAAAATTAAGTACCAGGTGAGCAGAACTCTAAGCGGTGGTTATAAATATTTATAAGAATATTAAGAAGGATTTATTGCAATTTGAGACGTCACTTGTTCAAAAAGTATAAATAGTGAGCATCTACCTCTTTGCTCGGCTGACATTTGAAGGGAAAGATGTTCTTCTTTGATTGATGGCTTTTGGAGGGAAAGGTAGATAAATTGAATTGCTAAACCTCCATAAGCTTCTGCTAGCCTGGTAGGTACTTTTGTTTGGTTTTAAAAGTCCAAAAGCATTGGTTTTATCATTTACCTCTTGAATAGTTCTGTTTTCCTAGTACTTTAATTTAAATATTTTCTACAATCCAGAACATTATATTATAAAAAATAATTAATTAATTAATTATTATATTAATTAATTTAGGCTGGGAAGAAGTAGACATTATGGAAAAACAGCCGTTTTATGGAAAGTGACCATTTTGGTAAAGAGGACATTTTATGCGAGTGATCTTTTCGGTAAAGTAGACATTATAAAAAAGTAGCTATTTTATGGAAAGTGATCATTTTGGTAAAGAAGTCATTTTGTGCCAGTGATCTTTTTGATAAAGTAGACATAAAGTACCCAAGCCCCAGAAAGTACATAAGCAAGGCAAGAGAACATTACTAGCATCACAAATCGACACATTTGCTGTTGACGGGTGGAGCGACATCAGGCCATGCAGTTTTGTCATTAATATAGCTGTCGAAGGTATAATACGCCTTTTTTACAAGATTATTTTTAATGTATGTTTTAAATTTTCAAACTGAGAGTTTTGTTGCATTTTCGGGGAGCTTATTATAAAAACGCACGGCACCCCCCACAAACGACCCACTCACCCTCCAAAGCCGGAACCCAGGGACGCACAATTTATATTTGCCTCTAGTGTTCACACCATGAACCTCACACAATTTTCATAAAGCTATCTTTATTTTTATGAGTGTACAATAAGATTTCATAAATATATTGTGAAATTACTGTTAGAATACCAATCTCCCCAAACCGCCCCCTCAACGAATCCCGCGGTTTCATTTTATAAATGGCACGTATAGCCCGTTTTTGCAAAACAAATATTGTTTGTATATCAGCTGCTTTACCCCAGAGAAGTATACCATATGACATCACACTATGGAAGTAACTGAAATAAACCAACCTAGCTGTCGTTTCATCGGTGAGCCATCTTATCGTACGAACAGCATAAGCAGCTGAGCTCAGCCTACCAGCAAGCGTTCCAATATGTGGAGCCCATTGCAAATTCGAATCAATATTAAGGCCTAAGAAGACAGTAGAATCAACAAGATTAAGTGACTCTCCATTCAATAAAATATTGGTTGGTCTTTGAACAACATTCGGCAGAGTGAATTTCATGTATTTCGTTTTCTTAGCATTAAGTAACAGATTATTAACAGTAAACCAGTTAAGTACTTGCGAAAGTGATACATTTACGTCATCGTAGTCAGTCTTTTGTCTATCTACTTTAAAAATTAAGGAGGTGTCATCTGCAAACTGTACTATGTCACATAGCTTTTGAACATAAGAGGCGAGGTCATTAACGTAGACTAAGAATAAGAAAGGTCAAAATATCGAGCATGTGGCACTCCCATATCAATGATTGACCCAGAAGACCTCTCACCACTAACGTCAACTTTTTGTACTCTATTGGTTAAGTAAGACTGAATAAGATCAATAGCCCGAAATTCTGATTTTCCTGTTTCGTTATTTACTACTTTCCAAGTGGCTCTAATTTTATTAGTTGAATTTTCTATTTTATTCCTTATATAAAAAGATTTCGCTACATGGCAAACTTTTTTGAATATTTCTGTATGTATATAATAAACGCACTATCATTCAGCATTGACTCCCTGGTAGCGTATAGATCATATAATTTGTTTCTACTTTTGTAAATATGTACCTGGTGTAGCCCAATCAGTAAATTTCACACCAGTACTGACTTTACATGTTTTTAATGTAAATGTATCTCGATGTTGTTCATTTATTAAGTTGAATAATTTTGTGAAAACCACATTAGGGTCAGCCATGCATGGTATAAGTGGTATTTTGAGTCCAATATTATTTTGAAATCTACTGACACGACTTTCTGTTATGGGACGATAGGTAAATACTTCAGATTTATCTACTAAGTTGTAAGGAAACTTTACGCTATGCCCGTAGTGATCGGAGCTAAAATGTTTGACTACTGATTTACTGATTGGTACAAAATTGCAATAAATATTGTCTAAGCAAGTGGCGGTTGTCAGTGTGACCCTTGTTGGTTCCTCAAACAGAGGGAGCAAATTGAAACATTTAAACAGATTTAATAACCTATCTGAAAGAGGATGAGCCGAAATATCTATATATAAGTCTCCGCAGACGACTAACGTTTTATTAAATTGAATAGCTTTAAGCAGTACATCTTCCATAGTGGATTCAAATAGCGTGAAGTCCGCGTCGGGAGGACGGTAAACACTCAATACATGATGTCGCTCCAGCTCGACACTGAACTACTAGGTCACTATGGCCTATCGCGTAATTCGTTCTGTATATTTTTGAGAACTTCTAGAATACCTTCTAACGTAACACTATTTCTCCGTTCAGTTTCTGCTCGGTATCGTGCTAGGTCAATTAATGTTTGACGAACTTCATCCCGAGAGTAAGGAGTACGGCGATGAGCTTGATTTGTAGGTCTTAAAATCGCACCACCAACTGCCGCTCCTGCCGTTCCCGAAGAGCTCGCAGGTTGCGAGGCTCGATGAGCAGCCGTAGATGTTGCCTGAGAGCTCACCGCCGATGCCTGAGAGCTCACCGCTGGTGCCTGAGAGCTCACCGCCGATGCCTGAGAGCTCACCTGAGGAATCGCTGCCGATGCCTGAGAGCTTGTGGCCGATGCCAAAGAAGCCGAAGGTGTGTTTGTTCGTAAATTGCCTGCTAACTCCAACGTAAGCGGCGACGAGGGCATGTGCGAATCTTGTGAAGGATCGTCAAATATTTGAGAACTACTGCTACTTTCAGTAACTGCCAGCTGCAAAAGAGAATGTTTTACTTTATAAATTATTTCATTACGAACTGAATATAGACTAGTGGTTCTGTTAGAACAGCATACTTCGCTCGCAAGACTTTATAACCATGCCATATTATTAACAAATACTGTACACGCTTATGTATAACGGTTACCAAAGTAAAATAAAAAAGTATGTACACCTAAACCACTTACCCTGGAAAAAGGATCAACCTGCACATTTGGTATACCCGCTCCGTAGTCATGTCCTAATATGTCTAAAAACTTTAACTCCAAGTCTGTAAGAGGCTGAACTTCAGAGGGGCCCCCACCGGTCCGCTCATGCGAAACTCGTAATAGGGAGGCCTTCCTTTTTAGCTTAACTTTGTAGTCGACCCAGTACTGAAATAACAATAACTAAGTAAGCACACAATTATCGCCAAAATACTAGTACTTACATACTACATAGTCAAAAGTATTATATATAATATTGAAAAATATTTTTTTGAATGGTGTTTTTTGAATGTCATTATTATTAAATTTTGTTAAGGGCTCTAGCATTGAGCTCTGCCAAAAGTGTGAGAGGTTTCGTACAAGTTTTTTTTTTTTAATTATAATCCTTCCTTTAAAATCGATTTCAATACTCCCACCCAAATGGGTGTATACGGGTATATTTGCCCGGGTATAAACCCAATTGCCCGGGTATATACTCAAATATCCGGGTATACAGCCGCCCATCTCTAGTTGCATCGCATCCTAATAGTGAAGGAGGACAAGCCCGGCTTTTTGGCTTGTATGAAGCTACAGCCACTGCTAGGTAGGGGAACTTGTTATACCTAGGCCAGTTTTATTAATTAAGAATTTTTAAAAAATATTTTACTAGCTATACCTATCTGTCCATTGTATGTGTCATTAATAAAAATATTTATTAACATTTTGAAAAAAAAAGTAAAAACTGGCCAAGGTACAACAAACCAGATGTACCTTGGACGCCCCCCTTACTTCACCCTCATGCTCTCCTTGCGGACAGCGCGGCACATTGATTGGTCAAGCGACTGGTCTGTGACATTGTCAAATTTGATAGTTTGGCTTAGCTTTAAGAGCGGAATGGCATGGCTGGGATTGAATACCGACCGATGTGGCGCGGTGGGCGATGGTCCGCTCGCGACGCGGAAGGTTGCGGGTTCGATTCCCGCCTCGGGATAAATGTTTGTATGTTCTGCAAATATTTATTCCGGGTGTTCTGGGTATTATATGTATAATAAAAAATATCTATCTATGTAATGTATTATATTAAGTATGTCAGTCTTCTAGTAGGTACCCATAACACAAGCTCTGCTTAGCTTGGGGCTAGATGATGTTGTGTGGATTGTCTAGCATTATTTATTATTATTATTTATTAATACAATGAGAACCACAAGAATGCCCGAACAAAAGGGAAGTTAAATATCTTACGGTAGACCACCCTTTGCAAGTTTTCTTAGCGCCTGTTTCTTGCGAGTTTAAATTTTCAGTAATTGTCTGCCACAATCTCTTCGAGTTTTCTCTTGCTAGAGTTGTCTTGTTAAAGCCCACTGCTATGTCTCGATGGGAGTTTAAAAACTCCCACAATGACTCAAGCTGAGCACATGATACGCGTGATCTTCTACAAAAAAAAAAATATGTAGGTATACTAGGAGTTAAAAACTTACGCTACACTGGTTTTGCCAATTTTTCTTATTATTAGTACCTATGTAAGTATAGCTCCATGTATGTAATTTTTATTATAACTTTTTTAGTATACTTAATCAAAACAAAATCATGGTAAATATCCCGTTTACAATGAAAACTACCTATGTTCAAAACCGTGATAGTTTTTGAAGTTTGAAGTGAAAACTTCTTTAGCGGCGCTGGGTGGGTAAAAACTTTCAAACTCGCGTCAGGGTCACGTGACGTTGATCGAAAAAGCGTAAGATCGAGGGGAAGGGAGAGGAACTAGTATCTCCCACTCTTTCTACCGTGCCTGAGTGTGCTGCTCTGTTTAGGCGGCACAGGGCGAAAAATAATAAAAAATAAAAATAAAAACATAAACATTGTATTCTACCTCATAAATGATAGTACTTTTATACTTATAATTAAACACAACGTTAAAATTGAAGTTTTCACTTCTGCCGGCACTTCCGGAGTGCTACCTTTTTTTTTTTTTGTTGCTCGCACCTTTTGTGCATTTGCCATTTTCAGGTATTTTTATTTTTTTTCATAAAAAATTAGGGAAACATATAATTTTAATTAATTACGCGGTATCTAATACGAGGATCAGTAGGATTAGGAATAAAGTTATAAATACATACAGAACCGTGATAGTTAGAATATTATATCAATTTAAGTAAGTAAATAAATAGGCTCAAATTGTAAATATACCTACCTACTATATTTTGAAGATTTGTTATAGCATAAGAAATCAATAAATAAATTAAGTACTAACATTGCCATTGCGAAGATACCAATACCAATTTGTTTTACATAAATCAAATTGGCTCAATTATAACTAATAAACTAAAAGGATGAAGCGATGATATTACTTTGAAATTATCTTGCCCATACTTGTTGGTTCTGTGGTGTCTGAATTTTGCAAAATCATCATTGCTTCTAGCTCTTGCATCACTTTGTCGATGTCAATATTGTTCTCATAAAGTTTTCTGCGTTCCATGATAGTTTCCTTGTTGTCATTGAATAATTGTATAAATTTATTACAATCAACAATGTCAGCGACTTCGTTGCGAAAGGGCAAGTACAGCAGTACCATCTCACGTTGATAATTGACAGTTTCATCTATGTCGTAGCATCTGTATCGTATGATTCGACCGATCAGACGTTTGCGATATCCTCTCGATGTCGTTCTTTCTCCAGTCGGCGGTTCAGGATCGTCATCTTCATGCACGTTCAAGTCGTCTTCATTGTCAATGAAATCACGAGAGTTAGCATACCACAACGCAAACTCGGCCAAATATACATCTTGCAAAGATGGAGGTCTTTCTTCATACCGCTGAATGATGTTTTTGGTCCACACGTCTGTGCTGTCCTCTGCGATTCCTTCGCGATCCAATTGTTTCCGGCGTTTGCGGCAACGTTGTCTCTCTGAGGGCCACACTGTTGGTATGTACACAATTTGACGGCTTGCTTCGCTCATCGGCTGTCGTAACAAATACCATGCTGCTTCTTGCGCCGACATTTCAACTGCATTGAGAAGTTTGACACTCAATGCTTTTAATTGACCAGTGTAATCGCGGTCAGGATGTTCTTCCATCATTTTAGTCAACTCTCGATTCAAGTTACCCATTCCACGAGCTGATTTGTTCACGTATTCCACGACGTACTGTGCGCAGCTGTATTCATCTAAGATAAACTGAATATCGATGTTGGAATTAATTTGACCAGCAAGGTAAGGGTTGAACGTGTTTGTCATAAGTTGATCGAAGTTACGTTTAAAGTGAGAAATATGGTCGGTTTACCTAGTTGACGGAGCATCGCAAACAGATCTCGTTTGCGAGAGGCCCAATACTGGACGGAATTGGGTACTGACTTCATGAAGGCAAGATTTTGAACGACAAATTCTTTAAGAAATTCCGGGTCCTCCAACATGCGTCGAGTTACGTTATCCGTGGTTGACACATTTCGAAATGTGCTGTAAATGCCATCCACCATGCGGAGACGTAGAATCTTCATAGCAACGTACAAGACTTTTTGAGGCGTGGCTCCGCGTCTGTCACTTCGTCGTAATTCACTGGTTGCCATCATGTAAGGTGTCACTGAAACTCCCATGTGGAAGCGACGAGGCTGGCCGTAGTATATTGCAGGAAATGATAGTTCTTCAGCATGACGGTCGTAAATGATGTTCAGAGGCATGGCCCGATGTCCTGGTGCGATGTCGAGGCAATCCTCTTCGTTCCACAGTAGTGTATGCTGCCTGGAAGCAAGAATTTCTGACTCCGGAGTACACTCGGCGGCGATTGTTTCGATTCGATGAGCCGAGTCATCCTGCAAATCTTCCTCTGGCGGCACGACAGTTTGCAGCCTTGACAAATCTACTTTGATATCGTACAAGCGATATAGACTTGAATTTTGAAGTACATCCAACCATTCTTTGATTGTCTTTTTGGAGATGTAGCCACTGATGTAATTTGTTTTGTGTGCGAGATTCTGTTTGATGTTGACATTAATGACGTCGTCCTCATCTAAATGCCGGGGCAAGCATTTTACCATGTCTTCTACGTTGACTGGAACGTTGATCACTTGACCAATAATTCCATAAGAGAAGTCATGCCGCAGACGACGCACTTGCATTAATGGCAGACGTGGTGAGATTAATCGTTCACTAATTGGATCCAGTGGCGGTAAGCCAGGAGGTATTTCTGGATATGAGAAGCCATTCACTTTTGCAAGGGTAGGAAGCTTATGTTTGTTCAGCGAAAATCTACAGGTGTTGCAAATATGCGTATAATCCTCCTCGCGTAGTTGCCTATTTTTCTTAACGAACCAATCCGATATGACCTGTAGTTGTGCAGCAGTGATGATTTTAAGGTCATTCTTGAACCACAATCGGTCGCAAACAGAGCAAGCGTGGCCAAATTCGTTGTCCAGAAATGTAGTTTTAAACCTCTTCATTGACGACGACCATTTGATATTCCAGGTTGATTGTTCCGGTTGCACTGCTGTGTGAGTCGGTGGAGTACTTATTTGTGAAACAATTTGAGCAGCTCTACGCTGTCTGTAAGCACGTTGTCGCTGAGCGCTGGTCTGGGCAGTAACTGTTCTTTCCACTACCACAGGAGCAGACACTGTGGCTGACTCTAGTGTGCCGGTGTCAAGAGCTGAGTTGGCGAGTCTACGTTGCTTGCATCTACGTTGTCTTTCGGCGGCTGCTTTTGCAAAATCTGCTGCCTCTGCAAGAGTTCTTTCCGCGGCCTTACGTTTTCTATACTTACATACTTTGTCGTTGCGCTTTGGCGTTATGGGGTGTGTGTGGCACAGCGAAAGGTATGGCAGACGTTGGTGGCACGATATCATCAGTCTCCATCGGTGTACTGGACGTTGAAGGAATTTGTACATCTGGCTCCATTGTACTAAAATTGAACAAATTAGAAATTATTGTTTCTCATATTTTTAAATGTTTTCAAATACAGTGTAAACTCTTTATAACATCATTCTTTATAACGATAAACTCTCTATAACATAGAAAAGATCACAATTTGGTTGGTTTAGTTTTAAAAAGTTACTAATATAAATAATTAATTTGAAATTTCACAAAATTTGTGTATGTTAAATTCATTTTTTATTTCAAATTTTTGCATAAATTGAACTTTGTTGAAACAGTTCGAACAAATTCGAGAATTCACAAAATTGGTTTATGTTAAATCAATCAGTTGTTATAAGTTATTAATAAATTTAACTTGTTTTACATTGTTATAAATATAAAAACTAAATTTAAAAGTTAGAACATTTATTTAAATCACATTAATTGTTAATATCAATCGATTTTAATTCAAAGTGTATTTTCTAAAAGGAGAAAACTAATTCACATTTGATCTTTGAATTTGTAAATCGCGCGCTTACGACCTTGCGCAGTGATTAGTCGTCTCGGTTTGAATGTTTGAAAGTTTCGATTTGACAGGTTGGAGGTTAAACATTGTTATTTCAATTTTTTACATAGCAAGTCGCGCTCATTTTTTCAAGTTAAACAAATTATTATTGGTTGAGAAACGATTTATACTACTTTTTTGATTGAAAACTACCACAACATTGTGATTACTACAACATAACCTATTCACTTATGTCTTAGTCATTTATTTCATCATGTTATATTATCAGTCTGAAATTATTTACCTTTGCTGTTTGAATTGTTGCGTTGCGATGGACGAAACTATCACTACACAACACAATCGTTTTACAATTAACTGGCAACGTGTAAACTTGTATGCAGGCGCCTAAGCGAAATAGAAGCGCAAGACATGAACCGGTGTGTATGCCTATCTCTCTCACTCTCTCTCTCTCGCTCTGTCTCTCTCGCTCTTAGGCGGGCTAACTGTGCTCGAGTGGAAGGGACGCGTGCCTTTCACTTTTTATGTCTGTCTCTCTCGCTCTTAGGCGGACTAACTGTGCTCGAGTGGAAGGGACGCGTGCCTCTCACTTTTTATGTCTGTCTCTCTCGCTCTTAGGCGGGCTAACTGTGCTCGAGTGGAAGGGACGCGTGCCTCTCACTTTTTATGTCTGTCTCTCTCGCTCTTAGGCGGACTAACTGTGCTCGAGTGGAAGGGACGCGTGCCTCTCACTTTTTATGTCTGTCTCTCTCGCTCTTAGGCGGACTAACTGTGCTCGAGTGGAAGGGACGCGTGCCTCTCACTTTTTATGTCTGTCTCTCTCGCTCTTAGGCGGGCTAACTGTGCTCGAGTGGAAGGGACGCGTGCCTCTCACTTTTTATGTCTGTCTCTCTCGCTCTTAGGCGGACTAACTGTGCTCGAGTGGAAGGGACGCGTGCCTCTCACTTTTTATGTCTGTCTCTCTCGCTCTTAGGCGGGCTAACTGTGCTCGAGTGGAAGGGACGCGTGCCTCTCACTTTTTATGTCTGTCTCTCTCGCTCTTAGGCGGACTAACTGTGCTCGAGTGGAAGGGACGCGTGCCTCTCACTTTTTATGTCTGTCTCTCTCGCTCTTAGGCGGGCTAACTGTGCTCGAGTGGAAGGGACGCGTGCCTCTCACTTTTTATGTCTGTCTCTCTCGCTCTTAGGCGGGCTAACTGTGCTCGAGTGGAAGGGACGCGTGCCTCTCACTTTTTATGTCTGTCTCTCTCGCTCTTAGGCGGGCTAACTGTGCTCGAGTGGAAGGGACGCGTGCCTCTCACTTTTTATGTCTGTCTCTCTCGCTCTTAGGCGGGCTAACCATGCCTGAGTGGAAGGGACGCGTGCCTCTCACTCGCTCTCATTGTGAGCGCATAACGTGAGCGGAGCGTAACGCAGTTTCTTGAAGTGTCACCCGGCAAACCAATTTATAAGACGTTGTCACGTCAAAAAATACAAAATGTTTAACAAAGAATAAACCAAAAAAATACCTACTTTGAAAAAGGTCAACAACCCCTACAAGAATTAATGCTAAGTACGCTTTCTACAATGTGCCATAAAAATTATAATTTTAGCATTGGACTGCGTTCAACGTTACGTACCTACCTAGTTACTTTAATAATTAAAACATTAAGAAATAATAAGAAACATTAAAATCGAAATGATGATGAAATTACGTAGTACGTACCTACTCAGTTACAATTACCTAATAATAAAAAAAAGGTCAATATTAACGTTGTGTTTTCACTTTTAAGTTTTCACTTCAAAAATATAACCACAGACGTCATAATGACAATGACAATCACAATGACACAGACACATTCGCGCAAGCGCCCTGTGCCGCCTAAACAGAGCACACTCAGGCACGGTAGAAAGAGTGGGAGATACTAGTTCCTCTCCCTTCCCCTCGATCTTACGCTTTTTATCAACGTCACGTGACCCTGACGCGAGTTTGAAAGTTTTTACCCACCCAGCGCCACTAAAGAAGTTTTCACTTCAAAAAATGAAACATTAAAATCGAAACGATGATGATGATGGACTATTTAGAACCGGCAAAATAGTCGGTACGTTGACTTTTGAGCGCGTGTATCGGGCTGCACGTCGGTCAGCTCCTGGCTCATGCGTGGAGTGCTAGTATTTATTTCACTATTTTGAAGAAATACATTCTAACAATATAACATAAAAATATGTATTGTTGACCTATTTCATTGGTTTTTTTAGTAAGAACAGTTAGATTTTAGGTTAAAACAAAGGGATTTTGTTAGAGTACATCGCAAAAAAAAAAAAGGGTGTCTGAAGAAATTAGCAAGATTTTAAATGTAAACGTTATCAAAACCGACACCAATGAATCAAAAAACATTTAAACTTACCTGTTCATCTATACTTCTAAACTAATATTATAAAGAGGTAAAGTTTGTGTGTTTGTATATTTGTTGAATTGTAAGGGGTAATCTCGGGATCTACTGAACCGATTTTAAAAATTATTTCACCAATAGAAAGCCACATTATTGCTGAGTGTCATAGGCTATATTATATTATCAAAAAAATTAGGGATCCTTACTAAAACTGCAATTATGTAACCCAAGGTGTAAAAAAAATACCTAAGAAATTCCTTACATCGCGTGCGCTGCGAAAACTATTGATAATAGAAAGAAATCATGTACTACAATTTTGTTGAACACATCATCATCCACAAAAAAGTCAACGTCAGCATATGTCTAACTATTACAGATATGTCTCTATAAGTGTTTTAATGACGAAAAAATACAATTAAAATGACGCCGCTAGAAAACGTTCTTTATTTGTGCTTTGGTATTAATCCTTATCTAAATAAATTTCTTTATAATTAAGATTGTTTCAATACCTTTATATGACTTTTTAAATTATTCAATTTGGACATTCCATTCAAAAGATATCACGAGTTTAAAAATGTAAGTATTAGAAAATGTCAAGCGGAATAATGCAGGTGACGGTCACGGGAGTATAATATGCGGGGTCTATTGTTTAGTTAAGTCGCTTCAAAAGGAGAGTTATGAGTGGTTAAAGCGCTCAGTCAGGACGGTAGCAGAACAACAAAAGATGGCGCTAGTCTGCATATGACAAGATAAAGTGGTCTTTAAAGTAAATGCTTTGTAACATATATCGCATTTGTATGGTTTTTCCTTTAAGTGAATCCGCATATGATAAGATAAAGAGCTCTTGAAAGTAAATGCTTTGTTACATAATATCGCATTTATATGGTTTTTCCTTGGTGTGAATTCGCATATGGGACATTAAACTACTTTTTCGCGTGAATAATTTTAAACATATATCACATGAGTGTAATTTCTTTGTACGCTGTTGCAAATGATTGGTTAGACTTGATTTGTGGGTAAAGGACTTATGACATGTTTTGCACGAATATTTTTTTTCATTGTTGTTTGATGTTTTACTAAAAAACCTTCGCTGATAAATTTTTTGTCGCAAACTTTACAACAGAAGCATGTATCCCAGTCTTGAGTTTGCTGTGTATTATTTAAGTCTGAAATTATATTACTTTCATTGTCTGGAGTTGTTTTAGACACATTTGTGCTTAGAATTGTATGTACTGTATCATTACTACAGTCAAACCTGGATAAGCGAGAGTTCAAGGGTACACAATCTCATTCTCGCTTATAGAGGTTTCTCACTAACCCGAGTTTCTCGCTAATGCAGGTACATGGGTAGCGTTCTCTCTTAGAGAGGTACGCAGCAATAACAAGTCACAGCAAGTAGGTACGAATGTAGTAAATATGTAATATGACTTTGATGGAGTATAAGCCAAGGAGCTTCAAATGGTTTTTACACTATTTTTATCTCAGAATTTATAGTCTTTTGATTTTATAATAGGCCTCTTTGAATTTTATTTCGCGATTTTTCGGATTCAAACGCATTCACTATTTTAAGTTTATCACTTAATGACAGAACTTTAATTTTCCGTTTTGACATGATGCAGAACAGAACTTTCCTCCGCAATTGATGAACGATAAACTGAGTAGGTAAGTTCGAAAAACAGGACGGTACACAGGCACACGT
The DNA here is from genome assembly GCA_932527185.1 of Ecliptopera silaceata. Lineage (NCBI taxonomy): Eukaryota > Metazoa > Arthropoda > Insecta > Lepidoptera > Geometridae > Ecliptopera > Ecliptopera silaceata. Next base: position 10,227,292 of record OW052196.1, on the reverse strand, counting down.
GTCCATATTAAATGAATGCGATAAAATTACAACGTAATTTAGTTCCACGAAATAGAATAGGAACAATATTGACGAAGAAACAATACAAAAACAATGGTAGGAAGTTCCACGAAAGTTAAGAATGAGTCATAAAATAGCAGATGTTAAATTTGTAATTTGTTTTGTCATTTGTTCCTCCTAAATAGTAATGTACTTACATAAATAAATAAAGCTCGACTGTCGCTTATAGAGGTAAAGATAAGTAGCAGTCTCACTTACGGAGGCCCAAGAGGAAAAAACAACTCTCTCTTACACAGGTTTCTGTTTCTCGCTAATAGAGGTTTTGGGAGCTTAAAATGACGGGTCCTGGCTATTACTCTCACTTATAGAGTTTTCTCACTTCTAATTCTAATTCTTGTTGGGGGAATAAGATCTGCACTGACGTCCCGCAATGGGGTGTATTGTGCATTATCCCCCTGCTTTTCTCACTTATCCAGTTCTCACTTACCCAGGTTTGACTGTATCATCTTTAGTTAGATTAAACATGCACTCTTCATTGTCAACATCAATGTGATTATGTATAACTTCATTTTTGACAATTGTTTGTTCCTTTTCATGTTTTATTGATATTTCTTCTGTGTTTATAAATATTGGTTGGCTGTTTAAGAGAGCCTGATCTTCATTTATTTCTTCTTTTATGAATTCATATTCTACTTCAATGTCGATCTTGGTATGTAAATCATCAGTTGATTGCATTGTTGCTGAAGTCCTGAAAATTTGAAGTCTTACATTACAACCCCAAAACTTTGTTATAACTTTAACATTTCTTTTAACTAAGTAAATAATTTTAATAAAATTTGTTTGGACCTATAACAACAAATAAATAAAAAACACTATCTAGTCACTAACTTAGCAAAGCTAATGAAACTAGACTTGAGCTAGAATAATTAAGTTAATTTCTTTGTTAGTACATACATAAACAAAATCAACATTAGGTACAGCACCCAGACACACCCTAACACAAAAGTTTAATCTAGGGGGAAATATTTGAGCCCTTCAAGTTCAGTTCCCACCAGTTCAATTGTGTCGTTTAGCACAGAATTTTAAAGTTTTTTACATAGTAACTAGATTTTACAGAATGTTTAAAGCTAGGAATGTGAGTAAAAAATGTACTGTGACAAGGCAACTCTTTGTCTAGATCTCATCTCATGCCTGCCGCTTTATTTTTCTCTTCTAGGCTAGCTATCTGATAGTATGAAGCTGGATTTTTACGGCGGCGTTGGGAGAATTAAAAATCTTCTACTTTCAGACTACAAACCTTTTTAACACGTTTGTAACACTTATTTTGGCAAAATAAACTACCTAGCACACACTATAAAGAAAACAATTACATTGATAACAATAATGCATTGCATATTTTTTTTTTAGTAGCTTAGCTTGGCTTGGCTCATGTTATAATTCTGCCAGTGTCGAGGTTGTATGTCATAAACAGTGGGGGAGTGCGGGGTCAGTTTTCAGAGGGAGATTTGACCAAAATTTCGTCTTTTGATTTACTTACAACATATATGACAACACAAAGTTAGGATTATTATTAGATATTAAATATAATATACAAACATAAACGAATAATAATGTTTAGTTAATTATTTCATAATTTAATCTTATTTATATGAATAAACTGTTAACTAAATATACAGTTTACGTCAATAATATTCGTTCTAATGTAAGTAGGTAACTGGTTTTATTCGTGCCTACAGTACTTTGGTATATCTACTATAACTTAAACTTACATAATACAATTACATAAATAACTTATCATAGGTGAAAAGGTAAGGGATAGAAGTCATTTGAGGGATATAGGGCGGGGGATTTCTGGAGGAAGGATATCGTAAGGAGTGCAGCGAAGTTTCGGACAGTTAAAAAATATGTGGTTCACATTTCCTTCATCCAGACCGCATTCACACATGGAATGGTCCCTAACGTTCTTTTATAAATTTCATTATATAAAAGCCACCTCAACGCTTTAGTCGCTGCCAACCCACAAATCGACTTGTTCGCAGACAGATGGGCACATAGAGTAACTTATATAAATATAGGGAGATGGATGGGCAGTAGTCGAAAGACTTTGCCTCAGTTATTGTGAGAAACCTAGCCCTCTTACACCGTGGAAATCGGTTAACTAAATACAGGATAAGTAGTACAACAACCCACACATTGTTTTCTTAATGTAAAATATGATTTATCAGCTAGTTTACTTTGTACTTACTTGTTGGATATTTTAATTTTGTTAGTTTACTCATTGTTATTATTTGTTATGTCTGTAAATACCTGCCTAGGTACCTTCTTAATACTAGTATATATTAGATGTTATATTACCTTACTTGTACAATATTTAGATTTAAATAGAATAACGCCTTGGAGCATGTCTGTCATGTTATTTTATTGGATAATAAAGAATTTGAACTATGTCTTCCTCAAGAAGGACGTGTTTAAATAATCCTGATTGTGATTGTTTTGTGTTATTTGTGAAGAATATTATGTTCCAAAAATTTCGCTTTAATAAGTCGGAAATTTGAATTTCCCGCTAGAGCGAGAAGTATCACCTTATTACTAGTGTCCGACCGAAATTTCGGTTTCGGTTTCGGCCGAATTTCGGCCAAAATTCAAGTTTCGGCTGTAGTTTCGGTTTCGGCCAAAATACGCCCGAAACCGAAACCGAAACTTATTTCGGATAGCTCAGAGGCCGTAGTCCGAGCTTGCATTTTAGAACTCCCTACTCTCGAGCCGAGAGTCGTCTCTCGGATGTCCTTATATTTTTGTAAGAAATAGAGAGAGAGATCCGAGAGACGACTGTCGGCTCGAGAGTAGGGAGTTTCAAAATGCAAGCTCGGACCAAGCCCTCTGTAGCATCAAAACTTAGTGCGTTATCGTACTTATCGCCCGACGCAAACATTCCTTAGAGGTTTTGTTTAGATGGAAATGATATCATGTAAGATTTTGTTTCATTTCTGTACTTTATTTAAATTAAATATTGAGTAACAGTAACTTTGTTTTGTTGTTATAAACAAATCAAGTCACATAACTATTTCAAGATTTAAATAAATGTTCATGGATAATTCACACACACTCTAGTCCCAAACTAAGCTAAGCTTGTACTATGATGGAACTAGATTGCTGCTGCTGATAGAATACTTACCTATAAGTACATTTTTTTTTGTAAATATGAACATAGTACAAATATAACACATGGAACAAATATTTATGTTTATCACTAGTAGGGTGATAATATGTATGTATTTACAAAAAAAAATGACGTTAAAAAATATACTTTTTTAACGTCGTATTGCTCCGAATTCTGATGTCCCACAAAAATGCATGTGATTGATTGCGTAACGACATTTTAAATTAATTAAAAATGTTAAGTTGAGATATAGGTAAGTACCCGAAAATCATGTAATATTGTAAAAAAATATTTTGATTCCCACAGGTTGGATTTTCAAACAACGTAAAAATCGAATTAAACTCTTTTAATGCCAACCAAATCCATTTTTGCCTTCAGAATCCTGAGAAATATAATGTTAAAAAGATTTTTTTCAGAATATATGAATTTCTTTGTGATGGATTTTTTTCGTAATTAACTTATTGACTTAGGTATTTATATGATGTAGTTACTACATTAAGTTTGACAAAAACATAATAATAATAATAATTCAGAAATTATAATATATTTACAATAAATTCGTGATAAAATTATCACCATACACAATACAAAAACATTAAGAAATTCAACAATCAAATCTTTAAAAAACTTGCAGTTTTCTATGATCACAGTGCCAAGGATCAACCAACGAAACTGGGTGTTGCATTTTAGTACCTATGTATCGTCAATTCGGTTTCGTTCATACTTTACGAGTTTAGCTATTGAACAAAAAAAATAAGTACCTACCTAACGAGAAATGAATAATCACCTGTATCATCGATTTTTGTTCTACATTGCAATTTTTTTTTTCAATATGTTTCGATTTAAAGTCGGGTGATTTTTTTTAAAATAAATAAAAATGACAAATAATTCCAACTTTATTATTTATTTATTAAATTATGAAACATAAACAAACTTACGACTATACAGTATTTACAAAATGTACATTGTCATTGACAAACAAATTTTAAAAAATCTAACGGATTATGTTGTTAACCGCAGATGACCATGAATGACATTGTAACCGGGCTATGAACCTCACGCAGGAGCGTTTTGTGAATCACTGATTGGTTATTTATGGCGAAATCGGTCTGTCTGTCTGTCTATCTGAAAGTCTGTTTGTCTGTCTGTCTACTGAAAGTCTGTTTGTCTGTCTGTCTATCTGAAAGTCTGTTTGTCTGTCTGTCTGTAAAATCTAAGTGTGAAGTAATCGAAAGCAATCAACTATGCAAACTGGCTTTTTGCCACAACTTACACAATGCGTCGATGTGCGCTTATGGCACACGACACATAGTCTACGTTGTCGGCTGTTGCCACTCGGGACGAACGGGTTTTCGCCTGGGTAGTGCATCTTGACTTTGTTCATGTTTGTGTAGGTTGTGGGGGGACATGAGTGTGAATGTTTTGAGAGAAGGGATAAAACTAATTTAGTGCGGAATTCGCGATGGGACAATGGTCGGGACATGTTGTGTTGTGACTTATGAATGATGTATGAATTTAGGACGGAAACGTTTAACAGACGTCGGAACAGTTTTTTATACCACACGCTCGTCCTCTTACGTTCGATGGGGTATGTTGCCAACATCTGGTCTTTTTTATCGACACCCCCCATACAAACATTGTAGTCTCGGATGAGTATGGGCTTTGAGGTACCATTTGCGTCGGTGGAGATGGAGTTCCCGTGGTATGTAGAAATCGTTGCCACACGGTTCTGATCTCTCCATACCATGAGATCCACATCTCCTGAGGTGTACCCCGCCAACTCACCGGGACGCATATTACTTTTGGTCAGGTTTGTTAACTCAACCGGCACATATTGCCGATTGGTTCGTAACGTCCCGACACAGTCAAATCCAAGGGTTTTCAATTTGCGAGCGAGGGCCGGGCTGTTATAAAAATTGTCCATCCATATGGTGTGCCCGAGATGTTCTAACCCTTGGACGAGTTTGAGGACAAGAGAGGGCACATATGCTGCGATGGGGTCAGCAGGTGCAACTGTCGTAGCTTTTTCGTGGGCATGTATTTTGAAACGCCACAAATACCCACTCTGTGATTCACATATCTCGTATGATTTGATCCCGACGTGTGCTGCTTTGTTAGGGATGAACTGGTTTATTGACAACCAACCCTTCCACTGCAGCAAAGACTCATCCAAAGCAATATTTTGCTTCAGTTTATACAGTGATGAGAATTTGTTGTTTAAGTGCGTTACAACCGGTTCGATCTTAAACAATTTCGCCTCCGAAGCGTTTAAGTTCCGTCCTACCAGATTGCAGCTGTTGGCGAAGTGCAAGCACTTGTTCAACAGCTGGAACCTCCTAAGGCTCATATGTGCGCGAAACCCGGGCGTTGAAAACACGTTATCTACGCTGCACCAATACTCCTCCATCCGACTTTTGACGACAGTCCCCATGGCGAGCACTATTCCGAAGTAAACATATAACTCATGTGAGTTAGTATCTGTCCACTCGCAAATCCGGCTTTTAGGTCGGAGGCTGCCATCATTCATTATTTTGGCAGCGTATTGCTGCGCGTAGATATTGGTTTCTGAAGCTATGTATTCCATAAATGGTAGATCCCACATGGCAATAAATATGTCATATGGGTCTAACAATGGAACTGTGGGTCCACAATTGTTGTCTACGAACGATTCTCTCCTTGATTGAGGTTGAATTGGAGGATTCGGAAACGGGCTCCATTCGAAATCGTAAAAACATCTAGGAAAATGCTCTGCCAAAAGTATGTTGTGCTCGATGCCGACGGTTGGCTGATCAATCGTTTGGTCCTGTTCATCCTCTGGCGTCTCTAGCAAAATGCGAGCAGCCCTCGGAACTGGCACAGCTACCATAACTTCCTCGTCTTCGCTGTCGCTTGATTCCTGATCGCTTCCTGTTGAATCATAATTTGTCATTAAATTGAAAACAAAAGATTAGGTATCATAATGAATTGAAATATGTATCTACATACCATCATGAAGCACATTAAAAATTTCCGAGTCTAGGAGCGGTCTGGTGTTGGTGTAGGTGCCTATGAATCTGCAACAAGAGTTGTGATTAGCTTACATTATCTAAATGCACAAAAGAAAATAAAATCACTAAGTAGTAAAGTAAAAGTATGTTAGTTGTAAATAAATAGCAATTTTATACTTACCGCTCGGATATTGGAGCTGAGGATGTGCTGCAACCAGCTTGTGCATCTACACAATATTCGAAGACACTGAAACAACGGCTTCAATTAGTTTCTATTTGTTCTGGTTTATTTATTTATTTATTTATTTTGTTACAATGACATATGTTACATCGAATCTTAATGCTAAGTAATTCTAACATACTGGGTAGTAGCTAAAAAAAAACCAAGTTAAGTGAAAATAAGAAGGTAGATGTTAAAATAATAGGTTGCGAAGAGTACGCTAACTCCCACCCTAGGCGAACCTGTGTTGTGGGTAGCTAGCCTCTTTCGTCCATTAAATGTGCTGCTGTGTCGTTACGCTAGTTATGAGTGCGACAAATTGAGTGTTGTATATAATATATATATATTTTTGTTGTTACTAAGCGACCAAACTTAATAAAGATATGGATGTGTATTATTTTTACTTTTATTTGTTTTTCTGTTTGTATCATGTGAGTGGTTAGGTATGATGTGATAGTAAATATTGTAATAGTCGTTATTTTCATTGGCAAGGGGAGAATAAAATTGAGGAATTGGACCGAAACAAGATAAAGAATTTATGTATAAGTATACATTTATATATTATTTTGAGGGGGTTAAAACTGATTCACTTTCGTGGTAGTCTAGCGATTCAAGCCAATTGGATGTGATTTTTCTACATCTTTTTCTATTTAGTGTATATAAATTTAACTTCCTATTTAATTTTGTATATAAATATGGTCCTAAGTAGTAATTACATCTTTGTCCGAAGCTCGTTCGCACTTTGGAGATAGCCCACGTAATCCTACGGTTATTATGAGATACAAACATTTTTGTAAAAGCGCTCTTGTGAAATTTCGATACGGTATTAAGTATGAATAGTTGTCTTACGGATAGTAGCTTAATATCTTGATATAATGATGCTGTAGGATAGCGATATGGTTTACTGTATGCAACTTTTAAAACCGCCCGCTGCGCTCGTTCCAATCGAAGAAGATTGGTTTTACAGGCTCCGCCCCAGGCTGGGATGCAATACGTAAGTACTGACTGGCAGAGTGCCTGATAGACCAACCTTATAGTTTGATTGTCAGCAGAGTATCGAAGTATTTTAACTAAATGGAGTAATTTCCGTAACCTACCACACATCGACGCAATTTGATTTTTCCAGGAAAGGTTCTCGTCAATTAGCACTCCAAGATACTTAATGCAGTGAACCCTTTCAATGGTTGGGCAAGGACACGAATCTATACCTGGGGATAAATGGTCTGAATGGAGTTTGATACTCAAGTTAGCTTTGGGAGATGTGCGCTTTGAAATGCTGAAGGCAATAAATTTAGTTTTGTCGGTGTTGAGAGTTAATAAATTGTGTTGCAGCCACCTCGTCACTAGTTCTAAGCCGGACTGTGCAGCCGAAGATACTTCATTCCAGGAATCTCCATAAAAAATGAAAGCAGTATCATCAGCAAAGGAAAAAGTTGCAGCTTTCTCCAGTTTTATCATGCATAGGCTATTTATATACAAGAGAAACAATGTAGGGCCCAAGACACTGCCCTGCGGTACTCCGAATTCAGCCACAGCGGGCTCACTAGTATAATTGTCCACTTTTACTCTTTGTTTGCGGCCTGTAAGGTACGAATTAAACCATGCCAGTGGAGATCCCCGAATACCGCAAGTTTCCATTTTGCGTAGAAGAATTGGCCTGGACACTGTGTCAAAGGCCTTAGCGAGGTCAAGAAAGACACCGACACAGTGCTTCCCGCTGTCCAGTTTCATTGAGACAAAATCTGTAAGGTTAGTAACAGCGTCCTCTGTAGACCTGTTATGACGAAAACCGTATTGGTTGTTAGATAAAATACCTTGGCATTCAAGATAATTAAGAAGGCGTTTGTTTACCACTTTTTCAATTATTTTTGACAAGGATGTAAGAAGTGAAATAGGTCGATAATTGGAGGCGAGTTTATGGTTGCCGGCTTTGTGTATGGGGGTTATATTTGCAATTTTTAAAGAGTCTGGCATTATTCCGCTTGATAAGCTCAAATTTGTAATAAAAGCTATCATTTGAGACAGGTATTGTTTACCATGTTTAAGAATACTATTGCTAATGTTGTCCCATCCAGGAGCTGATGTAATTTTAAGCGAGGTGATTATTTTATCAATTTCGATTGGGTCTGTGGGCGCATTTAAATGCACTAAAATAAATACATTTGTAAATAAATAGCAATTTTATACTTACGGCTCGGATATTGGAACTGAGGATGTGCTGCAACCAGCTTGTGCATCTACACAATATTCGAAGACACTGAAACAACGGCTTCAATTAGTTTCTATTTAAATGCACTAAAATAAATACATTTGTAAATAAATAGCAATTTTATACTTACGGCTCGGATATTGGAGCTGAGGATGTGCTGCAACCAGCTTGTGCATCTACACAATATTCGAAGACACTGAAACAACGGCTTCAATTAGTTTCTATTTAAATGCACTAAAATAAATACATTTGTAAATAAATAGCAATTTTATACTTACGGCTCGGATATTGGAGCTGAGGATGTGCTGCAACCAGCTTGTGCATCTACACAATATTCGAAGACACTGAAACAACGGCTTCAATTAGTTTCTATTTAAATGCACTAAAATAAATACATTTGTAAATAAATAGCAATTTTTTTACTTACGGCTCGGATATTGGAGCTGAGGATGTGCTGCAACCAGCTTGTACTTCTACACAATATTCGAAGACACTGAAACAAGCAGCTTTAATTAGTTTCTATTTAAATGAACTTAAAAAACCTTGTAAATAAATTTAAATTTTTATGCTTACGCCACGGACATCGGTGATGGGGATGCATTCTCAACTTCCAACGATTCCTGCGCCATGGGCATGGGGCACTCCTCTGTTGGATCCCCGCAACGTCTTTTTTTTATAGTAAGAGCACGCTCCAAACACTGCCCTTGGGGCAAGTCTTCCACTCTTAGGATACTAACACTAAAACATATAAAGCATTTTTAAAAAACATCATTCATCATAATTCTTTAGCTGTATTTACATGAAAAAAATTAACCACCCTTGTAGTGCTAAAGGCCTTTTATTTGACATAGTTTTAGTATGCCAGCCTCTAACTCTAGCACGACACCCACGTCTGCCTCTTCCACCACCACCACCACCACGGTCTGGTTCCATAGGAACCAGAATTACATTGTGTTCGTCAGTTCCCAATGTGGCAACTGACGAACTTCCTCTCGCACCACGACCGCGTCCTCGGCTAGACCGAGCACCTCGTGTGCGAACACGTCGTCTTTCACTAAGCCATGCAAACAAAAAAATACAAAATGTTTAACAAGGAATAAACCAAAAAAATACCTACTTTGAAAAAGGTCAACAACCCCTACAAGAATTAATGCTAAGTACGCTTTATACAATGTGCCATAAAAATTATAATTTTAGCATTGGACTGCGTTCAACGTTACGTACCTACCTAGTTACTTTAATAATTAAAACATTAAGAAATAATAAGAAACATTAAAATCGAAATGATGATGAAATTACGTAGTACGTACCTACTCAGTTACAATTACCTAATAATAAAAAAATGAAACATTAAAATCGAAACGATGATGATGATGGACTATTTAGATCCGGCAAAATGGTCGGTACGTTGACTTTTGAGCGCGTGTATCGGGCTGCACGTCGGTCAGCTCCTGGCTCATGCGTGGAGTGCTAGTATTGATTTCACTATTTTGAAGAAATACATTCTAACAATATAACACCGAAATAACATAAAAATATGTATTGTTGACCTATTTCATTGGTTTTTTTTAGTAAGAACAGTTAGATTTTAGGTTAAAACAAAGGGATTTTGTTAGAGTACATCGCAAAAAAAAAAAAGGGTGTCTGAAGAAATTAGCAAGATTTTAAATGTAAACGTTATCAAAACCGACACCAATGAATCAAAAAACATTTAAACTTACCTGTTCATCTATACTTCTAAACTAATATTATAAAGAGGTAAAGTTTGTGTGTTTGTATATTTGTTGAATTGTAAGGGGTAATCTCGGGATCTACTGAACCGATTTTAAAAATTATTTCACCAATAGAAAGCCACATTATTGCTGAGTGTCATAGGCTATATTATATTATCAAAAAAATTAGGGATCCTTACTAAAACTGCAATTATGTAACCCAAGGTGTAAAAAAAATACCTAAGAAATTCCTTACATCGCGTGCGCTGCGAAAACTATTGATGATAGAAAGAAATCATGTACTACAATTTTGTTGAACACATCATCATCCACAAAAAAGTCAACGTCAGCATATGTCTAACTATTACAGATATGTCTCTATAAGTGTTTTAATGACGAAAAAATACAATTAAAATGACGCCGCTAGAAAACGTTCTTTATTTGTGCTTTGGTATTAATCCTTATCTAAATAAATTTCTTCATAATTAAGATTGTTTCAATACCTTTATATGACTTTTTAAATTATTCAATTTGGACATTCCATTCAAAAGATATCACGAGTTTAAAAATGTAAGTACATATTAGAAAATGTCAAGCGGAATAATGCAGGTGACGTTTACGGGAGTATAATATGCGGGGTCTATTGTTTAGTTACGTCGCTTCAAAAGGAGAGTTATGAGTGGTTAAAGCGCTCAGTCAGGACGGTAGCAGAACAACAAAAGATGGCGCTAGTCGTTGATATAGCACCAACAACAATAATATGCACTATAAAAACTAATATCACCACAAAACACAAACTAAAATCCACGTCAACCGGCCGCGACCGCGCGCATTTCGACTAACCATGTGAACATTTTCTTCTTTGGTCGTAAACTAATAAACTAATTACAGTAGAGCGTCGATTATCCGAACTAATTGGGGGACATGGGTGTTCGGAAAACCGGTTATTGCGGATAATCGAACATTTACAAGCATGGGCAATCGGTGGCTGCCAGTAGCATTAGCGCATACTAAGGCAGTGATACGATCCTTGCTTATTTTAGGACCTGTTGTTAAGTGCTGCTAATTCACGACGTGAAGCAAGAGTTTTTCGCGGCAAAGCTTTCCTATTAAGCCCGGTTTCGTCTGCATTGTAAACGTTTTCCAGAGCGTAATTGTCTTCGTTCAGTATATCCCCTTAGTTTGATTTTGAATGATTTAGCTTAGTTTTCTTTGAATTTGAAGCTCACGAATGCCATGTCTTGACTTAAGGCGACGGGTAGGGTGAAATTTTTCATAAAAAAGTCAATAACTTCTAACTTTATTATTTATTTATTATATCTACACACACGTTAAACTTGTAACACGGCATAGTTTTTGCCGTGGTGGTTAAACTCTAGACAGTCAGCGTGGCAACGTCGCAATTTCAACTTTAGCAAAAATGCTCACAACGACGCAAAACAAATAATGAGCCGCGCACAGTTCGGATAGTCAAACTCTAAAGCAGCGCCTTATGAATATTTGCGAGCACACAGCAATCAAACACTTATAATTCGTAAGGCGCTACTCTTCTTCTTCTTTAAACACCTTATTGTAGAAATGTTTTTTTTAGAGTCACAAGATACGAACCATAAGAATAGCTGTGTTGAGTTTGGTACCAAACAAATCTGCCAAACCCATAAAAAATGGGATCTAAAACCACACTTTTGCAAAAGGTGTTGGTACTAAACTTACATTTAAAAGTAAACTATATCCAAGAGCACACATTTTGATTAACAACACACTAGTTCAATATATGTGTTATAGGAAATAATAAGTGTCACAACTCCACATGCTGTCACTTTTTCTGAAAACAGTTTTCGGTTTCCCCAAAAACACGCATTTGGCTATACCCGTCACCTTAAATCGTTTTAACCAGCCTGTGCTTGCTTGAAAATTAGATGTCCCTCCTAGTTTTTCGTTAAATTGAACCGCAGGGAGAGCATTGACCCGCGCGTTTTTACTGTTCGGATAATCGACGCTCTACTGTACGTATAAACTAATGTTACCTGTCTCTGTTTCACTACAAAGCTAGGGAATAAGTTAGAGAAGTGCAGCTATCTGTTTCTACCCTTATTTTTGTACTTAAAACTGAGACCATGCGATCGGCCAGGAGCTGACCGAGTGCCGGATTTGCGAGTTTAGAACGCGGCAGGAGCTGACTATTTGCCAGTCGAATGGTAGTAAAAGGTAGGCCAATAAAAGCCCTTTTAAACGTACTAAATAGCAACTCTGAGGGACTTTTTTTAGTTAAACTTTTTTTTGGGGACCTTTCTCCTTTGTATTTTAGGGAATTTTTAACTTGACCACGTAAGTTTCGGTTTCGCTTTCGGCCGAAAGTGAAGCCACGGCCGAAACTTCGGTTTCGGTTTCGGCCTTCCGACCAGTTTCGGTCGGACTCTACTTATTACACGCCTATTATTGAGAAAACACTAAATGGTAGAACTAACTTTTTTCTTTTCTTTCTAAGATAATTACATGCACTATGTTATAGTTATTGTAACACAGGTGTATATTTGTAATATATTATGATTTTTTAACATAATTATACTTGTAGCCATAAAATAATTTCTTTGCGAAAACGCAACATAAATAATAAAATATATAATAAATAAAACATAATGTTTTTGTACTTTTTCACTACCTATGTCTTTGTACTACAAATCTTTTCGTTGGTATATTTCTTCTCCGCATGAATGCTCGACATTTGATCAGTTAAACTACTCTTAAGACTATAATGATCGTGTGATCAAAAGTGATTGAATGATTCAGCAAATGATTTCGCAAAGAATCCCTTCGTGCAAATGTTTTATAACAGGTTGTACACTTACCTAGATGGTTTTTCTTTTGTGTGAATCCGCTTATGGGAGATTAAGGTATGTTTTTGCGCAAATGATTTAACACATATATCGCATTTATATGGTTTTTCCTTTGTGTGAATCCGCTTATGGGAGATTAAAGTATGTTTTTGCGCGAATGATTTAACACATATATCACATTTATATGGTTTTTCTTTTGTGTGAGTCCGCATATGACCAGATAAAGTGTTCTTTACAGTAAATACTTTGTTACATTTATCGCATTTATATGGTTTTTCTTTTGTGTGAATCCGCATATGATCAGATAAAGTGCTCTTTGCAGTAAATGCTTTGTTACATAGATCGCATTTGTATGGTTTTTCCTTTGTGTGAATTCGCATATGGGACATTAAAGTATATTTTCGCGTGAATGATTTTAAACATATATCACATGAGTGTAAATTCTTGGTATGCTGTTGCAAATTATTCGTTACACTAGATTTGTGGGTAAAGGACTTTTTTTCCGTATGTTCCGTATCATTACTTTCATCTTTAGTTAGATTAAACTCGCACTCTTCATTATCAACACCAATGTGATTATGTATAACCTCATTTTTGACAATTGTTTGTTCCTTTTCATGCTTTATTGATATTTCTTTTGTTTTTATAAATATTGGTTGGCTGCATAAGACAGCCTGATCTTCATTTATTTCTTCTTGTATGAATTCATGTTCTAGTTTAATGTCGATCTCGGTATGTAGATCATCAGTTGATTGCATTGTTGCTGAATTGTGTCCTGAAAATTTAAAGTCTTTTAATATTTAAACTTTTAACACCAAAACTTTGTTAAGTATAACTTTTAACATTTCTTTTAACTAAGTAAATAATTGTAATAAAATTTGTTTGGTCCTCTAACAAACAACAAATAAATAAAACACACTATCAAGTCATTAACTTAGCAAAGCTAATGAAACTATACTTGTGCATGAATAATTATGTTAATTTCTTGGTTATTACATACATAGATAAACAAAATAAATATTAGGTACAGCACCCAAACCTAACCTAACTAACAAAAAGTTTGGTCTAAGGGGAAATATTTGAGCCCTTACTTCAGTTCAATTGTGTCGTTTAGCACAGAATTTTGAAGTTTATTTACTTATTAACTAGATTTTACAGAATGTTTAAAACTGTGACAAGGCAACTCTTTGTCTGGATCTATCTAGAATCTAGGGTCACTAGAGTACGAAGCTATATTTTTGCGGCGCGTTTGGAAAATTCAAAATCTTGTAAAACGACAACGTCGAGTCCAACAAACAATTTTTTTTTTTTTTTTTTTTATTTATTTGCTCTTCCGAGCAGGCTAAAGTTTTATAACCATACCGCCTAGTCTTACATAAATGTTTTTCTCTTAAATTAGTTTATTTTCTCCATTATCCCATCCACAACGTCTTCCCGTTCACTTTACACTTCTATCATAAAGCATTCACTTTACAGTTATGTTTTTCCCGCCATCCCCAAGATGGCGGGAAGTCCACATAAATTTCGTACGTTATGTTTTTCTCTTATATTAACCTGTTTTCTTCAATATTTCATGCATTCACTTCACAGTTATGTTTTTCTCTTGAGCCAGTTTGTTTTCTTCAGTATTTTATGCATTCACTTTACAACTTTACAGTTATGTTTTTCCCGCCATCCTCAAGATTTTTCGTACGTTATGTTTCTCTCCTATGTTAACTTGTTTTCTTCAGCATTTCATGCATTCACTTCACAGTCACGTTTTTCTCTTAAGTTAGCTTGTTACAGTAAATGTTTTTCTCTTAAATTAGTTTATTTTCTTTATTATTTTATTTACAACGTCTTCCCGCCATCATGGAGATGGCGGGAATCGTCTCCAACAAACAATACAAACATTTTTTTTTTTTTTCGCTCCTCGGAGCAGGCTATTGTTTAGAACCATACCGCCTAGTCTTACTTTATGTTTTTCTCATAAGTTAGTTTTTATAGGTGTATTACTTGCGTAATTATATGTTTATGTTGAGATCATATCAGTTACTGATACACATCTGAATGAAACCCTTACCTTATATTTGTTGATGGACCTGAGGTGCATAACACCTGAGACGCTTTGATCTCTTAACACTAGGCATGGGCGTTTTTAGATTTTTTCACAAACCGATACAAACCCGATTTCAGATTTTGAAATCGATTTCAAAAACCGTTTTTAGAAATCGTTTTCAGTAGCGAATATCGGAGCGTAGTGAATTAGACCCTATCGCCTCGTTTTTTTTTTAGTTTTCAATGTGCAATTCATAAAACCGTCAAAAATCCATTAAGATCGCTTCATCTCTTTTGCCCTTTCGACGGATCACTAAGTTAGAAAGAAAAGGAAATAAAACTCGCTGTCTTATTCTAACTAAGTAGTCGTACGGTAGAGTGATAGAGAACGAATAAAATTCAAAACCATCAAAAACTTGAAACTTTTGATAGATTTCGTTTGCAGTTTGATTTGCAAACTAAACTCACGGTTCGGTTTCGTTCGGATTAGATCGTTTGCGGTATCGTGGTTTGCGTTTTCTAAAAACGGTTTTTTCATATTGGAATATCGATGCGATACGATTTCTGACTGCAATCCGATTTCAGTTTCGTTTTGCTAAATCTGTCTCATGCCTACTTAACCCTTTTGGGACACACGATCGCGATCAGTGAATGCTCTATCTTCGGTTTTATCAGTCAGAAAGACAATGAACTCATATTTTTCGAATCCTCGGGGTGCTTACGCGAGTTTCTAGAGACCTTTAATATAGACGTCCATCCACATCGGACGACCGATGTAGCGCGGTGGGCGAAGGTCCGTCTGCGACACGGAAGGTTGCGGGTTCGATTTCCACCTTGGGATACTTAAATGTTAGTACGATCTGCAAATATTTATTCCGGGTGTTCCGGGTATTTTATATGTATAATAAAAATATCTATCTATGTAATGTATTGTATTATGTACTTATGTCAGTCTTCTAGTACCCATAACACAAGCTCTGCTTAGTTTGGGGCTAGATGATGTGTGGATTGTCCAGCATTATTTATTTATTTATTTATAGCATACTTATCCGCTTGTTTATGGTTCTTGTTTTGTGATGAGACGTCTACCGATATTACGGACTTCGCATCTTCTGTTTCCAGGCGTTGTCTGTAGCGATTCATCAGGGGGAGGCGGTTCCTCCATTCTACTCCTTTTCTTCCCCATCCTGGACCACAACCGTGCACTCCAGGGTTTGGTCACCTATTCACAAGTATTTCGGGCTATCCCCGGTGAAAATTTTAAATAAACAAAGCAAACATTTTCTAGAATCGCGCCTTTTCACTTTATGCAGTTCCCGCCTTTTTTTTGCTATCAATGTTGCTTTTTTATGTTTCTACTAATCTGTCATTTGTCGCTTTTGGACCCCGACATAAAGATATGAATGACATTGACAGTAATATGTAAGTGACAGTGAATCGTCGCCCGGCTGATTCATTGATGAATTCGCTAAACAAATTATCAATCAAATCAAATCAGTCGTCAAAATGGCGTTAATGATGTCGTTCGTGTCGGTTGCGATATCAATATTGTACACGCCGTTTCTCTTGTTAATTCTGTGTGTGATATTCCTTGCTTCAATCGGTAAATCTTTGGGAGTGCGGAAGCTGTATGTTAACATATTGCTCAAACTTTTTGAGGTAAGTGCTTTTGCCATTTTCTTACGTGCGTAAATAAAAAAAAATGTTTTTGATTCTAAATCCAAATTCCGTGCAACTAAGTCAAGGTACAGCTAAAACATAGTCTAAAACATCTATTTTTGTTAGCGCATTTGGAGAAACTTGTTCCTAAAGGTTCCGTTTATCAAAACAAATAAAATTGTTTGTCTGAAGGTTATGTTATCACGCAGGTGTCCTTTTCATTTACCTTATTATTTACGCGTATATCGATCGAAACCAGCCTTATATTATAACCTACGTGGTTTATCCTTATTTATAAAACCATTCTATATTATATTAAAAATATTAAGAAATACTTAGCTCTCTCACACCTTGTAGCTATGTATAACCATATTAGTCTTATACCATCTCTATGTAGTCTACTTATTGAGTATACCATAAAAAGCTTTTATAACCTAACTTCCTATGCATGTTATGTGAATTTTATAGTAGCAAAATCTTTTTAGAGGCTGTCTACTGCCTAATTATTCAATTGCAGAGTTAGCATGGTTAGGCTAATAAGGTAATAATAATTGAAATAAAAAAAATAATCTGATGTTGACTGTACTTGTAGGTTTAATAATAATTATAAATAATAAACTTGATGATTAACCATCCGATACTAAGTAAAATATAAAAGTGGATTGAAAAGATTTAAAATAATATAACATTCTGCCATCATATGATAATCATGATATTATCTGTATACAGGGGTAGAATTATTAGCAGGGTGTGCTAATAACATTCTATCATATCTAAACTAATATTATAAAGAGGAAAGATTTGATTGTTTGTTTGCATCGAATAGGCTCCGAAACTACTTGACCGATTTCAAAAATTCTTTCACTGTTGTGAAGCTACATTATCTGCGCTGTACATAGGCTATATTATAATGATATTTTTTATATAGGCTACCCGTGCGAAGCCGGGGCGTACTACTAGTGTATTATAAAGGCAAAAGTTAGTAAGGGTGTGTTGATGTATGTTTGTAACTCTTTCACACTAAAACCACTGAATGGATTTATATGAAACTTTACAGTAATGTAGTTTATACTATACTTACATCAGAATAACACAAAGAATCATAAAGGTATTGTGCTTTTTAGAAATATAACAATAGCAAATATAGTTTATTTTATTCATTATTTACTTATAGGGTGTAAGTTCAACAGGTTAAAGCATCCAATATAAACAATTTTTTCTAAGGATACAGTGCCAGAATCAAAAAAGTTTCTATTTATAAATTAATTAGCCCTGCCCGTTCTTCTAGGCTCTGGTCGTGGAACTGGCACCTAGAATCACCTAGTATGTAAGACGATTCTAAATGATCCTTGTGATTTTACTGAATAAAGTAATTTTGACTTTGACTTTGACTTTAGGTAAAAAAAAAGTATGATTGTCTTCTTAGACTCTTCTACTGGAAAGGCAGAGCTAATAACTGAAGAGATAAGGTTATGTTCAATCACCTCACCTCCTATAACAAACATGTGTTTCAAACATTGATGTTTGTTTTGTGTCTGGGTGTTGATATGTAAAGGACATCAATAAATTAACACCGTCTACTCGCAAAGTAAGTAAACTTGTATTAGAACTAGATCGCTGATAGACATTTTTTTTAATAGTACATAATCACAACCAAACAAAAACTAACTTAACTGTTGGACTGAGACATGTATGGAAAGTGAGTCATGTAATAAATTATTCTTATTGTACTTATATGAAATTATGAAAAACTGTATTATTCCCACATTTATGCAAATACAGTACCTGCCTAAATAAATATTTAGGGACATTTCACACATTGCATTCTAATTTAAAACTAAGCAACGCTGGTACTGTGGAAACTGGATTGCAGATATACATGTATACATTTTTGTTGTAAATACATAGAAAATATATTACCACCCAGACACCGAACAAATATTTTTGTTCATCACACAAGCATTCACTCTCTTTGGGGATTGAGCCCATGACCTAGCATGGAAGGCAGAGCTACTACCAACTGAGCTGTGACGCCTGACACTTTAGTGTATGTGCTCTGTAAAGTAATGCATTGTCATAGCCCATACCCCATTATAACTATATGTAATTGTAATGTATGTAAGAACTTAATAAATTTCATTTCATTTCATTTCATTTCATTTTATAGGCAAAGAGTGGACAGAGAAAATGCATCATCATTTTCAATCACACTTCTCACTGCATATTATAATTTTATTTATAAAAGTAATTTCTTAGAGTATCAACTTTGTCTGAAAAATCTAAAAATAAACTCCTTTGTTAGTTTTATTTACTTTAAAAAGACAAAGATAATACAAAAGACAGTGCCAAGAACAAAGTACATAGTTATACCTAGTAGGCCTGACCGCCAAGAACAAAGTACATAGTTATACCTAGTAGGCCTGACCGCCAAGAACAAAGTACATAGTTATACCTAGTAGGCCTGACCGCCAAGAACAAAGTACATAGTTATACCTAGTAGGCCTGACCGCCAAATGTAATGAAAAGAAAATATAAACCTATTGCATAGCTTCTATCGCGGGCCTTGAGCGTGGAGACCAAATCCAGAAATTCCGTAACGAAATAACCTAACACTGCGCATGCGTAATCCAGTAAAAAATGCTATGCAATAGCTTTACCGCGGCAGTCCGCGAATGCCACACGTCTTTTTTTTAAAGTCACGTGTTATTGACTTTTAACTATTAGTAAAAAATTACGTAAATAAACTGTCTGACTGCAGTCTTGTCGTCTCGGTGTGCGCACATCCTTAGTGGCTAACTAACAATAATATTATTGAATGTAACTGACGTCATTTTCAAACTTTTTAGCACCTATTAAGCACACTTGAGTGTGAGTGTATTCACAGAATAATGAGATGAGGACATGGTACGGACATAACCGAATTTAGATAAATAAATAAATAAATAATACAATACATTAAATGGATAGATATATTTGTATTAAACAAAAAAAGACCCAGTACACACGGAATAAATATTTGTAGATCGTACAAATGTATACAAATATTTATCCCCTGATTCAATCAAATTTTTATTCAATAAAATCACAAGGATCATTTTGAAAGTGTTTTTGAACCTATCGCCAGAGGTCGCATGAACAACCTTAGTAAAAAACTGAATTAGATAATCATGTCAATCTGAAAATTATTAATTTTAATTATTAAACAAAATATGCATGAGAAATGTATAAATTACAGTAAGTACCTATTAAGGGGAATCATTTTCTCATACAAAAAGCAATAAGATTTTACAAGACAACTAATAAAAGTGAAAGGGGTGAAATATATACTTAGTATACTCATTAGAGATAGTTATAAACATCTATCTAATAAATTCATACGCTTTTATTCAGAAAACGCATAAATTTATTTATTTCTTTTCCAAAAATTTAACGTATAATGTTTATGTGTGTGTCATGGCGACCTGTGTAGCCGTGTAAATGAAAGTGCTGCCACCATTCGTATGGTACCTATGTTGAAGTACCAGTCCCATCAATTTCTTCAACATTATAAAATACTTGAAAAAAAGTAAGGTCGCAAAATATGATGAATATAGGTACATACGTAAGCTAGTGCATTTCAGTCAGTTACATTTAAGGATCTAGATCAGACCTGAAGTTTTTGAGTTATTCATTTAATATTACATGTCGAAGTGGGTTTCATTTTGGTTAATCCATAAAGATTACTTATCTGTATCTACTTATTTGTTTACACATACTTACAATAAATAAAATAAAGCATTTTTATTGTACATTTTCGCCGATTTCCGCTTACAAACAAGCCAAGTAAACATATGTACTAAGTGTACCTACTTATCTGTATAGAGCCGACCTTCGGCCTGCTCCGCGCATGACATGAGTGTGACCCTGCGCATGACATTACCTTGTTTTGTTTACTTATTTAATGCCACTAATAGACTTCCTAGCAAGAAGTTTTTACCTAAGTTTTCCCGCCAAGTTCCCGCTATGTTAGACATAGACATATTTTTATTTGCAACCACAACACACATAATTACAATTTAGACACATTATATAAAATAGGCAGGCACAATATAAATTAAATAAAAAAAATAAAAAATTGCTAACTAAACTAATTACATTTAAAGAAAATAAAAACAATAATAACAAAGAAAATTTAAAATATATAAAAAATACTAAACACCAATTTTAGCTTTATTACCTACCTTCATTCATTTATTATGTTCAGTTTGAAAGGGGCAGCCGCTGATTAAACGGCAGTCTCTAGACTTGACAGCAAAGAGTTTTTATACCTAAGTTTTCCCGCCAAGTTCCCGCTGCTGTGTTCAGCTTGAAAGGGACATGCGCCGATTAAATGACAGCTGTCTTTAGACTCTCTAGCAAGGAGTTTTATACCTAAGTTTTGCCGCCGTGCAGTGATGATCGCATTGCTGTTTCGGATTGAAAGGAATAGGCGCCGGAGAATTTGAAGCTCTTGAGACTTATCTGAAGACTTCCTAGCGTGATGTTCGCATCGCTGTGTTACATTAAATATAACTTACTAGCGACCCGTTCCGGCTTTTTACACCTTGGATTACGTTACTTAAGTTTTAGTAAGGACCCCTAATCTTTTCTATCAATAAATATAGCCCATGTTACTCAGGGTGAATGTAGCTTGAATTATGAAATATTTTTTGAAATCGGTACAATAGTTTTTCAGTTTATTCAATACTAGCTGACACGTGCCCACTTCGTTGGGGATAATTTTCATTAAATAAAAAAGTAAGACATATGCCGTCGTTGACTTGTGGCTTTTTTGTAGGCATTATTAAGCTCCACATCTTTTCTCTAGAACACTTCTTTCATAGTTAAGGCAGCGTTCGTAAGAAACGCTTTCATTCGACCGTTATTTCTCCGATTCATTTTGCAAAACGGACTACCACGTGAAAGCCTTTTTATTTTTCAGCCATAATGCAACTTTCTATTGGTGAAAGAATTTTTAAAATCGGTTCAGTAGATCCCGAGATTACCCCTTACAATTTAACAAATACACAAACTTTACCTCTTTATAATATTAGTATAGATTAAGTAAGTATATTACAGATATATATATATTTTTCCTAACCTATCTTGTCCCACTGCTGGGCAAAGGTCTCCCCCAAATCCTTCTCTCTGCTTTCCGCTTTCGTCCACCAATCCCTCTCGAAAGCATCGAGGTCGTCCCGCCATCGCATCGCCTTTTTGGTCGGCCTCTACGCCGCCTTCCGTCTTCAGGCAGCCACGGTGTCACGATTTTGGATCATTTCTCTGGGTCCATCCGGCTAATATGACCTGCCCAGTCCCACTTAAGCCTCGCGGTTTTATTGCCTACATCTGCAATACCAGTGAGCGAACGCAGCGTAGTGTTTCGCACTCGATCGATGCGCTTGAAACCAAAGATGCTACGTTCCATTGCTCTTTGGCAAATCTTGAGTCTGGATTTCTGTGCTTCAGTCAGTGACCATGTCTGCGCACCGTACATGCACATGTCGATGAGTTGGCGTTTAAGCGTAAGTGGAAGGTTCATGTGTTCCTTCATGGACCAGTAGCTCTTCCAGGCGTTCTCGATGCGGCGATCGATCTCCTTATCCTGCCTGTTTTCGAAGCTCGCTAATTGGCCCAAGTAAATGTATCTACTCATCAACAACAATATATTTTTTATAAAATATTATATGTATAATAAAAAAAACAAACCATCTAAGTAAATTATGTTTTTGTATGAGATTATGAGCACCCCCTTAAATATTTAATATTTTATTTTTAAATATTTATTCGTCATTAAAGCGGTAATCGGATACGTAACCCTAAATAACTTATCAAGATAACTCAATTTAACGGAACTATTGCTAAATACCGACCGACTTATAACACATTGCCAAAACGCACCGATAGCGCGATCTAGGATTAGTGCACAGTAACGCCATCTAGTGGTAAACACAACAAATTTCAAACTTTACTCGATTTGAGTATTCAAGTGCGACGGCGCGATGGCTTATTTCATGTATAAGTTTGGTGTTTCTATACCGATTTCTATGATTCTTTTTTTATTGAATAGGTAATAATGTTAACTTTTTTAAATTAGGAATGAGTGAGAGTATTATAAACGTAAGAGTAAACAAATATAATCAGAATGCTCCGAACTGCTAAGCTATCGAAAGTTACACGTGTTATTGTGAGTCAACCATAAAAGATAGAAATATGCTGTTGTGGGATATTTTTTAGACAATTTTATGTAGAATATTTCCGTCATACATGATTTATATGTAACTTCAACCATTAAGGCTGCACACGCGACGGAAGCTTAAAAAATAGAGTAACTTCTCCCGTTTTCCCTTCACTACTCTGCTCCTATTGATTGTAGCGTAATGAAAAGTATCCTATAACCTGCCCAGGAGTATAAAGAATAATTGTACCAAGTTTCGTTAAAATCCGTCCAGTAGTTTTTGTTTCTATAAGGAACATACATACAGACAGACAGACAGACAGACAGACAGACAGACAAAAATTTTACTGATTGCATTTTTGGCATCAGTATCGATCACTAATCACCCCCTGATAGTTTTTTTTTCAATATATTTCATGTACAGAATTGACCTCTCTACAGTTTTATTATAAGTATAGATAGATATTACATACACACACAAATACAAATCTTTCCTCTTTATAATATTGGTGGTGGTGTAGAAGTGTAGATAAAGATGCATTGCGCTGCGCATTGCCACACTATACGTCCACAGAAAACGCACATATTCTCTGAGACTAAATTTATTTGTATACATACTTAAGTAAGTAAATCTAAACTAATATTATAAAGAGGAAAGATTTGATTGTTTGTTTGTTTGCATCGAATAGGCTCCGAAACTATTGGACCGATTTCGAAAATTCTAGCTACATTATCTGCGCTGAACATAGGCTATATTATAATGATATAGGCTACCCGTGCAAAGTCGTACTACTAGGCGTACTACTAGTTGTAAATAAACTTACTGAAAAACATCTATCCCTCACGAAAACATGATCGATAAGTGATACCTATATTTATTTTTTACTTACGTACTTAATGTACTTATCGAGTTGCCAAGCTGTTTTTGAAATGTCCGCTAGCTTCTACTCGATAAGATTTGGATATGAAATGATTGTAGGATCAAATGATTATACGTTATTGCTGGGATTATATTATTATGTTCACTTCGACTGTACATAGATATAATGATAATACTTCATCACGAGCAAAAAATACTTGCTATAATAATTTTAGATTGCTATTTATAAGTGTAATGTTGCCATATTTAATAAATAAATACTAATGTCCATTGTGTCACTTCGTTATTCTAAAATGTGAGCCCACAACATTTAAATGTAACGAAATGGACGAAAATAATAATTCTGAAAATGTTTAATTTTACAAACGTATATTTTTATTATTTCGACACTTATACTAAGTTTTTATACTAATAACTAGTAATAGTCAGTTTACTATCCCTTAAAATAGATTTAATTATACTTTAATCTTTATAAATGAACCGTAAAGTTCTTGTATGAGATAAAATGAAGCTCTTCTGAATCAAATAAAAAGTTTCTGCGATATTTTTCGCGACTTCGAAGACGCACCAACTTCTATAATCTTTAAAATGCAACACACAAATGGTAATATCACTTTACACACCAAATTGGTGCTCATATTGTACCCGGATTTACTTGAAATAAGTATTAACCCCCTATCTTAAAAAGTTAGCGTTGACTTTATGTCATAATTACTTTATAATAGGTATTAATTATAATATTAAGATAATTGTATAATTGAATTTTAATATAAGTAATGTAATATGATCCTAAGTTGTTTGACATAAATAAATAAATAAAATTACGTATGGTAATCATACTTCAAGTCTGCGCTTACATTTTATAGGATAGACCGATAAGTCTTTAAACAATTATGTAGCTTGTAAGCAACACTTTTTTGTGTGTCTAGTAATGACAAGTTTTGATAGTGAGATATTACGAGGTGTCAGGATAAACCGACGACATTATGTATTAAATAATGAACTTTGTATGACATTCTGACTATGGATATATCACATATATCCTCAAATTGATTGAAATACAAAAGTTTGATTAGCATTAGGTATAAATTTTGTTTAAAAAAATGAAATGTTTTGTTTGATGTACAGGAAATAATGTCAGACTTGGCAATCGCCGCCCTTCTCAAAAAATCACCCTGTATGTGCTCATGGCTTGCTTAAAACTTGTCCACATTTTGAAATAGACTGATGAAAATATTCACTTTCAATAAACCATCGATACTTAATAAGTAATTTTTTTTTATTCCAAGTGACAATAAATGTTTTGTTGTACATATTAATAATTACAATTTAAAACACTATTTAACACATAATAAACACACTATTTGGTAGTAACTAAAATAAGGCCGTAAGAGTAGTACAAAGTTCACCAAACCTGTATGAGGTAACTCAGAGTTACGTATACTTTCGTCATCTTGCATTTTATTGCTCCACCGATTACCCTAAACAAATGACTGCGCGAGCGTTTTGCGATTTCGCTATACGTCGCGTCGCTCAAAATATTCCAATAGATGTCTTTATTTATATTGTTTCTTTTTTTTGTGTGCTTAAAAAATTATATATGTTAATTGTGGTATTGTTAGGATCTTTCTTAAATAAATTATATTTTTTTCTCCACATCCTGAACAATCTTATATGAAGAAAAAGGACAGTTGTGTCTGGACATCAAACGTCAACCCTTAACAATTATCCCACGCATAGTACACCAACTGCTTGCAGAACAAAGATCAACAAAAAAAAATTCAATTTGATTGTATGTTTTTTCCGTGCGTGTTACGCGATCATTCCGCTAATTATGAATCGATTTTGATGATTCAGAAGTTGTTCTATATAAATAATGACTAAGATATCAGTACAGTCAATGTGCAGTACTTTATGAGTTATTATTTTTTTAATCATAATAAGTGTAATTAGTATCTACACGTTGGTCTCGATAAAAGTAGATATTTTCATAAGTACTTATTTTTAAAATCTACACTATTATTATAAAGAGCAAAAATTTGATTTTCTTGTGTGCTTGTTGCTGGCTATATAGGCTATATTTATTGCTATAAAAGATTAAAGCTCGTTACTAAAACGTTTGTAACATAACCCAGTAGCCACATGTGCGAAGCCGGGACGGGTCGCTAGTGTATTATAAATTCAAGTGTTAAAAAAACTAGATTTTTTATTAGGATGTATCAAATATATAGAAAAACAAATTTCATTCATTTAAAATTTTTGGTAATAGTCTATAACTCGAGTCTAGATTTTAACCTCAGGTTAGCTTATGCGCTATTCTTTTATCTCTGGTTAGACTTGTCTAGGGTTTATTGCGTTATATTTATAATCAGCGGTTAGCATTTACCTTTACCAGAGTACTAGAAACTATTGTGTAATCTGTGTCCTCATGCTCTGATGTAAACTGTGGTATCTTAACTGGAGTAGTAGTAAGTAACTATTGTGCAATCTGTATTGTTGTTGTATTACTGTGTCAATGGCGTGTTGCAAAAAATGCGCGTAAAATTCATGAAACAATTAAGTATATTATATATTTAGTTTCTAATTTTTTTTTTAATTTCATGGTGTGAACACTAGAGGCAAATATAAATTGTGCGTCCCTGGGTTCCGGCTTTGGAGGGTGAGTGGGTCGTTTGTGGGGGGTGCTGTGCGTTTTTATAATAAACTCCCCGAAAATGCAACAAAACTCTCAGTTAGAAAATTTAAAACATACATTAAAAATAATCTTATAAAAAAGGCGTATTATACCTTAGACAGCTATATTAATGACAAAACTGCATGGCCTGATGTCGCTCCACCCGTCAACAGCAACTTTGTCGATTTGTGATGTTAGTAATGTTCTCTTGCCTTGCTTATGTACTTTGTAGTATATTTGTATCTGAAGCGAAGCGTGTGCTGTCTTTTTGATTTACGTATAGCTTTATTATACTTCTTTTTTTTTAAACTCATTAGTGTATCATTACTAAGTTAAATTGACACCGCACTGAAACTTCAGTACTTAATTTAGTTTAATTGTAATTCTTTGTAAGAAGGATCATATAAAAAAACGGTAGGAACCAGGCCGTAAGTTTCTTGCCCGTTCTTCTAGGCTCTGGTCGCGTGGAACTGGCACCTAGAATCACCTAGTATGTAAGACGATTCTAAATGATCCTTGTGATTTTACTGAATAAAGTAATTTTTGACTTTGACTTTGACTTTGACTTTAATTTTATATATACAGTTATTGGGTTATCGCACCGCTCAGTGGAAGGTTGCTGGTTCGAATCCTGCTCGACTGAATAGATTTTGAAATAGGTAATCTTTATACATCTTTCGATTCGAGAAAATAGGATCAAAGTATTCTAGATAGCATACCTATAGAATGCAATCATCATCATCATCTTCCTATCCTTAATCCACACTAAGTAGGGCATATAAAGGTCTTAGAAAGAACGTATACTAACGACAAAACGTTTATTAAAGTCGAAAACTTGACGTTTACTATCGGTATCGGGTAAAAAGTCACGTAAAATAAACTGAGCCCTTAGTCCGAAGACGCATTTTAAAACTCCCTACTCTCAAGCCGACAGTCGTCTCTCGGATGTCCATACATTTTTGTATGGCTATCCGAGAGACGAATGTCGGCTCGAGAGTAGGGAGTTCTAAAATGCACCTTCGGACTACGGGCTCTGTCTCACTACAATCTTGTCGTCGGTGTGCGTATGTTCTTATGATGGTTTTAAAAACTTTAAAAAGCTACTAGAATCGCACGTTGTTTAATAACCAGTCGCCATTTTACCATATTTGTTATTTAATTGTGAGTGCGATATCAATGGCAAATACAAAATCGAAAACACGATAAGATTAATTGCTATCTACAGGGCAGAGACCTTTGAGTTGTAGGGCACTGGTACTGGCAGATTACCGATCAAACTCCAATCTCAGACTTAGGGCTAGCGCTTACATACCTACAATTGTTGCATCGACTAAACTGTTTCGTCGAGTTGTGTACTTTTCGTGATTTCTACTCAACTAAACAGTTTAGTTGATGGAAGTGCGCATACAATCGATTTTATATCTTCTCAAATCGACCAGCAACGCTCGAGTCAAGGTGCGCTTCAAATGCTTATGTAGGTATACGAGACTGGCAGTAGCGGTCAGTCGCGGATCGACTGTTTAGTCGAGGGTCTGCGCACATCAATACAATGCAATACAAATTGAGCGCTTGATCGATAGTTGTCCAACTTTTAAATCAAAAGTTAATCGATATAACTTTTCGACTTTTTTGTCGAGCAACTATCGAGTTGATTGTATGTGCGCTTTAATATATTCTTTTAAACATATGATACACAACAAAATAGTTGTTCAACTAATTGTTGTATGTATGTGCTAGCCCTTACTACTTAGACACACAAATCGGAACATACCCGCACCTCAAAACACGTGATGCCATGCCAGGTCCGTCTGCGAACACGCGACCCTGCTCGCAATCGTATTTTTTTGCTAACCTATGTCATCCCACTGCTGGGCAAAGGTCAAACTTCGACTTAACCCTGCTTTCTGCTTACGTCAACTAATCCCTTTCGAAATCGAGGTCATCCCGCGATTGCCTTTTTGGTCGGCCCCGTGCTGCCTTCCGTCTTCAGGCAGCCACGGTGTATTTCTAAGAGCGATTCCTACAAAAATCTCAATCAAATTGTTGTAACTTGACGACCGATGTGGCGCGGCGGGCGAGGTTGCGCGTTCGATTCCCGCCTTAGGATAAAACTTTGTACGATCTGCAAAAAATTATTGTTGTACGGGTGTTCTGGGTATTTTATATGTATAATAAAAAAAATATCTATCCATGTAATGTATTGTATTAAGTATGTCAGTCTTCTAGTACCCATAACACAAGCTCTGCTTAGATGATGTTGTGTGCATTGTCCAGCATTATTTATTTATTTATTAACTAAATGTTGTCCTCTTCTGTTTCCAGTATGGCAGACAGCATATCGAAGTTGCGAAGAAAATCCAAAGGAACGACAGTTCTGATGAGGAAGAGGATCCGCCAATACCTGATGACAAGCCACCTTCAGCCATCATCAAGGAAAACGGGGCGGGGAACGGTAAGACAATACGCTTGTTGGGAGTAGCTCTGCCTTCCGTGCTGTGGGTCTTGGGCTCGATTCCAACCACCCAGCAATGTTTGTGTGATACACATACATATTTGTTCTATATCTGGGTGTTACTATGCATTCTATGTATGTATTTACATAAAAAAGTTATAAGTATTCTATCAGCAAAGTTCCCATAGTAAAAGCTTTGCTTAGTTTTGGACTAGAGTGTGATGTGTGAAATGTCCGTGATACAGTAGAATCTCGATAACTCAAACCCCGGTAACTTAAAAACCTCTATAACATCAAAAAATAATGTGTTCCCTTCCCATCAGAGCCCAAAACCTTGATAACTTAAAATATTTTGTGTTTCCCTTGGACTTTAACTTATCGAGGTTCTACTGTATATTTATTTATTTTAACAAGAGCACCTTCTTTCCAGGTACCCTGAACACAGTGATACAAAGGGAAGAAATACTCGGTCCGTCGCCAGAGCTCAATTACAAACGGAGTTCCAGTCAAGAGAGAGTGAACGGGCACAAACTGCATCCAGAGAAAGGAGAGGTAGGTTAAAAGTACCACTCTGTATAAAGTACAGGACCTTTATACAGGCTGGTTGTTTTGAGGAACGCGGTGATGGCCAAGTTTTAGGTAAATGTCGAGCCTCTGAGCCCGCAGTTCTATTTTAAAGCTTATCGATAACTGTCAGAAAAAAATTGCTTTGAGCAAAACGTAATTTCGGATTACTCGAAATATTGTTTGATTTGATAGATGTTTTGATACACTGCGCGCTAACGCTGCACCGTTCGACATTAAAGCTGATGTTGAAGAGCAGTGTATCTCAAATACGTCACTGTTTCTACATTTTAGATTGTCACATATATCCGTGCACCCCCTTCTATACTCCGAGCTAATGATGAAAACAAAAAGTAAAATAGAGTATTTGTACTCAATAACTACGAGATTTTTTAACCTGTGTTGATTTATAATATTAAGTTTCTTTTTAAACCTTTATTGTCCCACTGCTGGGCAAAGGTCTCTCTCAAAGTGTTCCACTCATCCCGGTCCTTGGCGACATTCCACCAATCCACCAATCCACCAATCCACCACACATAATTAAGATAAATATTTGTCTAAACTAATATTATAAAGAGGAAAGATTTGATTGTTTGTTTGCATCGAATAGGCTCCGAAACTACTGGACCGATTTCAAAAATTCTTTCACTGTTGTGTAGCTACATTATCTGCGCTGAACATAGGCTATATTATAATGATATTTTTTATACAGCGTGTAACAAAATATGCCTATAAACCCGAAAGGGAGGTATAGTATACGTCATTGCGAACAACATTTGTTCTACGACTTTTCATTTTTTTGTATTTTTCATTCATGAAATCAATTTTTTACTTTTGTTCAACACGTCACTTGACAAAACATTTCGACAACCCTATTTACAGCTGTTTTATAACCTTTTAGTGTGAACTCTAGATAAAGTAGGTAACAGAACGGACACTAGTTAGTTAAGTATTATGTAACTTCTGGCCTTTTAAAAGCCTATTTATACCTACTTTGGTATTGATCCAGGTACCTATACGCAAGGTAACATATTTTCCTGACTGAAATCCCTAGGCATGATAGACGTCTTTTCACAACTCTTGGTTAGCTAGTAGGTAGGAAGTAGCCTACCCAACTCAATTTTACCTTCTCAATTTTCTACTTACCTACTACTAAAGCTACTTTCGTAACCCTGTTTCAATGTTATTTTTCAAATACTTAAAAAAAAATCAAACGTTGTGTCTACTCTGTTTACTAATCTTTGTTTATGTTGGAGCGGCTTGAACGCAATGAACTAGTGCTGTCCTTTTCTAAACTTGTTTACTGGCCGAGTAACGTCTATTAATAGATAGTCGCCGTTTGCCTTTCTTGCAAAAAACAAACAATTTCTCGATTTTTTCGGTTCGCGGTTTTTTTGATGTAGTTTTCTGTGTTAGTAGTGTCTGTGTACAAACAGTGAATATTACGACATGGTGTTGTGTGTTGCGTTGCGAGGGATTGCCTTGTTGTAACCTAAGTCCAACAGTCGATCCTCGACCATTTTGACGAGAACATAAGAAGAGGAGCATGTTTCATGATTACAGTAGGTACTTAAACATAATCTACGTATTTACGTAAATATGTAAAATCTCATTTCGCGCCGTAGGATCTGTGGCCGTAGTAACTATCATTTAATCTGGAGCATGGCACTCGCATAAAATTGTCTATGTGTGTGTGCGAAATCGCGCGTTTGTGGATAGATAGGATAGGGCTGACACATTTCTAATATATTTTTTTTATTATTGTATTGAATTTTCAAAGTCGATAATTTGAACCTTTGACCTCACCAATGTATTCATATGCTCGGTGTGAATACACCCCTTTCGGATGTATAATGGCATAAAGTTACACGGTGTATAGGCTACCCGTGCCAAGCCGGGGCTACTAGTTATACTATATAAATAATAATATAAATATTATTAGTTGTGTCCTTCCTCACGAATTTACAATTGATTTTTCAGAAAACCTTCGATTTCCACCTCTCCCACTGCCTCGACCTGGTGAAGGCAGGCATGGAGTCCATCATCGAGGACCAGGTCACATCCGTCTTCGAGGCTGAGGAGTTGAGGAGCTGGAATCTCCTCACTAGAACTAATATGTAAGTATTTTTTTTTTATAATAATAAATAAATAAATAAATGCTGGACAATCCACACAACATCATCTAGCTCCAAGCTAAGCAGAGCTTGTGTTATGGGTACTAGAAGACTGACATACTTAGTACAATACATTACATAGATAGATATTTTTTATTATACATATCAAACTAAGGGTCCTGGGTTCGATTCACATTAAGAACAAACATTTGTGTGATGACAAACACTTATGTTTGCTCTGTATTTCGGTGTTACTTTTATTGCTAATAGAACATGAAGTATTTTTGTAAATACATAGAATACATAGTAACACCTAGACACAGAACAGACATCAGTGTTCATCACATAAACGTTTGTTGTCGGTGGTCGAACCCACGACCCACAGCATGGAACGCAGAGCTACTACCAACTGAGCTATGACGCCTGTTTATACATCTGAATGCCTGTTTATAAAGATACTAGCTGACCCGTGCCCACTTCTTTGGGCATTATTCGACCGTTTTTTCTTCGATTCACTTTGCAAAGCGGACTACCACGTATAAGCCTTTTTATTTTTCGGTTTTTTATATGACCTATGACACTCAGCAATAATCAGTGGCGGATTTACAAATTTGCCGCTAGTAGGCTATTTAATTTTTGCCGCCCCTTTGAAATTCAATACGTTAGTTTAGAAAACAATCATTTTAATTACATTTATTCTGAAATTGCAACTTTATGATTTGTGTTCTATCGTCCTTATTACATTGGCTTTTTCCCGTTATAGTCCGGGGTAGATAGCTTGAAAAATAACAAAAAGACAAAGAAAATAATAGTAGGATGAAACCAATTAGAAACGGAGGAGAATATTATAAAAATGAAAGGAAAAATAATTTACGGGCGATCTGAGCGCGGGAAGGGGATGGGGGTGAGCTTTTAAGGGTAAGAAACGTTTTTTCTCGATTCCCGGCAAAACTAAAAGTCCTATGGAAAAAAGTCATATGGCACAGTTGTAGGTAATTAAAAGATATAAAACTTTTGTATACACACTTTTTTCACATAACCTCAATTTATGTGAATAATTCAAAAACCTAAATTTTGGTTTTTTATTAATATCTTTTCCAAACAATTATTTTTTTTCACGAAATTTGGTGAAAACTTACCTCTTTATGTCCCAAATACGCTGTAGTTTATTTGATTAGAAATATTTATTTGTTCACCTTATTTTTAATAAATACCGAAAAAACATCCTAATTTTCAAGGGAAAATTCATCCGTCAAAATATCAGCTTTTTTCAAAATGTTGGTATATTTTCTGTTCATTGAAATCTCTGCTTTCCGATAATGAAAAAAAAAATGTTACTATAGTAAATCTTCTCAGAAAATGCATAAATCGAACCCCATGAAAAAAAAAATTACAAAATGTATAAAAAATATATTTTAAATATATAAAAATCTAGGGGGTGACTTTGACCCTAAATTGGTAAAAGTTCGAAATACGCGCCACACCTCTCCTACAGCCTGTTACAAAAAAGTACGCGTAAAAATCAATTTAGGGCAGCACATATAGTCGGTAAAACAGTGTTTCGAGCTTGTGGTCTTTTCTCTGATTGGTTGATCTAGCTGTTTTCGAAAAGTTTGTTTATTGAGCAAAATTTTGTAGTGCAAACTTTCGTCTATAACATAAAATTAAGGTGAGTTTGCATTTGTTAACATAAGTATAAAAATATTTAACTAATATTAAAAAAAGTGACTCTATTTGATGTAGTTTTGTATTTTTTCATCAGTAGATATATTTTTTGGAGTTTAGTTTGTCCCAACATCAACAACCTTGCGATTTCAGAACAAGAAAATGAGCAGGCCAAAGTCACGCAAGCCCTAGGGACACTTTGGCCCCAAGTTTGACAAAAAAAATATATACTAAATCTTTTTAATGGCTACCAAATATTTATGTGTATAGTTTCCTTATATCCCCAACAATGCAACTAATTCAATAAAATAAAAAAACAAACAAACCCCTTTCAACTGTAAGGTGAAAATGAAAATATTGCTGAGTATTGGGTCAAAGTCATACGACTACGGCATTAATTAAAAACCAAAAACTTGGTTTTTTGAATTTTTCACATTAATTTTGAGATTATATGAAAAAAGTGTGTATACAAAAGTTATAGATCTTTTAATTACCTACAACTTTGCCATTAATTTTTTTTCCATGGGACTTTTAGTTTTGCCGGAAATCGAGAAAAAGCGTTTTTTACCCTTAAAAGCTCACCTCCATCCCCTTTCCGCGCTCAGATCGCCCGTAAATTATTTTTCCTTTCATTTTTATAATATTCCCCTCCTTTTGTAATGGGTTTCCTCCTACTATTAATTTCTTTGTTTTTAAAAGCTATTGAGCCTGGTCTAGGACGCGTTCGCGCCCAGACACTCCTAGCGAACGGTCAAGTCATTTGTTCTCTTCCCGCGCCTCTACCCAAAAACTACTACGCAAATACATACGTACCAAGTACAAAATAAATATTTAAATGTTGAAACATATTATACGTTAAATATAATTTTTATAATTTGGGTAAAAGTTACTAAATTGAAATTAAGATTGACACGCTATTGGAATATTTTTAAAATTCATGATCGCATAAGTTCCTATATTTTACAGTGCGTTTAGTAATCTTTTATATACGGATTGCGGACGTAATGTGTATACATTTTTTTTTTTCAGTAAGATAAAAAAAAAATGGGCTAAATTTGCCGCCCCTCTAAATCTGCCGCCCTAGGCTCCAGCCTACTTAGCCTATTGGTAAATCCGCCACTGGCAATAATGTAGCTTTGATTGGTGAAATATTTTTTAAAATCGGTTCAGTGTATCCCGAGATTACCTCTTACAATTAAACAAACACACAAACTTTACTTCTTCATAATATTAGTTTAGATATATCTAGATTATTGTATGTAGTTTATTGATATTTATTTATGATTTTCAGGCAATACGAGTTTCTTACATGGCGATTAACTATAATATGGGCTATGGGTTTCATAGTCCGGTATATGGTTTTATTGCCGCTCAGAATAATGGTATTCTTTATCGGGGTAAGTTTATATCTTATTGGAACGAATGTTGACTAGATTTGATTGGTCTTGACAATGTTGACTCATTTTGATAGGTCCTGACAATGTTGACAAATTGTGATAGATTCTAACAATGTTGACAAATTGTGATAGATTCTTATAATGTTGACAAATTGTGATAGATTCTGACAACGTTAAGTTATTTTGATAGGTCCTGACAATGTTGACAAATTGTGATAGATTCTGACAAAGTTGACTCATTTTGATAGGTCCTGACAGTGTTAACAAATTGTGATAGATTCCAACAATGTTGACGTATTTTGATAGGTCCTGACAATGTTGACAAATTGTGATAGATTCCGACAACGTTTACTTATTTTGATAGGTCTCGACAATGTTGACAAATTGTGATAGATTCTGACAACGTTGACTCATTTTGATAGGTCCTGATAACGCTGACATGTTTTGGTAGATCCTGACAATGCTGTCAAATTTCACTAGGTCCTCACAATGTTGGTCACTACAACCATAGTCAGCCTCCTCCCAGCCGGAAGGATACGTCGTTACTTCGGCGCCCAATCGTACAAGATATGCATACGTACGATAATGCGAGGCCTATCCGGGACCATATACTTCCACGACACACAATACATGCCCAAGTCTAACGGGTTCTGCGTAGCCAATCACACGAGCCCTATCGATGTTGGCATTTTGAGTGTCAACACTTGTTTCTCGCTGGTAGATATTTTGGGAATTTTGGGAAAATTTTGGGGGCTTTGCCCGGATTTTAGAATTCTGAGGCCCGGCTTTGGAAGTCTGGATTGTTTAAGCTTTGGGGCATATACGAAGATTTACACTGATATAAGAACAGTGACGATAGGTATAGACTTTATAAACTGCGTTACTGTCGCAGTGTAACTAGTTACTGTAATTATGAAAGTGTAAATATATCTGTCAATACCTCAGGTCATTTAGTAGTAGAGATTTTGCGAGAGTCTAGGAAAGTGCTACTACCATACTTTTAATCTACAAATAGGAGATTCTCAACCTGACTGTATGTTTATTTGTGTGTATGTTACACGATAATTCCGCCAGTTAAGTATCAATTTTGATGATTATATTTTTTTGTTTGGTAGATTATACTTCAGAGGTGGTCTCATATAAATATGATTTAAATCTGACCATTACTTTTTGAGATAAATAAATAATGCTGGACAATCCACACAACATCATCTAGCCCCAAGCTAAGCAGAGCTTGTGTTATGGGTACTAGAAGACTGACATACTTAATACAATACATTACATATATAGATATTTTTATTATACATATAATACCCAGAACACCCGGAATAAATATTTGCAGAACATACAAACATTTATCCCAAGGTGGGAATCGAACCCGCAACCTTCCGCGCCGCAGGCGGACCATCATCGCCCACCGCGCCACATCGGTCGTCAGATATCTATAAAAAAGTTAATTCAATGTTTCGCCGATGACTACTGAATTCGATTTAGTTCATATATATATATATGTCACGCCATTTGTTTAAGCGTCAAAAAGTTTGTACAATATTACGTTAAAAAATCGTTATTTTATTAACTGTCCGTGTCCAACAGTAATACAATACAACACACTGAAATAGGCATAGTGCAGTGGTAGTGCTTGCGACACTCTCATAAATAGCCCTACTACTTAAAGATTTGTAGAAGTATTGATAGATGTAATATAATGTTCGTATATTGACTGTTGGATGTTTTGGGAAAGTTGGGAAATTTGCCTGAATTTGGGGAAAAGCATCTGAATGTTACCATAGTTATATATCGGGAGATTTTAGTGCTGTCCGTTTTTTGGTTTTAAAAAGTATTGCATATGATATGTTATTATATATTTATTTTATCTCATTATTGTACTCACTTCATATAATTATAACAAGGTTTACAAAAATCTTGTGTTGTCAATGATAATTTCATTACAATAGACCTAACATTAAACAAAATCTATCTTGAATATAGTGCATTGAATGTCTAAAAATGGAACGGTACAACTGTGCTTGGTTTCATATTACATTTATAGTAATATTTATGGATATATTTATACAAGTGTGGATAAATTCTCCCAATAAAAGTATATTCCAACTTTTGACACATCCCAATAAGTCTCCAATCTTTGACACCCAAAGTAATGAAATTATCATAAATCATCTTCATTTGTGACTGTACGGGTTTAGGTATGGTGGTTGGTAGTGTCGACATGGTGTGTAGGCACCTTGCCCGATGGACCTTGGAAGCAGAAGGTAAACACCGCCACCTCTCAAGCCTGCTTCAATCTCCTGTCAAGATGCATATCAGCCCTGATAAACTACCACGACGAGCATAATAAGCCGGGGAATGGAATCTGCGTCGCAAATCACACGAGCCCGATAGATGCACTTGTTTTAATGTGCGATAATAATTACTCATTGGTAAGTATTTTATATAATACTAGCTGTCCCGGCGAACTTCGTACCGCCTTAGAGATTTTTTTTTTCTGAGAGATTTTCTTAATATTTTTTTCCGTAAGAATAAGAACAGAGTATTAAAAAACTACAAAAAAAATCAGCCAAATCTGTTAAGCCGTTTTCATGCTATGTCGTGACAACGGAAAACGGGTTTCATTTTTAAATATATAGATATCTACTTTTTAATGTATTTATAAAAGTACGTTACCGAATGTTACTGATTTGTAATGGTTGAGATATCTATAGATCGTTTGCAATTGTCGGCACTTTCTAGACTGTAACTTATGTATTTTATAAATAGTTAAAATACATAAGAAAGAGCAGGAAAAAAGATTTTGTAAATACCAATTATGAATTGTTTAGGTTTTTTTTTCATTGACGTTAAATGACGTTCTGTTAGATTAGGTTTTGTAGTATGTTACGCGATTCTGCCGATTATGAATCATGATTCTTTTTGTTTGATAGATCATACTTCAAAGATTCCGAAGAGTCCCGTTTAATTGATTAAAATTTGACTTTATGTCGATTGATAGGATTAAAGTGGTATTACGAAGTTTTTGTAAAAAAAAGATAATTTTATTATATTTAAAGTTAATGATTAACCAAGCAAAAAAAGTATAAGCAGATGTTTCACATTATTGATGTTAAATGTTTTATAATTAAAAAAAATATATTTCAAAAAATAAATCTGTAAAATCACTCGGATCTTTTAGAATCGTCTTATATACTAGGTGATTCAAATTGTATGTTTAGTTAGACTAATATAACAATAGAAAATATAACAATTAAGTAGTTTTATGTTCGAAATTATCAATATTTCCTCTTTCAAGGAAGAACCCAGCAAAGTTCAAATGTAAGTTCCAAATAATAACATATATATATATATTATACCATGATATATATAATTTGGTATATTTGTCCGTCCGTCTGCTTGTTTTCATTGGGAAAGCATGATCGCTTTGGGTGATATGTTGATTTTGAATGTGGTGTGTTTTTGTATTTTAAGCATTGTTTTATTAAAAGAAATCTTTAAGAGTATACAAAAGTCAAGATTATTTACACAAAGAAATATAGCCATAAATAATAACTTTTAATCAATTATATTTATTGCATAAGCCTGATATGAACAAAATTATTAAGAAATCTATTAGGCTAATAAATACATTTAAAACCCTCGAACAGGATTCGAACTCACGAAATGTCGACGAAGATCTAACAGTCTTTGATATTCTATTATCTAATAAAAAAAAGATGATAAAAATAAAAATGCAACAATAATCTTAGCATTTTTAGATAAATCATTTTCATTTTTCAAACGAAGAAAGGTATGAAATAAATACTAAGAATTTTTTATGACTCTTACACGTGAATATTTGTGTTTATATTAAAATAGGTTAATATTACAGATAGGTCAACGTCATGGAGGTTTCCTAGGATTGCTACAACGAGCTCTGGCTAGGGCTTCGCCCCATATCTGGTTTGAGAGGTCTGAGGCTAAGGACAGAAATGCTGTTGCTAAAAGGTACGCACGTATTTATTTTTTTATTTAATCCCAACGCAGGGCAAAGCCCCACCTCCCCATTAAATTGAAAACTTTTATCTATTTCATTGATATAATACTACCAATCTTGACGTGTTTAAGGTGGATTTTTGATACGAAATTTTATCACATGTACTAAAAAAAAATCAAGAAGACTCTCATACAAAACCGCATTTTTTTTTATATGAAACCCTTGTTTTGTCCTATTCGCACGAGCCGGTTTTATTGATATAAAACGAATACTAATTCTTTTACATACGATATTGATTGTAGCATTGAGATATTTATTGTACTGGCCCATACAGCTACAAAATACTAATGTAGCGCCATCTATATCGCTACATGATAAACTACATCGTAGTGTACGCAACAGACCAACAGATGGCGACAAATCCTAGATTGCGCAAACGAAGTTATCACGGAGTTTGAACATAAGTAATAGAACCGATGACTATCCGCCGGTCCGAGCGACTCCGAGCCAAAGCTCGCTCGGCGTGAAAGATCTTCCCTTTTCGTAGGAGATAACACTCCTATCTCCACAACTAATATTTCGTAATTCTGCAAATAAATGAACTTTGACTTTAACTTTAACTTTGACTTCGTTCCAGGTTAAGGGAACATATATCTGTCCCGGACAACCCGCCGATCCTGATATTCCCGGAAGGCACATGCATTAACAACACGTCCGTGATGCAGTTCAAGAAGGGCAGCTTCGAAGTCGGCGGCACCATCTATCCTGTCGCTATCAAGTGAGTTCTGAGTATTTTACAACTATGTATTTTGACAGGTGTCACAGCACAACGCATGCAAGGCAGAGCTACTACCAACTGAGCTGTGATGCTTGTCTAATTAATTTTAAATATATGTTGCGATTGAAGTGGGTTTCTTTCGCAAATAATATAATAATTGTGTTCAATTACTATGTATTGTATGTAACTATAAGCAATCTAGTTCCAATACTTAGTACAAGCTTTGCTTAGTTTGGGACTAGAGTGTGATGTGTGAAAATGTCCTCGAATATTAATAAACAAATAAATAAATAATGCTGACAATCCACACAACATAATCTAGCCCAAGCTAAGAAGAGCTTGTGTTATGGGTACTAGAAGACTGACATACTTAATACAATACATTACAAAGATAGATTTTTTATTATACATATAAAATATCCAGAACATCTGGAATAAATATTTGCAAATCATACAAAAATGTATCCCAAGGTGGGAATTAACCCGTAACCTCCGCGTCGCAGGCGGACCTTCGCCCGCCACGCCACATCGGTCGTCTATTCTATCAGCAGTTAAGTTCCCATAGTACAAGCTTTGTTTGGTTTGGGACTAGAGTGTGATGTGTAAAAGTTATCATGCATAATGATGCCAATAAATAAATTATGTATTTGTAGATACGACGCCCGCTTCGGCGATGCGTTCTGGAACAGCTCTCGCTACGGCATGCTGCAGTACCTGCTGCACATGATGAGCTCGTGGGCCATCGTGTGCGACGTGTGGTACCTACCCGCCATGACGCGCCAGCCGCACGAGACCGCCGTCGACTTCGCCAATAGAGTCAAGGGGGTCATCGCGCTGAGAGGCGGCCTGGTCGACTTACAGTGGTAAATATCATACTATGCGACTTCCTACAGTTCCTACTATTCTATCCACTATTCTAAAATAATAATATTATGTACTTTGCTTTGTTCCAGGGATGGTCAGTTAAAACGAGTGAAGGCAAAGAAAGAATGGCGGGAAATGCAACAAGAGGAATTTAGTAAACGTCTAAAAGGCGAATAGGTTGTGTACAAAACACTAGGCATAGCTTCTAAGAGCTAAAGAAATTCGTTCGAGCCCCGTTGGTCGAGTTTGGGCGACGCCGACTTCTGTTCCGAGATACCGAGTTCAAATCTTCGTAACAGCGGGTTTTTGTGCGATATTTTTTTTTTATATTAATTTAATTTATTTAACCCCTATCTTATACAAAGTTAGCGTTGACTTTATGTCATCATTACGTATGTTAATCAATACTTCAAGTCTGCGCTAACTTTTTATAAGATAGACTGTTAATATTTATTTATTCTAAGCTTGATAGCGTAGGTTTGATACCTCCTACAAATTGTGAATATATACAATTTATTAGACAGATAGATAAACCTAGCTTAATTTAAAACGATTTAATTTATTTAAATTCAAGATTACAGAAGTTTCATAATTCATATGAAATGAATTTAAACAAGCTACTGCCACACTCAAAGACGTTATTTATTTATAATTAAAACTCAGTAAAAGATCAGTCAGATGAAGCGTAGATATCGTCTTGTAAATAATCTTTGAGTGGTCAAACTCCGTGATAACTTCGTAAGCGCGATTTAGGACTTGTTTCTGCCATCTGTTGGTCTGTTGCGTAGACTACGATGTAGTTTACCATGTAGCGATATAGATGGCGCAACAAGTACTGAAAAAGTAATTTGTTGTTTAAGTAAAGAGATAAATTACACGGGATTTTATAGCGTATCTTTTTGTTATTTTCCCAGTAAATTTGGCTACGTTGCAATAGCCGTACTCGCTAACTCAAACTAGAAAAATGCGTGTAAATTATCTCTATAAATAAATTCTGATCGCAAAATTAAAAAAACTAATTTATTATTTCTTTATAATTAAAGAAAACAATAATCTTACGAAACAACCGTATAATCTATTATTAATTAGTAATTGTGAATGGATGTTGTAATTAGTGAGATTTAAAAATGTTTTTGTAAATACATATAAAATAGTACCCTCAGAGGATTATTGGTTTATTTATTAGGCTGTGGGTTGCAGGTTTGATGCCCATATCGAAAGACTTAGCAGCGTCAGTGGCACTTTTTAGGGTTCCGCACCATAATAGGGCGCCAATTGATTTTTCTCATGTAATTCTTTGGGACGGAAACCAATCATGGGCGAGTCCGACTCGCACTTGGCGCGTTGTAATGAATAAACTCAAAAAATACTGCGCCGATTTCAAACATTCTTTCACCATTAGAAAGCTACATTCACCAACAGTAACATTTATTGCTAGAAAAGATTAGGGATAAATCCATGCGAAGCCGGGAAGGGCCGCTAGTATAAGATGTATTAATAAAAACATTTTTAAATCTCCATTGAATGCTGGAATAGCAATATATTTTTGGATTGCTCAAATGTAATGGACAATTTTTCGAAGGAGCTCTGTGTTATTTTCGAAAGAACTACTTGAAATTCGTCTTATAATATTTTAACAAATATTAATACAATCTTTTTCTTGGTTAATAGAAAAAAAACGATAAAAAAAAAATATTTTTGGTATAAAAATATGCAAAATTTATCGTGAAATTTCCTGAATTTCAGTGTTTTTTCGAAAACAACAAAAACTGTGATTAGTTATACGAGTTCTGTATATAAATGCATATTCTTGTAGTCATATTTAGGGGTCTGTACCAAAATAACGGAACGCGATGTTAAAATCATTTGTAAAGTAGTTTTTTAAACGAAATGGACAAACTTTTGTAATGATATTAAAATTTTAAAGTAACTTATTTTTAAAAAACCAAGAACTCAGAATAATGATATCTTCAATGTAAAAATGAATAGGTATTAAACAAACTTATACAGAGTGTTACATAATGTCCTTATAAGATAAAATACTTTTTTGAATACATAGTTAAATACATAATAACTCCCAGAATAAACGCTAATGTATTGCAATAACAAAAAAGTGTTTGTTCTGGGATCGAACCCACGACATAGCATGGAATGCAGAGCTACTACTAACTTAGCTGTGATGCCTATCAAAACCCCTTTCATGTAAGCACGAATAATTGTGAAGATTGTAAACGTAACGTATTTTTAATACACTGCGCGCTAACGCGGCAACGTTCGACAGTAAAGTTGATGTCGACGCGCAATGTAACTCAAATGTTTCACTGTTTCGATAAGTTTACGATATCACTTATTCGTGGTCATCCACCTAAATATATGGACATTATATAACATTTTGTTACATGTTATTTTATTTATTATTTATTAATTCACAAACAAACTTACGACTATACAGTATTTACAAAATGTACATAGGCATATAAAATACATAAGAAACAGTTGAGCTATCTACAGACCGTTGCAAACGATCTATAGATAGTTTAACTGATCCAAATCAGTACCTATTTATCATTTATTCAATAGTTTGTTCTAATACAAGCACAGTTTAAATGCACGTTTTTCTATTATTTTATCAGCTAATAATTATCCATGCTGACATTTTTATTTAAATTATAATAAGAATAAATACTCTGTGATATAATCACTGTAAAGTTGTGACATTTTAGTTTTAATAGACTTTGCCTAACTTTATGTATTTTACTGCTAAAGTGTTCTTAAGTTGTACGTTTTTTTTGTGACAGTGAATACTCTTTGCCTGTTTACGTTTCTGTGATACTTCCGAATAATAAAATAGATGCACGAACAGGTTTGAACCCACGACCTTAGAATCGGAAGTTAGTGAGAGCGCACACTAATGACAAAACGTATTGTAAAGTCACTGAATTTGACGTTTGAATAGGGGTATCGATCGGGTCGTCGATGTTGGCAATTAATCTTTATTCTAAATCATTTAGAATCGTCAATTGGTGATTCTAGGTGCCAGTTCCACACCAGAGCCTAGAACAGTGGTTCCCAAACTTATTTTGTCTACTGCCCACTTTGAGAATAAATATTTTTTTAGCGCCCCCATTTTTTCACCTATTTAAAAACCACTATAACTTCAAATTAAATTAATTAATTTGAGTTTGAGCAATCTTTTCATTCATATTAGTTGATGTTCACAAGTTGTTGTTGAGAGTCGAGAGCTCTTGCAGTCGTTGTTTAAGAGGCCTCCTAGCTAAATAAAATTACAAATCACCCCCTCTCCCCCCTCTACACAACACCTCCATTTTCTTTCTGGGTCTCTTACCGCCCCCCTTGAGACCTGCAGCGCCCACAAGGGGGCGTTATCGCCCACTTTGGGAATTAGACTGGCCTAGAAGAACGTGCAAGAAACTACGGCCTGGTTCCTACCTTTTTGTATGATCCTTCTTACAAAGAATTACAATTAAATACTCTCAACGTTAATAAAACATAATTAAATTAATTTAATGTTTATTATAACTAGAATGTCACAGCAAATAGGCCGTAACAAAATGGCCGTAACAAATAGGCCGTAACAAATAGGCCGTAACAAAATGGCGATGTAACTTACGATTTTGATATTAATATCAAGCATTTTATAGTTGTCATGTGAAAGGTTGTGTTTAGTTTTGTACATTCAGT
The DNA here is from genome assembly GCA_932527185.1 of Ecliptopera silaceata. NCBI lineage: Eukaryota > Metazoa > Arthropoda > Insecta > Lepidoptera > Geometridae > Ecliptopera > Ecliptopera silaceata. Next base: position 10,183,197 of record OW052196.1, on the reverse strand, counting down.
CTTTTGAAACCTCTTTCAACTTATACACTGCGCCAGGCCTTCTATAGTCCTTCTGTAGGCCTATCTAGGTCCCAGATAGGACCTAGGTCTATCTCAATCGCGGAAGAATGCAAACAAGTGTTTGGCAGAAATATTTATTAATTTATTAAATATGGCAACAATACAGATTTATAATAAATAAAAGATATCTAGTATAATATCTAGATCGTTACACATACTACAAAATTCGCTCTGGCGCTGTTTGGCGCTGTTTTTGACAGTTGAGAGGTTTAAGTTGAAGTACCATAGCGGTGCCTTAAGCTAGCGTTACCGGTTAAGCACCGTCTGCGCTCGACATAGTTTAGCATTGTTAAGAGAGAACGCACACCGAAGACAACACTTAGGGCTATATTTCACCGGCGGCGCAAATAGTCGCCGCTACCAACATAATGTACGTTTGGTTGCGCAACCAAAGGACACCAGAGCCTGTAGTCCGAAGGTGCATTTTAGAACTCCCTACTCTCGAGCCGACAGTCGTCTCTCGGATAGCCATACAAAAATGTATGGACATCCGAGAGACGACTGTCTCTCGACTGAGTAGGGAGTTTTAAAATGCGTCTTCGGACTACAGGCTCTGGTGTGTAACTCTCTAATTTTGTTGATGGCAGCGACTGGTTGCGCCGCCATGGCGTCCCGGTGAAATATAGCCCTTAAAGCCTGTGACTTGACATGGGTGTCGGCCGTCGGGTAAACAATGACTTAAATAAACTGTTTTGTCGGTGTACGTACATCTTAAAAGTGACCAAATTAAAACACACTACACAAAAGCACATAGATTTTGCTGTTGACTGTAGATTTATTTAATTTATTTATTGTTACTGTAGATATAAAACGCATTTAGAAATTGTCTATCAAAGTAGGCACAAACAAAATACATTTTTGTGAAACAAATATTTTTAATATTAAATAGTCTGATCACGCTAAGTGTGCAATTAAATAGCAACATCAATATGGCACTTAGTTTTTTACGATATTAATGTTTCCTATAGGTTTTCAAATTCTGTTATTTTTGCATACTTAGCGAGGTCGGACTTAGCAGTTGTAAATATCATTAATAATTTAATTGTTTTAGTTTTAACGCTTTACCACAGATAGTTTAAGTGTATTGTAAGATTTTTATCGGATTTATTTATGAAATGTATTGTAGATATTAGTTTTGAAATAAAGAAGGCCTATGATGAAATATTTATTTGTTTTAATAAACTAAAAGTACCCCAGTGAGATACTAACTAGGTATGCATGATAATTAGTTATAATTAATTGCTAGTTTAATTATAACTAATTATCATATTTTTAATTATTATATTTTAGTTTCTCTTAATGTAGGCTTGAAGATGAACATGTCCAAGACTAAGATTATGTCTAACGTCTCTGACGCCTCATTAGCTAATATTAATATTGGTGGTGAGACGTTAGAGGCAGTGGATCACTATGTTTATCTTGGACACTGTTTAACTTTCGGCAGAGAGCATAGGACCAAAGAGATAGCTAGACGAATACAATTGGGTTGGGCAGCATTCAACAAGTTGGAAGATGTACTAAAGGCCCGAAAAATGCCCCAATGCCTGAAGACCAAGCTATTTAACCAATGTGTCTTGCCCACCATGACATACGGTGCCGAAACATGGACGCTCACACAGGAAACTGTTTACAAAATGAGAGTCGCACAACGAGCGATGGAGCGTGCCATGCTCGGTATCTCTCTGATAGATCGAGTACGAAATACGGAAATCCGGCGAAGGACCAAAGTGGTGGATATCGGGGACCGTATAGCGAAACTCAAATGGAGCTGGGCAGGACACTTGGCAAGATTTGCTGATGGCAGGTGGAGTAAGGCCTTGACAGAATGGTGGCCTAGAGGACATATAAGAGGCCTTGGCAGACCAACAGCCAGATGGATGGACGATATCGTTGCCGTACAGGGTAGGACCTGGATGCAAAAGGCCCAATTAAGAAAAGAGTGGCGTTTGAGGGAGGAGGCTTATACCCAGCAGTGGGCTAGTACGGGCTGCCGATGATGATGAATTGCTAGTTTTGGGACTAAGGGTTATATTTCACCGGGACGCCATGGCGGCGCAACCAGTCGACGACACCAACCAAAATGTACGTTTGGTTGCGCAACCAAACTGACACCAGTGAGTAACTCTCTATAGAGCTGTATACATTTTGTTGGTGTCGGCGATTGGTTGCGCCGCCATGGCGCGGTGAAATATAGCCCTTAGACATCACTCTTGTCCCAAACTACCCTTAGTTACTAGGGTGCTGATATATCGCAGTGTCTATCAATAATAAATAATGTAAGCCTTGTACTATTTCAGGACTCTCTTGTACAATAATAAACTCCAGTAAGCGTTGTATGACAATTTATTTCTTATTTAAATAATCAACAGACTTTTATCTCAAAATATGTCACTCGCCTGCTACTATTCGAATTATGCCATTGATGTAGCTAGTTTTTGTTCAAAACAAAAGGAAAAGAATAAAACAAAGAGATTATATCATAAGTATATTAATTATATTAATTCATTTATTATATTAATTCATTCATAAATCAGTCAAATATGGCAAGATAAAGTCTTGATGTTGCTGTATCCGCGTGAAGGCGGTGTAAGCGGCTGTATTGCAGTAGTAGTTCTCGTCCGAGGGTGCCGTGGACACCACGCCGCGGAGGTAGTAGCGCTCGATGTGGCCCTCGGCCGCCGGGAACACCAGTCCGCCGCCGCTGTCGCCGTGACAGAGGGCAGAGTTGGCTACGAACAAGCAGAGGTCAACATCAAGGAAATAGTTAGGTATTATATAAATAATGCTGAAGTTCAAATTAGGTACGCTGTCTAGTTCCAGCGCAGATCTTAGATTTCCAATGTTAGGTTCTGTGACTGATCCTTATTTCGTTAGTAGGTAAGTAAAGTTTAAATTACTTTGTCTAGTTCCAGCGCAGATCTTGTCACTGGTGATGTACTGGACGAAGACAGAAGGAGAGTTGTCGAGGCATGTGTTTATGTCGACATACGGCAACTCCACTACTTGCAGTGTAGGCGCAGCTTTGCCGTTCGCAGATATCAGACCCCAACCGGCTACCTGCAAACCAGTGTAGAATATTGTATCCAACTAGGTACACTTCCAACAGCAAGGTTAAAATATACGAAACCAACCTTAACAAAAGTATATAAATAAAATGAAGTTTGTTTATTTCAGGCAACAAAAAAGTAGAAAGTTACCAGTGTTGGTCATTTCTTGTTCCTGTCCATATGGACAGAAATCCAGTGCCTGTAGTTATATATTGAATTGGTTACGCACCTACTCGGAACAGCCACTACGATAATGATATTGGAGCGACTGTATATGATTATATTTATTTATTTTTGATAGATCTATAGGTATTTGTTGTTAGTTCTACCTACTTTTCTTTTCTCAATCAACTTGGGACAATAGCTTAAAACAGACAACACGCTACATATTATTAAAAATGCTATGCTAAAGCTTTACCGCGGCAGTCCCCGAGTGCCATCACACATCTTTTTTAACGTACCTTTCCTTTGTTTATGGTTTGGAGTTGTTGCTTCTCAAAGTTAGTGTCAAAGCTGAGACACACGGGCCGAACGAAGCTTCTATACAAATCAAAACAAATAATTTAATATTTTCAACTACTTATAAGCAACTTACTTCTTGTCCAACTACACCTAGATTGGTTGCACTGACCTGTATTCAAAAGGATGAGAGACGACGACTAATGCAATATCGTCTTGAAAATTCGAGTCAAGACCTCGAAACCGCGGAGGAATGTGTATCTGTTTTACCTGTAATAAAAACATGCAAGTTTTAATAAGACGAATATTATTTGGGGTATCTTAGAATGATTTATCACTCACGTCAGACTTCTGCGCGTCATCGACTGGGTCGTTCCAGGGGCGGTACAGCTTGCCTACTGCCACGCTGAACTGGGACTCCGGCAGGGGGCTCCTGCCCTGCCAGAAGCAGTGGGCAGCTGTCAACATTCATTTGATCTATCTTGTTGATCACATTGTGCAATGCGTTGACTCTATCTGTTGTAGTTCGATGGCAAGTAATGACGATCGCATTCAATAAGATATACCTGATATAATGAGGTTGTTGCTGATGATAGATCCTCCGCAGACTTGCATGTAAGGTTGCGAGAGCTTGTCGTAGATGCCGGCGTGCCACGGCAGCTCTCCCTGCTTCGCGTTCGTTCCCCCTATTGCTAGTCCTGGCTGCACCTTTGGTGTTGCTCTTCCGCAGTCTGAAGGAAGAAGCACGAATAAACTGCACGAAGCAACGTTCGGACCGGTGCCGATCACTGCAATGTCACTAGTCTGTGACACTGTCACACTTTGGACTCACACATCAAACACATCGTCGACCAATAAACAAAACATCTTGATGAGAAAAAGAGAACGCAGAAGCTGACCGCTGATTAGTTTGGTAACCACAAGATTGAGGATCGAGGGCAAAGCTGGGAATACGATTTCACTGATCGTACAGCTCCGATAGAAAGCTAGAAGCAGATATAAGTATTGTAACCTTGCTGGCACCTGGCGACGTAGTCCCACCTGGCGTCGTCCTTGCAGCGCATGAAGACGAGCGGCGCGGTGGAGTAGTAGTAGGGCTCGCGACAGCGCGGACTGAGCACGGCGCCGGGGGGCTCGTGCGCGGCGCACGCGCGCGAGCCCACCTGCGCGCCCGACAGCACGCAGCGGTACTCCACCGACGGGTGCTCCGGCACCGCACACATCCCTGTCGCCAAAAGGTATCCTTTGTAAGTTGCAGGCACCCATACCTAATTCTAATTCTGATTGGGGGAATAAGATCTGCACTGACGTCCCGCAATGGCGTGTATTGTGCATTGTCCCCCTGCTAACCTCATCCCAGCCAGCACAACTCCTGAATGAGAAGGACTTTGGGTTGGTGGCAGCACAGACACAAGCATATCAATGTTTTGTCATCACACATGTTTGTTCTTGACATCAACTACAAATAGCATAGATTATGGAAAACACAACCCACAGCATTAATGGCTACAGCTTAAACCAACTGAGCCATGATGACTAAAGTAACGGAGAAGGACTTTGGGTTGGTGGCAGCAGTGTTCTAGCATCCCCGATGGTGTGGTGGATGGCGATAGAGATGAACAAGACCCGATCAATACCTGCAGTCTTGTTGTGGACCTCGCACTCATACCTACCCTGAGGCCGTATTATAGCCTCTCAAAGCCTGCAGGTTGTAGACTGATGTGTCTGAGAAGTTATTATTGATAGGATTTAATACAGCTCAGTCAAATCAGTCTACCAGATATGCCCCAGAATACCGATGAGTTACAAAGAAACTGAACGCGATTAAAAACCTGGCTGATTTTGATAGGATACAGCCTCTGCAATCAGGAATGCGATGTTATTGCGAGATTAGATAGAAGATTATATGCGAGTACCTAATGCTGCTTAGCGGCAGGAATAGGTTCGGTGGTGGTAGCACTTCTCCGGACGATCTCTCGATTGTGATGAAAGGAGTTAGCAGTATCCTTCGCGTTTTTGTGTCCCGGTTATGATGCCGACACCCATAGCCTTCACTATGGGTGTCGGTGTCATTACAGGCACATGATATTAAACTAAGGGTGTTTGTCGTTTCAGATAGACGGAGTACGGTGGGTCGCAGCATGCTTGGTAAAATTTATATTGTTTTATATTCATATGATTCATTGTGTTTGTTGCATAGGGTTGGCACACATTTCTAATAATTATATTATTTTTATTTTTGTATTGTATTTTCAAATAGGATGTTTTGAACCTTTGACCTCACCGATGTAATCATTATGCTCGGTGTGAATACACCCCATTCGGACTTAAAGGGGTATTACGTTACACGTTGTATAGGCAGCGGCTAAATTCCATTTTACATCTGATCGGCCAGCTGCTCGTTCCAACACTTACGGCCGGTTTCTGGAAACCCAAATCACGATTGATCCGAGTTTGACACATAGTAATTGTTTGATTTTTCGTTGATCATCGTTCGAGAAACCGGCCGTTACTCAAATAAATTAAAGAAAATATCCCAAAACAAGAGCACGCGCAAAATGTAAATGAAATAAGTGCTTGTCATGAAATACTCACTAATACACTGCGGCACTTTCTGCGGCCAGAATCCGTTGTAGCACTGGATAGACCTGGACCCTTGTACTCCGTACCCTGTTTCGCAGGTCACTGTGAGGGTCACCAGCTCGTAGTTGTCATTCTCTTCGGACACATTGCTGAGCAAAATGCTCGTGATGACGTGGGTGCCGTGATCGGGGAACGGAGGCGGCAAGCATCTACGAGGTAGTGGAGTCTGTAGCGCTGCACTAAAATGACGAAAAGATGAAACAAAAACAGTTTATTCAAACTACAACTAGCATAAAAAGAAATAGAATAGATTAATAACATAATACATATAATTTGGACATTTTCAAAAAGAGAGTGAATAGGTTCTATATAGGCAAACGCGTTACACCGTAGGCCGCATCATCATTTAACATCAGATGTGATTGCGGCCAAGCGTTCTATCGGATATCCTCTAATTTTTATATGGTTATCCGAGAGACGACTCTCGGCTCGAGAGTAGGGAGTTATAAAATGCAACCTCGGACTAAGGCCTCTGATAGATAACTATGCTGATGTATATGAACAGTACCCCAAGTACGAGTTGCTAAAGCTTTTGTGAGTCCAATGACAAAAACCAATGTATTGTATCTGTACCTACACCATTTTCCCAAGTGAGTCTACCGCATCGTGTATTTTTAGAATGGATTACCTTTACTCACCTTGGAATAGGTTTTTTAAAAGTATTCTTCTTCTTCGTGTCAATGAACACAACAAAAATTTTAGACGCAGTTCATGTAGAACTTTGCCACATTTATTCCCCTGTCTGTACCTACAATTGATGAGATCATCCCTTGTGCAGGTATTAGGGCACAAGGGGCAAACGAGCATGTGGGACATAGATTGTATGGGTATTAAAAGTATTTGAAATAACTTACACAGTACTTGTTTCAGATATGATTTCAATTTTACTGTCAAGCACTTCCTTTTTAATGTTAGAGACTGTCGTGACTTCTGGCACCTAAAACCATTAAAGGTGTGTTAACTAAATAAATAAATAATACTGGACAATCCACACAACATAATCTAGCCCCAAGCTAAGCAGAGTATGTTATGGGTACTAGAAGACTGCAATACTTAAATAAATAAAATAAATAAATAAATAATGCTGGACAATCCACACAACATCATCTAGCCCCAAGCTAAGCAGAGCTTGTGTTATGGGTACTAGAAGACTGACATACTTAATACAATAACATTACATAGATAGATATTTTTATTATATATATAATACCCAGACCACCCGTAATAAATATTTGCATAACATACAAACATTTATCCCGAGGCGGGAATCGAACACGCAACCTTCCGCGCCGCAGGCGGACCATCGCCCACCGCGCCACATCGGTCGTCTTAATACAATACATTACATTACATAGATAGATATATTTTATTATCCATACAAAATACCCAGAACACCAGGAATAAATATTTGCAGATCGCACAAAAGTTTTTCGGCAAAGCCCACTGACACTCAGCTTGATAATTTTTTGAGCTATGTCCAACACCTTAGTTTTCTACTACTACATTTGAACACACATACATATTCAAATATAAAAATATACATTCAAATATTCATGGACATTTCACACACTCTAGTCTCAATCTAAGCTTGTATTATGGAACTAGATTGCTGATAGAATACGTACCACATAGCCCACATTGCATTCAGCTCTACTATTGACGCAGGCGCCGTTATCACAGCGATAGTGACACTTCCTATCAGCGCACGCCAATGCGCTCTCGTCCGATCCGTCCGCGCAGTGCTTGAGGTCGTTGCAGAGTTTCGTATGTGATAGGACGCTCTCGTCTTTGCAATTGAATTCACCCCTGTAATCATCATCATCTTGACCCTTGTCCCACATTATTTAGGGTCGGTACAACACGTATTCTTCACGTATTTAATGTTTCTTGTGTGTAAAATCCTCTTCTGTGTGCAATAAAGTTTTTATCTATCTTATTCCACAAAAAAAGAATAATAAATCCACCCCTGAAATACAATAAATAAATATTCTCATTGATATAACGCGTCTAAGCCAGCATGCTAGTCATTTAGCATGGTGTAATGCGCGACTATGCACATTATTTTTACCGATTACTAAACAAAACAAAACTATGTTCAAAATCCCTAAAAGCAGTGTTAGTATTTCTTCAGTACGTCTACCATGAGTTGTCACAGTAAAATCGCCTGACTTTACTACAGCAGTTACGTCAATACCTATTAGTATTACGAATTTTAGTACCCAACTATCCGCTGCGCTGTACAAATCTTCATACATTTTTTTAACTACAGACGCTAGCGAGTATAGTAAATATAGTATAGTAAAAGCTCATGGTAGAGCTACAGATGAGATAATGCTAAGGTGTCTAAATAATAAAATAACTGACGTTTTGCTCCAAAACTGCTTGATGAAGCCCTCATGTTTCGTTATCGACGTAAAGCCGTAGTAAGACAATCTGTTTCTGCAATTATAATCGGTGCTGACTGAAGTGGAGAGTACTCCTCGAAGGTAGTACTGTACGGTCCCTCCGTACGCTGGTAACGAGAACGACAGGCCGACTCCGCTGTCCTCTCTGCAAAGTCCTGTTTTAGCTGTAAACAAACTTGTATCATAAATGTGACGCACGTAAACCCAAGGGCGGATCCAGCTTTGGCGCCAGGGGGGGGGTCACGATCAAGCTTTGGCGTCAGGGGGGAGCGGGGGGGGGGGGGGTCACATAGTCGTGGTCAAGTCAAGAACTTATCATTTAATTTTGATAATGTAATTCCCAAACGTTTGCCATCATACAAAGTTATTATATTAAATTAACTAAATATTGAAAGTATGTTATGTTAATTAGGTAGTTACATTAAATCTGCATGGTGGCAAAATAAAATAATTATGTTCAATTAGTGGTCCATCTAAGTCCTGGAACCAGCTCAGGGGTGGGTCATGACCCCCCTACGTACCATACGACAACACCAAGGGAGTTTTCTTTAGTCGTTACCTCCATAGAGTATTGACTATACTCCTTTCAAAAATAACACTCACAATTTCCAAATTCTGTGCATATTTTATCGCTCGTGAAAACATTTTGTGTCCTACGAGAAGAGTTAGATATGCAGGTCTCGAGCTTTTCATACGGCAGCTCCAATACCTGCAGGGCTGAAGGAGACTGCTCCTCATGCAGGAGTCCCCATCCTGCTGCCTGCGATAGTTTTCACGATAATAAATAAATAAATAATGCTGGACAATCCACACAACATCATCTAACCCCAAGCTAAGCAGAGCTTGTATTACGGGTAGGTACTAGAAGACTGACATACCTACTTAATACAATACATTAAATAGATATTTATTATTATACATATAAAATACCCAGAACACGCGGAATAAATATTTGCAGATCGTGCATTTATCCCAAGGCGGGAGTCGAACCCGCAACCTCCGCGTCGCAGGAGGACCTTCACCCGCCGCGCCACATCGGTTGTCGAATTTGACGTGATAGCTCAGTTGGTTGTAGCTCTGAGGGCTTAGTCCGAGCCTCCATTTTAAAACTCCCTACTCTCGAGCCGAGAGTCGTCTCTCGGATGTCCTTATATTTTTGTAAGAAATAGAGAGCGAGATCCGAGAGACGACTCTCGGCTCGAGAGTAGGGAGTTTTAAAATGCATGCTCGGACTAAGGGCTCTGCTTCTGCCTTCAATCCTGTGGGTCGTGTGTTCGATCCCCGCCAAAATTATAGATGTTATACTTATGTTATTTTATTATGTAGCTTTGCTTACTTTGGCACTGGAGCATTGTCTAAACAGAAGGTGAATATTATTTCAGTATTTCAGACATTCAGATTAACCAATAACTTGCAAGTTTTAGACAACCTTTAAAGAACCTTGAAAATAATAGATACATTTACAAAAAAAGTTATTTTTTGTTCTCCAAACGAAGTCGTTTGTAAATTTTGAAACAATAAATAACTTGGACTGATAGTCCAAGAGCTAGTGAACCCTGCGAGTAACGGTCTTCCTGTAAGGCTAGAAATTTGTACACTTACGATTTATAGCATGCTAAGAGCACTAGCCATGATCTGGCAGGCTTCAGCCCTGTACTTCATCAGCCACTTAATTTTTTAATTGTAAAATAATTTGAGTTTCAAAACTTGTTTCTGTAAGCTTAAAAATTTAATAGGATAGAGTTTATTTATTGTAAATCTTGAAAAAAAAGTTACAGACGATTACAATCAGCAATAGTATATGCCAGATCAATTAGAAAATGCACAGTTGATGAGGTAAAATAAACTTTATCCTGTATACTTAAAATTTTTATATGTTTTCAAGTAAACGTCTCAGAGTAAATATGTACAATGCCAGACGGTTTTGAACAGCATAAGACCTTGCCAGGCGAGGGGACAGCTGCTAAGGGAGTGCAAATAAGAAATGTTAATGTTTCAATTTTATGAACATATTTATTAGCATACAGTAAATGCAATGTATTTTATTGGGTTTTATGCAAAGAAGATGGAACTTTATTCCTCTCAAACCAATTAAAATCGTAAGAACTATCAATTAAGTTCCAACCGTTATTTTCAGGAATAAGAATGGTTCTTTAAAATTACAATTTCGCCATATATTTGTAGGTAATGTAGGCAGTTCTCAATAATTGTTGATGTAGTTCACGTTGGCAGGGTGGTGAATTCGATGAATCATAGCTTACTACTTTTTCATAAGCATTTTAGGATTATTTGTGTTGTAGATAGATAGATAGATAGAAAACACTTTATTGCACACCACTTAATTTATTTTTGTACGTAGTTGTACGTAGTAAGGAACATAAGGAGCATTATTTAATTTTAAACATTTCAAACCATACATTTGGAGCTTCGACATGGGAGCCTTCAAAAGAAGAGTATATCTTTATCTCAAAGGCCGGTAGTGCACCGACAACGCCTCTGGTGTTCGCAAGTGTCCATGGGCGGCGGTGACCACTTCTCATCAGGTGGCCCGCAAGCTAGCTTGCCAGATATGTCATAAAAAATAAGTAAAATCACTGAAACTGAACTAAAACTGAAAGATAGGCATTCACGCAACACCTCTGACTCGCACGCCTTTAGCAGCTGTCCCCTCGCCTGGCAAGGTCTTATGCTGTTCAAAACCGTCTGGCATTGTACATATTTACTCTGAGACGTTTACTTGAAAACATATAAAAATTTTAAGTATACAGGATAAAGTTTATTTTACCTCATCAACTGTGCATTTTCTAATTGATCTGGCATATACTATTGCTGATTGTAATCGTCTGTAACTTTTTTTTCAAGATTTACAATAAATAAACTCTATCCTATTAAATTTTTAAGCTTACAGAAACAAGTTTTGAAACTCAAATTATTTTACAATTAAAAAATTAAGTGGCTGATGAAGTACAGGGCTGAAGCCTGCCAGATCATGGCTAGTGCTCTTAGCATGCTATAAATCGTAAGTGTACAAATTTCTAGCCTTACAGGAAGACCGTTACTCGCAGGGTTCACTAGCTCTCCAGCTATGAGCGTCATATTAAATTTTGGTTTTTATGAAACACCTGTATTATAAAGCAGTCATATTAATTATTATAATCTGCCGACAAAATTACGAATTTTCTTTTAAGAAGAATAATATCTGCAAACTTTGACCTGTCATTCTCGTCCGTCACAAACATTACAGCTAAATTAAACCTAATGAAATTGTTTCTTACCATGCCTGTAGTTTTAGGCAACAGCTGCTTGCTCTCAAGGGTCTGGTTAAAGTGAAGGCATACTGGACGCACGTAGTAGTTGAAATGGAAAGATCTAACTATCACCGCGGCTATGTCGTTCTCGTAGTTAGAGTATGCTCCCTCGTAAAACAGAGAGAAGTGTATTGCTTTGACCTGGAAAAAATATTTTCAAGTAAGTAAGTGATACAAATAAGGCCTACCTAATTTCAAACACTCAAAATTTGATAAATTATTCGAAGAAGGTAATAAATAAAAGCGTGGACTTCTTTTTTGGTTAATATTTTATTTAGAGTCCGACCGAAACTGGTTTTCAGGCCAAAACCGAAACCGAAACCGAAGTTTCGGCCGTGGCTTCACTTTCGGCCGAAACCGAAACCGAAACCGAAACTCACGTGGTCAAGTAAAAAATTCCCTAAAATACAAAAGAGAATGGTCCCCCAACAAAAAAAAAATTATGTGGATAGGTAGTACTGGAAAACCATACTTTTAGAAATAGGGAGAGTTTTAGCTTGTCTGATGGAAACCGGTAGCGCATTCCACAGTTTAGTAGCCTGCAAAGTAAAGGAGCTACCATAGAATTTCGAGGAATGGATAGTCCTTAGGATACTTATAGAGGTTTCAGAGGAGCGAAGCGAGCAAGAATTGGAGAGGAAAAGAAAATCAAAGCGTTCCTTGAGGTAAAGTGGAGTAGAAGGAAGAAAAAGAATATTGTAAAGAAGGGACAAGATATGAGCATTCCGGCGAAGGCGGATAGGGAGCCATTTGAGCATACTACGGTACTGAGAAACATGGTCGAATTTGCGCAAGCCAAATATGAATCTAATAGCTAGGTTTTGAAGACGACAAGTTTATTAAGTTGATCTTCGGTTAAGTCAAGATAGCTGGCGTCGGCGTAGTGAAGAATAGGATGCAACAGAGATTGTGCTAGCGCAATTTTGGTGGATGTTGGAAGGAAGTTACGCAGACGTTTGAGAGAGGCGACCGCAGCATAAGTCTTACGGCTAATCGCTGCTAATTGTGGCCCCCAAGATAAATGCCTATCTATAAGCACTCCTAAGTTTTTGACCACTTCGCTGATTTCTATAGTTATGTTATCGAATCTAACTTGTGGTAAATCAGGCCAGTCTATTTGTGACAGCATTCGAGAGCTTCCTATAATCATCACTTGCGTTTTGGCTGGGTTCACTCTAAGGCCATATCGATTGCTCCACTCAAGGATTCTATCCAGATCATTATTTGTGTTGATGATAGCTTCATCTAGCCATTCAATAGGAGCCTGCGTGTAAATTTGCAAATCATCTGCATAGAGGTGGTAAGAAGATATGTGCTTGGAAATGGAATTTATAAATATAGCAAAGAGAAGAGGAGATAGCACGCCGCCCTGAGGTACACCGGCACTCAACGTACACCAAAAGGAATACGTATCATCGATACGAATACGTTGCCGGCGACCATACAGGTAACTTTGAAACCAGGCAATTACTGTTGGAGATATGTTAAGAGAGCGGAGAAGAGCTAGCATGACATCAAAATCAACACTGCTAAAAGCATTGCTGAAATCCAGAAGGGATAGCACAGTAACTAAGCCATTCTCCATGCCAAGCCTGATATCATTGGTAATTTTGATAAGAGCAGTGACCGTGCTGTGGCCGGGCCGAAAACCAGATTGATAGGGATTATGGAGGTTATTGGTACTAAGGAATATGCTGAGCTGTTGATGAACGAGACGTTCTTGAACTTTGGATAAGAAAGAGAGAATAGAGATAGGACGGTACTCGGAGCAAGAAGATGGATTTGGTTTTTTGGGTAAAGGAGTGATTTGAGCCTCCTTCCATAGGCTTGGAAAAGTTCCTGAGTCAATGGAGTAGTTAAGAAGGTAAGTGATGATGTGGACAATGTCATCAAGGATAGGGGTTATCATCTTTTTACTAATACAGTCGCTACCGACTGCGTTCGATGATATAGATGAAATGCTCTTCTTAACATCACAATCAGTAAATTGACGAAATTCAAAAGGAGATGAGTCTGGAGTTGGCAGCAGAGAAAGATAATTCAATGTCTGTGCTTTGACAGAAACGTTAAAATCTGAAGAAGTGGAGAAGTGAAGGTTTAATGAATTTACATCTAGATTATGGGAAACGCTATCTTGGCGTGACTTGCCAACTCCTAATGACCTAAGAAATTTCCAAACTTTAGCAGGGTTGTTATTTTGAACAGATTCATGAATGTGACGGCGATTTGCATCCCTACACACCAGATTGCAGTGATTTCTAACTTCGGCGTACTTTTCCTTGTTCCTGTCTGTAGGTTTAAGTTTATATCTGACCTTGGCAACAAGCTTCTTATGCATTTCAGCACGTATTTGATCAGTGAGCCAAGGTGCAGGAAGATGCTTCATCTTAACTTTTCGAACAGGAGCATGTACATCATACAGTTTTGTTACGATGTTGTTGAAACAATTAACCTTTTCATCAATACCACATGCCTCCAAAATCTCAGACCAATCCGCGTTACGGGCATCGATACGCAAAGACTCCACATCCAAACCACCAAAATTACGCTGAAGAAAAATATTCGGCTTGACTTTAGGAGGTCGAATTTTATACGAAAGAAATACTATGTCGGGATAAGAGAAGTCGTCTGCCGAACACTGACCATGTTTGGCGACATGAATTGGCGAAGAAACTAATATTAGGTCTAGAAGAGACGGTTGACCATTTGGAAAATGGTGGGTCATATTAAGCGGAAGAATTGACAGATTACACGCCTGAACTATAGATTCAAGAGAAGAAGAACGTGAATCACGTTTGTTCAGGCAGGTATTAAAATCTCCCATGATGATTGTATGGTCGTAAAGAGGTATAAGTTCTTCAAGTAATTTTTCAAAAGAGGAGAAGAAGTTAATGCGCAATGATGGCGAATAGTAAACACCAAGAAGTATCTTGCGGTGAAACAGAGATAGTTGGAGAAATAAGTGCTCACCAGCACTGGACGGGGGCGGTTGTGCAGACATATTCACTATAGTAAAGGGAATGTGAGAACGTATGTATATGGCTACACCTCCACCGCCCGAGCCAGTACGGTCGTTACGAACAAGTTGAAATCCTAGGAGAGAGTAAGGAGCAGAAGGCAGACAGGGTTTTAACCAGGACTTGGACACTAATATAGCGTCAATTGTTTTTAAATTGAACGACGCCAGCATTTGTAAGAAATGAGCCGGAATGCTCTGAGCATTAATATGCACTACGTTTAAGTTATTAGGAACATCATTATCAAAATCAGATTGTATGCGTTCAATCATTTTTGTGTTTCTATTGTATGTATCTACATATTACTGTATTATAGTGGATTGACTTCTGTCTTTTAAATACGACTCTATCAATGATAATGCTGTACCTCTTCTACCGATTTCTTCTAATTTGTCAAGAAGAATATCGTGGACTACACAGTCAAACGCTTTTGACAAATCTAGGAACAGAGCTATTCAGGGCTTATTTTTATTTATTCCTTCCCATACCTGTCATAGGGTTTTAAATATTGCTAGTGTTGTGTTTTTCCCTTTTTGGAATCCAAATTGATTTGGATTTAAGACGTTATTTGAATCTAGAAAAGAAGATAATCTATTATATAAAGCTTTTTCAAAAATTTTAGATATGCTAGGAAGTATAGCTATTGGTCTATAGTGTCCCATGTCAGTTTTAGTGCCTTTTTTATGTAGTGGCTTGATAAACGCCTTTTTTAGATCAGTGGGGAAAGATCCATGTTCGAAAGTTAAGTTTATGATGTGAACTAACGGGTGTACTAACAGTTCTATATTATTTTTAATAATTTGTATGGGTATTTCATCATGGCCTGCACTTTTAGTGTTTTTTAATTTTTTTACTATAGTTAGGATTTCGTCAGGACTAGGGGTGTAAGGGGTCCCAAATAACATCTTCAGGATCCAAGCCAACCTTACCTGCACGAGGTACACCCTGCTAACTAACGAACAAGGCTCTGGCGCTCCACCCCGCACTAGACCAGCGCGGTGGGTTTATGGTCTAACCCCCCCCCCCCCCCTCATGATGAACATTCAAAGAAACAGGCCCCCAGTGCCCGGCGTCTCCAGTGGGATTACTTCCGATGACAGTAGGACAATGTCCCCTGGAGCATGGGGCGCATACAATCTCCGGGCGTGGTCCAACTGTCAAACGACCACGGCATGCAAAATGGATTCTGAGAAACTTAATATTCTTACGTTTAATGTCAAGACACTTCGTACCGAAGAACGCTTAGTTGAACTTGAGAACGCCTTACTTGACATTAACTGGGACGTAATAGGACTATCAGAAGTCAGAAGAGAAGGAGAAGAGATAGTAGAACGAAATAACAATATATTTTATTATAACGGCAATAGTACTAGTAATTACGGTGTAGGATTTTTAGTTTCTAAAAAGTGGAAAGATAACATCAAAGAATTTGTTTCCTACTCAAACAGACTATAAGTATTAAAATTACATATAACAGATAAAAAAGTACTCACCATTGTTCAGGTATATGCACCAACTTTCACGCATACAGATGAGGAGATTGAAGATTTCTATGACCTTCTCAATAAAGCCTGCGACGAAACTAGCGGCACCTGGACTATGGTTATAGGAGATTTTAATGCGAAAGTTGGCCCTAGATTGGATACGGATAATACCAATTTACTTGGTCCACACGGGTTGGGAACTAGGAACCAGCGCGGCTCACGCCTGCTACAGTTTGCTTTTGGCCAGACTTTGAGCGTCAGCAATAGCTATTTTTACAAGAAACCTCAACGGCGTTGGACTTGGTTCTCATCCGATAAAACCACTAAAAATGAAATCGACTTTTGTCTTTCTTCTAACAAACAGGTAATTAATAATATCGAAACGCTTAACAGCTTAAAATTCAGCTCAGATCACAGACCTTTACAAGTAACAATCAAATTCAATTTAAAAATACATCGACTTCAAGTCATCCAAAACACTATTAAAAGATTAGATAAGCTAAGTCTGCTTCATAGTAGTAAAGATAATTTTCTCTTAGAATTAAACAATCATTTCAGTCTACTACTATGATGTCGAAACACATTATAACAATATTCATAGTAGCATTAAAAAGGCTAGCGAGAAGATAAAACTATGCTCAAAAAAGGAAAGCAAACTCAGCAACGCCACAAAATCCCTTATCGAAGACAGACAAAAACTTACACTATATTCACAAGAGTATAGTCGCAAAGACAAGGAAGTAAAAAGAAGTATTAGAAAGGATATCAGAAGGTATAATGTCACCACAGTTCAAGTAGGTAGCACTAGAAAGTAACCGAAATTTAAAATCTGCAATAAGAGGCACGGAATTAGGAAAACGCACTATTATGAATCTAAAAGACTAAAATGGCGTGAAGCAAAGCGATAGATCACACATACTTACACAGAATTTTATAGAGAACTTTACACAGACCACTCCGAGACGACATGCCAGCAAACCCCAACAACTTACTCATGTTCCGAAACAATAGAACCGATAACAGAAACTGAAATACATCGCGCCTTTCTTAGCATGAAGTACAGTAGAAGTCCGGGACATGATAACATCACCACTGAAGCTTTAAAAATCGGCGAACCAGTTCTTCGCCCATACATTGCAAACCTTTTTAATTCTATACTTATCACAGGAATTTTTAATGAAAACCGAGCATCTTTTTTGCGATTTTAGTGGCTCCTCCAATTTCTTTCCAATTGCCTTAGACGGTGTAACCCTACCAGTCTGCTACGATTTTAAGTACCTTGGCTCGCTCCTCCAAAACGACGGCAATATTGACCGAGATGTAAGTAATAGAATGAATGCGGGATGGATGAAGTGGTGACATGTCTCTGGGACAATATGCGACCCACGAATGCCCCTTAAGCTCTAGGGGAAAATTTACAAGACGGTCATCAGACCTGTCACCATGTATGGATCAGAATGTTGGGCAACGAAGAAGACGGATGAAAGAAGAGTGCATGCGACGGAGATGCGAATGTTAAGATGGATGTGTGGAGTGACGAAGCTTGATAGGATAAGGAACGAGTATATCAGAGGAAGTTTGAAAGTGGCGCCTGTTATTGAAAAAGTGAGGAGTGCAAGATTAGCGTGGTATGGACATGTTATGAGGAGGGATGAAAATCATATTACGAAGAAAGTTATGAATGTGAGCGTGGCAAGGTATGCAAGTAGAGGAAGGCCGAAAAAAAAGTGGTTGGATTGTGTGAAAGAGGATATGAATGTGAAAGGAGTGGACTCAGATTTGACGAATGATAGGAGTGAGTGGAGGAAAAAGACATGTTGTGCCGACCCCACTTAACGTGGGATAAGGGCAGGGGAATGATGACCTATGTTTTACATAAAAGTTGGACCACCGTGAGAGGGGACTCTTTTAATACACGTCTCACGACTTAAAAAAAGAGATTTTACCCCACCCATTACTAAGTCGACATTGTAAATTTGAAATAAAGAATATTTGATTTTTTATTTTATTTTTGATTATATTCACGGAAACTTCACACTCCAGTCCCAAACTAAGCAAAACTAAATAAAGGAACTAGATTGCTGATAGATTTTTTTTTTTGTAAATACATAGAATACATAGTAACACCCAGATACAGAACAAGTAACTTATTTTGTTTTTTTTATTTAGAAACTTATTTGTTTAGTTAAAAAAAAAAACAGCGTCATAATTTTGAAGATTTCTAAAACAACTCACATTAGATTTTTGCGCGTCATCCATTTTGTTGTTCCAAGGACGGTACAGTTTACCGACAGCTACAGCATACTGCGAGGAAGGCTGCTGATGCTGAGTGATATCTTCCCAAAAGCAATGGGCAGCTGAAACGAAAAAAGTGGAGTTCTGACAAAAACATAACTTAGGTACTGACGCCACGCCACGCAAAAATGTTTTTAAAATTAACTAACTATGACGAGTCTAAAATAGGTACTTTATACAACACAAAAACCTTTTAAGCTCACATTGCTGTAGGCAGGTATACACTTACCTACTACTAAATATCTGGATATTTTTTGGTATCAGACACGTCAATATGAACAATTATGTAGATAACGTCTAATAGTAGGGGAGCCCAAGAGGGGATTTCGGGATTTACTCGAGCGCGGTAGATAAACATACAGGGGGTACCTTGTACCCGGTTAAGTACCTCCACCAAATATGAGCTTCCTATGTATGGCCGCGCGTGAATTATAAAGGATCAGATTTGTAAAAAAAAATTGATCATCTGACATTCTCGAGCGCGTCAGATTAAGTTAGGGTAGGTTAATTACATTTACTATGTAAATATGTATTTACAAAAAAAATGTATATAAGTATTCTATCAGCAATCTAGTTTCCATAGTACAAGCTTTGCTTAGTTTGGGACTAGAGTGTGATGTGTGAAAGGTCCGTGAATAATTTATAAATAAATCTAAAAACAAAAATTTGTTTTTGTCAGATTAGGCGAATCCTTCTAGATAATCGTCAGATTAAGAGACAGCACATTTAGAACGTTAAGATGAACCATATGTATCTCTAGTATGTCAAATCGGCGAATTTTATTTGTACATTATAATAATGGCCGCGAGTTTGCGTCACATCGAAATCGTCAGATTAGTGAACTAGAGCTGTTTTTGGTGCACTTAACACTCCCTTAGAAAATCTGACGAGCTCGATGAAATTTTTGTGTTTTTTTGTAACTTTGCTGCGCTCCCCTTTCTTTTCGTCACTCTCAAATTGTCAGATTAGTGGAATATACACTATTTAGCATGTAATTAACCTACAGTATCTTAATCTGATCTGATGAATGTCCATGCAGCAGTTTTTTTTTACATATTTATAAATCTATAGCCACTTCCCCCACCGATGAAAGATATATGTTATATAACATTTTTTTCTTCTTATCATCTAAGCTTTGCAACCCAATAGGTCTCTATGACGCTCGAGTAAATCCACACTTAGCATCGTGGGCTCCCCTACTATAAATAATTATTATAACCTTCCGATAGTTTGATGATCGTCTTACCAGCCTAGGTGAAATAAGTACGTACCAGATATAACCACATTGTTACTAATGAGTGATCCTAAGCAGCGTGGTCTGTAATAAGGATTCGTAACTTTGGAGTAGATGATTGCGAGCCACGGCACCTCGCCTCGCCTCGCCTCCTTGATGCCCACCACGGGCTCCTTGTCGTCCACAGCCACTATACCGCATTCTGAAAGGACACCAAAGAGAAGCCACTACACTACTAATATTATAAACGCAAAAGTTTTGTATGAATAAATGTTTGTTTGTTACTCTTTCACGCAAAAACTACTGAATAGACTTTAATTAACGCACCTATAATCTGTCATGCACTTATTTATCTGTCTAAACTTACTAACTACCTAGCTACTTAGCTAAACTGTAATTAGGCATGATAATGTAAGTACATTTGCTTGTAAGTTTTTGGACAATAAACGTTTTTTTTTTATTATTATTTTTGTTCTAGGTTCGTCTAGCTCGGCTCCAAAGTGCCGGTAAATAACTGATGCACACGGGCCTAAGCCAAGTGAGCATCAGTGGGGAGTGCTAATGATAAATCTGTTGAGTTTGAGGGTGACATTTCAGTAGTAGTGTCCATTTGTAAAAATTTCCTAACTATTCTACAAGTGTTTAGTTCGACAGCTTTTTGTAGTAAGGTGTATGTATTTTTCGGTAAATCTAATTGAGTAAGAGACTGAAACAATTGCTTTGGGATGACGCCGGTAGAAGATATAACTATAGGGATTATCGATACTTTTTCTAACCTCCACATTCGTGTGATTTCATCCTTGAGATCAATGTATTTCGTCAATTTTTCCGCGATCGTATTTTGTAGATTGTGGGTATTAGGAACTGCTATATCTATGATTAGTGCTGTTTTATTTGTTTTATTAACTAGGGTTATATCTGGTCTATTGTAATGTGTAGTTTTATCTGTTAGGATTGCTCTATCGAAGTATAATTTGTGAGTTGCATTTTCCAACACAGTCTCCGGAACATACTTGTAATAAGGTGTTGGTCTTACTGCTGGTGCTGATTCTATGAGTTGGTATTTACCAGCTAGTTTCTGATGGATTATGTTTGCTACCTGGTCGTGTCTATGTTTATAGTCAGTCTGGGCTATAGATTTACATGCCCCTGTAATATGTTGGATTGTTTCCGAGGAACTATGGCATCTACGACACATATCAGTTGGCAGGTTTCGGATCTTCATTATGTGTTTTTGGTAATTGCGTGTTTCTATCACCTGATCTTGTATCGCAATCATGAAGCCCTCAGTCTCTGGGAAAAGTTCCCCTCGAATGAGCCACTCGTTCGACGCATCCTTGTCGACGTTAGGCTGGCTCAAGTCGTGGCGATGTCTTCCATGGAGAGATTTGAGGTTCCATTCATGAATTAGTGTTTGTTTGTCCGTTAGTTCTTCGTTTTTCTGTGTATTTTCATCTTGTAGGTTTAGTGGCGTTAGTTTTTGATCATTGTGTGTAATTACTGTATGCAAATCAGATGTTGTTGTCTTTGCTCGGAAATATGCTCTAAGGGTTGTTATCTGTTTATTATGTAAGTTGCGAATGTCAATCAATCCCCTACCTCCTTCTGATCTCGGCAGAATTTGTCTTTGGATACATGCTCTTGGGTGATGTTTGCGGTTCTTGGTCATCAATACGTTGATAACGCGTTGCATGTCTTTCAATTCTTTTATTGTCCAGTTTATAACTCCAAATGAGTAGGTCAGAATGGGTATTGCATAGGAATTAATAGCCTTCACAGTATTTCTTGAGCACAGTTGTGTTTTAAGAACAGACTTCAATCTATGTTTGAAATTTAATGTAAGTTTGGCTTTAACTTCTTTGTGTTGTATTTGTTTTGATTGATAATAACCTAAATATTTATAAACCTCGTTTTCACAGAGAGGTGTGATTGTTTCGTCAGATTGTAAATTATAGCTATGTTCGTAGTTTTGCCCTGCTCTGGTTGAGTTTATTTTACATTTATCTAATCCAAATTTCATAGCTATGTCCCTAGAAAACATTTCAGTAATATGAATTAACGTTTCCAAGTCAGATTGTGAAGAAGCATAAAGTTTTATATCATCCATATAAAGAAGATGGTTTAGTTTATATTCCTGAAAGTCTGCTTGTCCATGATGTGGTAATCTGTTGTGTAAAGAATAACCAATTCGAGATGAGTTTAATATATTAGAGAGAGGATTCAGAGCAAGACAGAACCATAAAGGGCTGAGAGCATCACCCTGGAATATGCCACGTTGTATTCTAATCGGATCAGTTTCAATGTGACTATTTACTGAAGAGACATGTAGACGTGTCGTCCAATTGCTCATGGAGTTTTGCAAAAATGTAATTATTTGTGGATGTATTTTATAAATTCCTAAAACCTTAATAAGCCATGAGTGTGGCACAGAGTCATAAGCTTTTTGGTAGTCGATGTAAGTTGTGTAAAGGTCCTTCTTTTTCTGTTGTACCTGTTTTAAAACAACAGAATCTATTATAAGTTGCTCTTTGCATCCTTGACTAAGTTTCCTGCAACCCTTCTGCTGTTCCGCTAATATCTTATTCACGTCTATATGCTGGTATATAAGCTGTGATATGCATGCTGTTGTGATCTTGTAAATAGTTTGAAGACAGGTTATTGGTCTATACTTAGCAGGGTTAGTGGTGTTGTCTTGATCTTTAGCTATCATGTATTTTATTCCGTTTGTGATGTATATTGGCATTGTATCTGGATTGTGAATAAAACTATTGATGTGGTTGTATAAAAAGGGGTGGATATTCGTAAATTTTTTATACCAGTAATTATGTATATGATCGGATCCAGGTGACTTCCAGTTATGGGTTGCTTTCAAGACTCTTTGGAAAACTTCTACTGGTATGCTGTCGTATTGCATTTCTTCTACATTGACACTGGTATTTTCATCTATAATCAAATATAATGCTGGCCCAAAACTCCTTTAGTTCGACTGGATCTACTGAGCTAGATTGTTCATTGGGGTTCGAATTTAGTATGTTGTTTGTTGTCTTGGAAAGGTTTTGATAAAATTTTCTTTCGTTGTTCTGAAACTGGTTGTTCTGTGTTTTTCGGAGTGAACATGCTTTATATCTTCTTAGTCGGCTACTCATGACGGTAAGTTTTTGTTTGAGCGTATCAAGAAACTGTGTCAATTTAGTGTTAGGTTCTTCATGTGTTGTGTGTATTTTATATGCATCTAAGATTTGATTTATCTGTTTCTTAAGGTTTTCGCTCCGACTACCATTTATATAATGCGTTAATCTTCCTATCTTTTTGCGTAAGTCTTCAATTTTTATCTCCAATCTCTTTTGCCAACCAGGCTTTGATTGTCGCTGGGTTCGATTGCTCAGTTCTTCTGGGGGGATTTGCAGTTTAGATCCATTAGTCTTAGCCGCTGTCCACGCTGCACAGTAAATTATCATATGAAGAAATTCAAAACTAGTGTCAATGTTGGTGACTTCCGGTAAAATTGTTGTATTTATGTAGTTTACAGTATTTGCTAGCTTTTTTGATGTTTTTTGCTTTGGGATATAAGGTCTTCCTACTGGATCAGTGTGTTTAAAGTATTTTAAAGCTTCGTTGAATGTGTCGTCTATTTCTGGATTTCGGTCTGTTGATTCTAAGTTATTTTCTATATCTATATCTATATTACTTCCTGCTAGCGTTAAGTTTTGTGTTTCGTCGTTTTCATATAATAATTCAATCATATTTATATCGTCAGTTTGGTTGTTAGTTATTTGTGTAGCGAGATTAATCCCTATTTCTTGAGCAACTTCGTCTTTTATACTATTTAGTCTACCATCAGAAATAAATTTATTTAATATTATGAGTCTCCGTTGATCAGCTATTCTTTGCTCGCTTATATGAGAAAGGTGTGGAAAAACGCTAATAAAATGTTGGTGAAGTGGTTTTCTGTACGCTGTTTTATTTGTTTCTAACTGAGTTATTCGTAAATACTCTCTTATAATAGTTTCATTGTGTATCGATGTCCATTTCATGCGTTGGCCAGCTGATAGGGGCTGTGTTTGGTTAGAAATGTTTTGTGTCATCTGGTGTTCGTTTGAGCTTAAATAGGATTTTACTTCTTCTCGTATTTCATTAATATATTATTATTATTTTTTATTATTATTATTATAATTAAACTTTACGATCATAGTTTATACATTTCCGATGTATAAACTATGATCATAACACAGGCTATAATTTAGTAAGATATTGCACATTGTCTAAAATATTTCCTAGTAAGACGAAGTCGCGGCCACCAGCTTGTAGTCTTATAGGTACCTACATATATCACTAATCGACGTAGTGTCCGACCGAAATTTCGGTTTCGGTTTCGGTTTCGGCCGAATTTCGGCCAAAATTCAAGTTTCGATTTTAGTTTCGGTTTCGGCCAAAATTGGCCGAAACTTTTGCCGAAACCGAAACTTATTTCGAAAGTTGTCGTGCACGCTAGTTAATTTAAATATTGAGTCAGTTACTTTGTTTTGTTAGAAATAAATCAAGTCGCATATTAAAAAAATAGGTGTGTAGGTAATTAATAAATAAATAATGCTGGACAATTCACACATCACACTCAAGTCTCAAACTAAATACAGCTTGTACTATGGGAACTAGGTAACTGATAGAATATCTACTTATATATATTTTATTTTGTAAATACATACAGACATACTTATACACCCAGTGATAAACATAAATATTTGTTCTGTGTCTAGGTGTTACTATGTTCGTATTTAAAAAAACCAATGTATGTATTCTTACAGCAATCAAGTTCCCATAATAAAAGCTTTGCTTAGTTTTGGACTTGAGTGTCATGTGTGAAATGTCCATGAATTATATTTTATATTAGGGTTATTATTACAGTTTTATTTTTAATGGTTTGAAGTCAAATACAGAATAATTGGTAAAATGCACCAAAGGAGAATAGGCCGGTAAAATCCCTTTCAAAGTCAAGTCGTGGCCCACGCTCCATAGATAATTATCTATGGAGCGTGGGCCACGACTAAAAAAATTGACCCTTAGGATTGCCACATACTACGTTTGAAAGGGATTTTACCGGCCTCCCTTTGCGAATTTTTTATTGAAAATCCGTCCCATAGAAGTCGAGATGATTTGAAAAAACTTTTTTTAATTTATCGTCGTAGTACTCCGAATTTTGAAGGCCTACAAAAATGCCTGTGATTGCGTATAAATTAATTCAAATTACATCTTTAATTTGAATACAAAATTATGTATTCCTGAAAACTATGTAGTATTGTAAAAAAAAACAGTTTTTCAGAAAGATCTCAATTCCCACAAGTTGGATTTTTAAACAATCTAAGAATGAAATGAAGCTTATTTAATGCCCTCGTAAACGCAACAAAATCCATTTTTGTGGGCCTTCAAAAGAAATAAGATGTTAATTTATTTTTTTTCAAAATGTCTGGATTTCTTTGGGACGGATTTTTTCGTAATTATAGTAAAATGTAAGCCCTTTTATGCGTACTAAATAGCAACCCTGAGGGACTATTTTTGTTGGGGCCCATTTTCCTTTGTATTTTAGGGAATTTTATACTTGACCACGTGAGTTTCGGTTTCGGTTTCGGTTTCGGCTGAAAGTGAAGCCACGGCCGAAATTTCGGTTTCGGTTTCGGCCGGAAAACCAGTTTCGGTCGGACTCTAAGTAATCGTACCAATGTACTACATGGAACCTCAGACTCGTACTTGGCCGGTTTTTTAAGAATAACAGACATACCTACATTGCGAAATGCGAATTGCAAAGTCCATTTTCTATGTCGTTGAGATAGAAATACAATAAGATGCTTACCTTGCGTCAAATCCCCCGCAACTTGAACACTCACAATGGAAATAAATAGAAGATAAATAAACATTTTAATATCACAAACACAAGACGCGTAAACTACTTCATATTATCAGAAAATGAGTAAATCAGTAAGTACTTGGTTATTATTTCATTCTCAAAAATGAACAGATGAATCGTACAAATATGTTTTTAGAAAAGTAATTCAGCGGAATTGAATAGGTACTCTCTAGCAAATATGACCTGATGTTTAAAGATGGCGTATAGTGGTTGAACAAGATTTGTTTTCCTCATCCAATGACTCATATTAACATAACTAGCTTTTGCCCGCGACTTAAAAGCAGCGGGTATAAAAGATAGAGAAGAGAAGAGTGTACCTTTATCACAGAAAAAGATAAATTTAATTTACATCACATTAATATTACAGAGCTAAGAAATAAAACTATAATAAAAAACTAAAAATACATAAACATAATATGAGAGAATCTCAGCATGAAATTATCAACTAACGCTGATCTTCCGTCAGAGCCGTTCGGAGAGCCTCTCCCTGGCTTATCAAACATATGTACCTACCTATGCACTCATTGTTTTTCGTTAGTTTTCTTATTTTGTGGTTTCATTTTTATTTTATTCAATTATTATTTTATTTGTTTTTGAAGTGAAAACTTCTTTAGCGGCGCTGGGTGGGTAAAAACTTTCAAACACGCGTCAGGGTCACGTGACGTTGATCGAAGCGTAAGATCGAGGAAAAGGGAGAGGAACTAGTATCTCCCACTCTTTCTACCGTGCCTGAGTGTGCTGACTCTGTTTAGGCGGCACAGGGCGCTTGCGCGAATGTGTCTGTGTCATTGTGATTGTCATTGTCATTATGACGTCTGTGGTTATATTTTTATGTGAAAACTTAGAAGTGAAAACACAACGTTAATATTGAAGTTTTCACTTCTGCCGGCACTCCCGGAGTGCTACCTTTTTTTTTCCTGTTGTATTTGTGTGTAGTAGGTAGGTTGTCTGTGGCATCACCGAACGGCTCTGACGGAGAATCAATACAAAAAAAGTTATTTATGGATTTTATTGTATTATAACAAAGTGTGGCATGACAAATGTTGACTTATAAGAATGTGCTCTTTCTTATACTTCCAGATTTCACGGATTCAGTCAGTCAAGAATGGTACGATAAAGTGTTCGTGCTGCTGTATCCTCGTGAAGCCGGTGTAGACGGCCGTGTTGCATGCGTTGCTGCCTTCGTCAGCAGGTGCTATTGATACAATGCCGCGCAGGTAGTAGCGCTCAATGTAACCTTCCGTCGCGGGGAACACAAGACCACCACCGCTGTCACCGTGACATAGAGCTGTGTTGGCTGAAAACATACACAAAGAGAATAGACTGAGCCTTCCGCACCAATAAATGAGACAATCGTAAACGTAACGTATTTAAAAACACTACGCGCAGCGTTGCAAGCGTAAAGCTGATGTTGACGCGCAATGTATCTCAAATACGTCACTGTTTCCATACGTTTAACAATTGTCACATTTGTTCGCGCTCACCCCTCTGGCATGAAGTAGATACGGGCGGCAATGCGTGAGAGGGGCAATACAATCATGCGGCCAGTAGTTCTCTTTCTAGACAGGTGTTGGCCGCACGGTCTCATATAGGTAGGTACCATTACTTTGAGTTTAAATCAATGAATGAAGCAATGGTTATAATTACGCTGTCTAGTTCCAGCGCAGATCTTGTCACTGGTGATGTACTGGACGAAGACAGAAGGAGAGTTGTCGAGGCATGTGTTTATGTCGACATACGGCAACTCTACTACTTGCAGTGTAGGCGCAGCTTTGCCGTTGGCTGAGATCAGACCCCAACCAGACACCTGCAAATAGGTATATACTTATACAATGATATATTTTACCTGGATTCATCTATCATAAATATTATTTAAAAGCTTTTTTTAAATACCTTTCCTTTGTTTATAGGTTGGAGTTGTTGCTTCTCGAATATAGTGTCAAAGCTGAGACACACGGGCCGAACGAAGCTTCTATTCAAGTAAAAAGTTCATTTATTAAAATAGGTACTTATAACAGTAGGATTACTTGGCTAATATCTATTATGTATTATACTTCTTTCCTATTATACATTGGTTTCATTGTACCTGTATTCAAAAGCATTAGAGACGACGACTACTGCGATATCGTCTTGAAAATTCGAGTCGAGTCCTCGAAACCGCGGAGGAATGTGTATCTTTTTTACCTGTAATATAAAAAACATGCAAGCATCTACACTTTTAATAAGACGAATAGAATTTGGGGTATCTTAGAATGATTTAGCACTCACGTCAGACTTCTGCGCGTCATCGACTGGGTCGTCCCAGGGGCGGTACAGCTTGCCTACTGCCACGCTGAACTGGGACTCCGGCAGGGGGCTCCTGTTCTGCCAGAAGCAGTGGGCAGCTATGAACATTCATTGATGTATCATATCGATCACGTTATGCAATGCGTTGACTCTATCTGCTATAGTGCGATGGTATGTAATGACGATCGCATTCAATAATAGGTACCTGATATAATGAGTTTGTTGCTGATGATAGATCCTCCGCAGACTTGCATGTAAGGTTGCGAGAGCTTGTCGTAGATGCCGGCGTGCCACGGCAGCTCTCCCTGCTTCGCGTTCGTTCCTCCTATTGCTAGTCCTGGCTGCACCTTTGGCGTTGCTCTTCCGCAGTCTGAAGGAAGAAGCACGAAGCAACGGTCGGACCAGGGCCAAGGCCAACCACTACAATGTCACTAGTATATCTCACTGTCACATCATTTCACACATCGTCGACCGACAAACAAAATATCATGATGAGAAAAAGAGAAGGCAGAAGCTGACCGGCTCACCTGACGCTGATGAGTTTGGTAACCACAAGATTGAGGATGTAAGGGAGCTACACAAGACCTCTAGCTCCAACTGTCAACCTCACCTGCACGCGGTACATCCTGCAGTAACCGACGAGGCTCTGGCGACCGGTCGACGGCGGTATAACCCTTCTCATCCAGACACAGTCAAATCCCTGACCGCAGCAGCCTCAGCGGTGCGACAGACTGTGTCCCTGCAACCGCCAACCCGCATGCCCAGCGTGGCGATTAGGGCAAAACCTCCCATATGATTGGCACACAAAAAGGACGGCCCCCAGTTCCCGGCAGCTCCGCTAGTCCTGGCCAAGGCGGCGGTCATGGAAATGGCGGAGCAGGGGGTGCGAAGAATCTCCGGGCTACAGAAGGCTGCCCATCCCAACTGACCCTGGCTACGTACAACGGACGCACTCTACGGCTAGACGAACACCTGGCGCAACTCGAGGTAGAACTTGAAAAGGTTAAATGGCATATTCTGGGGTTATGTGAAGTCCGAAGAGAGGGAGAGGACACCATAACCCTAGAATCCGGACATGTCATGTACTACCGCGAGGGCGACCATATCTCCCAAGGTGGCATTGGGTTCCTGATCCACAAGTCCCTCGCAGACAACGTCACTGAAGTATCCAGTGTGTCGAACAGGGTAGCATACCTGGTACTTAAACTCACCGAGAGGTATTCCCTCAAGGTGGTTCAAGTGTATGCACCGACCTCGTCACACTCGGATGATGAAGTGGAGTTTGTCCTGGATGACATTGCTAAAGCCTTACACACCACCACTAAGGCACACTTTAACATTGTCATGGGGGACTTCAACGCCAAAGTAGGATTACAGACTTGCAGCGAATCATCGGTAGGGCCACACGGATTTGGTAGTAGGAATCACAGGGGGCAAATGCTGGTCAACTTCCTAGAGCGGGAAGGACTCTTTTTGATGAATTCTTTCTTCAAAAAGAGTCCCCAGCGAAAGTGGACTTGGCGAAGCCCCGACGCTTTGAAGAAAAACGAGATAGACTTCATTATAGCGGATAAGAAGCATATATTCAGAGATGTTTCAGTGATCAATAGGTTTAATACCGGCAGCGATCACCGAATGGTACGAGGCACTCTGAATATCAATTTTAAGCTTGAACGCGTCCGCTTGATGAAGTCTAAGCTCCGACCAAACTTACTCCAAACCGCTGTGAACTCAGAGAAGTTCCAACTTCAGCTCGAAAATCGATTCGCTGCCTTGGAAACTACCGATGACGTAGATCAGGACCTACACAATGTGGTAAACATCCTCAGGGAAGAGGGCACGAAATTTTGCTCTGTAAAGCGTACGGGCAAAAAGTCTAAGTACTCGGACGAGACTCTCCGGCTAATGGAAAAGCGACGCCAGACACCACTCACCCCTACTACGCTGTCAGAACACACGGCTCTTAACAAGTGCATTGCTAAGCGCATACGCTACGACCTCCGTCGCTCCAATACGCTTCGTATTGAACGAGCAATTGAGCAAAATCGGGGGTCCAAAGTGTTTGTGCAGCAACTTGGTAGGAGCCATCTGACGCAGCTCACGACATCTAGGGGTGATACCGTCGTTTCCAAGCCGGAAGTTCTGGCTGAGATCGAAGACTTTTATGGCCGATTGTACGCCTCGCAAGTTTTGTGTCCGGGATCCAGTAATGAGGATGTTAGAGCCACATTAACCCGCCACTACACCGAAGATCTCCCAGAGATCAGCCTAGACGAAATCGAAGTGGCTCTGAGACAGTTAAAAAATGGAAAAGCCCCAGGGGAAGACGGAATCACGTCGGAACTCCTAAAGGCAGGTAGTTCACCAGTCCTGAGGGAGGTCCAACGTGTTTTTCAATCCGACCTGGACCATGGGAGAACTCCAAAGGCATGGAGCAAGAGTGTGGTTATCATGTTTTTCAAGAAGGGCAATAAAGCTTTATTGAAAAACTACAGACCGATTTCACTCTTGAGCCATGTCTACAAACTGTTTTCCAGAATTATTTCGAACCGTCTTGCGCGAAGACTTGATGAGTTCCAAACCCCAGAGCAGGCTGGGTTTCGCAGAGGATTTGGCACCATAGACCACATTCACACAATGCGACAGATTATACAGAAGTCCGAAGAGTATAATCAGCCATTGTGCCTAGCGTTTGTGGACTATGAGAAAGCCTTTGACTCTGTTGAAACCTGGGCTGTTCTGCAATCTCTGCAGCGATGCCAGGTTGATTGGCGATACATCGAAGTGTTGAGATGCCTATACGATGATGCCACTATGTCTGTCCAAGTCCAGAACCAGCAGTCTAAACCTATCCAGCTGCGCCGCGGAGTAAGACAAGGAGATGTCATATCTCCCAAATTGTTTACGAGCGCGCTGGAAGATCTGTTTAAGACGCTGAGTTGGAATGGAATGGGCATTAACATCAATGGCGAGTATATCTCACACTTGCGATTTGCTGACGATATCGTCATATTGGCAGAATCGTTGCAGGATTTACAGCAGATGCTGAACAGTCTTGCTGATTCCTCACGACGGATTGGCCTGGGCATGAACTTAGATAAAACAAAGATCATGATTAATGATCGTATTACCCCAGAGCCAATCACCGTTGCCGGAATGCCTCTCGAAGTTGTGCAGGAGTATGTCTACCTCGGGCAGACGCTGCGGTTAGGTAGACACAACTTCGAGAGAGAGCTAAACCGGAGAATACAGCTAGGCTGGGCTGCGTTTGGGAAACTTCGTCAAGTCTTCTCGTCCTCCATCCCTCAATGTCCGAAAACGAAAGTTTTCAACCAGTGTGTCCTACCTGTTATGACCTATGCTGCTGAAACGTGGACGCTGACAGTGGGGCTGGTCCACACGCTGAAAGTCGCTCAGCGCGCTATGGAGAGAGCTATGCTCGGAATTTCCTTGAGAGATCGAATCCGGAATGATGTTATTCGTCAGAAAACTAAGGTGTTCGACATAGCTCAAAGGATTCGCAAACTGAAGTGGCAGTGGGCCGGCCATGTTTGCCGAAGAACCGACAACCGTTGGAGCAAACGGATACTGGAGTGGAGACCGCGTTTAGGCAAGCGTAGTGTAGGACGCCCTCCGGCAAGATGGAGCGACGATCTACGGAGTGTAGCTGGCAAAAACTGGATGAGAAGAGCCGAAGACCGGGCTCAGTGGCGCGTCTTGGGAGAGACCTACGTCCAGCAGTGGACTGATATAGGTTGATGATGATGATGAAGATTGAGGATCGAGGACAAAGCTGGGAATACGATTTAGCTTATCGAACAGCCATGAAAGAAACTGGTGTAAGTACTGTAACCTTGCTGGCACCTGACGACGTGGTCCCACGTGGCGTCGTCCCTGCAGCGCATGAAGGCGAGCGGCGCGGCGGAGTAGTAGTAGGGCTCGCGACAGCGCGGACTGAGCACGGCGCCGGGGGGCTCGTGCGCGGCGCACGCGCGCGAGCCCACCTGCGCGCCCGACAGCACGCAGCGGTACTCCACCGACGGGTGCAGCGGCACCGCACACATCCCTGCTCGCAGCCCAACATTATTTGACGTACCTACCCGCAATCTAGTTCCCATAGTAGGTACAAGCTTTGCCTTATTTGGGACTAGATTGTGAATATGTCCATGAATATTTATTTATATTACTTAAGTAGTACTGAGTCGGGGACCTAATTAAACCTTCATTCAATATTTGGTACCTAATGCGCAGCGCGTGACGTCATGACAAAAGTAATAAAGCAAAGCATGGAACTCACGAATGCACTGCGGAACTTTAGCTGGCCAGTATCCGTTAAAACACTGAATAGAACTGGATCCTTGTACTCCGTACCCTGGATGACAAGTCACAGTGAGGGTTGCCAGCTCGAAGTTATCATTCTCACCGGACACATTGCTCAACAGACTGGTCACTATGGTATGTGTGCCATGATCTGGGAACGGCGGTGGTGGAAAGCATTTGTTTATTTGTGGGTTTGGTGTGCTTGTACTAAAATGTAAAATGTTTACATTATTACTTAATAAGTTAATTGCTTATATGCTTGTAATAGATATAGTACGAGATCCGGCTGCAGGATTACTGCGCTCATCTGTTTTTTGCTGAAAAAAACAAATGAACGATATTTTTCCAAAAAAATAATTAAAAATAATTTCATTAAACATACTGGCGGCCAAATTTTGCTAGGCAACCTGATAAATATATATTCTCCTAATTATAAATATATACATAAAAAATCGGTTTTCAGCAAAAAACAGATGAGCGCAGTAATCCTTTCAAAACACTTTCAAAAAAACCCACCAAATGTCACGTTCAAAAATTGTACAGTGCCACTAACTTAACTGTTCAAGTGGATAAAATTGTTACTAAGTACATGCCGCTGTCTAGTGTGAGCGCTTATTGTTCGATTTAATTATGAAAAGTGCGAACAAAATGCTGAAATCTCTCAAAACTGATGCGCAGGAAGTTATTCTATATATTTTATTGTATATCAAAGAAAAGAAACGCCTGCGACGCCGTCAACTGAACAGATAAGATGGTGGGACTTAAACTACATGGGACGTCATGACGTCAAGAACGATTGACAGCCCAAGTTGTACTAATGGAATTGATTAACTATTAGGTACATGCTCTATGTATGTACCTACATATAATAACTTACACAACACTCCCAAGCTTATTATTATCACAGACTTCTTTTGTTTCATCAGATCCATCTGCACAATCCGGCACCTAGGAGCAATGGAATTGTTTAAACTCGAATAAGTTGGTGCTCTGATGCTGGTATTACTATTAAAAGAACTAGCGGTCCAGTGATAGTACCTTGCGATTCTAAAGATACAAAATTATCCGTGATATAAATGATACTTATGATTCTACTACAAAAAATATAATTGATGTTGACTTGGTGCTCCAATGGATTATTCAATTTTGAAAATGTATGTGTAATACCAAAACCAATTTCTAAAACATGGTATTTTACTCCACACTTTATGGCCACATACCCCATTGCAGGCTGCTTCACCATCAACGCATGCACCGTAATGGCACCGGAACGCAATAGTGGAGCACTGCCTATCAGAGCACGTCCTTTCGGTCTCATCAGATCCGTCTGGGCACTCCTTGAATCCGTCGCAAATGCTTGAGGCATCTATGTAGCTACCATCCAAGCATTCGAATTTACCCCTGAATTGAGAACAATACAATAATAAATAAAGTTTAATTGATTATAAATTAATAAATATTCAAGGGCATTTCACACATCAGATTCTAGTCCTCAAGCTAAGCAAAGCTTGTACTTTTTGGAGCTTGATTACTTAAATATTTATGTTGATGACACAAACATTTTGTTCTGGGTTGGAATCGAACCCACGGCCCACAGCGTGGACGGCAGAGGTACTACCAACTGAGACCTGAGACGCCTGTCAAATAAGAATATTAAATTTATTACGTTTCGTTCCAGAACTGCTTGATAAAGTGCTCGTGACTGAAAACCGACGTGAGTCCATAATAATTATCTGTATTGCACAGCTTATCGGTGTTTACAGCGACTGACACCACACCCTTCAAGTAGTAGCGTTCCATCCCTCCAGTTGACGCAGAGAATGCTAGGCCACTGCCAGCGTCATTTTTGCAAATCGGCGTGGAGGCTGTTAAATAAATCAGTGGTTTGGTTCATGATGTCACTTCTGAATAAAATGTTTCTGATACAAAATGGATTTTCGAACAATGTAAGTATACTTACAATTAGCAGCGCCCGCGCAAATCTTGTCACTTGTGATTAATTGTCGAAAGAATGGAGGAGACTCTTTGATGCAATATTCGAATTCTATGTAAGGTATGACCAATGCTTGCAGCACTGACGAAGACCTGCCGTTTTCATTCAGTAAACCCCATCCAGCTATCTGGAATTTGATGAACGCTTTAATAAATGACAGAGTATTCCGGGAAAGGCAAGATCGTACCATCGCATCGGTTTGTAAGGTTCAACAAAAAGTAATGGAAATATGTCGGTATACTTCGACTCAATATATCATGAACTCATTTTATCATTACACTGGTCATCGTGAGACACAGGCAACGCAGCAAGACTTTTGAGCATTTAGGATCTCTACAATTTTACTTTAGCTCAACTGTTTCTTATGTATTTTATACCTATGTACAATTTGTAAATACTGAAATAGTTAAGTTTATTTATGAATAAAACTCTTTTTATTTAAAAACTACTATTTTCAAGGCGAAGATTCACCTTTCCATTATTTCCATGACGCAACTGTAGCTTGTGCAGGTTATAGTCAAAACTGAGGCACACTGGTCGGATGTTCGCGTTGAACTGAAACGGATGGACTACTATCACCACGGCGATATCATTTTGGAAGTTAGCGTCCGCGCCTAGGAAGCGCGGAGGCAAATGTATTGTTTTCACCTGGAAAAAATTAGAAAATTAATCGTTATCACTTTGATAAAAAACATACAAAAAGACCGAATGAACTTAAAACGCCTGAATAGATTTTCCTAATAATAAAATAATGTTTAATTTAAAACAGCGTCATAATTTTGAAGGTTTCTAAAACAACTCACATTAGATTTTTGCGCGTCATCCATTGTGCTGCTCCAAGGACGGTACAGTTTACCGACAGCTACAGCATACTGCGAGGAAGGCTGCTGAGTATTATCTTCCCAAAAGCATTGGGCAGCTGAAACGGGAAAAGTGGAGTTCTGACAAAAACATAACTTAGGTACAGACGCCACGCCACACAAAAAAGTTTATATCATTTAAAATAGTTTTTAAAATTAACTATCACGAGTCTAAAATAGGTACTTGATAGGTACAACACAAAAACCTTTTGAGCACACATATTTGTAGGCAGGTATACCTACACTTACTACAAAATACAGTAGAACCTCAATAACTCAAACCTCGATCACTTAAAACCTCTATAACATCAAAAAATTACTTATGTGTTCCCTTCCCATCAGAGCCCAGACCTCTAATCTTGATAACTTAAAACATCTATACTTAACTTAAAATATTTTGTGTTTCCCTTGGACTTTAAGTCATCGAGGTTCTACTGTATCTGGATATTTTTTGGTATCAGACACGTCAATATGA
Organism: Ecliptopera silaceata; assembly: GCA_932527185.1. NCBI lineage: Eukaryota > Metazoa > Arthropoda > Insecta > Lepidoptera > Geometridae > Ecliptopera > Ecliptopera silaceata. The sequence continues at coordinate 10,147,412 of OW052196.1, read as the reverse complement.
ACAATTATGTAGATAACGTCTAAATATTATTAACGATTCTTCCGATAGTTTGTTTATCGTCTTACCAGCCTAGGTGAAATAAGTACGTACCAGTTATAACCACATTATTACTAATGAGTGATCCTACGCAGAGTGGTTTGTAAGGATTCGTAAGTTTGGAGTAGATGATTGCGAGCCACGGCACCTCGCCTCGCATCGCCTTCTTGATGCCCACCACGGGCTCCTTGTCGTCCACAGCCACTATACCGCATTCTGAAAGGACACCAAAGAGAAGCCACTACTAATATTATTTTGTATGTTTGTTAAATAACAGACATACATTGCGAAATGCGAATTGCAAAGTTCATTTTCTATGTCGTTGAGATAAAAATACAATAAGATGCTTACCTTGCGTCAAATCCCCCCCAACTTGAACACTCACAATGGAAATAAATAGAATATAAATAAACATTTTAATATCACAAACACAAGACGTGTACCTACCTAAACTACTTCATATTATCAGAAATGAGTAAATCTGTACCTAATATTGGTCATTATTTCATTCTCAAAAATGAACAGATGAATTGTACAAATATGTTTTTAGAAAAGTAATTCAGCGGAATTGAATAGGTACCCTGTGTAACTAGTAAATATGACCTTATGTTTAAAGATGGCGTATAGTGGTCGAACAAGATTAGTTTTCCTCATCCAATGACTCTTATTAACATAACTAGCTTTTGCCCAAACGTCGCGAGTAAAAAATATAATTGCACACACATCGCATTAATATTACAGAGCTAAGAAATAAAACTATAATAAAAAACAAAAATACATAAACATAATAATAGTCCAGTCAAAATAGACTTAAATTATGACTTCAGTTTGCATTAATTCCCAACAAGCAGAATTTTTTCTATTTTAAAAAACTAAATTTATTCACAAACAAACTTACGACTATACAGTACCTATTTACAAAATGTACATAGACATATAAAATACATAAGAAACAGCTGAGCTATCTACAGACCGTTGCAAACGATCTATAGATAGCTCAACTGATCCAAATCAGTACCAATCGGAAGCGTACCCAAGACACTGGCTGCATTGCCGCGCTGAATAGCAGAATTTTAGTGAAGGCCTTGAATACGTCATTACAAATGATATGTCAAAAGTCCCTATAAATCCCGCTTGTGCGTTGTTTTTAATTCGAGGTCAAATGTCATAAATTTCTGTTTTTTGCGTATCTCAACTCTGTGAAACAACGAGAGCTATCGAAAAGTGGTTTAGGCAAAGTTTGCACATCATGAGATATTTTTTGTAAACATATGTCTACAAAAAATATCTCAACACTTTTCTTCTACAAAGCATCGCTTTCGAGATATAGTGACTTTAGACCGCATATACATATTAAAATCGTCGAATATAGACCGCAAAATGACTTTTAACTTGGAATAAAAAACAACGCACAAGCGGGATCGATGGGGACTTTTGACATATCATTTGTAATGACGTATTCAAGGCCTGTACAAAAATCCAGCTTGTTGTGAAATAAAGCAAACTGGAATGTCTATTTAATCGTGTATTTACTTGGTGCAAAGCAAATAATCTGCTACTAAACCCATCTAAATCTAAATGTATGATACTTGGCTCCAAGCATCAAACAGCAGCAGCAGCTATAATTTCCCAAAATCTGAAAGTTAGAGTGGACGAAGTACCTACCTATCGATCGAGTCGACGAGGCACGTAATCTTGGTCTTCTTATCGATGGCTCACTGCATTTCGAAAAGTACATCATACAAACTGTTAATAGCTGTTTTTACAGATTATCTGTATTATATCGAATGCGTGAATATCTTAGCACTGAGATAAGTAAGAATACAATTATGTGACTCACTAGTTCTATCTAAACTCAATTACGTGGATGCTGTGTTTGGAGAGTGTTTGCTAGCAAGATCGAAAAAGCTTATCCAGCGCATCCAGAATGCCTGCGTACGTTTTTGTTTTCCAATTCCGCACCGAGCACACATTTCTCCATAAATCTCATTAATAAGAATCAATCTCATTAATAAGAATCAAAGTCCTGACTGACTGACGGCTGACGTACACGCCACAGCCCAAACCGCTGGTCCTACAGACTTGAAATTTGGAAGGCGTGTTCCTGGAGTGACGGTGTGGCGTACTAAGGCAGGAATTTTGGAAATAACGCTCCGGAGCCCTAAAATAAGGCTTTGAAGTTTGTATGCAGAATCTTATCCCGTGAACCGATTGACTTGAAACTTGATACGCATAATGTTGACACGAAATAAAATAGATCTGCATTTTTAGATTTAGCATTTAGCGCCTGTCATCATAGGCGAGTAATTGCGCCCTTTGACATAGCCGTCTTAGTCCAGTCAAAATAGACATTCCAGCTTGCATTAATTCCCAACAAGCTGGATTTTTGTACAGATCAGATACAGATCATTACAAATGATATGTCAAAAGTCCCCATCGATCCCGCTTGTGCGTTGTTTTTTATTCCAGGTTAAAAGTCATAAATTTGCGTTTTTTGCGTATATCTCTGAAACAACGAGAGCTATCGAAAAATGGTTCAGGCAAAGTTTGTAAATCGTAAAATTGTCTACAAAAATATCTCAACACTTTTCTTTTACAAAGCATCGCTTTCGAGATAATATAGTGACTTTAGACCGCAGGAACATCGTCGAAGATGATGCGTTTTTTTCATTTCAGCCGTTTTATCTGCTTCATTGCCACAGAACAAACAGTATTTTTGTACAGGCCTTGAATACGTCATTACAAATAATATGTCAAAAGTCCCCATCGATCCCGCTTGTGCGTTGTTTTTTATTCGAAGTCAAAGGTCATAAATTTGCGTTTTTTGCGTATATCTCTGAAACAACGAGAGCTATCGAAAAGTGGTTCAGGCAAAGTTTGTAATCGTAAAATTGTCTACAAAAATACCTCAACACTTTTCTTTTACAAAGCATCGCTTTCGAGATATAGTGACTTTAGACCGCAGGAACATCGTCGAATGACGTATTCAAGGCCTGCACAAAAATTCAGCTTGTTGGGAATTCATGCAAACTGGAGTCATAATTTTAGTCTATTTTGACTGGACTATGTGCAGTGTAAAAGAAAACCATGGCGCAGGCTGAGCCCCGCACCCCGGCGCCGAATAGACTTAAGACGGCACTGAGCTGACCCGTGCCCACTTCGTTGGGCATAATTCGACCGTTTTTTCTCCGATACACTTTGCAAACGGACTACCACGTAAAAGCCTTTTTATTTTTTTATATAACCACACTCAGCAATAATGTGGCTTTCAAAATTTGAAAATCGGTTCATTAGAATCTCGAATTACCCCTTACAATTTAACAAATATACAAACACACAAACTTTACCTCTTTATAATATTAGTTATTGATGTCGCTCTAAGGAAAAACCAAAGGAAAGAAGAATAAAACAAAGAGATTGTGTTGTAATTTATTCATAAATCAGTCAAATATGGCAAGATAAAGTCTTGATGTTGCTGTATCCGCGTGAAGGCGGTGTAGGCGGCTGTATTGCAGTAGTAGTTCTCGTCCGAGGGTGCCGTGGACACCACGCCGCGGAGGTAATAGCGCTCGATGTGGCCCTCGGCCGCCGGGAACACCAGTCCGCCGCCGCTGTCGCCGTGGCAGAGGGCAGAGTTGGCTACGAACAAGCAGAGGTCAACATCAAGGAAGTAGTTAGGTATTATATAAATAATGCTGAAGTTCAAAATAGGTACGCTGTCTAGTTCCAGCGCAGATCTTAGATTTCCAATGTTAGGTTTTGTGACTGATCCTTATTTCGTTAGTAGGTAAGTAAAGTTTAAATTACTTTGTCTAGTTCCAGCGCAGATCTTGTCACTGGTGATGTACTGGACGAAGACAGAAGGAGAGTTGTCGAGGCATGTGTTTACGTCGACATACGGCAACTCCAACACTTGCAGTGTAGGCGAAGCTTTGCCGTTCGCAGATATCAGACCCCAACCGGCTACCTGCAAACCAGTGTAGAATATTGTATCCAACTAGGTACACTTCCAACAGCAAGGTTAAAATATACGAAACCAACCTTAACAAAAGTATATAAATAAAATGAAGTTTGTTTATTTCAGGCAACAAAAAAGTAGAAAGTTACCAGTGTTGGTCATTTCTTGTTCCTGTCCATATGGACAGAAATCCAGTGCCTGTAGTTATATATTGAATTGGTTACGCACCTACTCGGAACAGCCACTACGATAATGATATTGGAGCGACTGTATATGATTATATTTATTTATTTTTGATAGATCTATAGGTATTTGTTGTTAGTTCTACCTACTTTTCTTTTCTCAATCAACTTGGGACAATAGCTTAAAACAGACAACACGCTACATATTATTAAAAATGCTATGCTAAAGCTTTACCGCGGCAGTCCCCGAGTGCCATCACACATCTTTTTTAACGTACCTTTCCTTTGTTTATGGTTTGGAGTTGTTGCTTCTCAAAGTTAGTGTCAAAGCTGAGACACACGGGCCGAACGAAGCTTCTATACAAATCAAAACAAATAATTTAATATTTTCAACTACTTATAAGCAACTTACTTCTTGTCCAACTACACCTAGATTGGTTGCACTGACCTGTATTCAAAAGGATGAGAGACGACGACTAATGCAATATCGTCTTGAAAATTCGAGTCGAGACCTCGAAACCGCGGAGGAATGTGTATCTGTTTTACCTGTAATAAAAACATGCAAGTTTTAATTAGACGAATATTATTTGGGGTATCTTAGAATGATTTATCACTCACGTCAGACTTCTGCGCGTCATCGACTGGGTCGTTCCAGGGGCGGTACAGCTTGCCTACTGCCACGCTGAACTGGGACTCCGGCAGGGGGCTCCTGCCCTGCCAGAAGCAGTGGGCAGCTGTCAACATTCATTTGATCTATCTTGTTGATCACATTGTGCAATGCGTTGACTCTATCTGTTGTAGTTCGATGGCAAGTAATGACGATCGCATTCAATAAGATGTACCTGATATAATGAGGTTGTTGCTAATGATAGATCCTCCGCAGACTTGCATGTAAGGTTGCGAGAGCTTGTCGTAGATGCCGGCGTGCCACGGCAGCTCTCCCTGCTTCGCGTTCGTTCCCCCTATTGCTAGTCCTGGCTGCACCTTTGGTGTTGCTCTTCCGCAGTCTGAAGGAAGAAGCACGAATAAACTGCACGAAGCAACGTTCGGACCGGTGCCAATCACTGCAATGTCACTAGTCTGTGACACTGTCACACTCTGGACTCACACATCAAACACATCGTCGACCAATAAACAAAACATCTTGATGACAAAAAGAGAACGCAGAAGCTGACCGCTGATTAGTTTGGTAACCACAAGATTGAGGATCGAGGGCAAAGCTGGGAATACGATTTCACTGATCGTACAGCTCCGATAGAAAGCTAGAAGCAGATATAAGTATTGTAACCTTGCTGGCACCTGGCGACGTAGTCCCACCTGGCGTCGTCCTTGCAGCGCATGAAGACGAGCGGCGCGGCGGAGTAGTAGTAGGGCTCGCGACAGCGCGGACTGAGCACGGCGCCGGGGGGCTCGTGCGCGGCGCACGCGCGCGAGCCCACCTGTGCGCCCGACAGCACGCAGCGGTACTCCACCGACGGGTGCTCCGGCACCGCACACATCCCTGTCGCCAAAAGGTATCCTTTGTAAGTTGCAGGCACCCATACCTAATTCTAATTCTGATTGGGGGAATAAGATCTGCACTGACGTCCCGCAATGGCGTGTATTGTGCATTGTCCCCCTGCTAACCTCATCCCAGCCAGCACAACTCCTGAATGAGAAGGACTTTGGGTTGGTGGCAGCAGAGACACAAGCATATCAATGTTTTGTCATCACACATGTTTGTTCTTGACATCAACTACAAATAGCATAGATTATGGAAAACACAACCCACAGCATTAATGGCTACAGCTTAAACCAACTGAGCCATGATGACTAAAGTAACGGAGAAGGACTTTGGGTTGGTGGCAGCAGTGTTCTAGCATCCCCGATGGTGTGGTGGATGGCGATAGAGATGAACAAGACCCGATTGATACCTGCAGTCTTGTTGTGGACCTCGCACTCATACCTACCCTGAGGCCGTATTATAGCCTCTCAAAGCCTGCAGGTTGTAGACTGATGTGTCTGAGAAGTTATTATTGATAGGATTTAATACAGCTCAGTCAAATCAGTCTACCAGATATGCCCCAGAATACCGATGAGTTACAAAGAAACTGAACGCGATTAAAAACCTGGCTGATTTTGATAGGATACAGCCTCTGCAATCAGGAATGCAATATGCGAGTACCTAATGCTGCTTAGTGGCAGGAGTAGGTTCGGTGGTGGTAGCACTTCTCCGGACGATCTCTCAATTGTGATGAAAGGAGTTAGCAGTATCCTTCGCGTTTTTGTGTCCCGGTTATGATGCCGACACCCATAGCCTTCACTATGTGTGTCGGTGTCATTACAGGCACATGATATTAAACTAAGGGTGTTTGTCGTTTCAGATAGACGGAGTACGGTGGGTCGCAGCATGCTTGGTAAAATTTATATTGTTTTATATTCATATGATTCATTGTGTTTGTTGCATATGGTTGGCACACATTTCTAATAATTATATTATTTTTATTTTTGTATTGTATTTTCAAATAGGATGTTTTGAACCTTTGACCTCACCAATGTAATCATTATGCTCGGTGTGAATACACCCCATTCGGACTTAAAGGGGTATTACGTTACACGTTGTATAGGCAGCGGCTAAATTCCACTTTACATCTGATCGGCCAGCTGCTCGTTCCAACACTTACGGCCGGTTTCTGGAAACCCAAATCACGATTGATCCGAGTTTGACACATAGTAATTGTTTGATTTTTCGTTGATCATCGTTCGAGAAACCGGTCGTTACTCAAATAAATTAAAGAAAATATCCCAAAACAAGAGCACGCGCAAAATGTAAATGAAATAAGTGCTTGTCATGAAATACTCACTAATACACTGCGGCACTTTCTGCGGCCAGAATCCGTTGTAGCACTGGATAGACCTGGACCCTTGTACTCCGTACCCTGTTTCGCAGGTCACTGTGAGGGTCACCAGCTCGTAGTTGTCATTCTCTCCGGACACATTGCTGAGCAAAATGCTCGTGATGACGTGGGTGCCGTGATCGGGGAACGGAGGCGGCAAGCATCTACGAGGTAGTGGAGTCTGTAGCGCTGCACTAAAATGACGAAAAGATGAAACAAAAACAGTTTATTCAAACTACAACTAGCATAAAAAGAAGATTAATAACATAATAGGTAGGTACATATAATTTGGACATTTTCAAAAGAAGAGTGAATAGGTTCTTTATAGGCAAACGCGTGACACCGTAGGCCGCATCATCATTTAACATCAGATGTGATTGCGGCCAAGCGTTCTATCGGATATCCTCTAATTTTTGTATTGTTATCCGAGAGACGACTCTCGGCTCGAGAGTAGGGAGTTATAAAATGCAACCTCGGACTAAGGCCTCTGATAGATAACTATGCTGATGTATATGATCAGTACCCCAAGTACGAGTTGCTAAAGCTTTTGTGAGTCCAATGACAAAAACCAATGTATTGTATCTGTACCTACACCATTTTCCCAAGTGAGTCTACCGCATCGTGTATTTTTAGAATGGATTACCTTTACTCACCTTGGAATAGGTTTTTTAAAAGTATTCTTCTTCTTCGTGTCAATGAACACAACAAAAATTTTAGACGCAGTTCATGTAGAACTTTGCCACATTTATTCCCCTGTCTGTACCTACAATTGATGAGATCATCCCTTGTGCAGGTATTAGGGCACAAGGGGCAAACGAGCATGTGGGACATAGATTGTATGGGTAATAAAAGTATTTGAAATAACTTACACAGAACTTGTTTCAGATATGATTTCAATTTTACTGTCAAGCACTTCCTTTTTAATGTTAGAGACTGTCGTGACTTCTGGCACCTAAAACCATTAAAGGTGTGTTAACTAAATAAATAAATAATACTGGACAATCCACACAACATAATCTAGCCCCAAGCTAAGCAGAGTATGTTATGGGTACTAGAAGACTGCAATACTTAAATAAATAAAATAAATAAATAAATAATGCTGGACAATCCACACAACATCATCTAGCCCCAAGCTAAGCAGAGCTTGTGTTATGGGTACTAGAAGACTGACATACTTAATACAATAACATTACATAGATAGATATTTTTATTATATATATAATACCCAGACCACCCGTAATAAATATTTGCATAACATACAAACATTTATCCCGAGGCGGGAATCGAACACGCAACCTTCCGCGCCGCAGGCGGACCATCGCCCACCGCGCCACATCGGTCGTCTTAATACAATACATTACATTACATAGATAGATATATTTTATTATCCATACAAAATACCCAGAACACCAGGAATAAATATTTGCAGATCGCACAAAAGTTTTTCGGCAAAGATGGTCGGCCCACTGACACTCAGCTTGATAATTTTTTGAGCTATGTCCAACACCTTAGTTTTCTACTACTACATTTGAACACACATACATATTCAAATATAAAAATATACATTCAAATATTCATGGACATTTCACACACTATAGTCTCAAACTAAGCTTGTATTATGGGAACTAGATTGCTGATAGAATACGTACCACATAGTTCACATTGCATTCAGCTCTGCTTTTGACGCAGGCGCCGTTATTACAGCGATAGTGACACTTCCTATCAGCGCACGCCCAAGCGCTCTCGTCCGATCCGTCCGCGCAGTGCTTGAGGCCATCGCAGAGGTTCACATGTGATATGATGCTACCATCTTTGCATTTGAATTCACCCCTGAAAAACATCATCATCATCTTGACCCTTGTCCCACATTATGTGGGGTCGGTACAACACGTATTCTTCACGTAGGTATTTAATGTTTCTTGTGTGTGCAATAAACTAAGCCAGCATGCTAGTATTTAGCATGGTGTAATGCGCGACTATGCCCATTTTTTTTACTAAACAAAACTATGTTCAAAATCCCTAAAAGCAGTGTAAGTATTTCTTCAGTACGTCTACCATGAGATGTCACAGTAAAATCGCCTGACTTTACTACAGTAGTTACGTCAATATTAGTATTACGAATTTTAGTACCCAACTATCCGCTAGAGGCGCTGTACAAATCTTCATACATTTTTTTAACTACAGACGCTAGCGAGTATAGTAAATATAGTATAGTAAAAGCTCATGGTAGAGCTACAGATGAGATATTGCTAAGGTGTCTAAATAATAAAATAACTGACGTTTTGCTCCAAAACTGCTTGATGAAGCTCTCATGTTTCGTTATCGACGTAAAGCCGTAGTAAGACAAGCTGTTCCTGCAATTATCATCGGTGCTGACTGAGGTGGAGAGTACTCCTCGAAGGTAGTACTGTACGGTCCCTCCGTACGCTGGTAACGAGAACGACAGGCCGACTCCGCTGTCCTCTCTGCAAAGCCCTGTTTTAGCTGTAAACAAACTTGTATCATAAATGTGACGCACGTAAACGCAAGGGCGATCGATCCAGCTTTGGAGCCTGGGGGGGGTCACGATCAAGCTTTGGCGCCAGGGGGGGTCACGATCAAGCTTTGGCGCCAGGGGGGGCTCACATAGTCGTGGTCAAGTCAAGAACTTATAATTTAATTTTGATAATGTAATTTCCAAACGTTTGCCATCATACTTACAAAGTTATTATATTAAATTAACGAAATATTGAAGGTATGTAGTTAGGTAGTTACATTAAAGCTGCATGGTGAGAAAATATATAAATAAAATAATTATGTTCAATTAGTGGTCCGTCTAAGTCCTGGAACCAGCTCAGGGGTGGGTCATGACCCCCATGACCCCCCTACGTAGGTACCATACGACAACACTAAGGGAGATTTTTTTTAGTCCTGACCTCCATAGAGTATTGACTATAATCCTTTCAAAAATAACTCACAATTTCCAAATTCTGTGCATATTTTATCCCTCGTGAAAACATTTTGTCTGCTTCGAGCAGAGTTAGAGATGCAGGTCTCCAGCTTTTCATACGGCAGCTCCAGCACCTGCAGGGCTGAAGGAGACTGCTCCTCACGCAGGAGTCCCCATCCTGCTACCTGCGATAGTTTTCACGATAATAAATAATGCTGGACAATCCACACAACATCATCTAGCCCCAAGATAAGCAGAGCTTGTGTTATGGGTACTAGAAGACTGACATACTTAATACAATACATTACATAGATATTTTTTATTATACATATAAAATACCCAGAACATCCGGAATTAATATCTGCAAACTTTGATCTGTCATTCTCAACATTATAGCTAAATAAAACCTTATGAAATTGTTTCTTACCATGCCTTTAGTTTTAGGCAACAGCTGCTTGCTCTCAAGAGTCTGGTTAAAGTGAAGGCATACTGGACGCACGTAGTAGTTGAAATTAAAAGATCTTGCCACTATCACCACGGCTATGTCGTCCTGGTAGTTAGAGTCTGCTCCCTCGAAAAGCGGAGGCAGGTGTATTGTTTTGACCTGGAAAAATATATCCAAGTATTTGGTTAGTGGATAGAAGTTTCTTGCCCGTTCTTCTAGGCTCTGTTCTAGCGCCACCGATTTTGTATGGAAATCCAAGCTTCTCAAGAAATCTACTGGTGGCGCTGCTAGGATCTCCATACAAAATCGGTGGCGCTCGGTTGCGTCTCTGCGATCCGTGTGTGCACAAACTCGTACTTGGGGTACTGGTCGCTTGGAACTGGCACCTAGAACCACCTAGTATGTAGACGATTATAAATGATCCTTGTGATTTTTGACTTTGATAGGTAGGCTATATAATGATGTTCTTCTAGTGGGGTATACAGATTCCTGGCAGACCGAAAAAGATGACTTACATGAGATGTTTGTCCCAGGTCATATTTGTAGTTCCAAGAGCGATAAACCTTGCCCACAGCTACAGCAAACTGCGACGCGGGCAGCTGCAACTTCTGCTCGGTCCAGAAGCAATGGGCAGCTGCAATGACAAACAGTAAAATCATTTAGTAGGGTTCCGTATTCAAAGGGTTAAAGGGGACCCTATTACTGAGTCTACGCTGTTCGTCTGTCACTCATTATTTATAATTTAGAGAGTTGAAATTTTCACAGATGATTGATATACCTACCTAGGTATTTCCAAAGAAAATTGTCTATCAATACTAAAAACACTAAAAACTGGATAAATTAGATAATATTTATTTTATGATATAACAAAAACCGGATTTTTGGTACACTTTGTGCGAGAGTCCGACTCGTACTGGCCAATTTTATTTTTATTTTTCACACAAATAGTGGTGCTACGAGTCACCATTGTCTACCAGTCTACTTATTAAAAATAACAAATGATGTAAAAATACTTCAATAAACAGATGATAGAACAGTACCCCAAGTACGAGTTTGTGCACACACGGATCGCAGAGACGCAATCGCCGAACGCCACCGATTTTGTATGGAAATCCAAGCAAGTGTTGGGGTACTGTTTTCTAACTTACCTGACAGCACCACATTGCTGCTGATGAGAGAACCTGCGCAGACCTGCTTATATTTCTCCGTAGCTATGTTGAAGATCCCGGCATGCCACGGCACTTCGCCCCGTCTCACACCGTCGTCCAATCGATCAGTCACCCTGCCGCAGTCTGAAGTTATTGAATAGAGCGTTGGTCTTCATGGTTTCAGGGTTCCCGTTTACCCGTTCTTTGTAAGTATGATCATACAAAAAAACGGCAGGAACCAGGCCGTAGTTTCTTGCCTGTTCTTCTAGGCTCTGTACCCCAAGTACAAGTTTGCGCACACACGGATCGTAGAGACGCAAAAGGTTGACCTGGTGTCCCATCAAACAGGTTTTATTTCTAAACCTTTTTGGGCACCAGCTCTCTTATCTACCATCCTAATCTTTAATTAGATTTAAGGTAAACCACTGTATTAGCTTAACATTAAAATAAGTGAGAGAAATAAATAAATTGTCGACCGATTTTGTATGGAGATCCAAGCAGCGCCTTTAGCAGATTTCTTGAGAAGCTTGGATCTCCATACAAAATCGGTGGCGCTCGGCGATCCCGTCTCTGCGGTCCATGTGTGCACAAACTCGTACTTGGGGTACTGGTCGCGTGGAACTGGCATCTAGAATAATCTAAGTAGGTACCTATACAAGACGATTCTAAATGATCTTTGTGATTTTAATGAATAAAGTTTCATTGATTGATCTCTATGAGTAGGTAAGTATTATGGCTTAGGCGCGTAGAGTTGTATTGTAACTGTGACCACGTTCATCTATATATTGTCGTTTGTATAAATCGAAATACATAAAATCACAAAGATCATTTAGAATCGTCTTATATACTAGGTGATTCTAGGTGCCAGTTCCATGCGACCAGAGCCTAGAAAAACGGGCAAGAAACATAAACAAATAGGTGAACCAAACCTAATAGGCATCTCGATATATGGGTCCAAACTTGTGAATAGAGACTGAGGGAGACGCACTTCATGTGCTGCAGAGGAGTAGCATTGTAGTAGATCTGGCGGCAGCGAGGCTCCACGATGGTGTCAACCGGTTCTGAAGTTCCACAAACTCGATAACCGCCGGGCAAGGCGGGGTCGAGACATCGGTATTCCACCGAAGAGTGCGGTTGAAGGGGGCATAGTCTTGTTCCTTTACTGTCATAGCTTACAATACTAGATATCGCAGCCGCAGACAGATCTGGTAAGAGAAATGAAAATTCATACAGTATTTAATCGACCGAAGCGTGTCAGTTTCGATATTGGTTAAAAATGTTCTTGTACTTCTCTCTGTTCTTAAATACAAGTCGTTTCATGAGGTCTGATTTTGATGAGGTGCATGTTCCTTGATTTCTTTTTTGTCGGGCTTGTTTTTTGATTGGGGCAAAAGGACTGGGGGAATGGGGGCAAGTTTTCAGAGGGCTGTCCGAGCTTGCATTTTAAAACTCCCTTATCTCGAGTCGAGACGAAAGTCGTCTCTCGGATATCCTCTTCTTTATGTATGGATATCCGAGAGACGACTCTCGGTTCGAGAGTAGGGATTTTTAAAATGCAAGGACTAAACCCTCTGTAGCGTTATTAATCGACGGATTTCACTAAGAACTTCGTTTTACACAAGATGTTGCAGAAAGATCGTCTTTTATCTACTTGGATATAAAAGCTCGCTAGGCTCGCTAGGTATAACTTTTATTTAAATTAATTAGCCTCAATATTCTACATAAGATACAGGGTATTTTTTTTATGGCGTGCATACTATTCCCATATTCCCTACCCTGTATACAATTTTAGCTTACGCCTTCTGAGGATTTCATACAAAAAAGTATACAAAAAAAACAAGTAAAAAACCTGTAAGAGAGACTGAGACATGACGTGACTTTGAAGAACAAATATAAATAGGTATTTACTTACTCTTAACATTCGGTAGATCACCTCCAACACTTGCAACCAAGTAAAACAACAAAAATAACACCATTTTATTAACACAAGTCACTTAAAATATTAATTAATGCGAACATAACAATGTCTTTTTACATTTAGACATAGACAAGACATAGTGAGTTGTAAATATATTAATATTTCGTGTCAGTTTTCCGTATAAACTAAGTGCTTTTGACATAACTGTACTAAAGACGACCTCAAGTAAACCAAAAGATACCTAGGTAGGTACATAGGTACCTACATAAGTGGTCAGACGAGATTATTTTTCCTCCTTCGACCACTTCACACGGACTTGATAAAGTATGGTTGCTTATTTATTACAGCAATTAATTACATCACTATTTAATAAAACTTCTTTTAGAATATTACGCATTTACTTAGCTGTTTTATTGTAAAACGGCATCTCATTGGTCAATGTCATCGGCGAGTTTAAAGAGCTATAAATGAAACAGAGTAGTCAAATTAAAATTATTCAACAAGTGATATTCTTATATTTTACTTTGTTGCATATTTGACGACCGATGTGGCGCGGCGGGCGAAGGTCCGCCTGCGACGCGGAAGGTTGTGGGTTCGATTCCCGCCTTAGAATAAATGTTTGTACGATCTGCAAATATTTATTCCGGGTGTTCTTTCTGGGTATTTTATATGTATACCTACAAAAAAATATATGTATCTAATCTATGTAATGTATTGTATTAAGTATGTCAGTCTTCTAGTACCCATAACACAAGCTCTGCTTAGCTTGGGGCTAGATGATGTTGTGTGGATTGTCCAGCATTATTTATTTATTTATTATATCCAAGTAGGTACATATTTAAATGGCGTCGTCGTCCGTCGCACCGTGAAGCACGGTGGTGGAGGGGTAAACCACGTGCGACTTCAACCAATCAGCGCGGGCGGACCGTGTTACGTCTTTACGGATAGTTAGTGAAATAACGTAGTTTTTGAACGTTTCGTCGGCTTTTAATAAAATAACGAGACATTTTATAAAACAGCTGGTTTTATGTATACCGAGTACCAAACAGATTTTTGCCGATAAACTTATATAGTAAAATACTCGTCGCTATGACAACAAATATTTAGAATCTGAATAAAATAAATATTTAATGGGTCTCTTCCGTCTCATAGACAAAAAGGTAATTCTTTGTGTAGGATCCTATCGTGTGCGAGTCTGACAGAGGGATGGGCAAAAAATATCGATATATCAACATATCGATATTTTTTCTGAAAAATATATCGGCGATATTTTTTCCAGCGATATATCGATTTTCGATATTTATTTTCAGATATCAAAATCGATATATTTTTAAAGTTCTAAACAACGAGTGCTCCTGATGTCAATATCAGACAAATTCTGTTTTGAGTAATGTTATGTTTAATTTGTTTTTTTTGAAGTGAAAACTTCTTTAGCGGCGCTGGGTGGGTAAAAACTTTCAAACTCGCGTCAGGGTCACGTGATGCTGATCGAAAAAGCGTAAGATCGAGGGGAAGGGAGAGGAACTAGTATCTCCCACTCTTTCTACCGTGCCTGAGTGTGCTGCTCTGTTTAGGCGGCACAGGGCGAAAAATAAAAAATAATAAAAAATAAAAACATAAACATTGTATTCTACCTCATAAATGATAGTACTTTTATACTTATAATTAAACACAACGTTAATATTGAAGTTTTCACTTCTGCCGGCACTCCCGGAGTGCTACCTTTTTTTTTAAGTCAAGCAATGAAAAACCTGTTTTTTTTAAATAAAAAATCTGATGTCAAAACAGCCAGATGTGTATTTGCTTTAAAATTTCGAATATTTTGGCAATTTTTATAAATAATTGCATAATGGGCAAAAAATATCGATATATCGAAATATCGATATTTCTTGGATGATATAATCGATATATTTGAAAAATATCGATACGATAAATATCGATATTTTTTTTTCATTTGCCCATCCCTCTGACTCGCATTTGATTGACAAAAAAAATCAAGGCATGAATGAATGAACGTAATAATAGTACTATTGATATGTTGGTAGACACGTAGTTATGTCAATGTAACGTCGTGCGTGATTGAGATTGATTGATACATCTTTTACGTACTTCAGAGTAGTGACTAGCCTTTGGCTAGGTATGTTCGACTATTTTCTGCTTGCTACTTTTAGTGAAATACGTACTTACACTAATTAGATAACGAAAAACACCACCTCATAATATTCACGGATACATAACCCGTTGTTTACAACCAGAATAGTCGAGCAACTCTCTCCATAGGCTTCGAAAATGACGCTCGAAGGGAACAAGGATGAGGCTGACAAGTGTATTGAAATAGCTCAAAGTGCGTTTACAGCTGGGAATTCTGAGAAAGCTGAGAAATTCTTGCTGAAGGCTGAGAAGCTGTATCCTTCTGCGCGAGCTAAGGAGCTTCTGACGCGGGTTCGAGCTGCTGGACCGAACAGTTCTACTCCGAAACGCACCGCGGAGACCACAAACCCAGAGGAAGTTCGAAGACGCAAAACCCCGACGCATACCACCCCGCAGCGAGAGTATACTCAGGACCAGCTAGAGGCAGTCCGTCGCATCAAAACCAAATGCAAGGATTACTATGAGATACTCGGTAAGTTGTAAAACTACGTGTTATTTTGTCTCTGTCTCTGATTTCGGAATATATTTCTTCACCACAGCAATATCCGATTTAGAAGTTATTTATACACCAACATCACTTGTGCAAAGTCGCGGGCTGTAGCATACTATACATATAAATACAGTTCAATTGTCTAGTAGATCTACGTATTTCTCGCACGTCAAGGCCATTTCGTCATAAATTGTTTGTTGTCCTTGTCACATTGATTTAGTTTTCTTTGTTGTACAATAATTAGCTTTAATTTCAACAGTCTCTGCTGATTTTCATGATTAAAAGGTGAATGATACCTGTGATATATTTAAAACACCATAAATAAAATATTTTTTAACTAGGCTACTTTTTCTGACAAATCTAAGACTATATAAAAATCATTTATTCAAACAAACTTACAACTATTACAATATTTACAAAATGTACATGGGCATATGAAATACATAAGAAACAGACCGTTGCAAACAATATATAGATAGCTCAACTGGTCCAAATCAGTTCCAATCGGAAGTGTTCCTAAGATACTGGCAGCATTGCCGCGCTGCTGATATGCTGGGCCAGATAATCACCAGCCCTTGGGTCACGCGCGTCACTGCAAGCTCAAATCTTATAAAGGATCTGATTTAGTCTTGCTCTACATCCACAGTACTATTCAGCAAGTTCAGTCCTTGGAACTGGCACCTAAAATCATGTATAAAACTATTCTCAATATATAAAATCACAAGGATTATATTGAGAATAGTTTATGTAATTATGAAAACAATATATGACTATGGATTTCAGTGAGCATTAATTTTTAATTCTTTGTAAGGAGCCTAGTGTATAAGATGATTCTATATGATTCTTATGATTTTATGTTTGTGTCTGTGTCCTGAATTTGAACTTAAAGGAACATTTTTACATTTTTAGGAGTTAGCAAAGAAGCCACAGATTCAGATATCAAGAAAGCGTACAAGAAGCTTGCCCTCCAACTCCACCCTGATAAAAACCATGCTCCGGGCGCTTCGGAGGCTTTCAAGGTTGGTATCTAACAGTAAATCTATAAGTAGACTAGCCATCTAGTTCCCATAGTACAAGCTTTGCTTAGTTTAGGACTAGAGTGTAATGTGTGAAATGTTTATGAATACAGAGATTTACGTCCAGCAGTGGACTGCTATAGGTTGATGATGATGAATTAGGTTAAGTTAAATTAGCTTTTATTTGCATTTTCGGCGATTTCATATTGTACTTAATTTTATTGGCTAATTCAATCACGCCACATGTTTTTTTTTTAATTTATGTCACTAACATTAGTGACGTGACGACCGATGTGGCGCGGCGGGCGAAGGTCCGCCTGCGACGCGGAAGGTTGCGGGTTCGAATCCCTGGAATAAATGTTTGTATGATCTGCAAATATTTATTCTGGGTGTTCTGGGTATTTATATGTATAATAAAAAAATATCTATTTATGTAATGTTATTGTATTAAGTATGTCAGTCTTCTAGTACCCATAACACAAGCTCTGCTTAGTTTGGGGCTAGATGATGTTGTGTGGATTGTCCAGCATTATTTATTTATTTATTTATTAGTAGGCATACATGTCGTTTATTGTGAATTTGGGCATTAAAGGCGATCGGCAACGCGGCTGCGATCCTCACGGACCCCGAGAAGCGCAAGCAGTACGACGTGCGGGGGGCGGAGGGGCCGGGGGCGGCGCCCGCCTCGCCGCACTTCCACCAGTACTACGCGCGCGGGTTCGAGTCCGACCTCACCGCGGAGGAGCTCTTCAACATGTTCTTTGGAGCTGCTGGTATATTTCCATCAACATACTTTTTTTAAACGGTTGTATCGTTTGATATAAGGACGTTTTATTTTCTGGCTCGCACTTTTGTGTCTTTAAATATAAAGATAAATTTATTTCAGAAAAATATGTAACATAAAACCTTTGTAGCCATAATTACTTAGGTACTAAGTTACATAGTGTGAGGAACAAAAATAACTATTAAAATAAGGTTACAAAATCATACCCTCCGTGGTAGATTTAACTGAGTTACGGCAGGGTTTTTGTTATTAGACAAACATATTTTTTTATTTGGTTCTAAACATTCAATTTTTGAAAATGGTTTGATCGTTTACTATGTCAGTTATCTTGTGTGAAGTGTGTGCCCACACGGATCGCAGAGACGCAATCGCCGAGCGCCACCGATTTCGTATGGAAATCCAAGCATTGTCCCTAGCAGATTTCTCGAGGAGCTTGAATCTCATCATCTGGAAGCTTCTTGAGAAATCTGCTAGGGGCGTAAAGTTAGACTTTCTTTTGTTGTGTTATCATACCTTATAGTCGTTCTTTGTGAGAGAAAATTAGTTAAATTAAAGTATGTACTTGACATGAATTTTATGTTATTTTTAATTTCGTCTTTTATATTATTGAATTATATTTGTTGTAGGTATTTAATAATTGACATGTATAACTTACTTACCTTACCTCTTAATAAAATGCTTGTAAGCGGAATCTCTAGAGAATCGAAATATTACTTACTAACCACCACTTTTGTACCACCTAGATTCACAGACAAAAAAAATGGTGGTCTTTAAAGTCGATTTACTGACGATAGTTGAACGTGACAACGTCAACGAACGGTATTGTAAGCGGTTCTGCAAAATAAATCGTCGTTCGAAACAATTCAATATTTTATTTTATCTTATCTTATCTTATCTTGGAACGCCGGAACGCTTCATGAGTCATGTTTTTTCGTGCGTGCAGCCGGCTCTATCGAATTATAAGACGTTGTCACGTCAATAAAAAGATTTGATTTAATTAGAAAAATACTTTATCTTTTTTTTTTTGTGATGTTAGCGTTCCCGGAGGGTCGCGGCGGCGGCGTGTACGCGCGGCGACGGGCGCGCGAGCCCGAGGCGCGCGAGGCGGCGGGCGGGCTGGTGCAGCTGCTGCCGGTCGCCGTGCTGGTGCTGCTCTCCATGATGTCCGGCTTCTTCATCAACGAGCCCGTCTACAGTCTCTCGCCCACCGCCAAGTACGCCGTGCCGAGGGAGACTGTTAACATGAAGGTATGTGTAGAGAGACTGTTACTATAAAGGTGCGTCTGTCTCTCGCTAGAGTATGCCGCGAGAGACTGTTAACATGAAGATACGTCTGTCTCTCGTCCGACAAGTGTACAGTGCCGAGGGAGACTGTTAACATGAAGGTACGTCTGTCTCTCGTCCGACAAGTGTACAGTGCCGAGGGAGACTGTTAACATGAAGGTACGTCTGTCTCTCGTCCGACAAGTGTACAGTGCCGAGGGAGACTGTTAACATGAAGGTACGTCTGTCTCTCATCCGCCAAGTGTACAGTGCCGAGGGAGACTGTTAACATGAAGGTACGTCTGTCTCTCGTCCGACAAGTGTACAGTGCCGAGGGAGACTGTTAACATGAAGGTACGTCTGTCTCTCGTCCGACAAGTGTACAGTGCCGAGGGAGACTGTTAACATGAAGGTACGTCTGTCTCTCATCCGCCAAGTGTACAGTGCCGAGGGAGACTGTTAACATGAAGGTACGTCTGTCTCTCGTCCGACAAGTGTACAGTGCCGAGGGAGACTGTTAACATGAAGGTACGTCTGTCTCTCGTCCGACAAGTGTACAGTGCCGAGGGAGACTGTTAACATGAAGGTACGTCTGTCTCTCGTCCGCCAAGTGTACAGTGCCGAGGGAGACTGTTAACATGAAGGTACGTCTGTCTCTCGTCCGACAAGTGTACAGTGCCGAGGGAGACTGTTAACATGAAGGTACGTCTGTCTCTCGTCCGACAAGTGTACAGTGCCGAGAGAGACTGTTAACATGAAGGTACGTCTGTCTCTCGTCCGACAAGTGTACAGTGCCGAGAGAGACTGTTAACATGAAGGTACAGTTGTCTCTCGACGAATATGCCGAGAGAAACTGTCAATATTTTGTGTCTGTCTTATGTCCGCTAAGTATTCCGAGAGAGACTGTCAATATCAAGGTACGTTTGTCTCTCGTCCACCAAGTATTCCGAGAGAGACTGTCAATATGGTGCGTCTGTCTCTCGTCCGACAAATATGCCGAGAGAAACTGTTAATATGAAGGTATTTTGTTGGAATGCCATACACAATGGGTAAAACAGGACTTGTTGTATGTATGTCTGTCACTAAACTGTATCTCATAAACCGTAATAGTAGGAGAGTTTTTTTACAAATGTATTTCTATTGTCGAGATCAGTCGAAAAACTTGTAATGCTAAAATGTTTGTATTTCAGGTTCCATACTACGTGAAAGATAACTTCCACACCGACTACCAGGGCTCGCTGCGGAGACTCGAAATGGCGATAGAAGAGGAATATATAGGTAGGAAATTATAGATATATTATTATGATATAAACTACATTATTGTAAAGTTTCATTAAAATCCATTCGGTAGTTTTTGCATGAAAGATTAACAAACTTACATCTATTCATACAAACTTTCATTCATTTATTCATTTTAATTCATTCATTCATTTTCATTCATTCATTCATTAGTAGATGTACACTACATTATCTCCCAAGCAGGGTACATTATTTATTTAACAAATGTTCATACTTTACACTCTAGTTCCAAACTAAGCAAAGCTTTTACTATGGAAAGTAGATTGCTAGATTGCTGAAAGAATACTTATATACATATTTTTTTGTAAATACATACATAAAATGCATAGAAACACCCAGACACAGAACAAATATTTATTTTTATCACACAAACATTTGCTCAATCGAACTCACGACCCACAGCATGGAAGGCAGAGCTGCTACTAGCTACTACCAACTAAGCTGTGACGCCTGTCAAATAATAATAATACTGGACAATCCACCCAACATCTAGCCCCAAGCTAAGCAGAGCTTGTGTTATGAGTACTAGAAGACTGGCATACATAATACAATACATTACATACATAGATATTTTTATTATGCATATAAAATTGTACCCAGAACACCCGGAATAATTTGCAGATCGTATTAACATTTATTAATAAATGTGAATTTATTTATTAATTTATTTTGTTTATTTAACACTTTATTGCACAAGGTGACGAAAAGAGTGCTAGGTATGAATGTGGATGGATATAGAGGAAGAGGTAGGCATAAGAATAGATGGATAGTTTGTGTGAAAAATGATATGGATGTGAAAGGAGTGAATACTGAGATGACGGATGATAGAGCAGAATGGAAGAAGAGAACATGTTGTGCCGACCCCACCTAGTGGGATAAGGGCAGGAAGAAGAAGAAGAAGAAGAATAATACCAAAGGTGGGCTTAATGCTATAAGCATTTTCTGCCTGCCGACCTTAAAGGTCGAGAAAATTGATATCTTGTTTGTTTATAGTGAATCTCCGGCACGCGTGTCAACGCGAGCGTAACTACCGCGACAGTATGGCGTGGAAGGCGCGTAACTTCGGCGACTCCAAGCAATACGCTGAGGCACAGAAACTACGCACGCCCTCTTGTGAGAAACTCAACAATCTGCAGCGGTAGATACATAAGGTAAACACACAAATAAAAAAAAATGGTTGTCTGTAAAGTCGGTTTACTGACGATAATTGAACGTGACAACGAACGCAAAGGCCGATTGTGCTTCTTTGTCGCTCGTTCCGCGCTCTAGCTTGCACTTCAAGCCTTACATGGATCGCCTCAGAACGAGGTAACGCCGCATAAGTCATGTTTTTCGTGCGTGCAGCCGGCTCTATCGAATTATAAGACGTTGTCACGTCAAAAGTAAACAATCCGTGCGACTTAACTGCAGACTCCACACTGTTACATCATCGTGTGACGATTCGCTGCCTCTGTACATGTAATTTATTTAAGTATATTTTTCTGTATTACTTTGTGTGCAATAATTAATTAAATGTCACACAAAAATAATAATCATAATCAGTAGTGCCACAGCTGGACCATGTTCGGCTCTAATCTTAAGTTAAGACCTATAATTGTGCAACATGCTGTAATAAATGAATCTATCATAACAATATATACAGGGTTACATGGAAAGTCGTGCTAGATCCGTTAAGGGCGTGGAGTACCCATCATTTCTGACTTATTTTATTAAGAAACACCCCACCCTAAACTTAACCCATTTCGAGATATTCGACTTTTAAATTTTTATTAAAAATTGCAGATTTTTAGGCTACTAAATTTATTTTTGTTTTTTCTGTGCATCTTATTATTATTATTTTTGCATTTTTACATGGGTAATAAGATGCTTTAGGACGTCAATTATTAAAATAGTGCATAAGTTAATTGAATAGATCGTAGTAGAGAAGTGAAACTTATGAAATAAAAAAATATTTTAGAAGGTTTGTTTTTCTCTAAGGGATATCTAAAAAAAATATTATGGCACTTGTTCGGCGGATGTTATAATAAATATCTACGTTTCAACAGCTATCTAACGACGTATAATAATCTAGGGTTTGTATTACATTTCGTGGAAAAAAAGTAGTTGGGACGCTCCAGGTTGCAGTTCTAACGGTCCCGCGCGAGCAAGACAAGTGAAGATTTAGGTAGATGCGAATGAAAGAAAAAATGTGTAGAGACCGGCTAGGGCTGGGAATACAACAGGGGAAATTGTTTTGGTTGTCAGTCTGCATAGTGAATGTAATATCGTTTTGCTCTTTTTCTCAACTTGGCTGTGATTCTGAACTATTTCTTCTGATTTTGACTACTGTGCTCGTTAACCGGACTCTGATTTGTACCTGTGATACGGAAGTGTTGAAAATGACGTCCTACACATCTAAATAATATGCTGATATGCTTATTTGACTTGCTTTGCTTTATTTGCAGACACACAATCGCAGTATCCTTAACAAATAAGCATATCAGCATATTCTTCAGATGTTTAGGAGAAGAGCAAAACGATATCACATTCACTATGTACAAAGCACAAAAGCAGACTGACAACCAAAACAATTTCCCCTGTTGTATTCCCAGCCCTAGCCGGTCTCTACACATTTTTTCTTTCATTCGCATCTACCTAAATCTTCACTTGTCTTGCTCGCGCGGGACCGTTAGAACTGCAACCTGGAGCGTCCCAACTACTTTTTTTCCACGAAATGTAATACAAACCCTAGATTATTATACGTCGTTAGATAGCTGTTGAAACGTAGATATTTATTATAACATCCGCCGAACAAGTGCCATAATATTTTTTTTAGATATCCCTTAGAGAAAAACAAACCTTCTAAAATATTTTTTTATTTCATAAGTTTCACTTCTCTACTACGATCTATTCAATTAACTTATGCACTATTTTAATAATTGACGTCCTAAAGCATCTTATTACCCATGTAAAAATGCAAAAATAATAATAATAAGATGCACAGAAAAAACAAAAATAAATTTAGTTGCCTAAAAATCTGCAATTTTTAATAAAAATTTAAAAGTCGAATATCTCGACATGGGTTAAGTTTAGGGTGGGGTGTTTCTTAGTAAGATAAGTCAGAAATGATGGGTACTCTACGCCCTTAACGGATCTAGCACGACTTTCCATGTAACCCTGTATATTTTGTATTCAACAAAAACAGTTGTTGTACTTCCTCTCAACAAACTTTCTTTTTGTTTCAGGTAGCACTATAACAAATCTAGTCCCAAACTATACACTTTCTATCTAAACTAGTTCCTTCATAATAAATCAAATGAGTTTATAATTAAAACGAAAAATGCTTAATTACACCATTTACGGATTGCACTCACTGTTTAGTAGGTTCGAAAGTGTGGGAACACCGGTGGCTTAGTAGGACCACTTAGGTTGTGGGTTCAAATCCCGGGCAGTGCAACTGGTTGAAATCACAGTGCACTCAAACGATGAAGGAAGATGTAGTAAGAAAACTTTTTTTCCTTGTCTTCGCTGTGGATAAGGCCGACTAGGAAAAGATAAGGGCCGGTTTCTCGTACGATGATCAATGAAAAAACCAAATAACAATGTGTCAAAACTCGGATCAATCGTGATTTGGGTTGTTCATCGCTTGTATCTGCGAAATACCTATTTAACAACAGTTCAGATGACAAGCGATGAACAACCCAAACCACGATTGATCCGAGTTTTGACACATTGTTATTTGATTTTTTCGTTGATTATCGTACGAGAAACCGGCCGTTAGTGTTGCCATCTCAAATGTACCAAAAACAACAACGTCTCGGTCAAAATCTGGTTAAAACTGGTCCAATGCGATGTATAAGTTATATAGATGCAAAGGCCTATTAATATGAAAAAAAAAACTCGAACCACTTGTCATTTTTTGACAGTTCTCATTGAAGATACATGGAAAAGGACATTCTTGTGTTGACAGGCGTCACAGTCACAGTTCAGTTGGTATTAGCTCTGCCTTCTGTGCTGCGAGTCGTGGGTTCGATCCCTACCGATAACAAGTGTTTGTTGATGTATTGTGTCCGGTCGTTATATATTCTATGTAAGTATTTACATAAATCGTATTTGATACAAGAATGCCCAATTATATTCCACCTATCTGTCATTTGACTAAAGGAA
This sequence comes from Ecliptopera silaceata, assembly GCA_932527185.1. Classification (NCBI taxonomy): domain Eukaryota; kingdom Metazoa; phylum Arthropoda; class Insecta; order Lepidoptera; family Geometridae; genus Ecliptopera; species Ecliptopera silaceata. The sequence goes on along the minus strand of OW052196.1, from coordinate 10,122,771 downwards.
TATTACCATAAAAAGTTAATTTTGTTAATATGTCTCTAACGCAGACACGAATAAATGTGACGCACGTAAACGTATCGTAACGTAATCACATTCGAGTCACACTGCGCGATGACGCTGCAACGTTCGGCAGTGGAGCGTCAACGCGTAGTGTCACTTGAATACGACGCCGTGTAGATACGTTTGCAAGTCACATTTATTTGTGTTCTAGCTATCATTACTAATGGCCGGTTTCTGAAACGTGGATCAATCAAAAAATCAAATTACAATGTATCAAAACTCGGATCAATCGTGATTTAGGTTGCTCAAACCCTTGTCATCTGATCTGTTGTTAAATATTTCGCAGATGACAAGCGTTTGAGCAAATCACGATTGATCCTAGTTTTGATACATTGTAATTTGATTTTTTGGTTGATCAACGTTTCAGAAACCGGCTGTAAGAGTTAAAAATATATTGTGGTTATTGAAAAAAGGTGTTCATTGGTTACGGGTCTATGCTAATGTTACCCTTAGTAGTTAGTCTGACCACGCTAACGGTCTATCTTATAAAAAAGTTAGCGCAGACTTGAAGTATTGATTACCATACGTAATGATGACATAAAGTCAACGCTAACTTTTTATAGGATAGAGGGTAAGTCTGCAGCCCTTATATAAATGAAACCTGTGGGAATCGCCACATGTATAACAAAAGTTGCGGCAAGCATGTACAAATCTTTATCAAGTTATATTTTGCAGAAGTAGCATGGTCAGACTAGAGTATTTTAGCACTTTTAATCCATATCTTGCATTTTATGTGATTGTTATTAATTAAATTATTTATTGAATACTGTATATTATTGTTGTAAGTTTCATTGACTTCAATAAAAATTAATTTAAATTTTTGGTTTTATTTATTTTTCATAACTTTGCCTTCTGAGCTGCGGACGTCTTATTGACTTAAATAACAGTGGGATTAATGATAAGTGAAGTAAATTGTAAAATACATTTATTTTAACGAATTTGGCTAACTTATTCTAATATCACATTAAATTAATACCATTATTTAAATTATTTACTTGAGATTTTACATTCGTCTAATATAATTTATTTAATCTATAGACAGAGTTATTAAAACTCGAGCAAAATAAATACATACAGACCCTCCAATTCACAAACGATGAAGACAGATTCTACTGTAATTGCTTGCTGAAATGGCTAGAACAGCTCCAGGTCTATGAATTCGGGGGGAGATCTAAAAATAACTAACCTAAAGTAACATATTTTATTAAAAATTAATTTACGTTACATTGTGGAAATGATTCACAAATAGTTAATATCTCGATTTTAAAGAAAACCAATTTAAATATATTTATTAGTATTCATTTGAAATAACAGAGCAAATATTATTTGTATATTTTATAAATCTTACAAATTAAGTACACTTTTTATTGCTTTTAGAGATACATATTTTAGTTATTTTAGCCCAGAGGCTCCCAATCTTTTCTATCATAGACCACATTCAAAATTTTGCTAAAGTCATTGCTGGTGGGTTTCAACACTTTCAACCACGAAACAAGACATATTTTAAATTAATTAAAATATGTCTTGTTTCGTTGTGTTCTTGTTTATTAAATTGTAATAAATATTGGGTAATTTTAAGTAAAAAAATGTCCCGCTTACGAATTGTGAATACGCATTCTTTGTCACACATATATATATTTTTTTTAGACCCCTATAAATCTCCCGTGGACCCCAGGGGGTCTAGAATCACTGATATAGCCCTTCAAGTACTTTTGCTTCTTTCGATATGCTCAGGTTCAGGTTGCATTGCGTGTATTCTCAGTAAATGTCGCGCGACATTCCTTCGCCGAGCGAAACTATGCGCGCAAATTGCACACTTGTACGTGTATTGTGTGCCTCGGTGCCGGTTCGCGTGTATTCGCATCAACGTCACCGATTTAAAGCGAGCTGGGCATTGGGTACACTGTAAATTGATTAGATTAAGATTAATTTTTATTTTAAACACAGCATATACTAAAAAAATAATCTTGTACATTTCACACATCAAACTCTAGTCCCAAACTAAGCAGAGCTTGTACTATTGGAACTAGATTGTTGATAGAATACTCATATTATTCATGTAAATACATACATATAATACATAGTTACACCCAGACACAGAACAAATATTACACAAACATTTGCTCTCGGTGGGAATCGGACTCACGACCCACAGCGCAGATGCCTGATGATATCATACAGGCTTTTTAGTCTAGTTTAGGTATTTGAGGTGTAGCGCCATCTATATAGTTACATGGTGAACTACATGGTAGTCTACGCAACAGACCAACAGATGGCGACAAATCCTAGATCGCGCTTACGAAGTTATCACGGAGTTTGAACATAAGTAATAGAACCGATGACTATCCATCGGTTTTCAGACCCCGAGCCTAAGGTCTCTCGGCGTGGAAGATCTTCCCTTTTCGCAGGAGATACCACACCTATCTCCACAGAGGCTTCATTTGTTTATATGTATATACTACATACTACAGCATCGAAGCCAACTACTACAGCTACTACCAACTGAGCTGCGACGCCTGTCTAACTGCTACTACGTATACTTATTCACTTTTATAACTAGACGCCTGTCTAGTGTGATACTTAGTTATGCAGGCCAGTGTAGTTTATAATTTGGTTTAGTTGATCACCTGCACAGTTTTCTCAGGCAGATGTATGGCGACGTGCTGAAGGTAGCTGCTCTTGCGATGGAAGCCGGCGCCGCATTCTGCACACACGTACGGCTTCTCGCCCGTGTGGATCCGTTCGTGGATCTACAAGTGCATCACAATATATTATAGCAGAGACTAGGTATAATAGACTGCCAATCTCATACAAAAAACGTGACTCGGAAAAAGGTGAAATTCCGAGAGTTATACCTGGCTTATTTCTAGATGGCGCTGTATTCCGATCAAACCTATGGTATAAATCATTGTTTACGATCACATTTTTCACACCTTGAAATTTTGCTAAAGTCATTGCTGGTGGGTTTCAACACTTTCAACCACGAAACAAGACATATTTTAAATTAATTAAAATATGTCTTGTTTCGTTGTGTTCTTGTTTATTAAATTGTAATAAATATTGGGTAATTTTAAGTAAAAAAATGTCCCGCTTACGAATTGTGAATACGCATTCTTTGTCACACATATATATATTTTTTTTAGACCCCTATAAATCTCCCGTGGACCCCAGGGGGTCTAGAATCACTGATATAGCCCTTCAAGTACTTTTGCTTCTTTCGATATGCTCAGGTTCAGGTTGCATTGCGTGTATTCTCAGTAAATGTCGCGCGACATTCCTTCGCCGAGCGAAACTATGCGCGCAAATTGCACACTTGTACGTGTATTGTGTGCCTCGGTGCCGGTTCGCGTGTATTCGCATCAACGTCACCGATTTAAAGCGAGCTGGGCATTGGGTACACTGTAAATTGATTAGATTAAGATTAATTTTTATTTTAAACACAGCATATACTAAAAAAATAATCTTGTACATTTCACACATCAAACTCTAGTCCCAAACTAAGCAGAGCTTGTACTATTGGAACTAGATTGTTGATAGAATACTCATATTATTCATGTAAATACATACATATAATACATAGTTACACCCAGACACAGAACAAATATTACACAAACATTTGCTCTCGGTGGGAATCGGACTCACGACCCACAGCGCAGATGCCTGATGATATCATACAGGCTTTTTAGTCTAGTTTAGGTATTTGAGGTGTAGCGCCATCTATATAGTTACATGGTGAACTACATGGTAGTCTACGCAACAGACCAACAGATGGCGACAAATCCTAGATCGCGCTTACGAAGTTATCACGGAGTTTGAACATAAGTAATAGAACCGATGACTATCCATCGGTTTTCAGACCCCGAGCCTAAGGTCTCTCGGCGTGGAAGATCTTCCCTTTTCGCAGGAGATACCACACCTATCTCCACAGAGGCTTCATTTGTTTATATGTATATACTACATACTACAGCATCGAAGCCAACTACTACAGCTACTACCAACTGAGCTGCGACGCCTGTCTAACTGCTACTACGTATACTTATTCACTTTTATAACTAGACGCCTGTCTAGTGTGATACTTAGTTATGCAGGCCAGTGTAGTTTATAATTTGGTTTAGTTGATCACCTGCACAGTTTTCTCAGGCAGATGTATGGCGACGTGCTGAAGGTAGCTGCTCTTGCGATGGAAGCCGGCGCCGCATTCTGCACACACGTACGGCTTCTCGCCCGTGTGGATCCGTTCGTGGATCTACAAGTGCATCACAATATATTATAGCAGAGACTAGGTATAATAGACTGCCAATCTCATACAAAAAACGTGACTCGGAAAAAGGTGAAATTCCGAGAGTTATACCTGGCTTATTTCTAGATAGCGCTACCACATAGCCGTAAAATTATCCTAACATCACTAAAAGCCAAGAAATCTGTATTATTTTTGTGTTAGTGCACACCAAAATTTTTATTTTATTTTTAGGTGTGAAAAATGTGATCGTAAACAATGATTTATACCATAGGTTTGATCGGAATACAGCGCCATCTAGAAATAAGCCAGGTATAACTCTCGGAATTTCACCTTTTTCCGAGTCACGTTTTTTTGTACGAGGTTAGCAGTCTTCTTGTTTATACTAGTCTCTGATAATAGTAAGCTAATACCGCTGTTGGTTTACCTTAAATAAAAAAAAAGTAATAAGGATTCAAGAAGGCGATGGCGGGACGACCTCCATAATTTCGAGAGGTGGTGGACGAAAGCAGAGAGCAGGGATGAGTGGAAGGATTTGGGGGAGACCTTTGCCCAGCAGGACGACATAGGTTAGAAAAAAAAAAAGATTCTTAAAACGGATTCAAACTTTCTGGGAAATAATAATATTTTTTTTACAAAAATGAACTAAACCGACATCAATAGTTCTTCGTCGACACGTAAACTTTTAAATATTATAATTAAAGAAAAACTTGTCTGGGGAAAATCTAGGGTCTGAAAATTTGAATTATCAATCTGTAATTAAATAAGGACCAACAAACATACAGTTGAATTGATAATCTCCTTTTTTTAAGTAATTTGAAAAGATCATGAATATACCTTGACTTGTTCTGCATTAGAAGCTCTGTAGTCACAGAACGAACATTTATCTGTTTTTTCGTACCCGTGTTTCGCCTTACAGTGCATTAACAGCAATCTTCTAGTTATAAACTTCTTGCCGCAATGCTGGAAATTATAATTAAGTTTATTATAGTTTGGTATTACTGTTAAAGGTTGTAATCGACTAAGTCATTTTAGTTAGTTATTTTCGAACTAGATGTCGCTGTTAAGTTTGGTTTATTCCTAGAACGCGCTATCGTTGCGTTTTGAGATTTTGACCAGGTCTGTTTGTTTTTATTGGAATAAATGAGCTCACTACCATATACGGTGTTTTCGTAATACCACATATGGACCCTATACCTAGCTAGGATCAGTTTGTACATGGTCCTTCGTAAGCCAGATTGGTACTAGATTATTAGGTACCTACGTAATCAGTAATAGGTAGGAATAGGGACATAACTGTACGATCGTTGTGGATCGCAGCGGATAAAGTACAGTTGAGGCGCGGTGGTGAAACCATACCCCGTGTCCTCTCGAAAGTGAAGTGCAGTTCAGTTCAGTGCAGTTTAGTGAGTGTCCACAGTACGGTGGAAGTCATCACCACCTCGCAGCTTATGAGATCAAGGTGCGCAAAGGCGAGGATTGCCTTAGCGAACCCCAAGAGGAGAAGAGAGTCCAAGGAGTGAAGAGGCCCCAGACCCCTCACTACCCCAAGAAGAGTCCAAGGTGTGTGGAACCCCACACCCCCCGGAGCAGTCCAAGGTGTGGTACCCCACACCCTCCGAAGAGCAGTCCAAGGTGTGTGGAGCCCCACACCCCCCGAAGAGCAGTCCAAGGTGTGTGGTACCCCACACCCCCCGAAGAGCAGTCCAAGGTGTGTGGAACCCCACACCCCCCGAAGAGCAGTCCAAGGTGTGTGGAGCCCCACACCCCCCGAAGAGCAGTCCAAGGTGTGTGGTACCCCACACCCCCCGAAGAGCAGTCCAAGGTGTGTGGAACCCCACACCCCCCGAAGAGCAGTCCAAGGTGTGTGGAACCCCACACCCCCCGAAGAGCAGTCCAAGGTGTGTGGTACCCCAGTACCCACACCCCCCAAAGCAGTCCAAGGAGTGTGGTACCCCAGTACCCCACGGCCCCCCGAAGAGCAGTTCAAGGTGTCTGACCTTCCTGAAGTCAGCACCCCCCTGAAGCAGTCCAAGGAGTGTGGTACCCCAGTACCCCACGGCCCCCGAAGAGCAGTACAAGTCGCTGGAGCTACTGGTAGCTCAGCGCCGCCCCTCAAGCAGTCCAAGGAGTGTGGTACCCCAGTACCCCACGGTCCCCCAAGAGCAGTACAAGTCGCTTGAGCAACGGGAAGCTCGGTGACCCCTCAAGCAGTTCAAGGAGTGTGGTACCCCAAGGTACCCCAAGATCCCCCAAGTCCCCCAGGTGAAGAAAAGGATTCCCCTGAAGATTAGTACAAGGACCTTGGTACCCCACGTCCCCCAGAAGAGAGTTCTGCCCACAGAACTCAGAACAGCAGTCCTAGGCGAGCGGAGAGAACCTCCGCACCTCTGAAGATCAGCAACAGCATCAAGACGTGTTTGTATTGTGGTGAAAAAACCGTGAGTACTTTTTAAATAACTTCGTAAAGTGAATCTTGTGAATAAACAGTTTTAGTAGTAATTTGTTGATAGCGAAAGACTTTAAAATATTAGCACACTAACTTAGTATTTGTTTGAAAAAAGTTAACTTTTCTAAATAATTAATTTTGCCTTATATTTTTGTTTTTTTGTCATTATGGAGTCTCTAATTAATTTACAAAAAGATATTCAAAAATCAATAGAAAGAGCGTTAATTAATTTTAAAAAATGTCCGAAAGATAGATGCACTTCTGAGTACATTGAGGCCAAGATTGATAATTTAGAAAAAGACTGGACTTTGTTTCGTAAAAATAATGCCAAATTGTATGAGTCGTTCAAAGCAAATGATTTAGTAGATTCGAGTTATGTTAAAAATGAAATTTATGAAAACACGGAAGAAAGTTACATAGAAGCTAGATCACACATTAAGTCAGCATTAAAGTCCGATGAAATAGTTGCAACTAAAAATGAAGGTCATTCGAGTTCACTGGCGAAGTTGCCCAAAATTACAATTCCAACATTTAGTGGAAAGTACGAAGAATGGACTACATTTAAAGACTTATTTGTTTCATTAGTCCATAAAAACAAGTCACTTGATAATGTTCAAAGACTTCACTATTTGAAAGGGCACGTCACCGGTGAAGCCGAACTGTTGATGAGGCATACACCAATAACCGATTCCAATTATGAACGGTGTTGGCAGTTGTTAGAGAGTAGATATAGTAATAAAAGGTTCTTGTCAAATGCTATACTTAATAAGTTGTTCGGACAAAAGTCAATGAAGTTTGAGTCAGCGACATCAATCAAAGATTTGATAGATACAACATCTGATTGTCTTAGTGCGTTGGAAGCCTTAAACGTAGATGTAAGCACGTGGGATATTCTCATCATCCACATCGTTGGTTCCAAATTGGATCCTGAAACCCGAAAGCAGTGGGAATTAACAGTGTCTAGCGATACAAGTAGTAAACATGATTTACCTACTTTCGAACAATTTAAAACGTTCTTAGAAAGTCGTTTCCGGGCCCTCGAGTTCGTAGAGCCTAATAAACGATCGGTAACACAGCATGGAAGTGGTACTCCAGCATCTTGTCGTTCTATGGTAGCAACATCAGCGCCAATGCCTTGTGAGTTTTGTTCAGACAATCACAAGTTAAGTTTCTGTAAAGCGTTTACCAAACAAGATGTCAGTGAGAGGAGAGCTTTCGTCAGCAAACATAAAATGTGTTTTAACTGTCTAGGCGGAAATCATAACGTTTATAGTTGCAAGAAACCAACAATCTGTCGTATTTGCAAAAGAAGACACCACACTTTGCTTCATCTTACATCAGAAGAGTCCACTGCTAACAAGCCAGTGGCACCGAAGCCCACAGTTAAGAACGAAACTCCATCCACGAGCAATCAAGTCGTAGCATGTCTCTCCACAGGCGATGTACCGACGACCAAACAAGTTATACTAGCGACAGCCTTGATCAAAGCCAAAGCACTGACTGGTGAATACCAAACTGTCCGAGCCTTGATGGACCAGGGATCTCAAGCATGCTTCATCACCGAAGCAGCTGTTCAATTGCTGCGTTTGAAGAAGCTACCTGCAAAAGGAAAGATTTCAGGATTAGGCAATGACATTAACATAAAAGCAAAATATGTAGTACAAACCACCATTCAGTCGCGTACAGATCCAGAGTTCAAGATGGAAGTTCAAGCTTACGTTTTAGGTCATATAACATCTTACTTACCTGAAAGGCACATTGAAAAGATAGATTGGTTAGACATAGAGACGATTCAGTTAGCAGATCCGCAATTCGCTACCCCTAGTAGAATTGATATGTTGCTTGGAGCGGACGTCTATAGTCAAGTCCTGAAACAAGGTATGAAAAAAAGTTCAAGCGGAAAACTTATAGCACAGAGCACGAGTCTAGGATGGATCCTTTCTGGCGTAGTCACCTCAGCAAATGCTACACATAACGAAATCTCGGTTATGCATGTTGCCTGTAAAGAAAATGAAAATGATTTATTAAAGCGATTTTGGGAAATCGAAGAACAAACTAGTACAAAAAGATTACTTACCGAAGAAGAACAGAAGTGCGAAGCTTTCTTTAAGAACACTACGAAGAAGGAAGCTGGTAGATATGTGGTAAAGTTGCCTTTTAAGGATGAAAATCCGAAATGCAAATATGGTCATTCTAGAGATATAGCTGTGAAAAGATTATTGTCATTAGAAAGAAGATTGGCAAGAGACTTAGTACTAAAAGAACAATACACAGATGTAATTAATGAATATTTGAGTTCAAACCACATGCAACCGGTTAAAGAAAGCGACGATAGAAAAAATGAAGCTGTATACTTACCCCATCATGCAGTAGTCCGGAACGATAAAGAAACCACAAAGGTACGAGTGGTGTATGATGCATCCAGTCCAAATAGTAAAGGAGTGTCACTGAATGATACACTAATGGTTGGTCCAACCCTACAAGCAGATCTGCGGCATACCATTTTGCGTTGGAGAGTTCATGATATCGCGCTTGTAGCCGATATTATAAAGATGTATAGACAGGTTAGAGTAGATGAAGAGGACGCAAAATGTTATCAGCGCATAGTGTGGAGAGATGATCCTGCAAAAGAAATAATGGATTATGAATTAGTGACGGTAACTTTCGGAACCGCTTCGGCACCATATCTAGCCGTAAGAGCAATGCATCAAACCGCGTACGATGGAAGAGATGAATATCCACTAGCAGCAGAAAAGGTCTTGAATTGCTTCTATATGGACGACTTGATGACAGGTTGCTCGACGGTAGAAGAAGGAGTAGACCTGTACAAACAAATGGTTGGATTATTAGCAAAAGGTGGCTTCAAATTACAAAAGTGGAACAGCAACAATCAGGAACTTCTGAAACAGATAAACAAATATGAGAACACAGAAAAGTACAAAACAGAACACAAAGAGATCGAGAAAGAGAAAGGAGTATTAGAACAATTAGAACACAAAGAGATCGAGAAAGAGAAGGGAGTATTAGAACAATCAGAACAAAAAGAGACCGAGAAAGGGAAAGGAGAATTAGAACAAACAGAACAAAATGATATAATAATTGAGGACAACATAGACGTTAAATTGGATACAACGATAAAGATATTAGGACTTACCTGGAACCGCAGTGAAGACATATTTCAGTACAAGGTGCAGCTTCCTCCATCATCCGGACCTGTGACAAAAAGAAAAATGATTTCAGACATAGCAAGGATATTCGACCCTCTGGGGTGGATAGCACCAGCAGTCATTTTAGCAAAAATGATGATTCAAAAGCTATGGTTGTCAAGCATAGGATGGGATGAAGCGGTACCCAAAGATTTATTAGAAGAATGGAATACTTACCATACAGAACTGCCACAACTCGTCGCGGTGAAAATCCCTCGATGGCTCGGCATGAGATCGGATGATATTGATGTGGAATTGCACGGATTTTGTGATGCCTCTAAGTTAGCTTACGCTGCTGTAATTTACCTTCGGGTACGTAGATCAATTGGAGACATCCAAACATCACTACTAGTAGCAAGGACACGCGTTGCTCTTACAAAGCAAATCAGCATTCCACGATTAGAGTTCTGCGGAGCTGTGTTGTTGGTAAAACTTAAAAATGAAGCTATCGAAGTGATAGGTATTCCTGAAGAAAGGGATCGAGCGTGGACAGATTCCACAATCGGTTTGGCGTGGCTCAGTAGCCACCGCAGCAAGTGGAAACCCTTCGTTGCCTACCGGGTATTTAAGATTTATAGTTCAATAGTGTCGTTACAGTATCAATAGTACAGAACCTGGAGAACCACTTCCATTGACTCCAGGTCACTTCCTTGTAGGAGAACCCTTAGTAACTTTGCCAGGTGTAGAATTTGAAAATTCAAACGTTAGTTCACTGTCAAGATGGCAGCTAGTACAAAAAATGTTCCAAAGTTTTTGGAATCGATGGTCTCAAGACTATCTGATCGGTATAAATGGTCCGATCAGGTTCCCGAACCACGTGTGGGTGATGTAGTACTTATAAAAGAAGATGATCAGCCACCTGGTCGCTGGTTACTCGGTCGTGTAACTGAAAAGCATCCAGGTTCTGATGGTTTAACCCGCGTGGTTACATTGCGAATTCACAAAAATGTAATTAAAAGGCCAACATCAAAACTTTGTGTGTTACCAATAGATCAAAATTAGAGCATAAGTTATACGAAGATATGTATACTTAGATAAAAGTTCATAGAATAAAATATGTATAAGATTAGAAGTTCATAAAATGTGTAAGTTCATAAAAGTGTAAAATTAGAGATTAAGTAAAATTGTTAAAAGTGTTAAAAATAATGTAAAAGGTCAAAAAATAAGTTCAAAGGTCAAAATTTTAGTTCAAAGATTTAACAGCTGTCAATTGTAAAAGTAATATTTAGTTCATAAGTTCAAAAATGTTAGTTTTGTTAAATTGTTTAGTTAAGGATCCTTTACTAGGTCCTTGGCGGGCGATATGTTAAAGGTTGTAATCGACTAAGTCATTTTAGTTAGTTATTTTCGAACTAGATGTCGCTGTTAAGTTTGGTTTATTCCTAGAACGCGCTATCGTTGCGTTTTGAGATTTTGACCAGGTCTGTTTGTTTTTATTGGAATAAATGAGCTCACTACCATATACGGTGTTTTCGTAATACCACATATGGACCCTATACCTAGCTAGGATCAGTTTGTACAATTACCAACAGTAGGTATTTTGAAGTTGAAAGGGCTTGCGTAAACTAGTGTGATAAATAAAATGTCGGATTTAAATGTTTTTGTGCCGATACACAGCACCTATAATATAAATTTTTTATTGAGTAAAATCAGAAGGATCATTTAAAATCATCTAGAAATAGGATTTGATATCAAGGATTAAATTCTGAGAGGATCCGGTGCAAAGGATCTTTAAGCAAGTTCTGATGTGTCAATGCATAGATAGTCTGTACCACTTTACATAAAGTAGATTGGGTATACAGCTAATTCTGATATTTTTCATACAGTTTACAAGTATAAAAAAAAATAATAATATAAGCCCCAACTATGAAATTCATAATATTGTATTCTACAAGTAAAAAGCTTTTTTCGCAATTTCCTTATCAAATGTAAGGGACATCTTTAAAGAAATTGCGAAAAAGCTATTCTATCATACATAAAAAAAGGCTCAAACAAGGCTTACCTCACAAACCACATCAAAACCGGTATGTATCTTGTAATGATTCCTCAATGACAACTTTGATGTGAGAATCTTATGACAATATTCACATTCTATCTCTTCTTTCTCTCTGTCTTTATTCTGTTTCTCTTTCTCAGTCTTTTTTGGTCTTATTCTCTTTGCTTGTGTATTTTTTTCTTTTGATTTGATTTTTTTGTGATTTTTTATTGATTTTTCTTTGACTTTCTGTTGATTGTTGACAGACTGACTGTTAACTAGTTGACTGTTTTCATTCTGGCAGTTCACTAGTTGACTGTTTTCACAGTGATTTGTATGTTGACTGTTATCGTCATCTAATTCTAAATTATATTCAACAAGTGAATCAGTATAATTGTTTGTAAGATCACTAATATCTATGGAGTGCAGTTCTTTTGACTGTAAATTAACTCCTTCTATCTTAACTTCACATATCACATTATTTTTTTGTTCTGACAAAGATATCTGTGTTTCTTGACATTTTTTTCTGAATTTATATGATTCATTTACTGATTTTATACAGATACTGCACATTTGCTGTGGTAGGGAGTCATTTAATTTGATCTGAAATAGAAATTCATATATTTTTTTGAAGCCTTGAAGAACTGTGTGGGTCATACCTTACCTTAAAATAGACATTTATCTTGATTTAAATGTGAACAAAAATCGCCTATTGGGGTTATTTGGGAATCACTAATAAATTTTTAATTTCCATATAATAATTCCCAATGAACCCCACTAGGGGGCAGTTGGGAATTCAAAATGTTGAGAACCACTCACCTTGATTCCTACGGCTTCTAGGATCACATGAGAATACTTCTCGTGATGTTGTTGCATTTGAAAAATAGGATTCAAATTTAGAACAGCAAGGCAAGTCCGACAGCATTGCCACTGCTCCATAGCAGAAACTTGTTTCCATAAATCGGTAATTTCTTCACTTATGTGTAAATATAAAAATATTGCCGGTTTTAATTCATGAGCTTCACGATTCTACGATAAAATAAATATAATGGGAGTCGTAAATGGTAAGGTACTCGTAAATGAATAAGAAATATATTTATTTTGTAAACAAACAAAAACAAAATCAATGCGATGCCAGACCACAGAACATAATATCATATAGGACAGACAGCTAGTCTGTCACAGACTAGTTGATTTGTGATGCCAGGTATGACTATTAAGTTTACCGAATTTCAGAAAGTTTCGCTAAACTGTTTTTATCCTCAAACACACGTAACGTTTACGTTACGGTAAAAACCAACCTCAATAAATGTACCACTTTTATGCTTATTTATTGCTATCCGTATCACTTTATATGCATTATTCGGTATCCAGAGATCGTAAATGTACTGTTAGCTTACTGTAGGCAACACCACCAAATAAAAGAGTCGCGCTATCGAAATATTTATGGTCTGTGACATATATAACTAGGTCGGGTAATAATGGCGGGACACCGGTGGTTTTGCTAGGCGTAGATTTTGTATTCGTGTAGGCTTTTGTTTTAATATCACTAATTGTAGTGCGATTGCATAGCCGTAATTAAAAGTTATTGTGTCTAGTTCGAACTGAGGTTTCGAGGGGATTGATTTGTTTCTTTTTGGTTATGATGATGCGTTCCTGATTGTATTTTGAGAAGTAAATATTTGTGATGTAAAACGTATTCTCAGTCTTATCATTCAATAAAGAGTCACCGCTTATATCAGTAGCGGGATAAAGAACTTAAAGTTAGCCCACGAACTGAAAAGAAACAAATAAAGTGTACATAACCTCATCTTGAAGATTTAGTTGGTGGCTTACTATGTTTGGTCGTAACGGGTCGTTAGAATGCAGTGAAGTGAATCTCGTGGTCATTCTAGAATTAGTCCACGAATTGGCTAACGATAACGTAAGACAAGAAGTATGTAGTTGTACGCGGGCGAGTTCTTGAAGTAGCTTGTGTCGTAGAGTCGGAGTACCGGAGTAGTACAATCTTGTTTTCTGAAGTGAATTCCAGACACCGTGTCTCATTGAGATTTTAGGTATTTGTTTAATACCTAGGACTTGTTCTTCAAGCACTGAACGAGGTTTGTCATGGTCAAATCATGGTTGTAGGCTGTGTAGATTTTGTGATTGAACATGACTATCGCACAAAGTTATTTATAAAAAATAAATAAATAATAATTCAAGTTGTTTTGTTGGGTAAGTTTGTTTACTCTTGGTTCCTGTTGTGTTCCTGGTCTAGCTGTTGTTCCTGGTCAGTTGAGGATGTAAAGACTATGATTCTGTCTTCCTGTTGATTTCATAGGTTGGTGTCAGTCAAAATCTAAATTCTAATTGGATTAGTGAGATCCACTCTGACATCTCATGATGGAATGTGTTGTGCCTTGTTCTCCTGCTAAGCTAATTCCAGCCAGTTCAACAATTCAGTTCAAATATTTCAATAAAAAAAAAAGTGAAGTAAACCTAAGTCTAAGCTTATGGCAGCAATGTTTTCATTTCTCTCATAGTGAAAAGTTAATGCTGAAAATGTTTGTGATTGTTATGCATAGTCGATACAAATCCAGCATTTAAAAAAAAATGATGCTGGTTGACAAAGAAAATTGTTTGGAATAAATTGCTCATAGTGACAAGACCACCCGTTGTACTTCACATAAAATTGAAACTTCATCGGTGTACATTATTGAGTTTATTTGTTTTGATGTTGTGGTGAATAATAAGGTGTTTCTATGATGCTGTGGTGTATTTATGGTGTACAAAGAAGTGTGTCTGTGATGTTGTGGTGTACAGTGTTGTTATCAGTGAAGTTCCTGGATGTTATTTCACTTCACTTCTGTTTCTACTTGTTGTTACTATGAAGTTCCTATCTTTCTGTATGCTGCAGTGATGTATACCTTTTGTGAACTAGAAAAGAAGACATTTGATGCATTGGAAATGCAGTGCTAGAGCTGTTCGAGCGTTGTGAACTGGGTTTTGCATTAATATCTCCTCAGAAACTAAACATCAGCGTCTATCAAACTTAATAGAATGTTGCAATTTGAAATGATTTGGAGATGTTTCTTCAGACACTGAATCAATAGGGCACCATGTAGTTCAAGTTGGAAGCACCAGATCTTGGAGAAAGTTACCTCTGCGATGGAATGATCAGATGATGTCATTAGTTAGTAGTCGGACACATTTACTAGTTGATTGCATTTCTTACTAGTTGATGGTTTTCTAAAATAAGATGTTTTTATGAGCATAACTAGACCACTCCAGTAGTTTTGTTTTGTACCTGGATTCATTGTTGGCAGCGTAGTGGCATACTACATGGTTTATTATTTTGTCTATCGGTCCAAATTTAAGAAGATGGTGGTTGAAATTACAGTTGCTTGGAATGATACAGACAGTTATTGTCATGTTTAAGCTTAGCCTAATTGTGTGCCTGCTTGTTACTGGAAGCACTGCTTTTGTACGTTTACAGTCAGTTCTTTTATGTCATTGTTTTGCTGTTCCTTCTGGAAAATGATTTTTAGCTTGTTTTAATTTCTGAAAATTAAGGCTTACAGAGGCTTATGTAGCTTAAGGTTGGAGTTATTTTCTCTTGCTAGATAGCTGTCTTGTTGCCTGGGATGGACTAAGACCATTTGTGTGTGCTTTGCTAATTTTGTTAATGCTTTCAAATAGACTCTGAAACAGACATTGTAAATGTGAACTTGTGTCTTATCCTTTCGCTGCAGAGTGTTACTCTTTATTGTGACCTAGAAATGTATTTCTTGGAGATCAGTTTACAACTACTGCCTGCGCTTGTTGCCAATAAAATAATCTGTTGCTGCTTATGAGCTCAAATGTTTCTGCCTTGAAATCAGTTATTGAGTTGCCGAAGGGTTTGTATGTTGGATAGCTCTATTTCAGAGCAGTAGAAACCATAGCCTGTTCCTGCTTTTTGTTAAGCACTATCTGTGTATTTGTGAAATACTTAGGAAGAAAGAAAATAAAAGACAAAGGAAATGAAGGGATTCTCCATCCTTTCTTGACTTTCGACCTGGTATGAAGATATTTTGTTCTACTTTGATGCTGTCAAATAATGATGAGATGGAAGAGTGTAGCATTGACACTATTCTTTAAGCCTTGTCCAGATTCTTGCTATGTGTTGTTGGTTGCCTATACCTACTTATGTCCAAGTTGTAATTGCTTGATTATGATTGTAACAGATTGTGCACACATTGCACAACTTATCTTAATGCACTTATCAATTGACCACATCTGAAAATCTGAAAATTTGATGCTTGTCATAAAAAAAAAATTCATTTGATTCAAAAGAAATCTAAAGGTGGTGGGGAAAAGTAGAGAACTGCTGAATACATGGACTACTAACCAACTTTGATTGACAAAGTTATTTCTGTGTTTTGATGTTTTAGAAAATAGCTATGCAGACAATGCTCAGGGTGCTTGATTTGTTGCTGGCAAACTGCATGACCCTTGAGCATACTGCATCTACATGTCTGTATCTACTAGTGATGACACAAACAGCTATTTGGCCGAATACTAAATAGTTGCCGAATATTCGGCATCCCTAATTTCTACCTCAATACAGTCCAGCACCTGTGGCTTGAAGCGAGCAAGTTGATCAAAAGGGTTGTAAGTGTTATGAAGACTGTTTTGGTGAGTATCTAAGATCAAATGTTTGAATTGGTAGAAGAATAGAAACATCATAAAACGTTACAGCCCTCTCAGATGAAATCGTATGCACTAAATTGTATCAGGTGATAATTAAAATGTTTTTGCATTTGATATTACAAACAGTTGATCATGCTTGAATTAAAATTAAAAACAACTAGAGATGTTTAAAGCAAGGGTCAGGTAAGACCGAGCATGTAATAGAAATGTAACGGCTTGTGATGTTATTCAACATTTGGACAACAACTTTAACATCAAGTACATAGGTACAAGTGGATGTAGTCGCGGGTTTGAATTCTGCTCAATTCATGACTTTAGAGAAAAAAAAAAAAAAACTGATTTTCTTGAGAACGTCTGCCTGGTAGGAAAGCATTTTAATATGAAAACTAGAAAAACGTGTTTGATTAAATCGACATGTAATTTTGATCAGTGACGGCGCGTAATGGCCTCCACGGCTGTCACATCGCGCACTGGCGGCGCGTGATGGCCTCCACGGCTGTCACATCGCGCACTGGCGGCGCGTGATGGCCTCCACGGCTGTCACATCGCGCACTGGCGGCGCGTGATGGCCTCCACGGCTGTCGCATCGCGCACTGGCGGCGCGTGCGTGGCCTTCACGGCTATCACGGCGCATGCACGGCCTCTACGGATGCTGCACTACGCATGGACTGCGCATGCATGGACTCATTAATCTGGTTACGCACACGCCACTTCTACACCTGCTGTTATGCGCTTGGGCTACTCTCTTATGGTTTTACTGGCTATTGATTACTGCGCTCTGATGACTTATGTAATATCATCTGTCGGCATCTACACTGCGCTTGGGGTGTACATTCGCAACACCATCTATAGGCGGTTCACATTGCGTTTGGTATTACGTTTTGTTTGTTGCAGAGCCATCGGCTATTACCTTACGCAGCGTGCGCGTGAGGGGCTCGTACCGGCCGCCGCGCGCGGGCCGAGCGACACCAGCGGCACGGCGCCATGGTGCTGCGACGAGGGTGGTGCGAGGAAGACGCGTCGCGTTCTTCGATGGAGTACCATGCCTCTTGTTTCGATCGAACCGTTATAGCTTTGTTGGTTGTTACCCATATCCATGAAAGGCGAACTAGTTATTTTTACTAACTCAACTGACTTCGTACTTAACTTGTCGACGCCCCTAGAATAGGTAGGTAACGAAATAATAGTCCCTGAAATACTCTTTTCACGATCCCTGTAAAAGTAATCCTCCTACTCTATGGCTAGCGATCCACTTGGTTGTGCGTGTCGGGTTGAAACAAGAGGGTCGGCTACGGTTACCAAAGGCGGTGATCCGCGCAGGCTGTGCACTAACGTGTCTAACTAACGTGTAACACCTGAAGATGCTTTGTGCGTCTGGTACAGATGCTTGGTGCGTCTGGCAGAGATGCTTTGTGCGTCTGGAGATGCTTTGTGCGTCTGTGGTGTCAGAAGAGCCGAAGACGGAAGTCGGCGTTGCTGGCGTCCGCGACGGCGCAGCGGGTGATGAAGACGTCTCGGCGTGACGTCTCTGAGTACTACCGCTTGAGTAAAAGGGCCCTGTTTTCATTACTATTTGAGACGTCTCATTACAAGAAGAAGTTTGCTAGAATTGATTGCGAACTGATTGCGTTGATGTATGAATTAAATAAATGACGAATGATGAAAGAGTATGAATCTGAGTGTTGCACTTTTAGATTGAAGTGTTTCCTCCTAACGCAAGGTTTTCTCCTCAGATAAGGAGATTGTCAAGTCTAAGTCTATTGCAGACTTATCACCTCCGGCACAAGGCTGGGAGTCTTCCATGGATGCTGATCCAGAAGCAGGACAGAACGTGACCGACGTCGCCAGTACCAGCAGCGCTACCAGCGACCAGCGCTACACGTTACCGGGTTGAGGACAACCCTTTTCGTCAGATTGGCCGTGTTAGCTTACTGTAGGCAACACCACCAAATAAAAGAGTCGCGCTATCGAAATATTTATGGTCTGTGACATATATAACTAGGTCGGGTAATAATGGCGGGACACCGGTGGTTTTGCTAGGCGTAGATTTTGTATTCGTGTAGGCTTTTGTTTTAATATCACTAATTGTAGTGCGATTGCATAGCCGTAATTAAAAGTTATTGTGTCTAGTTCGAACTGAGGTTTCGAGGGGATTGATTTGTTTCTTTTTGGTTATGATGATGCGTTCCTGATTGTATTTTGAGAAGTAAATATTTGTGATGTAAAACGTATTCTCAGTCTTATCATTCAATAAAGAGTCACCGCTTATAGTACAATAATTTATACGATTTGGTCGTTGGCAACATTTTGAATAGTGAACGTGAACGGAGAAGGAAATAGAATGAATGGAATGTGAATGACTGAAATAAAAAAATAAAAAAACATCTTCGAGTCGAACGAAGAGGGTCGTAATGTTTCTTGTAATTTATTTATTTATAAACACAAATTACTCACCGGCGAACTATAAATAACACAGCCATACTGCCTTAGCATCCTGCGCCGTCCAAACGTAGATTCCACCGTTTAAAACATCCGTTCTTTCAATATGCTGTATATATTTTTAATCACAATCCTACCTGGGGTTATCGCTTACGAAAAGGACATGACTTTCACTGTCCAGGCTGGAAGAACGGACTGCTTCTACCACGAAGTTGAAGTAAACGATGTCATCGATATAGAGTATCAGGTGAGTTTGGAAATATATCTTGCTAACCTCTTCGGCGTACCTACCCTACTACCTACCTACATTTGTAGGCTAAGAAGCTTGTACTGTGCAGTTAAAAAATAAAATTAAAAAATAAATATTCACGGACATTTCACACAACGCTCTCGCTATTTATTTACAAAAAAAATGTATATAAGTATTTTATCAGCAGTCTAGTTCCCATAGTACAAGCTTTGCTTTGTTTGAGACTAGGATGTGAATTGTTCGTGAATATTTATTTAAATTTATTTATTTATATCCATCACTGAAACAGCAATAAAAAAACATGCGTGAACAATCTCAGTACAGGCAAAACAATCTTAATAGTAATTTTCAGTATAATATCTCTCATAAAGTCCCTACACTGAACCCTAAAATAAAGCAATTAAAAGAGACCTTGACTGTAAAATTTATAGGTACTTTTAACTACTCCTTATCACTCTGATAACATATTATTGTTAACTAATAGTATGTAGAGTTGAATGACATTGTAGGAAATTGTTTATATTAGTTAAAATAAAAATATTATCTATTCTATAATCCAGGTGTTTGGAATGGCTTCATATAATCTAGAGTTTAAAAAAAAATATCTAAATCAATTAAACTTTATTCCATCAAATTACAAATATTATTACATCATCGGGAATGATAGAACACTGCTGTCACCAACCCAAAGTCCTTCTCCGTTACTTTAAGGAGTTGGGCTGGCTGGGGTGAGGTTAGCAGGGGGACAATGCACAATACACCCCATTGCGGGACGTCAGTGTAGATCTCATTCCCCCAACTAGAATTACTTAAAATCACTAAAGCACTGGTTAAAATAGATGTATTGGATAAAGAGCATTTCTCTACTTCCAGGTGATAGACGCCTCACATGGAGAGCTGGACATTTCCTTCCAGCTGTCGGACCCGGTGGGCCGAGTCATTGTGGCTGATTACAAGAAGCCGGAGAACTCGCATCGCCACACATCGGAACTGCTCGGGGATTATCGGTTCTGCTTTGATAACAGTTTCAGCACATTTAGCACTAAAACGGTGAGAATTAGGTTTTGACGTGACAACGTCTTATAATTCGATAGAGCCGGCTGCACGCACGAAAAAACATGACTCATGAGGCGTTCTGAGACGTTCTGAGACGTTCCATGAAGTGCAAGCGAGAGTGCGGAACGAGCGACAAAGAAGCACAATCAGCAGTTGCGTTCGTTGTCACGTTCAACTATCGGCAGTAAACCGACTTACAGACAACCATTTTTTTTTAACATCAAAATTATTTTTTAAGATTATTACAATTACTTTGTTCATTAGACAGTTTTATTACTATAATAACATAAAAAGCGCGCTAGAGACCCGCGACGCGAAAGTCGCGAAACGCGTGTGTAGATGGTTTCGTTCGTTGACGGTATTTTGTCCCCTGGTTTAAACGATCCAGAATGCATTTTCTAGAGTAGAAATTATTTTAAAAATACGCCGCTCCCAAAAAAATAATTTTGTCGTGTGAGAAGTCTGCTCTGTCGCTCGTTGCACTTATTAATGCACAAGTTGACCAACAGATTGAACCATTAATATAAATAGATATATTTTGCAGTAAATAATGTATTTGTTTACTGCAAAATATATCTATTTATAAAATATTAATGATTTTTTAATATATTTTGTAGGTATTCTTCGACATGTTGATACAGACCGATGATGATATTAATCGAGATTATGATGATGATGGAAAGGAGATGGAGCTGGGTAAGAATCTTTTAAAGCTCACTTACAATGAGATTACACTTAAGTAGATAAATAAATAAATAATGCTGGACAATCCACACAACATCATCTAGGCCCAAGCTAGTGTGATGTGTGAATTGTCTGTGAATATTTAATTTTAATTGTCAAGTAATACTAAAAAACCTATTAAAGTTCTAAAAAGTACTAATCAGATAGCAATCAATCTTATTTGGGGCTACCTGAAACATGACTTGACACACATCTTGGAAGGCAGAGATTGCCACATGAACTGTGACGCCTATCTGTCTATATTCATCATCATAGGCAGCCCGTACTAGCCCACTGCTGGGTATAAGCCTCCTCCCTCGCCACTCTTTTCTTAACTAGGCCTTTTAATCTGTCTATATTAGTATTGATTATTTTATATACACCATGTAACATAATGTCCATATAATCCCGAAAGGGGGTATAGTATACGTCAAATAGGATGTTTTTAACCTTTGACCTTACGAATGTATTCATGCTCGATGTGAATACACCCCTTTAGGACTTAGGGGGGTATTAAGTTACACGGTGTATACTAAATTAGTACCTAATATAGAAATAAATATTTCAAATGAATATTGCAGGGGATCCGACTGAAACATACTTCATGAAGGTGCAAGATATAGCGGAATCTGTTACTAAAGTGAAAGACAATATGGCGGCCGCGAAACGGATGCAGGATCTACATTCAGCTCATGAAGCTCGGGACAGGAACCTGGCTGAAGGGCTCTGTACCAGGTAATAAATAAATAATGCTGGACAATCCACACGACATCATCTAGCCCCAAGCTAAGCAGAGCTTGTGTTATGGGAACTAGACTGACATACTTAATACAATACATCAAGATAGATATTTTTTATTATACATATAAAATACCCAGGACACCCGCAATGAATATTTGCAGATCGTACAAACATTTATCCCAAGGCGAGAATCGAAACCGCAACTTCCGCGTCGCAGGCGGACCTTCGCCCGCCGCGCCACATCGGTCGTCATACATATGTTTAATGTTTATTACTTGCTGATACCGTGACGTTGACGTTCTTACAAAATTGTGCGACCTAACTGCGGACTCCACGCTCGCTCGTGCGACTTATACTCGCTCGCCCGCTCTCTCGTCGCACGAGGGCGTGCCAGCGGGCGAGCGAGAGAGAACGCATTCGCATAAATCAATCAAATATTTTTTTATTCAATAAAATCACAAGGATCATTTAGAATCGTCTTACATACTAGGTGATTCTAGGTGTCAGTTCCACGCGACTAGAGCCTAGAAGAACTGGCAAGAATCTATATATGTAATTAAATATAATTAATTTATCGTTTCAGTGTCCTAAGCTGGTCCATGTGGCAGATAAGTCTAATGCTAATAGTCGGAATAACTCAGGTATGTATTCAATTGAAAGATACACTAAAATACTACCTGTCTATCTTGTAAAAAGTTAGCGCAGACTTGAAGTATTGATTGATTACCATACGTAATGATGACATAAAGTCAACGCTTACTTTTTATAAGATAGGGGGTAACAAATTATTTATCTATATAATACACATGTACAATTAAGGTGACGGGTATAGCCAAATGCGTGTTTTTGGGAGTGTTTTCTGAAGAAGTCATAGCATGTGGAGTTGTGCAACTTATTATTTCCTATAACACATATATCGAACTAGTCAGGTAGGGAACAAAATGTGTGCTCTTGTTTATAGTTTACTTTAAAATGTAAGTTTAGTACCAACACCTTTTGCAAAAGTGTGATTTTTGATCCCATTTTTTATGGGTTTGGCAGATTTGTTTGGTACCAAACTCAGCACAGCTATTCTTATGGTTGATATCTATACATCCAAGGAAAAAAAAATCTACATTAAGGTGTTTAAAGAAGAAGAAGAGTAGCGCCTTAGGAACTATAAGTGTTCCATTGCTGTGTGCTCGCAAATATTCATAAGGCGCTGCTTAAGAGTTTGACAATCCAAACTGTGCGCGGCTCACTATGTGTTTTGCGTCGTTTTCAGCATTCTTACTGAAGTTGAAAATGCGACGTTGCCACGCTGACTATCTAGAGTTTAACCACTGCAGCAAAAACTATGCCGTGTTTAGTTTAACATGTGTGTAGATATAATAAATAAATAATAAAGTTGGAAGTTATTGACATTTTTATTTATTATGAAAAATTTCACCCTACCCGTCGCCTTAAGTGTAAATAAGAAGAAAAGAACTGAATGGTGGCCTAGGGGATATACAAGAGGCCTTGGCAGACCAACAGCCAGATGGATGGACGATATCGTTGCCGTACAGGGTGGGACCTGGTTGCAAAAGGCCCATTTAAGAAGAGTGGCGTTTGAGGGAGGAGGCTTATACCCAGCAGTGGGCTAGTACGGGCTGCCTATGATGATGATGATGAAGAAAGAGATTTTTTTTCTCCTAACCGATTTTTTTTATGTTATATATACTTTGAGGATCATATAAAAAACGGTAGGAACCAGGCCGTAAGTTTGTTGCCCGTTCTTCTAGGCTCTGGTCGCGTGGAACTGGCACCTAGAATCACCTATGTACGATTCTAAATGATGCGCGTGATTTTATTGAATAAAGAAATGTTTGACTATGACTGATACAATACATTTACAACAATCCTTTAAACATTTTTAATAAATTAGCCTTGTTTACACTAGCGGATATAAATTAGCCTTGTTTACACTAGCGGATATAAATTAGCCTTGTTTACACTAGCGGATATAAATTAGCCTTGTTTACACTAGCGGATATAAATTAGCCTTGTTTACACTAGCGGATATAAAGCCGTTGTTTTTTCTCTTGTCTCTTTTTATTTTTTTTAAGATAAGATAAGATTTTTATTCATAATAATTATTATAATTTAACCTAAATTTTATTTAACCTATTGTGTACCACTGCAGGGCAAATCTTCTTTTTTAACAAACTTTATTTTCTAGGTGTTCTTCGTGAAGAGTCTATTTGAGGACGCACAAACGAGTAGACTTAATAAACTTATGGCGAAGCTCTCCCGATGATATCAAATGCAATAGAGTCGGACCACACTGAGTATGCACTTAGTATAGCAGAGAGTCGGGCTACGGTGGTTCTGCATAACGCAAACATAGCAGAAATTGAAAAAAACATCGTGAAAAAGTGAATGTATATTTCAGAGTTGCTAAAAATGCTATTAAAATCTTAAGGTTATCCGATAAATTGCAGACTGAGCGAGGTCATACTCTATTTAATATTAAGAACATTCGGTAGACTAAGCTGGGAGGATATGTTTACAAACCTATTATATTTAAACATGTCCTAGACACTACTACATCAAATTCAAATTGTATATTTAATCTTAGCTAAAAAATTTGGCCATACCACTATTACACCATAATAATAACGTATGTAATTATCACAAAAATACCAAAGAAACGTAAAAATAAAAGAAGAATAAATTAATAATCATAATTATATAACCTCCTAATTTAAATATTAAATTAAATTAAAAATAATATTTTACAACTAATATGAAAGTTAGACATAGTTATAAAATGGTCTCAAACTAACCCCTATCTTATAAAAAGTTAGCGTTGACTGTAAGTCATTACGTATGGTAGTCAGTACTTCAAGTCTGCGCTAACTTTTTATAAGATAGACCGTACAATACAATTGTATAAATAATACAATTTTTGTAACGACTTTGTCAAACTGGACATACTTAGGTAAAGTAGGGTGCATCTACTAGTTAATTGTTATATTGTTCATTCAGTGTATATTTTTATTTATTTATAATTATAATATGTAATAAGCTTATAAAAATGGCTCTCTAAATTAAAAGCTTCGAGATATCTTATTAAATAGATTTATATTTTTGTAAATTATGTGGTAATACCCAGACAGAACAAAAATGAATGTTCATCACACACTTACGAACAGCGTGGAAGGCAGAGTTACTACCAACTGAGTTGTGTGTGACGCACGAATAAAGGTGACAATCGTAAACGTATCGAAACAGTGACGTATTTGAGATACACTGCGCCTCGATATCAGCTTTACTGTCGAACGTTGCGTTAGCGAGCAGTGTATTAAATACGATACGTTTACGATTGTCACATTTATTCGTGCTTACCCCCGTTCTTAAATTATAAGAGGTATATATAGATAGATAAAAAATTGTTGCACAACTTAAAATTAGTGAAAAGGCGATCTTAATGCTAAAATAGCTTTATCTACTAGGTAACCTTTGGGGAATATTTATATTTATTAGGGTTGGTATGGGTAAGAATCAGTTTGCTTAACTTTCTCTCAACTTTTGAGAACCGTACCCCATACACGATGGGATAGATACTCACCAGCCCTCGGGTCACGCGTCGCTTCGACTAGACGCCATTTTGTTTTTGGGACAAGAGTGGGGGGGGCGGGGGGGGGGGGTCAATAGAAGATAACCTCAAGTTTGTGGGGTCGCCAGGTCGCCACCATTGTCACGCGGCCGCCATCTTGAAAAACGAGTGAAATCACTTTTTTCGCGATATCTCCCACACATGTCTCAAAAATAAAATTGCAACCTTTAAAAACTGTAAAGCTCATGTAATATTTAATAATATTAATTAATTTATATAATGTTCAATGGAATAGGAGGCGCGTGCATTTTTAGAATGGTTTATCTGTACCTAGGTACTTAACTTTCTGCTTTTTAGATGAAACTAGCCTATTTGCAGCCGTGGACTTCATCAGGCTGTGATGTTGATGATTAAACTGTCACAAAGTACTGTTAGTTGTAATAAGTAACTGTTTTATATTATTTAATAAATTAGGTTAACCAAAAATACAAACCTACAAACAAATGGGTTAAATGTAAAATATTCGCTATTTCCTTTCATTTTTAGTAAATATTGATTTTCAAAAAATGTATCTTTAACAACACTGCTTTCATACAGGGTGTTTTTTTTTTAGTTTCAAGTCTTTTGTGAGAAAAATAGACGACTTCTCACTAACTTGAGTAGTTACGCACTTGGCCATGACCGCCCTTTTCAACTACACCTGTACCCTTAACCACCAGTAACCTTTTGTGCAACTTAGAAGACAAAATACTTATTTACCTGAAAAATAAACAAATTCTTTGTTTAATAATTCGCGAAATCTTACATCGGGGCGATACCTAGTTTATAAGTAGGTAGGTAGGCGAAATCGTAACAAAGCACAGTCTGCATCAGTAATTTCTGGAAACTAGAAACGATTTATGGTGATACCTCTCGCAGGAAATTATTTTTTTTTAGGGTTTTTTTTTATTGCGGCTGAACTGTTATATCTTTTACAAGTTTAAGCTATTTTGCGAACATAAACAATAATTTTCTGTGTAACCCTGTATCAATTTTTGAGATTGGTTCTTTATATTAACTTATTTAATTATTTAACTGTTTTGTACAGTAATTAAAAAATTAATTTCCCGCTAGAGTGAGAGGTATCACCTTAAGCAGGTCTTTGGTTAGTGGTCAACTGGATCCATTTAAAAAAAATGGGGAAAATCCATTGAACATATTCTACTGACGATGACTGTACCGGTTATTCTCTAGCTAACCAAATTGTTTCAAAATACACATTTTATCCGTAAGTAGGTACATACCCAAATAAAATAAAAAAATAAGTATACGTCCACCCATCTGGAATAATAAAAATTTATAAAAAAAAATGAAGTGTTTTATTTCCATATTAAATACCCGAATAGTAGTAGTGGTTAGCTGAGTGAGACCGAGAGTGGACTCGGATTTGACGAATGATAGGAGTGAGTGGAGGAAAAAGACGTACCGACCCCACCTAACGTGGAATAAGGGCAGGGGAATGAATGAATGATTAAATACCCAAATACACATTAAAATGTACACAGTTTTAGTAAATATTCAATTAAAGAAATTTCAGTTAGAAGGTCAAAAGGAGCAAGACACGAAAAAAGTTCACTAGCTGACCCGTGCCCACTTCGTTGGGCATAATGTTAATAATCCTATTTTAGTACAGTGTTATGTTTTACTTTCTAACTTAAATATAAAAGTTAGACATATGCTGTCGTTGACTTTTTTGTAGGCATTTTCAAGCTCACATGTTTTCTCTAGAACACAAAAATATATCTTTCATAGTTAAGGCAGCGTTCGTAAGAAACGCTTTCAATCGACCGTTTTTTCTCCGATTCACTTTGCAAAACGGACTACCACGTAAAAGCCTTTTTATTTTTCGGGTTTTTATATAACCTATGACACTCGGCAATAATATGGCTTTCTATTGGTGAAATAATTTTTAAAATCGGTTCAGTAGATCCTGAGATTACCCCTTACAATTAAACAAATATTCAAACACACAAACTTTACTTCTTTATAAT
This sequence comes from Ecliptopera silaceata, assembly GCA_932527185.1. Classification (NCBI taxonomy): domain Eukaryota; kingdom Metazoa; phylum Arthropoda; class Insecta; order Lepidoptera; family Geometridae; genus Ecliptopera; species Ecliptopera silaceata. Next base: position 10,095,354 of record OW052196.1, on the reverse strand, counting down.
ATTAGTATAGAAGTATAAGTATATATGTAATAAGTAGGTAAGTACCTATAGATTATCATTTTCCTCTTCCGCCTATGTAGTAATTTTATTATTAAATATGAATTATTTACTTCACTTACCTTGATCTTGCTGTATGTCCTCACTAATGGCGGATCCAGGGGGGGTTGGGGTCATGACCCTCTTAGCTGGTTCCAGGACTTAGGTGGACCATTAATGAAACATATTTTATTTATATATTTTTTACAGATTCAATGCAATCAAACCTTTATTTAATTAGTTGAATATAATAACTTTGTGATGGCAACCGTTTGGGATTGGGAATTACATGATCAAAATTAAAATATAAGTTCTTGACTTGACCACGACTATGTCACCCCCCTGGCGCCAAAGCTGGATCGTGACCGCCCTTGGTCCTTTCCCTGTCTTATCAAACATATGTACCCACCTATGCACCCACATATGCACTCATTGTTTTCCGTAAGTTAGCATTTATACACGTCTATTTTATTTTAGTTCTTATTTTGTGGTTTAGTTTTTATTTTGTAGTCAATTATTACTTTATTTGTTTTTTTTTTCTGTTGTATTTGTGTGTAGTGGTTGGGTTGTCCATGGCATCACCGACCGGCTCTGACGGAAGATCAGCGTATAGAGCGTTTTCACATTATCCGATCCGATATCGGTGTCGTACGACGATAGCCGACATCCGATAGCCGACAGACACCATGTGCTATTTTCACATATTTCCGACAAAATTGTTCCGATACGGCTATTTGCTCGATAGCTTAGTGCAGGCAGGTCATCATGGCAGACTATAATAGAAAACTTTATTTGCTGTATCTATTAAATTTAAGACGCAAAAAAAGATCTGTCCTCACCTCAGACAGTATTGGGTACATCCCATTGTGGAAGCTAGATGTTCAAAGGGAGCATTTTATACTCTCTTTAGCAAGCTACAAAACGCACCTAGAAAGTTTCTTAATTATACTTTCGTATGAGTGAATCCACATTCAATTATTTGCTAATTCATCACACAAACAGTATCAAGAAACAAGATACACATTGTTCAGTTTTGGCACCTGTCAATGTCGCTTTGGCAGGTGCGATTCCATCAATCACGTATCGCGTAGGTTCATGACCCGTGATTGGCTCAACAGGGTTCATTCACCCAACGGCAATCTATCTATATTAATGTAACTAGCTGACCCGTGCCCACTTCGTTGGGCATAATTTTTTTTAAATATAAAAGTTAGTTATATGCTGTCGTAAATTTTTTTAAAAATTATTTTTAATTAGCTGAGGTATGGGCGAAAGTGCTGCGGTAGCCGGATATCTGTAATACACTCGAGAGCAATGAATCCGGGTCACTTAAAGAATGTTAAAAATCTCGGAAACTAAAAATGATAGGTTAATGCAATAAATTGTATTTAATAGACAATGTAATACTCCTTAAATGAAAGTAAAAAAAATATGAGTCACCATACATTTTATTAACACAAAATTACATAAAGAAAAAAACTGCTGATCTCTCCTTAAAACAAAAATAGGAAACATGAAATTTTTGAACTTTATTACGATTTTCTTGAATTTTAATACTTCGTATTGCCTCCTCGTGCTTCCATTACTGCGTTTACGCGGTTTGGCATGCTGTACACCAAGTTCCTTATACGATTTTGGGGAATATTCTCCCATTCCTCTGTGAGAGCAATTTTGAGCTCACGAAGCGTGATTGGTGGAGGGTTTCGTTGTTTTACGCATCTGCCTAGCTCGTCCCAAGCATGCTCTATCGGGTTGATATCCGGGCTGCGCGCTGGCCACTCCATACGAGTAATGTTCATCTCTTGAATTCACAATCCTACCTGTATGAGGTCGGGCATTGTCATGCATAAATATAGCATCCTCACCTAAATTGACCATAAATGGACCAACGTGATCATTGAGGATTTCTTCCACATATCTTACGCTAGTTAAAGAGCCGTTTTCTATGATCACCAGCTCTGTGCGACTTTCAGAAGAAATTCCGGCCCACACAAGTACAGACCCACCACCGTAGGCTACTTTTCTTCGATGCATGCTTGCTTGAATCTTTCCCCTGGTCTTCGATACACTCTGTGTCTTCCATCGTGCTTGTAGAGCATAAATTTTGATTCGTCGGAGAACATAACTTTTGACCAATCTTCAATACTCCAATTTACGTGGCTCTGGGCATATCTTAGTCTCGAAATACGATGCCCACGCTCCAGTTTAGGGCCGTTTGCAGGTCTAAGGGGTTTTAAGTTAGATTCAGCAAGCCGACGTCTTACTGTCCATGCACTTGGGTTACTTCCTCCGAGGCGTCGAAACTGATTGGTGAGTTCAGTTCCTGTGAGAAAGCGATTTCGAAGCATGGTGTTCACCAAGTATCGGTCTTCTCGTGCTGTGGTACACCTGGTTCTGCCCGTTCCTGGTCTGCGTAGGTTAGAACCAGTTTCTTCGTAACGTCGGAGAACTCTTTGTACTGTTGACAGCGACACACCGACAGTCCTGGCTGTATCGCGCTGACTCCGGCTGGTTTCCAGCATTGTAAGTATTCTGGTGCATTCTTCAGGCGTAAGCGACATAATTTCAGCTTGAATAATGAATATAGAGCACTATCAACATGGTTTATGTACCCACATAAATGACGGATTACAAACAAAAGCAAAACCAAATGCTGTAATTTCGTAGTTCCATCTTCGAAAGTGGCCCTTTTTCAAATTTGATTTTTTTATGATATAACTTTACAATAACTAAGAAGTTTTAATACCTTCATTTAAGGAGTATTACATTGTCTATTAAATACAATTTATTGCATTAACCTAGCATTTTTAGTTTCCGAGATTTTTAGGATTCTTTAAGTGACCCGGATTCATTGCTCTCGAGTGTAGTTAGACATATGCTGTCGCTGACTTTTTTGTGGATGATGATGTGTTCTACTAAATTGTAGTACATGATTTCTTTCTAACATCAATAGTTTTCGCAGGGCACGCGAAGTAAGGAATTTCTTTGGTATTTCTTTTACACCTTGGGTTACATAATTGAAGTTTTAGTAAGGATCCCAATTTTTTTTGAAAATATAATATAGCCTATGACACTCAGCAATAATGTGGCTTTCTATTGGTGAAAGAATTTTTAAGATCGGCTCAGTAGATCTCGAGATTACCCCTTACAATTGAACAAATATACAAACATACAAACTTTACCTCTTTATAATATTAGTATAGATATAGATAAAGAGGTAAAGTTTGTGTGTTTGTATATTTGTTCAATTGTACCTAAGGGGTAATCTCGGGATCTACTGAACCGATTCTTTCACCGATACAAAGCCGCATTACTGCTGAGTGTCCTATAATAATATTATATTTTCAAAAATACCTAAGAAATTCCTTAATTAATTTATTATTATAAATAAAGAAAGAAATCATGTAAGTACTTCAATTTTGTAAAATACATCATCCACTAAAAAGTCAGCGACAGCATATGTCTAGCTATTACCCAGTTGCTTGTCCAGAGCGGTCAAGGACAATGCATCGTCCTGTCCAAGCGTTTTTTGCAAACCTTTGTTTACGTTCGGACGCGACCTTGTCAACAAGATCGTCTCTTGTTTAAAAACTACGATAGCTATACTGACATAAAAAATACTGACGGAAAGGTAGAAGAATGCGGAATCTAATTAGAATAAAAGAAAGTCTAATCAGAATAAAATCTTATTAGAATAAATGCGTACATTTTGAATTTAACAAAATTGGAAGATATTTTCCTTATTTATTTTTTCCTTGTAAAATTAATAAGTTCTAGTAAAGTATTACTTTATTATAAAAAAGTAGATTATATAACCTTTCAAATGATACCAAAATCTTTATCTAAGCATTTTAATTTCTATCCAAATAAAATACAACTACCTTCGTACTACTCACAAGGTCGGCGGGTCTCCGGCGGCGAATAATCTGTTAATCAAGACACATCTTCATAAAATATACTGTAAATATCTTTAAAATATGTATACAGTAAAACAATCTATCGATTTGAACAATGATTTTCCAAATATCTGTTGAATAAATGATAAAATAAATTACTGAAATCAACAAATTAGTGTTTTTTTTACAACGTCGTACCTTTCAAGTTGAATAATCAGTCTCGATCTTTTGGAAATGCCGTAACTATGCATATTTCCTAAAGCTTACACCTTCACAAGTCACTTGATACCCAATAATCATAAAACTGAGTAGTATAAACACATTAATCAACTCACTTTGTGTAAACAATGAGCGGCCATTGTTTACGTTCGGACCACCCACGAACTTTTTTATTTTTTTGCTCGAAAATTTTTGTTGCCATATATAGGAACGAATGACTCTAGGAGATGGATAATTTATTAGAGAGTCATCTAGTAACGGGTTTCAGTACTAATTTACACTGCATTCATTGAAATCATAGTAAAACTAAACCAAGGTCACCTGGGGACTGTAGTCACCACGGACGCGTGAGCGGAAAATCTTCGTGGTGACTGTAGTCACCGTGGACGCGTGAGTGGAGTTATGTCACTGTAAGTGTGTTTTAATATCGAAAAAATATAATAATTAATAAAATGACGCCACTAGAAAACGTTTTTTATTTGTCCTTTGGTATTAATCCTTATCTAAATAAATTTCTTCATAATTAGGACTGTTTCAATACCTTTATATTAAATTACTCAATTTGGACATTCTATTCAAAGGATATCACGAGTTTTCATTATAAACAGGATATTTTGTTATAATTATCTATTCCTAACATTGTATTGTCTGTGCTGTGTGGTGAACTGTGACAGCTTGATTGACAGTTCGCCCTCTCTCTTCCTTCTGTCAATGACCAACATGGAGTCATGTAATCTTTTGTCCGGCTCCTTGGGGATATATGTATTATTGTAACAAAGCTGATCTCTCTATAGTTAAATAAGTGATGATTATAAATCCAAAAGTATCCATTTAATATTATTACCATAAAGTGTATTTGTTCGCGATATTATGACAATATAGTGTTACAAATCGAATGCCGCCTATATTTATTTAATCCCACTGCGAATCCACCAACTAGACTCTGCAACAGGTTATGTGCCCAGTGCAACAAGCTATAGACCCAGTGATAACCTCCAGGATTCAGCAAGGCAAAGCGGCATTCGATTTATCTTTGGAATTTCAAGAATCAAAGATAACCTAAAAGAACACGATGCCGGGTGGTCATACGGCGCCGTCTACGGCGGGCACTGCGTCTGCCATGCCGGGCGGGTTGCCGGCTCCAGCATCAGCTTATATGGTAAATGGATTTGAAAAATTAGAAGGTGTCTCCAATTTCCAAACGTGGAAGTTTGCAATGAAGAGCTATTTGATACTAGAAAATTTATGGAGCTCTGTCACCGGAGAAAACACTGATTGTGCGACATCACAGCGGGCATTGGCTCGAATATCTTTGTGCATAAAACCGACATTGTTTCAATTGCTGTACGGAATTGATACGGCTAAGGAAGCATGGCAGAAACTTGCAACCGTATATGAAGATAAAGGCTTGTTCAGGCGAGTGGGTCTACTGCGCCGGCTGCATAGGGTTGAATTCGCGACGTTCGTGAATATGACTGCATACATTGATCATGTATTTACCCTAGTTCAGCAGTTAGCCGATATCGGTAAGGTTGTTGAAGATGCTGAGATTGCGGAAATATTATTGAGTGGTCTACCTCAGGAATTTGATACACTGGTATCTGCGTTGGAAACTGCATCGATTACCAGTGGGCTGACATCGGAACTAGTTCGTGCAAGGCTACTTCAGGAAGAGTACCGGAAGATAACTTCTGAAAATGGTGCCGGAAGCAGCTCGAACAATGCTTTTGCAGCTGACAGTTATAAGAAGAAGGTATATAAGTGTCACTTTTGCAAGAAACCAGGTCATTTTAAGGCAAAGTGCTATAAATGGAAGCAACAACAACAGAAAGAACATTCTAAACAAGAGCAAACAATGTCTGCTTCAACATTTTATGCTTCGGCCAAGAAAACTGACTTTATTGTGGATAGTGGATCTACATCACACATGTGTAATAACAAAGATTTGTATGTGGACCTTAGAAGTGACAATACTACTATAAACTGTGCTGACAAAAGGGCTAAATTAGTAAGTTCTGGAATAGGTTCAGTGAATATTAGCATTGATGGTATGAGTAACACTTTGAAAAATGTTTTGTATATTCCGCAATTATCAGAAAATTTACTGTCGGTGAGCAAGATATGTGAGAGAGGCTTTGTGGTTGTATTTAAAAGGGATGGCTGTTTAATATACGATGATCAATGTAATATTGATGGTAAGCGCATTATGTCTGGTGAGTACCACAAGGGTGTGTATAGAGTGAGAGGTTCTTGCATACAGGAGCAGTCGATGGCTACTCTTCGTGAAATGAAGGGATCACAGACTGCAAAGTTTGCTGCATCAAAACTGAGTGCTGTGTTATGGCATAGACGGTTAGGACATCTTAGTATGAATGGGATGGATGCTTTAAGTAACAATACTGCACGTAATGTTTGTTTTCAGGCTGACAAAGGTGATCTACAGCAGTGCTCCGCTTGTCTTGAGGGGAAGCCTGTGGCCAAGGCTTATCCCAAAGGACAAGCTAGACGTGCTGGTCAGCTACTTGAGCTCATCCATTCTGATGTTCTTGGTCCGATCAGTGATGACAGCTGGGGTGGTGCAAGATACCTACTAACTTTGACTGATGACTTTTCGAGGAAGACCTTTGGATACTTAATGAAGAGGAAGTCTGAGGTATTTTCCTATTTTGTCATATTTAAGACCTTGGTGGAGAATCAGACTGGGTTGCGTATGAAATGCCTACGTTCGGACAATGGTGGTGAGTATTGTAGTAAGGAATTTAAAGCTTATTTACTCAAGGAAGGTATACTTCACCAGTTAACGGTACCGTATTGTGCTCCGCAAAATGGCGTCGCTGAACGTCTGAATAGAGTTATTATGGAAAAGGCTCGGTGCATGCTTTTACAGGCAGGTCTCTGCAAGCGCTTTTGGGGGGAGGCAGTTATGACTGCTATCTATTTAAAGAATCGCAGCCCCACGGCGGCTTTAGCAGGACGGGTGCCTGAGGAGACGTGGTCTGGCCATCATGTGAGCCTAGACCATCTTCGTGTTTTTGGCTGCATCGCCTATTCTTTGGTGGCGGAATCTACGCGTACGAGTAAGTTGAACGGCAGGGCTAAAATGTGTATATTTGTCGGTTATTCGGAATGTACTAAAGGATACCGACTTGTAGAGCCATCCAACCCAAGGAGGGTGATTTTATCAAAGGACGTGGATTTTATTGAAAATAAGTTTTATAAAGATTTTAAATGCATTGACATGAAGAGTAATTTTATAAATGAAGAATTAATTGTTTGTCCTGAATATTATAATGAATTGAATTCTGATAATTTGGTTTCTGTAAGTTCTAGTTCTGAATGTGAAACAAATTGTAATGATAAATCCAATTGTGATAATAATGATAATAATTCAATTCATAATGAAATAATTAATTGTAATGAATATGATAATAATAATTCAGTGACTGAAATAAATCATAGTTATGATTTTTCTTATGAATATACAGATGCGGATTCTGGCAGCAGTGAGTCAGACAGAGAATGCTCTGTAGAGGAGCTGGAGACGCAGCCAGCTGCCTCAGGAGAGGCGACGACTCAAGGAGATGGCGCGACGAGTGCGGGAGTGGCTCCTGTTACTGTCGGCGGCCGGTCTTTGCGCAACAATCGTGGTAAACCACCTACAAGGTATGGCGATTATGAAATGAGTATGTATGCCAGCATATTGCTTGATGAACCGCAATCATATGAACAGGCTATGTCATCTTCTAATAGCAATGAATGGATGAATGCTATGAAGAATGAATATGAATCACTTTTGAAAAACGATGTATGGAAGTTGGTAGAAAGGCCTGAGAATATCAATATTGTTAAATGTAAATGGGTGTACAAGGTGAAGCATGATACGTCAGGAAATTTCGATAGATTTAAAGCGCGTTTAGTTGCTCGCGGCTTTAGTCAGAAAGAAGGTGTAGATTTTTCAGACACTTTTTCTCCTGTCGTACGTCATTCGACGATGCGTATTTTATTTTCCCTTGCTCACCATTATGATATGTCTATAGAACATATCGACGTCACTACGGCGTTTTTACACGGCGATTTAAATGAAATAATATATATGGAGCAACCTCCAGGTTTTAGTTCTGACGATAATAAGGTGTGTCTTTTGTCAAAATGTATATATGGTTTAAAGCAAGCAAGTAGAATGTGGAATTTGAAAGTACACCAGTTATTGACTGATAATGGATATATACAAAATAAATGTAAACCATGTGTGTATGTCAATAGAAATAATAAGGATCTGACTATAATTGCTTTATATGTAGATGATTTTTACATTTTGAGTACTTGTGATACTAAAGAATTATGTAAATTGTTAGAAAGTAATTTTTCAGTTAAGCATTTAGGTCCGCTTAAAAGTTGTTTGGGAATGAGACTATCTAGAGATAAGAATGTTTTAAAATTGGACCAAACAGAATATGTTAAAAGATTACTTAAACGATTTAATATGCAAGAATGTAAAAATGTTAACACACCTATGATTGTAAATAATAAATTGTTAAAATCAGAAACTGAACCATTAGATGATAATGTTTATCAATATAGACAGTTAGTCGGCTGTTTGATGTATCTTTCAGTATGTACAAGACCTGACATAACGTTTAGCTGCAGTCAGTTGAGTCAATATTTAACTCATTTTGATAATAGTCATTGGATAGCTGCCAAACGTGTTTTACGGTATTTGGCGGGAACTATTAATCGCGGTCTTTGTTTTTATAAAAGTACAAGCTTGAATGTTGAAGCTTATGCTGATGCTGACTGGGCAAATGATATGGCAGATAGGAGATCTTACACGGGTTTTATTGTGAGGTTGGGCAAGGATATTGTAAGCTGGGAATCTAGAAAACAGCGTTGCATTGCCTTGTCAAGTACAGAGGCAGAATATGTAGCCATTTGTGATGTAGCGAAAGAGTTGTGTTTCATTAGAAATTTCATGTATGAAATTATAGATAAACACCTTAATATAATTATCTTTAATGATAATCAAAGTGCACTAAAATTGTTATTGGCTAAAGAATATTCTCATAGACGTACTAAACACATAGACCTTAGATATCATTTTGTGAAAGATTTAATACATAAATATAATTTTGCTGTAAGATATGTTTCTACAAATGATATGACAGCTGATTTATTCACTAAAGCTCTTTGTTCTGTAAAGCATAATAAGTTTGTGAATGATTTAAATTTGAATTGATAACTGTTTATATGGTTTAAAATAATGTTTATTTTTATATATTGACATTATTGATTATGTATGTTATTGGAATTATATAGAGCCAAGTTGGACTAAGCATGTAGAGACAGCATGTAGAGTTACTTCTTTTATGTTGAGTACTGTAAAGTCGGAATTATATAGAGTCAAGTTAGACTAAGCATGTAGAGACAGCATGTAGAGTTACTTGTTTTATATTGAGTACTGTAAAGTCTGCATGTAGACATTTGCTTGTTAACATAAGATGTTGTATTGTAGAATTGCAATGTTATGAATAAGGGGAAGTGTTATAATTATCTATTCCTAACATTGTATTGTCTGTGCTGTGTGGTGAACTGTGACAGCTTGATTGACAGTTCGCCCTCTCTCTTCCTTCTGTCAATGACCAACATGGAGTCATGTAATCTTTTGTCCGGCTCCTTGGGGATATATGTATTATTGTAACAAAGCTGATCTCTCTATAGTTAAATAAGTGATGATTATAAATCCAAAAGTATCCATTTAATATTATTACCATAAAGTGTATTTGTTCGCGATATTATGACAATATAGTGTTACAAATCGAATGCCGCCTATATTTATTTAATCCCACTGCGAATCCACCAACTAGACTCTGCAACATATTTACCATGATTTTTTAGTTTGATTATTTCCCGATATTTCGGCACAGTTACATGCGCTATGATCACGGGTCGAACTCAAAAATCTATAGGTATGGTATATGATATGGGTGGTGTCGGACGCCGATTCGATATCGGGGTAAGTAAAATGTATGAAATATGTATTCCGATATCCGATATCGGGCCGGACACTAAGAAATACAGATACATATTTCATACATTTTAACCCTTTATCGAATCAGCGTCCGACACCGATTTCGGATCGGATAATGTAAAAACGCTCTAACGCTGATCTTCCGTCAGAGCCGTTCCGTTAGTTGCTAGAATCTAACTTCATGCTGAGTCAGAGTACGATTTACAACACAACCATTTTTCTCTCCTAATAAGTTTTATGTATTTTTAGTTTTTTATAATAGTTTTATTTCTTAGCTCTGTAATATTCATGTGATGTGTGTGCAAATAAATTCTATCTTTTACCTTTAATACATGAAAAGTCGGTTTAAAGAATCTTTATTAACTCATAAAGAACTTTACAGTTCACCTAAAATGAGCTTAAACTATGTACAGTTTTATTATTGTAAGGTTGGTAGTCTTTATAGAAACAAAAAATGATCTACGTACGGACATGATTCGAAACAATTCAAACTTACGTTAACTTAACTTAACTTACCTACTTAAAATCCTTAGTTATTATTAGTTTTTCAATGACCCAAAACAAGAAAAGGCATTATTTTAGGCATACCTAAAATATTATTGTTGGTAGAAACTAGTTCGGAGTTCCTGCGTAATAGATAAAATATTTCTACTTTTTTCTGTTTACCTGCTGCGCAATTAAACACTTGAAGGTAGTTCTCTGGTGCTAGGGATGTGGTCATACAATATTACTTCAATATGCATTATTACAGTTCTAAGTTTAATTACGGAAAAAAATCAACATGTTAGAAAGAATAGTAGTAGGTACTCACAAACAATATTTGATTAGGCTTGCCGTTTAAGTGATTTAGGTATACATATATACTTACATAAAATATATATATATATATATATTCACGAACAATGTCGCGAGCAAAAGCTTGTTATCTTATTATGAGTCTTTAAATGAGGAAAACAAATCTTGTTCGACCACTATACGCCATCTTTAAACATAAGATCATATTTAGGTACTAGGTACCACTCAGAGTTATCAATTCTGCCGAGTTACTTTTCTAGACACATATTTTTACGATTTATCTGTTCATTTTTGAGAATGAAATAATAACTAATATTAAGTACTGATTTACTCATTTTCTGATAATATGAAGTAGTTTACGTGTCTTGTGTTTGTGATATTAAAATGTTTATTTATCTTCTATTTATTTCCATTGTGAGTGTTCAAGTTGGGGGGGATTTGACGCAAGGTAAGCTATCTTAGTGCATTTCTATCTCAATTCGCAATGTATGTCTGTTATTCTTAAAAAACCGGCCAAGTACGAGAAGAGTGAGTTCCATGTAGTACATTGGTACGATTAGTGAAATATGTATAAGACTACAAGCTGGTGGCCGCGACTTCGTCTTGCTATCGAAATATTTTAGACATTGTGCAATATCTTACTAAATTATAGCCTGTGTTACGATCATAGTTACATCGGAAATGTATAAACTATGTTCGTAAAGTTTCATTAAAGTCTATTCATAGGTTTTTGTGTGAAGGAGTAACAAACATACATTCATACAAAACTTTTGCGTTTATAATATTAGTAGTGGCTTCTCTTTGGTGTCCTTTCAGAATGCGGTATAGTGGCTGTGGACGACAAGGAGCCCGTGGTGGGCATCAAGGAGGCGATGCGAGGCGAGGTGCCGTGGCTCGCAATCATCTACTCCAAACTTACGAATCCCTACAATCCACTCTGCTTAGGATCACTCATTAGTCACAATGTGGTTATATCTGGTACGTACTTATTTCACCTAGGCTGGTAAGACGATAAACAAACTATCGGAAGAATCGTTAATAATATTTACCTAGGCGTTATCTACATAATTGTTCATATTGACGTGTCTGATACCAAAAAATATCCAGATACAGTAGAACCTCGATGACTTAAAGTCCAAGGGAAACACAAAATATTTTAAGTTATAGATGTTTTAAGTTAAGTGATAATTTTTTGATGTTATAGAGGTTTTAAGTGACCGAGGTTTGAGTGAGGTGTATCAAGTACCTATTTTAGACTCGTGATAGTTAATTTTAAAAACTATTTTAAAATGATTTAAAGTTTTTTGTGTGGTGTGGCGTACCTAAGTTATGTTTTTTGTCAGAACTGCACTTTTTTCGTTTCAGCTGCCCATTGCTTTTGGGAAGAAATCACTCGGCATCAGAAGCCTTCCTCGCAGTATGCTGTAGCTGTCGGTAAACTGTACCGTCCTTGGAGCAGCAAAATAGATGACGCGCAAAAATCTAATGTGAGTTGTTTTAGAAATAGGTATCAAAATTATGACGCTGTTATTTTTCAACTAAACAAATAAGTTTCTAAATAAAAACAAAAAAAATAATCTACTTGTTCTGTGTCTGGTTTTTACTATGTACCTATTCTATGTATTTACAAAAAAAAATGTATGTATTGTTAGGTTTAATTAATTTAATTGTGATTTTATGAATAATTTTCGGGTTTTATATTATTTTAGTAATTAATCTTTATTTTTATTAACTGTTTTGTTCATTTTTATTTAAAAAGAAGGAACTTTGTGCTCAATTGATTTTTATGTAAATATGTTTTAAAGTTAATATTTAATTTAAATGACTAATTTATAAATATTGTGTAATTTAATTACTAATTTAGAAGTCGATAATTGAATTATGTCTTTAATAGAATCATTTTTGTATAGAAAATGTAAGCCCCGCCTACCAACAACACTTCCGTACAAGATGGCTAATTTTTTAGACTTGGGATTTTTTGAAAGCTCTGGAGGGCAGTCTGAAAGTAGCGCTTGGAAGTGTTGGTGGTATGAGAGGTCTTAGTCCTGCCACGAAGTTAGTTGTTTTAAGGTTTCTTTGGAAATCATATAATTTCGCGAAAGTGAAGTTTAAAGCTGGAATAGCTGAAGTTCTATTACAGTATAAAGTGGTGTAAACTGGATACAAATTAAAGAAAAAGTATAACCGTAATAAAGGAGTTTTTCTTACAAGTCAGAAATGGTAAGTACACGCCCAATTTTTTAAAAAAATTTAGAATATTTTCTGATTGTGATCGCTTGGTTTAAAGTTATAATTGTTAGCGATTATTTATTTTATTATTAATTACCATCATTGACCCATTATTTTACAATGACTATTAAACATAAACTACACGGAAGTTCTCCATGAAACTCGCGGTTTATGTGAAATGACTTATTGTTTAATATAATAGTTTGGTAAATCAATTTAAGAATTATAAAATATTGTTTGCTATTTAAATGAAGAGATTTCTAAAGATTTTAGAAAATAATAAATGTCACATCCGGCAGTCCGCTGCCATCTTGTTGTTTACGCCTATGCGGCGATATAAAAGCAAGAGGTAGCAGCCACCTCATACTAAATAAATGTTACTAAATAAATCAATGTATTACTAATTAAATGATAATCAATTAATGTAAATACTATTAAATAAAAGAGTCATTTACATAATGAATGTCTATAACAGTTTTCATGGCAATTCTTATATTGTCAGTTTTAAATTGTGTGTCAATGTGTCAATCAAGTTTTTGTGAAACTACCCGCAATCCTTTTTATTTTTTATCTGGCTTCTTCAAACATTAATTAAACAAAATTTACGAAAACATTTCATTGTCGTTAGTCGTTCTGTCTCGTAATTATAAATTCTAAATGTTGTCTACTTAATGGTACCATGTCTTCTGTGTTTGTGCTTGCTACAATATAAAATTAACATCGATCTCCGTAAGTAATAACATGTAATTTATGAGAGTTCTAGAAAATGGTGAATTCGCAACAAATGCTACGTCATCGATGCTGATGACAAAAGACAAGTGTGGCTTCCTGGGTCACTCGTCCCATCAGCACGGTTTCCAGCGGCGCCGGTTGCGGAGCGCGTGATCTCCAGCGTGATTGCGACTTGCCGTGCCAGCACGTCGTGTCAGCCTTTAGAGTGCTGACTCATCAAATGTCTTCGGAACGTTGAACACGTTGTGCAAGGTTAGATCCAACCATTTACTTTGATTTTGTATATCGATTATCAATGTGGGTAGTCCTATCTACCCACATTAATTCTAACTTAACTACTTACTTTGATACTTTTTTTAAGATATCAAAAGCAAATGCTGATTTATGACAAGCAAATGCTTGTCCTGGACAGTTCAATTCTAGAAGGGTGATGTTGGTAGTCCATTTTTTGACGAGAGTGTAATTAACGCCACACTTGATCGAAGCCGAAATGACTTTTAAGTTATTGTGATAAATAATCGATAAAAGTAGCTATGCCCGCATATAATATTATGTAGATTATACTTATTATATGTGGCATGGTGGTGGTGTATTATAGTTGGCAATAATGTAGCGAAATAAATAACGTTTTATTATTTTATTGAGAATAATTTATTATTATTATCATTAACTATAAATCAACAAGTCCTATGATATCGTAACTTGGGGTTACTGGGTAACACAGGGGGTTGAAAATGTTGTTATTTTAGCGATACGATGCACCGTTTTTGAGATACCCTCATATTTGTATTTTTTCTTTGTTGATAAAGTTTTGCCATAGTTTTATTTTCTTGCCGTTGATAGTATTAACGCCTTTTTCTCCGAGTTTCAGACAATGGTACTGGATGATGAAAAGCCAAGACGCCTGAAGTGCTGTCGTGTTGAAGAGTTATCTAAGGGAACTACGAGGCCAAGCAGTCAACGCAACCGTGACTGCCTGAGCAGCTTCTATGGCAGGCGAAATCGAAGCGTCCAGAGAAGTCGTAGCCGACATCGCAGCCGGGCGCGTTCGCGCAGTGGAGGTCACAGTCGCGCGGCTACCAGAGCAGAAGCCACGCTGTCCACCTTCCGTTCAACGTGCAAGCCACATGCCCAGTCCATCTTCCTTTAAGTTTGTAAGCAAGTGGAGTTGTAGTTTAGTTTGGTTCTCTCTTAGGGTAGTATTTCTGATAGGGTCTCTCGGTTTTACATCCAGCGTGCTTCTTTCGATTACTCGTTGGAAGATTTGTATTTTCGTAATGATCCTTTTTGAGAGAGAGCTCAGTGTTGACCCCCGTCGGCATCGCCGTTAATTCCATGGCTTTCTTTGTGACTTTGATTGGAATTCAATATTTTTAGCCTCTAAAATATGCTTAAGAGACCAGTAATTTTATTCTTCACCGTACTTATTCAAGTGATTGGTTCTGACATAAAATGTGTTGACCAAGGTGGACATACTCATAGTGTTTCAACAGTTGGCCCTGAACATAAACAGATGTTTTTAGCTGTTCGTCAAAAGGCATGTTGCTCGGCTTTCTTTTTAAGACCACAGTTTTTGTTTTCGGGAGTTTAGTGTCTGAATCGTATATGTACGCTCATGGTTTTTCACTTACTATGAATATGTTATCTGCGAAGCACAAATGAGTGAAGTGCTGTCCATTGATGTTGATTCTCATTCCTTCGCAGCCGAGTTTGTTGAAGACTCTGAAAGTGCTGTGAAATGGTTTAGAGATCGGGTTGCCTTGTTTCACTCCTCGCGTTATCTGGAATGGTCTTCCAGTTTAGTCCATTCTCACTGTTGCTGTGCAGCGATTGTATATCTCGACATTCTCGACACACTGTGACTCGTGATGTTTTCCATAACGCTTGATGTAAACTGGTCTCGAATGTTTTTGAGTGATCAATGAAAGCTATATATATAAAATATAAACTTTATTACACAAAAGGTAGATGATTTAGATAGCCGAATAGACAGAAAATGAAAATGTGATCCATGGTTGAGTGCCATGATTTGGAGCCAGCTTGCTCTGATTCTGGTTCTCGTTGGTTCTTATGTAAAGTGTTTGTTATTCTTCGTAGTAACACGCTTGTGAATTATTGTATATTATTTGTAG
Source organism: Ecliptopera silaceata (assembly GCA_932527185.1). Lineage (NCBI taxonomy): Eukaryota > Metazoa > Arthropoda > Insecta > Lepidoptera > Geometridae > Ecliptopera > Ecliptopera silaceata. The sequence goes on along the minus strand of OW052196.1, from coordinate 10,079,290 downwards.
GAAACTTATTGGTAGTCGCCGATGCCCAGAAACCTTTAATTCGTGAAGCTGAGTTAATTCTCATTTTTCTTATTGAGCATAGGTCAAAGATATTATTCAAAATATCAGTTAATATGGCTGTTTTTGGGTATATAATTGCTATTATTCTTCCAGGTCTTCTCCTGAGCTTTTTGCCCAGGTCTCTAACAGCTTGATTAAATTTTGAAGTAAAACGGAAAGCGTTTCATGTGATCCCTGACACAACTAGGTGTTGTGGTTCCCTAAGGTTACTGTGTTTTATGTTGCTGTATAGCTTTTCATGTTCCGTTGCAATATTCCCTATTTCGTCTCTGTAGATAGTAATTTGGTTGTCGTTATGTTTTAGGGAAGTAATCTCTCGTTTTGAGGACTTAAAGCCACTTTTGACTGATCCTCTTGTTTTGTTTTCGTTTTTTTTAACTCTCTAGTAGAGTAGTTTCTTGTAGGGCCTACTCAGATTTGTTTTATTTCCTTAAGATTTCAATTCTGTGCTCCAGTGTACTAATTTTACGATTTCAGGACTAAATGTGTAGGTTGGTCAGTTAATTCTTATTTAAACATCCGTCATCAAGGTACTCGGTGAGAGAGCAGTCGATGCCTTTCAATGAGTATAATATCCTTCAATTTTAGTTCATAATATGATAATTTTCTTGTGTCTTTATTCTTTCGGGGAACTTATCCTATATTTTTACTTTTATATCCTACATTTGTGCCCAAGCTGTGGACGTTTAGCGTTGATGTAGGTGGTATAAGGTTATGTACGTGTGTCTAGCACGTCTCGTTTGGTAATTTGGTTCTTAGAAGTAGTCGAGCACGAACTTACATATATCTAAAATATTTGTTGAAGTTTAAGGCAATTTTTTTAAATTTAATAAAATATGGTTTTCAACTGTCTGGTAGGTAGGTACTCTGATGTTAGTTCGAACTCGGAAGCAATTTTTCTGCGATATAAACAAGTCTTTAGCGTCAAACTCCTGCCTCAAAGGATAATCCTATAAAGGATCCATGCATCAGCGTACACGTAGTACGAACATATCGTGGTATTTAAGTCTGTTGCTTTACGCAACTCTCAGCGCATACGAGAAGTTCGATAGTTTTGATTTCATCGACTCTATTTCAAATTTATATTCGCGTCGATATTTAATCCAAGCAATGGATTTACCAATGCTTTCAATTTCGGTGTTCTTGTATGTGAAATTTATGTTAAGATTATTTTTGGTTTTTGAATACTTTGTGTCAAAATTATGTTGAATCATCTAGTTGGCGATAGTATTTGGCAAATTTTTATTTAAATTAATATCAGGTTAATATGACGTCGAAAGAGAAATGTCGTTACCAAATGGTACACATGCATTATTGTGGCTTTAGTGGTCTGTAGAGTTTGGACAACATCGTCATAGAACTTTTCTATTTTTTCATAAAATGCTGTTGGTATACTGGGATAAGGTTTATTATAGTTTTTCTTCCGAAGGTCAAATCCAATCGGCAAACGGTAGTAGATTTAAAGTCTGTGTCCCAAAGCCAGCAAACGGTAGTAGTTGATATAAGTTCATGTCACAATGCCTCTGAACTTGTATCTAAGTATATTGTATGGATCAGTTCATGTCACAATGCCTCTGAACTTGTATCCAAGTATGTTGTATGGATCAGTTCATGTCACAATGCCTCTGAACTGTTATCCAAGTATGTTTTATGGATCAGTTCATGTCACAATGCCTCTGAACTTGTATCCAAGTGTTGTTGTATGGATCAGTTCATGTCACAATGCCTCTGAACTTGTATCCAAGTATGTTTTATGGATCAGTTCATGTCACAATGCCTCTGAACTTGAATCCAAGTGTGTTGTATGGATCAGTTCATGTCACAATGCCTCTGAACTTGTATCCAAGTATGTTTTATGGATCAGTTCATGTCACAATGCCTCTGAACTTTTATCCAAGTGTGTTGTATGGATCAGTTCATGTCACAATGCCTCTGAACTTGTATCTAAGTATGTTGTATGATTCAGTTCATGTCACAATGCCTCTGAACTTGTATCTAAGTATATTGTATGTAAAAACGGATCAGTTCATGTCACAATGCCTCTGAACTTGTATCCAAGTGTGTTGTATGGATCAGTTCATGTCACAATGCCTCTGAACTTGTATCCAAGTATGTTGTATGATTCAGTTCATGTCACAATGCCTCTGAACTTGTATCTAAGTATATTGTATGTAAAAACGGATCAAGTTCATGTCACAATGCCTCTGAACTTGTATCCAAGTATGTTGTATGAAAGAATGGATAAGTTCATGTCACAATGCCTCTGAACTAGCATCCAAGTATGTTGTATGAAAGAATGGATAAGTTTATGTCACAATGCCTCTGAACTAGCGTCCAAGTATGAAAGAGTGGATAAGTTCATGTCACAATGCCTCTGAACTAGCATCCAAGTATGAATGAATGGATAAGTTCATGTCACAATGCCTCTGAACTAGTATCCAAGTATGTTGTATGAAAGACTATGTATGAATATGTATGACTTGACTTGACTGACTTAAAACAGTATCCAAGTATATATTTATTACGAATTGTTTATCTTTAGGTTTAGGCCTAGTGTTAGGTGTTCACTTGATACGTGTATGAGGACATACACGTTGTCAGGACGGACGAGTGTTAGGTTTAATTAATTTAATTGTGATTTTATGAATAATTTTCGGGTTTTATATTATTTTAGTAATTAATCTTTATTTTTATTAACTGTTTTGTTCATTTTTATTTAAAAAGAAGGAACTTTGTGCTCAATTGATTTTTATGTAAATATGTTTTAAAGTTAATATTTAATTTAAATGACTAATTTATAAATATTGTGTAATTTAATTACTAATTTAGAAGTCGATAATTGAATTATGTCTTTAATAGAATCATTTTTGTATAGAAAATGTAAGCCCCGCCTACCAACAACACTTCCGTACAAGATGGCTAATTTTTTAGACTTGGGATTTTTTGAAAGCTCTGGAGGGCAGTCTGAAAGTAGCGCTTGGAAGTGTTGGTGGTATGAGAGGTCTTAGTCCTGCCACGAAGTTAGTTGTTTTAAGGTTTCTTTGGAAATCATATAATTTCGCGAAAGTGAAGTTTAAAGCTGGAATAGCTGAAGTTCTATTACAGTATAAAGTGGTGTAAACTGGATACAAATTAAAGAAAAAGTATAACCGTAATAAAGGAGTTTTTCTTACAGTATACAGGGTTATTTGAAATCAGCGCATCACCTCTTGCAGGAAGCCTCTATACTTCAATTTAAACAACATTGAAATATTTATTTTGCCACAAACTTGAAAACATTGCTTAATCTAAAAAGTACATATTTAATTTACAACAAAACAAAACAAAGCAATGCACTATCTAGAATAGATGACACACTACGAACCGGACTAGAGTTTCTGTATCCCGGTCGTAGTGCCCTCCGGTGGTAATACATATAAGTTATATCTATATCTATCTATCTATCTTCTATCTATAGCTATCTATACTTATAATAAAACTGTAGAGAGGTCAAACTATAATATATTTTCAAAATAACTATCAGGGGGTGATTAGTGATCGATACTGATGCCAAAAATGCAATCAGTAAATTTTTTGTCTGTCTGTCTGTCTGTATGTATGTTCCTTATAGAAACAAAAACTACTCGACGGATTTTAACGAAACTTAGTACAATTATTTTTCATACTCCTGAGCAACTTATAGGATACTTTTCATCACGCTACAATCAATAGGAGCAGAGTAGTGAAGGGAAATGTTGGGAAAACGGTAGAGTTACTCCATTTTTTAAGCTGCCGTCGCGTGTGCAGCCTTAATGGTTAAAGTTACATAGAAATCATGTATGACGGAAATATTCTACATAAAATTGTCTAAAAAATATCCCACAACAGCATACGTCTATCTTTTGTGGTTGACTCACAGTAGCACGTGTAACAGTACAGTAACGTAAAACAGGCTTTGCAGTTTGTATGCAGAATCTTATCCCGTAAACCGATTTACTTGAAACTTGGTACGCATAATGTAGACACAAAATAAAATGGATCTGCATTTTTAGATTTTGCAAAATCATCCCCCATCTCCCTCAAATCGACTAAAGTTTGAAAGAATCATGCCCAAACACTGTACCAGATTGCATCAAAAGCTAATTATCATCAAAATTAATATTTTATTTATACGTGTACTTTGTTAATTTTTAACCGTCTTTTTTAACCGGGTTTAGAAAATTAAAATTAATTATACATAACATGATTATCAATTTCCTACTTCCGAGTGCTTAGTCCGAGCTTGCATTTTAAAAGTCCCTACTCTCGAGTAGTAGTCGAGAGTCGTCTTTCGGATATCCATACAAAAATACAAGGACATCCGAGAGACGACTGTCGGCTCGAGAGTAGGGAGTTTTAAAATGCAAGCTCGGACTAAGTCAACTATTTTGTTCCGGTCCCAGCTGTCACCTATTTTCGTGAGTGGACATTGAGCATAAAAATCTTGTTTGCCAAGTAAGCTTTAGCTGAGAAGGCAAACATGATATAAAATAAAATACATTTTTAAATAATTTGAAATGCGGTTAAACATTGAAAAAAATATTGTTGGTAGCGAAAAGGTAAATAAAAATTAGGGCTTTGAGAGTAAATTCAAATTGATGCAAGTTGGTACAGATTCCCATAGCCCATTGGGCATTGTCCTTTGTTGTGTTTACCATAGATTGAAAGTTTGACGGGTTTCAATGTTGTAGCGTAGTAGGTATATATGTGTGTTAACTTGATGTGTGTAATAAGTTATGCACATTGGTGACTGCGGGTTTCAATAGTAAAATAATAAAAACCAGTAATCATCATATGACTTGCTCAAGAGCCACTTTTTTACTGTGCACTTGCAGTTTGCCAATTTAAGCGAGTTTATAGATAAAATATTATTTAATTTATTGTATACATGTATGGATAAGAATGCATATTGATGCTACATGAAGGTGGTTCTACGAGCTATGTTTAAAATACGGGTTCTTCTTTTTTTTGCGTGTATGTGCGGGGTGTAGTGGGATTTTTAGATGGGCTCTCAAAATTATGTTTAGTATATAAAGTTGGCGAACTGTGAGGACCTGGCAGGTAGGGTTACCAGATGTGTTGAAATAAAAAACCGGACAATTTTTTAATATTTATTTCTTGTATTTAGTACTTGATGATACCGCTTTTAATAATGTTTTATTACCTGAGATGGTATCTTTAAATTCAGTGCAACTAGCAGTTATATTGAAAAAAACGCATAATTCACTTTTTACTGTGTTTACGGCGAGACGATTTCTTTCGTCTGTCCATACATTTCCCATGACGCTAAAAATTCTTTCAACAAAAGCATTAGATATGGGTACACTACACACATACTGCACGATTTTCAGTAAATATGGAGCTGCTTCATTGTTAAAAAAATTGCACCACATATTAAGGGAGTTCCCTTCAAGTGAAGAGAAAACACTTTGAAGTGCAGACAGTTCTTCATAAAGGTTTTCAGGGGGAATTTGCTGCTTCCACGGAGATAATGACCATAACTCAATCAATTGATTAACGAAGGCAATCTTCCACATTCGAGATCTAAACAACTAAAAGCCTTATAATTGTTATTTTCAAAGGGATACCACTTCTCTATATACGCTAATGCTCTTTGGTAAACATTTAGAGCGTTTTCAGTAAATTCTTTTGATTGATTTTCTGAAAGATAGCCTTTTCTTAATGCCATGTGGACTTTCATTCCAAAATGTTTGTCAGTTGTTTTCTTTGTAATAGTGTCCCGAAATTTCACCATTATGTTATGCAAGTTAAATGCTGCTGTGGTTTGTTTCTCTAACAACAGCAAAATTTCTTGAAAAGAAGCCATAAAATTATGAGTGAAATACAAATGTAACTCATTGTAAGTTGGAGTTGTTTCACTTGCAATTTCGGCTTCTTGATCTGATAAGATAGCCCAAAGAGCCCTGGGACAGTTATCTGAACCTTGTTCTAAAAAGTACCTTTTCAATGGCCCCCACGACGAAAGCATCCTATCAAGAGCTTTAAACAAACTGAGCCATCTTGTTGGAACGTGTCGTATAACTTCTCTGTTTTCGCTCTCAAAGAAATTAAAGCACTCCTTCAACTCTTCACGTTTCTTTGCGTAACAGGAAAACTCTGCAAATACTTTCATCACTATATTTTCGACATCAACAGGCATTACTTTCAAAGCATTTTTTGCGCAGTTATGGAATATGTGGTCATTACAGTGAGCAGCTAATATTTCATTATTTTCTTCAGCCTTTAACTTTTGAAAAACGGAATTATTAACTCCGAAATTAACAGAGGCATTGTCCGCTCCATATGCTGTTACTCTACTCCAAGGGAGCTGTGAATTATATAAGACTTGACATAACTGTTCCTTAATTGATCTTGAATCTTCGAATGAGTCTTCGTAAAAGTCCAAAATTTTATGACAAATTCCGTTTTTTGGGGAGAAATATTGAATAGCAACAGGAAAGAATTTTCTGTTTCCTTTATTAGAAGCATCGGTTGCGATGGAAAACGGAACTTCATTCTTTAAATCCTCCTGCACAAGTTCCATTGAATATGGATATAAAACCTGGTTTAGGATAGCAGTAGGTACATTTAGTGCGTCCTCGGACAATCCTTTGTCCGGTTTACCAAGTTATTCTTGACCGGACAAGTTTATAGAAAACCGGACTGTCCGGTCAAAAACCGGACATCTGGCAACCCTACTGGCAGGACGCGTATATGTCTTTAGTTGGATGACGAAAACGTTTGAAGGTCATTGTTTTTAAGACTGATCTCTGGGCTCGCTCCAGAGTTAAAATATGACTTTTGTAGGTGCCGCCCCAGGCCGGAATACATTTGTTCTACGAAGTTTGTAAATCTTGATAAATAATAACACAAAACCAAAAAAACACAACAAAACTGGCTATCTCTGTTATTTATTACTCTGTATTTTATAAGAGTGAGACCGCTGCACCCCGCAACCCCGCGGCCCGCGCCCCGTTACACGTGCCGATATTTTGCCGAGAGAGAGATGGTTAGATAGTTGGGTGCGTGCACGTAGAGTAATCACCAGTTCAAAGACATTAAATACATAATAACAAATTTGTATAGGAAAACTTAAATTTTAAAAATTCATAATTTTAAAAAGTCGTAGAATTTTTTTTGTTGAAATTGTAGTAAAGAGGCTTCCTGCAAGAGGTGATGCGCTAATTTCAAATAACCCTGTATAAGTATTCTAGGTATCAGCAATCTTGTTCCTTTATTACAAGCTTTGCTTAGTTTGGGACTGGAGTGTGTGTTTTTTATCAAAGTGATAACGTTTAGTTTTCTCATTTTTTCCAGGTGAAAACAATACATTTGCCTCTGCGCTACGTTGGCACGGGCTCTTACTTCGAAAATGATATCGCCGTGGTGATAGCAGTCCGTCCGTTTCAGTTCAACGCGAACATCCGACCAGTGTGCCTCAGTTTTGACTATAACCTTCACAAGCTACAGTTGCATCATGGAAATAATGGAAAGGTGAATCTTCGCCTTGAAAATAGTAGTTTTTAAATAAAATGAGTATTTATTCATAAATAAACTTAAATTATTTCAGTATTTACAAAATGTACATAGGTATAAAATATATATGAAACAGTTGAGCTATCTACAGACCGTGGCAAACGATCTATAAATAGTAAATTGTAGAGATCCTAAATGATCAAAAGTCTTGCCGCGTCTCACGATGACCAGTGTACCTAATGATAAAAAGAGTTCATGATATATTGAGTCGAAGTATACCGACATATTAGTCCAGTCATTTTAGCTATTTTAAACCCCAATCTGCGGAATAATTCCTAGTGGGCTGAATTTTTGTATACACCTTTATTACGGCATTGTAATGAAGATGTGAAAAATCGACATTGATATCGTGCCGGCTAAAAAAGTTATAAACGTCAAAAGGTCACGAAAATCAGTTTTTCGCAAATATCTCGCGATCTATTGCTCAAAAGTCAATAAAGTTCTTTTACATATTGTTTGTCGTGAAATTGTCTACAAAAAATGTCTCGTGCATTTTTCTGTAGAATTAACCGTTTTTGGAGTATATAGTATTATATAATTTTTTTTATATATAATTTTCGGCAGTTACAGGTATAAAAGTAGCAGGTAATAAGGGTACAATAAAATACGGAACATCTGCCTACCAGTGGAGGTCGTTTGAGGCACTCACGGGTCTATACTAGTATTATTAGTGATATAAGTCTGTGTATGTAGTAGATTTTACTAACAACACACTTACAAACATGAATAAAAAGCAATAGAGTGTACGCCTTGGTATAAATTACCGTACCGTATGTGAGTGCACTCTAGTCTCTACTCCGAAAACGGTTAATTCTACAGAAAAATGTACGAGACATTTTTTGTAGACAATTTCACGACAAACAATTTGTAAAAGACCTTTATTGACCTTTGAGCAATAAGTCGCGAGATATTTGCGAAAAACTGATTTTCGTGACCTTTTTCCGCTTATTACTTTTTTAGCCGGCACGATATCAATGTCGATTTTTCACATCTTCATTACAATGCTGTAATAAAGGTGTATACAAAAATTCAGCCCACTAGGAATTATTCCGCAGATAAAACCTAAAATGACTGGACTATATGTATTTCCATTACTTTTTGTTGAACCTTACAAACCGATGCGATGGTGCGATCTTGCCTTTCCCGGAAAACTCTGTCATTTATTAAAGCGTTTATCAAATTCCAGATAGCTGGATGGGGTTTACTAAATGAAAACGGCAGTTTTTCGTCAGTGCTACACGCATTGGTCATACCTTACATAGAATCCGAATATTGCATCAAAGAGTCTCCTCCAATCTTTCAACAATTAATCACAAGTGATAAGATTTGCGCGGGTGCTGCTAATTGTGAGTAGTTCTAAACTCTTTTTTGTATCATCCCTGGCTAACGATTTTATTCTGAGTGTTTAGTCCGAGGTTGCATTTTATAACTACCTACTAGTAGGTAGAAATTGAGCGACCTGGATCAAGACATATCCAGTTCTCTCAATTTCTATTATTCATCTATTCAATTTGATCTATTCATCTATTCAATATGATCTATTCAAGGTAATTTTCTCTATTAAATTTGATCTATTCAAAGTGATTTCATCGATCATCTTGAATAGATGAAATCATTTTGAATACATCGAATTGAATAGATGAATAAATCAAATTGAATAGATGAATAGATCATATTGAATAGATGAATAGATCGAATTAAATAGATGAATAATAGAAATTGAGAGAACTGGATATGTCTTGATCCAGGTCGCTCAATTTCTACCTACTACTCCTACTCTCGAGCCGAGAGTCTTCTCTCGGATATCCTCATATTTTTGTATGGATATCCGAGAGACGGCTCTCGGCTCGAGAGAAGGTAGTTTTAAAATGCAACCTTGGATTAAGCACTCAGAAGTGACATCATGAAACACTGATTTATTTGACAGCCACCACGCCGAGCTGCGAAGGCGACACTGGCAGTGGCCTAGCATTCCGACTGTCGACTGGAGGGATGGCACGCTACTACTTGAAGGGTGTGATGTCAGTCACTATATCCAACGATAAGCTGTGCACTACAGATAATTATTATGCACTTACGTCGGTTTTCAGTCACGAGCGCTTCATCAAGCAGTTCTGGAACGAAACGTAATAAATTTAATATTCTTATTTGACAGGCGTCTCAGGTCTCAGTTGGTAGTACCTCTGCCGTCCACGCTGTGGGCCGTGGGTTCGATTCCAACCCAGAACAAATGTTTGTGTCATCAACATACATATTTGTTCTGTGTCTGGGTGTTACTATGTATGTATTTACAAAAAAAATGTATAAGTAATCAAGCAATCATGCTCCAAAAAGTACAAGCTTTGCTTAGCTTGAGGACTAGAATGTGATGAGTGAAATGTTCTTGAATATTTATTAATTTATAATCAATTAAACTTTATTTATTATTGTATTGTTCTCAATTCAGGGGTAAATTCGAATGCTTGGATGGTAGCTACATAGATGCCTCAAGCATTTGCGACGGATTCAAGGAGTGCCCAGACGGATCTGATGAGACCGAAAGGACGTGCTCTGATAGGCAGTGCTCCACTATTGCGTTCCGGTGCCATTACGGTGCATGCGTTGATGGTGAAGCAGCCTGCAATGGGGTATGTGGCCATAAAGTGTCGAGTAAAATACCATGTTCTAGAAATTGGTTTTGGTATTACACATACATTTTCAAAATTGAATAATCTATTGGAGCACCAATTATATTTTTTGTAGTAGAATCATATGTTTCATTTATATCACGGATAAATTTGTATATTTAGAATCGCAAGGTACTATCACTGGACCGCTAGTTCTTTTAATAGTAATACCAGCATCAGAGCACCAACTTACTCGAGTTTAAACAATTCCATTGCTCCTAGGTGCCGGATTGTGCAGATGGATCTGATGAAACAAAAGAAGTCTGTGATAATAATAAGCTTGGGAGTGTTGTGTAAGTTATTATATGTACATACATAGAGCATGTACCTAATAGTTAATCAATACCATCAGTACAACTTGGGCTGTCAATCGTTCTTGACGTCCCATGTTTCCTGCGCGTCACTTTTGAGAGATTTCAGCATTTTATTCGCATTTTTCATCATTAAATCGAACAATAAGTAATAAGCGCTCACACTAGACAGCGGCATGTAGTTACAATTTTATCCACTTGAACAGATAAGTTGGTGGCACTGTACAATATTTGTACGTGAGTGCTGTGAGCGAGATTTGGCGGGTATTTTTTTTAAATGTTGCCAGTATTACAAGCAAATAAGCAATTGACATACTATGTACCTACTTAATATAAACATATATTACTTTTTAGTACAAGCACATCCGAACCATCAAACCCACAAATAAACAAATGCTTTCCACCACCGCCGTTCCCAGATCATGGCACACATACCATAGTGACCAGTCTGTTGAGCAATGTGTCCGGTGAGAATGATAACTTCGAGCTGGCAACCCTCACTGTGACTTGTCATCCAGGGTACGGAGTACAAGGATCCAGTTCTATTCAGTGTTTTAACGGATACTGGCCAGCTAAAGTTCCGCAGTGCATTCGTGAGTTCCATGCTTTGCTTTATTACTTTTGTCATGACGTCACGCGCTGCATTAGGTACCAAATATTGAATAAAGGTTTAATTTGGTCCCCGACTCTATATAAGTAAATAAATATTCATGGACATATTCACGATCTAGTCCCAAATAAGGCAAAGCTTGTACCTACTATGGGAACTAGATTGCGGGTAGGTACGTCAAATAATGTTGGGCTGCGAGCAGGGATGTGTGCGGTGCCGCTGCACCCGTCGGTGGAGTACCGCTGCGTGCTGTCGGGCGCGCAGGTGGGCTCGCGCGCGTGCGCCGCGCACGAGCCCCCCGGCGCCGTGCTCAGTCCGCGCTGTCGCGAGCCCTTCTACTACTCCACCGCGCCGCTCGCCTTCATGCGCTGCAGGGACGACGCCACGTGGGACCACGTCGTCAGGTGCCAGCAAGGTTACAGTACTTACACCAGTTTCTTTCATGGCTGTTCGATAAGCTAAATCGTATTCCCAGCTTTGTCCTCGATCCTCAATCTTGTGGTTACCAAACTCATCAGCGTCAGGTGAGCCGGTCAGCTTCTGCCTTCTCTTTTTCTCATCAAGATATTTTGTTTGTCGGTCGACGATGTGTGAAATGATGTGACAGTGAGATATACTAGTGACATTGTAGTGGTTGGCCCTGGTCCGAACGTTGCTTCGTGCTTCTTCCTTCAGACTGCGGAAGAGCAACGCCAAAGGAGCAGCCAGGACTAGCAATAGGAGGAACGAACGCGAAGCAGGGAGAGCTGCCGTGGCACGCCGGCATCTACGACAAGCTCTCGCAACCTTACATGCAAGTCTGCGGAGGATCTATCATCAGCAACAAACTCATTATATCAGGTACCTCTTATTGAATGCGATCGTCATTACATACCATCGCACTATAGCAGATAGAGTCAACGCATTGCATAATGTGATCGATATGATACATCAATGAATGTCCACAGCTGCCCACTGCTTCTGGCAGAACAGGAGCCCCCTGCCGGAGTCCCAGTTCAGCGTGGCAGTAGGCAAGCTGTACCGCCCCTGGGACGACCCAGTCGATGACGCGCAGAAGTCTGACGTTAGTGATAAATCATTCTAAGATACCCCAAATACTATTCGTCTTATTAAAAGTGTGGATGCTTGCATGTTTTTTATACATATTACAGATAAAAAAGATACACATTCCTTCGCGGTTTCGAGGTCTCCACTCGAATTTTCAAGACGATATCGCAGTAGTCGTCGTCACTCATGCTTTTGAATACAGGTCAGTGAAACCAATGTATAATAGGAAAGAAGTATGATACATAAATAGATATTAGTCAAGTAATCCTACTGTTAAATCTATTGTAAGTATTAAATGAACTTCTTACTTGAATAGAAGCTTCGTTCGGCCCGTGTGTCTCAGCTTTGACACTATCTTCGAGAAGCAACAACTCCAACCTATAAACAAAGGAAAGGTATTTAAAAAAGCTCTTAAATAATATTTATGATAGATGTATCCAGGTAATATATATCATTCTATATATACCTATTTGCAGGTGTCTGGTTGGGGTCTGATCTCAGCCAACGGCAAAGCTGCGCCTACACTGCAAGTGGTGGAGTTGCCGTATGTCGACATAAACACATGCCTCGACAACTCTCCTTCTGTCTTCGTCCAGTACATCACCAGTGACAAGATCTGCGCTGGAACTAGACAGCGTAATTATAACCATTGCTTTATTCATTGATTTAAACTCAAAGTAATGGTATGGTACCTATATGAGACCGTGCGGCCAACACCTGTCTAGAAAGAGAACTACTGGCCGCATTGTCTCATTTATTGGTGCGGAAGGCTCAGTCTATTCTCTTTGTGTATGTTTTCAGCCAACACAGCTCTATGTCACGGTGACAGCGGTGGTGGTCTTGTGTTCCCCGCGACGGAAGGTTACATTGAGCGCTACTACCTGCGCGGCATTGTATCAATAGCACCTGCTGACGAAGGCAGCAACGCATGCAACACGGCCGTCTACACCGGCTTCACGAGGATACAGCAGCACGAACACTTTATCCTACCATTCTTGACTGACTGAATCCGTGAAATCTGGAAGTCTATGAAAGAGCACATTCTTATAAGTCAACAGTTATTAATTATATTCTTGACTGAATTTTTTTGGGCAACCCATATACAATTTATTTATTGACATATTAAATGAAGTATAAAATACGTTTCATTAAATAAACATGTCGGTGAAGATCTTTCTATAGCGGGATCTTAGACTAATAGAAGTATAGATTATTATATTATTATTATAAGTACTTATAGATTATCATTTTCCTCTTCGGCATTAGTTAGTCATTTTATTATTAAATATGAATTAGAATTATTTCCTTCACTTACCTTGATCTTGCTGTATGTCCTCTCACTATTACTAAGTTAAATTGACACCGCATTGAAACTTCAGTACTTAATTTAGTTTAATTGTAATTCTTTGTAAGAAGAATCATATAAAAAAACGGTAGGAACCAGGCCGTAAGTTTCTTGCCCGTTCTTCTAGGCTCTGGTCGCGTGGAACTGGCACCTAGAATCACCTAGTATGTAAGACGATTCTAAATGATCCTTGTGATTTTACTGAATAAAATAATTTTTGACTTTGACTTTTGACCTGTCTTATCAAACATATGTACCTACCTATGCACTCATTGTTTTCCGTTAGTTAGCATTATTAATATCTATTTTATTTTAGTTCTTATTTTGTGGTTTAGTTTTTATTTTGTAGTCAATTATTATTTTATTTGTTTTTTTTCTGTTGTAGGTATTTGTGTGAAGTAGTTGGGTTGTCCGTGGCATCACCGAACGGCTCTGACGGAAGATGAGCGTTAGTGCGTTATCATCACATTATCCGATCCGATATCGGTGTCGGACGCCGATCCGATATCGGGGTAAGTAAAACGTATGAAATATGTACCTCCGATATCCGATATCGGGCCGGACAATATGAAAGACAGGTACATATTTCATACATTTAACTTACCCCAATATCGGATCGGCGTCCGACACCGATTTCGGATTAGATAATGTAAAAACGCTCTAACGCTGATCTTCCGTCAGAGCCGTTCCGTTAGTTGCTAGCATCTAACTTCATGATGAGTCATAGCATAGTACGATTTGCAACACAACCATTGAATAAGTTTTATGTAAGTATTTTTAGTTTTTTATTATAGTTTTTTTTTTAGCTCTGTAATATTCATGTGATGTGTGTGCAATTAAATGTATCTTTATCTTTTAAACACTCTTCCCTATCTTGTATACCCGCGACTTTTAAGCCCCATTTAGTCGGGGAGAGTTTCTCGTACGTTTCCTTGCAAGAAACTATCCGCTATTATCATAAGCAATAATCGCCATGACATGACACAATAGTAACATGTCATACGATGTAAATAGTAAAATGTCATATCATACGAGATTCGCATATGACTTATCGCTAGGCGATAATTGTCTTTGAAATTTTGTTTAAGTTATTTTGTTACGGCGTACGTAACCCAATGTCACACCGGGTTACGCATACGTCTACGCTTACGCTTACGCAATCGAGCGAGAACGCAACGCATGACGCTGTGTTTGACGAAAAAAAAATGTTTTATAATTTCGATAATCGTATCTTCGAGACGAGACACTCTCCCAGTCTAAATAGGGCTTTAAGTCGCGGGCAAAAGCTAGTTATGTTATTATGAGTCTTTGAATGAGGAAAACAAATCTTGTTTGACCACTATAGGTACGCCATCTTTAAACATAAGGTCACATTTGCTAGTTAATAGGTACTACTACTCAGAGTAATCAATTCTGCCGAGTTACTTTTCTAACACATATTTTTACGATTTAACTGTTCATTTTTGAGAATGATATAATAACTAATATTAGGTACTGATTTACTCATTTTCTGATGAAGTAGTTTACGCGTCTTGTGTTTGTGATATTAAAATGTTTATTTATCTTCTATTTATTTCCATTGTGAGTGTTCAAGTTGCGGGGGATTTGACGCAAGGTAAGCTATCTTATTGTATTTCTATCTCAACGACATAGAAAATTGACTTTGCATTGAAACTGTAAAATTGGAACGGTATCAGCGTGTTCGCTTATGTCATTATTATTTCTCTATTGTCCCTGAATAAGTATCTATATCAAAGCAGTGAGGGACAATTCGCATTTCGCAATGTACTTGTCTGTTATTCTTAAAAACAGGCCAAGTGCGAGTCTGAGATCCCATGTAGTACATTGGTACCATTGGTAGGTACCAAATAGGTACCAAAACTTATTGTGTACATGTAGGTACAATGCCATATTATTTATCAATGATTAGTGATATAAGACTACAAGCTGGTGGCAAATTATGACAAATTATGACGACGTGAATAATACAATCTCAAAAGTTGTAAACTGGTTCAATGTAAACAACTTATTATTAAACGAAAAAAAAACTAAATGTATACGATTTGTTACACGATTTATACGATGTTATACGATTTGTTTAACTAAATGTATACCAAATGTCACACAATCGCTAGCTAATGTCAAAATTAAAGATGTAAACATAGATCTAGAGGACACCACAGTGTTTTTAGGAATAACCTTAGATAATAAACTTCAATGGGGCCCACACATAGACAAATTATCGAAAAAGCTTAGTTCTGCAGCATATGCAGTCAAAAAGATCCGCATCCTTACAGACGTGGATACAGCTAGACTAGTTTATTTCAGCTACTTTCATAGCATTATGTCATACGGCATTTTGTTGTGGGGGAATGCTGCAGATGTAAATACCGTATTTGTGTTGCAGAAGCGAGCTATTCGTGCAATCTATAACATGGGTCCCAGAGAGTCGCTACGAAATAAATTTAAGGAAATAAACATAATGACAGTGCCTTGTCAGTACATTTACGAAAACTTAATGTATGTTCGAAAAAATATTAATCTGTTTGCTAAAAAAAGCGACAATCATAATGTTAACACAAGAAATAAGGATAAACTCGCTGTTCCCATTACTAGGCTCACCAAAGTAAATAAATCTTTTAAAGGGCAATGTGTACGCTTCTATAACATAGTCCCAAGCTATGTTTGTCAATTGCCGATTGGCAAGTTTAAAAACGTAATAAAACGAAAACTCTTATCAAAAGCATATTATAAAATATCTGACTATTTAGAAGACAAGCAAGCTTGGGACGAACTAGCTCCAACTTTATTAAACAATTGTAAGAAGGATCATATGAAAAAAACGCTAGAATCCAATTCTAGTTTCTTGCCAGTTCTTCTAGACACTGGTCGCGACGAACTGGCGCCTAGAATCATCTAGTATGTAAGACGTTTCAAAGTGATCCTTGTGATTTTATTGAATAAATGAATTTGAAGTTTGAAGTTTGCTGGTGGCCGCAACTTCGTCTTGCTATCGTAATATTTTAGACAATGTACCTACAATATCTCACTAAATTATAGTCTGTGTTAATCCGATGTACCTATATACTTCATGATCGTAAAGTTTAATTTTTTGTATGAATGGATGTTTGTTTAAAACAAACAAACATCCATTCATACAAAACTTTTGCGTTTATAATATTAATAGCAATGGCTTCTCATTGGTGTCCTTTCAGAATGCGGTATAGTGGCTGCGGACGATAAGGAGCCCGTGGTGGGCATCAAGAAGGCGATGCGAGGCGAGGTGCCGTGGCTCGCAATCATCTACTCCAAAGTTATAAATCCTTACAAACAATTCTGCTTAGGTTCACTCATTAGTAACAATGTGGTTTTAACTGGTACGTACTTATTTCACCTAGGCTGGTAAGACGATCAACAAACTATTGGAAGAATCGTTAATAATATTTAGACGTTATCTACATAATTGTTCATATTGA
Organism: Ecliptopera silaceata; assembly: GCA_932527185.1. NCBI lineage: Eukaryota > Metazoa > Arthropoda > Insecta > Lepidoptera > Geometridae > Ecliptopera > Ecliptopera silaceata. The sequence continues at coordinate 10,062,221 of OW052196.1, read as the reverse complement.
CGTGTCTGATACCAAAAAATATCCAGTTACAGTAGAACCTCGATGACTTAAAGTCCAAGGGAAACACAAAATATTTTAAGTTATAGATGTTTTAAGTTATCAAAGTTAGAGGTTTGGGCTCTGATGGGAAGGAAACACATAATTTTTTGATGTTATAGAGGTTTTAAGTGATCGAGGTTTGAGTTATTGAGGTTCTACTGTATTTTGTAGTAAGTGTATACCTGCCTACAGATATGTGTGCTCAAAAGGTTTTTGTGGTGTACCTATCAAGTACCTATTTTAGACTCGTGATAGTTAATTACTATTTTAACTTTTTTTTTTTTTTCTGGTGGTTTTATCTGCGATCAGCCTGGTGGCTATAAGCAGATCTTTTGGGAGATCCAGGTGGCTTGCGGGGCTGTACTCCAGTGAGTGTAGCACCAATGTGGTTCATTTTATTCTCTGGGTTCTAATATCTTTATATCTATCCGCCTTCGCCGGAATGCTCACATCCTATCGCTTCTTTTTAATATCCTTTTCCTTTCTTCAACTCCGGTATACCTCAAAGAGCGCTTTGAGTTTCTTTCCCTCTCCAATACCCGATCTCTCCGCTCTTCTGAAACCCGAATGCTGAAAACCCCTATTCATTCTTCTAAATTCTATGGTACTTCCTTTACTCTTAAAGCTACTAAACTGTGGAACGCGTTACCTGTCTCCATACGACATGCTAAATCACTCCCTATTTTTAAAAGTATGGTTTTCCAGCACTACCTTCTATCCTCATCTTAAACATCATAGTAAACCTTCTGTTTATACTATATTGTGTATATTTATTTTATGTATTTATATATATATATTATTTATTTATATGTTATATTATACTTATCTGTATATTATTTACGTAAATTGTATTGTTTAATTTATATTTTACAATTCCGATATCATGTTTTTTATTTTTATGTGCGCCCCGTTCTTACCTAACCGAAACGCTTCTGTCCATCCAAAGGTTGTCTGGAAGAGATCGCTTATAGCGATAAGACCGCCCATTGTACCTTACCCTAATCTGTAATATTTTGTATTTAGTTTGTAATTTACTTGGTGTACAATAAAGATATATTCTATTCTATTCTATTCTATCTTTCGGCGCTGTAGCCTTTTTTGGTTGTCAGTCTCCAGTAGCTTTGCAGCAAAAGGTTTTTGTGGTGTACCTATCAAGTACCTATTTTAGACTCGTGATAGTTAATTTTAAAAACTATTTTAACTTTTTTTTTTTTTTTCTGGTGGTTTTATCTGCGATCAGCCTGGTGGCTATAAGCAGATCTTTTGGGAGATCCAGGTGGCGTGCGGGGCTGTACTCCAGTGAGTGTAGCACCAATGTGGTTCATTTTATTCTCTGGGTTCTAATATCTTTCGGCGCTTTAGCCTTTTTTGGTTGTCAGTCTCCAGTAGCTTTGCAGCCAGGGGGTTAGGGTGTTTTGATAGTCTGGTTTTGTATTTGTAGTTTTCCATGAGTCGGATTTCTTCCTTGATTGTGGTAACTCTTAAGTTTTCGTGAAGTTCTTCAGTCGTAATGAACCATGGTGCATTTGACATTGCTTTAAGGATAGAGTTCTGTAGTCGTTGGATGATGATCAAATTAGAGCTAGCTGCAGTGCCCCAGAGTTGAATTCCATAAGTCCATATGGGCTTTATTACAGCTTTGTATATTAGGAGCTTGTTTTCCAAAGAAAGTTTTGACCGTCTTCCTATTAGCCAGTCCAGGCTTCTAGAGCGATGGTTAGCTTCGTCTCGTTTGGTTTTGATGTGCGTTTTCCATATGAGCTTCCTGTCCAGGTGCATGCCAAGGTATTTGACGGAGTCTTTATGCGGTAAGTCAGTGTTTCCTAGTGTTACTGATGGACAGTTTCCTTTATTTAGGGTGAATGTAATGTGCGTTGATTTTGAGGCACTAGCCGTGACTCTCCATTTTTCTAGCCATTCTGTTACCTGGTCCAGCGCTACTTGCAGGTTTTTCGAGGCAACTTTTGGGTTTTTGTCACTTGACAGGATTGCGGTGTCATCAGCGAATGTGGCAACTGTTGTATTTGGTGCTTGTGGTATGTCTGCTGTATAGATGGTGTACAGTACAGGTCCAAGCACAGAGCCTTGGGGTACTCCTGCTTTTATTTCATAGAGCTTGGAGTAACTATCTACTTCCCTTACTCTGAACAATCTGTCTGAGTGTGGTATATCTGCAGATACGTCATGCGCGGGTAGTTATGTTTAGTTTAGTTTGGTTGTCAGCTATTACACGAGTTCATGTGATTTGTGGTGTTTCCTTTATTATCCTTAAAATACAGAACATTTGGCGACGAGTCGTTATTCACGTGTGTTATTATCAACTTTGTTTTAAGTGGAAGTGTTTTCAATGACGAAGGAACACGCCAAAACAAATATGATGGTATTCGGTGGCAACCTCTCATTTGATCACCGCGTGCAAGAGTGGAGCATTTTTAGGAGTCGTTTTATCCAGTACCTACTGTACGGCGAACGACATCGGCGACGACACCGATAAGTCTGGAATGAGAAGACGAGCTCTTTTGCTCACTGCGCTGGTGGAAGATACTTACCGTGTCGCGAGAGACTTGGTTTTTCCCGATGACTTGGATAAAGTCGAATACAAAAGCCTTTTAGAGAAGTTGAACGTTCATTTTCAATCTAAGAAAAGTACTTTCGCGGAAAGGTACAGTTTTTACAAGGCCGAACAACGTCCTGGGGAAGATCTAACCGAGTGGGCGGCGCGAGTGCGTAACCTAGCACAATATTGCGGGTTCAAGACCGAACTGGAAACAGCTTTGCGCGACAGGTTCGTTTTAGGATTGGAGAATACTAAAGAAAAGGAGAAATTGTTCGCGGAAAGCATCGAAACTCTGACATTCAATAAAGCTTTGGAGATGGCGCAGAGCGTGCGCTGTGCTCGCGCCGCGCTGCAGACCGCGCGAGCTGGCAGCGCCGCGGCGGGCGCAAGCGGCGCCGACGCGGCGGCGGCGTTGGCGCAGCCTGTGTTCGCGTTGCAGCGGCCCGGCGGCGGCGGCGGCTCGCGCAGGTGCAGCCCGACGGCGCCGAGCGCGTGCTGGCGTATGCATCTCGCTCTTTATCCAAAGCTGAGACTAATTATGCACAAATTCAAAAGGAAGCTACTTCTATTATATTTGCAGTTAAAAAGTTTAATCACTATTTGTATGGCCGAACGGTACCTTTTGTACTACGTACGGATCATAAACCGCTTCTGTCAATCTTTGGGAAGGAAAAGGGTGTGCCCATTTTAGCAGCGAATAGATTGCAAAGATATGTTTTTATCGGCATATAATTTTAAAATTGAATACGTGAAGAGTGATAATAATGTAGCCGATTTTTTGTCACGTTCTGTCACAGCTCAGTCTAATACTCTCGAAGACTTAGAATTTTCCCGGTACATAAATTTCATTGGAGAGTCTGTTTTGCTTCCTATAACTGTAGATGACATACGTGTAGAAACTTCAAAGGATGCGATTTTGCAAAAAGTGATAAGTTGCATTAAAAATGGTTGGCCGTCAAAAGTACTAAACCCAGAATTGCGTCCGTTTTTCTTATGTCGTTTAGATTTGGCTGTTGAAAACGGATGTGTACTACGTGGCCATAAAATGGTTATTCCATCTTGTTTTCGCGAAAGACTGTTAGATGAACTGCACACATCTCATTTCGGTGTAGTAAAGACTAAGTCTGAAGCTAGAATGCGGATGTGGTGGCCCAGCATCGACAAACATATTGAAGAGAAAATAGGTTCGTGCAGTGTTTGTAACTCGCTACGCACTAATCCGCCGAAAGTTCCGCTGGCACCATGGCCATACCCTGAGCGTGTCTGGGAACGCGTACATCTAGATATGTTTACGTTAGGCAGTAAACAATTTTTAATCGCAGTGGACGCTCATTCTAAATGGGTAGAATGTTTTGTTTTACAAAAGACTGACAGTGAATCGATAATTAGTAAAGTTTGCGAAATGTTTAGCAGATTCGGATTGGTTCGTATTTTGGTTACTGATAATGCTTCGATTTTTTGTTCAAACGAGTTCGAAACGTTTTGCCGACTAAACGGAATTCAACATATGACTGGAGCTCCGTACCATGCAATGTCAAACGGTCAGGCAGAGAATAGTGTTAAAACGGTTAAAAATGGATTAAAAGCTATTTTGAACAACAACGTTAATCAAAAGATATTTTTAAAAGTTTTAAATAAGTTTCTGTTTGATTATAGAAATTCCATTCATTTGACAACTGGTTTTTCTCCCGCTCAATTGATGTTTGGTCGGCCGTTGCGTTGTCGGTTCGATTTAATAAACCCCACAAAAACCTTGCCTTCGTCTTCGTCATCCGATGCCAAACATAATGTGATCAAATCACAATCAAACCAATGTAAACAATTTGGCGGTAAAAGAAATATATGTTTTTCTGTAGGTGATAAGGTGTTGGTGAAATGTTTTTTTAGCAATGGTTCTAAATTTAGTTGGAAAAAAGGTCTAGTGAACAAATGTTTAGGTTCTCGTATGTTTTTGGTTTTTATTCCAAATGAAAATTCTTATGTAAAAAAACATGTAGATCAGATACTGGCGTACAAAGGAAACTCATCATTTGGCCTGGATGAAGATGACGTCAGTGTTATCGGAGATTGTATAACTAAAACTACGGATCAGCCTAACGAGCCTCAAGCTGCTGGTATGGCGCCTGGCCCGGTTCCGTCATCACAGGAGCACGTTCCTGCTTCCCCCAAGTCTCCTGCGCGAGATATTAGGGAGGAGGATGTTGGAGCTGTCTCGGATGATGAGTTTCTAGACGCAGTCTCTCCGGATGTGCAAACTGATGATCCGTCTGATCATTCTATTGAAAACGATAACGCACAACCGAGACCTCATGTTGTCCGCCGGTATCCGATGAGGAAAACTAGAAAACAGTTAGTTTATAAGTTTTAAATGTAGTAGATAATTTTATATAGTGGTGGAGGGATGTGGTATATCTGCAGATACGTCATGCGCGGGTAGTTATGTTTAGTTTAGTTTGGTTGTCAGCTATTACACGAGTTCATGTGATTTGTGGTGTTTCCTTTATTATCCTTAAAATACAGAACACTGAGAGATATGATTCCATCAATCTGAAGTAGCTATGTGGAAGGTACATTTTGATTTTACACAGAAGCCCTTTGTGCCATACACGATCAAATGCTTGCTGGACATCAAGGAATGCAGAGGAACAGTATTTCTTGTGTTCCAGTGCCTGACGCACTTTACTGCATACTCTGTGTATTTGTTCAATAGTTGAGTGTTATTTTCGGAAGCCAAATTGATGTTCTGGTATAATTTTTTTCTCATTTAAGATGGGTCTTAGTCTGTTGAGTATGAGTTTCTCCATAAGTTTTGACATGATTGGCAGCAGGCTTATTGGTCTATATGAACTTAGGTTGTTTTCTGGTTTGCCATGTTTGTATATCATAATGATTTCTGATATTTTCCATTGTATTGGAAAGTATGATTTTCTGAGGATTGCATTGAAGAGAATAGTGAGAAAGACTATGCCTTTTTTTGGAAGTTCTTGAAGTACTTTTTTAGTAATAAGATCAAAACCTGGAGATTTTTTATCTTTTAATTCAGATATTTGTTTAGATATCTCCTGTGGTGAAACTGGTTTGAGAGGCCAATCAAGCTGCAAATCCATGTTTATGATTTCATTTATGTCAGACTCATCTCCTTGAGTTGGTGCGTTGGGCATAAAAACTGCTGCTAGATGATTGGCAAAAGCGTCAGCTTTTTGATTATTAGTTCTCATCCATGATCCCTCCACTTTCAGTGGGGGCTTTGTTTGGTGCGGTTGGTTATATTTTTTGGTGAATTTCCATAGTGAGTAGTTGGAAGCCGGAGTAGCTGAAAGTCCCTCCAGCTTTGTCTGGAGAGTTAGGTTCTCAGATTCTTTGATTAGAGCCTTAAGTTCACGCGAAGCCTTGTTGAATAGCTCTTTGTCTTTTCTGTTTCTGGTTCTGTGCCATATTCTTCTGAGTTGCCTTTTATGACCGAGCTTGTTTTTAATTTCTTTTGGCAAATTGTTAGGTTTTCTATATTTTTCCTCTACTACAGGTGTACATTTCCAGCATGCTTTTTGGATTGTGTTTGTGAAGTATTTCGTAGCTTCCTCTATGTCATCCTCTGTTTTGAGTCTTATTTTAAGGTCTATTTTTGAGTCCATGTAGTCCCTGAAGTTCTCCCAGTCTGTTTTGTTGTTGTGGAGAGTAATAGTCGGTTCATATAAGATAACAGTAGTGCTAACTGTCAACATGACCGGTGTATGGTTTGATGTTCCCTCCAGACATGATTCAGTTTGGAAGTAATGTAACATACCTCCTACTATGAAGAAGTCAATCAGGTCTGGACGTTTAAGCGGATCTGTAGGCCAGTGTGTTGGTTCCTTAGTTGAGAGTGTAATTAGATTGGCGTTGTCAAGGCTCTTTTTAAGTTCTCTCCCTCGTGTGGTGATAAGTCTTGAGCCCCAGTGTGTGTGTTTAGCGTTCCAATCTCCTCCAGATATGAAACGCTTGCCCAAGGTCCCGAGATACTGAGTGAACATGTGGTCTTTAATTTTGTGCTTCGGTGGACAATATACTGATGAGATATTAAAAAATCCTGCTTTATCTTCTATTGATATGGAAGCAGCTTGAATATGTTCTGTTTGGAATGGAGATATAGGGTGATGTTTGATATTGTTTCTTACAAGTATTCCTGCTCCAGCATGGCCTTTGCCATCAGGGTGGTTAGTGTAATACAGGCTAAAACCTGACACTTCTACGAGACTTCTGCATGTAAAATGGGTTTCTGAGATGAGGATAATGTCAAGCTTATGTGTGGATATTAGTAACTCGAGCTCATGTTTATTTGGAGCGAGCCCATTGATGTTCCATGCTCCTATTTTTAGACAATACATTACTTTGATTTCTCGATGAGTATCATGATAAGTCCTATAAGGGAGCCTATCTGCTGGATGAGGGTGTCAATTTTCTGAGTTTGTTTTGTGAGAAGTTCTTCGATAGAGGGTTGGTTTTGCATCTCCTCATCTTTAAATGTTGTGGGTGGGTTAGTTCTAGCTTTGTCTGCATAGGATGTTCTGAAGGTATTCATGTAATTTTTATGTTGGCTTTTGAGGTTATCTAGTTGTGGTTGTTGTGTGTAAATGTTTTGGTTTATTTCTTCACTCTGCTTCTTTGGGGCTATATATGGTCTTTGCACCTTTTTTGGGGTGGTAGGCTTTGTGGGCTTAGGTGGAGCTATGACCTCGACCCTATTGTGTTCTATATTTTGTTCAAAGTACCTTGTCTCCTTTGGTCTTGTTTTCATTTTCCGCTCTAGTATTTCCTGATAGACTTCACATCCCTTGTAGTTAGCAGGATGGCTTCCTAGACACAAGGCACATGTGGCAGATGTGTTCCGATCTTTCTTCGGGCAATCTGATGTTTTGTGTCCTTGGGCACACTTAACACATCGATATGGTCGCATACAATTGTTCTTGCTATGTCCATATTGCTGGCATCTCATGCACTGTACAACAGTGTTGGTTCTTTTGGGGTCCTCTATTATAACAGATGTGTTGTAGATTACACGTATTTTCTTGGCTTCAGGGCTTAGATCACTAGGTTCAAGGTTCACAAAAAAAGTTGAAGTAGGTGTTCGATCAGGGCCATACTTGGCATTGATGATCTGTCCTCGGACTTTGTTTCCAGTGCTTTCGATAACACTAATGATGGCTGAATGCGGGGTAGTGTGATGCAGATTTCTTATTACAATTCTGCAACACCTTTCTTCCTTTCTTGTAAATGTATGACCAATTAACCCTTTTTCACGTACCAATGACATAAGAGACTTGTATGCCGATACAGAATTACATGAAACTCTTATTTGATTTTTGTTGACAATCTTAAACGTATAATCTGACTTCTCTAGGGCTGTCTCCAATGTTTGTGTGAGTTTATTGACATCCTCAACACCGTATAGAAGAAGTGGAGGAGGCTTGGCTACTCTCTGTTGGGTGCTTTCCACATCATCAACTGTCAGAATGTCGTATCTGTTTGTCGTGGCAGCGCACGGAGGTGGTGAGGGCGAGTCCAGGGGTTTCTTCCTTTTGTGTTGGCGAAGGGTGTGAACTCTTTGCCAGGCTGAGATATCTTGTCTCTGATCTTCTTCCATTGGGGAAGCACTGGTAGATGGTATAGCTGAGGTAGGTGCACTAGCTGGACTTGTTCTAAGAAATAAACTAGGATGAAAAACTTGTTGCGTAAGTTTTTTCGGTCCTTTGTTGTGTGTATTCACATTTTTGTTGTGGTTTGGTGGGGTAACCTGGTGCCCCAGGGTTTGGATTGATTTTTCCATTTCCGATGGGCTATATTTTTACGAGTTTATACGCATTTTTTTAGAATTTGTGTGAAAATATTTCATAGTTGTTGTTGTAGGGGTAGTTGTGAATAAGTTTGTCGTTGGTAATTGTTTGGAGTTAGATTTTAGTAAATTTATGAGTTATTGCGCGTAGAAAACGCTAACACAGTAACTTCAAACACTTTTTAGCACTTTCAAACACTTTTCACCGAATTATTTAGGTAAAATAGCTATTTTGTTGTAAATATTAGAAAAGCACGACGCGCGATCGCGATTTTGACATTGACCTATTTTAAAACTATTTTAAATGATACAAACTTTTTTGTGTGGCGTGGCGTCTGTACCTAAGTTATGTTTTTGTCAGAACTCCACTTTTCCCGTTTCAGCTGCCCAATGCTTTTGGGTAAATAATACTCAGCAGCCTTCCTCGCAGTATGCTGTAGCTGTCGGTAAATTGTATCGTCCTTGGAACAACAAAATGGATGACGCGCAAAAATCTAATGTGAGTTGTTTTAGAAACCTTCAAAATTATGACGCTGTTTTAAACTAAACATTATTTTATTATAAGGAAAGTCTATTCAGGCGTTTTAAGTTCATCCTTTCTGTTTGTATGTTTTTTATCAAAGTGATAACGATTAATTTTCTCATTTTTTCCAGGTGAAAACAATACATTTGCCTCTGGGCTTCCTAGGCGCGGACGCTTACTTCGAAAATGATATCGCCGTGGTGATAGCAGTCCGTCCGTTTCAGTTCAACGCGAACATCCGACCAGTGTGCCTCAGTTTTGACTATAACCTCCACAAGCTACAGTTGCGTCATGGAAATAATGGAAAGGTGAATCTTCGCCTTGAAAATAGTAGTTCGCTTTATTATAACTAAAATGAGTATTTATTCATAAATAAACTTACGACTATTTCAATAGATATGTATTTACAAAATGTACATAAGGTCAGTGCGGGTAAGTCCGTCTAAGCCCTAAGTCCGTCTAGAGGCAATAACTTCCGTTTTTGAATAGCTAGAGCCATATAACTCGGTTGGTAAAACAGTATCATTGAGTTTGTTCGAACTAGGGATAATAGATGTCGCTAACATCTCATCATCATCATGTTGGAAAAAATTTGACAACCAATTTTTCCCGCGAATTTAACTTAAAGTTGAAGTTTGACGTCTCGTCGAAAAATGAAAAAAAAGGTGTGAAATCTAAGGAGTTTTCCTGAGTATCTGTGATAACGTAGGCCATTTACAGATTCGGGAATGTATATCTGGTGTCCGATTCAAAAATAACGCATTAGTTTCGTAATTATAACAAATAGAAAAAATCCAAGCTTCGAATGTTATATTATTATAGTTGGGAAGTCTGTCTACTATACATAAGGCAAGTCCGTCATATGCCGGTCTTGCCTTAATTCCAGATATTGTCAACCTTTTTAGTAGTTCAAATTTTATAATTATTTTATACTGTTAATTCAACTCGTAAGTATTATTCGCCTGTCTACGAAAGTGAACTCTTTTCAGGGTTAAGCTTGTCTAATCTATTTAAGTATATTTTTCTGTATTTACTTTGTGTATAATAAATAATGAGGGCTATCGTTTTTTGTTTCATCAGATGGCGCCACTGTAGCGTGAGGTCCTAAACTACGGCTGTCAAAGTTTGTATTACGAGCGCCAAAACTTGTATCTGCATTAGATAATTATATTGGATCATATTTAATACCCTAGAACTAAACTATCACTATTGGATAGCCTATTTATCGAGGAAGGCTATATTTTACCAAGGGAAAAGTACAGGTTCCCACGGGAATCAACATCAAGCGAACTTAGTTGCATGCAGGCGGCTAGTAGGTACCTAATATAATCTGTATGGGATGTATTATAACTCACAGTAATTCTATTCAGGATATATTGGTCCAGGATAGGTAGTATAAGGTAATTATGGTCATTAGATACTTATTCCATGCAAGGAAGCAACTTCAAAAACACCACATATACCAAAGCGTATTTTTTCTAAAGAACAATAGTTTATTACATTGTTCCTGACATGATCATACCATTGTATAGTGTTGCAAGTATTATCAGGACGTGGATTAAAACACATATTATTTCTTTTTGGTTTGGTGACATTATATTTTTGTATCTTAAATATAAGATTTTCAGCTTTTTTGGGAGACAAGTTCATTTTCTTTTTTTTCGGCTCATGCCATAATATCTGTTTGTTAAATATTCACTATATCAAAGTCAGTTGATACACTTTTCGATGTTACGCTGATGTATGAACTGTCCGAAGGCCACTCAACAGTATACGCCAAATCGACATTTTTTATTCCATCTGTTATGTTTCCAACAAATTTATTATTTCTATCATAGTCTTGAAGCCTGTAAAAAGAAAACACAGCTGTATTCTGGATAAACAAGCCAACTTTAGACAAGATATTGTTTGTAAATATAAAAAAACTAACCTCTGAATTAGCTGTTCTTTCAGACCGTTTAATTTTGCACCTCTTTTTCTTAACTCCACTTTTAAAGCACTGACATTCATAGATCCGTAATCTGTATTTGCTATAATTAATCTAAAGTATTGTTAATACTCGCAATATTCAATAATTAGATATATAAAAGCGCGCGCGTAGCCAACTCGTAAACAAACAGTGTTATTTGACGTTTCGAAGACCTCACGCTACACAAGCGCCTCTAGCGGCGATTTCATACGCGATAGCCCTCATTAAGTGAAAGATGCACTGGTATGTTTGCAAGAGGACTAGCATCACTTATAAGTATTTATTTATTTATTTAAAGGCAACGCCAACAGCACACACAGTAAACATTTATAATTATCACTTACAGGCTAACTTATTCTATAAAATGTGTGCCAATTACAGGCATGCATTTCTTTAAAAGTTTATAAATTGTGAATACATATTTTGAAAGCATGGAACTATCCAACCTTTTTTTTAGTTTCTGATTTTTTATACCTGACTCAATAAGTAATAGTAGCATGGCACATTATGTGAACATTTATCGCTTTAACAAAGATCTGATTTAGAAAATTATCCCATACTCATTTATTTCGTACTGGCAGAAAGTGTTATAAATGTAGCTACAGATCCGGCAATAGTATGCCACACCATTTCTAAATTCATACATTACATTATTAACGATTACTTGTTTACAATTATAGATTCTTGTGTATTGATTTGTATGTTATTGACAAAAAAAATCGTAAGTGGGTACTTTGTGAAAATGTTTACAACCACTGGAAGTACATCATCAGCAAAGATATGCCGGACTTGCCCTTGATTTTAATAATTTTATTTTTCTTTAAAAGTATACCTTATAGTAACACGTTTAAAACACGTATTTCAACGGCAGCTTTTCATCATTTATCGATAAGGTTTTCATACATATTGGCTCACTAGTTACGATTTTATTGCTACTAGACGGACTTGCCTCAAACTGGTTGGGAAGTCCGTCTAAATGCCTACTTTACAAAAAAATGCTATAAATCTGAAGACAATTACAATTAACCCTACTTTTAGATAGATATAGAAAGATAATAATGTAATACCAATATTTTCCGACTACTTAAAGTAACTAATACATTTTATTTCTATTTTTAAAGTTAAATTGAAATTCATTTTAAGAAAACTATGCCGGACTTGCCCACACTGACCTTAGGTATAAAATACATAAGAAACAGTTGAGCTATCTACAGACCGTTGCAAACGATCTATAGATAGTAAAATTGTAGAGATCCTAAATGATCAAAAGTCTTGCTGCGTTGCCTGTGTCTCACGATGACCATTGTAATGATAAAAAGAGTTCATGATATATTGAGTCGAAGTATACCGACATATGTATGTATTTCCATTACTTTTTGTTGAACCTTACAAACCGATGCGATGGTGCGATCTTGCCTTTCCCGGAATACTCTGTCATTTATTAAAGCGTTCATCAAATTCCAGATAGCTGGATGGGGTTTACTGAATGAAAACGGCATGTCTTCGTCACTGCTACAAGCATTGGTCATACCTTACATAGAATTCGATTATTGCATCAAAGAGTCTCCTCCATTATTTCGAGAATTAAACACATATGATAAGATTTGCGCGGGCGCTGCTAATTGTGAGTACATTGTTCGAAAATCCATTCTGTATCAGAAACATTTTATTCAGAAGTGACATAATAAACCACTGATTTATTTGACAGCCACCACGCCGATCTGCAAAGGCGACGCTGGCAGTGGGCTAGCATTCTCTGCGTCGACTGGAGGGATGGCACGCTACTACTTGAAGGGTGTGATATCAGTCGCTGTAAAAAACGATAAGCCGTGCAATACAGATAATTATTATGGACTCACGTCGGTTTTCAGTCACGAGCGCTTTATCAAGCAGTTCTGGAACGAAACGTAATAAATTTAATATTCTTATTTGACAGGCGTCTCAGGTCTCAGTTGGTAGTACCTCTGCCGTCCACGCTGTGGGCCGTGGGTTCGATTCCAACCCAGAACAAAATGTTTGTGTCATCAACATAAATATTTGTTCTGTGTCTGGGTGTTACTATGTATGTATTTACAAAAAAAATGTAAGTATAAGTAATCAAGCAATCATGCTCCAAAAAGTACAAGCTTTGCTTAGCTTGAGGACTAGAATGTGATGTGTGAAATGCCCTTGAATATTTATTAATTTATAATCAATTAAACTTTATTTATTATTGTATTGTTCTCAATTCAGGGGTAAATTCGAATGCTTGGATGGTAGCTTCATAGATGCCTCAAGCATTTGCGACGGATTCAAGGAGTGCCCAGACGGATCTGATGAGACCGAAAGGACGTGCTCTGATAGGCAGTGCTCCACTATTGCGTTCCGGTGCCATTACGGTGCATGCGTTGATGGCGAAGCAGCCTGCAATGGGGTATGTGGCCATAAAGTGTGGAGTAAAATACCATGTTCTAGAAATTGGTTTTGGTATTAAACATACATTTTCAAAATTGAAAAATCCATTGGAGCACCAAGTCAACATCAATTAAATTTTTTGTGGTAGAATCATATGTATCATTTATATCACGGATAAATTTGTATCTTTAGAATCGCAAGGTACTACTACTGGACCGCTAGTTCTTTTAATAGACATCACAGCATCAGAGCACCAACTTATTCGAGTTTAAACAATTCCATTGCTCCTAGGTGCCGGATTGTGCAGATGGATCTGATGAAACAAAAGAAGTCTGTGATAATAATAAGCTTGGGAGTGTTGTGTAAGTTATTATATGTACATACATAGAGCATGTACCTAATAGTTAATCAATACCATTAGTACAACTTGGGCTGTCAATCGTTCTTGACATCCCATGTAGTTTAAGTCCCACCATCTTATCTTATCGACGGCGTCGCAGGCGTTTCTTTCTTTGATATAAAATAAAATATAGGTATAGAATAACTTCCTGCGCGTCATTTTTGAGAGATTTCAGCATTTTATTCGCATTTTTCATCATTAAATCGAACAATAAGCAATAAGCGCTCACACTAGACAGCGGCATGTAGTTCCAATTTTATCCACCTGAACAGTTAAGTTGGTGGCACTGTACAATTTTTGTACCTACGTGAGTGCTGTGAGCGAGATTTGGCGGGTATTTTTTTTAAAGGTTGCCAGTATTATATCTATTACAAGCAATTAAGCAATTAATTTACTAAGTACTTAATCTAAACATGTGTTACTTTTTAGTACAAGCACATCCAAACCATCAACCCCACAAATAAACAAATGCTCTCCACCACCGCCGTTCCCAGATCATGGCACACATACCATAGTGACCAGTCTGTTGAGCAATGTGTCCGGTGAGAATGATAACTTCGAGCTGGCAACCCTCACTGTGACTTGTCATCCAGGGTACGGAGTACAAGGATCCAGTTCTATTCAGTGTTTTAACGGATACTGGCCAGCTAAAGTTCCGCAGTGCATTCGTGAGTTCCATGCTATGCTTTATTACTTTTGTCATGACGTCACGCGCTGCGCATTAGGTACCAAATATTGAATGAAGCGGTTCAATTAGGTCCCCGACTCAGTACTTCTTAAATATAGAAGTTCACAATCTAGTCCCAAATAAGGCAAAGCTTGTACCTGCTATAGGAACTAGATTGCGGGTAGGTACGTCAAATAATGTTGGGCTGCGAGCAGGGATGTGTGCGGTGCCGCTGCACCCGTCGGTGGAGTACCGCTGCGTGCTGTCGGGCGCGCAGGTGCCCGGCGCCGTGCTCAGTCCGCGCTGTCGCGAGCCCTACTACTACTCCGCCGCGCCGCTCGCCTTCATGCGCTGCAGGGACGACGCCACGTGGGACCACGTCGTCAGGTGCCAGCAAGGTTACAGTACTTACACCGGTTTCTTTCAGGGCTGTTCGATAAGCTAAATCGTATTCCCAGCTTTGTCCTCGATCCTCAATCTTGTAGTTGCCAAACTCATCAGCGTCAGGTGAGCCGGTCAGCTTCTGCCTTCTCTTTTTCTCATCATGATATTTTGTTTGTCGATCGACGATAATGGATGTGTGAAATGATGTGACAGTGAGATAGACTAGTGACATTGTAGTGGTTTGCCTTGGCCCTGGTCCGACCGTTGCTTCTGTTGAACTTTTGGCTTTAGTTTTAGGAGCCTGCAGGGATCTTTGGATGAAAATATAAACACAGTTGTACACGGATCAATTGTGTATAATTGATGGGTAAAAAGATGGTATCACTTAAACTAAGATTCTCACATTATTATGGGATATAGAAAAATCAGCTAATTATGACATTGCTTACACGTACATGGTTTTACAAGGACAACACATAGAGGAAGGAGACTCACAAAGCAATCAATCAAATACATGACATTGACATGAACGGAAGTGTGACTGTCAGTGTCATTTATATACATAGAGTGGTATGGTGTAGACAACAAACAATAATATTATTAACACTTCCCCTTACACCATACAGCGAACCAAACATTAACTTCATGAGATTCTTACATTTAACTTATACATGAAATCATTATGTTTACATGAAGACAGAGCTTTTGTTAAAATGTCAGCTATCATTTCAGTTGTAGGCATGTATGAGACTGAAAGATATCCTTTATTGATTAAATCTTTTACAAAATGATAACGAACATCTATATGCTTCGTCCTCTTGTGACATTGAATAGATTTTAACATATTTTGTGCACTCTGATTATCATTAAAAACTTTACACAAAATATTATTATTCATTATTTCAAACCATAAATTTCTTATAAATAGTATGTCTTTACAGGCGTCACTAATGGCTAGGTACTCTGCTTCAGTACTTGACATAGCGACGCAGCGCTGTTTTCTACTTTCCCAATTTACAGTGTTTGATCCTATTTTAATTACATAGCCAGTATATGATTTTCTGTCTATAGGATCATTCGCCCAATCAGCATCAGCATAAGATACAAGATTTAAATTTTTGCATCTAACAAAAACCAAACCATGACCAATTGTTTTAGCTAAATAACGAAGTATCCTTTTGGCGGCCAACCAATGACTTTTGTCATAACAATTATTAAATTGACTTAAAACATTACAAGAATAAGTAATATCTGGCCTAGTACAGACACTCAGGTACATTAAACTTCCTATTAATTCTCTAAAATTATATTCATTTTCAGAATTACAGATTTCAGGTTTATAAAACTTTTCATTTAATTGCATTGGTGTGGAAATACCTTTACAATCTGACATTCCAAAACGATACAACAATCTTTTGATATAATCTTTTTGGTTTAACATTATAGTGCCTTTTTCTCTATTTCTTACAATATTTATACCAAGACAATTTTGAATTGGACCTAAGTTTTTAATATTAAACTTATTACTAAGAATGGATAATACATTTCTTTTCTCTACAATATCATTACTAAACAAGAAAAAATCATCTACATAAAGAGCCAAAATAGTTAAATTATTAGTTGAGTTTCTTTTAACATAAACACAAGGTTCATTTCTTGTTTGAGAATAACCATTACTAATTAACAATTTATTAACTGTATCATTCCAGACTCTACTTGCTTGTTTTAAACCATAGATGCTTTTCTGTAACAAACATACCTTATTAATATCATGTATAAAACCTTCAGGTTGTTCCATAAAAATTTCCTCTTTTAATTGACTATGAAGAAAAGCAGTAGTAATGTCTATATGTTCTATATCCATGTCCAATTCATTCGCAATATTAAACAAAATACGCATTGTCGAGTGTCTGACCACTGGCGAAAACGTTTCATCAAAATCTAATCCAGGTTTTTGACTAAATCCACGAGCAACAAGACGAGCCTTATATTTTACAAAATTACCAGAAGTATCTTGTTTTATTTTAAATACCCATTTACTTTTAACAATATTTTTATTCTGGGGTTTCTCCACTAACTTCCAGACACCATTACTCATCAGAGAGTCATACTCGGCTTGCATAGCTGCCTGCCATTTTAAATGTTCAGAACTACCTATAGCATCCTTATACGACTGAGGTTCATCAGACATAATATGTCCATTAGAATAGAGAGAATAATTATACTCGTAGTCACCATACCTTTTAGGCGGGATACCTCTTGTGCTCCTCACAGGTCGTTGACCTGACATTTCCTCTGCCACAAACTGCTCATTTTCTTCCACCTGGTCGCAGTCAAAATAATGGGATGGAGATGCCGCTTCATCAGCATCAATGGATGGGGCTGCGCTGGGAGCCTCATTTCCAACGCATCCACTTTCCATGTCATCTCCTGAAATTGCAGAGGGATTTATGAGTTCACTCAAATCATTACTATCACAGTTTAAAATTGGTACACAAACTTTGTCATCCACTATAAAATTATTATCATTATTAATTATCATTTTAGATTTATTAAAATTACATTTTATCTTATTAGAATTATTGTTACATTTTGTCATAGTAGAATTATTATTCATTATCATTTTAGATTTATTACTATAACAATTTGTCATATTAGACTTTAAAACATTATTATCTGTCAATTCAATAAAATGTACATTTCTAGATTTAATAATCTTCTTTGGTTCAGTTGGATCAACTAACCTATAACCCTTTGATGTTTCACAATAACCCACAAAAATACATTCCTTTGACTTTGCATCGAATTTATTGCGGTTATGTTCAGGTATTAAAGAAAAAGCTTTACAACCAAATATTCTAAGGTGACTGAGGCTTATTTTAGATCCTGTCCACACCTGTTCAGGAATACCACCAGACAAAGCCGCTGTGGGGCTTCTATTTTTAAGATAAATTGCTGTATTAATAGCTTCTCCCCAAAAACGATTGTCTAGACAAGCCTCAGAAAGCATACACCTAGCTTTTTCCATCAGGGTTCTATTAAGGCGTTCAGCTACGCCATTTTGTTGAGGACTGTAAGGAATACTAGTTTCATGAATAATACCTTCATCCAATAGAAACTTTTCAAAGATTTTACTACAATATTCCCCACCATTATCCGTCCTTAAACATTTGATTGCCTTTCCTATCTGCTTCTCAACAATATTTTTAAATTGTATAAAATATTTCATAACCTCACTTTTATGAGTCATGAGATAACCATAAGTTTTCCTAGAGAAGTCATCAGTAAATGTTACTAAATACCTTGCACCACCCCAGCTGTTAATTGACATAGGCCCACACACATCAGAGT
Source organism: Ecliptopera silaceata (assembly GCA_932527185.1). NCBI lineage: Eukaryota > Metazoa > Arthropoda > Insecta > Lepidoptera > Geometridae > Ecliptopera > Ecliptopera silaceata. Next base: position 10,044,128 of record OW052196.1, on the reverse strand, counting down.
GTACTAATTCTAATAAACATTGAGCTCTTTTAGCTTGGCCTTTAGGAAAAGATTTCATTGTAAGCTTCCCCTCAATACATGAGATACAATTATTCAACTTACCATGACAGTCGTCTTCAAAAACAACATCATCTGCAAGAGTCCGTATCCCATACATACCATGCAAGCTCAAGTGCCCAAGTCGCTTGTGCCATACTTCCAATGGCACATCAGTAACAGCTGCAAAAGAACTTTGTTCTGCGTGCTTGTTATCATCTGTAGTGGCAACATTACATTCTGAAACACATTTTATGTTAGGAAAGCAATCCAATTTATATATCCCCTTGAAACATGTCCCATTAGCAAAAGGCAAGCCCTGTGGATCGATTATATTACATTTGTCATGTTTGAAAACAACATTAAATCCTGACTTTGTCAGCTGACTAACTGAAATTAAATTAGTAGTCAAATTTGGCACAAACATTACTTTTGACAAAAACTTTCCACATTTATTATTATTATTGAGGTTCAATGAGATTGTACCGAGACCCTGACATCTTAATGATTCACCATTAGCCACTGTGACATTACTCTTGAAATTCATATTAATGTCTTTAAAAAGGTCCATATCACAGCACATATGCGAAGTACAACCAGAGTCTACTATCCAATCCACGCTTCCATAGACTGATAAAAGTGACACCGCCGAGACCAACAATGTGCTTCCTGACGCGGTAGTTAAGTTCACTTTATTGCAGCTTTCTTGTTTGTTCTTCAGATCACTTTTAAACTTGTAGCATTTTGATTTTACATGCCCTTGTTTATGGCAATAATGGCAAGTCCATGATTTCTTCTTCGCCAACAAAACGACATCTTCGTTTGATTTGCTGTTGTTTGAGGACTTCCGAAACTCTTCCTGAAGCAGTCGAGCTCTAACCGCTTCGCTTGTCAGACTTTCAGAAATGTTGGCCGCTTCCAAACCAGAGACCAGAACATCAAAATCTTGAGGCAATCCGCTAAGTAGAATTTCAGCAACTTCCTTGTCATCAATTATGCGACCGATGTCTGCTAACTGTTGTACTAGCATCATTATACCTTCAATATATGCTCCCATAGAATTATATTCTTTATATTCGCTTCTGTGAAGTTTGCGAAGAAGCACAACTCGTCTAAATAGACCTTTATCCTCAAATACATCCTGAAGCTTTTTCCAAGCTTCTTTGGCGCTTTTAGCATCACGCAAATATTGAATGCAATTTGGCTTTACCGCCAAACAAATCCTTGCCAAAGCCTTTTGATCCATGCTGCTACCACTAGTCTCTGAACCATCAATACAAGACCATAAGCCTTCCATAATAAGTGCCATGCGCATCTGGAACTTCCAGTTGTGATATGAGCTGATACCATCTAGTTTATCAAACGTGTACAGGCCCGCTGACGAGACATGAGGCGTATGTCCGCCAGCATGGTTACCTTCAAGTGGTTGCAGTGACATTGCACGACGAATCCCTTGTTCCCTTGTGTAGGCTCCTTGCATCAAGCTGGGCCCATAACCTGTTGAACTTTTGGCTTTAGTTTTAGGAGCCTGCAGGGATCTTTGGATGAAAATATAAACACAGTTGTACACGGATCAATTGTGTATAATTGATGGGTAAAAAGATGGTATCACTTAAACTAAGATTCTCACATTATTATGGGATATAGAAAAATCAGCTAATTATGACATTGCTTACACGTACATGGTTTTACAAGGACAACACATAGAGGAAGGAGACTCACAAAGCAATCAATCAAATACATGACATTGACATGAACGGAAGTGTGACTGTCAGTGTCATTTATATACATAGAGTGGTATGGTGTAGACAACAAACAATAATATTATTAACAGCTTCGTGCTTCTTCCTTCAGACTGCGGAAGAGCAACGCCAAAGGAGCAGCCAGGACTAGCAATAGGAGGAACGAACGCGAAGCAGGGAGAGCTGCCGTGGCACGCCGGCATCTACGACAAGCTCTCGCAACCTTACATGCAAGTCTGCGGAGGATCTATCATCAGCAACAAACTCATTATATCAGGTAAGTGCCTATTATTGAATGCGATCGTCATTACATACCATCGCACTATAGCAGATAGAGTCAACGTATTGCATAATGTGATCGATATGATACATCAATGAATGTTCACAGCTGCCCACTGCTTCTGGCAGAACAGGAGCCCCCTGCCGGAGTCCCAGTTCAGCGTGGCAGTAGGCAAGCTGTACCGCCCCTGGGACGACCCAGTCGATGACGCGCAGAAGTCTGACGTGAGTGCTAAATCATTCTAAGATACCCCAAATACTATTCGTCTGATTAAAAGTGTAGATGCTTGCATGTTATTTATACATATTACAGGTAAAAAAGATACACATTCCTTCGCGGTTTCGAGGTCTCCACTCGAATTTTCAATACGATATCGCAGTAGTCGTCGTCTCACATGCTTTTGAATACAGGTCAGTGAAACCAATGTATAATAGGAAAGAAGTATGTTACATAATAGCGATATTAGCCAAGTAATCCTACTGTTATACCTATTTTAATAAATGAACTTTTTATTTGAACAGAAGCTTCGTTCGGCCCGTGTGCCTCAGCTTTGACACTATTTTCGAGAAACAGCAACTCCAACCTATAAACAAAGGAAAGGTATTAAAAAAAACCCGTAAATAATATTTATGATAGATGTATCCATATCCAGGTAAAATATATCATTGTATAAGTATATACCTATTTACAGGTGTCTGGTTGGGGTCTGATCTCAGCCAACGGCAAAGCTGCGCCTACACTGCAAGTGGTGGAGTTGCCGTATGTCGACATAAACACATGCCTCGACAACTCTCCTTCTGTCTTCGTCCAGTACATCACCAGTGACAAGATCTGCGCTGGAACTAGACAGCGTAATTATAACCATTGCTTTATTCATTGAGTAATGGTATGGTACCTATATGAGACCGTGCGGCCAACATCTGTCTAGAAAGAGAACTAACTACTGGCCGCATGATTGTATTGCCCCTCTCACGCATTGCCGCCCGTATCTACTTCATGCCAGAGGGGTGAGCGCGAACAAATGTGACAATTGTTAAACGTATGGAAACAGTGACGTATTTGAGATACATTGCGCGTCAACATCAGCTTTACGCTTGCAACGCTGCGCGTAGTGTTTTTAAATACGTTACGTTTACGATTGTCTCATTTATTGGTGCGGAAGGCTCAGTCTATTCTCTTTGTGTATGTTTTCAGCCAACACAGCTCTATGTCACGGTGACAGCGGTGGTGGTCTTGTGTTCCCCGCGACGGAAGGTTACATTGAGCGCTACTACCTGCGCGGCATTGTATCAATAGCACCTGCTGACGAAGGCAGCAACGCATGCAACACGGCCGTCTACACCGGCTTCACGAGGATACAGCAGCACGAACACTTTATCGTACCATTCTTGACTGACTGAATCCGTGAAATCTGGAAGTCTCAATAAAATCCTTAAAACTTATTTTTATTGATTCTCCGTCAGAGCCGTTCGGTGATGCCACAGACAACCCAACTACTACACACAAAAACAACAGGAAAAAAAACAAATACTTACAATAATAACGACTACAAAATAAAAATGAAACCACAAAATAAGAACTAAAATAAAATAGATATTAATAATGCTAACTAACGGAAAACAATGAGTGCATTTTTATAATAGTTTTATTTCTTAGCTCTGTAATATTCATTTGATGTGTGTGCAATTAAATTTATTTTTATCTTTGATACACTCTTCTCTGCTCTATCTTTTATACCCGCGACTTTAAAGTCGCGGGCAAAAGCTAGTTATGTTATTATGAGTCTTTGAATGAGGAAAACCAATCTTGTTCGACCACTATACCTAAGTACGCCATCTTTAAACATAAGGTCACATTTGTTTGCTAGAGAGTACCTATTCAATTCCGCTGAATTCCTTTTCTTAAAACATTTGTACGATTCATCTGTTCATTTTGGAACATTTCATTGTTGAGAATGCAATAATAACACTCATATTAGGTATCTACTGATTTACTCATTTTCTGATGAAGTAGTTTACGCGTCTTGTGTTTGTGATATTAAAATGTTTATTTATCTTTTATTTATTTCCATTGTGAGTGTTCAAGTTGGGGGGGATTTGACGCAAGGTAAGCTACCTTATTGTACATATTTCTTTCTCAACGACATAGAAAATTGACTTTGCATTGAAACTGTAAAATTGTAACGGTATCAGCGTGTTCGCTTATGTCATTATTATTTCTCTATTGTCCCTGAATAAGTATCTATATCAAAGCAGTGAGGGACAATTCGCATTTCGCAATGTACTTGTCTGTTATTCATAAAAACAGGCCAATTGCGAGTCTGAGATCCCATGTAGTACATTGGTACCATTGGTAGGTACCAAATAGGTACCAAAACTTATTGTATACATGTAGGTACAATGCCATATTAATATCTATCAATGATTAGTGATCTAAGACTACAAGCTGGTGGCCGCGACTTCATCTTGTTATCGAAATATTTTAGACAATGTACAATATCTCACTAAATTATACTTAAGTCTGTGTTATTCCGATGTATAAACTTCATGATCGTAAAGTTTAATTTTTTGTATGAATGGATGTTTGTTTAAAACAAACAAACATCCATTCATACAAAACTTTTGCGTTTATAATATTAATAGCAATGGCTTCTCTTTGGTGTCCTTTCAGAATGCGGTATAGTGGCTGCGGACGATAAGGAGCCCGTGGTGGGCATCAAGAAGGCGATGCGAGGCGAGGTGCCGTGGCTCGCAATCATCTACTCCAAAGTTATAAATCCTTACAAACAATTCTGCTTAGGTTCACTCATTAGTAACAATGTGGTTTTAACTGGTACGTACTTATTTCACCTAGGCTGGTAAGACGATCATCAAACTATCGGAAGAAACATTAATCATATTTAGGCGTTATCTACATAATTGTTCATATTGACGTGTCTGATACCAAAAAATATCCAGATACAGTAGAACCTCGATGACTTAAAGTCCAGGGGAAACACAAAATATTTTAAGATATAGATGTTTTAAGTTATCAAGATTAGAGGTTTGGGCTCTGATGGTAAGGGAGCACATAATTTTTTGATGTTATAGAGGTTTTAAGTGACCGAGGTTTGAGTGAGGTGTATCAAGTACCTATTTTAGACTCGTGATAGTTAATTTTAAAAACTATTTTAAAATGATATGAAGTTTCTTGTGTGGCGCGGCGTCAGTAGGTTAGGTACCTAAGTTATGTTTTTTGTCAGACCCTCACTTTTCCCGTTTCAGCTGCCCATTGCTTTTGGGCAGATAATACTCAGCTGCCTTCCTCGCAGTATGCTGTAGCTGTCGGTAAACTGCACCGTCCTTGGAGCAGCACAATGGATGACGCGCAAAAATCTAATGTGAGTTGTTTTAGAAATAGGTCCTAAGTACTTATCAAAATTATGACGTTGTTATTTTTGAACTAAACAAATAAGTTTCTAAATAAAAAAGAAAATAAGTTACTTGTTCTGTGTCTGGGTGTTACTATGTATTCTATGTATTTACAAAAAAAAAATATGTATACAGGGTTATTTGAAATCAGCGCATCACCTCTTGCAGGAAGCCTCTATACTTCAATTTAAACAACATTGAAATATTTATTTTGCCACTAACTTGAAAACATTGCTTAATCTAAAAAGTACATATTTAATTTACAGTAAAACAAAACAAAGCAATGCACTATCTAGAATAGATGACACACTACGAACCGGACTAGAGTTTCTGTATCCCGGTCGTAGTGCCCTCCGATGGTAATATAAGTTAAATCTATATCTATCTATCTATCTTCTATATCTTCTATCTATATCTTCTTCTATATCTATCTATACTTATAATAAAACTGTAGAGAGGTCAATTCTGTACATTAAATATATTTTCAAAATAACTATCAGGGGGTGATTAGTGATCGATACTGATGCCAAAAATGCAATCAGTTAAATTTTCTGTCTGTCTGTCTATATGTATGTTCCTTATAGAAACAAAAACTACTCGACGGATGGATTTTAACGAAACTTAATACAATTATTCTTCATAATCCTGAGCAAATTATAGGATACTTTTCATCACGCTACAATCAATAGGAGCAGAGTAGTGAAGGGAAATGTTGGGAAAACGGTAGAAGTTGCTCCATTTTTTAAGCTTCCGTCGTCGCGTGTGCAGCCTTAATGGTTAAAGTTACATAGAAATCATGTATGACGTAAATATTCTACATAAAATTGTCTAAAAAATATCCCAGAACAGCATACGTCTATCTTTTATGGTTGACTCACAATAGCACGTGTAACAGTACAGTAACGTAAAACAGGCTTTGCAGTTTGTATGCAGAATCTTATCCCGTAAACCGATTTACTTGAAACTTGGTACGCTGGTTACGTACCCGATTACCGCTTTTATGACGAATAAATATTTAAAAACAAAATGTTAAATAATCATACAAAAACATAATTTACTTAGATGTTTTTTTTTTTAAATATAAATAACATTTTATAAAAAATAATAACCTACTTACTCAATAATATTATAAAATTATTCCGTGGGAACGTTATTAATCGACGAATTTTAACCAAATTATTTAGAGGCGCTATAGGACTTAATTTTACTCCAATGAAGAAGAAGAAGATTGCAATAAAAAGTGGGAAGTTTTCTGAAACGTTTTTATCGACGAAATTCAATGAAAATTGAGACGCACATTAAATACTTGATTTCACACCAATTATTGCAATTAAAACGATAAGGAGAGAGTGGGGGAAAAAAGGTAGTTTGTAATAGCGTTATTTATCGACGATTTCAATCAAGTTTGAGAGTCATTCTAAGAACTTCATTTTATACAAGATACTAGCTGTACCCGCCGCGACTTCGTCCGCGTGCCGTTTTAAGAGATTTTGCGATAACCCATTACCATTACTATCTTCTTATGAAATAAATTGACGGTAAAGTGCAGTCTAAGAAGGAAAACTTAGTACTTATTAGTAGGTACTTATTATTAAAACCGGGCAAGTGCGCACGAAGATTTTCGTACCGTATCTATGTCCCGTTGCCCTTATCAAAATCGAATAAATAAAATTTACGTTTATATATAAGCCCCCTTGAATATTAATTATGCGTGATAGTTAGAGAATTTAAAATAGACAGAAATTAAACACTCAGTAATACGATCTAGTAGTAGTAGATCCCTTTGGTTACCGAACCCTAAAAACCCAATAACGTAAACTACTAAAACATAAGTAATCAAAACTCACTAAATTACCGTTACCGTAAGTAAATAAATCAGGCCAAGTGCGACTCGGACTCGCCCGCTATAAGTTCCTTACCATACCTATTTAAACGATTAAAAAAAAAACATGTTTTTGTACCTATGCGAACCCTCTAAACCTGTTCTGTTTTTAAGTATTTGATAACTATGCCATAGCCGATGATTTTGCAAGGGTCCGGTTAATGTACAACCATGGAAAGCACGACCCGGAATGTACGACCACGGAAAGCACACCCAGGAATACGCAACCAGGAATTCGCAGCCAAAATGTACATGAAATCCGGGCTACGCATTCCCGACATGTGTTGGGAATGTCCAACCACGGAATGTACAGCCGTGGAAAACACGACCATGGAATTGGCGACTATTGCTCTGATTGGTCGAAAGCCTAGCCTATGCTTCGTTTAGATGAAACCAAAGATTAAAATGTTACTATCCCATTTTGATAAAGATAAACTGCACAGGTTATAATATGAAAAGAAAACAATCCAATTCAATAATTGTTGTCTGGCAAATGGTTAAACGCATGTAGGTTCTGGCGCGGTTTTCTATATCAAACTAACGCTCGTCGCTTCGCTCCTCGCACCTACTGTGACGCATCACACGTGAAAAAAAATAAGTTTAAAAATAATATTTTGACAGTGGCATAGTTAGCTACTTGTACATGATCGGCTAAACGAAAAATTCGAGTAAGTGCAAACGAAGCATATGCTATGACGTCATTTGGCATCAAATTCCTAACACGTGTTGGAAATGTATGGAATCCATGGAAAACACAGCTACGGAATGCACAGGCCTGCACAGCCCGGAATTGGATGCCAAAATGGTCACCGATTCCGGGCTGTACATTCCGTGGCTGTGTTTTCCTTGGTTGTGTAATCACGGCACCCATGATTGTGGTGATTTCCATACTCTTTACCTTAGGTTAAAATAAGACCCAATCAGTTTTTTTTAATTACTTAAGAATGCCTAGAGAATGTTTCTTCGAATTACTGGAATTAGTTAAAAAATAGTAAGTATGTAAGTATATCAATTTCATTTATAAAATCCTCCACATTTATATCATCCATTATAAATTACCGTTTCGAAATTAGCCTCCTTCTTGTCACCGCACTATGAACGCACTGAACTGAACACGTGGGGTTGCGACGTTGCCGTCCCACTGTCGAACGTTCGCGGTACGGACGCCGCACTGTTTCCGCACCGTGCATTTTGTATGAAAACAAACGACCGCCCGTCCTTACGCCGTACGACGAACGCACCGCTTCGGCACTGCAGCGGTCCGATACGAAACGCATAAATTAAAAGAGCCCTAAGAGCGTTTTCACATTATCCGGATCGGATAATGTGAAAACGCTATCGCCCGATATCGGATATCGGAGGTACATATTTCATACATTTTACCTACCCCGATATCGGATCAGCGTCCGACACCGATATCGGATCGGATAGTGTGGAAACGCTCTTAGAGTGAGAGCTTTTTCTCATTATCCGATAGGGCGTCCGATGGTACCGCCAGCATATCGATGCCGGCTCCGATATCCGATATCGCGACGGACAATATGAAAGACAGGTACATTTTTCATACATTTTACTTACCCCGATATCGGATCGGATAATGTGAAAACGCTCTGACTCTCAAACTTGATTGAAATCGTTCATAAAAAACGCTACTACAAACTTCCTTATTTGCAATATTTGGTGTAAAATCAAGTCATTAATGTGCGTCTCAATTTTCATTGACTTTCGTCGATAAATAACGTTACAGAAAACTTCACTCATTTTATTGCATTCATTAGAGTAAAATTGTCACAGAGATTTGATTAAAATTCGTCGATTAATAACGTTACAACACACTTGCCCCCTTTCACACGGAGGAATTTATTTTTATGTAAATATATATATGTACGTATATTTTATAAATATTATTATATTAAAAAAACAAACCATCTAAGTAAATTATGTTTTTGTATGAGACTATAAGCGCCCCTTGATTATTTAACATTTTGTTTTTAAATATTTATTCGTCATTAAAGCGGTAATCGGGTACGCAACCCTAGATAACTTATCAAAATAACTCAATTCAACGAAACTATTGCTAATACCGACCGACTTATAACACATTGCCAAAACGCACCGATAGCGCGTTCTAGGATTACGCAAATGAGACAGCGCCATCTATACTCGAAATCGTATACTAAATCGTATACGATCGTAATTTTAAACTTTACGTCATAGCGCCTCTTAATAATTTCATTAAAATACAAATCAAATCAAATCACGACGCAAATATGCAGGTCTCGACAGGGCATACATATTTGCTCCTCTTAGGGTCGAGACCCTAGGTCCGTGGGGTACCGAGGCCCACTGCGTTTTCAAAATTATTTCTAGGCGTCTAGTCGGAGCGACGCGTGACCCGAGGGCTGGTGAGTATCTGACCCAGCGTATCAGCATTGCTATTCAGCGCGGCAATGCAGCCAGTATCTTGGGCACGCTTCCGATTGGTACTGATTTGGATCAGTTGAGCTATCTACAGACCGTTGCAAACGATCTATAAACGATCAGTTGAACTATCTATAGATCGTTTGCAACGGTCTGTAGATAGCTCAACTGTTTCTTATGTATTTTATAAGACAATGTACATTTTGTAAATACTGTATAGTCGTAAGTTTTTTTTTATAAAATATTATTTATATTAAAAACAAACCATCTAAGTAAATTATGTTTTTGTATGAGCCCCTTGATTATTTAACATTATGTTTTTAAATATTTATTCAAAGCGGTAATCGGGTACGCAACCCTAAATAACTTATCAAAATAACGAAATTTTAGGAATCTTACGCTGAATACCGACCGACTTATAACGCATTGCCAAAACGCACCGATAGCGCGTTCTAGGATTACGCAAGTGAGACAGCGCCATCTCTTGGTATACTCGAAATTTCAAACTTTACTCAATTTTAGGGAAATGGGGATGATTTTGCAAAATCTAAAAATGCAGATCCATTTTATTTCGCGTCAACATTATGCGTACCAAGTTTCAAGTCAATCGGTTCACGGGATAAGATTCTGCATACAAACTTCAAAGCCTTATTTTAGGGCTCCGGAGCGTTATTTCCAAAATTCCTGCCTTAGTACGCCACACAGTCACTCCAGGAACACGCCTTCCAAATTTCAAGTCTCTAGGACCAGCGGTTTGGGCTGTGGCTCGTACGTCAGCCGTCAGTCAGTCAGGACTTTGATTCTTATTAATGAGATTGCTTAAAAACAGAACATGCTTAGAGGGTTCTCATACAAAAACATGTTTTTTTCTTAATCGTAGGTATGGTAAGGAACTTATCGCGGGCGAGTCCGATTTGCACTTCCTAATCGCGCCCCGTTACACGTGCCGATATTTTGCCTAGAGACTAGAGAGAGATAGTAAGATAGTTGGGTGCGTGCACGTAGAGTAATCACCAGTTCAAAGACATTAAATACATAATAAATATCTAATAAATTTGGCTGGATAAACTTAAATTTTAAAAATTAATAATTTTAAAAAGTCTCAGAAAAATTGTTGTTGGGATTGTAGTCAAGAGGCTTCCTGCAAGAGGTGATGTGCTAATTTCAAATAACCCTGTATAAATATTCTATCAGCAATCTTGTTCCTTTATTACAAGCTTTGCTTAGTTTGGGACTGGAGTGTGAATTTTCCGTGAATATAATGTACATACCTGCGGGCTAAAGTCACGATATCTCAAAAGTGATACTTTGTAGAAGAAAAGTGTTTCTATATTTTTGTAGACAATTTTACGATCTACAAGCTTTGTCTGAACCATTTTTCGATAGCTCTCGTTGTTTCAGAGATATACGCAAAAAACGCAAATGTATGACCTTTGATCTCGAATACAAAACAACGCACAAGCGGGATCGATGGGGATTTTTGGCATATCGTTTGTAATGACGTATTCAAGGCCTGCACAAAAATCCAGCTTGTTGGTTGGGCATTAATGCAAACTGGAATGTCTATTTTGACTGGACTATGTCACTTCTGCAGCAGCTAAAAGATCATTTAAGAAATGGTATGGGCCAAACTCGACTCCGACATTTATCGCTAATAGCAATTGAAAACAAAACCGCATCAAACCTGGATTTTAACGAAGTTATTGACTCTTGCAAAAACTAAAGCTACCTTTATACAATAAACCCTTAAATCTTCTCTATTTCGTTATAATTATTAGCCAAACCTACACCTAGTATTAATTGTAATTTATGTTGTTACTGTTTAATATTTTGTTTACAAAAATGGGCTTATAGCTTATCATTTTTGAAGTAACTTAATCAGTTTACATAGCAGTGGGGCCCCATTTTTTATTTTGCCCCAGGGCCCTTGGTTACCTAGCTACGCCACTGGGTGAGTGTATTATTCACCGAGCAGCTGTCTTCTGTAAGTCTAGTAATATTTTTTTAAATTTTAATCTAAAGTTAGACCTACACCGAAGTGTACGTAATGGTGGCGGAAGAGAATTCCAGCACTTCGTAGCACAGAAACGAAAACTACCACGAAATGCAGCAGACCCGTGTCTGGGGGTTCGCAATAGCAAAGAAGACGTACGGGAAGTATACCTATTGTAGTCTCGAGCCCAAACAAATTTCGAGAAGAGGTATTGTGGTTGCTTAGTAGTAACGACGCCAAACATTAATGTTGCAAGATGCAAAACCCGTCTTCCCTCCATTTTTAATATATTGTGCTGATTCCAGAATGAGTTTGGGGAAGAGACCTATTTCGAACAAAATTCCCAGACTTATGACGTCTGAGAACCTAAGAAAATGAGGATGAAAAAAATGTATGAAAAACGATCCAAAAAAAAACTACGAAGGGTTGTGCAACGTGCACAGAAATAATAACCAAAGATATTTCAATGTCCACTGAAAAGACTAGTAGAATAGTAGAAGATGAAGAACAGCCTTAGATATTCATGGCATTAATATTTTGGGCAATTTGTATCTAACGAATTACATCTATCTATCTATCTATATTTCCATAAAGATATAAAAATGAATCGCAAAATTTTGTAAGCGGATAACTCCACAACGCCTGGACCAATTTGACCAATTCTTTTTTTTAAATGTTCGTTGAAGTTCAAAGATGGTTTTTACGTCAAGAAAAATTCGAATAATTGCCGGAAAACCCTAAAAACAGCCCTTTTCTTTTTCCCATACAAACGTTTTCGAACTAAAACTAATTAGAACTTTATTGCTATTGTATAGAGTTCATATTAAATTACGAGCACTCACTGTTGTTTAAACAATGTAGGTATGTTCCTAACGTCAAAGAGTCAACTTCCAAAAGTTGTTTGTGATTACAACAAGATGGCTCTGCACTCGCGAAATGAACGAATCGACGGAATTCAATGAATCACAAAATATTGCAAAAAAAAAAAGGTGGATTGGGGAGAGCGGAAAGTTCGCTGTAGCTTTATTTATCGACAGGTTACATTCTTTGAGACGTTTAGGACTTCATTTTACACAAAAAATTGCAAGAAAAACCAAGGAAGTGTGGGGGGAAAGGGGAGTTTGTAGTAGCGTTACCTACTTATCGACGATTAGGTATAATCAAGTTTGAGCGGCACTAAGACGTTCATTTTACACAAGATGTTGTACAATGATCAGCTATGGCATGGTTATCGAATACATAATACTTCAAAACAGAACATATTTACGGGGCTCTCATACAAATACATGTTTTTTTTGTTCGATTACATATGGTAAGGAACTTTTAGAAGATACAAACGGGGCCCTATTACTGTGTAAGTCTGTTTTTAACTCTCTAACTATCACGATAAGTAACATACAGCCTGGCGACAGACAGACAGACGGACAGCGAAGTCTCTTTAACGGGATGCCGTTTAAGAACGGCCCGGTAACGGCCGGGAAAAGGGTAAGCCCTTTGGGTACGGAACCCTATAAAAAGAATACAATTAATAATATTACACTATTCGATATTAATAAGGACAACGGGAGATAGATACGGTACGGAACTCTTCATGCGCACTTGCCCGGTTTTATAAATAAGTATACCTACTAAGTTTTTTTCTTAGACTGCACTTTACCATCAATTTCATTCACAAGAAGGTATTAATGGGTTATCACAAAATCTATTTATTGTGAATTAAGTAGGTACTTAAGTACTTCTCTATTTAACATAGAACGGCACGCGGACGAAGTCGCGGCGGGGGCAGCTAGTTTCATATAATTTCTTTATGGAAAAGGTTGAGAATCCCTGAAGTGTGTGAAATCACGTGATTTCCGGAAACTGACACTGTAGGGAGGATGTGTGTGACAAGACTCTTTTGTTTACGGAAAGTTTTTGAAAAACGTCAATTTATTAGATTTTTACGGGTTTCAAATTTGGCACCTCTCGGGTGCCACCCGCCATACGCAAAAGATATCCATGGCGCCACTGTGGTGCCACCCGCACGGAATCGGTTAATATAATACATTACATAGATAGATATTTTTTAATATACATATAATACCCAGAACACCCGAAATAAATATTTGCAGAACATACAAACATTTATCCCGAGGCGGGAATCGAACCCGCAACCTTCCGCGTCGCAGGCGGACCATCGTCCACCGCGCCACATCGATCGTCAAGAACTACTATTTTCAAGGCGAAGATTTACGACCTTTCCATTATTTCCATGACGCAACATTAGCTTGTGAAGGTTATAGTCAAAACTGAGGCACACTGGTCGGATGTTCGCGTTGAACTGAAACGGACGGGCTAGTATCACCACGGCGATATCATTTTGGAAGTTAGAGGCCTCGCCACGGAAGCGCGGAGGCAAATGTATTGTTTTCGCCTGGAAAAAATGAGAAAATTAATCGCTATCACTTATAAAAAAACATACAAAAAGTCCGGATGAACTTAAAACGCCTGAATAGACTTTTTTTATAAGTAGAGGAAAGTAACCAAATATGGAATAGTATCCAAATATGGAATCCCTTCATTTCTCTAAGACTATAAGTATGAAACGCCACACTTGACCATCTTCTGTTTCATTCGGTCTATTAACTATCGCACTGACACCATCGAGTCGGTTGCGCGAACGCTTCACGTGTGGCATGCGTGTTTTGTTTTGTTGTCGTGCAGAAACTTTTAAAGGTAAGTAATAAATGAGTATTACCAGCTGTAATGTTTGTATACATAAGTGTTATACTATTTAGTATATCGGTATTATGTTTATTTCACCATTTTTTGATTTTGTGTCTTTAAAATATTATGACTTGAAAAAATATTTAGAAAAGTTTGAACTAGTATAAAAATCCAAATATGGACAGTCGTCGGTGTCTAATTATGGGACATTAATAATGGTAGTGAGCATGATGAGTTGATGGACCAAGTACCTCCTAACTCTGCTGATGCAGAATGTACGTTCTGTTCAAGGCTTTTTTCCATGGATAAAAGTGGAGAAAGCTGGATTAAATGCTTGATGTGTGGGCTCTGGGCACATTATGATTATGCTGGTCCATAGTTTGATACTTGGATTTGTGGCTTTCCAAGTAAGTAATTATGTAACTTCTTTCATTTATCACAATATGTTATATTCATATAATTGATCTAAAAGATTTGAATATCCATTTTTGTTATTGTTATGTTGATTTATGCTTATATTCCATATATGGGTACCTATTCCATATTTGGTTACTCATCTGTGATTTTGATTTTTGTGTTAGATTTTAATTTGACAACTAATAAGGCTGTTAATTACTACATATAAATGTATGCCCGATTAGAAAAAACATTAAAATGTTTTAATTTATACGAAGTTTTTCTTTTATATCCCAAAAACAAAATGGTATTCCATATTTGGTGACTTTCCTCTAGGTACTTACATTATAACTTGTTAGGACTTAATAAGGTCATCAAATGGTTGAATGTAAATCTATAACCAACTATATTACTCTTTCTATTCGTGATTCCACCCAACCCAACGCTAACCTAACAATCGCTGCTCACTTTTGCATAAACAAAAATATACATAACTGTGATTGCCATAGACTAGAACGGGTAAACTCTACAAAATACCTTGGTACTATGTGTTAGGGTAATTTTAATATCTTTGTAATTAATGGCATGATTTTAGGTATTTATTGCATTATTTTATTGTAATTATATATATATATATGAACTATCATTAGTAAAGGAACTAAACATATTTTTTTATTGAACGTTGCTGATTTGAGATTTTTGTTGAAACAAGATTTAAATAAAAGTTAAAATATATTCTAATTTATTATCAATTTATAAATATGTATGTAATTTGATTATTTGAGAATAGTTTTTAAATCACATTTAGTTGTCTAAAGAATGTGTCCGCCCTCCGCCATATTGTTTTGGTAAAACGGTACGACGAGGTCGACGAGAGGGCTGACACATTCCGACGGTGACGCGACAAGTGCCTAGACGTGCCCAAGGCTTGTGATCTTAGTATTTTAAAGAGTTATGTTGGTTCAATTACGAAGAATATTGTGGAAAGCTAATAAAATCCCTGAAATTGTACAAAGCGTGTTTGAACTTTTGGCACGCGCCAATAGTTCAGAAGAGGGATGAACAAGGATACATGAAATTTCCTTGTACGCCTACAAAGTGTAAGTACCGTTAGTGTTCTTACTCGGTAATAAACAATATATATTTTTTCTCCCTTTGAGTGCCGGACATTTCATTTTTTTTTTATGATCATTTGATTTTTTTATGACCGCTTAGTTAGTAAAACAAACGGAATTGTTTATTTTAGACGGTTTAAACATTGGTTATGACCTATGCTTCTGAAACGTGGACACTGACAGTGGGGTTGGTCCACAAGCTGAAAGTCGCTCAGCGCGCTATGGAGAGAGCTATGCTCGGAATTTCTTTGCGAGACAGAATCCGCAACGAAGTTATTCGTCAGAAAACCAAAGTGTTCGACATAGCTCAAAGAATTAGCAAGCTGAAGTGGCAGTGGGCCGGCCATGTTTGCCGAAGAACCGACAACCGTTGGAGCAAACGGATACTGGAGTGGAGACCGCGTTTAGGAAAGCGTAGTGTAGGACGCCCTCCGGCGAGATGGAGCGACGATCTGCGGAGTGTAGCTGGCAAACACTGGATGAGAGGAGCCGAAGACCGGGCTCAGTGGCGCGTCTTGGGAGAGACCTACGTCCAGCAGTGGACTAATATAGGTCGATGATGATGATGATGATGATGAAACATTGGTTAACTACAATTACCGTTTTGGCATTTTAAGACTTCTACTTAATCTTTTTAATTTATATTTTTTTTCCGACGTATTAAACTTATTCAATATCGAAAATATAGTTTTTATCGAAAAGTTTAATTAAAAACTTACTGTGTACAATAATATTTTAATTGAAAGCAAAAAAATTGGAACAGATGCGAATGGATTTAGATTTTGAGATCGAAGAGTCGTTACACGTTTTTCCTCTTCTGCTGTTTTTCTTTGTGGCTCGATATGTTACTTCATGATGCGTTTTTTCTTTTGAATCTACCTACAATATTTTTTTGCTATTGGATTTATTTTCTCTTTGGATTTCGATTTCGTTTATTATCTGTAGACATTTTCACAATGCGGTTTGCGATGGCATCTGGCTTTACCCATGGAGCTTTTCTGGTTGGATGTTGTTTCACAGAAAGCTCGTGCAGTAGGTACCCTCCACGTCTCTTTGCTAGATTTCTCAAAATCGTATACCGACCAAAACCAAAGTGTGCAAGTCGCACATTTCCATCCACTGAACCAATGTACTGCCGTTAATATCCACATCAGAGTATCACCAGTTAGTGTGGTGGTTGTTAAAGTCACTAGTGTAGAGTAGATGCACGGGTGGTCGTGCTGCGGTGAGATATTTTGAGACCAGTATACTCTCGGGAGGTTTGTATAAGTTGACTACGGTGAGGTCATTAATTTTTATTGTGAACGTAAAGATTTGATCGGTATCACCAGTCGATAAGTTGCACAGTGTGTTAACACCTGTCTTGGCATGAGTAGCTCTGCCGTATTTCGGATGATGGACTGCTTTTACTAAATGTAACCCGGTAGCATATATCGAGGGCGTCGTGCAAGAAATGCTTAACTAACAAAATAAAATCGCGAGTAAACGCCGTTTTATTGTTTTTTTCCGACTAAATTTACTTAATTTTTTTGTGTATGCAAAATCGTACTGTCGGTTTTTTTATATGTTATAAAGAATTTATCTGGCTATGTTTTCATTTACAAATTGTCATTCTAACTTCTTTGATTAATTAAAAAAAAATCATAAACAATTATTCATTTTTGCCTCGCCCGACTTTTGGCTTCAATCGAAATTTTGATGTAGTTATCAACTTTTTGTGTTAGTTATTCATTTTATCCACACCTGAAACCTATGATTCGGTTCAATTTACACACACTTAAGCGCCATTGTAATTTTTTTGTACTCTTAAATTCTTGTATTGTATAAGTTATCGCTTTTATAATAAGGATTCGTAAATACAAAAAAAGGGTAAAATATCAATATAAATCAATATTAATTATGTTCCGAAGGTATAAATTCTACCGAAATTCAGATTTATGACCAGTTAATACTCGTTTCAAGTATTTTTGTCATCTGCTACTAGTATTCTACATGGTTTTGGCATCAAATAGCTGAACTAGGCTTGCCTAGTTTATCTGGGCGATATTTAGACCAATTAAAATAAAAAATCTGCAAAGTATGGAATAATAAAGAGATATATTTGTGAGTTCTGTTAGGGAAAGCTTAAAAATTCTGTGTGGCATGCCTAAGACATATTAAAACTTAAGTCTTTGCAATGTTTATTTATTTATTAAGGGTATCCAACAGAATAAACACATAAAAATACAATAATACAAACAAAGGACTTAAATCTAAGTGTTATCCCAATTAAAGGACACCACAACATGCAAATAATAATAAGAACTCAACTAAACTATTTACAGAAAATAGTTACTTTAACTTAAAAAACATGTAATTATTAGGCAACTTAAATATGTAAAACTAGATTATATATAAAAGTTGAAAAGAAGTAAGTACAAAATTAATTAAACATACAATATTTAAAAAAAATGCTGGGTAAGGAATTATTCAAAAACAAAAGTAGAAAACAATGTTAACAAATTTAAATAATATAATGTGTGGTAAAAGAAGTGTTGCATTAATACATAGACATCATTAGATTTTTATTTTGATAATTTTTATTGAAGCGTTAATATTTTACGTTTTTTAATAAGAAGGTTGCACAGATGATTGTTGCATGAATTTAAGTTCTAGGATTAACAGAAGAAAGAATTTTAATGCTAAAAAAATGTCGTGTTGCTGACACTTACATTTTTCAGCTGTGCAAATACAAATCACGTTCTTTGAGCATGCAACCAGCAAAGAAGATTGATTACACCTTGTACCTAGTACACTTTGTAGTTGATGGCAATAGATACTATGGTCAATCCCAAGCTAAATTTTCCAATTTGAATTGATCTGAATAAATCGGTCTCATGGTCGACCATAATTTGATGCTCTTACAATCCCATCAACAGAGATCGTTGCAGACGCAATTCTAGAGCCACTATGACCATGCATTCTTCGTAGTCATGACCTACAACAACTCTATCATCAAATACGTGGTAGTAGAGGCTCTACCAGTTAATTTCTATTGGTCTATGTTTGTGGCGTTGTCAGAAAGTTAGATCAGTTTGTGTTTTCTTGATCTCTTTCCCTTTATTCTGCCTTGCACTATCATTGAGCCTGTTTTGGTAATCACATACTCAGAGAGCTTGAAGAACCAATTAGAAAAGACTCATTGGTCATTGATAGGTATGGTATGCAGTCCAGAGAATATTTAACACATCTTTTGTGAGTCGATTTTCTCTCTTTTAGCTTTAGGTTATTAACATTAAGACTCAGCAACAGTAAAAAACGAATGGAAAGACCAGATTGGACTATATTTTTAACCATAAACTTTGTTCCATTGCACGGTAGTGATGTAAGACATTCAAGTGAGAGTGGTCTAGTTAGACCTTGAAATCTATTGAAATTTGCAAAGATTTCAACTATAATAACAAAATGTATTAAGTATAGCATTTCATTGAAATTTTAGTTGGTCACTCAAATTGGATTAAATGAATAAATAATAATAATAAATAATGGTGGACAATCCACACAACATCATCTAGCCCCAAGCTAAGCAGAGCTAGTGTTATGGGTACCTACTAGAAGAAGACTGACATACTTAATACAATACATTACATAGATAGATATTTTTTTTTACTGAGTATACATATAAAATACCCAGAACACCCGGAATAAATATTTGCAGATCGTACAAACATTTATCCCAAGGCGGGAATCGAACCCGCAACCTTCCGCGTCGCAGGCGGACCATCGCCCGCGGCGCCACATCGGTCGTTAAATTGCAAGTATAATTAGGAAAAAAACTATTTGTTCATTTTTGCTGCAACCACTTTTATCACATTCTCAAATTTTGTGTCGAAGCAAAACTGACTAAGATACTTTATTCATTTTAGTCGGCATTATTGCGTTTTGAAGGAGAAGTTATTCAGTTTTGCATCAGTTATTCATTTCTGCCTCTTTTCAATTTTAAGTTATACGTCTTAAGCATTTTAGACACTGGCACAGTTTTTTTTAAATATTTTTGTAACGAATCACAATATTCAGACGTAGGTAAGACCAAAAGACGCATCGCACTTTAGACTTTATGAAAATGCAATAAAGTCGATTTTACAAAATGTGTTAGATTCATATCTTGTAGCATTTCTTGCACGACGCCCTCGGAATGTTGATGAGATTTTGCAGGTTAGACCGAGCGAGAGTTGTGTTAAAGTTTTTACTGACTTCTTTGTGTCGACAATCGTAAATAGATTCGACAGTTGGTTTTGTCGATGTCGAATACTCTCGTTGAAAATTATATGAGGTACTTGAGGTAGGTAAGGTCAGTGTGGGCAAGTCCGGCATAGTTTTCTTAAATTGAATTTCAATTTAACTTTAAAAATCGAAATAAAATTTATTAGTTACTTTAAGTAGTCGGAAAATATTGATATTACATTTATCTTTCTATATCTATCTAAAAGTAGGGTTAATTGTGATTGTCTTCAGATTTATAGCATTTTTTTGTAAAGTAGGCATTTAGACGGACTTCCCAACCAGTTTGAGGCAAGTCCGTCTAGTAGCAATAAAATCGTAACTAGTGAGCCAATATGTATGAAAACCTTATCGATAAATGATGAAAAGCTGCCGTTGAAATAAGTGTTTTAAACGTGTGACTTTATGGTATACTTTTAAAGAAAAATAAAATTATTAAAATCAAGGGCAAGTCCGGCATATCTTTGCTGATGATGTACTTTCAGTGGTTGTAAACATTTTCACAAAGTACCCACTTACGATTTTTTTTGTCAATAACATACAAATCAATACACAAGAATCTTTATTTGTAAACAAGTAATCGTTAATAATGTAATGTATAAATTTAGAAATGGTGTGGCAAACTATTGCCGGATCTGTAGCTACAATTATAACACTTTCTGCCAGTACGAAATAAATGAGTATGGGATAATTTTCTAAACCCGATAAATGTTTAAAAAGTCCGACATGATGTGCCATGCTACATGAGTCAGGTATAAAAAATCAGAAACTAACAAAAAGGTTGGATAGTTCCATGCTTTCAAAATACGTATTCACAATTTATAAACTTTTAAAGAATACTTATAGGTGATGCTAGTCCTCTTGCAAACATACCAGTACATTTTTCACTTAATTATTTATTATACACAAAGTAAATACAGAAAAATAAACTTAAATAGATTAGATTTACAGAAGCAAGCCTGAAAAGAGTTCACTTTCGTAGACAGGCGAATAATACTTACAAGTTGAATAAACAGTATAAAATAATTATAAAATTTGAACTACTAAAAAGGTTGACAATATCTGGAATTAAGGCAAGACCGGCATATGACGGACTTGCCTTATGTATAGTAGACGGACTTCCCAACTATAACATTCGAAGCTTGGATTTTTTCTATTTGTTATAATTACGAAACTAATGCGTTATTTTTGAATCGGACACCAGTTATACATTCCCGAATCTGTAAATGACCTACTTTATCACAGATATTCAGAAAACTCGTTAGATTTCACACCTTTTTTTTCATTTTTCGACGAGACGTCAAACTTCAACTTCAAGTTAAATTCGCGGAAAAAATTGGTTGTCAAATTTTTTCCAACATTAAGATGTTAGCGACATCTATTATTCCTAGTTCGAAGTAACTCAATGATACTGTTTTACCAACCGAGTTATATGGCTCTAGCTATTCAAAAACGGAAGTTATTGCCACTAGACGGACTTAGGGCCTAGACGAACTTACCCACACTGACCTTACTTTGGTTATTCAGTTTTATAATAATAAATAATAAAATATATTTTTTTTGTAAATACCGACATAGAATACATAGTAACACCCAGACACAGAACAAGTAACTTATTTTGTTTTTTTTATATAGAAACTTATTTTTTTATTTTAAGAAAAAAAACAGCGTCATAATTTTGAAGATTTCTAAAACAACTCACATTAGATTTTTGCGCGTCATCCATTTTGCTGCTCCAAGGTCGATACAATTTACCGACAGCTACAGCATACTGCGAGGAAGGCTGCTGAGTATTATTTGCCCAAAAGCAATGGGCAGCTGAAACGGGAAAAGTGGAGTTCTGACAAAAAACATAACTTAGGTACTGACCGCCACACCACACAAAAAACTTCATATCATTTAAAAATCGTTTATAAAATTAACTATCATAGACATACCTAGACAGTTATTTATTTACTACATAGCACACAAAACAAAATACACAAAAAAAAACAAAAAACAAAACAATAAAAATTAAACAAAAATCATTTTTGTGTGCTACAGCAGCAAAAGGGCCCCGACTCAGCATAATGCCTAGCCACTTGTAGGTAGCTAGGCGCTGGTATTCTGTCGAGACCTTTCGACCAATAGGCCTTGTGAGAAACAAGTACGTATATTAATGTGTAGAATAAAAATATAGAATTAAAAATAATAATAAGTAGAATGAAGCCAATTGAGATCAGATATATACATATTAATATATAAATACAAAATAAAAATAAATCCTAAAAAACATAGTTTGAGTTATAATAATCATCATCATTTATTTGCATTAAAATGTAAGTACAAAAGTTCTTGTTTATAAATTATTCGATCTCAGTACATTCTGCCTCGTCAAGGCGTGCAAAATTTTATATAAACTCATGTCATTAATTAATTATTTAACAATTTAAAAAAAAAATCATATTAAGTAAAAATATATATACACCACTATTTTTTAACTACCAAAAAAAAAAAACCCTACACTCAGTGTCTGTTACTAATCACATTTCGACCGTTAAAACTTAAAATAATTAATTAAAAAAAATATCCTTACAAAAACATAATATTGAGTTACCTTTTATTCGTACCGTCCTACTACATAGCTACTTAAGTTTTCACGATAAAAATCCATTCATAAATAGCTTCCGTCTCACTCTTCGCTAAAGCCTTCTCGCCCGCCGCCCGACTATACAAACTGCCCGGCGCGGCGGCGGCGGGTAGTTTGTGAGATGACACTGCGCTGCGCGCACGTAATATCATTATCACTCTCGGAACCCGAAACTTACAAAGCAGCATTCGTTCCAACATAGGTTTAGTGTAAATGTGTGGGCAGGAATACTCAATGATAAATTGATCGGACCATTTTTCATCGAAGGACGCCTCACAGGTGAATCGTACCTAAACCTGATGCGAACTATGGTGAATACAATGTTGGACGATATTCCATTAGCAGCCGATATTCCATTTGCGTCAGCTAAAGCAAAACCATTTGGCAACCATTGGATCGGCCGCAGCGGCCCTGTTCCATGGCCCCCGCGCTCACCCGACTGACACCCATGGACTTATTTTTGTGGAGCGAAATAAAAAGACTAGTGTATGTGAGTGAGCCTACCAGTGCGCAGGCATTAAAAGTTATGTGCAGTGCATAATAGACGCATTTCATAAAGTTAAACGACAAGACGTAATTTTGCCGGTCCTAAAGCCCGTAAAAGTATGAAGGGGAAGTTGCAATTGATTACAAATAAAATTATTTTAAAAACAAAATGACTTTTTTTTCTGTAGGTACCTACATAACCCCTTGAATTAGTTAGACGAGCGAGAATAGAGTGAGACAGGGCGATGACGTAGTTAGGTAGGAAGGAGATGGAATGAGATCTTGAATGAAGTGCGTATGAGATAGGCTCGTGTAAATACTACGAGTAGTTTCTAGTATTGTGACCATAAATTTGTGCCAGTTTTCGGTTAAAAAGAAAGTACGATAACTTTGTGCTAGTGCAATAATTCATACTTCTGACAATGCCATTATCATTAGTAGCCTCTGCTGCAGCTATCATTAATTTTTTTCTGGTAATTAAAAAATAGTGGTGTATACACCACTATTTTTTAACTACCAAAAAAAAAACCCTACACTCAGTGTCTGTTACTAATCACATTTCGACTGTTAAAACTTAAAATAATTAATTTAAAAAAATATCCTTACAAAAACATAATATTGAGTTACCTTTTATTCGTACCGTCCTACTACATAGCTACTTAAGTTTTCACGATAAAAATCCATTCATAAATAGCTTCCGTCTCACTCTTCGCTAAAGCCTTCTCGCCCGCCGCCCGACTATACAAACAGCCCGGCGCGGCGGCGGCGGGTAGTTTGTGAGATGACACTGCGCTGCGCGCACGTAATATCATTATCACTCTCGGAACCCGAAACTTACAAAGCAGCATTCGTTCCAACATAGGTTTAGTGTAAATGTGTGGGCAGGAATACTCAATGATAAATTGATCGGACCATTTTTCATCGAAGGACGCCTCACAGGTGAATCGTACCTAAACCTGATGCGAACTATTTTTACGAATAATAATACTTTAGTTCAATTTAACCAATATAATATTTATTAACAATTTCTTTTCGTCCGCTCACAATCTCGTCCCGGAAAAGAATGCCCACCGTCGCCAAAACACCCCTCTGTTCTCCCAACCGCCGAACATCGTGATTGGCGCCACTGGCACTCTTTTCCGTACTTTATTACAGTACTTAATTATATTTTAACTTACATTACTAAAAAAGAGTAATACAATTATTCAATAAATTACGCACTTTTTTATACAATATTAGGTAAGTAAAGACAATAATTAAATAACAATCACATAAATAATATTTTACACAATAAAAGTAACTTTCAATCAGTGTTACCAGATACTATAATGAAAAATTCTACCTAAGTGTATGAATATGAACGAATACAGATAATAAATTTTACAGTTTATTTTCAAAACACGTTAAATCATTACATTCGGCCATCTGATACGGTGCAACCTCCCGGTGCACAAACTGAATAGTGAATATATACAGTTACTTACTTAAAAACACTATCACTTAAATAAAACAAAATCTATATTATCTCAAAATTAAAGTACAAAAATAATTAATTCAACAAAATTATAAATGGAATTCTAATTTAATAAAAAATAGAATAAGTTCTACATATTTAATCATTACATTCGGGTGTTATGTTGTTAAATCAATAACGGTATGTGATGCCCACTTACAAATCACACTACTGGAAGAAGCGGCTCAATGCTCTACCACACTGAAACCTTTTAGTTTATATGATGAGTTACTATCATCTGATAGGGACAACGTCCAAATTTCTGCTGCAAGCTGTAATACTCCCACTATTATGATTGACTTAACAAATGATGACTCGGTGGGAGTAAACTCAGCATGCACAAAAATACACTGAGTAGGAGAAAATCCAAAAAATATGTTAAAATTAACAAATATATAAATAAGACTAAAAATAAGTTGAAAAATAACAAATACATAGTTGATAAACTTAAAAACAAAATAGAATAAAAAAGATTTATTAGAGGAACTTGAATTAAGTACTGTGCAACTAGAAAATACAAAGTTGCATTATGAGTCTGACATACAGCAGCTTCAATGTGAACTTGCCAGCGTTGAGGATTCCTTAAGATCTGTTACTGGTCGCTATGAGAAGTCCCAGGAGGCGATGCGGGAGTATTCTCTGGCTATGGACGAATTGCTTAAATTATCACAGAACAACAAGGACCGGTATGACTCGCTTGTGGTTAACCACATGTGTGACTGTCAGTGCGCTTCAAGTCCAGAACCGGTGAGTCCTGTCCCATCAACTTCCTCGTCCACTTCTCAGCTGTATGTTAAGTCAAATAATTGTGCCAATACTGTAATGTTCAGCGATGAAATTGGAAAAATATAGGTCACATATTAAATTCAGGAATGGGTCATTCTTTTATAAATAATTGCATACCTGATTCTAGCATGCATGAAATCATGGATTTAATTTCAAAATATACTTTAACCAAAATTCTAATTTAGTAATTTGGCTTGGAAACAGGGGTAATGTAAATAAAGCTCAATTGATAGATTGATAGAAAGCTTAAACTCATTAGAGGTAAACAAAATTGTGATGTTTACATTCCCCTACAGCAACAGCTTGCCACAAGCAGAAAATAATCTTAGATATAAGTTAAATATTACCTTGCATACAATATGCAATAACAATTTAATACATTTAATTGACTCTAACAATATACTTAGTAAACCTTTTTATTTGACTTAAGGAAAATATTACCTTTCCAATTATTTAAAACGACAAGTAGCTTTTTCGCTATCGTATTATTTTAATATCACAGCCAAGAACTTGGCTAAACATACTGCTTCTATTAAACAGTGTCCTGACATGCAAAACATGGCTATGGAAGTTATCCCAAGTCATTTAAATTAGAACATAAGACAACAGAGAAAACCTCTAGCATAGTTCCCTTAAATAATCATATTGAAAATAATTTGAATAATAATAATAAACCATCCGAGTCAAAAATTAAATGTATCAAATTAAATAAATATAACAAACTTAATAAATTTAAATATACTAGCTTAGTCCATCAGAACATCGAAGGTTTGCGCGGTAAAGAATTAGAGCTGGAACTGTACATAACCTCGAACAGCATTGACATTATTTGTGTCACAGAACATTGGCTGAAATGTCATGAGCTTATGTTTAATTTCAGTGATCACCAGGTTGGTAGTGCTTTTTGCAGAGAACGGTATAAGCGAGGTGGTTCACTAATAATATTAAATAAACAAATAACATTTAAAAAACGCAAAGACATTGTCCACCGCTCTGTAGAAAGACACATTGAAGTAGCTTGCGTGGAGTTGGAGCAGTTCATTATTTTAAGCACTTACAGCCCACCGTCCGACTCATTTGATATTTTTGAAAAAGTAATGGAAGAGATTTTGTATAAAATAACTAGCACAAATAAAGGGATAATAATTTGCGGTGATTTTAATGTTAATTTACTTGTACCAGGCTCATTCAATACCAGACTTTTAATTCTTTTCAAATCATTTGACCTGGATAATGTATTTTTTAGAACCAACTAGAATTACAGCCACTTCGGCTACATGCCTAGATAATATATTCACAAATGTAAAAATAATTAAGAAAAATCTAATTAGTCAGATTCCTTCAGACCATCTAGGACAACTTATTTAACAGTATTTTTACATCCAAGTCTATGATGGTCTCTGATCGAATTAAGTTCAGTGAATGGGCAACAGCGGGAATCCACAAAAGTAGACAAACCTTGTACAATCTTTATAGTGAAAAGCAATACCATTTTAGTGAAGAGTTTATAGAAAAAAAATAGAAACTACTCAAAGATTTTTAAACGTGTTTGCCGTACTGCTAAGTCTCAATATATAAGTTCAAAAATTAAATCTAGTGATCATAAAATAAAAGCTACGTGGAAAATAATCAATAGTGAGACAGGAAGTGTCAAAGTACATAAAAACATATTCAAGCTGAAGGTTGACGACATCATCATTGACCAGGTTGCTGATGTGGTGAAAGCATTCGAGATATTTTTCACTGACATTCCTGTCTCAACTACAAAATCCTTAAACTCTTCCCACATAATCATGGAGTCATTACTGATAGAAAATATACCTAAAATTCAAAAACTGTTCAACTTCGATTATGTGCATGCAAAGGATATTGTCAAAGCTTTTAAAATGATCAATGTAAAAAATAACCACGGACCTCTGGGGCATCTCCGTTGCCGTCGTAAAACCCGTGATTGGCCTTATCGCTCAAGATTTGGCCTTTATATTTTACCAAAGCATCGATTGTGGTGAGTTTCCTGACTTAAAATAACACCGCTATTCAAATCAGGTAACCGTTCAGACCCAATTTACTTTCAGTACTACCAACATTTAGTAAAATCTTCGAAAAACTTATGCTCCTACAGTTACAAAGACATTTTGAAAATAACAATTTACTTGACACAAAACAATTCGGGTTTACGAAGGGACGCTCAACGACTGACGCAGGCGTTGAGTTGATAAAACATATTTATGAAAACTGGGAGCAGAGGGCCTAGTACGAGTTTTGCACATGCCTACGAACGTATCGCCTTCGTATCGCAAGCCACTAATTTTGTATGGAAATCCTAGCTTCTCAAGAAATCTGCTAGGGGCGCTGTTTGGATCTCCATACAAAAACGGTGGCGCTAGGCGATTGCGTGTCTACGATTCGTGTGTGCACAAACTCGTACTTGGGGTACAGTCAAATGACGCCTTGGGTATATTTTGTGACTTATCCAAGGCGTTTGATTGTGTGCATCCTGAAACGTTGGTCACAAAACTAAACCACTATGGTGTTAGGGGTGTTGCTCTGGAACTTCTGTTTTCTTATTTAAGCAACAGAATTCAAAGAGTTGACGTAAATGGAAAACGTTCTCCGGGATCTGTGGTGAAAATGGGTGTACCACAAGGATCAATACTAGGACCGTTTTTGTTTCTAGTTTACATCAATGATCTATCACGAGTAGTTAAAGATGATCACGAGATTGTATTGTTTGCAGATGACACTCCACTTTTGTTCAAATTGAAACGACGACAAACAAATTATGACGACGTGAATAATACAATCTCAAAAGTTGTAAAATGGTTCAATGTAAACAACTTATTATTAAACGAAAAAAAAAACTAAATGTATACGAATTGTTTTACCAAATGTCACACAATCGCTAGTTAATGTCAAAATTAAAGATGAAAATATAGATCTCGTGAACACCACTGTGTTTTTAGGAATAACCTTAGATAATAAACTTCAATGGGAAACACATAGACAAATTATCGAAAAAGCTTAGTTCTGCAGCATATACAATCAATAAGATCCGCTTCCTTACTTTTGTCGTGGATACAGCTAGACTAGTTTATTTCAGCTACTTTCATAGCATTATGTCATACGGCATTTTGTTGTGGGGAATGCTGCAGATGTAAATACCATATTTGTGTTGCAGAAGCGAGCTATTCGTGCAATCTATAACATGGATCCTAGAGAATCGCTACGAAATAAATTTAAGGAAATAAACATAATGACAGTGCCTTGTCAGTACATTTACGAAAACTTAATGTATGTTCGAAAAAATATTAATCATTTCGCTAAAAAAAACGACAATCATAATGTTAACACAAGAAATAAGGATAAACTCGCTGTTCCCATTACTAGGCTCACCAAAGTAAATAAATCTTTAAAAGGGCAATGTGTACGCTTCTATGTATATCATAGTTCCAAGCGATGTTTGTCAATAGCCGATTAGCAAGTTCAAAAATGTAATAAAACGAAAACTCTTATCAAAGGCATATTATAAAATATCTGATTATTTAGAAGACAAGCAAGCTTGGGACGAACTAGCTCCAACTTTATTAAACAATTGTAAGTGATTTATATGATAGAGATAGATATATTATTGTATGAGTGTAAGGATCATATGAAAAAAAAACACTAGAATCCAGGTCTAGTTTCTTGCCAGTTCTTCTAGACTCTGGTCGCGACTAACTGGCGCCCAGAATCATCCAGTATGTAAGACGCTTCAAAGTGATCCGCGTGATTTTATTGAATAAAAGAAATTGAATTTTGAAGGTAACCGAATTCGGCGACGCTTACGCCTAGATACATCTTCGTCCAAATCAAATCTAGAATCCATCTGGAACATTTAAAATAACTACTACTAGTTATTATTACTGTAAAAGTAACTATTCATAATTTTAACAACCCGCAATAAATATGATAAAATTGCAAGAAAATATAGAATGAAAATCCCCTCTATGATTTTTCTTTCTAACATTATGAAAATCGACACCTACATGTCTCATAACTTGAACACATACATGTTTTATTTCATACGGAAACATCTACATGTTCCATTAGTTAAACTCATTAAACATCTTACAACACATACATGTTCATATGGAAACACCTACATGTTTCATTGGTTAAACTCATTAAACATCTTACAACACATACATGTTCATATGGAAACATCTACATGTTTCCATATGTATAATTTTATTGCATGATGCAATAAAATTTAACAAGTAGGTAAACGGCGCACTGTTTGCTCCAGACAACCCAGTGATTTGTTTATTTAGCACAAAGGATTTAAAATGTTTTTTGAAAGTAAATTTGGATTGTACGAGTCTAGTATCTACTATCACGAGTCTAAAATAGGTACCTACTTGATACAACACAAAAACCTTTTGAGCACACATTGCTGTAGGCAGGTATACACTTACCTACTACTAAATATCTGGATATTTTTTGGTATCAGACACGTCAATATGAACAATTATGTAGATAACGTCTAAATATGATTAATGATTCTTCCGATAGTTTGATGATCGTCTTACCAGCCTAGGTGAAATAAGTACGTACCAGATATAACCACATTGTTACTAATGAGTGATCCTAAGCAGAGTTGTTTGTAAGGATTCGTAACTTTGGAGTAGATGATTGCGAGCCACGGCACCTCGCCTCGCATCGCCTCCTTGATGCCCACCACGGGCTCCTTGTCGTCCACAGCCACTATACCGCATTCTGAAAGGACACCAAAGAGAAGCCACTATACTAATATTATTAACGCAAAAGTTTTGTATGGATGTAGGTATGTTTGTTACTCTTTCACGCAAAAACCTATGAATAGACTTTAATGAAACTTTACGATCATAGTTTATACATTTCCGATGTATAAACTATGATCGTAACACAGGCTATAATTTAGTAAGATATTGCACATTGTCTAAAATATTTCGATAGCAAGACGAAGTCGCGGCCACCAGCTTGAAGTCTTATACATATATCACTAATCGTACCAATGTAGGTACTACATGGAACCTCAGACTCGTACTTGGCCGGTTTTTTAAGAATAACAGACATACATTGCGAATTGAGATAGAAATACAATAAGATAGCTTACCTTGCGTCAAATCTCCCCCAACTTGAACACTCACAATGGAAATAAATAGAAGATAAATAAACATTTTGATATCACAAACACAAGACGCGTACCTACTTCATATTATCAGAAAATGAGTAAATCAGTACTTAATATGAGTGTTATTATTTTTTCTCAACAATGAAATGTTCAAAAATGAACAGATGAATCGTACAAATATGTTTTTAGAAAAGTTATTCAGCGGAATTGAATAGGTACTCTTTAGCAAATATGACCTTATGTTTAAAGATGGCGTATAGTGGTCGAACAAGATTTGTTTTCCTCATTCTCATAATAGCCTAAGAGCCGACCTCAGCCAGACCTTCGTTATTTTAGTAAGGCTGAAAGTTTCTCTGTGTGAGCCTCCAACACAGGTAAGAACGACCCCTGACTATCGAGTTTCGGTTGTGGTTACTTTAGCAGATAACCGGTGGTAAAGGTGTACTTATAAAATAGTAAGTACCTTACTTTCCTTAAAAATGTAAAGTTAAATTTTTCTATATTTTCTCCAGAATACCTTTGGGAATCACGATGTTCATTGCCGGACACTTGCCACGGTGGCTTCCTCCTGCCAGACACCCCCAAACCTTAATCAATTTTAATCATACTTTCGTCATAGTATAAAAGCTGAATTTTATATATGTTACTAAGAGACTTATAAAAATATGGTACCTCAAAAGCCAGACAGTTGTATTGGTTATTACATCTCGCCAGACACATTGAAAGCCCGCTGTAGGTGCGAGCGCGAGAGATCTGCTAAAGTATCCACAACCGAAACTCGATAGTCAGGGGTCGTTCTTACCTGTGTTGGAGGCTCACACAGAGAAACTTTCAGCCTTACTAAAATAACGAAGGTCTGGCTGAGGGTGGCTCTCCCCCTATAAGACTCATATTAACATAACTAGCTTTTGCCCGCGACTTAAAAGTCAGAGCCGTTCGGTGATGCCACAGACAACCCAACTACTACACACAAATACAACAGAAAAAAAAACAAATAAAATAATAATTGACTACAAAATAAAAACGAAACCACAAAATAAGAACTAAAATAAAATAGACATTAATAATGCTAACTAACGAAAAACAATGAGTGCACAGGCACAAGGAGGACATACAGAGGAATCTTTCTAATTCATATTTAATAATAAAATTACTACTAATGCCGAAGAGGAAAATGATAATCTAAAAGTACTTAAAATAATAATAATAAATAAATAATGCTGGATAATCCACACAACATCATCTAGCCCCAAGCTAAGCAGAGCTTGTGTTATGGGTAGGTACTAGAAGAATATATTTTATATTATACATATACAATACCCAGAACACCCGAAATAAATATTTGCAGATCATACAAACATTTATCCCAAGGCGGGAATCGAACCCGCAACCTTCGCGTCGCAAGCGGATCTTCGCCCGCCGCGCCACATCGGTAGTTAAATATAATAATCTATACGTCTAAGAAGTAAAGTTTGTGTGTTTATATATTTGTTAAATTGTATGGGGTAATCTCGGGATCTACTGAACCGATTTTAAAAATTCTTTTATCAATAGAAAGCCACATTATTGCTGAGTGTCATAGGTTATATGAAAAACCGAAAAATAAAAGGCTTTTACGTGGTAGTCCGTTTTGCAAATTGAATCGGAGAAACAACGGTCGAATGAAAGCGTTTCTTACGAACGCTGCCTTAACTATGAAAGATATATTTTTGTATTCTAGAGAAAAAAATTGGAGCTCGAAATGCCTACAAAAAGTCAATCAAAGAAAATCAATTAATTTTTTTTTTATGGATTTTATTGTATTTTAACAAAGTGTGGCACAAATGTAACTGTTGACATAAAAGAATGTGCTCTTTCATGATTTCACGGATTCAGTCAGTCAAGAATGGTAGGATAAAGTGTTCGTGCTGCTGTATCCTCGTGAAGCCGGTGTAGACGGCCGTGTTGCATGCGTTGCTGCCTTCGTCAGCAGGTGCTATTGATACAATGCCGCGCAGGTAGTAGCGCTCAATGTAACCTTCCGTCGCGGGGAACACAAGACCACCACCGCTGTCACCGTGACATAGAGCTGTGTTGGCTGAAAACATACACAAAGAGAATAGACTGAGCCGTCCGCACCAATAAATGAGACAATCGTAAACGTAACGTATTTAAAAACACTACGCGCAGCGTTGCAAGCGTAAAGCTGATGTTGACGCGCAATGTATCTCAAATACGTCACTGTTTCCATACGTTTAACAATTGTCACATTTGTTCGCGCTCACCCCTCTGGCATGAAG
Organism: Ecliptopera silaceata; assembly: GCA_932527185.1. NCBI lineage: Eukaryota > Metazoa > Arthropoda > Insecta > Lepidoptera > Geometridae > Ecliptopera > Ecliptopera silaceata. The sequence goes on along the minus strand of OW052196.1, from coordinate 10,011,042 downwards.
TAGATACGGGCGGCAATGCGTGAGAGGGGCAATACAATCATGCGGCCAATAGTTCTCTTTCTAGACAGGTGTTGGCCGCGCGGTCTCATATAGGTAGGTACCATTACTTTGAGTTTAAATCAATGAATAAAGCAATGGTTATAATTACGCTGTCTAGTTCCAGCGCAGATCTTGTCACTGGTGATGTACTGGACGAAGTCAGAAGGAGAGTTGTCGAGGCATGTGTTTATGTCGACATACGGCAACTCCACTACTTGCAGTGTAGGCGCAGCTTTGCCGTTGGCTGAGATCAGACCCCAACCAGACACCTGCAAATAGGTATTTAAGTACAATGATATATATTAGGTACCTGGATACATCTATCATAAATATTATTAAAGAGGTTTTTTTAAATACCTTTCCTTTGTTTATAGGTTGGAGTTGTTGCTTCTCGAAGATAGTGTCAAAGCTGAGACACACGGGCCGAACGAAGCTTCTATTCAAGTAAAAAGTTCATTTAATACAATAGATTTAACAGTAGGATTACTTGACTAATATCTATTTATGTATCATACTTCTTTCCTATTATACATTGGTTTCACTGACCTGTATTCAAAAGCATGAGTGACGACGACTACTGCGATATCGTCTTGAAAATTCGAGTCGAGTCCTCGAAACCGCGGAGGAATGTGTATCTTTTTTACCTGTAATATAAAAAACATGTAAGCATCTACACTTTTAATAAGACAAATAGAATTTGGGGTATCTTAGAATGATTTATCACTAACGTCAGACTTCTGCGCGTCATCGACTGGGTCGTCCCAGGGGCGGTACAGCTTGCCTACTGCCACGCTGAACTGGGACTCCGGCAGGGGGCTCCTGTTCTGCCAGAAGCAGTGGGCAGCTGTGAACATTCATTGATGTATCATATCGATCACATTATGCAATGCGTTGACTCTATCTGCTATAGTGCGATGGTATGTAATGACGATCGCATTCAATAAGAGGTACCTACCTGATATAATGAGTTTGTTGCTGATGATAGATCCTCCGCAGACTTGCATGTAAGGTTGCGAGAGCTTGTCGTAGATGCCGGCGTGCCACGGCAGCTCTCCCTGCTTCGCGTTCGTGCCTCCTATTGTTAGTCCTGGCTGCTCCTTTGGCGTTGCTCTTCCGCAGTCTGAAGGAAGAAGCACGAAGCAACGGTCGGACCAGTGCCAACCACTACAATGTCACTAGTCTATCTCACTGTCACGCTCTGGACTCACACATCCATTATCGTCGATCAACAAAAAAATATCTTGATGAGAAAAAGAGAAGACAGAAGCTGACCGGCTCACCTGACGCTGATGAGTTTGGTAACCACAAGATTGAGGATCGAGGACAAAGCTGGGAATACGATTTAGCTTATCGAACAGCCATGAAAGAAACTGGTGTAAGTACTGTAACCTTGCTGGCACCTGACGACGTGGTCCCACGTGGCGTCGTCCCTGCAGCGCATGAAGGCGAGCGGCGCGGCGGAGTAGTAGTAGGGCTCGCGACAGCGCGGACTGAGCACGGCGCCGGGGGGCTCGTGCGCGGCGCACGCGCGCGAGCCCACCTGCGCGCCCGACAGCACGCAGCGGTACTCCACCGACGGGTGCAGCGGCACCGCACACATCCCTGCTCGCAGCCCAACATTAATTGACGTACCTACCCGCAATCTAGTTCCCATAGTAGGTAAGTACAAGCTTTGCCTTATTTGGGACTAGATTGTGAATATGTCCATGAATATTTATTTATTTATTTAAGTAGAACTGAGTCGGGGACCTAATTAATCCTTCATTCAATATTTGGTACCTAATGCGCAGCGCGTGACGTCATGACAAAAGTAATAAAGCAAAGCATGGAACTCACGAATGCACTGCGGAACTTTAGCTGGCCAGTATCCGTTAAAACACTGAATAGAACTGGATCCTTGTACTCCGTACCCTGGATGACAAGTCACAGTGAGGGTTGCCAGCTCGAAGTTATCATTCTCACCGGACACATTGCTCAACAGACTGGTCACTATGGTATGTGTGCCATGATCTGGGAACGGCGGTGGTGGAAAGCATTTGTTTATTTGTGGGTTTGATGTGCTTGTACTAAAAAGTAACATATGTTTAGATTAGTACTTAGTATGTTTATTGCTTATATGCTTGTAATAGATATAATACTTGCAACACTTTCAAAAAAAACCCACCAAATGTCACGTTCAAAAATTGTACAGTGCCACCAACTTAACAGTTCAGGTGGATAAAATTGTAACTACATGCCGCTGTCTAGTGTGAGCGCTTATTGCTTATTGTTCGATTTAGTTATGAAAAATGCGAATAAAATGCTGAAATCTCTCAAAACTGATGCGCAGGAAGTTATTCTATAAATTTTATTTTATATCAAAGAAATTTATTTTATATCGCCTGCGACGCCGTCAACTGAACAGATAAGATGGTGGGACTTAAACTACATGGGACGTCAAGAACGATTGACAACCCAAGTTGTACTAACTATTCCATGCTCTATGTATGTACATATAATAACTTACACAACACTCCCAAGCTCATTATTATCACAAACTTCTTTTGTTTCATCAGATCCATCTGCACAATCCGGCACCTAGGAGCAATGGAATTGTTTAAACTCGAATAAGTTGGGCTCTGATGCTGGTATTACTATTAAAAGAACTAGCGGTCCAGTGATAGTACCTTGCGATTCTAAAGATACAAATTTATCCGTGATATAAATGATACATATGATTCTACCATAAAAAATATAATTGATGTTGACTTGGTGCTCCAATGAATTATTCAACTTTGAAAATGTATGTGTAATACCAAAACCAATTTCTAAAACATGGTATTTTACTCGACACTTTATGGCCACATACCCCATTGCAGGCTGCTTCACCATCAACGCATGCACCGTAATGGCACCGGAACGCAATAGTGGAGCACTGCCTATCAGAGCACGTCCTTTCGGTCTCATCAGATCCGTCTGGGCACTCCTTGAATCCGTCGCAAATGCTTGAGGCATCTATATAGCTACCATCCAAGCATTCGAATTTACCCCTGAATTGAGCACAATACAATAATAAATAAAGTTTAATTGATTATAAATTAATAAATATTCAAGAACATTTCACACATCACATTCTAGTCCTCAAGCTAAGCAAAGCTTGTACTTTTTGGAGCTTGATTGCTTGATTACTTATACAGTTTTCTTGTAAATACATACATAGTAACACCCAGACACAGAACAAATATGTTGATGTCACAAACATTTGTTCTGGGTTGGAATCGAACCCACGGCCCACAGCGTGGACGGCAGAGCTACTAGCAACTGAGACCTGCGACGCTTGTCAAATAAGTTTTTATTTTATTCTAGCCTATATTGTCCCACTGCTGGGCAAAGGCCTCCCCCAAACAGTTCTACCTCTCTATGTCCTTGGCAGTGTCCCACCAATCCAAGTCGAATACGTCAAGGTCATCCCTCCAACGCTTCCTCGGCCGACCCCGATGCCGCTGACCTTCAGGTGTCCAGGTGGTTGTTATGGTAGTCCATTTATCATGGGGCATTCGATTAATGTGTCCTGCCCACCCCCACTTGAGCTTAGCGGTTTGGGTTCCAACATCAGCAATGCCGGTCAAAGAGCGCAACAATGTGTTTGGGATCTGATCGGTTCTCTTGTAGCCCAAAACGCTGCGCTCCATTGCCCTTTGGCATATCTTGAGCTTGGACTTCTGCAGTTCGGTCAGCGACCATGTCTGTGCACCGTAGGTTAGGACGGGCAGAATACACATGTTTATAAGTTGGCGTTTTAGAGTAAGGGGAAGTTCACCTTTCATGTATTCCTTCAAGGACCAGTAGCTCTTCCAGGCGTTTTCGATACGTCGATCGATTTCACTGTCTTGCCTGTTTTCGAAGCTTGCTATCTGGCCCAAGTAGGTGTACTCATTAACATAGAGTAATTTCTGCCCATCTACCTCGACCCTACGTGTCGTGCTGTTTGACATTATCTGCGTCTTGGATCTGTTCATTTGAAGTCCAACCTCAAGACTTGCCGTGCTCAGTTGTTGGAGCATTTCTTGTAGACTTTGTGCTGTTGGAGCAAACAGAACAATGTCGTCGGCAAAACGCAAGTTTGTTAGGCGTTTGTCACCGACTTCAATGCCGCTTGTTGCCCAAGATTGAGCCAGGGTTTTAAATACCTCTTCGAGGGTGCATGTAAATAATATGGGAGAGAGTGGGTCACCTCGTTTTACTCCTTTTTGTACGTGAAATTTCGAACCGATGGAATGTAATTTTATATCTGCTGTGCTGTGAGTATAAATTAGTTTCAAGAGGTCTATAATACGTTTTGTCTATATCCTGATTCTCTAGAGATTTAAATATTGCTGAGTGCTTAAGATATATTTAATAAGAATATTAAATTTATTACGTTTCGTTCCAGAACTGCTTGATAAAGCGCTCGTGACTGAAAACCGACGTGAGTCCATAATAATTATCTGTAGTGCACAGCTTATCGCTGGATGCAGCGACTGACATCACACCCTTCAAGTAGTAGCGTTCCATCCCTCCAGTCGACGCAGGGAATGCTAGGCCACTGCCACCGTCGCCTCTGCAGATCGGCGTGGTGGCTGTCAAATAAATCAGTGTTTCATGATGTCACTTCTGAGTCCTTAGTCCGAGGTCGCATTTTAAAACTCCCTACTCTGGAGCCCAGAGTCGTCTCTCTGATATCCATACAAAAATATGAGGATATCCTAGAGACGACTCTCGGCTCGAGAGTAGGGAGTTATAAAATGCAACCTCGGATTAAGCACTAAGATTCTAAATGATCCTTGTGATTTTACTGAATAAAGTAATTTTTGATTTGATTTGATTTGAATAAAAATGTTCGCCAGGGATGATACAAATAGATTTTGGAACTACTCACAATTAGCAGCGCCCGCGCAAATCTTATCACTTGTGATTAATTGTCGAAAGAATGGAGGAGACTCTTTGATGCAATATTCGAATTCTATGTAAGGTATGACCAATGCTTGTAGCACTGACGAAGACCTGCCTTTTTCATTTAGTAAACCCCATCCAGCTATCTGGAATTTGATGAACGCTTTAATAAATGACAGAGTATTCCGGGAAAGGCAAGATCGCACCATCGCATCGGTTTGTAAGGTTCAACAAAAAGTAATGGAAATATGTCGGTATAGTTCGACTCAATGTATCATGAACTCTTTTTATCATTACACGGGTCATCGTGAGACACAGGCAACGCAGCAAGACTTTTGATCATTTAGGATCTCTACAATTTTACTATCTATAGATCGTTTGCAACGGTCTGTAGATACTGTAGATAGCTCAACTGTTTCTTATGTATTTTATACCTATGTACATTTTGTAAATACTGAAATAGTCGTGAGTTTATTTAAGAATAAATACTCATTTTAGTTATAATAAAGCGAACTACTATTTTCAAGGCGAAGATTCACCTTTCCATTATTTCCATGACGCAACTGTAGCTTGTGCAGGTTATAGTCAAAACTGAGGCACACTGGTCGGATGTTCGCGTTGAACTGAAACGGACGGACTGCTATCACCACGGCGATATCATTTTGGAAGTTTGAGTCCGGGCCAAGGAAGTGCGGAGGTAAGTGTATTGTTTTCACCTGGAAAAAATTAGAAAATTACTCGTTATCACTTTGATAAAAAAACATACGAAAAGACTAGATGATCTGAAGACGCCTGAATAGACTTTCGTAATTTGTTTGATTTAAAACGGCGTCATAATTTTGAAGATTTCTAAAACTAACTTACATGAGATGTTAGCGCATCATCCATTGTGCTGCTCCAAGGACGGTACAGTTTACCGACAGCTACAGCATACTGCGAGGAAGGCAGCTGAGTATTATCTGCCCAAAAGCAATGGGCAGCTGAAAAGAGAAAAGTGGAGTTCTGAAAAAAACATAACTTGGGTACTGACGCCACAACACACAAAAAACTTTGTATCATTTTAAAAATGTTTTGTAAATTAAATATGACGAGTCTAAAATAGGTACCTCTTGATACAAAACAAAAACCTTTTATTTTATTTTAATCTCTTGGGAAAACAAACAGCTTAAAATTAGACAATAGGTAAAAAATATAGGAATTAACATTCATTTTACAATAAATGCTCAAAATTCCTGCCTCTGACCGTAATACATAATCTGCACCGTCTAATAAAATTCTTAAGTTTCTGAAGGTCACTATCATTATTCACTGCAAATAGGTATCGGCGAAGTGTCGTTACGTCGAGTCAGTATTGTACCCAAACGTACTTGATGTTCTTTTCGAGTGCGACTTTTTTAACTTGGGTTAATAATTGCTTATTGTCCCTTGTGAGATGGTCGTTGACATAAACCCTTGCAATAGTCCCTGCAAAGCCAAGGTCTTCAGTTGTCAGGCCAGGCTTACGCAACCTAGCTGAAGCAATAAAGTTGTCCTTCGTGTATCTACCTAGGAACCCTATGACAATAGGTTTTAGGTTTGATGAGGAGCGAGCCCTAACGACAAAGTTGATATCAGATTTCGATATTGGTTGACCTATAATCTCGCCAACTTTGTTGATAATATCGTATAAGTTCTCGTTTTTTTTCTGTGGGATTCCCTTTATTTCAAGATTGTTAGCGCGTAGTAACTGATCTTTGGCTGCGAGTTCGGATGATAGCTTCGCTATTTCAATTTGCATTTGAGGGTAATTAGCATCAGTGCTAGGTTTGGATTCTAGTATGTCTACTCTCTTGTTTACTTCATCAAGTCTTATCGAGTTTTCGTTCACTATGTTTCTGATGGAGGAAATGGACAACTCAAATTTGTGCAGCTTCTCTTGGAGATTTAGGATGTCTTGCTTAATGGAAGGTAGTTGATCGAGGCGTGCATTGATACCACTAATACCGCTGCGCAGCTCGTGGAGGACGAGATCTATAGTACTTAGTAGACGAGCTTGGATTTGCAGTTCGTGCACTGCAAGGCAGCATGACGCGATGATCCGAGTTTGCGATAGTTAAATTCTGTATCTAGTATTTGCACACGAGAAACAGTACGTCAGCGAACACTTACAGCACCTTACACCGTCAGAAAAGTTGTTATTACAAACTGGGCATTTAATTATTTTGGATTGTAGGTATATGAATCCGCACCGCGTATAATTATAGTTTAGTTCGATAGTAGATAATTTAAAGCGCGAGCAATAAGCGTGCTTGCGACGACGTGAGCGCGCGGAGCGAAGTGCTTTTGAGCACACATTTCTGTAGGCAGGTATACACTTACTACAATTATATTTTTTGGTATCAGACACGTCAATATGAACAATTATTTATTTATTTATTTATTTGAGGAAGACCATCAGCTTATAATAACTTATATAACAACAGTTTAAGGTTACATGTGCGAGCCATTTACAGGTCCTCACTAATAGATTATGTAGATGTTACGCCTAAATATTGTTAATGATTCCTCCAATAGTTTGTTGATCGTCTTACCAGCCTAGGTAAAATAAGTAGGTACGTACCAGTTAAAACCACATTGTTACTAATGAGTGAACCTAAGCAGAATTGTTTGTAAGGATTCGTAAGTTTGGAGTAGATGATTGCGAGCCACGGCACCTCGCCTCGCCTCGCCTGCTTGATGCCCACCACGGGCTCCTTATCGTCCGCAGCCACTATACCGCATTCTGAAAGGACACCAAAGAGAAGCCACTACTAATATTATTTTGTATGGATGGATGTACTTATGTTTGTTACTCTTTCACGCAAAAACCACTGAATAGACTTTAATGAAAACGACCACAGTTTAAACATTTCCGATGTATAAACTATGATCATATAATTTAGTAAGATATTGCACAATGTCTTAAATATTTCGATAGCAAGACGAAGTCGCGGCCACCAGGTTGTAGTCTTAAGCCTGCAATACATGTTGGCCGAGCGTAGGCGAGTGAACGCCAATACCAACGTATGGACAGCATATTTGCCTTGCTTTGCCATCGCTCGGTGTCGCTCGCCTAGCTGGCCGAGTGAATACAAGCGCCAACGTGTATAGAGGTCATTTGCAGTGACTTGTCACCACTCGTTGTCGCTCGCCGCCACTCGCCTCACTTCGGAGCCGTGTCGGTTTTTGTGCACAAATCAAAGGCGCTTGTCAGCGCTCGGCCAATCGTGTCCACATGTTTGCCAGCCCGTCTACATTGGCCGTTTGCAATAGTTTGCGTAGACTTGCCGAACGTCTGGACGGTAGCACTTAGCTTGCACAGATTTGCCTTCGCTCGCATTGGCCTAAGCTCGGCCAACATGTATTGCAGGCTTTATAGGTACATTAGGGTGTCCCAAAAAAATTAAAGTATTTTTTTCTTAATGCATACCCTCTTATTTTGTTTCAATGATGTCAAAACTATTATAAAAAAGTTTCACGTATTTAGAACCACGGCAACCCGTGCCGACTTGCATCGAAACATATGAGTACTCTTTACTGAGGCGTGCGGGAGTTAACGAGTTGATGTTCTTGTTGTTGCTGGCTTATTTAGTCAGTAAACGCATTATTTTCATTTAGACAACATGTCAGAAGAATTACGCAGTTCTAAAAAGGATATATTTTTAATAGGGGACGTAAAACATCAAATTACCGGTTCAAAACTTCCCTCTCAATGTACGCTTCTGTTGTATAACATTTGAGAAGTTCATTTTAGTGCCAATGAACGCCAATCTTACTATTCGTGAGTGCATTATTTACTAGGAAAAAGCACGTATACCTAATTGTGTTAAAATACTAGTTAACTTGTACCAAGTTTGGAGAAATTAGCAAAAAAATGCAAATAAAACTCAAGACGTGTTTGAGCAGCGTCGGCAAAAGTTTATTTCAAACTTAAACGATTTATTTGATATCGCACATGCTTATTCTCTTAAATTAATGAATATCAATAAAAATAAGATCTTCCACTTCACTTTAGCAGTACAGGCACCATACCAGGACTTATGCTTTTTGAAGGTCTTGAAGGCTTACAGCAGAATCGACAAATGCATCTCAAAGGCAGCTTCACAGAAGTTCTGTCAGCATTTATGGTATTTAATAGATGAAGTATTGTCTTGTCTTTATTTGATAACTAGTAGTACGGCCCGGCTTCGCACGGGTAGCCTATATAAAAAATATCATTATAATATAGCCTATGTTCAGCGCAGATAATGTAGCTTCACAACAGTGAAAGAATTTTTGAAATCGGTCCAGTAGTTTCGAAGCCTATTCGATGCAAACAAACAAACAAACAAACAATCAAATCTTTCCTCTTTATAATATTAGTTTAGATAATGTAGACTCGGAAATTAAAGTAAAATGGTTGCTAACTTAGCCATAGAAAACTCATCAGCCCACCGTAAACGGTTTATCTCATCGAAGGAACTATGTGGCCCACCATTCGGTTAGTAACACTAGTAAAATATTTATTTTGTTTTCTTTCAGCACTTTACAAAGATAACTTATTACTATCGTTTTCAATATCAAAGAAAAAAATTGATGATTTTGTTTCAATTAAAAGCAAAGCCCTATTACGTTGCGTACAACAACGCAGGGAAGTATATCGGGACTGCAATATGGAAAATTTAAGAAGGGAATTTACTAAATAATGTTATTTAGATGATAAATATATAATAAATAGTATACACGGGTAACACAGTTTTTTATTTACTGAATTACGTATTAAATTTTAAAACTTCTCTAAGGCTTCCCTACTAACTTTTCATTGTAAAGTTTGACATCAAGTCGGCACGGGTTAACGTTATCCGATCACTATAATATTTCGTATATAAGCTATTAGGATCAAATGGAAAAAAAATACGGGGTATGCGTTACCATATTCGCAAAAAAAAATTTGCCCTTATAGCCTGGGACAACCTAAGGTACATATATCACTAATCGTACCAATGTACCTACTACATGGAACCTCAGACTCGTACTTGGCCGGTTTTTTAAGAAAAACAGACATACATTGCGAATTGCAAAGACCATTTTCTAAGTCGTTGAGATAGAAATACAATAAGATAGCTTACCTTGCGTCAAATCCCCCCCAACTTGAACACTCACAATGGAAATAAATAGAAGATAAATAAACATTTTAATATCACAAACACAAGACACGTAAACTACTTCATATTATCAGAAAATGAGTAAATCAGTACTTAATATTAGTTATTATATCATTCTCAAAAATGAACAGATAAATCGTAAAAATATGTGTTAGAAAAGTAACGCAGAATTGATTACTCTGAGTAGTATAGTACCTATTAACTAGCAAATATGACCTTATGTTTAAAGATGGCGTATAGTGGTCAAACAAGATTTGTTTTCCTCATTCAAAGACTCATAATAACATAACTAGCTTTTGCCGTCGGAATTTCTCGTCTCGAAGATACGATTATTGAAAAAATATTTAAACATTATTTTTCGTCAAACACAGCGTCATGCCGCATGACGCTATGTTTGACGAAAAATAATGAACGCTGGGAACGCAACGCATGACTCGTTGCGTTCTCAGCTCGATTGCGTAAGCGTAATTGTAGACGTATGCGTTACCCGGTGTGACATTGGGTTACGCCGTAACTACGCGGGTGACTACGTTGTTACGTCGTAGTCACGCATACGCATCGGGTCTGACCCAGCCTTAAACAAAATTTCAAAGCAATTATCGCCTAGCGATATGTCATATGCGAATCTCGTATGACATAATCGTAGGCGAGATTTTAGTTCTTGCCTGTATGTAAACATTTTGATACTATTGTGTCATGTCATGGCGATTATTGCTTATTGCTTATGATAGTAGCGGATAGTTTCTCGTAAGGAAACGTAGGTACGAGAAACTCTCCCCGACTAAATGGGGCTTAAAAGTCGCGGGTATAAAAGATAGAGAAGAGTGTTTAAAAGATAAAGATAAATTTAATTGCACACACATCACATGAATATTACAGAGCTAAGAAATAAAACTACATTATAATAAAAAACTAAAAATACATAAAACTTATTAACTTAGAGAGAAAAATGGTTGTGTTGCAATGCAAATCGTACTGTGAATCAGCATGAAGTTAGATTCTAGCAACTAACGCTGATCTTCCGTCAGAGCCGTTCGGTGCACCGTGGCATCACCGAACGGCTCTGACGGAAGATCAGCGTTAGTTGCTAGAATCTAACTTCATGAAAGAAATATACATAATAGAAAGCCATGTTATTGCCGAGTGTCATATAAAAAATGATATAAAAAATGATAAAAAACTTTTTATTTTTCGGGTTATATAAAAACCCGAAAAATAAAAAGGCTTTTTTTTTACGTGGTAGTCCGTTTTGCAAAGTGAATCTGAGAAAAAACGGTCGATTGAAAGCGTTTCTTACGAACGCTGCCTTAACTATGAAAGATATATTTTTGTGTTCTAGAGAAAACATGTGGAGCTTGAAAATTCCTACAAAAAAGTCAACGACAGCATATGTCTAACTTTTATATTTAATTTAGAAATTAAAACATAACACTGTACTAAAAAAGGTTTATTTTTTTTTATAACATTATGCCCAACGAAGTGGGCACGGGTCAGCTAGTGACCTTTTTTCGTGTCTTGCTCCTTTTGACCTACTAACAGAAATTTCTTTAATTGAATACTTACTAAAACTGTGTACATTTTAATGTGTATTCGGGTAGGTATTTAATCATTCATTCATTTTCCTGCCCTTATCCCACGTTAGGTGGGGTCGGCACATGTCTTTTTCCTCCACTCACTCCTATCATTCGTCAAATCCGAGTCCAACACTACTACTATTCGGGTATTTAATATGGAAATAAAATACTTACATTTTTTTTATAAATTTTTATTATTCATATGGGTGGGTATCTATACTTATTTTTTTATTTTATTTGGGTATGTACCTACTTACGGATAAAATGTGTATTTTGAAACAATTTGGTTAGCTAGAGAAAAACCGGTACAGTCATCGTCAGTAGAATATGTTCAATGGATTTTCCCCATTTTTTTTAAAAGGATCCAGTTGATCTCTAACCATAGAGCTGCTTAAGGTGATACCTCTCGCTCTAACACGAAATTCATTTTTTTTTTAATTACTGTACAAAACAGTTGAATAATTATGTAAGTTTATATAAATAACCAATCCCAAAAATTGATACAGGGTTACACAGAAAATTATTGTTTATGTTCGCAAAATAGCTTAAACTCGTAAAAGATATAACAGTTCAGCCGCAATAGAAAAAACCCTAAAATCATCGTTTCTAGTTTCCAGAAATTACTGATGCAGACTGTACCTTGTTACAATTTCGCCTACTTATAAACTAAGTATCGCCCCGATTTAAGATTCCGCGATTTTATTTAACAAAGAATTTGTTTATTTATATAACGCTTCCTTGGCTTATTTGATTACAAAACTATTATATAAGAAACTCTTTCTTTACTCTAAGAAAAGAGAGAGGGAGACCTTTGCCCAGCAGTGGGACAGCAAAGGTTAAATAAAAAAATAATTAGAAACAATTCCGCGATCTATCCGAATCTGGCAATATTTTTTATCACTAGTTTGCGACCGCGACTGAGACTGCGTCCAGTTTGTTCATTTTTAAGGCTAATAAGTATTTTGTCTTCTAAGTTGCACAAAATGTATTTGTTGAAAAGGGCGGTCATGGAGTCATGGCCAAGTGAGTAACTACGCAAGTTAGTAAGAAGTCGTCCATTTTTCTCACAAAACAACTTAAAATTTACAACCAGTGTATCAAAGCAATGTTTTCTGTTTCGTAATAAGGATACATTTTTGAAAATCAATATTTACTAAAAATGAAAGGAAATAGCGAATATTTACATTTAACCCATTTGTTTGTAGGTTTGTATTTTTGATTAACCTAATTTATTAAATAATATAAAATAGTTACTTATTACATAACTAACAGTACTTTGTGACAGTTTAATCATCAACATCACAGCCTGAAGAAGTCCACGGCTGCGAATAGGCTAGTTTCATCTAAAAAGCAGAAAGTTAAGTACCAAGGTACAGATAAACCATTCTAAAAATGCACGCGCCTCCTATTCCATTGAAAATTATATAAATTAATTAATATTATTAAATATTACATGAGCTTTGCATTTTTTCAAGGACGCAATTTTATTTTTGAGACATGTTTGGGAGATTTCGCGAAATAAGTGACTTCACCCGTTTTCCAAGATGGCGGCTGTGTGACAATGGTGGCGACCCCACAAACTTGAGGTTATCTTCTATTGACCCCCCACACTTGGGCCAAAAATAACATTGCGTCCTATAAATGCAATATTCGGACCTAAAATTGTAACATTTCAATGGACTATCCACCGCGGTTGTTTACACTCACATGCAATAGTGTAGAGATACAAATTACTTACAATACAAATAAATAGTTTTTTGTCATTGTTCTGTCACCATTTTGACACGTTGCACTGTAAATAATGGCTGGATCTATCGGCCAAGTTGTGCAACGCTTGTGCGTTTTTGAAATGGTTTATAAATAAGTAATTTAGTTAGTTGTTGTTTGTATAATTTATATTAATGAGCATTTTGTGATTGACTATATATATGTAGTTCAAAAAGCAGTAGATATACAATAGTACCTTTATTTGGTTATTTTAGTTATTTAGACACTTTCAATTTTATTCAGAACCTGTACCCCAAGTACGAGTTTGTGCACACGCGGATCGCAGAGCGCCACCGATTTTGTATGGAGATCCAAGCCTCTATCTGTGATCAGCGATGCGCGTATGCACAAACTCGTACTTGGGGTACGGTTCTCAAAAGTTGAGAAAAAGTTAATCAAAATGATTCTTACCCATACCTACCCTAATAAATATAAATATTCCCCTAACCTGGTAGATAAAGCTATTTTAGCATTAAGATCGCCTTTCACTAATTTTAAGTTGTGCAACAATTTTCTATCTATCTATATATATACCTCTCACAACTTAAGAAAGGGGGTAAGCACGAATAAACTTAACATCTAAACTAATATTATAAAGAGGAAAGATTTGATTGTTTGTTTGTTTGCATCGAATAGGTTCCGAAACTACTGGACCGATTTCAAAAATTCTTTCACTGTTGTGAAGCTACATTATGTGCGCTGAACATAGGCTAATAGCCTTATATCAATATAATATAGCAGCTATATTATAATGATACTTTTTATATAGCGTGCGAAGCCGGGGCGTACTACTAGTATTTAATACACTGCTCGCTAACGCAACGTTCGACAGTAAAGCTGATGTTGACGCGCAATGTATCTCAAACACGTCACTGTTTCGTATTTACGATTGTCACATTAATTCGTGCGTATCTCCACGTCACACTCAACTCAGTTGGTAGTAACTCTGCCTTCCACGCTGTGTGTAGGTTCGATTCCCATCGAGAACAAACATTTGTGTGATGAACATTCATTTTTGTTCTGTCTGGGTATTATTTATTATTAGTATGTATTTACAAAACAATATAAATCTATTTAATAAGATATCTCGAAGCTTTTAATTTAGAGAGCCATTTTTATAAGCTTACTAGCTGAACCCGCCGCGACTTCGTCCGCGTGCCGTTTTAAGATATTTTGCGATAACCCATTACCATTACTATCTTCTTATGAAAGAAATTGACGGTAAAGTGCAGTCTAAGAAGGAAAACTTAGTACATATTGGTACTTATTCTTAAAACCGGGCAAGTGCGCACGAAGATTTTCGTACCGTATCTATGGCCCGTTGCCCTTATCAATATCGAATAAATAAAATTTACGTTTATATATAAGCCCCCTTGAATATTAATTATGCGTGATAGTTAGAGAATTTAAAATAGACAGAAATTAAACACTCAGTAATACGATCTAGTTTTACCCTTTTACCGAACCCTAAAAACCCAATAACGTAAACTACTAAAACATAAGTAATCAAAACTCACTAAATTACCGTTACCGTAAGTAAATAAATCAGGCCAAGTGCGACTCGGACTCGCCCGCTATAAGTTCCGTGCCATACCTATGTAAACGATTAAGAAAAAAAACATGTTTTTGTACCTATGCGAACCCTCTAAGCATGTTCTGTTTTTAGTATTTGATATCTATGCCGGACTAAAATATAATAACTATGTCCGGTTAATGTACAACCATGGAAAGCACGACCCGGAATGTACGACCACGGAAAGCACAGCCAGGAATACGCAACCAGGAATTCTCAGCCAAAATGTACATGAAATCCGGGCTGCGCATTCTCGACATGTGTTAGGAATGTCCAACCACGGAATGTAGAGCCGTGGAAAATACAACCATGGAATTGGCGTCTATTGCTCTGATTGGTCGAAATCAATTGGAATGAATTGGGTGCATGGAAAGAGCCTCCTCGTGGCACACACCGGTAACAGCTAGGCACGGTAAAGCAGTGTCTAGTCTGGCTAATCTTTCCAATACGATGCTACAACAAAATACAGTTGTAGCATCGACACGATAAGAAGAAGAAGATTGGTCGAAAGCCTAGCCTATGCTTCGTTTAGATGAAACCAAAGATTAAAATGTTACTATCCCATTTTGATAAAGATAGACTGCACAGATTATAATATGAAAAGAAAACAATTCAATTCAATAATTGTTATCTGGCAAATGGTTCAACGCATGTAGGTTCTGGCGCGGTTTTCTATATCAAACTAACGCTCGTCGCTTCGCTCCTCGCACCTACTGTGACGCATCACACATGAAAAAAAATCAGTTTAAAAATAATATTTTGACAGTGGCATAGTTAGCTACTTGTACATGATCGGCTAAACGAAAAATTCGAGTAAGCGCAAACGAAGCATATGCTATGACGTCATTTGGCATCAAATTCCCAACACGTGTCGGGAATGTACAACCATGTAATACACAGCCACGGAATGCACAGCCCGGAATTGGATGCCAAAATGGTCACCGATTCCGGGCTGTACATTCCGTGGCCGTGTCATTATCCGATAGGGCGTTCGATGGTACCGCCAGCATATCAGTGTCGGCTCCGATATCCGATATCGAGACGGACAATATGAAAGACAGGTACATTTTTCATACATTTTAGTTACCCGGATATCGGATCAGCGTCCGACACCGATATCGGATCGGATAATGTGAAAACGCTCTGACTCTCAAACTTGATTGAAATCGTTCATAAAAAACGCTACTACAAACTTCCTTTTTGCAATATTTGGTGTAAAATCAAGTCATTAATGTGCGTCTCAATTTTCATTGACTTTCGTCTATAAATAACGTTACAGAAAACTTCCCTCATTTTATTGCATTCATTAGAGTAAAATTGTCACAAAGCGCCTCTTAATAATTTGATTAAAATTCGTCGATTTTTATCGTTACAACACACTTGCCCCCTTTCCCACGGAGGAATTTTAAAATATTATTATGAAAATAGTTATATATTTTATAAAATATTATTATATTAAAAAAACAAACCATCTAAGTAAATTATGTCTTTGTATGAGACTATAAGCGCCCCTTGATTATTTAACATTTTGTTTTTAAATATTTATTCGTCATTAGCGGTAATTGGGTACGCAACCCTAGATAACTTAGCAAAATAACTCGATTCAACGAAAATATTGCTAATACCGATCGACTTACCTATAACACATTGCCAAAACGCACCGATAGCGCGTTCTAGGATTACGCCACGCATGACAGCGCCATCTATACTCGAAATCGTATACTAAATCGTATACGATCGAAATTTTAAACTTAGGGAAATTTTTACAGGGAATTTTTTCTAGAGAAATTTTTACATTTAGCAAAATCATCCCCAGATGATTTTGCTAAATGTAAAAATGCAGATCTATTTTATTTTGTGTCAACATTATGTGTATCAAGTTTCAAGTCAATCGGTTCACAATAAAGATAAACTGCACAGATTATAATATGAAAAGAAAACAATCCGATTCAATAATTGTTGTCTGGCAAATGGTTAAACGCATGTAGGTTCTGGCGCGGTTGTCTATATCAAACTAACGCTCGTCGCTTCGCTCCTCGCACCTACTGTGACGCATCACACGTGAAAAAAAATAAGTTAAAAAATAATATTTTGACAGTGGCATAGTTAGCGAAAAATTCGAGTAAGTGAGTATGACGTCATTTGGCATCAAATTCCCAACACGTGTCGGGAATGTACAACCATGGAAAACACAGCCACGGAATGCACAGCCCGGAATAGGATGCCAAAATGGTCACCGATTCCGGGCTGTACATTCCGTGGCTGTGTTTTCCTTGGTCGTGTAATCACGGCACCCATGATTGTGGTGATTTCCATACTCTTTACCTTAGGTTAAAAGAAGACCCAATCAGTTTTTTTTTAATTACCTACTTAAGAATGCCTAGAGAATGTTTCTTCGAATTACTGGAATTAGATAGATATAGTAAGTATTTCAATTTCATTTATAAAATCCTCCACATTTATATCAATAAATGACTCCTCCACATTTATATCATCCATTATAAATTACCGTTTAGAAATTTGCCTCCTTCTTGTCACCGCACTATGAACGCACTGAACTGAACACGTGGGGTTGCGACACGACGTTGCCGTCCTGCTGTCGAACGCTCGCGGTACGGACGCCGCACTGTTTCCGCACCGTGCATTTTGTATGAAAACATACGACCGTCCGTCCTTACGCCGAACGACGAACGCACCGCTTCGGCACTGCAGCGGTCCGATACGAAACGCATAAATTGAAAGAGCCCTAAGAGCGTTTTCACATTATCCGATCCGATATCGGTGTCGGACGCTGATCCGATATCGGGGTAAGTAAAATTTATCAAATATGTCCGGCCCGATATCGGATATCGGAGGTACATATTTCATACATCTTACTTACCCCAATATCGGATCAGCGTCCGACACCGATATCGGATCGGATAATGTGAAAACGCTCTGACTCTCAAACTTGATTGAAAGCGTTATCTCATTATCCGATAGGGCGTCCGATGGTACCGCCAGCATATCGGTGCCGGCTCCGATATCCGATCTTTATCTTTATCTTTATCTTTATCTTTATCTTTATCTTTATCTTTATCTTTATCTTTATCTTTATCTTTATCTTTATCTTTATCTTTATCTTTATCTTTATCTTTATCTTTATCTTTATCTTTATCTTTATCTTTATCTTTATCTTTATCTTTATCTTTATCTTTATCTTTATCTTTATCTTTATCTTTATCTTTATCTTTATCTTTATCTTTATCTTTATCTTTATCTTTATCTTTATCTTTATCTTTATCTTTATCTTTATCTTTATCTTTATCTTTATCTTTATCTTTATCTTTATCTTTATCTTTATCTTTATCTTTATCTTTATCTTTATCTTTATCTTTATCTTTATCTTTATCTTTATCTTTATCTTTATCTTTATCTTTATCTTTATCTTTATCTTTATCTTTATCTTTATCTTTATCTTTATCTTTATCTTTATCTTTATCTTTATCTTTATCTTTATCTTTATCTTTATCTTTATCTTTATCTTTATCTTTATCTTTATCTTTATCTTTATCTTTATCTTTATCTTTATCTTTATCTTTATCTTTATCTTTATCTTTATCTTTATCTTTATCTTTATCTTTATCTTTATCTTTATCTTTATCTTTATCTTTATCTTTATCTTTATCTTTATCTTTATCTTTATCTTTATCTTTATCTTTATCTTTATCTTTATCTTTATCTTTATCTTTATCTTTATCTTTATCTTTATCTTTATCTTTATCTTTATCTTTATCTTTATCTTTATCTTTATCTTTATCTTTATCTTTATCTTTATCTTTATCTTTATCTTTATCTTTATCTTTATCTTTATCTTTATCTTTATCTTTATCTTTATCTTTATCTTTATCTTTATCTTTATCTTTATCTTTATCTTTATCTTTATCTTTATCTTTATCTTTATCTTTATCTTTATCTTTATCTTTATCTTTATCTTTATCTTTATCTTTATCTTTATCTTTATCTTTATCTTTATCTTTATCTTTATCTTTATCTTTATCTTTATCTTTATCTTTATCTTTATCTTTATCTTTATCTTTATCTTTATCTTTATCTTTATCTTTATCTTTATCTTTATCTTTATCTTTATCTTTATCTTTATCTTTATCTTTATCTTTATCTTTATCTTTATCTTTATCTTTATCTTTATCTTTATCTTTATCTTTATCTTTATCTTTATCTTTATCTTTATCTTTATCTTTATCTTTATCTTTATCTTTATCTTTATCTTTATCTTTATCTTTATCTTTATCTTTATCTTTATCTTTATCTTTATCTTTATCTTTATCTTTATCTTTATCTTTATCTTTATCTTTAATAATTTGATTAAAATTCATCGATTAATAACGTTACAAAACACTTGCCCCTTTCCCATGGAGGAATTTTAAAATATTATTATGTAAATATACATTTATTTATGTTTATTTATGTATACAGGGTTACATGGAAAGTCGTGCTAGATCCGTTAAGGGCGTGGAGTACCCATCATTTCTGACTTATTTTACTATGAAACACCCCACCCTAAACCTAACCCATTTCGAGATATTCGACTTTTAAATTTTTATTGAAAATTGCAGATTTTTCGGCTACTAAATTTATTTTTATTTTTTCTGTGTATCTTATTATTATTATAATTGCATTTTTACATGGGTAATAAGATGCTTTAGGACGTCAATTATTAAAATAGTGCATAAGTTAATTGAATAGATCGTAGTAGACAAGTGAAACTTATGAAATAAAAAAATATTTTCGAAGGTTTATTTTTCTCTAAGGGATATCTAAAAAAAATATTATGGCACTTGATCGGCGGATGTTATAATAAATATCTACGTTTCAACAGCTATCTAACGACGTATAATAATCTAGGGTATGTATTACACTTCGTGGAAAAAAAGTAGTTGGGACGCTCCAGGTTGCAGTTCTAACGGTCCCGCGCGAGCAAGACAAGTGAAGATTTAGGTAGATGCGAATGAAAGAAAAAATGTGTAGAGACCGGCTAGAGCTGGGAATACAACAGGGGAAATTGTTTTGGTTGTCAGTCTGCTTTTGTGCTTCGTACATAGTGAATGTGATATCGTTTTGCTCTTTTTCTCAACTTGGACTCTGATTTGTACCTGTGATACGGAAGTGTTGAAAATGACTTCCTACACATCTGAAGAATATGCTGATATGCTTATTTGTTACCGATACTGCGATTGTGTGTCTGAAAATAAAGCAAAGCAAGACAAATAAGCATATCAGCATATTCTCTCTCGGTCTCTACACATTTTTTCTTTCATTCGCATCTACCTAAATCTTCACTTGTCTTGCTCGCGCGGGACCGTTAAAACTGCAACCTGGAGCGTCCCAACTACTTTTTTTCCACGAAGTGTAATACATACCCTAGATTATTATACGTCGTTAGATAGCTGTTGAAACGTAGATATTTATTATAACATCTGCCGATCAAGTGCCATAATATTTTTTTTAGATATCCCTTAGAGAAAAAAAAACCTTCGAAAATATTTTTTTATATCATAAGTTTCACTTGTCTACTACGATCTATTCAATTAACTTATGCACTATTTTAATGATCGACGTCCTAAAGCATCTTATTACCCATATAAAAATGCAATTATAATAATAATAAGATGCACAGAACAAACAAAAATAAATTTAGTAGCCGAAAAATCTGCAATTTTCAATAAAAATGTAAAAGTCGAATATCTCGAAATGGGTTAGGTTTAGGGTGGGATGTTTTATAGTAAAATAAGTCAGAAATGATGGGTACTCCACGCCCTTAACAGATCTAGCACGACTTTCCATGTAACCCTGTATATATACATAAATAAAAAATATTTATTTATTTATTTATTTATTATATATATACATACATATTTAATAAAATATTATTATATTAAAAAAACAAACCATCTAAGTAAATTATGTTTTTGTATGAGACGACTATAAGCGCCCCTTGATTATTTAACATTTTGTTTTTAGTTTTTAAATATTTATTCTATTCGTCATTAGCGGTAATTGGGTAGGTACGCAACTATAAATAACTAATCAAAATAACTCGATTCAACGAAAATATTGCTAATACCGATCGACTTACCTATAACACATTGCCAAAACGCACCGATAGCGCGTTCTAGGATTACGCTACGCGTGACAGCGCCATCTATACTCGAAATCGTATACTAAATCGTATACGATCGAAATTTTAAACTTTACTTACTCAATTTTAGGGAAATGGGGATGATTTTGCAAAATCTAAAAATGCGGATCCATTTTATTTCGCGTCAACATTATGCGTATCAAGTTTCAAGTCAATCGGTTCAAGGGATAAGAGAAAATGAGACAGCGCCATCTATACTCGAAATCGTATACTAAATCGTATACTAAATCGTATACGATCGAAATTTTAAACTTTACATACTCAATTTTAGGGAAATGGGGATGATTTTGCAAAATCTAAAAATGCAGATTCATTTTATTTCGCGTCAACATTATGCGTACCAAGTTTCAAGTCAATCGGTTCACGGGATAAGATTCTGCATACAAACTTCAAAGCCTTATTTTAGGGCTCCGGAGCGTTATTTCCAAAATTCCTGCCTTAGTACGCCACACAGTCACTCCAGGAACACGCCTTCCAAATTTCAAGTCTCTAGGACCAGCGGTTTGGGCTGTGGCTCGTACGTCAGCCGTCAGTCAGTCAGGACTTTGATTCTTATTAATGAGATTGCTTAAAAACAGAACATGCTTAGAGGGTTCTCATACAAAAACATGTTTTTTTCTTAATCGTAGGTATGGTAAGGAACTTATCGCGGGCGAGTCCGATTTGCACTTCCTAATCGCGCCCCGTTACACGTGCCGATATTTTGCCTAGAGACTAGAGAGAGATAGTAAGATAGTTGGGTGCGTGCACGTAGAGTAATCACCAGTTCAAAGACATTAAATACATAATAAATATCTAATAAATTTGGCTGGATAAACTTAAATTTTAAAAATTAATAATTTTAAAAAGTCTCAGAAAAATTGTTGTTGGGATTGTAGTCAAGAGGCTTCCTGCAAGAGGTGATGTGCTAATTTCAAATAACCCTGTATAAATATTCTATCAGCAATCTTGTTCCTTTATTACAAGCTTTGCTTAGTTTGGGACTGGAGTGTGAATTTTCCGTGAATATAATGTACATACTTATAAAAAAATGGTAGCACTCCGGGAGTGCCGGCAGAAGTGAAAACTTCAATATTAACGTTGTGTTTTCACTTTTAAGTTTTCACTTCAAAAATATAACCACAGTCGTGATTGTGTCATGTCATTGTGTCACATTCGCGCAAGCGCGAATGTGACACAACGAAGACAACGAAGACACAGACACATTCGCGCAAGCGCGAATGTGTCTGCGCCACAACACTATTTAATTGTTTGAGTCATACGTCGCGTGACCGCAAGTGTGTTCTTTTGTCGTCTCTTGTTTTACGAGCAATGTATAAAAATTAAATAAGATCTTACGCTTTTTCGACGTCACGTGACCCTGACGCGAGTTTGAAAGTTTTTACCCACCCAGCGCCGCTAAAGAAGTTTTCACTTCAAAAAGTATATTCGGGCGTTTTTTTAAGTTCATCCGGTCTTTTTGTATGTTTTTTATCATAGTGATAACGTTTAATTTTCTCATTTTTTCCAGGTGAAAACAATACATTTGCCTCTGCGCTACGTTGGCACGGGCTCTTGTGATAGCAGTCCGTCCGTTTCAGTTCAACGCGAACATCCGACCAGTGTGCCTCAGTTTTGACTATAACCTCCACAAGCTACAGTTGCGTCATGGAAATAATGGAAAGGTGAATCTTCGCCTTGAAAATAGTAGTTTTAAAATAAAATGAGTATTTATTCTTAAATAAACTTAAACTATTTCAGTATTTACAAAATGTACATAGGTATAAAATATATATGAAACAGTTGAGCTATCTACAGGCCGTTGCAAACGATCTATAAATAGTAAAATTGTAGAGATCCTAAATGATCAAAAGTCTTGCTGCGTTGCCTGTGTCTGTGAGTGTAATGATAAAAGGAGTTCATGATTTAATGGGTCATATTGACACACAACATAGTGACGACCGATATGTGGTGCGACGCGGACGGTTGCGGGTTCGATTCCTGGCTTGGGATAAATGTTTGTACGATTTGGAAACATTTATTCCGGATGTTCTGGGTGTATTACCAATATGTATATCGGCGCAAAGACGTTCGACGGTTATAATTAAAATTAACAATCAGATGATTCTAATAAGACAACAATTTTATTCTGATTTGTTTCAACATTTACAAATAATAATTAAAATTACTGGTTGATTAATGTAATTAAATAATTAAAAGTAATAAATAATTAAATAATAAAAATCAAAACTTTTGTCTAGACACTTTTTTCACATAACCTCAAAATTTATGTTAAAAATTCAAATAAATTACAGCGTATTTAATAAAGAGGTCAGTTTTCAATAAATTTCGTGAAAAAAAATAATTGTTTGTAAAAGATAAGTATTAATAAAAAAACCAAAAACTTGTTTTTTTTTTAATTTTTCACGTAAATTTTGAGGTTATGTGAAAAAAGTGTAGGACAAAAGTTTTAGATCTTTTAACTACCTACAACTTTGCCATTTGACTTTTTTCCATAGGACTTTTAGTTTTGCCGGAAATCGCGAAAAAGCGTTTTTTACCCTTAACAGCTCACCCTTTTTCCTTATGTTTTTATAATATTCTCTTCCTTTTCTAATGGGTTTAATCCTACTATTAATTTCTTTATCTCTTTGTCATTTTTCAATGCATCTACCCCGGACTACTCTGCTTAGCTTGAGGCTAGATGTTGTGTGGATTGTCCAGCATTATTTATTAATTTATATTTCCATTACTTTTTGTTGAACCTTACAAACCGATGCGATGGTGCGATCTTGCCTTTCCCGGAAAACTCTGTCATTTATTAAAGCGTTCATCAAATTCCAGATAGCTGGATGGGGTTTACTGAATGAAAACGGCAGTTTTTCGTCAGTGCTACACGCATTGGTCATACCTTACATAGAATCCGAATATTGCATCAAAGAGTCTCCTCCAATCTTTCAACAAATAATCACAAGTGATAAGATTTGCGCGGGCGCTGCTAATTGTGAGTAGTTCTAAAATCTATTTTGTATCATCCCTGGTCAACGTTTTTATTCTGAGTGTTTAGTCCGAGGTTGCATTTTAAAACTAACTACTCTCGAGCCGAGAGTCGTCTCTCGGATATCCTCATATTTTTGTATGGATATCCGAGAGACGACTCTCGGCTCGAGAGTAGGTAGTTTTAAAATGCAACCTCGGACTAAGCACTCAGAAGTGACATCATGAAACACTGATTTATTTGACAGCCACCACGCCGAGCTGCCAAGGCGACGGTGGCAGCGGCCTAGCATTCCCTGCGTCGACTGGAGGGATGGAACGCTACTACTTGAAGGGTGTGATGTCAGTCGCTGCATCCAGCGATGAGCTGTGCGCTACAGAATATTATTATGCACTTACGTCGGTTTTCAGTCACGAGCGCTTCATCAAGCAGTTCTGGAACGAAACGTAATAAATTTAATATTCTTATTTGACAGGCGTCTCAGGTCTCAGTTGGTAGTACCTCTGCCATCCACGCTGTGGGCCGTGGGTTCGATTCCAACCCAGAACAAATGTTTGTGTCATCAACTTAGATATTTGTTCTGTGTCTGGGTGTTACTATGTATGTATTTACAAAAAAAAAATATAAGTAATCAAGCAATCATGCTCCAAAAAGTACAAGCTTTGCTTAGCTTGAGGACTAGAATCTGATGTGTGAAATGCCCTTGAATATTTATTAATATAAAATCAATTAAACTTTATTTATTATTGTATTGTTCTCAATTCAGGGGTAAATTCGAATGCTTGGATGGTAGCTACATAGATGCCTCAAGCATTTGCGACGGATTCAAGGAGTGCCCAGACGGATCTGATGAGACCGAAAGGACGTGCTCTGATAGGCAGTGCTCCACTATTGCGTTCCGGTGCCATTACGGTGCATGCGTTGATGGCGAAGCAGCCTGCAATGGGGTATGTGGCCATAAAGTGTCGAGTAAAATACCATGTTCTAGAAATTGATTTGGTATTACACATACATTTTCAAAATTGAATAATTCATTGGAGCACCAAGTCAACATCAATTATAATTTTTGTAGTAGAATCATATATATCATTTATATCACGGATAAATTTATATCTTTATAATCGCAAGGTACCTACTATCACTGGACCGCTAGTTCTTTTAATAGTAATACCAGCATCAGAGCACCAACTTATTCGAGTTTAAACAATTCCATTGCTCCTAGGTGCCGGATTGTGCAGATGGATCTGATGAAACAAAAGAAGTCTGTGATAATAATAAGCTTGGGAGTATTGTGTAAGTTATTATATGTACATACATAGAGCATGTACCTAATAGTTAATCAATACCATTAGTACAACTTGGGCTGTCAATCGTTCTTGACATCCCATGTAGTTTAAGTCCCACCATCTTATCTGTTCAGTTGACGGCGACGCAGGCGATTTAAAATAAATTTCTTTGATATAAAATAAAATATATAGAATAACTTCCTGCGCGTCACTTTTGAGAGATTTCAGCATTTTATTCGCATTTTTCATCATTAAATCGAACATTAAGCAATAAGCGCTCACACTAGACAGCGGAATGTAGTTCAAATTTTATCCACCTGAACAGTTAAGTTGGTGGCACTGTACAATATTTGTACCTACGTGAGTGCTGTGAGCGAGATTTGGCGGGTATTTTTTTTAAATGTTGCCAGTATTACAAGCAAATAAGCAATGAGCGATTTTCCAGGGAGTGTTCTTAGAATACACGATAGATGGCGTTCAACGTCAAATGCATTTCAATGTCAATGAGCGATTTTCCAGGGAGTGTTCTTAGAATACACGATAGATGGCGCTCAACGTCAATTGCATTTCAATGTCAGTTGTCAACACAAAAAGTTTTTATATTGTATCTGTGGTGTGAAATTTTTGTCCTAGAAAAAATCAAAACTGTTTGACAAAAGCTAAAAGTCTTCAATCGTGGCAGAAATTTGAAACCAGTATACAGTCTGTTGTCGTCAAAAGTAAAATCCACAAGAAGGTACACAAATGCTCAAAGAAAAGCAAACAAAAGTTATCAAAACGTTGAATACACCGAAACGGACGTGACAGAATGATAATGACAGAGCTACCAATAGATTATACAGATAAAAAAGAGAGGGATTTTGATATACACTATGTGTCCAGTGCCATCTTTCGACTCTTTTTGAACTATTTTTTTTTTAAAGCTATTTGGAAAATCGCTCATTGACATACTATGTACCTACCTTCTTAATATAAACATATATTACTTTTTAGTACAAGCACACCAAACCCACAAATAAACAAATGCTTTCCACCACCGCCGTTCCCAGATCATGGCACACATACCATAGTGACCAGTCTGTTGAGCAATGTGTCCGGTGAGAATGATAACTTCGAGTTGGCAACCCTCACTGTGACTTGTCATCCAGGGTACGGAGTACAAGGATCCAGTTCTATTCAGTGTTTTAACGGATACTGGCCAGCTAAAGTTCCGCAGTGCATTCGTGAGTTCCATGCTTTGCTGTATTACTTTTGTCATGACGTCACGCGCTGCGCATTAGGTACCAAATATTGAATGAAGCGGTTCAATTAGGTCCCCGACTACTTAAACATATATAAGTAAATAAATATTCATGGACATATTCACAATCTAGTCCCAAGTTAAGCAAAGCTTGTACGATGGGAACTAGATTGCGGGTAGGTACGTCAAATAATGTTGGGCTGCGAGCAGGGATGTGTGCGGTGCCGCTGCACCCGTCGGTGGAGTACCGCTGCGTGCTGTCGGGCGCGCAGGTGGGCTCGCGCGCGTGCGCCGCGCACGAGCCCCCCGGCGCCGTGCTCAGTCCGCGCTGTCGCGAGCCCTACTACTACTCCGCCGCGCCGCTCGCCTTCATGCGCTGCAGGGACGACGCCACGTGGGACCACGTCGTCAGGTGCCAGCAAGGTTACAGTACTTACACCGGTTTCTTTCAGGGCTGTTCGATAAGCTAAATCGTATTCCCAGCTTTGTCCTCGATCCTCAATCTTGTGGTTACCAAACTCATCAGCGTCAGGTAAGCCGGTCAGCTTCTGCCTTCTCTTTTTCTCATCATGATATTTTGTTTGTCCCGGTCGACGATAATGGATGTGTGAAATGATGTGACAGTGAGATAGACTAGTGACATTGTAGTGGTTTGCCTTGGCCCTGGTCCGACCGTTGCTTCGTGCTTTTTCCTTCAGACTGCGGAAGAGCAACGCCAAAGGAGCAGCCAGGACTAGCAATAGGAGGAACGAACGCGAAGCAGGGAGAGCTGCCGTGGCACGCCGGCATCTACGACAAGCTCTCGCAACCTTACATGCAAGTCTGCGGAGGATCTATCATCAGCACCAAACTCATTATATCAGGTACCTAATAATGAATGCGATCGTCATTACATACCATCGCACTATAGCAGATAGAGCCAACGCATTGCATAACGTGATCGATATGATACATCAATGAATGTTCACAGCTGCCCATTGCTTCTGGCAGAACAGGAGCCCCCTGCCGGAGTCCCAGTTCAGCGTGGCAGTAGGCAAGCTGTACCGCCCCTGGGACGACCCAGTCGATGACGCGCAGAAGTCTGACGTGAGTGCTAAATCATTCTAAGATACCCCAAATACTATTCGTCTCATTAAAAGTGTAGATGCTTGCATGTTTTTTATATTACAGGTAAAAAAGATACACATTCCTTCGCGGTTTCGAGGTCTCCACTCGAATTTTCAATACGATATCGCAGTAGTCGTCGTCTCACATGCTTTTGAATACAGGTCAGTGAAACCAATGTATAATAGGAAAGAAGTATGTTACATAATAGATATTAGCCAAGTAATCCTACTGTTATACCTATTTTAATAAATGAACTTTTTACTTGAACAGAAGCTTCGTTCGGCCCGTGTGTCTCAGCTTTGACACTATTTTCGAGAAGCAACAACTCCAACCTATAAACAAAGGAAAGGTATTTAAAAAAAGCTCTTAAATAATATTTATG
Source organism: Ecliptopera silaceata (assembly GCA_932527185.1). Lineage (NCBI taxonomy): Eukaryota > Metazoa > Arthropoda > Insecta > Lepidoptera > Geometridae > Ecliptopera > Ecliptopera silaceata. The sequence goes on along the minus strand of OW052196.1, from coordinate 9,982,825 downwards.
ATAGATGAATCCAGGTAAAATATATCATTGTATAAGTATATACCTATTTGCAGGTGTCTGGTTGGGGTCTGATCTCAGCCAACGGCAAAGCTGCGCCTACACTGCAAGTGGTGGAGTTGCCGTATGTCGACATAAACACATGCCTCGACAACTCTCCTTCTGTCTTCGTCCAGTACATCACCAGTGACAAGATCTGCGCTGGAACTAAACAGCGTAATTATAACCATTGCTTCATTCATTGATTTAAACTCAAAGTAATGGTACCTACCTATATGAGACCGTGCGGCCAACACCTGTCTAGAAAGAGAACTACTGGCCGCATGATTGTATTGACCCCTCTCACGCATTGCCGCCCGTATCTACTTCATGCCAGAGGGGTGAGCGCGAACAAATGTGACAATTGTTAAACGTATGGAAACAGTGACGTATTTGAGATACATTGCGCATCAACATCAGCTTTACGCTTGCAACACTGCGCGTAGTGTTTTTAAATACGTTACGTTTACGATTGTCTCATTTATTGGTGCGGACGGCTCAGTCTATTCTCTTTGTGTATGTTTTCAGCCAACACAGCTCTATGTCACGGTGACAGCGGTGGTGGTCTTGTGTTCCCCGCGACGGAAGGTTACATTGAGCGCTACTACCTGCGCGGCATTGTATCAATAGCACCTGCTGACGAAGGCAGCAACGCATGCAACACGGCCGTCTACACCGGCTTCACGAGGATACAGCAGCACGAAGACTTTATCCTACCATTCTTGACTGACTGAATCCGTGAAATCTGGAAGTCTATGAAAGAGCACAGTCATATAAGTCAACAGTTACATTTGTCATGCCACACTTTGTTAAAATACAATAAAATCCATAAAAAACTTTTTTTTTATTGATTCTCTGTCAGAGCCGTTCGGTGATGCCACAGACAACCCAACTACTACACACAAATACAACAGAAAAAAAAACAAATAAAATAATAATTGACTACAAAATAAAAATGAAACCACAAAATAAGAACTAAAATAAAATAGATATTAATAATGCTAACTAACGGAAAACAATGAGTGCATATTTTTATTTATTAGTTTTATTTCTTAGCTCTGTAATATTCATGTGATGTGTCTTTTTCTTTGATACACTCTTCTCTGCTCTATCTTTTATACCCGCGACTTTAAAGTCGCGGGCAAAAGCTAGTTATGTTATTATGAGTCTTTGAATGAGGAAAACAAATCTTGTTCGACCACTATATAGGGATGGGCAAAAAATATCGATATATCAAAATATCGATATTTTTTCTGAAAAATATCGATATATATCGGCGATATTTTTTCCAGCGATATATCGATATTCGATATTTATTTTCAGATATCAAAATCGATATATTTTTAAAGCTCTAAACAACGAGTGCTCCTGATGTCAATATCAGACAAATTCTTTTTTGAGTAATGTTATGTTTCATTTGTTTTTTTTAAGTCAAGCAATGAAAATTCTGTTTTTTTTTAATAAAAAAACGGATGTCAAAACAGCCAGATGTATATTTGCTTTAAAATTTCTAATATTTTGGCAATTTTTATAAATATTTGCATATTGGGCAAAAAATATCGATATATCGAAAGATCGATATTTCTTGGACGATATAATCGATATATTTTAAATATATCGATACGATATATATCGATATTTTTTTTCGGTTTGCCCATCCCTACCACTATACGCCATCTTTAAACATAAGGTCATATTTGTTTGCTAAAGAGTAGATACCTATTCAATTCCACTGAATTCCTTTTCTTAAAACATATTTGTACGATTCATCTGTTCATTTTTGAATATTTCATTGTTGATAATGAAATAATAACACTCATATTAGGTATCTACTGATTTACTCATTTTCTGATAATATGAAGTAGTTTACGTGTCTTGTGTTTGTGATATTAAAATGTTTATTTATCTTTTATTTATTTCCATTGTGAGTGTTCAAGTTGGGGGGGATTTGACGCAAGGTAAGCTATCTTATTGTATTTCTATCTCAACGACTTAGAAAATGGTCTTTGCAATTCGCATTGTATGTCTGTTTTTCTTAAAAAACCGGCCAAGTACGAGTCTGAGGTTCCATGTAGTACATTGGTACGATTAGTGATATATGTACCTTAGGTTGTCCCAGGCTATAAGGGCAAATTTTTTTTTGCGAATATGGTAACGCATACCCCGTATTTTTTTTCCATTTGATCCTAATAGCTTATATACGAAATATTATAGTGATCGGATAACGTTAACCCGTGCCGACTTGATGTCAAACTTTACAATGAAAAGTTAGTAGGGAAGCCTTAGAGAAGTTTTAAAATTTAATACGTAATTCAGTAAATAAAAAACTGTGTTACCCGTGTATACTATTTATTATATATTTATCATCTAAATAACATTATTTAGTAAATTCCCTTCTTAAATTTTCCATATTGCAGTCCCGATATACTTCCCTGCGTTGTTGTACGCAACGTAATAGGGCTTTGCTTTTAATTGAAACAAAATCATCAATTTTTTTCTTTGATATTGAAAACGATAGTAATAAGTTATCTTTGTAAAGTGCTGAAAGAAAACAAAATAAATATTTTACTAGTGTTACTAACCGAATGGTGGGCCACATAGTTCCTTCGATGAGATAAACCGTTTACGGTGGGCTGATGAGTTTTCTATGGCTAAGTTAGCAACCATTTTACTTTAATTTCCGAGTCTACATTATCTAAACTAATATTATAAAGAGGAAAGATTTGATTGTTTGTTTGTTTGTTTGTTTGCATCGAATAGGCTTCGAAACTACTGGACCGATTTCAAAAATTCTTTCACTGTTGTGAAGCTACATTATCTGCGCTGAACATAGGCTATATTATAATGATATTTTTTATATAGGCTACCCGTGCGAAGCCGGGGCGTACTACTAGTTATCAAATAAAGACAAGACAATCCTTCATCTATTAAATACCATAAATGCTGACAGAACTTCTGTGAAGCTGCTTTTGAGATGCATTTGTCGATTCTGTTGTAAGCCTTCAAGGCCTTCAAAAAGCATAAGTCCTGGTATGGTGCCTGTACTGCTAAAGTGAAGTGGAAGATCTTATTTTTATTGATATTCATTAATTTAAGAGAATAAGCATGTGCGATATCAATTATATCGTTTAAGTTTGAAATAAACTTTTGCCGACGCTGCTCAAACACGCCTTGAGTTTTATTTGCATTTTTTTGCTAATTTCTCCAAACTTGGTACAAGTTAACTAGTATTTTAACACAATTAGGTATACGTGCTTTTTCCTAGTAAATAATGCACTCACGAATAGTAAGATTGGCGTTCATTGGCACTAAAATGAACTTCTCAAATGTTATACAACAGAAGCGTACATTGAGAGGGAAGTTTTGAACCGGTAATTTGATGTTTTACGTCCCCTATTAAAAATATATCCTTTTTAGAACTGCGTAATTCTTCTGACATGTTGTCTAAATGAAAATAATGCGTTTACTGACTAAATAAGCCAGCAACAACAAGAACATCAACTCGTTAACTCCCGCACGCCTCAGTAAAGAGTACTCATATGTTTCGATGCAAGTCGGCACGGGTTGCCGTGGTTCTAAATACGTGAAACTTTTTTATAATAGTTTTGACATCATTGAAACAAAATAAGAGGGTATGCATTAAGAAAAAAATACTTTAATTTTTTTGGGACACCCTAATGTACCTATAAGACTACAACCTGACTAGTTCTATAAGTGAATACTGTCTAAGGCTTATTTGTACAACATTCACTCTGTTACTCCTTATATTATATAAGCTGTTTGTATTCCAAGTAACATAAAAAACAATAAAAAAAAAAAAAAAATAATATAAAATATATTCTTCTAGTACCTACCCGTAACACAAGCTCTGCTTAGCTTGGGGCTAGATGATGTTGTGTGGATTATCCAGCATTATTTATTTATTATTATTATTTTAAGTACTTTTAGATTATCATTTTCCTCTTCGGCATTAGTAGTAATTTTATTATTAAATATGAATTAGAAAGATTCCCTTCACTTACCTTGATCTTGCTGTATGTCCTCCTTGTGCCTATGCACTCATTGTTTTTCGTTAGTTAGCATTATTAATGTCTATTTTATTTTAGTTCTTATTTTGTGGTTTCGTTTTTATTTTGTAGTCAATTATTATTTTATTTGTTTTTTTTTCTGTTGTATTTGTGTGTAGTAGTTGGCTTGTCTGTGGCATCACCGAACGGCTCTGACTTTTAGGCTAAGTTCAGATGATCGCGCGTAGCCGCGCGTCGCCGCGCGGTTGGAGCATTCACATGACGTAAATGTACGCGCGCCAGTGTGGCGTCAACATTGACTGATAATGGACGTGGAGGAGGCAATTTGCTTATGGATTTTAATTTTAATTAAAGTGTAATATATATACTAATGATTTTATAAAACTTATTTTAAATGAATAAAACTAGTTTAAAAACAACTTACCCAGATTTTTATTTTTTTCTTCAGAATCATCATCTTTGCAAAAAATTAAAACTAATTGTTCCCAAGACCTTCTTTTTATTATTTTATTTGAATAATCTTTAGAATTGAGATTCCAAATTGCATCTCTTTTCTCGATTTCGTCAATAAGCAAATCGATAGGCACAATTTCATCTTCGTTACTCATTGTGTATTTTCGTCTCAAGCCGCGCGGATCAACTGAAGGTACCAATTCTCGCGCTTTAGAGATTCGACGAAATCGACGTAGGTCGATAAAAGATGGCGGATGTCGAAAAAATGCTAAATAAGCTATTCTCGTGATGTCGCTAACAGACTTATGTCGTAAGAAATCTTTAGACAAGCAACGAGTGGTCCCGAGCGTTAGAGATCGAATGTCGAAGGATAGCAGCCATTTTCTAAAGACAACTCTGCCTGTTTTGACAAGAATAGTGGGTTGGTATCTACTCTCACTCTGTGTGTGATTCAGTTTCTGTTGGTTTCCTATTGTGGTGGGTATATTTTACGATGGTTGATGAATTTATCGTTGAGTTTTTAACGCTTTCCATCTCAAACAATTTTCGCCAATATCAAGTTGATATCAATAATATACTTAACTGAATTAACTAAATAATATACTTATAGATTAAAAAAAAATTATTTCCAGAAAAATATGTAACATCGAGTCAGTAAAAAGTTCACTTCACTTCTTCTTTTTGGCTTTTGTGGCTTTAGTTTCATAAACCGTAGAATGGAGATAAAATATGGAGAAATCGTAATATAACTAAAGCCACTAAAATCCGGCTCGTCAGAACGCTTGTGTTTCCCATATTCCTATACGCTGCAGAGACGTGCACTCTTAGGGAAAGTGAGAAAAAGGTAGATGCTCTTGCGATGTGGTGCTGGAGAAGAATGCTAGGAGGATTGTGGACAGAGTTTCACACAAATCAATCCATACTCCAAGAACTTGGCATCAAGCAACGTCTATCGTCCGTTGTGCAGTCGCGTATCCTCACTTTCTTTGGGCATTTGTCTCGTCGTGGAGGAATTTCCATTGAACGCTTGGTGGTGCAGGGCAAGTTCGAAGGCAAAAAAGCGCGCGGTAGATCACCCATGAAATGGACAGACCAAATAAGAGCAGCCATTGATCTTCCCTAAATGTATATTTGTTATAAATATTTTTATTAATATGATGATGTAAAAAGTTAAGAACATGACGTTATTTGACTTGACGTTTGATAGCATGTAAAGGCTGGTTTAGACAGGGTCAGTAACTGACTACAAATTCGAGGCAAGTCAGTGCTGACCCGAAAAAAACCCTGTGCAAACTGATTTGAAGTCCAGTACAGTGGGTTGAAGTCAGCGCTGACTTGAATAATCGGAATCGAATCGGACACGAATATTTGAAAGTCAGTTGAAGCACCCCGCCACCCGCGCACCCCCGCGCCAGCCAAATAAACTCTGTGTAAACAAACAAGTCAGTGCGTGGTTAGTCACTGCCGCTGCGTTGTAGAGTGACCACGTTTTTTTCCCTGGCGATAAAAATGACGCGTAAGCTTAGCGAAGACGAAACCTTAAAATTGGTGCAATTATATTGCGAAAACTAGTGCCTTTGGGATAATAAACCCCTAAATTACCGCAATAAAGAAATGCGGTCAACGGCGTTGCAAAATATGGCTCAACAAATGTCGTTTATTTTTAGTTATCTCATTTACTACCATTTCTATTAACTCATTCAACAGCAAAATTGATAATATTTTCAACAAATAATTAAATCGTCGTTTCAGTTGTTTTCGCGAATTCATTTTTCCCACTGACTTCACATATGTGCTCACCTTGAGAAACGCACCACTACTACTTACTTCAGGTAAACAGTTAAAGTCAGTCGCGGCGCCGACATTGGCGCTGCGACTGACTTGTCTACTGACCCTGTATAAACCAACCTTATGACTGAACTGACAGTATAGAGTTTACTTACCTACCACAAAGTTTCGTACTACGCAAGTAAAACATGTAAAGGTAGTCAGACACTGGATATGATAATTTTTGGTTCAAAAACTATGTTTTTCTGTTATTATTTACTATAATTTGATATTCCATAATATAATCATTTCATAATCTATGTTGTGTGAATACTTGAGGCCACAAATGTATATAGATTCAGATTTAACAAGATCTTGTTAAAATAATAGCTGAAACGGAACGTATAATTGGTTTCTCTACAGAAATGTCGTGCCACCATTTGTCGAATCCTAGTGGGAATACGGTTTTTTGAATCGTCAGACATTTTCGTGAGATTTTGCCTAGACATTCAAGCTTCGTCAAGATCTCTATCTCGCCAAAATCGCTACAATCCGAGAATTGGGGGCCGGTCAATACATGTTTGCAAATCTCGCGCGCGGGTCGGAGCGGGCCGCGCGTTGCCGCGCGGTACCGCGCGATCATGTAGACGATAATTACCGTTTATATTGATCTTGTACCGCGCGGTTCGTCGACCCGCGCGGACCCGCGCGATCATCTGAACCTAGCCTTAGGCCAGGAACAGGCCCCCAATTCTCGGATTGTAGCGATTTTGGCGAGATAGAGATCTTGACGAAGCTTGAATGTCTAGGCAAAATCTCACGAAAATGTCTGACGATTCAAAAAACCGTATTCCCACTAGGATTCGACAAATGGTGGCACGACATTTCTGTAGAGAAACCAATTATACGTTCCGTTTCAGCTATTATTTTAACAAGATCTTGTTAAATCTGAATCTATATACATTTGTGGCCTCAAGTATTCACACAACATAGATTATGAAATGATTATATTATGGAATATCAAATTATAGTAAATAATAACAGAAAAACATAGTTTTTGAACCAAAAATTATCATATCCAGTGTCTGACTACCTTTACATGTTTTACTTGCGTAGTACGAAACTTTGTGGTAGGTAAGTAAACTCTATACTGTCAGTTCAGTCATAAGGTTGGTTTATACAGGGTCAGTAGACAAGTCAGTCGCAGCGCCAATGTCGGCGCCGCGACTGACTTTAACTGTTTACCTGAAGTAAGTAGTAGTGGTGCGTTTCTCAAGGTGAGCACACATGTGAAGTCAGTGGGAAAAATGAATTCGCGAAAACAACTGAAACGACGATTTAATTATTTGTTGAAAATATTATCAATTTTGCTGTTGAATGAGTTAATAGAAATGGTAGTAAATGAGATAACTAAAAATAAACGACATTTGTTGAGCCATATTTTGCAACGCCGTTGACCGCATTTCTTTATTGCGGTAATTTAGGGGTTTATTATCCCAAAGGCACTAGTTTTCGCAATATAATTGCACCAATTTTAAGGTTTCGTCTTCGCTAAGCTTACGCGTCATTTTTATCGCCAGGGAAAAAAACGTGGTCACTCTACAACGCAGCGGCAGTGACTAACCACGCACTGACTTGTTTGTTTACACAGAGTTTATTTGGCTGGCGCGGGGGTGCGCGGGTGGCGGGGTGCTTCAACTGACTTTCAAATATTCGTGTCCGATTCGATTCCGATTATTCAAGTCAGCGCTGACTTCAACCCACTGTACTGGACTTCAAATCAGTTTGCACAGGGTTTTTTTCGGGTCAGCACTGACTTGCCTCGAATTTGTAGTCAGTTACTGACCCTGTCTAAACCAGCCTTTACATGCTATCAAACGTCAAGTCAAATAACGTCATGTTTTTAACTTTTTACATCATCATATTAATAAAAATATTTATAACAAATATACATTTAGGGAAGATCAATGGCTGCTCTTATTTGGTCTGTCCATTTCATGGGTGATCTACCGCGCGCTTTTTTGCCTTCGAACTTGCCCTGCACCACCAAGCGTTCAATGGAAATTCCTCCACGACGAGACAAATGCCCAAAGAAAGTGAGGATACGCGACTGCACAACGGACGATAGACGTTGCTTGATGCCAAGTTCTTGGAGTATGGATTGATTTGTGTGAAACTCTGTCCACAATCCTCCTAGCATTCTTCTCCAGCACCATATCGCAAGAGCATCTACCTTTTTCTCACTTTCCCTAAGAGTGCACGTCTCTGCAGCGTATAGGAATATGGGAAACACAAGCGTTCTGACGAGCCGGATTTTAGTGGCTTTAGTTATATTACGATTTCTCCATATTTTATCTCCATTCTACGGTTTATGAAACTAAAGCCACAAAAGCCAAAAAGAAGAAGTGAAGTGAACTTTTTACTGACTCGATGTTACATATTTTTCTGGAAATAATTTTTTTTTAATCTATATGTATATTATTTAGTTAATTCAGTTAAGTATATTATTGATATCAACTTGATATTGGCGAAAATTGTTTGAGATGGAAAGCGTTAAAAACTCAACGATAAATTCATCAACCATCGTAAAATATACCCACCACAATAGGAAACCAACAGAAACTGAATCACACACAGAGTGAGAGTAGATACCAACCCACTATTCTTGTCAAAACAGGCAGAGTTGTCTTTAGAAAATGGCTGCTATCCTTCGACATTCGATCTCTAACGCTCGGGACCACTCGTTGCTTGTCTAAAGATTTCTTACGACATAAGTCTGTTAGCGACATCACGAGAATAGCTTATTTAGCATTTTTTCGACATCCGCCATCTTTTATCGACCTACGTCGATTTCGTCGAATCTCTAAAGCGCGAGAATTGGTACCCAGATGATCGCGCGTAGCCGCGCGTCGCCGCGCGGTTGGAGCATTCACATGACGGTATTTGTATGGGAGCGCGCCGCGCGTTGCCGCGCGGTACCGCGCGGTCATGTAGACGATAGTTACCGTTTCTATTGATCTTGTACCGCGCGGTTCGTCGACCCGCGCGGTACCGCGCGATCATCTGAACCTAGCCTTAAGTCGCGGGCAAAAGCTAGTTATGTTAATATGAGTCTTATGAGAATGAGGAAAACTAATCTTGTTCGACCACTATACGCCATCTTTAAACATAAGGTCACATTTGTTTGCTAGAGAGTACCTATTCAATTCCGCTGAATTACTTTTCTAAAAACATATTTGTACGATTCATCTGTTCATTTTTGAACATTTCATTGTTGAGAATTAAATAATAACACTCATATTAGGTACTGATTTACTCATTTTCTGATAATATGAAGTAGTTTACGTGTCTTGTGTTTGTGATATTAAAATGTTTATTTATCTTCTATTTATTTCCATTGTGAGTGTTCAAGTTGGGGGGGATTTGACGCAAGGTAAGCTATCTTAGTGCATTTCTATCTCAATTCGCAATGTATGTCTGTTATTCTTAAAAAACCGGCCAAGTACGAGAAGAGTGAGTTCCATGTAGTACATTGGTACGATTAGTGAAATATGTATAAGACTACAAGCTGGTGGCCGCGACTTCGTCTTGCTATCGAAATATTTAAGACATTGTGCAATATCTTACTAAATTATATGATCATAGTTTATACATCGGAAATGTTTAAACTGTGGTCGTTTTCATTAAAGTCTATTCAGTGGTTTTTGCGTGAAAGAGTAACAAACATACATCCATCCATACAAAATAATATTAGTAGTGGCTTCTCTTTGGTGTCCTTTCAGAATGCGGTATAGTGGCCGTGGACGACAAGGAGCCCGTGGTGGGCATCAAGAAGGCGATGCGAGGCGAGGTGCCGTGGCTCGCAATCATCTACTCCAAACTTACGAATCCTTACAAACCACTCTGCTTAGGTTCACTCATTAGTAACAATGTGGTTTTAACTGGTACGTACCTACTTATTTTACCTAGGCTGGTAAGACGATCAACAAACTATTGGAGGAATCATTAATCATTATTTGGGCTCCTCATGAAGCTAAATAATGCTAGAGCGAGTGCAAAGAAAGTTTGCACGCTATCTTTATAAAAAAATGTACGGATACTATCCATATTTGTTCCCATCTCTATTTGTGGCCGGCATGGTAGGAGTGAACACTCTTGAACTAAGGCGCAAATGTATGTCGATGGTACATTACTTTCTCCTACTGAACGGCAAAATAGATAATCCCACGGCACTATCTAAGTGTTATCTGTTCGTGCCTGACCGCTACGTCCGCGCGCGCTCGCGCCGCTTGCTGGCGCCTGCTGCGGCGCGCACCGACACCAGCCGGTACGCGCCCACCACTCATGCACTGACGCTGCTTAACTCTCTGATCGTCGATCAAGCACATGTGGATTTATTCCATATGGCGCTTGCACGATTCATTTTAGAATGTAATAGGTTTATTAGTTATAGTTAATTAGATATATTTGTAATATAGTAGTAGTACTAATTGTATAAACTGGCTCATCAAACGTTTTGGTTTTTAACTGTAAGTTTGTGAGCATTTGTAAATCTATACTTATAATAAAACTGTAGAGAGGTCAATTCTGTACATAAAATATATTAAAAAAAAAACTATCAGGGGGTGATAAGTGATCGATACTGATGCCAAAAATGCAATCAGTAAAATTTTTGTCTGTCTGTCTGTCTGTCTGTCTGTCTGTCTGTATGTTCCTTATAGAAACAAAAACTACTCGACGGATTTTAACGAAACTTGGTACAATTATTCTTCATACTTCTGGGCAGGTTATAGGATACTTTTCATCACGCTACAATCAATAGGAGCGGAGTAGTGAAGGGAAAACGGGAGAAGTTACTCCGTTTTTTAAGCTTCCGTCGTTTGTGCAGCCTTAATGGTTAAAGTTACATAGAAATCATGTATGACGGAAATATTCTACATTAAATTGTCTAAAAAATATCCCTGAACAGCATATGTCTATCTTTTATGGTTGACTCACAATAACACGTGTAACTCCTGATAGCTTAGCAGTTCGGAGCATTCTGTTTATATTTGTTTACTCTTACGTTTATAAGACTCTCAGTCATCCCAAATTTAAAAAAGTTAACATTATTACCTATTCAATAAAAAAAAATCATAGAAATCGGTATAGAAACACCAAACTTATACATGAAATAAGCCATCGCGCCGTCGCACCTGAATACTCAAATCGAGTAAAGATTGAAATTTGTTGTGTTTACCACTAGATGGCGCTACTGTGCACAAATCCTAGATCGCGCTATCGGTGCGTTTTGGCAATGTGTTATAAGTCGGTCGGTATTTAGCAATAGTTCCGTTAAATTGAGTTATCTTGATAAGTTATTAAGGGTTGCGTATCCGATTACCGCTTTAATGACGAATAAATAAATATTTAAAAACAAAATATTAAATATTCAAGGGGGTGCTCATAATCTCATACAAAAACATAATTTACTTAGATGGTTTGTTTTTTTTTATATAAGTATAATATTTTATAAAAAATATATTATTGTTGATGAGTACATTTACTTGGGCCAGTTAGCGAGCTTCGAAAACAGGCAAGATAAGGAGATCGATCGCCGCATCGAGAACGCCTGGAAAAGCTACTGGTCCATGAAGGGACACATTAAAGGCGACCTTCCACTTACGCTTAAACGCCAACTCATCGACATGTGCATTCTGCCCGTCCTAACCTACGGTGCGCAGACATGGTCACTGACTGAAGCACAGAAATCCAGACTCAAGATTTGCCAAAGAGCAATGGAACGTAGCATCTTTGGTTTCAAGCGCATCGAGCGAGTGCGAAACACTACGCTACGTTCGCTCACCGGTATTGCAGATGTAGGCAATAAAACCGCGAGGCTTAAGTGGGACTGGGCAGGTTATATTCGCCGGATGGACCCAGAAAAATGGGCCAAAATCGTGACACCGTGGCCGCCTGAAGACGGAAGGCGGCGTAGAGGCCGACCAAAGAGGCGATGGCGGGACGACCTCGATGCTTTCGAGAGGGATTGGTGGATGAAAGCGGAAAGCAGAGAGAAGGATTTGGGGGAGACCTTTGCCCAGCAGTGGGACGAGATAGGTTAGGAAAAAAATATATATAATATACTTACTTAATCTATACTAATATTATAAAGAGGTAAAGTTTGTGTATTTGTTAAATTGTAAGGGGTAATCTCGGCATCTACTGAACCGATTTTAAAAATTCTTTCACCAATAGAAAGTTACATTATTACTGAAAAATAAAAAGGCTTTTACGTGGTAGTCCGTTTTGCAAAATGAATCGGAGAAAAAACGGTCGAATGAAAGCGTTTGAACGCTGCCTTAATTATGAAAGAAGTGTTCTAAAGAAAAGATGTGAGCTTGATAATGCCTACAAAAAAGCCACAAGTCAACGTCAGCATATGTCTTACTTTTTTATTTAATAAAAATTATCCCCAACGAAGTGGGCACGTGTCAGCTAGTAAATAAATAAATAAATAAATTAACAATATTTAGGCGTAACATCTACATAATCTATTAGTGAGGACCTGTAAATGGCTCGCACATGTAACCTTAAACTGTTGTTATATAAGTTATTATAAGCTGATGGTCTTCCTCAAATAAATAAATAATTGTTCATATTGACGTGTCTGATACCAAAAAATATAATTGTAGTAAGTGTATACCTGCCTACAGAAATGTGTGCTCAAAAGCACTTCGCTCCGCGCGCTCACGTCGCAAGCACGCTTATTGCTCGCGCTTTAAATTATCTACTATCGAACTAAACTATAATTATACGCGGTGCGGATTCATATACCTTTTATTCATATACAATCCAAAATAATTAAATGCCCAGTTTGTAATAACAACTTTTCTGACGGTGTAAGGTGCTGTAAGTGTTCGCTGACGTACTGTTTCTCATGTGCAAATACTAGATACAGAATTTAACTATCGCAAACTCGGATCATCGCGTCATGCTGCCTTGCAGTGCACGAACTGCAAATCCAAGCTCGTCTACTACTATAGATCTCGTCCTCCACGAGCTGCGCAGCGGTATTAGTGGTATCAATGCACGCCTCGATCAACTACCTTCCATTAAGCAAGACATCCTAAATCTCCAAGAGAAGCTGCACAAATTTGAGTTGTCCATTTCCTCCATCAGAAACATAGTGAACGAAAACTCGATAAGACTTGATGAAGTAAACAAGAGAGTAGACATACTAGAATCCAAACCTAGCACTGATGCTAATTACCCTCAAATGCAAATTGAAATAGCGAAGCTATCATCCGAACTCGCAGCCAAAGATCAGTTACTACGCGCTAACAATCTTGAAATAAAGGGAATCCCACAGAAAAAAAAACGAGAACTTATACGATATTATCAACAAAGTTGGCGAGATTATAGGTCAACCAATATCGAAATCTGATATCAACTTTGTCGTTAGGGCTCGCTCCTCATCAAACCTAAAACCTATTGTCATAGGGTTCCTAGGTAGATACACGAAGGACAACTTTATTGCTTCAGCTAGGTTGCGTAAGCCTGGCCTGACAACTGAAGACCTTGGCTTTGCAGGGACTATTGCAAGGGTTTATGTCAACGACCATCTCACAAGTAGGGTGACCAGATGCAAATTTTAAAAGTCCTGACAAAATTCCTGATTTTCGGCCGAAATTCCTGACATGTTTAAGTTTTCTTTTTTTTTTTTTTTTTTTCTTAACCTATATTGTCCCACTGCTGGGCAAAGGTCTCCCCCAAAGTCTTCCACTCATCCCGGTACTTGGCGACATTCCACCAATCTTTTTCGTGCGCGTCCAGGTCATCCTTCCAACGCCTTTTCGGCCGACCCCGCCGTCGCCTTACAACCTCCGGCACCCATGGGGTGACGATGTTAGCCCACTTCTCGGCTGGCATCCGGCTAACATGACCCGCCCACTCCCATTTGAGCTTTGCTGTTTTGCTCCCTACATCGGCGATGCCTGTCATTGAGCGCAGCATTGTGTTCCGCACCCGGTCGATGCGTTTGAGGCCGAGAATGCTGCGCTCCATTGCTCTTTGGCAAATCTTGAGTTTAGACTCAGTCAATGACCAAGTCTGAGCACCGTAGGTTAGGACGGGCAAGATACACATGTCGATAAGTTGGCGTTTAAGTGATATAGGGAGGTCACCCTTCATGTGTTCTTTCATGGACCAGTAGCTCTTCCAGGCGTTCTCGATACGACGGTGGATCTCTTTGTCCTGCCTGTCTTCGAAGCTCGCTAACTGGCCCAAGTAAATATACTCATCGACATACTGTATAACTTGCCCATCTACCTCGACCCTACGTTTCGTGCTGTTGGTCATTATTTGAGTCTTTGAACGGTTAATTCGAAGTCCAACCTCAAGACTTGCCGTGCTTAGGTCCTGAAGCATTTGTTGCAGTTATTGTGGTATTGGGGCGAAAAGTATGATGTCATCAGCAAAACGTAGGTTAGTTAAGCGTTTGCCCTCGACGATTATACCGTTCGTACCCCACGAATCTGACAGCGCTTTGAAAACTTCTTCCAAAGCGCAATCCACACAGGCGATGTATAGAGGTTTATGAAATTCGGAATATTTTTCTATGATTTGGTTTAAAGTATGAAGGGGGTCTGTGGTAGAGAAGTTTTATAACAAAACTAATTTATTCTCTAATTTATTATTTCTACATTTCCGCAATAATTCAAAAGTTATTTCAAAATAAAAATTAATTATTGAATCCAGTACGTTTAATATTATATATCAATGTTGATTGTTTGATGTCAAAATCGTAAAAAAAAGTTAATTAAGTACGATTAATGTCAATTTCCTTTTTGTTATTGTGACTACAGATAATAGTTTAAAGTGTAAAAAAAAATATTGTTTCATTTATTTGCCGAGAAATTCCTGACATTTCTCTTTTCCGGCCGCATTCCTGACATATGTCTAAAATTCCTGACATGTCAGGAAAATTCCTGACATCTGGTCACCCTACTCACAAGGGACAATAAGCAATTATTAACCCAAGTTAAAAAAGTCGCACTCGAAAAGAACATCAAGTACTAGTCCAGTCAAATTATGGCTAAAAACGAGTTAAATAAACATGAGCGAACACAGTTTGGGGACTTTGAGGATCGATAGGGGGGTGTATTCTGAGCATACATTCCAATTTGAGGGGTTGTACTGAGGTCAGCTCAAGGTCATTTCGATGGAAACGCGTTTCATTCGATATCTCGAGAATGGTTGGTGTTAGGCGAAAAATTGTTGAGACCTTTTCTTTTCCAAACAAAATTTACAAACTTTTTTATTTGGAACTTTTTTTTATAACATTAATATTTTTCAACTTATTACTCCCGCAAGGCAAAAATTTTACTTTTTTTTCCATTTTTCGTCGTTTTCTCCCCAACCATTCAATTTTATTAAATTTTACCGATCATCAAAGTGTAGATCTTTTAATTATGAACAGTTTTGTGCTTAAACTTTTTTCCGTAGTGCCAATACCTTCGGAGTTATATATTACTTTACCGAGCGAAATCCGCGCCACTGTCGCAATATAAAAAGGTCAATCGATTAAACTATTTAAAAATTAAGTATTTAATTTGGGCAAATTTTTGGGTTAATTTGGGTAAGAAGTAAATTAACAATTAAAACTGTTTTACACATTTATTGATAGAAAAATAATTTATAAAAATAATAATATATCGGTAAAGTAATATATAACTCCGAAGGTATTGGCATTACGGAAAAAAGTTTAAGCACAAAACTGTTCATAATTAAAAGATCTACACTTTGATGATCGGTAAAATTTAATAAAATTGAATGGTTGGGGAGAAAACGACGAAAAATGGAAAAAAAAGTAAAATTTTTGCCTTGCGGGAGTAATAAGTTGAAAAATATTAATGTTATAAAAAAAAGTTTAAAATAAAAAAGTTTGTAAATTTTGTTTGGAAAAGAAAAAGTCTCAACAATTTTTCGCCTAACACCAACCATTCTCGAGATATCGAATGAAACGCGTTTCCATCGAAATGACCTTGAGCTGACCTCAGTACAACCCCTCAAATTGGAATTTATGCTCAGAATACACCGCCCTATCGATCCTCAAAGTCCCCAAACTGTATTCGCTCATGTTTATTTATTTCGTAATTTGACTGGACTATACGTTTGGGTACAATACTGACTCGACGTAACGACACTTCGCCGATACCTATTTGCAGTGAATAATGATAGTGACCTTCAGAAACTTAAGAATTTTATTAGACGGTGCAGATTATGTATTACGGTCAGAGGCAGGAATTTTGAGCATTTATTGTAAAATGAATGTTAATTCCTATATTTTTTACCTATTGTCTAATTTTAAGCTGTTTGTTTTCCCAAGAGATTAAAATAAAATAAAAGGTTTTTGTTTTGTATCAAGTAGGTACCTATTTTAGACTCGTCATATTTAATTTACAAAACATTTTTAAAATGATACAAAGTTTTTTGTGTGTTGTGGCGTCAGTACCCAAGTTATGTTTTTTTCAGAACTCCACTTTTCTCTTTTCAGCTGCCCATTGCTTTTGGGCAGATAATACTCAGCTGCCTTCCTCGCAGTATGCTGTAGCTGTCGGTAAACTGCACCGTCCTTGGAGCAGCACAATGGATGATGCGCTAACATCTCATGTAAGTTAGTTTTAGAAATCTTCAAAATTATGACGCCGTTTTAAATCAAACAAATTACGAAAGTCTATTCAGGCGTCTTCAGATCATCTAGTCTTTTCGTATGTTTTTTTATCAAAGTGATAACGAGTAATTTTCTCATTTTTTCCAGGTGAAAACAATACACTTACCTCCGCACTTCCTTGGCCCGGACTCAAACTTCCAAAATGATATCGCCGTGGTGATAGCAGTCCGTCCGTTTCAGTTCAACGCGAACATCCGACCAGTGTGTCTCAGTTTTGACTATAACCTGCACAAGCTACAGTTGCGTCATGGAAATAATGGAAAGGTCATGAATCTTCGCCTTGAAAATAGTAGTTCGCTTTATTATAACTAAAATTAGTATTTATTCTTAAATAAACTCACGACTATTTCAGTATTTACAAAATGTACATAGGTATAAAAACCATAAGAAACAGTTGAGCTATCTACAGTATCTACAGACCGTTGCAAACGATCTAAAGATAGTAAAATTGTAGAGATCCTAAATGATCAAAAGTCTTGCTGCGTTGCCTTTGTCACGATGACCAGTGTAATGATAAAAAGAGTTCATGATATACTTATTGAGTCGAAGTATACGACATATTTACATTACTTTTTGTTGAACCTTACAAACCGATGCAATGGTGCGATCTTGCCTTTCCCGGAATACTCTGTCATTTATTAAAGCGTTCATCAAATTCCAGATAGCTGGATGGGGTTTACTAAATGAAAAAGGCAGGTCTTCGTCAGTGCTACAAGCATTGGTCATACCTTACATAGAATTCGAATATTGCATCAAAGAGTCTCCTCCATTCTTTCGACAATTAATCACAAGTGATAAGATTTGCGCGGGCGCTGCTAATTGTGAGTAGTTCCAAAATCTATTTGTATCATCCCTGGCGAACATTTTTATTCAAATCAAATCAAATCAAAACAAATCAAAAATTACTTTATTCAGTAAAATCACAAGGATCATTTAGAATCTTAGTGCTTAATCCGAGGTTGCATTTTATAACTCCCTACTCTCGAGCCGAGAGTCGTCTCTAGGATATCCTCATATTTTTGTATGGATATCAGAGAGACGACTCTGGGCTCCAGAGTAGGGAGTTTTAAAATGCGACCTCGGACTAAGGACTCAGAAGTGACATCATGAAACACTGATTTATTTGACAGCCACCACGCCGATCTGCAGAGGCGACGGTGGCAGTGGCCTAGCATTCCCTGCGTCGACTGGAGGGATGGCACGCTACTACTTGAAGGGTGTGATGTCAGTCGCTGCATCCACCGATAAGCTGTGCACTACAGATAATTATTATGGACTCACGTCGGTTTTCAGTCACGAGTAGGGTGACCAGATGTCAGGAATTTTCCTGACATGTCAGGAATTTTAGACATATGTCAGGAATGCGGCCGGAAAAGGGAAATGTCAGGAATTTCTCGGCAAATAAATGAAACAATATTTTTTTTACACTATAAACTTTTATAGTTAGTCACAATAACAAAAAGGAAATTGTCATTAATTGTAATCAACTTTTTACGATTTTGACATCAAACAATCAACATTGACATATAATATTAAACAATTTAAATAATCAACAAAAAAAAACCTTTTAAGTAAAAAAATAGACTCTTCGCTTCACAAGCCTTTCAACATTGATATATAATATTAAACGTACTGGATTCAATAATTAATTTTTATTTTGAAATAGCTTTTGAATTATTGCGGATATGTAGAATAAAATTAGTTTTGTTATAAAACTTCTCTACCACAGACCACCATACTTTAAACCAAATCATAGAAAAATATTCCGAATTTCATAAACCTCTATACATCGCCTTTGTGGATTACGCAAAAGCGTTTTATAGTCTAAAGCATTCTTTGGACTTCGAATTAACCGTTCAAAGACTCAAATAATGACCAACAGCACGAAACGTAGGGTCGAGGTAGATGGGCAAGTTATACAGTATGTCGATGAGTATATTTACTTGGGCCAGTTAGCGAGCTTCGAAAACAGGCAGGACAAAGAGATCCACCGTCGTATCGTGCCTGGAAGAGCTACTGAAAGAACACATGAAGGGTGACCTCCCTATATCACTTAAACGCCAACTTATCGACATGTGTATCTTGCCCGTCCTAACCTACGGTGCTCAGACTTGGTCATTGACTGAGTCACAGAAGTCTAAACTCGATTTGCCAAAGAGCAATGGAGCGCAGCATTCTCGGCCTCAAACGCATCGACCGGGTGCGGAACACAATGCTGCGCTCAATGACAGGCATTGCCGATGTAGGGAGCAAAACAGCAAAGCTCAAATGGGAGTGGGCGGGTCATGTTAGCCGGATGCCAGCCGAGAAGTGGGCTAACATCGTCACCCCATGGGTGCCGGAGGTTGGAAGGCGACGGCGGGGTCGGCCGAAAAGGCGTTGGAAGGATGACCTGGACGCGCACGAAAAAGATTGGTGGAATGTCGCCAAGTACCGGGATGAGTGGAAGACTTTGGGGGAGACCTTTGCCCAGCAGTGGGACAATATAGGTTAAGAAAAAAAAAAGAAAAAAAAAACTTAAACATGATGTCAGGAATTTTGGCCGAAAATCAGGAATTTTGTCAGGACTTTTAAAATTTGCATCTGGTCACCCTAGTCACGAGCGCTTTATCAAGCAGTTCTGGAACGAAACGTAATAAATTTAATATTCTTATTAAATATATCTTAAGCACTCAGCAATATTTAAATCTCTAGAGAATCAGGATATAGACAAAACGTATTATAGACCTCTTGAAACTAATTTATACTCACAGCACAGCAGATATAAAATTACATTCCATCGGTTCGAAATTTCACGTACAAAAAGGAGTAAAACGAGGTGACCCACTCTCTCCCATATTATTTACATGCACCCTCGAAGAGGTATTTAAAACCCTGGCTCAATCTTGGGCAACAAGCGGCATTGAAGTCGGTGACAAACGCCTAACAAACTTGCGTTTTGCCGACGACATTGTTCTGTTTGCTCCAACAGCACAAAGTCTACAAGAAATGCTCCAACAACTGAGCACGGCAAGTCTTGAGGTTGGACTTCAAATGAACAGATCCAAGACGCAGATAATGTCAAACAGCACGACACGTAGGGTCGAGGTAGATGGGCAGAAATTACACTATGTTAATGAGTACACCTACTTGGGCCAGATAGCAAGCTTCGAAAACAGGCAAGACAGTGAAATCGATCGACGTATCGAAAACGCCTGGAAGAGCTACTGGTCCTTGAAGGAATACATGAAAGGTAAACTTCCTCTTACTCTAAAACGCCAACTCATAGACATGTGTATTCTACGGTGCACAGACATGGTCACTGACCGAACTGCAGAAGTCCAAGCTCAAGATATGCCAAAGGGCAATGGAGCGCAGCGTTTTGGGCTACAAGAGAACCGATCAGATCCCAAACACATTGTTGCGCTCTTTGACCGGCATTGCTGATGTTGGAACCCAAACCGCTAAGCTCAAGTGGGGGTGGGCAGGACACATTAATCGAATGCCCCATGATAAATGGACTACCATAACTACCACCTGGACACCTGAAGGTCAGCGGCATCGGGGTCGGCCGAGGAAGCGTTGGAGGGATGACCTTGACGTATTCGACTTGGATTGGTGGGACACTGCCAAGGACATAGAGAGGTGGAACTGTTTGGGGGAGGCCTTTGCCCAGCAGTGGGACAATATAGGCTAGAATAAAATAAAAACTTATTTAACAAGCGTCGCAGGTCTCAGTTGCTAGTAGCTCTGCCGTCCACGCTGTGGGCCGTGGGTTCGATTCCAACCCAGAACAAATGTTTGTGACATCAACATATTTGTTCTGTGTCTGGGTGTTACTATGTATGTATTTACAAGAAAACTGTATAAGTAATCAAGCAATCAAGCTCCAAAAAGTACAAGCTTTGCTTAGCTTGAGGACTAGAATGTGATGTGTGAAATGTTCTTGAATATTTATTAATTTATAATCAATTAAACTTTATTTATTATTGTATTGTTCTCAATTCAGGGGTAAATTCGAATGCTTGGATGGTAGCTACATAGATGCCTCAAGCATTTGCGACGGATTCAAGGAGTGCCCAGACGGATCTGATGAGACCGAAAGGACGTGCTCTGATAGGCAGTGCTCCACTATTGCGTTCCGGTGCCATTACGGTGCATGCGTTGATGGTGAAGCAGCCTGCAATGGGGTATGTGGCCATAAAGTGTCGAGTAAAATACCATGTTCTAGAAATTGGTTTTGGTATTACACATACATTTTCAAAGTTGAATAATTCATTGGAGCACCAAGTCAACATCAATTATATTTTTTATATTAGAATCATATGTATCATTTATATCACGGATAAATTTGTATCTTTAGAATCGCAAGGTACTATCACTGGACCGCTAGTTCTTTTAATAGTAATACCAGCATCAGAGCCCAACTTATTCGAGTTTAAACAATTCCATTGCTCCTAGGTGCCGGATTGTGCAGATGGATCTGATGAAACAAAAGAAGTTTGTGATAATAATGAGCTTGGGAGTGTTGTGTAAGTTATTATATGTACATACATAGAGCATGTAATAGTTAGTACAACTTGGGCTGTCAATCGTTCTTGACGTCCCATGTAGTTTAAGTCCCACCATCTTATCTGTTCAGATGACGGCGTCGCAGGCGATATAAAATAAATTTCTTTGATATAAAATAAAATTTATAGAATAACTTCCTGCGCATCAGTTTTGAGAGATTTCAGCATTTTATTCGCATTTTTCATAACTAAATCGAACAATAAGCAATAAGCGCTCACACTAGACAGCGGCATGTAGTTACAATTTTATCCACTTGAACAGTTAAGTTGGTGGCACTGTACAATTTTTGAACGTGACATTTGGTGGGTTTTTTTTGAAAGTGTTGCAAGTATTATATCTATTACAAGCATATAAGCAATAAACATACTAAGTACTAATCTAAACATATGTTACTTTTTAGTACAAGCACATCAAACCCACAAATAAACAAATGCTTTCCACCACCGCCGTTCCCAGATCATGGCACACATACCATAGTGACCAGTCTGTTGAGCAATGTGTCCGGTGAGAATGATAACTTCGAGTTGGCAACCCTCACTGTGACTTGTCATCCAGGGTACGGAGTACAAGGATCCAGTTCTATTCAGTGTTTTAACGGATACTGGCCAGCTAAAGTTCCGCAGTGCATTCGTGAGTTCCATGCTTTGCTTTATTACTTTTGTCATGACGTCACGCGCTGCGCATTAGGTACCAAATATTGAATGAAGCGGTTCAATTAGGTCCCCGACTACTTAAACATATATAAGTAAATAAATATTCATGGACATATTCACAATCTAGTCCCAAGTTAAGCAAAGCTTGTACGATGGGAACTAGATTGCGGGTAGGTACGTCAAATAATGTTGGGCTGCGAGCAGGGATGTGTGCGGTGCCGGAGCACCCGTCGGTGGAGTACCGCTGCGTGCTGTCGGGCGCGCAGGTGGGCTCGCGCGCGTGCGCCGCGCACGAGCCCCCCGGCGCCGTGCTCAGTCCGCGCTGTCGCGAGCCCTACTACTACTCCGCCGCGCCGCTCGCCTTCATGCGCTGCAGGGACGACGCCACGTGGGACCACGTCGTCAGGTGCCAGCAAGGTTACAGTACTTACACCAGTTTCTTTCATGGCTGTTCGATAAGCTAAATCGTATTCCCAGCTTTGTCCTCGATCCTCAATCTTGTGGTTACCAAACTCATCAGCGTCAGGTGAGCCGGTCAGCTTCTGCCTTCTCTTTTTCTCATCATGATATTTTGTTTGTCGGTCGACGATGTGTGAAATGATGTGACAGTGAGATATACTAGTGACATTGTAGTGGTTTGCCTTGGCCCTGGTCCGACCGTTGCTTCGTGCTTCTTCCTTCAGACTGCGGAAGAGCAACGCCAAAGGAGCAGCCAGGACTAGCAATAGGAGGAACGAACGCAAAGCAGGGAGAGCTGCCGTGGCACGCCGGCATCTACGACAAGCTCTCGCAACCTTACATGCAAGTCTGCGGAGGATCTATCATCAGCACCAAACTCATTATATCAGGTACCTATTATTGAATGCGATCGTCATTACATACCATCGCACTATAGCAGATAGAGTCAACGCATTGCATAATGTGATCGATATGATACATCAATGAATGTCCACAGCTGCCCACTGCTTCTGGCAGAACAGGAGCCCCCTGCCGGAGTCCCAGTTCAGCGTGGCAGTAGGCAAGCTGTACCGCCCCTGGGACGACCCAGTCGATGACGCGCAGAAGTCTGACGTGAGTGCTAAATCATTCTAAGATACCCCAAATACTATTCGTCTTATTAAAAGTGTGGATGCTTGCATGTTTTTTATACATATTACAGATAAAAAAGATACACATTCCTTCGCGGTTTCGAGGTCTCCACTCGAATTTTCAATACGATATCGCAGTAGTCGTCATCTCACATGCTTTTGAATACAGGTCAGTGAAACCAATGTATAATAGGAAAGAAGTATGTTACATAATAGATATTAGCCAAGTAATCCTACTGTTATACCTATTTTAATAAATGAACTTTTTACTTGAACAGAAGCTTCGTTCGGCCCGTGTGTCTCAGCTTTGACACTATTTTCGAGAAGCAACAACTCCAACCTATAAACAAAGGAAAGGTATTTAAAAAAAGCTCTTAAATAATATTTATGATAGATGAATCCAGGTAAAATATATCATTGTATAAGTATATACCTATTTGCAGGTGTCTGGTTGGGGTCTGATCTCAGCCAACGGCAAAGCTGCGCCTACACTGCAAGTGGTGGAGTTGCCGTATGTCGACATAAACACATGCCTCGACAACTCTCCTTCTGTCTTCGTCCAGTACATCACCAGTGACAAGATCTGCGCTGGAACTAGACAGCGTAATTATAACCATTGCTTCATTCATTGATTTAAACTCAAAGTAATGGTACCTACCTATATGAGACCGTGCGGCCAACACCTGTCTAGAAAGAGAACTACTGGCCGCATGATTGTATTGACCCCTCTCACGCATTGCCGCCCGTATCTACTTCATGCCAGAGGGGTGAGCGCGAACAAATGTGACAATTGTTAAACGTATGGAAACAGTGACGTATTTGAGATACATTGCGCATCAACATCAGCTTTACGCTTGCAACACTGCGCGTAGTGTTTTTAAATACGTAACGTTTACGATTGTCTCATTTATTGGTGCGGACGGCTCAGTCTATTCTCTTTGTGTATGTTTTCAGCCAACACAGCTCTATGTCACGGTGACAGCGGTGGTGGTCTTGTGTTCCCCGCGACGGAAGGTTACATTGAGCGCTACTACCTGCGCGGCATTGTATCAATAGCACCTGCTGACGAAGGCAGCAACGCATGCAACACGGCCGTCTACACCGGCTTCACGAGGATACAGCAGCACGAAGACTTTATCCTACCATTCTTGACCGACTGAATCCGTGAAATCTGGAAGTCTATGAAAGAGCACAGTCATATAAGTCAACAGTTACATTTGTCATGCCACACTTTGTTAAAATACAATAAAATCCATAAAAAACTTATTTTTAATTGATTCTCTGTCAGAGCCGTTCGGTGATGCCACAGACAACCCAACTACTACACACAAATACAACAGAAAAAAAAACAAATAAAATAATAATTGACTACAAAATAAAAATGAAACCACAAAATAAGAACTAAAATAAAATAGATATTAATAATGCTAACTAACGGAAAACAATGAGTGCATATTTTTATTTATTAGTTTTATTTCTTAGCTCTGTAATATTCATGTGATGTGTCTTTTTCTTTGATACACTCTTCTCTGCTCTATCTTTTATACCCGCGACTTTAAAGTCGCGGGCAAAAGCTAGTTATGTTATTATGAGTCTTTGAATGAGGAAAACCAATCTTGTTCGACCACTATACCTAAGTACGCCATCTTTAAACATAAGGTCACATTTGTTTGCTAGAGAGTACCTATTCAAGTCCGCTGAATTCCTTTTCTTAAAACATTTGTACGATTCATCTGTTCATTTTGGAACATTTCATTGTTGAGAATGAAATAATAACACTCATATTAGGTATCTACTGATTTACTCATTTTCTGATAATATGAAGTAGTTTACGTGTCTTGTGTTTGTGATATTAAAATGTTTATTTATCTTTTATTTATTTCCATTGTGAGTGTTCAAGTTGGGGGGGATTTGACGCAAGGTAAGCTATCTTATTGTATTTCTATCTCAACGACTTAGAAAATGGTCTTTGCAATTCGCATTGTATGTCTGTTTTTCTTAAAAAACCGGCCAAGTACGAGTCTGAGGTTCCATGTAGTACATTGGTACGATTAGTGATATATGTACCTTAGGGTGTCCCAGGCTATAAGGGCAAATTTTTTTTTGCGAATATGGTAACGCATACCCCGTATTTTTTTTCCATTTGATCCTAATAGCTTATATACGAAATATTATAGTGATCGGATAACGTTAACCCGTGCCGACTTGATGTCAAACTTTACAATGAAAAGTTAGTAGGGAAGCCTTAGAGAAGTTTTAAAATTTAATACGTAATTCAGTAAATAAAAAACTGTGTTACCCGTGTATACTATTTATTACATATTTATCATCTAAATAACATTATTTAGTAAATTCCCTTCTTAAATTTTCCATATTGCAGTCCCGATATACCTACTTCCCTGCGTTGTTGTACGCAACGTAATAGGGCTTTGCTTTTAATTGAAACAAAATCATCAATTTTTTTCTTTGATATTGAAAACGATAGTAATAAGTTATCTTTGTAAAGTGCTGAAAGAAAACAAAATAAATATTTTACTAGTGTTACTAACCGAATGGTGGGCCACATAGTTCCTTCGATGAGATAAACCGTTTACGGTGGGCTGATGAGTTTTCTATGGCTAAGTTAGCAACCATTTTACTTTAATTTCCGAGTCTACATTATCTAAACTAATATAAAAAGAGGAAAGATTTGATTGTTTGTTTGTTTGTTTGTTTGTTTGCATCGAATAGGCTTCGAAACTACTGGACCGATTTCAAAAATTCTTTCACTGTTGTGAAGCTACATTATCTGCGCTGAACATAGGCTATATTATAATGATATTTTTTATATAGGCTACCCGTGCGAAGCCGGGGCGTACTACTAGTTATCAAATAAAGACAAGACAATACTTCATCTATTAAATACCATAAATGCTGACAGAACTTCTGTGAAGCTGCCTTTGAGATGCATTTGTCGATTCTGCTGTAAGCCTTCAAGGCCTTCAAAAAGCATAAGTCCTGGTATGGTGCCTGTACTGCTAAAGTGAAGTGGAAGATCTTATTTTTATTGATATTCATTAATTTAAGAGAATAAGCATGTGCGATATCAAATAAATCGTTTAAGTTTGAAATAAACTTTTGCCGACGCTGCTCAAACACGCCTTGAGTTTTATTTGCATTTTTTTGCTAATTTCTCCAAACTTGGTACAAGTTAACTAGTATTTTAACACAATTAGGTATACGTGCTTTTTCCTAGTAAATAATGCACTCACGAATAGTAAGATTGGCGTTCATTGGCACTAAAATGAACTTCTCAAATGTTATAGGTACAACAGAAGCGTACATTGAGAGGGAAGTTTTGAACCGGTAATTTGATGTTTTACGTCCCCTATTAAAAATATATCCTTTTTAGAACTGCGTAATTCTTCTGACATGTTGTCTAAATGAAAATAATGCGTTTACTGACTAAATGAGCCAGCAACAACAAGAACATCAACTCGTTAACTCCCGCACGCCTCAGTAAAGAGTAGGGGAACCTGTTGTACCTTGGACATAGTTGTACCTAGGACAATCGTGTTTTAAAAAAAAATGCGTTGGTTTTAGGAACCGTTGTCTATAGTATTTGAATCATCATTGATCAACAATTACGTCAAATCAGTTGTGGTTTGCTAGCTCTAATGGTTACAGCGAAAAAAAATAATTTCGTTTTTTTCAATTAAAAAGTCAGTTTTTTATACTTTTGTTTTTGCTATTTTTTTCAAAATGATGCATGTTTAAAAAACGGTTTTATTTAAAAACTAATCTTAGTATAAATAGCTATTGGACAACATATGTCTCAGATCCTAACTTCAATCACAAGTGGGTGTACAAAGCCTGTGAAGTAAAGTAGTCGCGATGTTGTACCTTGGCGATCCAAGTTACGTTGTACCTTGGCCACCATCATTTGGTCGGCATTTATATGCATATTTTTTTTGAGTGCTAATTAATTGCCGAAATGGTAAAACTTATGTTAAATGATAAGAAAATAATGAAATAATTAGGTTGCAAGTTAAAATTACGTGATTAGAGACCAAAATAATGTCATCAAAAATTTGCTATAAATCAATTGGCGAAGCTTTTTACAAAAAAAACCTTTTACTTATATATAGTTGTTAATAACTGTTACTTTTGTTAATTGCTAATGCAAATATGATTGAATAATTATTATTTAAACAAAAACTAAATAAATTACAGCTAAAAATATTTTTTATCTCGATTTGAACCTACACTGGCCAAGGTACAACATACACTGTCCAAGGTACATCTGGTATGTTGTACCTTGGACAGTTTTGACTTTTTTTTTCAAATAGCTAGTAGTCATAGGTTTTTTGGGAAAATACATAGTTTTATTAATTAATTATGTAGGTAATTTCATGGTCTTGACATACACATACACTGGACAGATATAGCTAGCACCATTATTTAATTAAAAATCAAAATTCAAAAAACTGTCCTAGGTACAACAGGTTCCCCTACTCATATGTTTCGATGCAAGTCGGCACGGGTTGCCGTGGTTCTAAATACTTACGTGAAACTTTTTTATAATAGTTTTGACATCATTGAAACAAAATAAGAGGGTATGCATTAAGAAAAAAATACTTTAATTTTTTTGGGACACCCTAATGTACCTATAAGACTACAACCTGGTGGCCGCGACTTCGTCTTGCTATCGAAATATTTAAGACATTGTGCAATATCTTACTAAATTATATGATCATAGTTTATACATCGGAAATGTTTAAACTGTGGTCGTTTTCATTAAAGTCTATTCAGTGGTTTTTGCGTGAAAGAGTAACAAACATACATCCATCCATACAAAATAATATTAGTAGTGGCTTCTCTTTGGTGTCCTTTCAGAATGCGGTATAGTGGCCGTGGACGACAAGGAGCCCGTGGTGGGCATCAAGAAGGCGATGCGAGGCGAGGTGCCGTGGCTCGCAATCATCTACTCCAAACTTACGAATCCTTACAAACAATTCTGCTTAGGTTCACTCATTAGTAACAATGTGGTTTTAACTGGTACGTACCTACTTATTTTACCTAGGCTGGTAAGACGATCAACAAACTATTGGAGGAATCATTAATCATTATTTGGGCTCCTCATGAAGCTAAATATATTATAATGCTAGAGCGAGTGCAAAGAAAGTTTGCACGCTATCTTTATAAAAAAAATGGTAGCACTCCGGGAGTGCCGGCAGAAGTGAAAACTTCAATATTAACGTTGTGTTTTCACTTTTAAGTTTTCACTTCAAAAATATAACCACAGTCGTCATAATGACAATGACAATCACAATGACACAGACACATTCGCGCATGACAATGACAATGACACAGACACATTCGCGCAAGCGCGAATGTGTCTGTGTCAGTGTGATTGTGTCATGTCGACACAATGACAATGACACATTCGCGCAAGCGCGAATGTGTCTGTGTTTTCACTTTTAAGTTTTCACTTCAAAAATATAACCACAGTCGTCATAATGACAATGACAATCACAATGACACAGACACATTCGCGCAAGCGCGAATGTGTCTGTGTCATTGTGATTGTGTCATGTCATTGTGTCACATTCGCGCAAGCGCGAATGTGACACAACGACGAAGACAACGAAGACATGTCATGTCGACACAACGACAATGACAATGACAATGACAATCACAATGACACAGACACATTCGCGCAAGCGCGAATGTGTCTGTGTCATTGTGATTGTGTCATTGTGATTGTGTCATGTCATTGACATTGACACAACGACGAAGACAACGAATGATGAACGTCACGTTCGATGAACGTCACGAGTCACGTGACCCTGACTGAGTTTTCACTTCAATAAGATGGAAGCGATACAGTTAAATACAAGTTAGGCGAAACGATTCGTACGATATAATAGCGTCTATCTGGTTATGCGCGCGCGGCGAGCGATACGTGTTTCCCGTGCGAGGGTGCTCAGAGCGTCTGTCGGCTGCCGGCGCGCGAGTGCCGCTCCTCGGTCCTCCGCCCCCGCGCTCCGCACCGCACCGCGTGTTGGCAGCGCCTTGTACTCGCCTTGTACGATGTCGCCACAACACTATTTAATTGTTTGAGTCATACGTCGCGTGACCGCAAGTGTGTTCTTTTGTCGTCTCTTGTTTTACGAGCAATGTATAAAAATTAAATAAGATCTTACGCTTTTTCGACGTCACGTGACCCTGACGCGAGTTTGAAAGTTTTTACCCACCCAGCGCCGCTAAAGAAGTTTTCAGTTCAAAAATGTACGGATACTATCCATATTTGTTCCCATCTCTATTTGTGGCCGGCATGGTAGGAGTGAACACTCTTGAACTAAGGCGCAAATGTATGTCGATGGTACATTACTTTCTCCTACTGAACGGCAAAATAGATAATCCCACGGCACTATCTAAGTGTTATCTGTTCGTGCCTGACCGCTACGTCCGCGCGCGCTCGCGCCGCTTGCTGGCGCCTGCTGCGGCGCGCACCGACACCAGCCGGTACGCGCCCACCACTCATGCACTGACGCTGCTTAACTCTCTGATCGTCGATCAAGCACATGTGGATTTATTCCATATGGCGCTTGCACGATTCATTTTAGAATGTAATAGGTTTATTAGTTATAGTTAATTAGATATATTTGTAATATAGTAGTAGTACTAACTGTATAAACTGGCTCATCAAACGTTTTGGTTTTTAACTGTAAGTTTGTGAGCATTTGTAAATAAATAAATAAATTAACAATATTTAGGCGTAACATCTACATAATCTATTAGTGAGGACCTGTAAATGGCTCGCACATGTAGGTAACCTTAAACTGTTGTTATATAAGTTATTATAAGCTGATGGTCTTCCTCAAATAAATAAATAATTGTTCATATTGACGTGTCTGATACCAAAAAATATAATTGTAGTAAGTGTATACCTGCCTACAGAAATGTGTGCTCAAAAGCACTTCGCTCCGCGCGCTCACGTCGCAAGCACGCTTATTGCTCGCGCTTTAAATTATCTACTATCGAACTAAACTATAATTATACGCGGTGCGGATTCATATACCTACAATCCAAAATAATTAAATGCCCAGTTTGTAATAACAACTTTTCTGACGGTGTAAGGTGCTGTAAGTGTTCGCTGACGTACTGTTTCTCATGTGCAAATACTAGATACAGAATTTAACTATCGCAAACTCGGATCATCGCGTCATGCTGCCTTGCAGTGCACGAACTGCAAATCCAAGCTCGTCTACTACTATAGATCTCGTCCTCCACGAGCTGCGCAGCGGTATTAGTGGTATCAATGCACGCCTCGATCAACTACCTTCCATTAAGCAAGACATCCTAAATCTCCAAGAGAAGCTGCACAAATTTGAGTTGTCCATTTCCTCCATCAGAAACATAGTGAACGAAAACTCGATAAGACTTGATGAAGTAAACAAGAGAGTAGACATACTAGAATCCAAACCTAGCACTGATGCTAATTACCCTCAAATGCAAATTGAAATAGCGAAGCTATCATCCGAACTCGCAGCCAAAGATCAGTTACTACGCGCTAACAATCTTGAAATAAAGGGAATCCCACAGAAAAAAAAACGAGAACTTATACGATATTATCAACAAAGTTGGCGAGATTATAGGTCAACCAATATCGAAATCTGATATCAACTTTGTCGTTAGGGCTCGCTCCTCATCAAACCTAAAACCTATTGTCATAGGGTTCCTAGGTAGATACACGAAGGACAACTTTATTGCTTCAGCTAGGTTGCGTAAGCCTGGCCTGACAACTGAAGACCTTGGCTTTGCAGGGACTATTGCAAGGGTTTATGTCAACGACCATCTCACAAGGGACAATAAGCAATTATTAACCCAAGTTAAAAAAGTCGCACTCGAAAAGAACATCAAGTACGTTTGGGTACAATACTGACTCGACGTAACGACACTTCGCCGATACCTATTTGCAGTGAATAATGATAGTGACCTTCAGAAACTTAAGAATTTTATTAGACGGTGCAGATTATGTATTACGGTCAGAGGCAGGAATTTTGAGCATTTATTGTAAAATGAATGTTAATTCCTATATATTTTTTACCTATTGTCTAATTTTAAGCTGTTTGTTTTCCCAAGAGATTAAAATAAAATTAAAGGTTTTTGTTTTGTATCAAGTAGGTACCTATTTTAGACTCGTCATATTTAATTTACAAAACATTTTTAAAATGATACAAAGTTTTTTGTGTGTTGTGGCGTCAGTACCCAAGTTATGTTTTTTTCAGAACTCCACTTTTCTCTTTTCAGCTGCCCATTGCTTTTGGGCAGATAATACTCAGCTGCCTTCCTCGCAGTATGCTGTAGCTGTCGGTAAACTGTACCGTCCTTGGAGCAGCACAATGGATGATGCGCTAACATCTCATGTAAGTTAGTTTTAGAAATCTTCAAAATTATGACGCCGTTTTAAATCAAACAAATTACGAAAGTCTATTCAGGCGTCTTCAGATCATCTAGTCTTTTCGTATGTTTTTTTATCAAAGTGATAACGAGTAATTTTCTCATTTTTTCCAGGTGAAAACAATACACTTACCTCCGCACTTCCTTGGCCCGGACTCAAACTTCCAAAATGATATCGCCGTGGTGATAGCAGTCCGTCCGTTTCAGTTCAACGCGAACATCCGACCAGTGTGTCTCAGTTTTGACTATAACCTTCACAAACTACAGTTGCGTCATGGAAATAATGGAAAGGTCATGAATCTTCGCCTTGAAAATAGTAGTTAGCTTTATTATAACTAAAATGAGTATTTATTCATATCAATAAACTCACGATTATTTCAGTAGGTATTTACAAAATGTACATAGGTATAAAATACTTATGAAACAGTTGAGCTATCTACAGACCGTTGCAAACGATCTATAGATAGTAAAATTGTAGAGATCATAATTGATCAAAACTCTTGCTGCGTTGCCTGTGTCTCACGATGACCAGTGTAATGATAAAAAGAGTTCATGATATATGTATTGAGTCGAAGTATACCGACATATTTCCATTACTTTTTGTTGAACCTTACAAACCGATGCAATGGTGCGATCTTGCCTTTCCCGGAATACTCTGTCATTTATTAAAGCGTTCATCAAATTCCAGATAGCTGGATGGGGTTTACTAAATGAAAAAGGCAGGTCTTCGTCAGTGCTACAAGCATTGGTCATACCTTACATAGAATTCGAATATTGCATCAAAGAGTCTCCTCCATTCTTTCGACAATTAATCACAAGTGATAAGATTTGCGCGGGCGCTGCTAATTGTGAGTAGTTCCAAAATCTATTTGTATCATCCCTGGCGAACATTTTTATTCAAATCAAATCAAATCAAAAATTACTTTATTCAGTAAAATCACAAGGATCATTTAGAATCTTAGTGCTTAATCCGAGGTTGCATTTTATAACTCCCTACTCTCGAGCCGAGAGTCGTCTCTAGGATATCCTCATATTTTTGTATGGATATCAGAGAGACGACTCTGGGCTCCAGAGTAGGGAGTTTTAAAATGCGACCTCGGACTAAGGACTCAGAAGTGACATCATGAAACACTGATTTATTTGACAGCCACCACGCCGATCTGCAGAGGCGACGGTGGCAGTGGCCTAGCATTCCCTGCGTCGACTGGAGGGATGGAACGCTACTACTTGAAGGGTGTGATGTCAGTCGCTGCATCCAGCGATAAGCTGTGCACTACAGATAATTATTATGGACTCACGTCGGTTTTCAGTCACGAGCGCTTTATCAAGCAGTTCTGGAACGAAACGTAATAAATTTAATATTCTTATTAAATATATCTTAAGCACTCAGCAATATTTAAATCTCTAGAGAATCAGGATATAGACAAAACGTATTATAGACCTCTTGAAACTAATTTATACTCACAGCACAGCAGATATAAAATTACATTCCATCGGTTCGAAATTTCACGTACAAAAAGGAGTAAAACGAGGTGACCCACTCTCTCCCATATTATTTACATGCACCCTCGAAGAGGTATTTAAAACCCTGGCTCAATCTTGGGCAACAAGCGGCATTGAAGTCGGTGACAAACGCCTAACAAACTTGCGTTTTGCCGACGACATTGTTCTGTTTGCTCCAACAGCACAAAGTCTACAAGAAATGCTCCAACAACTGAGCACGGCAAGTCTTGAGGTTGGACTTCAAATGAACAGATCCAAGACGCAGATAATGTCAAACAGCACGACACGTAGGGTCGAGGTAGATGGGCAGAAATTACACTATGTTAATGAGTACACCTACTTGGGCCAGATAGCAAGCTTCGAAAACAGGCAAGACAGTGAAATCGATCGACGTATCGAAAACGCCTGGAAGAGCTACTGGTCCTTGAAGGAATACATGAAAGGTAAACTTCCTCTTACTCTAAAACGCCAACTCATAGACATGTGTATTCTACGGTGCACAGACATGGTCACTGACCGAACTGCAGAAGTCCAAGCTCAAGATATGCCAAAGGGCAATGGAGCGCAGCGTTTTGGGCTACAAGAGAACCGATCAGATCCCAAACACATTGTTGCGCTCTTTGACCGGCATTGCTGATGTTGGAACCCAAACCGCTAAGCTCAAGTGGGGGTGGGCAGGACACATTAATCGAATGCCCCATGATAAATGGACTACCATAACTACCACCTGGACACCTGAAGGTCAGCGGCATCGGGGTCGGCCGAGGAAGCGTTGGAGGGATGACCTTGACGTATTCGACTTGGATTGGTGGGACACTGCCAAGGACATAGAGAGGTGGAACTGTTTGGGGGAGGCCTTTGCCCAGCAGTGGGACAATATAGGCTAGAATAAAATAAAAACTTATTTAACAAGCGTCGCAGGTCTCAGTTGCTAGTAGCTCTGCCGTCCACGCTGTGGGCCGTGGGTTCGATTCCAACCCAGAACAAATGTTTGTGACATCAACATATTTGTTCTGTGTCTGGGTGTTACTATGTATGTATTTACAAGAAAACTGTATAAGTAATCAAGCAATCAAGCTCCAAAAAGTACAAGCTTTGCTTAGCTTGAGGACTAGAATGTGATGTGTGAAATGTTCTTGAATATTTATTAATTTATAATCAATTAAACTTTATTTATTATTGTATTGTTCTCAATTCAGGGGTAAATTCGAATGCTTGGATGGTAGCTACATAGATGCCTCAAGCATTTGCGACGGATTCAAGGAGTGCCCAGACGGATCTGATGAGACCGAAAGGACGTGCTCTGATAGGCAGTGCTCCACTATTGCGTTCCGGTGCCATTACGGTGCATGCGTTGATGGCGAAGCAGCCTGCAATGGGGTATGTGGCCATAAAGTGTCGAGTAAAATACCATGTTCTAGAAATTGGTTTTGGTATTACACATACATTTTCAAAATTGAATAATCTATTGGAGCACCAATTATATTTTTTATAGTAGAATCATTATGTATCATTTATATCACGGATAAATTTGTATCTTTAGAATCGCAAGGTACTATCACTGGACCGCTAGTTCTTTTAATAGTAATACCAGCATCAGAGCCCAACTTATTCGAGTTTAAACAATTCCATTGCTCCTAGGTGCCGGATTGTGCAGATGGATCTGATGAAACAAAAGAAGTATGTGATAATAATAAGCTTGGGAGTGTTGTGTAAGTTATTATATGTACATACATAGAGCATGTAATAGTTAGTACAACTTGGGCTGTCAATCGTTCTTGACGTCCCATGTAGTTTAAATCCCACCATCTTATCTGTTCAGTTGACGGCGTCGCAGGCGATATAAAATAAATTTCTTTGATATAAAATAAAATTTATAGAATAACTTCCTGCGCATCAGTTTTGAGAGATTTCAGCATTTTATTCGCATTTTTCATAACTAAATCGAACAATAAGCAATAAGCGCTCACACTAGACAGCGGCATGTAGTTACAATTTTATCCACCCGAGCAGTTAAGTTGGTGGCACTGTACAATTTTTGAACGTGACATTTGGTGGGTTTTTATTGAAAGTGTGGCAAGTATTAAGTATATCTATTACAAGCATATAAGCAATAAACATACT
Organism: Ecliptopera silaceata; assembly: GCA_932527185.1. Lineage (NCBI taxonomy): Eukaryota > Metazoa > Arthropoda > Insecta > Lepidoptera > Geometridae > Ecliptopera > Ecliptopera silaceata. The sequence continues at coordinate 9,947,463 of OW052196.1, read as the reverse complement.
AAGTACTAATCTAAACATATATTACTTTTTAGTACAAGCACATCAAACCCACAAATAAACAAATGCTTTCCACCACCGCCGTTCCCAGATCATGGCACACATACCATAGTGACCAGTCTGTTGAGCAATGTGTCCGGTGAGAATGATAACTTCGAGCTGGCAACCCTCACTGTGACTTGTCATCCAGGGTACGGAGTACAAGGATCCAGTTCTATTCAGTGTTTTAACGGATACTGGCCAGCTAAAGTTCCGCAGTGCATTCGTGAGTTCCATGCTTTGCTTTATTACTTTTGTCATGACGTCACGCGCTGCATTAGGTACCAAATATTGAATAAAGATTTAATTTGGTCCCCGACTCTATATAAGTAAACTAGCTGTACCCGCCGCGACTTCGTCCGCGTGCCGTTTTAAGAGATTTTGCGATAACCCATTACCATTACTATCTTCTTATGAAAGAAATTGACGGTAAAGTGCAGTCTAAGAAGGAAAACTTAGTACTTATTGGTACTTACTTATTATTAAAACCGGGAAGGGCGCATGAAGATTTTCGTACCGTATCTATGTCCCGTTGCCCTTATCAATATCGAATAAATAAAATTTACGTTTATATATAAGCCTCCTTGAATATTAATTATGCGTGATAGTTAGAGAATTTAAAATAAGTAGACAGAAATTAAACACTCAGTAATACGATCTAGTTTTACCCTTTGGTTACCGAACCCTAAAAGTAAAAACCCAATAACGTAAACTACTAAAACATAAGTTATCAAAACTCACTAAATTACCGTTACCGTAAGTAAATAAATCAGGCCAAGTGCGACTCGGACTCGCCCGCTATAAGTTCCTTACCATACCTATGTAAACGATTAAGAGCTCATACACACGAGCGGCACGATGTCGACGGCAGATGCAACTTCAGCCGTCGACACCCGTCAAAGGCTGCCGCCGACGCGTCGACGGCAGCCGTCGACCAATAGCGTCGCTTGCAGTTGTTTGTGTTTGTAGCGTGCCGCGTCCGCCATTTTGTCAGTGGACTGCACATAGTCCAGGAGTGCGCACGCGTCGCGGTTTTGTAAAATGAGCTCCAGTGAGAATATTGATGTGGAATTGCTGATTGTAGCAGTAAAGAAAAATGCTTGTATTTGGAATTATAAACTACAAGAGTATTGTTCCTCGTTCCTTCGTAAAAGTGGATAAAGCATAAAAAAATGTCCATCTTGTCCTCTATTCATTAATATTTCTAAAACCCACGCACGTGTTTTTCTTTTTCGTTTTTGTCGACGTCGACGGAGTAAAAGCAATAACAGTGTTTCTTCTTCGGAATTCATTTTGCAACTGGCTCCTGTACAAAGAGAGTCGACGATGGCTGCCGCAGAGCTTCGATGTTGACAAGTCAACGGCAGCCGTCGACGCGTCGGCGGCTGCCGTTGACGGGTGTCGACGGCTGAAGTTGCATCTGCCGTCGACATTGTGCCGCTCGTGTGTATGAGCTCTAAGAAAAAAACATGTTTTTGTACCTACGCGAACCCTCTAAGCATGTTCTGTTTTTAAGTATTTGATAACTATGCCATAGCCGATGATTTTGCAAGGGTCCGGTTAATGTACAACCATGGAAAGCACGACCCGGAATGTACGACCACGAAAAGCACAGCCAGGAATACGCAACCAGGAATTCGCAGCCAAAATGTACATGAAATCCGGGCTGCGCATTCCCGACATGTGTTGGGAATGTCCAACCACGGAATGTACAGCCGTGGAAAACACGACCATGGAATTGGCGACCATTGCTCTGATTGGTCTAAACTAAAGCCTAGTCTATACTTCGTTTAGATGAAACCAAAGATTAAAATGTTACTATCCCACTTTGATAAAGATAAACTGCACAGATTATAATATGAAAAGAAAACAATCCAATTCAATAATTTTTGTCTGGCAAATGGTTAAACGCAAGTAGGTTCTGGCGCGGTTTTCTATATCAAACTAACGCTCGTCGCTTCGCTCCTCGCACCTACTGTGACGCATCACACATGAAAAAAAATAAGTTTAAAAATAATATTTTGACAGTGACATAGTTAGCTACTTGTACATGATCGGCTAAACGAAAAATTCGAGTAAGTGCAAACGAAGCATATGCTATGACGTCATTTGGCATCAAATTCCCAACACGTGTCGGGAATGTACAACAATGGAAAACACAGCCACGGAATGCACAGCCCGGAATTGGATGCCAAAATGGTCACCGATTCCGGGCTGTACATTCCGTGGCTGTGTTTTCCTTGGTTGTGAAATCACGGCACCCATGATTGTGGTGATTTCCATACTCTTTACCTTAGGTTAAAAGAAGACCCAATCAGTTTTTTTTAATTACTTATGAATGCCTAGAGAATGTTTCTTCGAATTACTGGAATTAGTTAAAAATAGTAAGTATTTCAATTTCATTTATAAAATCCTCCACATTTATATCATCCAATATAAATTACCGTTTAGAAATTAGCCTCCTTCTTGTCACCGCACTATGAACGCACTGAACTGAACACGTGGGGTTGCGACGTTGCCGTCCTGCTGTCGAACATTCGCGGTACGGACGCCGCACTGTTTCCGCACCGTGCATTTTGTATGAAAACAAACGACCGTCCGTCCTTACGCCGTACGACGAACGCACCGCTTCGGCACTGCAGCGGTCCGATACGAAACGCATAAATTGAAAGAGATACGAAACGCATAAAATATATTTCATACATTTTACTTACCCCGATATCGGATCAGCGTCCGACACCGATATCGGATTGAATAATGTGAAAACGCTCTTAGAGTGAGAGCGTTTTCTCATTATCCGATAGGGCGTCCGATGGTAGGTACCGCCAGCATATCGGTGCCGGCTCCGATATCCGATATCGGGCCGGACAATATGAAAGACAGGTACATTTTCAATACATTTTACTTACCCCGATATCGGATCGGATAATGTGAAAACGCTCTGAATCTCAAACTTGATTGAAATCGTCCATAACAAACGCTACTACAAACTTCCTTTTTTCAAATTTTTGACTTTCGTCGATAAATAACGCTACAGAAAACATCCCTCATTTTATTACATTCATTAGAGTAAAATTAAGTCACAAAGCGCCTCTTAATAATTTGATTAAAATTCGTCGATTAATAACGTTACAACACACTTGCCCCCTTTCCCACGAAGGAATTTTAAAATATTTTTAAAATATTGTCTACAAACATTTTAATCAACGATTGTAGACAATTGACGTGCCCCACGGTTTTATTTTAGTCTAGTCTATGCATATGTTTATAATTCCCACGACTGTATTACTATTTTATTATTTTTTGGTTTTTAGTACATTTATCTTAAACATTGCAATGTATGTTTAACATAAAACCGTTTAACTTTAAAAGTTTTTTTACCTATTTTTATTTTCTAGTTTTTATTTCGCATTCTGTTTAATTCATTTAGTGCTTCATTATTGCAAGGTTTCTTGCCCATTAGTTTATTGCAGTCCAACTCCTCTATACGTAGTCCAAAGTTGAGCACTTTCATTTGATACCCATATTGATGGGATTGATAAAACCTACGTTATCCGCCATCTTGGATTTCAATTTTTTATAGTATATTGTATTTTGCTTGTTGAGCCCTTTCATTTGATACCCATATTGATGGGATTGATAAAACCTACGTTATCCGCCATTTTGCAGCGGCCGCCATCTTGGATTTCATTTTTTTATAGTATATTGTATTCTGCTTGTTGAGCCCTTTCATTTGATACCCATATTGATGGGATTAATATAACATAAATTATCCGCCATTTTGTAGCGGCGGCCATCTTGAATTTGTAATGATAATTAATAAACATACTTGTATTGTCATCAAAATCCAAAGTGTATACAAAATTACAGATTAATCGGTTGACAGGAAGAGGGTGTTTGAATTACTAAATTTGACCCAAGAATAAAACAAACGGGGTGAGCTAAGTAAAACCGTTTAATAATAATAATAAAAAAAAAACAAACCATCTAAGTAAATTACGTTTTTGTATGAGACTTTGAGCGCCCTTTGATTATTTAACATTTTGTTTTTAAGTATTTATTCGTCAGCAGTTACCCAATTACGTCAGCGGTAATTGCTAATTGGGTACGCAACCCTAAATTACATATAAAAATAACTCAATTCAACGAAACTATCGCTACTACCGATCGACTTATAACACATTGCCAAAACGCACCGATAGCGCGTTCTAGGATTACGCCACGCGTGACAGCGCCATCTATACTCGAAATCTTATACTAAATCGTATACGATCGAAATTTCAAACTTTACTTATTCAATTTTAGGGAAATGGGGATGATTTTGCAAAATCTAAAAATGCAGATCCATTTTATTTCGCGTCAACATTATGCGTACCAAGTTTCAAGTCAATCGGTTCACGGGATAAGATTCTGCATACAAACTTCAAAGCCTTATTTTAGGGCTCCGGAGCGTTATTTCCAAAATTCCTGCCTTAGTACGCCACACAGTCACTCCAGGAACACGCCTTCCAAATTTCAAGTCTCTAGGACCAGCGGTTTGGGCTGTGGCGTGTACGTCAGCCGTCAGTCAGTCAGGACTTTGATTCTTATTAATGAGATAAATATTCATGGACATATTCACGATCTAGTCCCAAATAAGGCAAAGCTTGTACCTACTATGGGAACTAGATTGCGGGTAGGTACGTCAAATAATGTTGGGCTGCGAGCAGGGATGTGTGCGGTGCCGCTGCACCCGTCGGTGGAGTACCGCTGCGTGCTGTCGGGCGCGCAGGTGGGCTCGCGCGCGTGCGCCGCGCACGAGCCCCCCGGCGCCGTGCTCAGTCCGCGCTGTCGCGAGCCCTTCTACTACTCCACCGCGCCGCTCGCCTTCATGCGCTGCAGGGACGACGCCACGTGGGACCACGTCGTCAGGTGCCAGCAAGGTTACAGTACTTACACCAGTTTCTTTCATGGCTGTTCGATAAGCTAAATCGTATTCCCAGCTTAGTCCTCGATCCTCAATCTTGTGGTTACCAAACTCATCAGCGTCAGGTGAGCCGGTCAGCTTCTGCCTTCTCTTTTTCTCATCATGATATTTTGTTTGTCGGTCGACGATGATGGATGTGATGTGTGAGTCCAGAGTGTGACAGTGAGATAGACTAGTGACATTGTAGTGGTTGGCCTTGGCCCTGGTCCGAACGTTGCTTCGTGCTTCTTCCTTCAGACTGCGGAAGAGCAACGCCAAAGGAGCAGCCAGGACTAGCAATAGGAGGAACGAACGCGAAGCAGGGAGAGCTGCCGTGGCACGCCGGCATCTACGACAAGCTCTCGCAACCTTACATGCAAGTCTGCGGAGGATCTATCATCAGCAACAACCTTATTATATCAGGTACATACCTATTATTGAATGCGATCGTCATTACTTACCATCGCACTATAGCAGATAGAGTCAATGCATTGCATAATAACAAGATACATCAATAAATGTTCACAGCTGCCCACTGCTTCTGGCAGAACAGGAGCCCCCTGCCGGAGTCCCAGTTCAGCGTGGCAGTAGGCAAGCTGTACCGCCCCTGGGACGACCCAGTCGATGACGCGCAGAAGTCTGACGTTAGTGCTAAATCATTCTAAGATACCCCAAATTCTATTTGTCTTATTAAAAGTGTAGATGCTTGCATGTTTTTTATATTACAGGTAAAAAAGATACACATTCCTCCGCGGTTTCGAGGACTCGACTCGAATTTTCAAGACGATATCGCAGTAGTCGTCGTCACTCATGCTTTTGAATACAGGTCAGTGAAACCAATGTATAATAGGAAAGAAGTATGATACATAAATAGATATTAGTCAAGTAATCCTACTGTTAAATCTATTGTATTAAATGAACTTTTTACTTGAATAGAAGCTTCGTTCGGCCCGTGTGTCTCAGCTTTGACACTATCTTCGAGAAGCAACAACTCCAACCTATAAACAAAGGAAAGGTATTTAAAAAAAACCTCTTTAATAATATTTATGATAGATGTATCCAGGTAATATATATAATTGTACATATATACCTATTTGCAGGTGTCTGGTTGGGGTCTGATCTCAGCCAACGGCAAAGCTGCGCCTACACTGCAAGTGGTGGAGTTGCCGTATGTCGACATAAACACATGCCTCGACAACTCTCCTTCTGTCTTCGTCCAGTACATCACCAGTGACAAGATCTGCGCTGGAACTAGACAGCGTAATTATAACCATTGCTTTATTCATTGATTTAAACTCAAAGTAATGGTATGGTACCTATATGAGACCGTGCGGCCAACACCTGTCTAGAAAGAGAACTACTGGCCGCATGATTGTATTGCCCCTCTCACGCATTGCCGCCCGTATCTACTTCATGCCAGAGGGGTGAGCGCGAACAAATGTGTCAATTGTTAAACGTATGGAAACAGTGACGTATTTGAGATACATTGCGCGTCAACATCAGCTTTACGCTTGCAACGCTGCGCGTAGTGTTTTTAAATACGTTACGTTTACGATTGTCTCATTTATTGGTGCGGAAGGCTCAGTCTATTCTCTTTGTGTATGTTTTCAGCCAACACAGCTCTATGTCACGGTGACAGCGGTGGTGGTCTTGTGTTCCCCGCGACGGAAGGTTACATTGAGCGCTACTACCTGCGCGGCATTGTATCAATAGCACCTGCTGACGAAGGCAGCAACGCATGCAACACGGCCGTCTACACCGGCTTCACGAGGATACAGCAGCACGAACACTTTATCGTACCATTCTTGACTGACTGAATCCGTGAAATCTGGAAGTCTCATTAAAATCCTTAAAACTTTTTTTTATTGATTCTCCGTCAGAGCCGTTCGATGATGCCACAGACAACCCAACTACACACACAAATACAACAAAAAAAAACAAATTAAATAAAAAATTGACTACAAAATAAAAATGAAACCACAAAATAAGAACTAAAATAAAATAGATATTAATAATGCTAACTAACGAAAAACAATGAGTGCATTTTTATTATAGTTTTATTTTTTAGCTCTGTAATATTCATGTGATGTGTCTTTTTCTTTGATACACTCTTCTCTGCTCTATCTTTTATACCCGCGACTTTTAAGTCGCGGGCAAAAGCTAGTTATGTTATTATGAGTCTTTGAATGAGGAAAACAAATCTTGTTCGACCACTATACGCCATCTTTAAACATAAGGTCATATTTGTTTGCTAAAGAGTACCTATTCAATCCCGCTGAATTACTTTTCTAAAAACATATTTGTACGATTCATCTGTTCATTTTTGAACATTTCATTGTTGAGAATGAAATAATAACACTCATATTAGGTACTGATTTACTCATTTTCTGATAATATGAAGTAGGTACGCGTCTTGTGTTTGTGATATTAAAATGTTTATTTATCTTCTATTTATTTCCATTGTGAGTGTTCAAGTTGGGGGGGATTTGACGCAAGGTAAGCTATCTTATTGTATTTCTATCTCAATTCGCAATGTATGTCTGTTATTCTTAAAAAACCGGCCAAGTACGAGTCTGAAGTTCCATGTAGTACCTACATTGGTACGATTAGTGATATATGTATAAGACTTCAAGCTGGTGGCCACGACTTCGTCTTGCTATCGAAATATTTTAGACATTGTGCAATATCTTACTAAATTATAGCCTGTGCTAAGATCATAGTTACATCGATGTATAAACTATGATCGTAAAGTTTCATTAAAGTCTATTCATAGGTTTTTGCGTGAAAGAGTAACAAACATACCTACATCCATACAAAACTTTTGCGTTTATAATATTAGTATAGTGGCTTCTCTTTGGTGTCCTTTCAGAATGCGGTATAGTGGCTGTGGACGACAAGGAGCCCGTGGTGGGCATCAAGGAGGCGAGGCGAGGCGAGGTGCCGTGGCTCGCAATCATCTACTCCAAAGTTAAGAATCCCTACAATCCACTCTGCTTAGGATCACTCATTAGTCACAATGTGGTTATATCTGGTACGTACTTATTTCACCTAGGCTGGTAAGACGATCATCAAACTATCGGAAGAAACATTAATCATATTTATTTGCGTTATCTACATAATTGTTCATATTGACGTGTCTGATACCAAAAAATATCCAGATACAGTAGAACCTCGATAGGGAAACACAAAATATTTTAAGTTATAGATGTTTTAAGTTAAGTGATAATTTTTTGATGTTATAGAGGTTTTAAGTGACCGAGGTTTGAGTGAGGTGTATCAAGTACCTATTTTAGACTCGTGATAGTTAATTTTAAAAACAATTTTAAAATGATTTAAAGTTTTTTGTGTGGTGTGGCGTACCTAAGTTATGTTTTTTGTCAGAACTGCACTTTTTTCGTTTCAGCTGCCCATTGCTTTTGGGAAGAAATCACTCGGCATCAGAAGCCTTCCTCGCAGTATGCTGTAGCTGTCGGTAAACTGTTCCGTCCTTGGAGCAGCAAAATGGATGACGCGCAAAAATCTAATGTGAGTTGTTTTAGAAATAGGTATCAAAATTATGACGCTGTTATTTTTTAACTAAACAAATAAGTTTCTAAATAAAAACAAAAAAAATAATCTACTTGTTCTGTGTCTGGTTTTTACTATGTATTCTACTTATGTATTTACAAAAAAAATGTATGTATACAGGGTTATTTGAAATCAGCGCATCACCTCTTGCAGGAAGCCTCTATAGGTACCTACTTCAATTTAAACAACATTGAAATATTTATTTTGCCACAAACTTGAAAACATTGCTTAATCTAAAAAGTACATATTTACAATTTACAATAAAACAAAACAAAGCAATGCACTATCTAGAAAAGATGACACACTACGAACCGGACTAGAGTTTCTGTATCCCGGTCGTAGTGCCCTCCGATGGTAATACATATAAGTTAAATACTTATCTATCTTCTATCTATATCTATACTTACTTATAATAAAACTGTAGAGAGGTCAAACATTAAATATATTTTCAAAATAACTATCAGGGGTTGATTAGTGATCGATACTGATGCCAAAAATGCAATCAGTAAATTTTTTGTCTATCTGTCTGTCTGTCTGTATGTATGTATGTTCCTTATAGAAACAAAAACTACTCGACGGATTTTAACGAAACTTAGTACAATTATTTTTCATACTCCTGAGCAACTTATAGGATACTTTTCATCACGCTACAATCAATAGGAGCAGAGTAGTGAAGGAAAATGTTGGGAAAACGGTAGAGTTACTCCATTTTTTAAGCTGCCGTCGCGTGTGCAGCCTTAATGGTTAAAGTTACATAGAAATTATGTATGACGGAAATGTTCTACATAAAATTGTCTAAAAAATATCCCACAACAGCATACGTCTATCTTTTATGGTTGACTCACAATAGCACGTGTAACAGTACAGTAACGTAAAACAGGCTTTGCAGTTTGTATGCAGAATCTTATCCCGTAAACCGATTTACTTGAAACTTGGTACGCATAATGTAGACACAAAATAAAATGGATCTGCATTTTTAGATTTTGCAAAATCATCCCCCATCTCCCTCAAATCGACTAAAGTTTGAAAGAATCATGCCCAAACACTGTACCAGATTGCATCAAAAGCTAATTATCATCAAAATTAATATTTTATTTATACGTGTACTTTGTTAATTTTTAACCGTCTTTTTTAACCGGGTTTAGAAAATTAAAATGAATTATACATAACATGATTATCAATTTCCTACTTCCGAGTGCTTAGTCCGAGCTTGCATTTTAAAAGTCCCTACTCTCGAGTCGAGAGTCGTCTTTCGGATATCCATACAAAAATACAAGGACATCCGAGAGACGACTGTCGGCTCGAGAGTAGGGAGTTTTAAAATGCAAGCTCGGACTAAGCCCTACGCACGTCAACTATTTTGTTCCGGTCCCAGCTGTCACCTATTTTCGTGAGTGGACATTGAGCATAAAAATCTTGTTTGCCAAGTAAGCTTTAGCTGAGAAGGCAAACATGATATAAAATAAAATACATTTTTAAATATTTTGAAATGCGATTAAACATTGAAAAAAATATTGTTGGTAGCGAAAAGGTAAATAAAAATTAGGGCTTTGAGAGTAAATTCAAATTGATGCAAGTTGGTACAGATTCCCATAACCCATTGGGCATTGTCCTTTGTTGTGTTTACCATAGATTGAAAGTTTGACGGGTTTCAATGTTGTAGCGTAGTAGGTATATATGTGTGTTAACTTGATGTGTGTAATAAGTTATGCACATTGGTGACTGCGGGTTTCAATAAAAACCAGTAATCATCATATGACTTGCTCAAGAGCCACTTTTTTACTGTGCACTTGCAGTTTGCCAATTTAAGCGAGTTTATAGATAAAATATTATTTAATTTATTGTATACATGTATGGATAAGAATGCATATTGATGCTGGATGAAGGTGGTTCTACGAGCTATGTTTAAAATACGGGTTCTTCTTTTTTTTGCGTGTATGTAGTGGGATTTTTAGATGGGCTCTCAAAATTATGTTTAGTATATAAAGTTGGCGAACTGTGAGGACCTGGCAGGACGCGTATAGGTCTTTAGTTGGATGACGAAAACGTTTGAAGGTCATTGTTTTTAAGACTGATCTCTGGGCTCGCTCCAGAGTTAACATATGACTTTTGTAGGTGCCGCCCCAGGCCGGAATACATTTGTTCTACGAAGTTTGTAAATCTTGATAAATAATAACACAAAACCAAAAAAACACAACAAAACTGGCTATCTCTGTTATTTATTACTCTGTATTTTGTAAGAGTGAGACCGCTGCACCCCGCAACCCCGCGCCCCGTTACACGTGCCGATATTTTGCCGAGAGAGAGATGGTTAGATAGTTGGGTGCGTGCACGTAGAGTAATCACCAGTTCAAAGACATTAAATACATAATAACAAATTTGTATAGGAAAACTTAAATTTTAAAAATTAATAATTTTAAAAAGTCGTAGAATTTCTTTTGTTGAAATTGTAGTAAAGAGGCTTCCTGCAAGAGGTGATGCGCTAATTTCAAATAACCCTGTATAAGTATTTTAGGTATCAGCAATCTTGTTCTTTTATTACAAGCTTTGCTTAGTTTGGGACTGGAGTGTGTGTTTTTTATCAAAGTGATAACGTTTAGTTTTCTCATTTATTCCAGGTGAAAACAATACATTTGCCTCTGCGCTACGTTGGCACAGGCTCTTACTTCGAAAATGATATCGCCGTGGTGATAGCAGTCCATCCGTTTCAGTTCAACGCGAACATCCGACCAGTGTGCCTCAGTTTTGACTATAACCTTCACAAGCTACAGTTGCATCATGGAAATAATGGAAAGGTGAATCTTCGCCTTGAAAATAGTAGTTTTTAAATAAAATGAGTATTTATTCATAAATAAACTTAAATTATTTCAGTATTTACAAAATGTACATAGGTATAAAATATATATGAAACAGTTGAGCTATCTACAGACCGTGGCAAACGATCTATAAATAGTAAATTGTAGAGATCCTAAATGATCAAAAGTCTTGCCGCGTCTCACGATGACCAGTGTACCTACCTAATGATAAAAAGAGTTCATGATATATTGAGTCGAAGTATACCGACATATGTATTTCCATTACTTTTTGTTGAACCTTACAAACCGATGCGATGGTGCGATCTTGCCTTTCCCGGAAAACTCTGTCATTTATTAAAGCGTTTATCAAATTCCAGATAGCTGGATGGGGTTTACTAAATGAAAACGGCAGTTTTTCGTCAGTGCTACACGCATTGGTCATACCTTACATAGAATCCGAATATTGCATCAAAGAGTCTCCTCCAATCTTTCAACAATTAATCACAAGTGATAAGATTTGCGCGGGCGCTGCTAATTGTGAGTAGTTCTAAACTCTTTTTTGTATCATCCCTGGCCAACGATTTTATTCTGAGTGTTTAGTCCGAGGTTGCATTTTATAACTACCTACTCTCGAGCCGAGAGTCTTCTCTCGGATATCCTCATATTTTTGTATGGATATCCGAGAGACGGCTCTCGGCTGAAACACTGATTTATTTGACAGCCACCACGCCGAGCTGCGAAGGCGACACTGGCAGTGGCCTAGCATTCCGACTGTCGACTGGAGGGATGGCACGCTACTACTTGAAGGGTGTGATGTCAGTCACTATATCCAACGATAAGCTGTGCACTACAGATAATTATTATGCACTTACATCGGTTTTCAGTCACGAGCGCTTTATCAAGCAGTTCTGGAACGAAACGTAATAAATTTAATATTCTTATTTGACAGGCGTCTCAGGTCTCAGTTGGTAGTACCTCTGCCGTACACGCTAAGGGCCGTGGGTTCGATTCCAACCCAGAACAAAATGTTTGTGTCATCAACATAAATATTTGTTCTGTGTCTGAAATGTGAATTGTGAATGATGTGTGAAATGCCCTTGAATATTTATTAATTTATAATCAATTAAACTTTATTTATTATTGTATTGTTCTCAATTCAGGGGTAAATTCGAATGCTTGGATGGTAGCTACATAGATGCCTCAAGCATTTGCGACGGATTCAAGGAGTGCCCAGACGGATCTGATGAGACCGAAAGGACGTGCTCTGATAGGCAGTGCTCCACTATTGCGTTCCGGTGCCATTACGGTGCATGCGTTGATGGTGAAGCAGCCTGCAATGGGGTATGTGGCCATAAAGTGTCGAGTAAAATACCATGTTCTAGAAATTGGTTTTGGTATTACACATACATTTTCAAAATTGAATAATCTATTGGAGCACCAATTATATTTTTTGTAGTAGAATCATATGTATCATTTATATCACGGATAAATTTGTATCTTTCGAATCGCAAGGTACTATCACTGGACCGCTAGTTCTTTTAATAGTAATACCAGCATCAGAGCACCAACTTACTCGAGTTTAAACAATTCCATTGCTCCTAGGTGCCGGATTGTGCAGATGGATCTGATGAAACAAAAGAAGTCTGTGATAATAATAAGCTTGGGAGTGTTGTGTAAGTTATTATATGTACATACATAGAGCATGTACCTAATAGTTAATCAATACCATCAGTACAACTTGGGCTGTCAATCGTTCTTGACGTCCCATGTTTCCTGCGCGTCACTTTTGAGAGATTTCAGCATTTTATTCGCATTTTTCATCATTAAATCGAACAATAAGTAATAAGCGCTCACACTAGACAGCGGCATGTAGTTACAATTTTATCCACTTGAACAGTTAAGTTGGTGGCACTGTACAATTTTTGTACGTGAGTGCTGTGAGCGAGATTTGGCGGGTATTTTTTTTAAATGTTGCCAGTATTACAAGCAAATAAGCAATTGACATACTATGTACCTACCTACTTAATATAAACATATATTACTTTTTAGTACAAGCACATCCGAACCATCAAACCCACAAATCAACAAATGCTTTCCACCACCGCCGTTCCCAGATCATGGCACACATACCATAGTGACCAGTCTGTTGAGCAATGTGTCCGGTGAGAATGATAACTTCGAGCTGGCAACCCTCACTGTGACTTGTCATCCAGGGTACGGAGTACAAGGATCCAGTTCTATTCAGTGTTTTAACGGATACTGGCCAGCTAAAGTTCCGCAGTGCATTCGTGAGTTCCATGCTTTGCTTTATTACTTTTGTCATGACGTCACGCGCTGCATTAGGTACCAAATATTGAATAAAGGTTTAATTTGGTCCCCGACTCTATATAAGTAAATAAATATTCATGGACATATTCACGATCTAGTCCCAAATAAGGCAAAGCTTGTACCTACTATGGGAACTAGATTGCGGGTAGGTACGTCAAATAATGTTGGGCTGCGAGCAGGGATGTGTGCGGTGCCGCTGCACCCGTCGGTGGAGTACCGCTGCGTGCTGTCGGGCGCGCAGGTGGGCTCGCGCGCGTGCGCCGCGCACGAGCCCCCCGGCGCCGTGCTCAGTCCGCGCTGTCGCGAGCCCTACTACTACTCCGCCGCGCCGCTCGCCTTCATGCGCTGCAGGGACGACGCCACGTGGGACCACGTCGTCAGGTGCCAGCAAGGTTACAGTACTTACACCAGTTTCTTTCATGGCTGTTCGATAAGCTAAATCGTATTCCCAGCTTTGTCCTCGATCCTCAATCTTGTGGTTACCAAACTCATCAGCGTCAGGTGAGCCGGTCAGCTTCTGCCTTCTCTTTTTCTCATCATGATATTTTGTTTGTCGGTCGACGATGTGTGAAATGATGTGACAGTGAGATATACTAGTGACATTGTAGTGGTTGGCCCTGGTCCGAACGTTGCTTCGTGCTTCTTCCTTCAGACTGCGGAAGAGCAACGCCAAAGGAGCAGCCAGGACTAGCAATAGGAGGAACGAACGCGAAGCAGGGAGAGCTGCCGTGGCACGCCGGCATCTACGACAAGCTCTCGCAACCTTACATGCAAGTCTGCGGAGGATCTATCATCAGCAACAAACTCATTATATCAGGTACCTCTTATTGAATGCGATCGTCATTACATACCATCGCACTATAGCAGATAGAGCCAACGCATTGCATAATGTGATCGATATGATACATCAATGAATGTCCACAGCTGCCCACTGCTTCTGGCAGAACAGGAGCCCCCTGCCGGAGTCCCAGTTCAGCGTGGCAGTAGGCAAGCTGTACCGCCCCTGGGACGACCCAGTCGATGACGCGCAGAAGTCTGACGTGAGTGCTAAATCATTCTAAGATACCCCAAATACTATTCGTCTTATTAAAAGTGTAGATGCTTGCATGTTTTTTATACATATTACAGATAAAAAAGATACACATTCCTCCGCGGTTTCGAGGACTCGACTCGAATTTTCAAGACGATATCGCAGTAGTCGTCGTCACTCATGCTTTTGAATACAGGTCAGTGAAACCAATAATAGGAAAGAAGTATGATACATAAATAGATATTAGTCAAGTAATCCTACTGTTAAATCTATTGTATTAAATGAACTTTTTACTTGAATAGAAGCTTCGTTCGGCCCGTGTGTCTCAGCTTTGACACTATCTTCGAGAAGCAACAACTCCAACCTATAAACAAAGGAAAGGTATTTAAAAAAACCTCTTTAATAATATTTATGATAGATGTATCCAGGTACCTAATATATATCATTGTACATATATACCTATTTGCAGGTGTCTGGTTGGGGTCTGATCTCAGCCAACGGCAAAGCTGCGCCTACACTGCAAGTGGTGGAGTTGCCGTATGTCGACATAAACACATGCCTCGACAACTCTCCTTCTGTCTTCGTCCAGTACATCACCAGTGATAAGATCTGCGCTGGAACTAGACAGCGTAATTATAACCATTGCTTTATTCATTGATTTAAACTCAAAGTAATGGTACCTACCTACCTTTATGAGACCGTGCGGCCAACACCTGTCTAGAAAGAGAACTACTGGCCGCATGATTGTATTGCCCCTCTCACGCATTGCCGCCCGTATTTACTTCATGCCAGAGGGGTGAGCGCGAACAAATGTGACAATCTGGGTATTTGAATAAAAAAAAAATATTGTATATTTTTATGTATTTTAAAATTAAAAATTGATGAAAATTAATAATGATCACGTGACTATAAAACGCGCCATGATTGGTCGCGATAGTTGTGACGTATAATATAAATGTTATAGCCATATAATAACAGTAAAGGAAGGAACTAGTAGCCATAAAAGGTTCAGTAAAACGACCGATTTATCTGTATAACGACAGCCACCTCAATTTCACAAAGGAGGCCAATAAACACCACGCGTTTTCGTCAGCGCGATCTAGGAATTGGATGAATTGAGCAGCGCCATCTAGTTCTAAACTTAGTGACTAACAGTCTCAGTGAACTAATATGTCATTTAATAGTTCACTGAGACTGAGCAGTGACTGAGGCACACGCTAGTCGGGTTTGTTCGGGAGTTGTCGGCGTGTTTTCGGTACTGGATTTAAAGATGAATTTTCATTTTGAAATAACTTTTGAATTATTGCGAAAAAAATAAAATAAAAATAGTTTTGTTACAAAACTTTATACATGATCTTTCCATTTATCACAAAAAAAAATATATATATTCAAATACTCAATTGTTAAACGTATGAAAACAGTGACGTATTTGAGATACATTGCGCGTCAACATCAGCTTTACGCTTGCAACGCTGCGCGTAGTGTTTTTAAATACGTTACGTTTACGATTGTCTCATTTATTGGTGCGGAAGGCTCAGTCTATTCTCTTTGTGTATGTTTTCAGCCAACACAGCTCTATGTCACGGTGACAGCGGTGGTGGTCTTGTGTTCCCCGCGACGGAAGGTTACATTGAGCGCTACTACCTGCGCGGCATTGTATCAATAGCACCTGCTGACGAAGGCAGCAACGCATGCAACACGGCCGTCTACACCGGCTTCACGAGGATACAGCAGCACGAACACTTTATCGTACCATTCTTGACTGACTGAATCCGTGAAATCTGGAAGTCTATGAAAGAGCACATTCTTATAAGTCAACAGTTATTAATTATATTCTTGACTGAATTTTTTTGGGCAACCCATATACAATTTATTTATTGACATATTAAATGAAGTATAAAATACGTTTCATTAAATAAACATGTCGGTGAAGATCTTTCTATAGCGGGATCTTAGGCTAATAGAAGTATAGATTATTATATTATTAGATATTATTATAAGTTGTAGCGCGCCATACATTTTTGTCCATGAACGATTACGGGATTCATGATGTGTGGGCGGATCTTGCGATCTAAGGTGCGAATAATTCGATCCTGAGTGCGTTCGTTACACTACGCAACGCCTAGCGCCACCTATTGTAACGCGCGGGCAATTAGATGCGTCCCGACGCGACTCGCCAGTGAAGTGAACGGTTTGCGACTAGTCGCGCGCGCATTGTTTATAGATTTATTCCTGTTTTATTGTATTTCTTTTATTATATTGTCATGCTTGTATTTTATTTACCTCATTAAACTTTATACAGTGTTTGTGAGTGTTTTCCATCTTCCGAACCCCTAAGAACCTAGTAGCCAGCCGGGCAAACATTAAACTGGCTGCCCAAGCGAGGGCCTGTGAACTGTGAACTATCTATCTACATCTACAGTGTAACAGTGAAACCCCGGACAATACAAATACAATAACAATGCCAAATACGCGCCGACAATCGCGTCGTCAATCCACGGATTCCGCGCCCGCATCGCCGGCGCCGACGACGCCGCCTGACTTCACCGCCGACGCCGTGGCGTCCATCATAGCAACGCTACAGCAATCGCAAACCACAGCATTTGAACGGCTTCTCGACCGGGTGCTCACACACGAGACTCGTCGCGAATCGCCTCCACCGACGCCAGCGGCGGCGCCTTCGCCCGCCATGGTGTACGCGCCCGCTCATCACGGAACCTTCGCGCTATGTACCGCGCGGTTCAGCGGAGCGCCCGGCGACGACTCGCTCGATGGCTTCATAGATGCTGTGGAAGCGTTCAAGGACTGCCTGCGTAGGAGACGACAACGCCCTACGAGGATTGTCAATGCTGTTGACAGGAGATGCAGCAGTGTGGTGGCAGGGCATCAAGTCCGCCATCACCTCCTGGAGCGAAGCCCTGACGTCCATGCGAAGCGCCTTCGGCGACAGTCGTCCACCTCACCGTGTTTACATCGAGTTTTTCAGCATGTCTCAAAGTCCTAATGAAAAGACAGAGTTGTTCGTCGCCAAGGCGCGAGCCCTGCTGGCCCGCCTTCCCCCCGGCGACGTCACCGAAAAGGTACAACTCGACATGCTCTACGGCCTTTTACACCGTCGAGTTCGTGAGCGCCTGCGCAGAGACGAAGTAAGTTCGTTCGACATGTTGCTGCGCAAGGCGAGACACGTCGAAGATGCAACCGACGAGAGCACCAACGGCCTCCAGGATCGACGTAGAACGTCGGTCCCTCCCTCATCAACGCCTACCGCGGGCGAAGCCCCCGCTGGTAGGACAACGCTGCCGCGACCGCTACGGTACGCGCCGACGACGCCGCGTGAGACGCGCGGACTTCATACGTCGAGCGCCGGCGGCGGCCCGCATAGCAACGGAGAGGACGCAGCGCGGCGTAGCTACGCCGATGTTCCTGAGCGACTCTCTTCGCGCGACTCCGTTTCCGCGCCGCGACATACGGTCGCCGACAGCAGTAACGCGTCCCCGAGAAACAATAATCGGTTTTGTGTTTACTGTAAGCGGTACGGACATTTACGTAACGAGTGCCTGAAGCCTGCAATACATGTTGGCCGAGCGTAGGCGAGTGAACGCCAATACCAACGTATGGACAGCATATTTGCCTTGCTTTGCCATCGCTCGGTGTCGCTCGCCTAGCTGGCCGAGTGAATACAAGCGCCAACGTGTATAGAGGTCATTTGCAGTGACTTGTCACCACTCGTTGTCGCTCGCCGCCACTCGCCTCACTTCGGAGCCGTGTCGGTTTTTGTGCACAAATCAAAGGCGCTTGTCAGCGCTCGGCCAATCGTGTCCACATGTTTGCCAGCCCGTCTACATTGGCCGTTTGCAATAGTTTGCGTAGACTTGCCGAACGTCTGGACGGTAGCACTTAGCTTGCACAGATTTGCCTTCGCTCGCATTGGCCTTAGCTCGGCCAACATGTATTGCAGGCTTTAAAATTAAAGGGAAAACCGGACGATAGTGACGATAATCGAGTGATAGCTTCTTGCTACGGGTGCAACGCGATAGGTGTTATTAGGTCTCAGTGTGATAAGTGCAACGCCGATTATTACGCCCTCGACGTCGCAAGGTCCACCCCCGTATCCGATCTACCTACCGGTCAGGTAAAACGTCAGCAGGTAAGTACTATTAAATGTACTCAGCGCAATAGCTCTATACCTGTACCTACAACTTCCCTTCCAAGCGTAAAGTCGTGCCGTGTTTATAAAAATAAGCAAACAGCTGATAGGCACAACCCCGATGTGTCCTATTTACCAACACATTTTAAGGCCGCGGTCCCTTGCTTGTTTTCGAGCGTAAACACGAACGTTGTAGATTACGCTCCTACCGATTTTAAAGCGATTCTCCCTTTGCGCTTTTTCGGCTCAGAAAACAAAAACGCGTCTATATCAAAGGCTAGGTCTAACTTGAGCACTAATTATAGTAGTGTTAGGTCTAGTGCTTGCAATTTACCTACGCGTTATTTCGATCGTGCGGATTTACATTATAATCATGCCAAAATATCCGAACATAAACCGACACGTCCGACACCCACCGATAAAAGTAGTGTGACCATGTCCGCTAAAAGTAGGGTGACCACGAAAAACGTCAGACATTTTTCGACGGTCAATGTGGTCTCGGAAAATGTGTCCCCGAATGCCTCTATTGAGAAACGGGCTAGGTTAAGACCTATTTTAAGTGTCCAAATTTTAGGTATTAGAGGTCAGGCGATTTTGGATTCTGGTGCAAAACGTAGTATTGCCGGTGCGTCGCTCTATGAACTGCTGCTAAAGCACAACCACCCATTCGTGGAGACCACTCAGCGGGTACGGCTTGCAGATGGTTCCGCGCGCACACGGACTGTTTTACTTACTACGCTGGCAGTGAGAATAACTTCAGATAGGTCAGTAACCCTAGAGTTAACTGTGTTCCCTGATGCTCAAAATAATGAGACTTTGTTCGGGATGGATTTCTTGGTGGCAGCTGGTATTGTGCTGGATTTCGGTACATCGACCTGGCACTTCTCAGGTAACCGCGCCACTTATCCAATGGAGTATGAACACCCAACTATATGTTATGCGTCCATTGCTGCCGCTGACCTTTTAAGCGACGATGAAGGTTTTATTCTGGACGTCGACGAACGACGCCAGCTTAGCAATTCATTGCAGCATAATGGTAAAAATCTTAAAATGCAGGGGGAGCCTACTCCATTCACGAAACGTCGCATAGACACCGGAGCACTTTATCAACCATCGGTTGTTTCGCGTAGGCTCAACCCCATTCCCATTCAGTCAGACAACGAACTTTACAATAGGAAAATTATTCACCTAGTGGCACCTTCTCTTTCTCTCTCCGACGACGTTGTAGGGAAATGCCATAGTAACGATTTAGCCCCGCATAGCTCTCTTCTCAACTCTACTGTTAAGCCTAAAAAGCGTAGAGGGAGGCCGCGCCTTCGTGGTTTTTGTCCAAGTCGGACTCGGGACGTGTTCCCAACTTGGAAGGGGAGTCTGTAGCGCGCCATACATTTTTGTCCATGAACGATTACGGGATTCATGATGTGTGGGCGGATCTTGCGATCTAAGGTGCGAATAATTCGATCCTGAGTGCGTTCGTTACACTACGCAACGCCTAGCGCCACCTATTGTAACGCGCGGGCAATTAGATGCGTCCCGACGCGACTCGCCAGTGAACGGTTTGCGACTAGTCGCGCGCGCATTGTTTATAGATTTATTCCTGTTTTATTGTATTTCTTTTATTATATTGTCCTGCTTGTATTTTATTTACCTCATTAAACTTTATACAGTGTTTGTGAGTGTTTTCCATCTTCCGAACCCCTAAGAACCTAGTAGCCAGCCGGGCAAACATTAAAAAGTACTAATAGATTATCATTTTCCTCTTCGGCATTAGTTAGTCATTTTATCTCACTAATAAGAATCAAAGTCCTGACTGACTGACGGCTGACGTACAAGCCACAGCCCAAACCGCTGGTCCTAGAGACTTGAAATTTGGAAGGCGTGTTCCTGGAGTGACTGTGTGGCGTACTAAGGCAGGAATTTTGGAAATAACGCTCCGGAGCCCTAAAATAAGGCTTTGAAGTTTGTATGCAGAATCTTATCCCGTGAACCGATTGACTTGAAACTTGGTACGCATAATGTTGACGCAAAATAAAATGGATCTGCATTTTTAGATTTTGCAAAATCATTCCCATTTCCCTAAAATTGAGTAAGTAAAGTTTAAAATTTCGATTTAGTATACGATTTCGAGTAGAGATGGCGCTGTCACGCGTGGCGTAATCCTAGAACGCGCTATCGGTGCGTTTTTGCAATGTGTTATAGGTAAGTCGATCGGTATTAGCAATAGTTTTGTTGAATCGAGTTATTTTGACTTATTTATGGTTGCGTACCCAATTACCGCAACCTACCAACCTACCAATTAATAACTTTATTCACAAACAAACTTACGACTATACATATACAGTATTTACAAAATGTACATTGTCATATAAAATACATAAGAAACAGTTGAGCTATCTACAGACCGTTGCACACGATCTATAGATAGTTCAACTGATCCAAGTCAGTACCAATCGGAAGCGTACCCAAGACCCGAGGGCTGGTGAGTATCTGGCCCAACGTATCAGCATTGCTATTCAGCGCGGCAATGCAGCCAGTGTCTTGGGTACGCTTCCGATTGGTACTGATTTGGATCAGTTGAACTAACTATAGATCGTTTGCAACGGTCTGTAGATAGCTCTACATATCTAGCGATATCGGTTTCAGACGCTGATCCGATATCGGGGTAAGTAAAATGTATGAAAAATGTACCTGTCTTTCATATTGTCCGTCGCGATATCGGATATCGGAGCCGGCACCGATATGCTGGCGGTACCATCGGACGCCCTATCGGATAATGAGAAAACGCTCTCACTCTAAGAGCGTTTCTAACTATCCGATCCGATATCGGTGTCGGACGCTGATCCGATATCGGGGTAGGTAAAATGTATGAAATATGTACCTCCGATATCCGATATCGGGCGATAGCGTTTTCACATTATCCGATCCGGATAATGTGAAAACGCTCTTAGGGCTCTTTCAATTTATGCGTTTCGTATCGGACCGCTGCAGTGCCGAAGCGGTGCGTTCGTCGTACGGCGTAAGGACGGGCGGTCGTTTGTTTTCATACAAAATGCACGGTGCGGAAACAGTGCGGCGTCCGTACCGCGAACGTTCGACAGTAGGACGGCAACGTCGCAACCCCACGTGTTCAGTTCAGTGCGTTCATAGTGCGGTGACAAGAAGGAGGCTAATTTCGAAACGGTAATTTATAATGGATGATATAAATGTGGAGGATTTTATAAATTAAATTGATATACATAGAACTTACTATTTTTAACTAATTCCAGTAATTCGAAGAAACTTTCTGTAGGCATTCTTAAGTAATTAAAAAAAAACTGATTGGGTCTTCTTTTAACCTAAGGTAAAGAGTATGGAAATCACCACAATCATGGGTGCCGTGATTACACAACCAAGGAAAACACAGCCACGGAATGTACAGCCCGGAATCGGTGACCATTTTGGCATCCAATTCCGGGCTGTGCATTCCGTGGCTGTGTTTTCCATGGTTGTACATTCCCGACACGTGTTAGGAATTTGATGCCAAATGACGTCATAGCATATGCTTCGTTTGCACTTACTCGAATTTTTCGTTTAGCCGATCATGTACAAGTAGCTAACTATGTCACTGTCAAAATATTATTTTTAAACTTATTTTTTTTCACGTGTGATGCGTCACAGTAGGTGCGAGGAGCGAAGCGACGAGCCTTAGTTTGATATAGAAAACCGCGCCAGAACCTACATGCGTTTAACCATTTGCCAGACAACAATTATTGAATTGGATTGTTTTCTTTTCATATTATAATCTGTGCAGTTTATCTTTATCAAAATGGGATAGTAACATTTTAATCTTTGGTTTCATCTAAACGAAGCATAGGCTAGGCTTTCGACCAATCAAAGCAATGGTCGCCAATTCCATGGTCGTGTATTCCACGGCTGTGCATTCTGTGGTTGGACATCCCCAACACATGTCGGGAATGCGCAGCCCGGATTTCATGTACATTTTGGCTGCGAATTCCTGGTTGCGTATTCCTGGCTGTGCTTTCCGTGGTCGTACATTCCGGGTCGTGCTTTCCATGATTGTACATTAACCGGACCCTTGCAAAATCATCGGCTATGGCATAGTTATCAAATACTTAAAAACAGAACATGCTTAAAGGGTTCGCATAGGTACAAAATATGTTTTTTTTCTTAATCGTTTACATAGGTATGGTAAGGAACTTATAGCGGGCGAGTCCGAGTCGCACTTGGCCTGATTTATTTACTTACGGTAACGGTAATGTAGTGAGTTTTGATTACTTATGTTTTAGTAGTTTACGTTATTGGGTTTTTAGGGTTCGGTAACCAAAGGGTAAAACTAGATCGTATTACTGAGTGTTTAATTTCTTTCTATTTTAAATTCTCTAACTATCACGCATAATTAATATTCAAGGGGGCTCGATATTGATAAGGGCAACGGGTCATAGATACGGTACGAAAATCTTCGGTTTTAATAATAAGTACTAAGTTTTCCTTCTTAGACTGCATTTTACCGTCAATTTCTTTCATAAGAAGATAGTAATGGTAATGGGTTATCGCAAAATCTCTTAAAACGGCACGCGTACGAAGTCGCGGCGGGTACAGCTAGTTATTAAATATGAATTAGAATTATTTCCTTCACTTACCTTGATCTTGCTGTATGTCCTCTCACTATTACTAAGTTAAATGGACACCGCACTGAAACTTCAGTACTTAATTTAATTTAATTGTAATTCTTTGTAAGAAGGATCATATAAAAAAACGGTAGGAACCAGGCCGTAAGTTTCTTGCCCGTTCTTCTAGGCTCTGGTCGCGTGGAACTGGCACCTAGAATCACCTAGTATGTAAGACGATTCTAAATGATCCTTGTGATTTTACTGAATAAAGTAATTTTTGAGTTTGACTTTTGACCTGTCTTATCAAACATATGTATGTACCTACCTATGCACTCATTGTTTTCCGTTAGCATTATTAATATCTATTTTATTTTAGTTCTTATTTTGTTGTTTAGTTTTTATTTTGTCGTCAATTATTATTTTATTTGTTTTTTTTCTGTTGTAGGTATTTGTGTGTAGTAGTTGGGTTGTCCGTGGCATCACCGAACGGCTCTGACGGAAGATCAGCGTTAGTATAGAGCGTTATCATCACATTATCCGATCCGATATCGGTGTCGGACGCCGATCCGATATCGGGGTAAGTAAAACGTATGAAATATGTACCTCCGATATCCGATATCGGGCCGGACAATATGAAAGACAGGTACTTATTTCATACATTTAACTTACCCCAATATCGGATCGGCGTCCGACACCGATTTCGGATCAGATAATGTAAAAACGCTCTAACGCTGATCTTCCGTCAGAGCCGTTCCGTTAGTTGCTAGCATCTAACTTCATGATGAGTCATAGTACGATTTGCAACACAACCATTTTTCTCTTAATAAGTTAATAAAAAGTAAAAGTTTTATGTATTTTTAGTTTTTTATTATAGTTTTTTTTTAGCTCTGTAATATTCATGTGATGTGTGTGCAATTAAATGTATCTTTATCTTTTATACACTCTTCTCTATCTTGTATACCCGCGACTTTTAAGCCCCATTTAGTCGGGAAGAGTTTCTCGTACGTTTCCTTACGAGAAACTATCCACTACTATCATAAGCAATAATCGCCATGACATGACACAATAGTAACATGTCACACGATGTAAATAGTAAAATGTCATACGAGATTCGCATATGACTTATCGCTAGGCGATAATTGCTTTGAAATTTTGTTTAAGTTATTTTGTTACGGCGTAACCCAATGTCACACCGGGTTACGCACACGTCTACGCTTACGCTTACGCAATCGAGCTGAGAACGCAACGCATGACGCTGTGTTTGACGAAAAAAAAATGTTTTATATTTTTTCGATAATCGTATCTTCGAGACGAGACACTCTCCCAGTCTAAATAGGGCTTTAAGTCGCGGGCAAAAGCTAGTTATGTTATTATGAGTCTTTGAATGAGGAAAACAAATCTTGTTTGACCACTATAGGTACGCCATCTTTAAACATAAGGTCACATTTGCTAGTACTACTCAGAGTAATCAATTCCGCTGAGTTACTTTTCTAACACATATTTTTACGATTTATCTGTTCATTTTTGAGAATGATATAATAACTAATATTAGGTACTGATTTACTCATATTCTGATAATATGAAGTAGTTTACGTGTCTTGTGTTTGTGATATTAAAATGTTTATTTATCTTCTATTTATTTCCATTGTGAGTGTTCAAGTTGGGGGGGATTTGACGCAAGGTAAGCTATCTTATTGTATTTCTTTCTCAACGACATAGAAAATTGACTTTGCATTGAAACTGTAAAATTGTAACGGTATCAGCGTGTTCGCTTATGTCATTATTATTTCTCTATTGTCCCTGAATAAGTATCTATATCAAAGCAGTGAGGGACAATTCGCATTTCGCAATGTACTTGTCTGTTATTCTTAAAAACAGGCCAATTGCGAGTCTGAGATCCCATGTAGTACATTGGTACCATTGGTAGGTACCAAATAGGTACCAAAACTTATTGTGTACATGTAGGTACAATGCCATATTATTTATCAATGATTAGTGATATAAGACTACAAGCTGGTGGCAAATTATGACAAATTATGACGACGTGAATAATACAATCTCAAAAGTTGTAAACTGGTTCAATGTAAACAACTTATTATTAAACGAAAAAAAAACTAAATGTATACGATTTGTTACACGATTTATTTATTTATTTATTTATTTAAGGAAAACCAACAGCATGACACTTAATATAGTTACAAACTAAGAACTGAATAAGCCAATTAAAGGTTTTCACGAATAGTGACACATTAGGAAACGAAACGCAAGACAGTTATATACTTAAAGCAAACATAAATCTAAATATGTAATAATATAAGTATTATATCTTTTACAAACTAAAAAATCTACCTACTTAGGCAAAACATGAAGCAATAAACCTTACTTACAGGTTGAAAGTATAAAACAATATTTTACGAATAATCATACTTTAGTTTAATTTAACCAATATAATATTTATTAACAATTTCTTTTCGTCCGCTCACAATCTCGTCCCGGAAAAGAATGCCCACCGTCGCCAAACACCCCTCTGTTCTCCCAACCGCCGAACATCGTGATTGGCGCCACTGGCACTCTTTTCCGTACTTTATTACAGTACTTAATTATATTTTAACTTACATTACTAAAAAATGAGTAACACAATTATTCAATAAATTACGCTCTTTTTTATACAATATTAAGTAAAGACAATAATTAATTAACAATCACATAAATAATATTTTACACAATAAAAGTAACTTTCAATCAGTGTTACCAGATACTATAATGAAAAATTCTACCTAAGTGTATGAATATGAACGAATACAGATAATAAATTTTACAGTTTATTTTCAAAACACGTTAAATCATTACATTCGGCCATCTGATACGGTGCAACCTCCCGGTGCACAAACTGAATAGTGAATATATACAGTTACTTACTTAAAAACACTATCACTTAAATAAAACAAAATCTATATTATCTCAAAATTAAAGTACAAAAATAATTAATTCAACAAAATTATAAATGCAATTCTAATTTAATAAAAAAAATAGAATAAGTTCTACATATTTAATCATTACATTCTGGTGTTATGTGATGCCCACTTACAAATCACACTACTGGAAGAAGCGGCTCAATGCTCTACCACACTGAAAACCTTTAGTTAACATGATGAGTTACTATCATCAGATAGGGACAACGGCCAAATTTCTGCTGCAAGTTGTAATACTCCCACTATTAAGATTGACTTAACAAATGATGACTCGGTGGGAGTAAACTCAGCATGCACAAAAATACACTGAGTAGGAGTAGTAGGAGAAAATCCAAAAAATATGTTAAAATTAACAAATATATAAATAAGACTAAAAATAAACTGAAAAATAACAAATACATAGTTGATAAACTTAAAAACAAAATAGAATAAAAAAGATTTATTAGAGGAACTTGAATTAAGTACTGTGCAACTAGAAAATACAAAGTTGCATTACGAGTCTGACATACAGCAGCTTCAATGTGAACTTGCCAGCGTTGAGGATTCCTTGAGATCTGTTACTGGTCGCTATGAGAAGTCCCAGGAGGCGATGCGGGAGTATTCTCTGGCTATGGACGAATTGCTTAAATTATCACAGAACAACAAGGACTGGTATGACTCGCTTGTGGTTAACCACATGTGTGACTGTCAGTGCGCTTCAAGTCCAGAACCGGTGAGTCCTGTCCCATCAACTTCCTCGTCCACTTCTCAGCTGTATGTTAAGTCAAACAATTGTGCCAATACTGTAATGTTCAGCGATGAAATTGGAAAAATATGGGTAACATATTAAATTCAGGAATGGGTCATTCTTTTATAAATAATTGCATACCTGATTCTAGCATGCATGAAATCATGGATTATTTCTATTTTTTTATTAGATAATTTCAAAATATACTTTTAACCAAAATTCTAATTTAGTAATTTGGTTTGGAAACAGGGGTAATGTAAATATAGCTCAATTGATAGATTCATAGAAAGCTTAAACTCATTAGAGGTAAACAACATTGTGATGTTTACATTCCCCTACAGCAACAGCTTGCCACAAGCAGAAAATAATCTTAGATATAAGTTAAATATTACCTTGCATACAATATGCAATAACAATTTAATACATTTAATTGACTCTAACAATATACTTAGTAAACCTTTTTATTTGACTAAAGGAAGATATTACCTTTCCAATTATTTAAAACGACAAGTAGCTGTTTCGCTGTTGTATTATTTTAATATCACAGCCAAGAACTTGGCTAAACATACTGCTTCTATTGAACAGTGTCCTGACATGCAAAACATGCCTATGGAGGTTATCCCAAGTCATTTAAATTAGAACATAAGACAACAGAGAAAACCTCTAGCATAGTTCCCTTTAATAATCATTTTGAAAATAATTTGAATAATAATAATAAACCATCCGAGTCAAAAATTAAATGTATCAAATTAAATAAATACAACAAACTTAATAAATTTAAATATACTAGCTTGGTGCATTAGAACATCGAAGGTTTGCGCGGTAAAGAATTAGAGCTGGAACTGTACATAACCTCGAACAGCATTGACATTATTTGTGTCACAGAACATTGGCTGAAATATCATGAGCTTATGTTTAATTTCAGTGATAACCAGGTTGGTAGTGCTTTTTGCAGAGAACGGTTTAAGCGAGGTGGTTCACTAATAATATTAAATAAACAAATAACATTTAAAGAACGCAAAGACATTGTCCACCGCTCTGTAGAAAGACACATTGAAGTAGCTTGCGTGGAGTTGGAGCAGTTCATTATTTTAAGCACTTACAGCCCACCGTCCGACTCATTTGATATTTTTGAAAAAGTAATGGAAGAGATTTTGTATAAAATAACTAGCACAAATAAAGAGATAATAATTTGCGGTGATTTTAAAGTTAATTTACTTGTACCAGGCTCATTCAATACAAGACTTTTAACTCTTTTCAAATCATTTGACCTGGATAATGTATTTTTAGAACCAACTAGAATTACAGCCACTTCGGCTACATGCCTAGATAATATATTTACAAATGTAAAAATAATTAAGAAAAATCTAATTAGTCAGATTCCTTCAGACCATCTAGGACAACTTATTCAACAGTATTTTTACATCCAAGTCTATGATGGTCTCTGACCGAATTAAGTTCAGTGAATGGGCAACAGCGGGAATCCACAAAAGTAGACAAACCTTGTACAATCTTTATAGTGAAAAACAATACCATTTTAGTGAAGAGCTTATAGAAAAAATTAGAAACTACTCAAAGATTTTTAAACGTGTTTGCCGTACAGTTAAGTCTCAATATATAAGTTCAAAAATTAAAACTAGTGATTATAAAATAAAAGCTACGTGGAAAATAATCAATAGTGAGACAGGAAGGGTCAAAGTACATAAAAACATATTCAAGCTGAAGGTTGACGACATCATCATTGACCAGGTTGCTGATGTGGTGAAAGCATTCGAGATATTTTTCACTGACATTCCTGTCTCAACTACAAAATCCTTAAACTCTTCCCAAATAATCGGAGTCATTACTGATAGAAAATATACCTAAAATTCAAAAACTGTTCAACTTCGATTATATGCATGCAAAGGATATTGTCAAAGCTTTTAAAATGATCAATGTAAAAAAAAATAACCACGGACCTCTGGGGCATCTCCGTTGCCGTCGTAAAACCCGTGATTGACCTTATCGCTCAAGATTTGGCCTTTATAATTTACCAAAGCATCGATTGTGGTGAGTTTCCTGACTTAAAATAACACCGCTATTCAAATCAGGTAACCGTTCAGACCCAATTTACTTTCAGTACTACCAACATTTAGTAAAATCTTCGAAAAACTTATGCTCCTACAGTTACAAAGACATTTTGAAAATAACAATTTACTTGACACAAAACAATTCGGGTTTACGAAGGGACGCTCAACGACTGACGCAGGCGTTGAATTGATAAAACATATTTATGAAAACTGGGAGCAGTCAAATGACGCCTTGGGTATATTTTGTGACTTATCCAAGGCGTTTGATTGTGTGCATCATGAAACGTTGGTCAGAAAACTAAACCACTATGGTGTTAGGGGTGTTGCTCTGGAACTTCTGTCTTCTTATTTAAGCAACAGAATTCAAAGAGTTGACGTAAATGGAAAACGTTCTCCGGGATCTGTGGTGAAAATGGGTGTACCACAAGGATCAATACTAGGACCGTTTTTGTTTCTAGTTTACATCAATGATCTACCACGAGTAGTTAAAGATGATCATGATTTTAGTTTTTTTAGTTAGATTGTACTGTTTGCAGATGACACTCCACTTTTGTTCAAATTGAAACGACGACAAACAAATTATGACGACGTGAATAATATAATCTCAAAAGTTGTAAAATGGTTCAATGTAAACAGATTATTATTAAACGAAAAAAAACTAAATGTATACGAATTCTTTTACCAAATGTCACACAATCGCTAGTTAATGTCAAAATTAAAGATGAAAATATAGATCTCGTGGACACCACTGTGTTTTTAGGAATAACCTTAGATAATAAACTACAACACAGACAAATTATCGAAAAAGCTTAGTTCTGCAGCATATACAATCAATAAGATCCGCTTCCTTACTTTTGTCGTGGATACAGCTAGACTAGTTTATTTCAGCTACTTTTATAGCATTATGTCATACGGCATTTTGTTGTGGGGAATGCTGCAGATGTAAATACCATATTTGTGTTGCAGAAGCGAGCTATTCGTGCAATCTATAACATGGGTCCTAGAGAATCGCTACGAAATAAATTTAAGGAAATAAATATAATGACAGTGCCTTGTCAGTACATTTACGAAAACTTATTGTATGTTCGAAAAAATATTAATCATTTTGCTAAAAAAAAAAAAACGACAATCATAATGTTAACACAAGAAATAAGGATAAACTCGCTGTTCCCATTACTAGGCTCACCAAAGTAAATAAATCTTTAAAAGGGCAATGTGTACGCTTCTATGTATATCATAGTTCCAAGCGATGTTTGTCAATAGCCGATTAGCAAGTTCAAAAATGTAATAAAACTAAAACTCTTATCAAAGGCATATTATAAAATATCTGATTATTTAGAAGACAAGCAAGCTTGGGACGAACTAGCTCCAACTTTACTAAACAATTGTAAGTGATTTATATGATAGAGATAGATATATTATTGTAAGAGTGTAAGGATCATATGAAAAAAAAACACTAGAATCCAGGTCTAGTTTCTTGCCAGTTCTTCTAGACTCTGGTCGCGACGAACTGGCGCCCAGAATCATCCAGTATGTAAGACGCTTCAAAGTGATCCGCGTGATTTTATTGAATAAAAGAAATTGAAGTTTGAAGGTAACCTAATTCGGCGACACTTACGCCTAGATACATCTTCGTCCAAATCGAATCTAAGAATCCATCTGGAACATTTAAAATAACTACTACTAGTTATTATTACTGTAAAAGTAACTATTCATAATTTTAACAACCCGCAATAAATATGATAAAATTGCAAGAAAATGTAAAATGAAAATCCCCTCCATGATTTTTCTTTCTAACATTATGAAAATCGACACCTACATGTCTCATAACTTGAACACATACATGTTTTATTTCATACGGAAACATCTACATGTTCCATTAGTTAAACTCATTAAACATCTTACGACACATACATGTTCATATGGAAACACCTACATGTTTCATTGGTTAAACTCATTAAACATCTTACAACACATACATGTTCATATGGAAACACCTACATGTTTTATTAGTTAAACTCATTAAACATCTTACAACACATACATGTTCATATGGAATTTCATTGGTTAAACTCATTAAACATCTTACAACACATACATGTTCATATGGAAACATCTACATGTTTTATTAGTTAAACTCATTAAACATCTTACAACACATACATGTTCATATGGAAACACCTACATGTTTCATTGGTTAAACTCATTAAACATCTTACAACACATACATGTTCATATGGAAACACCTACATGTTTCATTGGTTAAACTCATTAAACATCTTACAACACATACATGTTCATATAGAAACACCTACATGTTTTATTAGTTAAACTCATTAAACATCTTACAACACATATATGTTCATATGGAAACACCTACATGTTTCATTGGTTAAACTCATTAAACATCTTACAACACATACATGTTCATATGGAAACACCTACATGTTTCATTGGTTAAACTCATTAAACATCTTACAACACATTCATGCTTATATGTGCTATTTCATATAGAAACACGTACCTACATGTTCCATTAGTAAAATCCATTCATTTGGAAACACCTACATGTTCCATTAGTAAAATTCATTCATTTGGAAACACCTACATGTTCCATTAGTAAAACTCATTCATTTGGAAACACCTACATGTTCCATTAGTAAAATTCATTCGTTTGGAAACACCTACATGTTCCATTAGTAAAATTCATTCATTTGGAAACACCTACATGTTCCATTAGTAAAATTCATTCATTTGGAAACACCTACATGTTCCATTAGTAAAATTCATTCATTTGGAAACACCTACATGGTTCATTTAATTTAATTTAATTCAATTTAATCCAATTCAATTCAATTTAATCCAATTCAATTCAATTCAATCTAATTTCAATTCAATCTAATCCCATCCAATTCAATTTCAATTTCAATTCCAATTGAAATTTCAATTTCAATTTCAATTTCAATTTCAATTTCAATTTCAATTTCAATTTCAATTTCAATTTCAATTTCAATTTCAATTTCAATTTCAATTTCAATTTCAATTTCAATTTCAATTTCAATTTCAATTTCAATTTCAATTTCAATTTCAATTCCAATTTCAATTTCAATTTCAATTTCAATTTCAATTCCAATTTCAATTTCAATTTCAATTCCAATTTCAATTTCAATTTCAATTTCAATTTCAATTTCAATTTCAATTTCAATTTCAATTTCAATTTCAATTTCAATTTCAATTTCAATTTCAATTTCAATTTCAATTTCAATTTCAATTTCAATTTCAATTTCAATTTCAATTTCAATTTCAATTTCAATTTAATTTATCTCAATTTAATTTAATTTAATTTATCTCAATTTAATTTAATTTAATTTATCTCAATTTAATTTATTTAATTTAATTTATTTTATATCAATGCATTCTCTATTTCAATTCCAATCCAGTTATAATCCAGTTTCAATTATAATCATTTTAGTCTTTGTCAATGCAATACATATTTCTTAAGATTTTCATATGATAATATAATTAACTCAAACATCTGGAACAATCAGTAGAATAATTCATGTACCGATACCGACAAAATACATTAACAAGTTTTTGATAATTTTTAATAACTACCCTCAGCTATATTTTTTTTTTTATAATTTTACTCTCATAGTTATTCCAAAACAATTAATAGTAATCTATTCTGCTAGAATTAATGAAAAAAAACAATTTCAAGTATGCTAATAAAAGTGTAGGTACATAATTATCGTTTTCAAATAGAGAACAACGATTATTTCATGATTAATAACAAATTAATGTTAAGGTACTCACGTTCACAATGTCGGCAGTCAAATTTCGCAGGCGTAGATAAGATACAACTTCTGAATTTTTACGAATAATCATACTTTAGTTTAATTTAACCAATATAATATTTATTAACAATTTCTTTTCGTCCGCTCACAATCTCGTCCCGGAAAAGAATGCCCACCGTCGCCAAACACCCCTCTGTTCTCCCAACCGCCGAACATCGTGATTGGCGCCACTGGCACTCTTTTCCGTACTTTATTACAGTACTTAATTATATTTTAACTTACATTACTAAAAAATGAGTAACACAATTATTCAATAAATTACGCTCTTTTTTATACAATATTAAGTAAAGACAATAATTAATTAACAATCACATAAATAATATTTTACACAATAAAAGTAACTTTCAATCAGTGTTACCAGATACTATAATGAAAAATTCTACCTAAGTGTATGAATATGAACGAATACAGATAATAAATTTTACAGTTTATTTTCAAAACACGTTAAATCATTACAAATATAAGTATAATATATATCCTACTGCTCAAATCCTACCTAATCCGCACCTTATAAACAAAATGATGCACTTATGCAACCCGACAAATAGGTTACATAGGTACATCATTCTGCCTATTCATCAAAGAAATGACTGCTCAGCAACCGTCGAGCCGAGCGGACGCTCGTGCAAAACAAGTCTAATGTTCTGTCACTTTTACACGCTACATTGAAACAATTACTCGCTCTATACATAAATGAATTTTGTCTATAATTAGTATTAACAAATGGAATATAAAGAGGGGGACTGTATCTTTTACGTTTGGGGGGAACATATAAGTTAATCTTATTAAGTAAGTCTGGACAATCTATTTGATTGGATGCTATTTTAAGTAGATACATTGTATCAGAAATGTTACGCCTAATATTCAACGGTAAGAGATGGAACCGTTTGCAAAATATAAGATAATCGTCACTATTATACGGAATGTGTAATTTATAACAAAGGAATTTCATAAACTTCTTCTGAATACGTTCAACTCGATTGATGTATACATCATACCTTGGGTTCCATAATTGCGACGGATACAAATAAGGCCTACCTAATTTCAAACACTCAAAATTTGATAAATTATTCGAAGAAGGTGATAAATAAAAGCGTGGACTTCTTTTTTGGTTATTATTTTATTATGAATTAAATAAACATTATATAATCTTCAATAAAAAATCAACTAAAATGAGATAATTGTAAAACCATAGCTTTAGGCCTTTTTAAATACTAGCGACTTAATTAAGCCTACATATTTAAAGTATAGGAATATTGTTTTTAAACTATCAATCATTATAAAATTATGTATTTCTGAGTTTTTTATCACGTTTTCATGAGACTTTGACGTACAACTTTTTAACTATGTGACTAAATATTATACTTAAATTGCTTGTCAGATTTGAAGTCGTATATTAACAAGAAATAAAGAATACTATAATCTATTCAAACAAATATTAGAAAATGAACATATTTTCTCAAAAATATTATTATTAAATATTTAAATATGAATTATTTTGAAACATTTAATAATAATTAAAAAAAATATTAAGCCTATTAAAAAAAAAGGCCTTATTTCGTACTATATACCTCATACATGTATAGGCAATAATTAATTCACATATCATAAATAATACAAAATAAAGAAAAAATAACCTCGAGGTTATCGAAAAAATAACCTTTTCGATGAGTCATAATGTAAACCGTGTAATAACTTGAAATAAAACTCTAAAAATACCGTTATAAAATACGATAGAAATTACGACAAATTAATAACACGCAATGAAAACGGCCGTCGTCCACAACAACCGACGAGCACAGGCGTTGTGATCGTGAGCGGGCCTCTCGAGCACTATTTGCCGAGTTGTGGAGGTGTAGTCTATACGTTCGTGCAATATAATATTTGATTTAAATACACTAAACGACTTTTTCGCACTATAGGCCTTATTTGAGCATAGGCCTTATTTGTATCAAGTACCTTACTCCAATATGCTACGAACAAAAGTGCAATAGAGTATTTTTAGTGTCTTAGCTTTTTTAAATCCAATGGAACTTCTCATAATGAATCCCAAAGCCCTGTAAGCTTTACTAACAACATGAGAGATATGCTCATCGAATAAAAGTTTGGAGTCATGAAATACACCCAAATCGTTAGTTTTCTGAGTACGTTGTAGTAATTGATGTTTGAGTGTATAAGTTGGACACAAAATATTAGATTTGCGTGTAAAGGTCATAACGGAGCATTTTAACGGATTAAGGTCTAGCTTATAACGATAACAATAATCATCAAGTCTTACAAGATCGCTTTGTAGTGCCTCGACATCGACAGGACAGGTTATCTTTTTAAAGATCTTCATGTCATCAGCAAAACACAAGAGCTCAGAGTTGAGAAAGCATTCAGAGATATCATTGACAAAAATTGCAAAAAGTAAGGGACCCAGCAAAGACCCCTGGGGGACCCCACTCGGCACAGTAACCCAGCTAGATATGTAATTATTTATAACAACAGCTTGTGATCTTTTGTCAATGTACGATGAGAACCATCTGAGCAAATCTCCATGAATGCCCATGTTCCGGAGTTTAGTAATCAGAATGATGTGGTCTATTCTGTCAAAAGCTTTGCTATAGTCAGTATAGACCACATCAATCTGACTGCCGGCGTCCATTTTATCAGTCAGGTAATCATTAAATAATATAAGGTTAGACACCGTTGACCGCCCTTTTAAAAACCCATGTTGTGTTTGACTAAACGAATTTTTGAGTGCTGAATATACTTGGTTATATACGACTCGCTCAAATACTTTAGATATGATGCATAACTTGGAAATCGGACGATAGTTTGTCACTTCTGTTTTTGAACCCTTCTTATGAATAGGCGTAATATAAGCTGACTTCCAAACGGAGGGATAGGAACACTCGATAATTGATTTCTTGAATAAAATAGAGATTGGAGTTGCAAGGGTTTCAGCACACTCACTGTTGTGTTGCTGGTACTGTTGGCTGCGACTGTCCCACACTTACTAGAACTGAGTCTTTAAAATATTTAGGTGTCACTATTGACCAATCCCTCACTTTCAAACCTCATATCGGCATCCTTATATCCCGTTTGCGCAAGCTCATCTTTGTATTTAAATCTTTGAAACACGTTGCCGATCGTGGGGTTATCAAACAAGTCTATATGTCTCTGTGCCAATCACTAATTGATTACTGCATCACCTCCTGGGGTGGTGCAGCCAAAACTAATCTCATATTGTTGGAGAGAACCCAGAGGATAATCCTAAAGGTGTGTGCCGGTCTTCCTTATCGCTTCCCCACAATTGACCTCTACAAGTTGTGGGATGTTCTGACGGTCAGACAGACCTTCCTACTACACGTCACCCTTAAAAAACATTCCCAGCTCGTGTTTGATCCTCAGATGTTAATTGACAAACGTAGGAAGGGTACAGTCTGCTGTACTATCGGGTTCCATACTAGCCTGTCACATCAATTCTACTGCTTCCTTGGACCCTTTCTATATAATAAGCTTAATGGAACTCTCTCTATTTACTCTGTTTCTCATTACAAATGCAAACTGTTAGTCAGTGATTTTCTGAAAACCCTGAATTATGACGAAACTGAAAGATTTATGCTGCCCACTGTATAAATAATGCATTTTGGTTATATCTACTATTAGGTTATACCTACCTACTTACCTAATGAGCGATTTTCCAAATGGCTTTTAAAAAAAAAAAATAGTTCAAAAATAGTCGATGGATGGCAGTAGACAAATAGTGTATCATAATCCCTCTCTTTTTTATCTGTATAATCTATTGGTAGCTCTGTCGTGTAGCTGTCATTATCATCCTGTCACGCCCGTTTCGGTGTATTCAGCGTTTTGATAAATTTTGTTTGCTTTTATTTTAGCATTCGTGTACCTTCTTGTGGATTTTACTTTTGACGACAACAGACTGTATACTGGTTTCTGATTTCCGCCACGATTGAAGACTTTTAGCTTTTGTCAAACAGTTTTGATTTTTTTCTAAGACAAAAATTTCACACCACAGATAAAATATGAAAACTTTTTGTGTTGACAATTGACATTGAAATGCATTTGACGTTGAGCGCCATCTATCGTGTATTATAAGAACACTCCCTGGAAAATCGCTCATTGGCTGTACTTATCTCACACTCACAAGGAATATGCACATCTACACACCCTCACACTCATCCATTCATTACACTCACCCTTCAGCAATTAAACATTGATCCCAAGACCCAATTCTAGTAGTCGTAGGGCTGGAGGACACCTGATTCATGATCACCACAACATTCTCACATTTACACTTCAATTGCACTCAGCACACTCACCCTTACACAAACTCACTCCCATCCATTCATTACACTCACCCTTCAGCAATTAAACATTGATCCCAAGACTCAATTCTAGTAGTCGTAGGGCTGGAGGACACACCTGATTCATGATCACCACAACATTCTCACATTTACACTTCAATTGCACTCAGCACACTCACCCTTACACAAACTCAATCCCATCCATTCATTACACTCACCCTTCAGCAATTAAACATTGATCCCAAGACTCAATTCTAGTAGTCGTAGGGTTGGAGGTCACCTGATTCATGATTACCACAACATACTCAAATAACACTTCAATTATACTGTAACACACAAACCCTCACACAATCATATTATAGTAAGTAAAGTTCTTTATTCAATAAAATCACAAGGATCATTTTTAACAATGTACCTATTCAGCTGTCATAAAAAAAAAAAAAAAAAAAAAAAAATAACTAACAACCATAAGCACATGTAACAACTAACTTAAGTCCTTTGTTATAAGTTCAACCCGGGGGGCGGAGTCCTGGTGACCTGTAATACAGGTTTTTTCAAACCTATCTCAGGCACCAGTCTCTTGCAAATCAGGTTAACACAAACGTAAATAACAATGTAAAATAATATGTACTTACAAATTTGATGTTATACCTATTGTTGAGAGAAAATAAATCTTTTTATTATTATTTTATTATTATAACTGATTAGAAAAATTGAATGTATGTTATCTGGTCCAGCAGACTTTGTCGGATCTAAATTACTTAAAATTTTTGAAATTTCTGCTATTGTAATTGATATTGAACCGATACTGGCATAAGGAGGTGATGTAGATCGTGTACAAGTCATTGTGTTGTCTTTAGGATTACTTGAAAGAAATGTTGAGAGAAAATATGTAGAAAAAGCATTACAAATAGACTCACCTGTATTCATATTTGTGTTATTATAATTTATGTTATTGGGCATACTATGTGACTTAGAACGTGATTTAATAAATGACCAAAAATTTTTTGGATTTTTTTCTATGGCATTTTCAACTGATTCTATGTATCGCTGATAACACTGGTTTTCAAGACTACGAGCTCGGTCCCGTAAACATTTAAAACTAATTAAATCAGATTTATTGTTGTAAATTTTGAATTTACGTTGGAATTTATATTTTTCTTTGATTTGTTTAATGAGGGCTGGTGAGTACCATTTTGGGTAAACATGCGACTTTACTGATCTGGTTGGAATATATTTTAGGTGTAATGAATGAATGAAACTATAGAAATAATCAATGGCCTCATCTAACGACTTATTTAATAATTCATCGTACCACTGAATACTGGATATTTCAACGTTAATTTGATTAAAATTTGCCTCATTATAAAGATATTTAGTATAGGGTTTTGGCTTTAAAACGGGCACTTCAATGAACCTAACATTAATCAAAAGTGACCTGTGAAGTTGATCAATAGGTACAAGCGGGCAATCGTCACAATCAGTAACAATCACGGTGTCATTACATAATATAAGGTCTAGTATTCTGTTTTCAATGTTCAGAAAACCGTTGAACTGATTCAAGTTGTGTAAATTAAGGTCATCTAGTAAGGTAGTTTCATCACGTGTTGTTGCCATTGACGGCAGGAGCAGACAGTCATCTCGGCCGCTAGGTGACCACTGGATACTACTCATATTAAAATCACCTAAAACAAGAAACTTATCATGTGGGTGCGCGAGCATCACTTCGTTTAATTTAGATAGAAAGTTATTTAATTGAATAGAGAAAGAATTGCCTCGATTCTGTTTACACAAATACAACACGCATACATGAAGAGTAACTTTATGTGAACTATTTATAGGCACAATTGACAATGTGAGCCATAAATCTTCAGCAGACGAGTGGTAACCGGTTTGCGCAGTGACTGTCAAGTCTTTCCGCGTCGCTATTAGTACCCCTCCACCTCGATCTTGATGCGTTAGCTCATAATCTCTGTCGCGACGCCACACAATATACCGGTCGTCAAAAAGTTCTGAGTCTGAGATACTGTCACGCAACCATGTTTCGGTTAGTACCACCACGTCGTATGAACTAAGACATTATTACGATAAAAAACGGCTGTTTTAGTACGTAATCCTCGTACATTTTGGTAGTACACTGTGAGATTATCGCCTTTGCTATCCATTTATACGTTTTAAGATTATTAGAAACAGAATAAAAACATAATTCAGTGCATAATAAAATAGCATTAGAGCGAATAATCGTAAGTTAATACTACCAACAGTAGGCAGTTTGGTACAACGATCGGGTAGCAAAAAATGGAGTTGAAGGCAAATCAAGTGAGATAGGCAATTAGCACATCCAATGCGTTGGCGCTGTAGAAAGAGTGGGATAGTTATATTCATGTAAGCTAGCAATGCATTTGTGACAAAAAACAGGTAATTAACAGAACAAAAGAAAAGCGAGCATTCAAGAGATAAGGTGAGTAATGCAGGGGTGCTGAACAGTAGGTATATAGTGAATGAATGTATCACTAAAATCAGGTTAAGATTAAAGTGTTTTAGACAGAAACATAAAAATTGGATTACAGTAAACAATTTGGCGTCGTTGAAACTGGAAGATATACATTTTGTAAGAATTTTGCGACAGGCTATATAAGTTTGTTTAAATCATTTTCACCAGCGATAATGAGCACATGCGATGATTCATTCTTCCTCACGTGGATCTTGCCAAACTTGACCCACACGAAGTCGTAGCACTTCACCGCCGCCAGAGCCTTTGTTTTCGACAGCAGGGCCTTCACGTCCGCGTTCAGGTGGTCGTTAATGTAGACACGGCCGGGGGCATCCTTGAAACCGATGTCCGCAGCTAAGATGGTTTTAGCTGCCCGCGCCGCCGCCACAAACTCCTCCTTCACGTACCGGTTCAGGAAGCTCACAACTATGGCTTTGTCCTTGGAGTTGTACAGTGGTACACGGTATACGTAGTTGATCTGTGATGTAGGAAAAATTATGCTGACTCTCTTACTTAAGGCCTCGACGATGGAGAACAGGTTCTCATCTTTCTTCATAGGAACACCTTTTATTTCAACATTGTTTTGCCGGGATCTCTGATCAGCATACGAGAGCTGCAGTTTCATGGCCCTCACCTCAGACCTGAGACAATCAATTTCGTCGTGCATAGGTTCCAAGCCAGAAACCCTACTCTCCACAGCTGTCAATCTGTCACAATGCTCGTTAATTTGGTTGCTCAAAAAGTCATTACTGGTTTTTAGATCCATTATGTCGTTCTTGATAGACAGCAGTTCATCCTTTATGATCTTAACATCCGAGATCAGCGTCGGAAGGCCAGCCAACTGGGTTTTCATACCACGAATTTCACGCAGGATGTCATCCAATGTGGTAGGCTCAGGACTAGCGGGCCGGGCGTGCGGCAGTGGAGAGGTCCTACACAAGTGACACTTCCAAACACTTCGTTTTTGAGCTCCCATTCTCCTCCATCCGGATTCCGATATTCCAGCACATGTAAAGTCCATATTCGCCTTACATGATGCACACTGCGCTCCATCATTGAAATCATAACCGCAGGTATCACACTTCATGTTCGATCACGAAAAGGTTGACGATATATGAATTTGTTGCCGAGTAGATGCGTACGGGTGGTCTATACGAATGCTTGCGCGAGACTGATATACGATGTTATACGATTTGTTTAACTAAATGTATACCAAATGTCACACAATCGCTAGCTAATGTCAAAATTAAAGATGTAAACATAGATCTAGAGGACACCACAGTGTTTTTAGGAATAACCTTAGATAATAAACTTCAATGGGGCCCACACATAGACAAATTATCGAAAAAGCTTAGTTCTGCAGCATATGCAGTCAAAAAGATCCGCATCCTTACAGACGTGGATACAGCTAGACTAGTTTATTTCAGCTACTTTCATAGCATTATGTCATACGGCATTTTGTTGTGGGGGAATGCTGCAGATGTAAATACCGTATTTGTGTTGCAGAAGCGAGCTATTCGTGCAATCTATAACATGGGTCCCAGAGAGTCGCTACGAAATAAATTTAAGGAAATAAACATAATGACAGTGCCTTGTCAGTACATTTACGAAAACTTAATGTATGTTCGAAAAAATATTAATCTTTTTGCTAAAAAAAGCGACAATCATAATGTTAACACAAGAAATAAGGATAAACTCGCTGTTCCCATTACTAGGCTCACCAAAGTAAATAAATCTTTTAAAGGGCAATGTGTACGCTTCTATAACATAGTCCCAAGCTATGTTTGTCAATTGCCGATTGGCAAGTTTAAAAACGTAATAAAACGAAAACTCTTATCAAAAGCATATTATAAAATATCTGACTATTTAGAAGACAAGCAAGCTTGGGACGAACTAGCTCCAACTTTATTAAACAATTGTAAGAAGGATCATATGAAAAAAACGCTAGAATCCAGGTCTAGTTTCTTGCCAGTTCTTCTAGACACTGGTCGCGACGAACTGGCGCCTAGAATCATCTAGTATGTAAGACGTTTCAAAGTGATCCTTGTGATTTTATTGAATAAATGAATTTGAATCTTTTGAAGAAGGTATTTTTCCGGAATATTTAAAACATTCGATAGTCAAACCTTTATTCAAGACAGGTGAAAAAACAGACTTAAACAATTACAGACCCGTCACTTTAATACCTGTTATATCAAAATTATTTGAAAACATTATGTTAATTAGGCTTCAAGATTATGTGACTAAGAATGCTATTCTAAAATGTGAACAATTTGGATTTAGAAAAAATAGCACTACTTCACTAGCATGTTTCAATGTAGTCAAATTAATTACTGAAGCTATTAATAACAAAGTTCCTGTAGTGGCACTTTTATTAGACATGTCAAAGGCTTTTGATTTTGTGGACCATAAGTTATTGCTTTACAAATTAGACCAATACGGTATTAGAGGTAAAGCAAATGATTGGCTACGAAGTTATCTAAGAGATCGCCAACAATGTGTCGAGGTGACAAAAATCATGAATTCTAGAAAGACTTCAGTTCAATCAGGATTTATGATCAATAAATTTGGAGTCCCACAGGGGAGTGTTCTAGGCCCTTTCCTATTTCTAATGTACATCAATGACTTACCTAATATAACTAGACATAAAACCATACTATTTGCGGACGACACAACGATTATCATTAGATGTGAAAATAAATTGACGTTTGAAAAAGAAATAAATACTGCACTACACAATACTATACAATGGTTAAAAAGTAATAATTTGCAAATTAATATAAATAAAACCAGTTTAATACAATTCGGGACATGTAGACAATTAAAAGAAAACCTTATAATAAAGTACCAGAACAAACAAATAACAGAAGTTGATACAGCAAAGTTCCTGGGAATTTACCTTGACCAACACTGCAATTGGAAGGCACATATACAACAAGTATGTGACAAGATTGACAGATTTATTTATGCAATTAAGATGCTTAGACTACGTGTATCTGTAGATGCAGCACTCAGTGCATATCATGGACATGTCTCATCGGTATTAGCTTACGGACTGATTTTGTGGGGAAACTCGGTTGACATAGATATGGCATTTAAAATACAAAAAAAATGTGTTAGAGCCATATGTGGTGCATGGACTCTAGACAGTTGCAAGCCTTTATTTAGACAATACAAAATATTGCCATTAGCCTGCATGTACATAAGGGATATATGCATATTTGTAAGGCAGTATCCCGAATACTTTACAAAACACTCGGAAGTTCTCACAAGAGACACAAGGCACAAAAATCGTCTCTACGTTCCACGTTGCCGCCTTGAACTTGTTAAACGTAATGCTCACTATCATGCCATTACGATTTTTAATAAATTGCCTGACGAATTTAAGAATATGCCATTCAATGTTTTTAAATGGAAATTGAAGAAATGGCTTTTAGAAAAATGCTATTACGACATCAAAGAATATTTAGGTGACAAATTGTAATTAATTTTGAGTGTACCTGACATATATTTTATTATTATTATTATTATTTTTTCCAATTGACATGTTAATTCTTTTTCTTAATATGTTTTATTTTTAAATTGTTAAATAAATAAATAATGACATGAGTTCATATACAATTTTGCACGCCTTGACGAGGCAGAATGTACTGAGATCGATTAATTTATAAACAAGAACTTTTGTACTTACATTTTAATGCAAATAAATGATTATGATTATGATTATGATTATGAAGTTTGAAGTTTGCTGGTGGCCGCAACTTCGTCTTGCTATCGTAATATTTTAGACAATGTACCTACAATATCTCACTAAATTATAGTCTGTGTTATTCCGATGTATATAAACTTCATGATCGTAAAGTTTAATTTTTTGTATGAATGGATGTTTGTTTAAAACAAACAAACATCCATTCATACAAAACTTTTGCGTTTATAATATTAATAGCAATGGCTTCTCATTGGTGTCCTTTCAGAATGCGGTATAGTGGCTGTGGACGACAAGGAGCCCGTGGTGGGCATCAAGGAGGCGAGGCGAGGCGAGGTGCCGTGGCTCGCAATCATCTACTCCAAAGTTACGAATCCTTACCATCCACTCTGCTTAGGATCACTCATTAGTCACAATGTGGTTATATCTGGTACGTACTTATTTCACCTAGGCTGGTAAGACGATCATCAAACTATCGGAAGAAACATTAATCATATTTAGGCGTTATCTACATAATTGTTCATATTGACGTGTCTGATACCAAAAAATATCCAGATACAGTAGAACCTCGATGACTTAAAGTCCAGGGGAAACACAAAATATTTTAAGATATAGATGTTTTAAGTTATCAAGATTAGAGGTTTGGGCTCTGATGGTAAGGGAGCACATAATTTTTTGATGTTATAGAGGTTTTAAGTGACCGAGGTTTGAGTGAGGTGTATCAAGTACCTATTTTAGACTCGTGATAGTTAATTTTAAAATGATATGAAGTTTCTTTTTGTGGCGCGGCGTCAGTAGGTACCTAAGTTATGTTTTTTGTCAGACCCTCACTTTTCCCGTTTCAGCTGCCCATTGCTTTTGGGCAGATAATACTCAGCTGCCTTCCTCGCAGTATGCTGTAGCTGTCGGTAAACTGCACCGTCCTTGGAGCAGCACAATGGATGACGCGCAAAAATCTAATGTGAGTTGTTTT
Source organism: Ecliptopera silaceata (assembly GCA_932527185.1). NCBI lineage: Eukaryota > Metazoa > Arthropoda > Insecta > Lepidoptera > Geometridae > Ecliptopera > Ecliptopera silaceata. Next base: position 9,902,897 of record OW052196.1, on the reverse strand, counting down.
AGAAATAGGTCCTAAGTACTTATCAAAATTATGACGTTGTTATTTTTGAACTAAACAAATAAGTTTCTAAATAAAAAAAAAATGGTAGCACTCCGGGAGTGCCGGCAGAAGTGAAAACAGACACATTCGCGCAAGCGCGAATGTGTCTGTGTCTTCGTTGGCTTCGTCGTCATCGTCACGTCACGTCATGTCGCCACGTCATCGTCACGTCATGTCGCCACAACATAATTGTTTGAGTCATACGTCGCGTGACCGCAAGTGTGTTCTTTTGTCGTCTCTTGTTTTACGAGCAATGTATAAAAATTGAATAAGATCTTACGCTTTTTCGACGTCACGTGACCCTGACGCGAGTTTGATAGTTTTTACCCACCCAGCGCCGCTAAAGAAGTTTTCACTTCAAAAAAGAGCTCGCGGGCGGCTCCGGGCACTTCGTGCGAGCACGAGTGATGGCCGGCTGGCTGTCGCCCGGAGACGACCGCGATCTCTTGACCACCGACGGTGGCCCCGATGGCGGCGTGCGCGCGAGCGAAGCGCGGGGTGTAAAATTACCACCCGCGCCTTCGTTTTCCGACATCGTAGGTTAAGCTACACTAACATTGACAGTAATAATAACAATAAAATTCAAAATACAATTCAAAATAAAATTCAGATAAAATTCAAAATAAAATACAAAATAAAATTCAAAACAAAATTCAAAATAACATTCAAAATAAAATTCAACAATAAATTACTAATGTCGATGGACAATGATCTACAAGATATCACGGAAGGAACGTGTTACTAACTAGTGAAATGGTAATAAAGCAGGCTTAGGCGACCAAACTAAACTCACGCGCACGCTCGCGCTAACGCTGGGATCCGGCGGAGTCGAGCGATCACAATTATTATTACCACTTGACACAGATTTTATAATAGTGTTGCAGTGAAGCCGCGTTGACTGATTTTTTATCCCTGTCTGATCCAAAATGGCCGACGACACTATTTAATTGTTTGAGTCATACGTCGCGTGACCGCAAGTGTGTTCTTTTGTCGTCTCTTGTTTTACGAGCAATGTATAAAAATTGAATAAGATCTTACGCTTTTTCGACGTCACGTGACCCTGACGCGAGTTTGATAGTTTTTACCCACCCAGCGCCGCTAAAGAAGTTTTCACTTCAAAAAAAATAAGTTACTTGTTCTGTGTCTGGGTGTTACTATGTATTCTATGTATTTACAAAAAAAAATATGTATACAGGGTTATTTGAAATCAGCGCATCACCTCTTGCAGGAAGCCTCTATACTTCAATTTAAACAATATTGAAATATTTATTTTGCCACTAACTTGAAAACATTGCTTAATCTAAAAAGTACATATTTAATTTACAGTAAAACAAAACAAAGCAATGCACTATCTAGAATAGATGACACACTACGAACCGGACTAGAGTTTCTGTATTCCGGTCGTAGTGCCCTCCGATGGTAATATAAGTTAAATCTATATCTATCTATCTATCTTCTATATCTTCTATCTATATCTATCTATACTTATAATAAAACTGTAGAGAGGTCAATTCTGTACATTAAATATATTTTCAAAATAACTATCAGGGGGTGATTAGTGATCGATACTGATGCCAAAAATGCAATCAGTTAAATTTTCTGTCTGTCTGTCTGTCTGTATGTTCCTTATAGAAACAAAAACTACTCGACGGATGGATTTTAACGAAACTTAATACAATTATTCTTCATACTCCTGAGCAAATTATAGGATACTTTTCATCACGCTACAATCAATAGGAGCAGAGTAGTGAAGGGAAATGTTGGGAAAACGGTAGAGTTACTCCATTTTTTAAGCTGCCGTCGCGTGTGCAGCCTTAATGGTTAAAGTTACATAGAAATCATGTATGACGTAAATATTCTACATAAAATTGTCTAAAAAATATCCCACAACAGCATACGTCTATCTTTTATGGTTGACTCACAATAGCACGTGTAACAGTACAGTAACGTAAAACAGGCTTTGCAGTTTGTATGCCGAATCTTATCCCGTAAACCGATTTACTTGAAACTTGGTACGCTGGTTGCGTACCCGATTACCGCTTTAATGACGATTAAATATTTAAAAACAAAATGTTAAATAATCATACAAAAACATAATTTACTTAGATGTTTTTTTTTAAATATAAATAACATTTTATAAAAAATAATAACCTACTTACTCAATAATATTATAAAATTATTCCGTGGGAAAGGCGGCAAGTGTGTTGTAACGTTATTAATCGACGAATTTTAACCAAATTATTTAGAGGCGCTATAGGACTTAATTTTACTCCAATGAAGAAGAAGAAAATTGCAATAAAAAGTGGGAAGTTTTCTGAAACGTTTTTATCGACGAAATTCAATGAAAATTGAGACGCACATTAAATACTTGATTTCACACCAAATATTGCAATTAAAACGATAAGGAGAGAGTGGGGGAAAAAAGGTAGTTTGTAATAGCGTTATTTATCGACGATTACAATCAAGTTTGAGAGTCATTCTAAGAACTTCATTTTATACAAGATATTGCTTAAAAACAGAACATGCTTAGAGGGTTCTCATACAAAAACATGTTTTTTTCTTAATCGTAGGTATGGTAAGGAACTTATCGCGGGCGAGTCCGATTTGCACTTCCTAACGCGCCCCGTTACACGTGCCGATATTTTGCCTAGAGACTAGAGAGAGATAGTAAGATAGTTGGGTGCGTGCACGTAGAGTAATCACCAGTTCAAAGACATTAAATACAAAATAAATATCTAATAAATTTGTCTGTATAAACTTAAATTTTAAAAATTAATAATTTTAAAAAGTCTTAGAAAAATTGTTGTTGGGATTGTAGTCAAGAGGCTTCCTGCAAGAGGTGATGTGCTAATTTCAAATAACCCTGTATAAATATTCTATCAGCAATCTTGTTCCTTTATTACAAGCTTTGCTTAGTTTGGGACTGGAGTGTGAATTTTCCGTGAATATAATGTACATACTTATAAACTTAACTTAAAAAAGTATATTCGGGCGTTTTTTTAAGTTCATCCCTTCGATCATAAAAGAACTAGATACACAATCCCGTGCAAAAACGAACTTAAAACTGTCCTCAAGAAGGTACGTAAAATAGAAAGAGAAAGAAAAAATAACGAAACATGAGTGGCCAATATATACCAAAACAAAATAAACCTTACTCCAATGAATTACAGTCGGATTTACAACGGACAAAAAAAAACACATTAAATTTTACGACCGTAGCTCGGCACTAGAACATAGAATGAGTGGAGTCGAACTAGATATTTTTATACAGTTATTTATAAATGATCTTTTAATATTTTTTGGGTGTATGTAATTATGATTAATGAACATAATTGTAATCTCCTGAATGTAAGTATATAATATAATTCAATGAAACAAATTTATACGCAATCAAAATTATTTATTTTTGAACATATCACGCTTCCTTGGGTTGGCTTAAAGAATTCTTCAGCTCATCTCGAGGAAAGCTAAAAAAAAACAAAACTACACTCAAATCTTCTATATCGTATAACATATAAAATTATGTTTATAATAAAGAAATTTATTTAAACAAAAGTTACTATAGTGGTGCCAATACTCTGCCTAATCCTCCGGGAATTACATGCGTGATGTTTTAATTGAACAATAAAAATATTTATTTTAACAAAAAAAAAAAAAAACAATAGCGTCTCCACCAAATGGAACAGGATCAACACATGTTACCCGAATAAATTAAGTAGCTGTGCGACAATATGAATTGTACGTTTAGTAAAAGTCTTTTCAATTGAAGTGCTTTATAAACTCTGCTGATAATTTGGACAATTTAAAAATAAATGTTTTACGGCGATTTCTTGACGAAATATCAGTATTTATAATACAGTAATAGTAGTTATATATTGGTAATATTAGTACTTACCGAAAAAATGAAATTCCATCCTTTTTTCCCGTCCTAGAAGAGTGATTTTTGCACTTTTTAAACGAGCACGGAGGCATGTTTACGTTCCGAGCGTTTGAACAGTACTAAACTAAAATGATGACCAAAACTCGATTTGGTCATCCTTTTGGTGAGGACGTTTTTTGTCGCTGATTGTGTATCTAGTTCATAGATGATCGAAGGTTCATCCGGTCTTTTTGTATGTTTTTTATCAAAGTGATAACGTTTAATTTTCTCATTTTTTCCAGGTGAAAACAATACATTTGCCTCAGCGCTACGTTGGCACGGGCTCTTACTTCGAAAATGATATCGCCGTGGTGATAGCAGTCCGTCCGTTTCAGTTCAACGCGAACATCCGACCAGTGTGCCTCAGTTTTGACTACAACCTGCACAAGCTACAGTTGCGTCATGGAAATAATGGAAAGGTGAATCTTCGCCTTGAAAATAGTAGTTTTAAAATAAAATGAGTATTTATTCTTAAATAAACTTAAACTATTTCAGTATTTACAAAATGTAAGGTGGGTGGACCATGAAAGGCCATGCTCCTTTGAAGGCCAACTATTAAAAAGTCATATTTATAGTCACGTGATGACAAATTCCTTCCACACACATTAAGTTCCATCGAACTCAAGGACACAGACGCGGTGGCGAGTCGCTTGCGTTGCTAGTTTGTCAGTAATTTCCCTCGCTAAGTTGACTTCGGTCAGCGACGTTCAAAATGTAATTTGCGCGCTCAGCTAGAAGTCAGTTTTTATGTGAATAAACTATTATTACCGTATTATTTTTACTGTAAATTGTTACTTAAGGATTTTACATGATATTAAAGAGAAATATAATAAATTTACTTCGATTATAGTTAAAATAACGGCAGTGTTCCTTTGAAAGCCGGTGGTTCCCTACAAGGCCAATCAAGGATTTGACGGTTAAATATTTATAATTTATTTGTAAAACGCATTGGAAACTTATTTGTTATCGATGTAATACTCATTATTACATTTTTATATAGTTTCCATTAATATATCTTTGGTTATCGATGGTGTTCAAGAAATGTTCTTTGAATTTTTTTAAAGAAGATTATAATGTGTAAGGGCCACAATTTTTCATTTAAATGAAAGAGCTTTTTCTGTGGTTTTAGTAAAATCTATTATTACAATTCTAATTTTAAGTTAAACGACTGATTTATAATATTGGCCTTGCATGGAGCCCTATTCCCTTACAAGGCCGTTAGGAAGAGCTTTATAAAAGTTAAGTTCAAGAAGTAGTGATTACATCTAGATTAAAAAAAAGTTATTTATATGATACACACTGAAACAAAGTGTTTATTAATGATTAGTTTATTTTATTTATCCCGTAAATGAACGAATTACAACCGTTTAATCGTTAGCGTGGCCTTCCATGGTCCACCCACCTTACATAGGTATAAAATATATATGAAACAGTTGAGCTATCTACAGGCCGTTGCAAACGATCTATAAATAGTAAAATTGTATTGAGATCCTAAATGATCAAAAGTCTTGCTGCGTTGCCTGTGTCTGTGAGTGTAATGATAAAAGGAGTTCATGATTTAATGGGTCGAAGTATACCGACATATTGACACACAACATAGTGACGGTGACGACCGATATGTGGTGCGACGCGGACGGTTGCGGGTTCGATTCCTGGCTTGGGATAAATGTTTGTACGATTTGGAAACATTTATTCCGGATGTTCTGGGTGTATTACCAATATGTATATCGGCGCAAAGACGTTCGACGGTTATAATTAAAATTAACAATCAGATGATTCTAATAAGACAACAATTTTATTCTGATTTGTTTCAACATTTACAAATAATAATTAAAATTACTGGTTGATTAATGTAATTAAATAATTAAAAGTAATAAATCATTAAATAATAAAAATTAAAACTTTTGTATAGACACTTTTTTCACATAACCTCAAAATTTATGTGAAAAATTCAAAAAGTGTAGAGACAAAAGTTTTAGATCTTTTAACTACTTACCTACAACTTTGCCATTTGACTTTTTTCCATAGGACTTTTAGTTTTGCCGGAAATGGAGAAAAAGCGTTTTTTACCCTTAACAGCTCACCCCCATCGCCTTCCCGAACTCAGATCGCCCGTAAATTATTTTTCCTAATGTTTTTATAATATTCTCTTCCTTTTCTGATGGGTTTCATCCTACTATTAATTTCTTTATCTTTTTGTCATTTTTCAATGCATCTACCCAGGACTACTCTGCTTAGCTTGAGGCTAGATGATGTTGTGTGGATTGTCCAGCATTATTTCTTAATTTATATTTCCATTACTTTTTGTTGAACCTTACAAACCGATGCGAGATGGTGCGATCTTGCCTTTCCCGGAAAACTCTGTCATTTATTAAAGCGTTCATCAAATTCCAGATAGCTGGATGGGGTTTACTGAATGAAAACGGCAGTTTTTCGTCAGTGCTGCAAGCATTGGTCATACCTTACATAGAATCCGAATATTGCATCAAAGAGTCTCCTCCAATCTTTCAACAAATAATCACAAGTGATAAGATTTGCGCGGGCGCTGCTAATTGTGAGTAGTTCTAAACTCTTTTTTGTATCATCCCTGGCCAACGATTTTATTCTGAGTTTAATCAATTAAATATTTATTAAAAAAAAAATTAAAGTTAAATTTTTTTCTGAAAAAACTAGATATATTTAAAAACGATTAACATTTCATTTCTAATTAATTATTAAAAATAATTTTGCTACAATAACTTTCCTAATTGTTTAGTCCGAGGTTGCATTTTAAAACTAACTACTCTCGAGCCGAGAGTCGTCTCTCGGATATCCTCATATTTTTGTATGGATATCCGAGAGACGACTCTCGGCTCGAGAGGAGGTAGTTTTAAAATGCAACCTCGGACTAAGCACTCAGAAGTGACATCATGAAACACTGATTTATTTGACAGCCACCACGCCGAGCTGCCAAGGCGACGGTGGCAGTGGCCTAGCATTCCCTGCGTCGACTGGAGGGATGGAACGCTACTACTTGAAGGGTGTGATGTCAGTCGCTGTAACCACCGATGAGCTGTGCGCTACAGATTATTATTATACACTTACGTCGGTTTTCAGTCACGAGCGCTTTATCAAGCAGTTCTGGAACGAAACGTAATAAATTTAATATTCTTATTAAATATATATTAAGCACTCAGCAATATTTAAATCTCTAGAGAATCAGGATATAGACAAAACGTATATAGACCTCTTGAAACTAATTTATACTCACAGCACAGCAGATATAAAATTACATTCCATCGGTTTGAAATTTCACGTACAAAAAGGAGTGAAGCAAGGTGACCCACTCTCTCCCATATTATTTACATGCACCCTCGAAGAGGTATTTAAAACCCTGGCTCAATCTTGGACAACAAGCGGCATATAAGTCGGTGACAAACGCCTAACAAACTTGCGTTTTGCCGACGACATTGTTCTGTTTGCTCCAACAGCACAAAATCTAAAAGAAATGCTCCAACAACTGAGCACGGCAAGTCTTGAGCTTGGACTTCAAATGAACAGATCCAAGACGCAGATAATGTCAAACAGCACAAAACGTAGGGTCGAGGTAGATGAGCAGATATTACACTATGTCAATGAGTACACCTACCTAGACCTGATAGCAAGCTTCGAAAACAGGCAAGATAGAGAAATCGACCGACGTATCGAAAACGCCTGGAAGAGCTACTGGTCCTTGAAGGAATACATGAAAGGTGAACTTCCCCTTACTCTAAAACGCCAACTTATAAACATGTGTATTCTGCCCGTCCTAACCTACGGTGCACAGACATGGTCGCTGACCGAACTGCAGAAGTCCAAGCTCAAGATATGCCAAAGGGCAATGGAGCGCAGCGTTTTGGGCTACAAGAGAACCGATCAGATCCCAAACACATTGTTGCGCTCTTTGACCGGCATTGCTGATGTTGGAACCCAAACCGCTAAGCTCAAGTGGGGGTGGGCAGGACACATTAATCGAATGCCCCATGATAAATGGACTACCATAACTACCACCTGGACACCTGAAGGTCAGCGGCATCGGGGTCGGCCGAGGAAGCGTTGGAGGGATGACCTTGACGTATTCGACTTGGATTGGTGGGACACTGCCAAGGACATAGAGAAGTGGAACTGTTTGGGGGAGGCCTTTGCCCAGCAGTGGGACAATATAGGCTAGAATAAAATAAAAACTTATTTGACAAGCGTCGCAGGTCTCAGTTGCTAGTAGCTCTGCCGTCCACGCTGTGGGCCGTGGGTTCGATTCCAACCCAGAACAAATGTTTGTGACATCAACATATTTGTTCTGTGTCTGGGTGTTACTATGTATGTATTTACAAGAAAACTGTATAAGTAATCAAGCAATCAAGCTCCAAAAAGTACAAGCTTTGCTTAGCTTGAGGACTAGAATGTGATGTGTGAAATGTTCTTGAATATTTATTAATTTATAATTAATTAAACTTTATTTATTATTGTATTGTTCTCAATTCAGGGGTAAATTCGAATGCTTGGATGGTAGCTACATAGATGCCTCAAGCATTTGCGACGGATTCAAGGAGTGCCCAGACGGATCTGATGAGACCGAAAGGACGTGCTCTGATAGGCAGTGCTCCACTATTGCGTTCCGGTGCCATTACGGTGCATGCGTTGATGGTGAAGCAGCCTGCAATGGGGTATGTGGCCATAAAGTGTGGAGTAAAATACCATGTTTTAGAAATTGGTTTTGGTATTACACATACATTTTCAAAGTTGAATAACTCATTGGAGCACCAAGTCAACATCAATTATATTTTTTATAGTAGAATCATATCGGTATCCTACCTCAGATCTTTACAACCTTTGTGGTGTGCTCACGGTGAGGCAATTATTTATCTTTAAAACTATACTAAACAAACACTCCCAACTGACCTATGACCCCTCCCTAAACACTAGACGAAGATCTGATAAGGTTTGCAAGACGGAGTCTCGTAGAACAGCGCTTGCCAGCCGACATAATCTTCATATTAGCTCGTTACTCTACAATAAAGCTAATTTACTTCTAATTTTCCTCTAACTTTACAGAAATGCAAGCAAAAACTGTTATCTTATCTTCAATCTTTATCTTACGAGGAAACGGAAAACTTAATGCGAGTTATAACTTAAATCCAATACCAATCTTACCTCCTCACTTACATACACAGGAGGGCTTCTTCTCTATAACCAGACTCTCAAGAGACTGGCGTACCAGAAGAGCCCTCCTCAACACATACACTAGACACCTCACCTTTACATTACACTTTACATACAACTCTCATTATTTACACAATACTCTCATTCTTCCCCCCCCCCCCCACATACACACCCTCACACTCATTCACTTTTCTCTACTAGACCTTGCGATTACAGATTTTTTATAGGAATATTTTTAATATATGTATGTTAACTTAAAATAAGGCGCACTTTAGCTTGGAAGGCGGGCGTTGGTAGCTGCGACACAGTCTCACGACTACTGCAGATGCCATAGTTTCTCTAAATTTTATTGTTTAAAAACATTTTTGTTCCGAAATAAACGTTTTTATTATTATTTATTATTATTATGTACACATTTATTTTAAATCTTAGCAAAAAGTTTTTTACAATATGAATGATTAAAAAAAATACATTATATTATAAAAAACTTAAAACTAGGTTGCCGCCGGCAGCGGGGCAAGGCCCAAGCTACCGGTGGTTAGGGCTACAGATTGAGGAACCTCCGGACAATGCGTGCCGTGTCGAGGATCACTGCCTTCTGCATCTGCCCCTTGAGCCAACCTTCTAGCGAGAGCCTCTTTAGATGTTGGTCGAGGCTCTTCGCTATCAGACCGTTCGCCGAAACGACCATCGGAACAATGATCGTAGAGTCAACATCCCACATGGCGGTCACCTCGAAGGCCAAGTCAAGGTACTTGCTAAGCTTTTCCTTCTCGGCCTTTACGAGGTTTTCGTCATGTGGGATGGTGATGTCTACGAGCATTGCCTTACGTTGGGACCGGTCTATCACCACGATATCAGGCTTATTGCAAACAATAGTCCTGTCCGTGATGATAGAGCGGTCCCAATAGAGCAATGCACGACCATTTTCGAGAACTGGCACCGGCGTGTACTGATAATATGGCACCTCAGACTCAACAAGGCCGTATTGAAGAGCATGTTGCTGATGGATGATTCTGGCTACTAGGTTGTGCCTGTGCAAGTACTCACCGTTAGCAAGATGCGAACAACCGGAAATAATATGCCTGAGTGACTCGCCAGGACGGCGGCATGCCCGACAAATGTCGACCGTACCGTCCTTCAGGATATACTTCCGGTAGTTGTTCGTCATCATTACCTCGTCAGCAATTGCACAAGCAAAACCCTCGGTTTCCCCAAAGAGGTCACCGAAGCGTAGCCAGTTCACCGAAGCGAGGAGGTCCACATCGGAACCTGTTAAGGCCCGATAGAACCTCCCGTGCAGCTCCTTGCTCTTCCATACGTCCTTGCGATCTTCAGTGCTCAGTACCGTCGGTTTACGCCAGTTCTCGTTCGCCAAGGAAAGCGGTGTTAGGCCCTTGTCAACAGCCACCACATCGCGATGCATCCCACACTCGTTGTTAAGGAAGTACTCCCTAAGACTGCACACTTCGCGGTTATGGAGGTTCTTGGCATTTAAAAAGCCTCGACCCCCGCATTTCCGCGGAATGTACAGTCTCATAACAGACGAGCGCGGGTGCAACATGCGATGCGATGTAAGCTGTTGACGGACCTTTCTATCCAGGGCGTCTAGCTCAGTCTGAGTCCATCTCAGTATGCCAAAGGAGTATATCAATAGAGGCATCACCCAACCATTGAAGGCACGAACTTTGTTACCACCAGACAAAAGACTATTAAGTACTTTTGTCAGACGGCCAAAGAAACGTTCCTTCACTGATTTTCTGATATCCTCTACCGCTATACCCAACGACTCTGACATACCAAGGTACTTATAGGTTTCGGCTTCGGAAAGAGATCTGAGTGTCATAGTCTCAGAAAGTTGCAAATTCGGAGAATTTACAACTTTCCCCCGCTCTACATGTAAGACCGCACACTTATCTACACCAAATTTCATCCTGATGGCATTGTTAAACACCTGTGTGGTTTTTAGCAACTCCATCAAGTCTTGGCGCTTTGGTGCCAATAATTTGAGATCGTCCATGTACAGCAGATGACTAATAACCTCACCTCCCCTTCGAAGCCGACAGCCTAGCCCTGAATCCTTCAACAAAGTGCTGAGAGGATTCAGTGCTAGACAAAACCATAGTGGACTCAAACTGTCACCCTGGAAAATACCCCGCTCAATCCTTATGAAGTCCGACGGATCAGAAGAACTGTCGCCGTTGCCTGGTTGACGAAGAACTGTGATCCACTGCCTCATGCATGAGACTAAAAAGGTTTTTAGAACTGTATCAATTTTATACAGCTCTAAAATCCTCTCTAGCCATGAATGAGATTATTATTATTTTTACAAAAAAAATAACATAAAAAAAAAATATGTATCATTTATATCACGGATAAATTTGTATCTTTAGAATCGCAAGGTACTATCACTGGACCGCTAGTTCTTTTAATAGTAATACCAGCATCAGAGCCCAACTTATTCGAGTTTAAACAATTCCATTGCTCCTAGGTGCCGGATTGTGCAGATGGATCTGATGAAACAAAAGAAGTCTGTGATAATAATAAGCTTGGGAGTGTTGTGTAAGTTATTATATGTACATACATAGAGCATGTAATAGTTAGTACAACTTGGGCTGTCAATCGTTCTTGACGTCCCATGTAGTTTAAGTCCCACCATCTTATCTGTTCAGTTGACGGCGTCGCAGGCGATATAAAATAAATTTCTTTGATTATTATTATTATTATTATTCAGCCATTATCGTCCCACTGCAGGGCAAAGGCCTCCCTTCCCTTTTTTTTTTTTCCTTCTTTGATATAAAATAAAATTTATAGAATAACTTCCTGCGCATCAGTTTTGAGAGATTTCAGCATTTTATTCGCATTTTTCATAACTAAATCGAACAATAAGCAATAAGCGCTCACACTAGACAGCGGCATGTAGTTACAATTTTATCCACTTGAACAGTTAAGTTGGTGGCACTGTACAATTTTTGAACGTGACATTTGGTGGGTTTTTTTTGAAAGTGTTGCAAGTATTATATCTATTACAAGCATATAAGCAATAAACATACTAAGTACTAATCTAAACATATATTACTTTTTAGTACAAGCACATCAAACCCACAAATAAACAAATGCTTTCCACCACCGCCGTTCCCAGATCATGGCACACATACCATAGTGACCAGTCTGTTGAGCAATGTGTCCGGTGAGAATGATAACTTCGAGCTGGCAACCCTCACTGTGACTTGTCATCCAGGGTACGGAGTACAAGGATCCAGTTCTATTCAGTGTTTTAACGGATACTGGCCAGCTAAAGTTCCGCAGTGCATCCGTGAGTTCCATGCTTTGCTTTATTACTTTTGTCATGACGTCACGCGCTGCATTAGGTACCAAATCTCATTAATAAGAATCAAAGTCCTGACTGACTGACGGCTGACGTACGAGCCACAGCCCAAACCGCTGGTCCTAGAGACTTGAAATTTGGAAGGCGTGTTCCTGGAGTGACTGTGTGGCGTACTAAGGCAGGAATTTTGGAAATAACGCTCCGGAGCCCTAAAATAAGGCTTTGAAGTTTGTATGCAGAATCTTATCCCGTGAACCGATTGACTTGAAACTTGGTACGCATAATGCTGACGCGAAATAAAATGGATCTGCATTTTTAGATTTTGCAAAATCATCCCCATTTCCCTAAAATTGAGTATGTAAAGTTTAAAATTTCGATCGTATACGATTTAGTATACGATTTAGTATACGATTTCGAGTATAGATGGCGCTGTCTCATTTTCTCTTATCCCTTGAACCGATTGACTTGAAACTTGATACGCATAATGTTGACGCGAAATAAAATGGATCTGCATTTTTAGATTTTGCAAAATCATCCCCATTTCCCTAAAATTGAGTAAGTAAAGTTTAAAATTTCGATCGTATACGATTTAGTATACGATTTCGAGTATAGATGGCGCTGTCACGCGTGGCGTAATCCTAGAACGCGCTATCGGTGCGTTTTGGCAATGTGTTATAGGTAAGTCGATCGGTACCTATTAGCAATATTTTCGTTGAATCGAGTTATTTTGATTAGTTATTTATAGTTGCGTACCTACCCAATTACCGCTAATGACGAATAGAATAAATATTTAAAAACTAAAAACAAAATGTTAAATAATCAAGGGGCGCTTATAGTCTTCTCATACAAAAACATAATTTACTTAGATGGTTTGTTTTTTTAATATAATAATATTTTATTAAATATGTATGTATATATATAATAAATAAATAAATATTTTTTATTTATGTACATATATATATTTACATAATAATATTTTAAAATTCCTCCATGGGAAAGGGGCAAGTGTTTTGTAACGTTATTAATCGATGAATTTTAATCAAATTATTAAAGATAAAGATAAAGATAAAGATAAAGATAAAGATAAAGATAAAGATAAAGATAAAGATAAAGATAAAGATAAAGATAAAGATAAAGATAAAGATAAAGATAAAGATAAAGATAAAGATAAAGATAAAGATAAAGATAAAGATAAAGATAAAGATAAAGATAAAGATAAAGATAAAGATAAAGATAAAGATAAAGATAAAGATAAAGATAAAGATAAAGATAAAGATAAAGATAAAGATAAAGATAAAGATAAAGATAAAGATAAAGATAAAGATAAAGATAAAGATAAAGATAAAGATAAAGATAAAGATAAAGATAAAGATAAAGATAAAGATAAAGATAAAGATAAAGATAAAGATAAAGATAAAGATAAAGATAAAGATAAAGATAAAGATAAAGATAAAGATAAAGATAAAGATAAAGATAAAGATAAAGATAAAGATAAAGATAAAGATAAAGATAAAGATAAAGATAAAGATAAAGATAAAGATAAAGATAAAGATAAAGATAAAGATAAAGATAAAGATAAAGATAAAGATAAAGATAAAGATAAAGATAAAGATAAAGATAAAGATAAAGATAAAGATAAAGATAAAGATAAAGATAAAGATAAAGATAAAGATAAAGATAAAGATAAAGATAAAGATAAAGATAAAGATAAAGATAAAGATAAAGATAAAGATAAAGATAAAGATAAAGATAAAGATAAAGATAAAGATAAAGATAAAGATAAAGATAAAGATAAAGATAAAGATAAAGATAAAGATAAAGATAAAGATAAAGATAAAGATAAAGATAAAGATAAAGATAAAGATAAAGATAAAGATAAAGATAAAGATAAAGATAAAGATAAAGATAAAGATAAAGATAAAGATAAAGATAAAGATAAAGATAAAGATAAAGATAAAGATAAAGATAAAGATAAAGATAAAGATAAAGATAAAGATAAAGATAAAGATAAAGATAAAGATAAAGATAAAGATAAAGATAAAGATAAAGATAAAGATAAAGATAAAGATAAAGATAAAGATAAAGATAAAGATAAAGATAAAGATAAAGATAAAGATAAAGATAAAGATAAAGATAAAGATAAAGATAAAGATAAAGATAAAGATAAAGATAAAGATAAAGATAAAGATAAAGATAAAGATAAAGATAAAGATAAAGATAAAGATAAAGATAAAGATAAAGATAAAGATAAAGATAAAGATAAAGATAAAGATAAAGATAAAGATAAAGATAAAGATAAAGATAAAGATAAAGATAAAGATAAAGATAAAGATAAAGATAAAGATAAAGATAAAGATAAAGATAAAGATAAAGATAAAGATAAAGATAAAGATAAAGATAAAGATAAAGATAAAGATAAAGATAAAGATAAAGATAAAGATAAAGATAAAGATAAAGATAAAGATAAAGATAAAGATAAAGATAAAGATAAAGATAAAGATAAAGATAAAGATAAAGATAAAGATAAAGATAAAGATAAAGATAAAGATAAAGATAAAGATAAAGATAAAGATAAAGATAAAGATAAAGATAAAGATAAAGATAAAGATAAAGATAAAGATAAAGATAAAGATAAAGATAAAGATAAAGATAAAGATAAAGATAAAGATAAAGATAAAGATAAAGATAAAGATAAAGATAAAGATAAAGATAAAGATAAAGATAAAGATAAAGATAAAGATAAAGATAAAGATAAAGATAAAGATAAAGATAAAGATAAAGATAAAGATAAAGATAAAGATAAAGATAAAGATAAAGATAAAGATAAAGATAAAGATAAAGATAAAGATAAAGATAAAGATAAAGATAAAGATAAAGATAAAGATAAAGATAAAGATAAAGATAAAGATAAAGATAAAGATAAAGATAAAGATAAAGATAAAGATAAAGATAAAGATAAAGATAAAGATAAAGATAAAGATAAAGATAAAGATAAAGATAAAGATAAAGATAAAGATAAAGATAAAGATAAAGATAAAGATAAAGATAAAGATAAAGATAAAGATAAAGATAAAGATAAAGATAAAGATAAAGATAAAGATAAAGATAAAGATAAAGATAAAGATAAAGATAAAGATAAAGATAAAGATAAAGATAAAGATAAAGATAAAGATAAAGATAAAGATAAAGATAAAGATAAAGATAAAGATAAAGATAAAGATCGGATATCGGAGCCGGCACCGATATGCTGGCGGTACCATCGGACGCCCTATCGGATAATGAGATAACGCTTTCAATCAAGTTTGAGAGTCAGAGCGTTTTCACATTATCCGATCCGATATCGGTGTCGGACGCTGATCCGATATTGGGGTAAGTAAGATGTATGAAATATGTACCTCCGATATCCGATATCGGGCCGGACATATTTGATAAATTTTACTTACCCCGATATCGGATCAGCGTCCGACACCGATATCGGATCGGATAATGTGAAAACGCTCTTAGGGCTCTTTCAATTTATGCGTTTCGTATCGGACCGCTGCAGTGCCGAAGCGGTGCGTTCGTCGTTCGGCGTAAGGACGGACGGTCGTATGTTTTCATACAAAATGCACGGTGCGGAAACAGTGCGGCGTCCGTACCGCGAGCGTTCGACAGCAGGACGGCAACGTCGTGTCGCAACCCCACGTGTTCAGTTCAGTGCGTTCATAGTGCGGTGACAAGAAGGAGGCAAATTTCTAAACGGTAATTTATAATGGATGATATAAATGTGGAGGAGTCATTTATTGATATAAATGTGGAGGATTTTATAAATGAAATTGAAATACTTACTATATCTATCTAATTCCAGTAATTCGAAGAAACATTCTCTAGGCATTCTTAAGTAGGTAATTAAAAAAAAACTGATTGGGTCTTCTTTTAACCTAAGGTAAAGAGTATGGAAATCACCACAATCATGGGTGCCGTGATTACACGACCAAGGAAAACACAGCCACGGAATGTACAGCCCGGAATCGGTGACCATTTTGGCATCCTATTCCGGGCTGTGCATTCCGTGGCTGTGTTTTCCATGGTTGTACATTCCCGACACGTGTTGGGAATTTGATGCCAAATGACGTCATACTCACTTACTCGAATTTTTCGCTAACTATGCCACTGTCAAAATATTATTTTTTAACTTATTTTTTTTCACGTGTGATGCGTCACAGTAGGTGCGAGGAGCGAAGCGACGAGCGTTAGTTTGATATAGACAACCGCGCCAGAACCTACATGCGTTTAACCATTTGCCAGACAACAATTATTGAATCGGATTGTTTTCTTTTCATATTATAATCTGTGCAGTTTATCTTTATTGTGAACCGATTGACTTGAAACTTGATACACATAATGTTGACACAAAATAAAATAGATCTGCATTTTTACATTTAGCAAAATCATCTGGGGATGATTTTGCTAAATGTAAAAATTTCTCTAGAAAAAATTCCCTGTAAAAATTTCCCTAAGTTTAAAATTTCGATCGTATACGATTTAGTATACGATTTCGAGTATAGATGGCGCTGTCATGCGTGGCGTAATCCTAGAACGCGCTATCGGTGCGTTTTGGCAATGTGTTATAGGTAAGTCGATCGGTATTAGCAATATTTTCGTTGAATCGAGTTATTTTGCTAAGTTATCTAGGGTTGCGTACCCAATTACCGCTAATGACGAATAAATATTTAAAAACAAAATGTTAAATAATCAAGGGGCGCTTATAGTCTCATACAAAGACATAATTTACTTAGATGGTTTGTTTTTTTAATATAATAATATTTTATAAAATATATAACTATTTTCATAATAATATTTTAAAATTCCTCCGTGGGAAAGGGGGCAAGTGTGTTGTAACGATAAAAATCGACGAATTTTAATCAAATTATTAAGAGGCGCTTTGTGACAATTTTACTCTAATGAATGCAATAAAATGAGGGAAGTTTTCTGTAACGTTATTTATAGACGAAAGTCAATGAAAATTGAGACGCACATTAATGACTTGATTTTACACCAAATATTGCAAAAAGGAAGTTTGTAGTAGCGTTTTTTATGAACGATTTCAATCAAGTTTGAGAGTCAGAGCGTTTTCACATTATCCGATCCGATATCGGTGTCGGACGCTGATCCGATATCCGGGTAACTAAAATGTATGAAAAATGTACCTGTCTTTCATATTGTCCGTCTCGATATCGGATATCGGAGCCGACACTGATATGCTGGCGGTACCATCGAACGCCCTATCGGATAATGACACGGCCACGGAATGTACAGCCCGGAATCGGTGACCATTTTGGCATCCAATTCCGGGCTGTGCATTCCGTGGCTGTGTATTACATGGTTGTACATTCCCGACACGTGTTGGGAATTTGATGCCAAATGACGTCATAGCATATGCTTCGTTTGCGCTTACTCGAATTTTTCGTTTAGCCGATCATGTACAAGTAGCTAACTATGCCACTGTCAAAATATTATTTTTAAACTGATTTTTTTTCATGTGTGATGCGTCACAGTAGGTGCGAGGAGCGAAGCGACGAGCGTTAGTTTGATATAGAAAACCGCGCCAGAACCTACATGCGTTGAACCATTTGCCAGATAACAATTATTGAATTGAATTGTTTTCTTTTCATATTATAATCTGTGCAGTCTATCTTTATCAAAATGGGATAGTAACATTTTAATCTTTGGTTTCATCTAAACGAAGCATAGGCTAGGCTTTCGACCAATCTTCTTCTTCTTATCGTGTCGATGCTACAACTGTATTTTGTTGTAGCATCGTATTGGAAAGATTAGCCAGACTAGACACTGCTTTACCGTGCCTAGCTGTTACCGGTGTGTGCCACGAGGAGGCTCTTTCCATGCACCCAATTCATTCCAATTGATTTCGACCAATCAGAGCAATAGACGCCAATTCCATGGTTGTATTTTCCACGGCTCTACATTCCGTGGTTGGACATTCCTAACACATGTCGAGAATGCGCAGCCCGGATTTCATGTACATTTTGGCTGAGAATTCCTGGTTGCGTATTCCTGGCTGTGCTTTCCGTGGTCGTACATTCCGGGTCGTGCTTTCCATGGTTGTACATTAACCGGACATAGTTATTATATTTTAGTCCGGCATAGATATCAAATACTAAAAACAGAACATGCTTAGAGGGTTCGCATAGGTACAAAAACATGTTTTTTTTCTTAATCGTTTACATAGGTATGGCACGGAACTTATAGCGGGCGAGTCCGAGTCGCACTTGGCCTGATTTATTTACTTACGGTAACGGTAATTTAGTGAGTTTTGATTACTTATGTTTTAGTAGTTTACGTTATTGGGTTTTTAGGGTTCGGTAACCAAAGGGTAAAACTAGATCGTATTACTGAGTGTTTAATTTCTGTCTATTTTAAATTCTCTAACTATCACGCATAATTAATATTCAAGGGGGCTTATATATAAACGTAAATTTTATTTATTCGATATTGATAAGGGCAACGGGCCATAGATACGGTACGAAAATCTTCGTGCGCACTTGCCCGGTTTTAAGAATAAGTACCAATATGTACTAAGTTTTCCTTCTTAGACTGCACTTTACCGTCAATTTCTTTCATAAGAAGATAGTAATGGTAATGGGTTATCGCAAAATATCTTAAAACGGCACGCGGACGAAGTCGCGGCGGGTTCAGCTAGTATTGAATAAAGGTTTAATTTGGTCCCCGACTCAGTACTACTTAAATATATAAGTAAATAAATATTCATGGACATATTCACAATCTAGTCTCAAATTAAGCAAAGCTTGTACGATGGGAACTAGATTGCGGGTACGTCAAATAATGTTGGGCTGCGAGCAGGGATGTGTGCGGTGCCGGAGCACCCGTCGGTGGAGTACCGCTGCGTGCTGTCGGGCGCGCAGGTGGGCTCGCGCGCGTGCGCCGCGCACGAGCCCCCCGGCGCCGTGCTCAGTCCGCGCTGTCGCGAGCCCTTCTACTACTCCGCCGCGCCGCTCGCCTTCATGCGCTGCAGGGACGACGCCACGTGGGACCACGTCGTCAGGTGCCAGCAAGGTTACAATACTTATATCTGCTTCTACCTTTCTATCGGAGCTGTTCGATCAGTGAAATCGTATTCATAACGTTGTGCTCGATCCTCAATCTTGTGGTTACCAAACTAATCAGCGTCAGGTAAGCCGGGTCAGCTTCTGCCTTCTCATTTTCTCATCATGATATTTTGTTTGTCGGTCGACGATAATGGATGTGATGTGTGAGTCCAGAGCGTGACAGTGAGATAGACTAGTGACATTATAGTGGTTGGCACTGGTACGACCGTTGCTTCGTACTTCTTCCTTCAGACTGCGGAAGAGCAACGCCAAAGGTGCAGCCAGGACTAGCAATAGGAGGAACGAACGCGAAGCAGGGAGAGCTGCCGTGGCACGCCGGCATCTACGACAAGCTCTCGCAACCTTACATGCAAGTCTGCGGAGGATCTATCATCAGCAACAAACTCATTATATCAGGTACCTCTTATTGAATGCGATCGTCATTACATATCATCGCACTATAGCAGATAGAGCCAACGCATTGCATAATGTGATCGATATCAGATATGATACATCAATGAATGTTCACAGCTGCCCACTGCTTCTGGCAGAACAGGAGCCCCCTGCCGGAGTCCCAGTTCAGCGTGGCAGTAGGCAAGCTGTACCGCCCCTGGGACGACCCAGTCGATGACGCGCAGAAGTCTGACGTGAGTGCTAAATCATTCCAAGATACCCCAAATACTATTCGTCTCATTAAAAGTGTGGATGCTTGCATGTTTTTTATATTACAGGTAAAAAAGATACACATTCCTCCGCGATTTCGAGGACTCGACTCGAATTTTCAAGACGATATCGCAGTAGTCGTCGTCTCACATGCTTTTGAATACAGGTCAGTGAAACCAAAGTGTAATAGGAAAGAAGTATGTTACATAATAGATATTAGTCAAGTAGTCCTACTGTTAAATCTATTGTATTAAATGAACTTTTTACTTGAATAGAAGCTTCGTTCGGCCCGTGTGTCTCAGCTTTGACACTATCTTCGAGAAGCAACAACTCCAACCTATAAACAAAGGAAAGGTATATAAAAAAACCTCTTAAATAATATTTATGATAGATGAATCCAGGTAAAATATATAATTGTATAAGTATATACCTATTTGCAGGTGTCTGGTTGGGGTCTGATCTCAGCCAACGGCAAAGCTGCGCCTACACTGCAAGTAGTGGAGTTGCCGTATGTCGACATAAACACATGCCTCGACAACTCTCCTTCTGACTTCGTCCAGTACATCACCAGTGACAAGATCTGCGCTGGAACTAGACAGCGTAATTATAACCATTGCTTTATTCATTGATTTAAACTCAAAGTAATGGTACCTACCTATATGAGACCGTGCGGCCAACACCTGTCTAGAAAGAGAACTACTGGCCGCATTGTCTCATTTATTGGTGCGGAAGGCTCAGTCTATTCCCTTTGTGTATGTTTTCAGCCAACACAGCTCTATGTCACGGTGACAGCGGTGGTGGTCTTGTGTTCCCCGCGACGGAAGGTTACATTGAGCGCTACTACCTGCGCGGCATTGTATCAATAGCACCTGCTGACGAAGGCAGCAACGCATGCAACACGGCCGTCTACACCGGCTTCACGAGGATACAGCAGCACGAACACTTTATCCTACCATTCTTGACTGACTGAATCCGTGAAATCTGGAAGTCTATGAAAGAGCACATTCTTTTATGTCAACAGTTACATTTGTGCCACACTTTGTTAAAATACAATAAAATCCATAAACAAAATTTTAATTGATTTTCTTTGA
Source organism: Ecliptopera silaceata (assembly GCA_932527185.1). Lineage (NCBI taxonomy): Eukaryota > Metazoa > Arthropoda > Insecta > Lepidoptera > Geometridae > Ecliptopera > Ecliptopera silaceata. Next base: position 9,881,573 of record OW052196.1, on the reverse strand, counting down.
TTGACTTTTTGTAGGCATTTCAAGCTCCAATTTTTTTCTCTAGAATACAAAAATATATCTTTCATAGTTAAGGCAGCGTTCGTAAGAAACGCTTTCATTCGACCGTTGTTTCTCCGATTCAATTTGCAAAACGGACTACCACGTAAAAGCCTTTTATTTCTCGGTTTTTCATATAACCTATGACACTCAGCAACAATGTGGCTTTCTATTGATACAAGAATTTTTAAAATCGGTTCAGTAGATCCCGAGATTACCCCATACAATTTAACAAATATATAAACACACAAACTTTACTTCTTTATAATATGTATTAGTATAGACGTATAGATTATTATATTTAACTACCGATGTGGCGCGGCGGGCGAAGATCCGCTTGCGACGCGAAGGTTGCGGGTTCGATTCCCGCCCGGATAAATGTTTGTATGATCTGCAAATATTTATTTCGGGTGTTCTGGGTATTGTATATGTATAATATAAAATATATTCTTCTAGTACCTACCCATAACACAAGCTCTGCTTAGCTTGGGGCTAGATGATGTTGTGTGGATTATCCAGCATTATTTATTTATTATTATTATAAGTACTTATAGATTATCATTTTCCTCTTCGGCATTAGTAGTAATTTTATTATTAAATATGAATTTGAAAGATTCCCTGTATGCTGTATCTTGCTGTATGTCCTCCTTGTGCCTATGCACTCATTGTTTTTCGTTAGTTAGCATTATTAATGTCTATTTTATTTTAGTTCTTATTTTGTGGTTTCGTTTTTATTTTGTAGTCAATTATTATTTTATTTGTTTTTTTTTTCTGTTGTATTTGTGTGTAGTGGAGGCCATACACGCTAGGTTTTGCATGATGGTTTTAGCCGTGCATGCAAAACCGACAAGCATAACCGAGTTTCATACTACACATACACGTTAGGTTTTGCATGCACCGTCTTGACATGAACTCTTGAGTTGAGCTACGTAGTACGTGATGGCATTGGCGTCCTACACACCATCACGTACTACTAATACCAAACTACAATGGACGACGACGATGTGATAGCTGTACCTACTTGGCCTAACACTTGTTCTGCAGAACAGAAAAAGAAAAAGAGAGCGCACTGAATGGTCTAAACGCTGGTTATTGAAAAGAAAGCAATTCTCCCACGTAAATTTGATAAATGAATTGAGATTTACACCAACAGATTACAATTTTTTTTTTTAAATGGATGAAAAAACTGAGAACTGTGGCAGGCAAGCTCGCCGGACCGGACGCCACACACGCTCGGTTATGCTCGCGCGCAAACATAACCGAGCGGCATAAAATATCAATTTTGATATTTACTCGGTTGCATGTACATGCACCGATAACTGTACAGTTTAATCACATACACGCTAGGGCTTGCCTGTCGGTTATGCATGCACGGCTAAAACCATCATGCAAAACCTAGCTTGTATGGCCTCCATGTTGGGTTGTCTGTGGCATCACCGAACGGCTCTGACTGGCAAAAGTAACGGCGGATCCAGGACCTGGTAGACCACTAATTGAACATAATGCTCTTATTTATATATTTTGTCACCATACAGATATTATGTAACTCATACCTTCAATTAGCCCAGTCATATTAGGTAAAAATAGGGGTCAACCTCGAAATGAAAGATAATAAGCTGTAAATTGGTATAAACCTTTGTTTTGTCGTTCTAAATGTTGTCTCAAAAGTCACAAATATGATCTTGCCCGCGTAAGGTCAAAGGTCATAAAAATAGCTTATTATCTTTCATTCCGAGGTGAAAGTCTAATATGACTGGGTTAACGACCGAAACTGGTTTTCTGGCCGAAACCGAAACCGAAAGTTCGGCCGTGGCTTCAGTTTCGACCAAAACCGAAACCGAAACTCACGTGGTCAAGTATAAAATTCCCAATAACAAAACCTCTGAGTTGCTATCTAGTACGTTTAAAAGGCCTACATTTTAATATAACTACGAAAATATCCGTCCCAAAGAAATCCAGATATTCTGAAAAATCCTTTTTGATTTAAAATCATATTTCTTAGGATTCTGAAGGCCCATAAAAATGGATTTGGTTGCGTTTAAGGGGGCATTAAAAGAGCTTAATTTGATTCTTAGATTGTTTGAAAATCCAACTTGTGTGAATCGATATATTTCTGAGAAACTGTATTTTTTTTATTATCTACATACAATACTACATGACGATTTATTTATTTATTTAGTTATAACTCAATTTTTACAGGTTGGATTTTTAATGAAACGCAATTACAATAATTTTTGTCATCAATTTTTTTATTGAAAATCCATCTCATGAAAGCCGAGATGTTTTAAAAAACTATTTTTTATTTGACGTCGTATTGCTCCGAATTCTGATGTCCCGGAAAATGCATGTGATTGATTGCGTTTAAATTAATTAAAAATTCAGAAAAAACAGTGTTTCAGAAATCTCGATACCCACAGGTTGGATTTTCAAACAATGTAAGAATCAAATTAAGCTCTTTTAATGCCAACCAAATCCATTTGAAGGGTACAGGGGAAAAAGGGTCATTGTCAAATGTGATTCATTGTGAGAAAAACGCATAAAATGTATTTACTTTGTATCCTTATTTAATAAACTATTTAATACAGTAGCACTTTAAACTATGTTTCATAGCTTAAATTATAATTGGGTTTTCTACGTTTTATTGTTTATTCATTTGAAGTAATTAAAAAAATAAAGAATGTTTGCAAAATATTACTGCTAACAAAGATCATAGTCAATTGACATTGATCTATTTAACAATTTTAGTATTTATGTATTTTAGTTCTAACTCAATTTAATTATATTCCAGGTATGTGTAATACAAATATTATAAATAACCTGCTATTTAAAAGAATATTTAAATAATAGCTAAATAAATTAACAACTTAAAATAAATCTTAAAAATATTAAGGGAGCAAAAATGACTTGTCAGTACTTTAATGTTACTTTTTGGCCAATTGTGAGTAAAAATGTTGTACTTCAGGCTTACAAAAATGTTTAAGGGGTGAAAATCTTCATATTTTTCAGTGTCAAAACGACAACAAAGATCAATGTCCTTGACATTGATCTTTCTTCGATGCAGCCATACAATCTTTTTTTGAGTTCGTTGAGCGCTCGGAAAAAAAAACTCGCTTTGTTCTTTTAATCAATCAATCTTCCAGTCTCTTTATAACCAACAAATAGAACCGACTTATATACAACTTCTTCAAAACATCTACCGTAACAGCACTGCTGCAGTTAAACTGCACACCTCCGGACCATCTTTCCCCATACAGAGAGGCGTCAAGCAGGGAGATCCACTGTCTCCTAAACTCTTTACTGCGACCTTAGAAGAGATCTTCAGAAAGTTGGCGGACAGCTGGGAAGAGAAGGGAATTATCGTCGGGGCAAAAAAGCTGACTAACCTCCGCTTTGCCGACGACATCGTTTTATTCTCTTCTTCTGCGGTAGAACTCGGTGAAATGATTAACCAACCAAACAAGGCAAGCCTCGAAGTCGGACTGAAGATGAACATGTCGAAGACCAAGCTCATGACCAACAGCACACACCGCAAAGTGGATATAGAGGGCGCAGAGATTGAGTACGTCCAGGAGTATCTTTATCTTGGCCAAACAGTTTCTCTCCAGCAAGCAAGACAAGAAAAAGAAATCGTCCGACGAACAGACAATGCTTGGAGAAGCTTTTGGTCAATGAAAGATCTGATGAAGGGCGATCTTCCACTATCCCTTAAAAAGAAGCTCATGGACGTGCGCATTCTCCCCATCCTCACTTACGGTGCCCAGACTTGGTCTTTGACTGCTCGTCAAAAGTTTGCACTTGGAGTATGTCAACGAGGCATGGAGCGCAGTATCTTAGGAGTAAAACTGTCAGACCGCGTGCGAAATAGTACACTGCGCTCCAAAACAAAAATCATAGACGTTGGCCTCAAAGCCGCCAACCTGAAGTGGAACTGGGCTGGACATGTCTGCCGTATGCCAAGCGAGTTGTGGGCAAAAACCACTACAGAATGGATACCACCTAACGCAACCCGACGACGTGGAAGGCCCAGGAGGAGATGGCGCGACGAACTAGATGCGTACCCACCATCTTGGCCTGTAGCAGCATCCAACCGCAAAGAGTGGAAGGAGGGAGGGGAGGCCTTTGCCCTGCAGTAGGACAGTCATGGCTGATTAATAATAATAATAATAATTTGTTCTTTTAATGCGTTTTTCTTTAATATAGCCCTAAAGATTTTTTAATTTTGCTCTAGATTTTATTTATTTTATTTATTTATTTTATTTTCTTAGGGAAACAAACAGTACAATAGTATTCAAAGGTAATGACTTAAAAATAACACAGAAACCAGTGAAGTTTCCACCGTAACATAGGACATAAAAAGCGAGTGAACAGAAAAATTACATAAATACTTAAACAATGACATAAAAACCTAACAAAAATAAGATCAAATTAAACAATAACTCTTGAAATAATAAACAATAATAATTCTTAAAACTGAAATATTCTAACTAAACAAAAGAAACTACATAGATTAGTCACTGGCCAAACTACTCATAATGCTCTTGCGGAACTCAACAGCAGATAGGTGGAAAATATCAATGTGGGTGAATCTTGAGTTGTATATATCGCAAACTCTATTAATAAACATATTCTTGTTATAGTTCGTTTTAGAAGACGGCGTCCAAAAAGTTTTACTTTTTCTTTTAGAAAGACGAGGACAGAACAAGTAAATACTCTGAAGCAGAAACTCAGAGTCCACTTTATTTGACAATAATTTAAATAGGAACATTTGATCCCTCACAACACGGCGATCTTGAAGGCTAACTAAAATGGAATCAGCGCTATTCAATGGAAAACGATATCTCAAGTGCTTTATGAATTTACCCTGGATTCTTTCAATTTCCTGAGTATGTATAGCATATTGCGGATTCCATACTGTTGAAGCATATTCCAAAACAGACCGGACAAAGCTATTGAAAAGAAGAATTAGAGTACTTGGGTTTTTGAACTCCCTACCGAGTCTTAGTACGAAGCCAAGCATATGGTATGCCTTAGAAGTAATCTTGTTGAAGTGCGCATTAAAAGTTAATTTATTATCCAAATATATACCCAAGTCCCTAACCTCAGAAACTCTAGGAACTATTACATTATTTAGTTTGTAATCAAAAACTATTACTTTAGGTTTTCTTGAAAAGGAAATTATATTACATTTGTTAGCATTAATGAAAATTGAATTAAGTTCACAGTAAGAGTAGAGCCTGTCGAGATCGTCTTGCAGTAAATGGCAATCAGAAACCGAGGCTATTTTCATGAAAATTTTGGTATCATCCGCATAAATTAGACATCTAGAATTATAAAACTGATGGATAACGTCATTAATAAAAATTAAGAAAAGCAAGGGACCCAAATGAGATCCTTGCGGCACACCTGATGATATAGGCATAAATGTGGAGCAGTAGCCCTTAATAGTTACTGCCTGACTTCTGGCTCTGAGGTAGGAATCCAGCCATCTCAGGAGATCACCATGGATCCCTATTTCACTAAGTTTACGAATCAATAAGGAATGCTTAACTTTATCAAAGGCCTTAGAGTAATCAGTATAAACCGTGTCCACTTGAAAGCCTTGGTCCATAGCTATGGACACCAAATGGGTAAATTCACAAAGATTGCTTTCTGTGGAACGCATATTAATAAATCCGTGTTGCTCTCTGTTAATCAGTGGACGTAAGACAGGGAATAGTGTATCGTAAACTATTTTCTCAAACATTTTAGCAATGGTGCACAGTTTAGAAATCGGCCTATAATTAACGACCTCGTGCTTGTCACCTGATTTAAAGACAGGTACAACATAAGATTGTTTCCATAACTTAGGTATATAGCCAGTGCGTAACGAGTGCTTAAAAAGTAGATAAATTGGAAGATCGAGAACATTATGGTACTGCTTAAGAAATACAGGTGGCAAATTATCGGGCCCACAGCCTTTATTAACATTAAGTTCTTTTAAATATTTTCTAACTAAAGAAACCGAAAGCTCAATATTATTTAAAATAGATGCAGAGTTATCAGTATGAATATTCAATCCATGCGTATCATTTACAGAAGGCTCAAAAACAGATTGAAAATAGGCATTAAACATTTCACTAATGTCATTTATATTAGAGCTAGTTGTATTTTTATACGTCATTGTATCAGGGAAATCTCCTGTTTTTTTTTCGATTTAACAAATGACCAAAAGTTTTTACTATCTTGATTAATTTTTAATTCTGAATAAGCTATGTAGGTATCATAGCACTCACTCTCGATTATTTTCTGTCTCTCCCTTAATATTTTAAAGGTGTCATAATCATTTGGATTACCATATTTTTTCCATTTAGTATGAAACTTAAGTTTTTCTTTAATAATTTTGATTAGAGGTTTTGTGTACCAGACAGGATATCGATGATTTACCTTTATAATTGTAGTGGGAACATGTGTATCTATAACCTGATTGATCACAGAGTAAAAAGTGCAAGTGGCAACCTCCAGGTCATTAACGTCAAGACAAGAGTACCAATCAATTTCTGATAGAGCACGGCTAACCGCGTCAGGGTCAGCCTTATGAAATAAGCGAACTGTACGCGGGGCAGGGCGTATCGTTTTAAACCCTAGTTCAAGTAACTCGATTTCCAGAGCGGGGTGATGGGAGTCTTCGGGCAACAAAGGTGAGGTACATTTAGTTATTTTACATACTAGATTTCCAATTACTAAGTCAAGTAAACGAGAATTTTTATTGTAAACATTGTTGTACTGCTGAAAGTTAGTAAAAGTTAAAAAATTACTCAATTCAGAAGTAAGTACATCATTATTAGTATTCATAAGAGTAGGTACACTACCGGAGCAATCCCACTCCCCATACGATATGTTAAAGTCACCAACTAATATGAAATAATCATTAGCATAATCCATGGAAGCTTGAGCAGATAAATCAAACAAATTAACCATAGAATCTCTGTGATCTGAACCCTGAGGAAAATAACAGCAGTAAAGTCTCAGCTTTTTGCCTTGACTAAGGTCGATGAGTAGTTCAATAACTTCAGCATAGTAATTACAGAAAGGTACACATCGTGACGTTGAGACAGAGAGTTCTCGATTAACAGCGACAAGTACCCCGCCACCCATAGAGTCTCCCCGCAATTGGTAATTACGATCACATCTGTAAACATTAAACCGATCATCAAATAATTCACTACTAAAAATAACATCCAACAGCCATGTCTCACTAAGACAGATAATGTCATAATTGAAGTTAAGAAGATTTCTAAAAAATGTCGTAGTTTTAGTCCGTAGACCTCGGACGTTTTGATAGTAAATATTTAATTTTTTTATTGGATCCATTGATAACAACAAGAACGATAGACATCAAAATAAAACTTAATAGGATAGCACCGTACTAATAAAACGAACGTTAAAATTTCATAAGCAATAGCGATACATGAGAGCAAAAATACTGCATTATTAGAGTAGTTGTGGCCAAAAGACAGCAATAAACTATAAAAATATGTAAAAGCAAATACAAGCAAATATAAACTAAAAATTAAAATATAGAAAAAAATTAAAACCAGTTGAGCAAGCTCATAAACGGCATAAATAGCGCTTATATGATCTTTTTTAAATCATCTACACAGCCAATGTGCAGCACTGGGCTGGTGTCAGAGCATCTAGCCATTATGGAGCAATTTTTAACCCAAACGTATCTGTAATTTTTTTCCTTTGCAATTCTTTTGACTTGCTGTAGAAGTGATTTATTATACTTAGTTAGATGGTCATTGAAAAACACAGGAAAATCTTTACCAACGTAACCTAAGTCAGAGGCTTTAAGCCCGCGAAGCTTACGCAATGCATGCAGGAACTCGTCTTTTCTAGAGCGACACAGCATCCGCAGAACGATAGGTTTTGGCTTGTTGACTTCACCCGCAGACGGAGTAACGCGCGTCACGAAGTCGACGTCCGACGGCAACAAAACGAAGTGAGTGCGCTTAGCAAGATCGCGCAATAAGTCCATTAAGTTTTCGCTTCGAGTTTCAGGAATCCCAAAAATCTCAACATTGGACCGACGAGCCCACTGGTTTTTCAGATTAATGTCACTCTGTACTTGTTTGACAGCAGTTTTTAAAGCCTCTACCTCGGAGAAAACAGTCTCATATTGTTTGACTTTGACTTCCACTTTATCCATTTTTGTACTCAATTTATTATACTCTTGATTCATGAAATCCATAGATAACTTGATTTCCTTGAGTTCTTGTTTAAGGGAAGAGATCTCACTAGCAAAAAGTGCCTTAAATGTAGCACTTAATTCATCTTTCATTTTATTAACTTCAGATTTAATAAGCGCCGCAATATCAAGGCCGCTACATGATGGTACTTGTAACTGTGGCGAGATATGTGATGATGATTCTTCCATACTTGTAACATCTAATGTAAGAGGGGACTCGACTTTTTCCTTCTCGTTCCGAACACCAGAACGGACTGGAGTACTATCCGATTTAATTCTCCTGGATTTAGACTGGCAATTGGGGCATAACCATGTTGATCTAAAATCTTTAGATGCCTTCTTAACTTTATCTGGCAAAATACATTGAAGATGGTAAAGTATTTTGCAGCTATTACATTCTAAGGCGCTCGCAATATCTCCATCAGTCGACCGGCAACAACCAAACTTAGTCATCTTAGCTGGTTGATAATTTCACGGCGCGACGTCACTGAGTGCTTGGCTTAGTTGGTCAGTCGCCCGGCCGCAACGCGAAGATCACGAGTTCAAATCTTACCACGGGCAACTATTTGCGCACGCTGAATATGTTTCCGGCTCTGCCCACAGCAAGGGTTGACTCCACCTTGAATCTCTCCGTCTCTGTCGATGGCGACCACCAAACACCCACTAGGAGGGGCCTCTCGTGCAAATTGTCCAGGAAGAAACGAGAATTCACAAAATCAAAACTGACCTATAGAAAAATACTAATTAAATAAAACTGTTACGGAGCGAATGTACGTCTGTTCACAAGCAGCGGTAGAGCTGAACTACTAGATGGCATTGTTAATTAATTTTTGCTGAAAGGTTGACAATGATTCTTTTTCCCCTGTGCCCTTTATTTTTGTGGGCCTTCAGAATCCTAGTAAAAATGATGTTAAATTAAAAAGAATTTTCCAGAATATCTGGGTTTCCTTGAGACGGATTTTTTTCGTAATTATAGTAAAATGTAGGCGAATAAAAGCCCTTTTAAACGTACTAAATAGCAACTCTGACGGACTATTTTTTTTGTTGGGGGACCATTCTCCTTTGTATTTTAGGGAATTTTATACTTGACCACGTGAGTTTCGGTTTCGGTTTCGGCCGAAACTGAAGCCACGGCCGAAACTTCGGTTTCGGCCGGAAAACCAGTTTCGGTCGGACTCTACTTTGTATGATAACAAACGTTTGGGAATTAAATGATATATTCGCTTCAATAAATAAATAAATAAAATAAATAATTTCTTGACTTGACCACGAGTCACCACGACACGACTTTGTGACCCCCCCCTGGCGCCAAAGCTGGATCCGCCACTGGGCAAAAGCTAGTTATGTTAATATGAGAATGAGGAAAACCAATCTTGTTCGACCACTATACGCCATCTTTAAACATAAGGTCATATTTGTTTGCTAAAGAGTACCTATTCAATCCCGCTGAATTACTTTTCTAAAAACATATTTGTACGATTCATCTGTTCATTTTTGAACATTTCATTGTTGAGAAAAAATAATAACACTCATATTAGGTACTGATTTACTCATTTTCTGATAATATGAAGTAGGTACGCGTCTTGTGTTTGTGATATTAAAATGTTTATTTATCTTCTATTTATTTCCATTGTGAGTGTTCAAGTTGGGGGGGATTTGACGCAAGGTAAGCTATCTTATTGTATTTCTATCTCAATTCGCAATGTATGTCTGTTATTCTTAAAAAACCGGCCAAGTACGAGTCTGAAGTTCCATGTAGTACCTACATTGGTACGATTAGTGATATATGTATAAGACTTCAAGCTGGTGGCCACGACTTCGTCTTGCTATCGAAATATTTTAGACAATGTGCAATATCTTACTAAATTATAGCCTGTGTTACGATCATAGTTTATACATCGGAAATGTATAAACTATGTTCGTAAAGTTTCATTAAAGTCTATTCATAGGTTTTTGCGTGAAAGAGTAACAAACATACCTACATCCATACAAAACTTTTGCGTTTATAATATTAGTATAGTGGCTTCTCTTTGGTGTCCTTTCAGAATGCGGTATAGTGGCTGTGGACGATAAGGAGCCCGTGGTGGGCATCAAGGAGGCGATGCGAGGCGAGGTGCCGTGGCTCGCAATCATCTACTCCAAAGTTACGAATCCTTACAAACCACTCTGCTTAGGATCACTCATTAGTAACAATGTGGTTATATCTGGTACGTACTTATTTCACCTAGGCTGGTAAGACGATCATCAAACTATCGGAAGAATCATTAATCATATTTAGGCGTTATCTACATAATTGTTCATATTGACGTGTCTGAGACCAAAAAATATCCAGATATTTTGTAGTAAGTATATACCTGCCTACAGCAATGTGTGCTCAAAAGGTTTTTGTGCTGTATCAAGTACCTATTTTAGACTCATCATAGTTAATTTTCAAAACATTTTAAAATGATATAAAGTTTCTTTTTGTGGCGCGGCGTCAGTAGGTACCTAAGTTATGTTTTTTGTCAGACCCTCACTTTTCCCGTTTCAGCTGCCCATTGCTTTTGGGCAGATAATACTCAGCAGCCTTCCTCGCAGTATGCTGTAGCTGTCGGTAAACTGTACCGTCCTTGGACCAGCAAAATAGATGACGCGCAAAAATCTAATGTGAGTTTGTTTAAGAAACCTTCAAAATTATGACGCTGTTTTAAATTAAACATTATTTTATTATTAGGAAAGTCTATTCAGGCGTTTTAAGTTCATCTGGTCTTTTTGTATGTTTTTTATCAAAGTGATAACGAGAATTTTTCTCATTTTTTCCAGGTGAAAATAATACATTTGCCTCCGCGCTTCTTTGGCACGGGCTCTAACTTCCGAAATGATATCGCCGTGGTGATAGCAGTCCGTCCGTTTCAGTTCAACGCGAATATCAGACCAGTGTGCCTCAGTTTTGACACTAACCTCCACTATCTACAGTTGCAGCATGGAAATAATGGAAAGGTCATACTTCGACTCAATATTATCATGAACTCTTTTTATCATTACACTGGCCATCGTGAGACACAGGAAACAGGAGACATTATTTTAAAGGCAAAGATTCATGACTCATGAATCTTTGCCTTTAAAATAGTGTCTCGCTTTATTATAAGTAAAATTTTAGAAATCCTAAATGATCAAAAGTCTTGCTGCGTTTCCTGTGTCTCACGATGACCAGTGTAATGATAAAAAGAGTTCATGATAATATTGAGTCGAAGTATACCCTACATATTTCATTACTTTTCCTTGAACCCTACAAACCGATGAGATGATGCGATCTTGCGTCCCCCAATTTCTGTAATTTTTGAAAGAGTTCATTGAATTCCAGATAGCTGGATGGGGTTTACTGAAAGAAGACGGCATGTCTTCGTCAGTGCTGCAAGCATTGGTCATACCTTACATAGAACTCGAATATTGCATCAAAGAGTCTCCTCCATTCTTTCGAGATTTCATTACAAGTGATAAGATTTGTGCGGGCACTGCTAATTGTGAGTAGTTCCAAATCCAATCCACCATTAAAATCCATTTTGTATCATCCCTGGCAATTTTTTTTTATTCCGAAGTGACATAGCTGAAACACTGATTTATTTGACAGCCACCACGCCGATCTGCAGAGACGACGCTGGCAGTGGGCTAGCATTCCCTGCGTCGACTAGAGGGATGGAACGCTACTACTTGAAGGGTGTGATGTCAGTCGCTCCATCCAGCAATAAGTCGTGCAATACAGATAATTATTATGGACTCACGTCGCTTTTCAGACACAAGCGCTTTATCAAGCAGTTCTGGAACGAAACGTAATAAATTTAATATTCTTATTTGACAGGCGTCTCAGCTCAGTTGGTACCTCTACCTCCAATGCTGTGGGCCGTGGGTTCGATTACCACCCAAAACAAATGTTTGTGTCGTCAACATAAATATTTGTTCTGTGTCTATGTATGTATTTACAAAAAATATATATAAGTAATCAAGCAATCAAGTTCCAAAAAGTTTGCTAAGCTTGGGACTAGAATGTGATGTGAGAAAATTTATTTATTTATCATCAATTAAACTTTACTTATTAATGTGTTGTCCTCAATTCAGGGGTAAATTCGAATGCTTGGATGGTAGCTACATAGATGCCTCAAGCATTTGCGACGGATTCGAGGAGTGCCCAGACGGATCTGATGAGACCGAAAGGACGTGCTCTGATAGGCAGTGCTCCACTATTGCGTTCCGGTGCCATTACGGTGCATGCGTTGATGGTGAAGCAGCCTGCAATGGGGTATGTGGCCATAAAGTGTGGAGTAAAATACCATGTTCTAGAAATTGGTTTTGGTATATTAAACATACATTTTCAAAATTGAAAAATCCATTGGAGCACCAAGTCAACATCAATTAATTTTTTTATAGTAGAATCATATGTATCATTTATATCACGGATAAATTTGTATCTTTCGAATCGCAAGGTACTATCACTGGACCGCTAGTTCTTTTAATAGTAATACCAGCATCAGAGCACCAACTTATTCGAGTTTAAACAATTCCATTGCTCCTAGGTGCCGGATTGTGCAGATGGATCTGATGAAACAAAAGAAGTCTGTGATAATAAAAAGCTTGGGAGTGTTGTGTAAGTTATTATATGTACATACATAGAGCATGGAATAGTTAGTACAACTTGGGCTGTCAATCGTTCTTGACGACCCCTGTAGTACAAGTCCCACCATCTTATCTGTTCAGTTGACGGCGTCGCTGGTGTCGCAGGCGTTTTATTTCTTTCATATAAAATAAAATTTATAGAATAACTTCCTGCGCGTCACTTTTGAGAGATTTCAGCATTTTATTCGCATTTTTCATCATTAAATCGAACAATAAGTAATAAGCGCTCACACTAGACAGCGGAATGTAGTTCCAATTTTATCCACCCGAACAGTTAAGTTGGTAGCACTGTACAATTTTTGTACGTGAGTGCTGTGAGCGAGATTTGGCGGGTATTTTTTTTTAATGTTGCCAGCAGGGCCGTCTTTACCCGGGGGTGCAAGGGGTGCGGTGCACCCGGGCGCGGAGCGCCCGGGGGCGCCTGCCGAGCGCTAATTAATGAATATTTAGATATTTCATTGAACTTAACGCCATTGCACAGTTTCATATACAGGTTAAGACAAAGACGTATGCGCAAAAAAAAAAAATTGTCATGCCAAAAAGAGTGTTGACCTTTGACACATTGCCGCCCGGTTGCCCGCACTTGAAGCAAAATGATCTCTAAGTCAATAAAGTGTAGTGTAAGTTCATTTAAAATGGGCGCGCGGCGCGGCACCTGTGCGTCTGTCATCATAGGCGAGTAATTGCGCCCTTTGACATAGCCGTCTTAGTCCAGTCAAAATAGACATTCCAGCTTGCATTAATTCCCAACAAGCTGGATTTTTGTACAGATCAAACACAGATCATTACAAATGATATGTCAAAGTCCCCATCGATCCCGCTTGTGCGTTGTTTTTTATTCCAGGTTAAAAGTCATAAATTTGCGTTTTTTTCGTATATCTCTGAAACAACGAGAGCTATCGAAAAATGGTTCAGGCAAAGTTTGTAAATCGTAAAATTGTCTACAAAAATATCTCAACACTTTTCTTCTACAAAGCATCGCTTTCGAGATAATATAGTGACTTTAGACCGCAGGAACATCGTCGAAGATGATGCGTTTTTTTCATTTCAGCCGTTTTATCTGCTTCATTGCCACAGAACAAACAGTATTTTTGTGCAGGCCTTGAATACGCGCGGCACCTGTGCGTCTGTCATCATAGGCGAGTAATTGCGCCCTTTGACATAGCCGTCTTAGTCCAGTCAAAATAGACATTCCAGCTTGCATTAATTCCCAACAAGCTGGATTTTTGTACAGATCAAATACAGATCATTACAAATGATATGTCAAAAGTCCCCATCGATCCCGCTTGTGCGTTGTTTTTTATTCGAGGTCAAAGGTCATAAATTTGCGTTTTTTTCGTATATCTCTGAAATTCAATTCAATTCAATTTATTCACAAACAATTTTACAATTGTATTTGAAATATGTTACAATAATGATACATTACATAAAATTCAAAATAAATAAAAATAATTAAAATACATTAAAAATAATAATACTTCATAATTATACAAAATGTCAATGCTTAAAATGTCAATAGTTGATTCACTTATTATAAATCAAAAAGTCTTCAATTGAGTAGAACGATTCCTTCAGCAACAGTTGTTTTAAATCTGATTTGAATTTATTTATGTTCTTAGATGCTTTTAGTTCAGTAGGTAGTGCATTAAACAGTCTGACAGCTTGGTATCTACTGCAGTGTAACGCCACGTTCAACCTAGGACAGAATGGTGCCTCTAGATCCATCCTTCTGGTGTCTAACCGTTTTAACATCTGTTCTTCGGTTTCATATTTATGTCTATGTTTGTGTATATCAATCAATAGTACTAGTATGTAGAGACTAGGCAGGGTCAAAATGTTCAATTTCTTGAAAGCTTCCCTACATGAGACCCACGGAGGAATACGTAACATAGTGCGTATCGCCCTTTTTTGTAACACAAAAGCCTTTTTCATGTTATATTTGTAACTATTCCCCCAAAATTTGACACTATATCGTAGTTTCGACTCTACCAACGCAAAATACACTAATTTAAGCTGCTCTATGCTTACCTCACCTCTCAGGCTTCTGAAACAACGAAATCTATCGAAAAATGGTTCGGACAAAGTTTGTAGATCGTAAAATTGTCTACAAAAAATACCTCAACACTTTTCTTCTACAAAGAATCGCTTTCGAGATATAGTGACTTTAGACCGCAGGAAAATCGTCGAAGATGCTGCGTTTTTTTCATTTCAGCCGTTTTATCTGCTTCATTGCCACATAACAAACAGTATTTCTTGAAATTTACTGAAAGGGATGATGGGTTCGATGGGTTAGTCCACCTCGTACTAGAGTACGAGGCTACTGTTTGTTCTGTGGCAATGAAACAGATAAAACGGCTGACCTCGAATAAAAAACAACGCACAAGCGGGATCGATGGGGACTTTTGACATATCATTTGTAATGACGTATTCAAGGCCTGCACAAAAATTCAGCTTGTTGGGAATTAATGCAAACTGGAGTCATAATTTTAGTCTATTTTGACTGGACTATCTGCAGTGTAAAAGAAAACCAGGGCGCAGGCTGAGCCCCGCACCCCGGCGCCGAATAGACTTAAGACGGCACTGGTTGCCAGTATTATATCTATCGGCGCAACGACGTTCGACGGTTATAATTAAAATTAATAGTGTCCGACCGAATATTCGGTTTCGGTTTCGGTTTCGGCCGAAATTCGGCCAAAATTCAAGTTTCGGCTTTAGTTTCGGTTTCGGCCAAAATCGGCCGAAACTTTTGCCGAAACCGAAACTTATTTCGGAAGTTGTCGTGCACGCTCGACTAACTTCGTTTCTCGCGGCAACGCTTTGGCGGACGGTGATGGGTGATCCTGTTCAGAAATTGTCGTGCGCCGTTCAGATAGCTCTGTAGCATCAAAACTGAGTGCGTTATCGCACTTATCGCCCGACGCAAACATTCTTTAGAGGCTTTGTTTAGGTGGAAATGATTTCATGTCACATTTTGTTTCGTTTCTGTACTTGAATGATTTATAGTTCATTATATCATATACATATAAATATTGAGTAACAGTAACTTCGTTTTGTTGTTATAAACAAATCAAGTCACTTAAGAGAGTAATTGAAAAATGTATAGTGTTTAATTTGCTAAATTACGTTGTATAGGTAAACTTATTTAAAGATTAATTATAAATAATAAATAAATAAATCTTCATGGACAATTCACACACCACACCCTAGTCCCAAACCAAGCCAAGCCTGTACCATGAGAACCAGATTGCTGACAGAATACTACCATACATTTTTTTTTGTAAATACGACTCAGAACTAATATTTTTGTTTATCACTGGGTGTTACTATGTAAGTATCTATTTACAAAAAAATATGTACTACATATAAGTATTCCACCAACAACCCAGCTCCCACAGTACAAGCCCTGCTTAGCTTGGGACCTGAGTGTCATGTGTGAAATGTCCATGAATATTATGGTTTTATTACAGTTAGTTTTTTAATTGCTTTAAAGTAAAATTCAGAATACACAGTTGGTAAAATATACCAAAGGAGAATGTGCAATTCACGATTGCCATAATACGTTTGAAAGGAATTATGCAGCCCTATCTTTGCAATTTTTTTTATTGAAAATCCATCTCATGGAAGTCGAGATCTTTAAAAAACATTTTTTTATTTAACGTCGTACTGCCCCGAACTCCGATGTCCCACAAAAATGCATGTGATTAGTTGCGTTTAAATTAATATAACTAATAATAACGTCTCGTATAGTAAAAAAATACAATTTTTCAGAAATATCTCGATTCTTTTTTAAACAATGTAGGAATCAAATTAAGCTCTTTTAATGCCAACTAAATCCATTTTTGTCCTCTTCAGAATCCTGAAAAAAACGATGTTAAATTAAAAGATTTTTTCTGAATATCTTTGGGATGGATTTTTTTTCGTAATTATTGTAAAATGTAGGCCAATAAAAGCCCTTTCAAACGTATTAAGCAACTCCGAGGGAGTTTTTTTTTGTTGGGGGACCATTCTTTGTATTTTGTGGAATTTTATACTTGACCACGTGAGTTTCGGTTTCGGTTTCGGTTTCGGCCGAAAGTGAAGCCACGGCCGAATTTCGGTTTCGGTTTCGGTTTCGGCCGGAAAACCAGTTTCGGTCGGACTCTAAAAATTAACAATCAGATGATTCTAATAGGACAACAATTTTATTGTAATTTGTTTCAACATTTACGAATAATATTTGAGTTACTGGTTGATTAATGTGGTCAAATAACTAAAAGAACTGTTAGACGCTTAAATTATTAATTTGTGATTTGTTAAAAATGATTAATTGTTAAAAAAAACAAACTAGAGCGCTCTTCACTAATTCCTGTACATTTCTTGTGCGATCCTCAGTTTGCTATATATACGAACGCCCGACGGAACGCAGCTCATAGTCCCTCTGTAGACCGAGACACATTCTCGGAGATCCCGATGACCCAATCACCTCTGCAAACGCTGAGTCGGTTGAGTCATCCAGTTCGGTCAGAGTAAACACTGCACAGATACACCGACCTCGCCGGCGAGGTCGAAGACGTCCCTTAGTGCCCGCCCACTCGGGGCCTAATCTAGATTCAAACAACCCCTCCCCCGGCAACAGCCCAAGCCGAGGTCGTACCATAGCGGTGCCCTTGTGCTCGTTGCCTCAACCTAACTTTACCGGTTGAGCGCCTTCCGTGCTCACCATTATTCGGTAGCGCTGTAAGAGTCGTCAGACGACCAACAGCATTAGTCCATTCGAAAAAAAAAAAAAAAAAAAAAGCAGCTCATTCTTGCTCGAGCCGTCGGAGCGTTGGACGTCTTCGCAACTACATCGAAGAAATAATAGGCAGTAAAAATTCAACGGCGTTTGATTGCTCCAACTATCATCATGTGTGACTGCCCTGAGGATGAGAATTGTCATGGTGACGTCACACTTTTAAAAAACAGTCTCCGGGCAGTTCCTCCGTCATATCTATTACAAGCAAATAAGCAATTAATTTACTAAGTAGGTACTGAATCTAAACATACCTATGTTACTTTTTAGTACAAGCACATCCAAACCATCAACCCCACAAATAAACAAATGCTTTCCACCACCGCCGTTCCCAGATCATGGCATATATACCATAGTGACCAAACTGTTGAGCAATGTGTCCGGTGAGAATGATAACTTCGAGCTGGCAACCCTCACTGTGACTTGTCATCCAGGGTACGGAGTACAAGGATCCAGTTCTATTCAGTGTTTTAACGGATACTGGCCAGCTAAAGTTCCGCAGTGCATTCGTGAGTTCCATGCTTTGCTTTATTACTTTTTTGACGTCACGCGCTGCGCATTAGTTACCAAATATTGAATGAAGGTTTAATTTGGTCCTCGACTCAGTGCTACTTAAATATATAAGTAAATAAATATTCATGGACATATTCGCAATCTAGTCCCGAATAAGGCAAAGCTTGAACCTACTATGGGAACTAGATTGAGGGTACGTCAAATAATGTTGGGCTGCGAGCAGGGATGTGTGCGGTGCCGGAGCACCCGTCGGTGGAGTACCGCTGCGTGCTGTCGGGCGCGCAGGTGGGCTCGCGCGCGTGCGCCGCGCACGAGCCCCCCGGCGCCGTGCTCAGTCCGCGCTGTCGCGAGCCCTACTACTACTCCGCCGCGCCGCTCGCCTTCATGCGCTGCAGGGACGACGCCACGTGGGACCACGTCGTCAGGTGCCAGAAAGGTTACAATACTTATATCTGCTTCTAGCTTTCTATCGGAGCTGTTCGATCAGTGCAATCGTATTTATAACGTTGTGCTCGATCCTCAAGCTTATGGTTACCAAACTAATCGGCGTCAGGTTAGCCGGATCAGCTTCTGCCTTCTCTTTTTCTCATCATGATATTTTGTTTGTCGGTTGACGATAATGGATGTGATGTGTGAGTCCAGAGTGTGACAGTGAGATAGACTAGTGACATTGTAGTGGTTGGCCTTGGCCCTGGTCCGAACGTTGCTTCGTGCTTCTTCCTTCAGACTGCGGAAGAGCAACGCCAAAGGAGCAGCCAGGACTAGCAATAGGAGGAACGAACGCGAAGCAGGGAGAGCTGCCGTGGCACGCCGGCATCTACGACAAGCTCTCGCAACCTTACATGCAAGTCTGCGGAGGATCTATCATCAGCAACAACCTCATTATATCAGGTACCTATTATTGAATGCGATCGTCATTACATACCATCGCACTATAGCAGATAGAGCCAACGCATTGCATAATGTGATCGATATGATACATCAATGAATGTTCACAGCTGCCCACTGCTTCTGGCAGAACAGGAGCCCCCTGCCGGAGTCCCAGTTCAGCGTGGCAGTAGGCAAGCTGTACCGCCCCTGGGACGACCCAGTCGACGACGCGCAGAAGTCTGACGTGAGTGCTAAATCATTCTAAGATACCCCAAATTCTATTTGTCTTATTAAAAGTGTGGATGCTTGCATGTTTTTTATATTACAGGTAAAAAAGATACACATTCCTCCGCGGTTTCGAGGTCTCGACTCGAATTTTCAAGACGATATCGCAGTAGTCGTCGTCACTCATGCTTTTGAATACAGGTTGGTGAAACTAATGCATAGTAGGAAATAAGTAAGTTACATAATAGATATTAGCCAAGTAGTCCTACTGTTAAACCTATTGTATTAAATGAACTTTTTACTTGAATAGAAGCTTCGTTCGGCCCGTGTGTCTCAGCTTTGACACTATCTTCGAGAAGCAACAACTCCAACCTATAAACAAAGGAAAGGTATTTAAAAAAGCTCATAAATAATATTTATGATAGATGAATCCAGGTAAAATATATAATTCTATATAAGTTGGTGAATATATAGGACAGGAATTGGCTTGAACGAAACTTACCGATGCTCGTGCGCACGTGTTCATCCAAATCACTCTCAAATTGTTCATGGAGGCTGGTTCACTTATTTCCTTGTGCTTTCACCATAATAAATTAAAATTGTTTAGTTTACGCGCACTTGTGCCGACATTTTGGTTTGTTGCAGATGCTCCTTGAGTTGTGACGTTTCGTTCGGGAATAGGAATGGTTTTGGGATGGGTTCAAACAGATAAAAAATAAGAAAAATATATGATAGTGTGCTTGAATTGCGATAGATGGCGCTAACATAAGTATACCTATTTGCAGGTGTCTGGTTGGGGTCTGATCTCAGCCAACGGCAAAGCTGCGCCTACACTGCAAGTGGTGGAGTTACCGTATGTCGACATAAACACATGCCTCGACAACTCTCCTTCTGTCTTCGTCCAGTACATCACCAGTGACAAGATCTGCGCTGGAACTAGACAGCGTAATTATAACCATTGCTTTATTCATTGATTTAAACTCAAAGTAATGGTACCTACCTATATGAGACCGTGCGGCCAACATCTGTCTAGAAAGAGAACTACTGGCCGCATGATTGTATTGCCCCTCTCACGCATTGCCGCCCGTATCTACTTCATGCCAGAGGGGTGAGCGCGAACAAATGTGACAATTGTTAAACGTATGGAAACAGTGACGTATTTGAGATACATTGCGCGTCAACATCAGCTTTACGCTTGCAACGCTGCGCGTAGTGTTTTTAAATACGTTACGTTTACGATTGTCTCATTTATTGGTGCGGAAGGCTCAGTCTATTCTCTTTGTGTATGTTTTCAGCCAACACAGCTCTATGTCACGGTGACAGCGGTGGTGGTCTTGTGTTCCCCGCGACGGAAGGTTACATTGAGCGCTACTACCTGCGCGGCATTGTATCAATAGCACCTGCTGACGAAGGCAGCAACGCATGCAACACGGCCGTCTACACCGGCTTCACGAGGATACAGCAGCACGAACACTTTATCGTACCATTCTTGACTGACTGAATCCATGAAATCTGGAAGTCTATGAAAGAGCACATTCCTATAAGTCAACAGTTACATTTGTCATGCCACACTTTGTTAAAATACAATAAAATCCATAAAAGTCTTTTTTTATTGATTCTCTCTTAGGAATCAAGCAAAGTAGTAGAAACAAAAGAGTGAAACAATACAATAATTACACTGTGTGCCAGTAAAGCTGAGAGCTAAACGAAATCTTAGCATGGTTTAAAAATCATCTCTTGATTGAAGTTTCAATATGTACCTACCAACTTAGATAGAATGTAGGTACCTAGTACTAACCAAAGTTGTAGTACCAGTACCAATAACTTTGAAAATACCAGCCTCGAACATCAATAATCGAAGTTCGATTGATTTTCGACTTGTTGGTTTGGTTTGTAAACATTTTTATATATCTAGCATTATTATTTTCATCGTTTATCTCTGTCGCACTTTCACATTTCAACAGTTATTATTATTTATTTATTTGTTCCTCGGAGCAGGCTAGTTTTAGAACCATATTGCCTAGTCTTACGTTATGTTCTTCTTTTTATTAGTTTGTTTTCTTTAATATTTTATTTACGTCTTCCCGCCATCTTGGAGATGACGGGAATCTATAAGCATTCACTTTACAGTTATGTTTTTCCCGCCATCTTTCTTGGGGATGGCGGGAGTCCACTTATTTTTCGTACGTAATGTTTTTCTCTTAGTTACATTGTTTTCTTCAGTATTTCATGCATTCACTTTACAGTTATGTTTTTCTCTTAGGTTAGTTTGTTTTCTTCAGTATTTTATGCATTCACTTTACACTACAACTTTTTTCTTTTTACAACGTCCTCCCACATTCCAACAATTTTGTTCTTCTATTGCTGTCTGTGAGTTTTACAGTACAGAGTATATATAACATTACAACTGTCACTTTGACACATGACATGACTGACGCATGACGCCATTTTCCCTGGATTTCCCATCGTACGTTGTAATTTATACGTTTATCAGTATTTTTCGGCGGCAGACGTATTGTATTCACTAGTTTTAAGTGTAAATCCATTTAAAACACCAGAATCAAGTTGTACTAACCTTCCACTGTTCTTAAACACTATATAATGGCTGCTCCACCAATTTATAATCCGGTAAGTGCACGGTTTGCGGTGACTATTCAAGGACATCTAAAACAGTATGAATTAATTGTACCTACGTTATTTGATGAGTAAATACCACGTAATATTGAAGCTTTATAATCGGATGGGCCTTTTATGGAGCTAGTCAAATGCACGGTACCATAATTGGATCGTTATGGTTAACTTTAAGACGTACCTAGATCTATCTAGAATTAGGTCATCAATAACAAAATAGGCACTACTTTCATATGATGTCTCCGTGCGATACTTATCTAGTGTATGTGTACAGTATATTGTTTATTATACCTACTTAGTTTGCATAATTTGGAGGTACTATGTACCTAACTACTGAGTAGAAAAGTCTTGATTTGGAACAGTGGTGCCTATTCACTTATACCTACTAGGTATGTCCTGACGTCTTACGGTACGTTCACACGGCGTCGAGTGTTTCTCTACCGAATCGGTTTTTTGCAGGATTCGGTTTAGTGGCATAAATATTTCAATGAAGGAGTTCACACATGCATTCGGTTTCAAGACACGACAAAAAAACCGAATATTGCTGAAGTTGACATCCGATTTTGCGACTACAAACCGATCCGGCGATACTGCAAAATGCAGATCCGATGCAGTGGTATAGGGCATTCAATACATGCGTTCATACGATACACGCAGGGGTAGATTCGGTTTTTTGTCGGATCTTGAAACCGAATGCATCGCACAAGCTGGGAAGGAGGGGTGGGCTGAGTGAACAACTGTGGGTGAGTTCACACGAGATCCCGATACGAGGCCGTCGGATACGGCCAAGCAAGATGTGCTGTGTGAATACAACATTCGGTTTTTCCAGATCCGATGAAAATAAGATTCGGCAAATTGTGTCTCCGTGTGAACGTACCGTTAGTCAAATATTTTTCCTTGGCCAGAATTCCAAAAGTTTTCTTATAACATAATTTGTATTAGTTTATGTACAGATAGACTTTTTAAAAATGTTTACAGAGCATAATCCAAGACCCAATCAATAATTTGTGCATAAATATGTACAAATTATTCTATAGTTGGTATTCTACCACTGCATTATAAAAGTTTACCTTAATTCTTTCCTTAATAAAAGTGTATGTTAGTCACTCACTCTTCACAGTCCTTACATTTAGTAATAATACATTTGTTGGTGACTCACTCATCTTTAACTACTGCACCTGTGGTATTTCACCATATGATGATGATTACACTATCCATTAGCTGTAATTAATAAATCTGTTTCTAGTTTTGGCATGTTTTTAATTATTTGTGTAATTTAGGATTTAAAAAAAAATGTCACATGTTTATAAACATGCTACAAATATGCATGCAGTCTGTCAAATGCATAGGTTAAAAAAAAATCTAATTCAAAAATGGAATACAGTAGGTATTTTGTTTTGAATTAATTCTAATCTGCAATGAGATACTGGCCAGTTTTAAAAGATATTTAGTGAGGTACAGGCTATGTAAGGGTCCATAAATTTTAGTACATTTTAATATTTCTTGTGTTTATGTAGTTCCAATGGCATTGAGAAAGTGTAACAAAATAAATATAAATATTTATAGCATAGTCTTATTATTATATAATTATGATCTCATGTTAGAAAGAAGTTATGGCAAGAATTTATGTAAAAAACCTATTCTTAGACATAACATGGAGTTTCTTACTCTAAGACTAGGCATACTATGTAATAAAATAAATAAATTAAATGCTTCACCTTTCTTCCATTTATCTTTAAAGAAGGCTTGTTTGTTATTATCAAGAAGCTTTATAAATCTTCTTATTATGTCTTTGGCGTTATCAGTACCTACATACTAGTACATAGTAGTAGTTATTAGCATACAAGTTTAATAAATATAATAAATAATGCTGGACAATCCACACAACATTATCTAGCCCCAAGCTAAGCAGAGCTTGTGTTATGGGTACTAGAAGACTGACATACTTAATACAATACATTACATAGATAGGTATTTTTTATTACACATATAAAATACCCAGAACACCCGGAATAAATATTTGCAGATCGTTGTTGGCCAAAGTACATGAATCATGTGGTTTTCAGGTAATACCATGCGTTCAGGCAGTGCCTGGGGGCTTGTTCCCGGGACGCATGATCAGAGTCCAGGGCATGACTCCGCCCGGGGCACAGAGGTGAGTCATGAAAAAAAAAAGACGTGTAGCACTTGGAGACTGCCGCGATAACGCTATTGCATAGCATTTTTTGCTGAATTACGCATGCGCAGTGTTAGGTTATTTCGTTACGGAATTTCTGGATTCGGTCTCCACGCTCAAGGCTTGTGATAGAAGCCGTATGCAATAGCTTAACTACAAATATACATATATTTTTTAAGAATAATAAGTTCTATTGTCAATTTTTTTTGCACAGAATATAGTATCCATTGGCTCCTAGGATAGTTATAAAAACTGGCTCAGTGGCGCGTCTTGCGAGAGACATACATCCCCCGAAGTTTGGGACTAGAGATTATAATGCTGGACAATCCACACAACATCATCTAGCCCCAAGCTAAGCAGAGCTTGTGTTATGTACTAGAAGACTGACATACATAATACAATACATTACAGATTCTCTAGTAGAGAATGATGTGTGAAATGTCCCTCAATATTTTTTTATTTCATAACTAACTCAAATCTTGCGACAAAAACAAGTAGGGTACAGGATAGTACCTAAGCTCTTGCGCTAAAATTATATTAAATGTATTAAAATATCTTTTACTTACTGTGTATTTGTATTTGTGTTGGACTCCCGTTTCCGCATTTAGACTCTAGGGTGGTCTATTATGCGTGGGGGGGTGATCTGGCTACGCGTGTAGCCAGCCTAACTCCTCCCAAAAGCTTTACTTACTGTGTTGTATAATATTCTAGAATTTATATGAAATGTTGTTATTTTCCAGGTTCGCTATAAACCTCCAATGCGGCCCCAACACGGACCCTCGTGATGACATCGCTTTACATCTTAATTTCCGTTTTATTGGTTAGTATTCTTATTATTTCTTTCTATGCATACATCACATCGGTCGTCGTAGGCGGGAATAGAACCCGCAACCGTCGCGTCGCAGACGGACCTTCGCCCGCCGCGTCATATCGGTCGTCAAGCTTTATTTAGTCAAAGTCAAAAATTACTTTATTCAGTAAAATCACAAGGATCATTTAGTTAAGAACTAGTCCTTGAATATATACTTAGACGACCGATGTGGCGCGGCGGGCGAAGGTCCGACTGCGACGCGGAAGGTTGCGGGTTCGATTTAAATGATTGTACGATCTGCAAATATTTATTCCGGGTGGTCTGGGTATTTTATATGTATGTATAATAAAAAATATCGATCTATGTAATGTATTGTATTAAGTATATCAGTCTTCTAGTACCCATAACACAAGCTCTGCTTAGCTTGGGGCTAGATGATATTGTGTAGATTGTCTAGCATTATTTATTATTATTTATCCCAAGGCGGGAATAGAACCCGCAACCGCCGCGTCGCTGGCGGACCTTCGCCCGCCGCGTCACATCGGTCGTCAAGCTTTGTTTAGTTAGGAACTAGTCCTTGAATATATACTTATTAATTTATACTTCAAACTTCAAAATCATTTATTCAATAAAATCACAAGGATCACTTTGAAACGTCTTACATACTAGGTGATTCTAGGTGCCAGTTCCACGCGACCAGAGCCTAGAAGAACGGGCAAGATACTTATTTGGCTAACTATTTATTCATCATCATCAACCTATATTAGTCCACTGCTGGACGTAGGTCTCTCTCAAGACGCGCCACTGAGTCCGGTCTTTGGCCCTTCTCATCCAGTGTTTGCCAGCTACACTCCGCAGATCGTCGCTCCATCTCGCCGGAGGGCGTCCTACACTACGCATACCTAAACGCGGTCTCCACTCTAGTATCCGTTTGAACTATTTATTAGCGCTACATATTGTTTGTTGTAGAACAATGCGTGGTCCGTAACCACCTGACCGCAATGAACTGGGGCATGGAGGAGACTAACGGCGGCATGCCGCTGCACCCCGGCGAGTCCTTCGAGGCGCTCGTCCTCTGCGAAATGAACTCTATCAAGGTGACAAAATAATAATAGTAATTTATTTATTTATTCAGACAACTTAGTCCATAGTGTTAGTAACAGAAAACTTATGAAAAACTAGGTTAGTAACTTATAACTAACAGAGAGTTCGTCTTCTGGATGAGCTTCCATACCAGAGGACAGTTATGCTTATCAGCTATCACATTTAGGATGCTGTTGCTGCTTCCGCGCAGCCTGCATAAAAGAGACGCGGTTTTCTTGCGCCAGATGGCGTCAAAGGTATCTGTACGCGCCGCGGTGAACATACCGGACGCGCTGGAGTAAATATATATATAATATGGTTCAATAAAAAAAAATATATATAAATCGTCGTAATTGTAAAACAAAGACGGATGGAACCGCAGGTTTACATTTTATGTTAAAACTTTAAAACGGTTGCGCCAGCAACGTGAAATTTAGACAAGTTGCTATATGTGTAGGTATAGGCCTTGACAATTTAATACAAATTTAAGTTGAATACAAAATAAATAACAGGTTAAGTAGGTACTTAATTAAATAAAAAAATGGACAAAAATCACATCCGTCTTGGTTCTACGATCATGAAGAAATATAATAAAAATTCATGTACATTTCACACATCACACTCTAGTCCCCCCAATCTAGTTTCCATCGTACAAGCTTTGCTTAGTTTGGGACTAGAGCTCGTCAATTTATTTATTTTACTTTAATTTTTAACGGACGCGGAAGGTTGCGGGTTCGATTCCCGCCTTGGGATAAATGTTTGTACGATCTGCAAATATTTATTCCGGGTGTTCTGGGTATTTTATATGTATAATAAAAAATATCAATGCAATATATTGTATTAAGTATGTCAGTCTTCTAGTACCCATAACACAAGCTCTGCTTAGCTTGAAGCTAGATGATGGTGTGTGGATTGTCCAGCATTATTTATTTATCTTACGTGATATCATCATCATCATTTCAGCCCGTTGGCACCCACTGCTGAGTATAGGCCTCCTCTTTATTATGCCATTCTTTACGGTCCCTTGCGACTCTCATCCACTGATTCCCGGCTCGCTCCATAATGTGTTTGGACCATCGGGCTGGTGGTCTGCCTCTTGGTCTACGAGCATCCCTTGGCCACCATTCTTACGTGATATGTTTTTTTAAATTCCAGATCGCATTGAACGGAGCCCATTTCTGCGAGTTCCCCCACCGGGTGCCGTTCCAGCGCATTTCCCACATGACGGTGGACGGTGACGTCATGATCCAGCTTATCGGCTTCGAAGGTGCCCAGGCGCCGCCGCAGCAAATCTACATGGTAAGGAACAGGACAGCCAACCGTATGCCCTAAGGCCGGCGCAGATCAGGACGGCATGGCAAGGGATTTTAATTTTTACTAACGGACATTCAACCGTACTGTTACAGAAATACGACATAAATTGCTATGCTTTAAAATGATGCCGTGGCATTGAACGTGAACGGAACGGCCATTGATCACACGTACCGAGTAAACCAGCGATACAGTGCCGTATTTAAGATACACTGCGCGCTAACGCTGCAACGTTCAACAGTAAAACTGATGTCGACGCGCATTGTATCTCAAATACGTCATTGTCTCGCCGGTTTACTCGGTACGTGTGATCAAGGCAGTAGCGTCATAGCGCAGTGTAAATCGAATACGCTGCGTTACGTTAACTTGTCAGACGTCACAGCTCAGTTGGTAGTAGGTCTGCCTTACACGCTGTGAGTCGTGGGTTCGATTCCCATCAAGAGCAAATGTATGTGCGATGACATTAAATATTTGTTACTGGGTCTTACTATGTATTCTATGTATTGTTATGTTTACTTTATTATTGTCACATATATTCAGGTCAGGCTAAGGAACTTTTCCTTTGCTAATCTGACTCGCACTTTGCCGTTTTCAAACCTATTTTTTTTCTTCTGGCCTGTATTGTCCCACTGCTGGGCAAAGGCCTCCCCCAAACCCTTCCACTTCTCTCTGTCCTTGGCAGTGTCCCACCAATCCATTTCAAACACGTCAAGGTCATCCCTCCAACGCTTTTTTGGCCGGGGGGACCTATCAAATAAAAAATGAAAAGGTATTGTTCAATGATGAATCTCCTTGCGCACTGCATAATGATGAAATATAAAAAAAACCATCAAGTGCTGATCGCCTTAATGGTACTCTGAGAACGATATCTTAAATGAATAAATAATGCGTGACAATCCACACAACATCATCTAGCCCCAAGCTAAGCAGAGCTTGTGTTATGGATACTAGAAGACTGACATACTTAATACAATACATATATATATATATATATATATATTATTTATTATACATATAAAATACCCAGAACATCCGGAATAAATATTTGCAGATCGTACAAACATTTATCCCAAAGCGGGAATCGAATCCGCAACCTTCGCGTCGCAGGAGGACCTTCGCCCGCCACGCCACATTGGTCGTCATCTTAGTAAAGCTCTTTTTGAATGTCTATCAGCAGTCTAGTTCCCATAGTACCAGCTGTGCTTAGTTTGGGACTACAGTGATGTGCGAAATGTCCGTAAATATTTATTATATTTTCCAGCAACAAGCTCAGCCGGCGTATGGAGCACCCCCGGCCTACGGAGCCCCGGGCTACGGCGCGCCGCAAGGTAAGCCCTACCCGCGCATCACAACCAGAGCTTAGGATTACGTACACTTATTTATGTACTACACTGATTAAATAGCAAAAGAATAATGTGGATATGCCTCAGATCCCGGGATTAATTTAAAAATCCCGTAATAAAGTACTATTTATGATCGAAGAAAAATTACTTGCACTGATTTTAATTTTTTTATTTTTTTTTAACCTATACTGTCCCACTGCTGGGCAAAGGTCTCCCCCAAAGCCTTCCACCTATCCCGGTCTTTGGCGATACTCCACCAATCCCTCTCCTGGGCGATTTTAAATAGCAAAATAATAATGTGGATATGCCTCAAATCCCGAGATTGATTTTAAATATCACGTAAACAAAAAAACACAGAAACAGTTATATTAATAAGTCCCATAACTTATTAATATAAGTTATTTACTTTTACTACAATTTATATATTTATGTTGCCATACTTACATACTTATCAATGACATCAAATGTCTAATTTCTAGTACAGAAAGAAGAAAGAACCATATAAAGCTTTATTAAAATCAACATTCTGATACAAGTACATAAAAAGTCTACTTAATTCCGAGCTCTGATTATTACTTATACAGCATGTAGACGCTTTGGGCTTATTTTGTAAGAATTATGCGAGGAATTTGTTTATAACTTGTTAAATAATATCTAGATTGAACTTAACATCGTATTTGAAAAAAAGACGTGTGGCACTCGGGGACTGCTGCAGTAAAGCTATTGCATAGCATTTTTTGCTGGATTACGCAGGCGCAGTGTTAGGTTATTTTCGTTCGGTATTTTCGTTACGGAATTTCTGGATTCGGTCTCCACGCTCAAGGTCCGCGATAGAAGCTATGCAATAGCTTAAAAAAACGGAATACCTGAGCACGCATAAATGTGACAATCGCAAATGAAACTTATTTGAAATACACTGCGCGCTAACGCTGCAACTTTCGACAGCAAAGTTGATGTTGACGCGCAATGTATCGTTTGCGAATGTCATATTTATTCGTGCTCCTCCAGTTTTGACTTATATTCAAATTACTGTATTCAAATAATGAATATTATACAAAAAAAAATGTTTTTTTAACTTCATATGCTCTGTTTCTAAAATGTAAAAATAGATTGGAGCTAATTAATTAAAACAAAATTTTGAGAATCGACTTCTGATTGTACAAAAATAATAGTAATTATTATTTATGTATTAATATTTGTTACCTTTAGGTAATTATCGGGTTTAAAATTGCGAGTTTTACGGATTTTGTGTTTGTTGATTTTAATAATATTTAAAAAATAAAAAAACTATTTGTTGAAGTGAGTGCTTAATAAAAATACGTTGCATGCTAATAAGGTAAGCTATATCTATATACTTATTATATATAAGCAAACACATACACAACATTATATAGTAATAAGATATATAGACTGACTTCTTACTAAGTATTTATTAATTAGTGTTTCTTGTTTTATATTATACTAATTATGACTAATTATTGGTGTGGTTATAACTTTTATGTATAAATAAATACACAAATAATACCAAACTATCGCACAACTCCTCCTAAAAAAGTAATGTGTACATAATATAAGCATATTTTAAATAAGAAAAGATATAAAATATACAATATACTTACTTTAATATATATTTATATTAAAGGTACTAGATTCTTTTGTATTTTTCTACCCCCAAGGAACTGGTTCTTAGACTGATCTATGTTTTATGATTCTTGTGATTTTATTAATAAATAAATGGACTTTAGAGATAGAAGAATTGATAAACTGAGACTTATCACCTTTTAAAGATTCTTCTTGATACTTGTGATTTTATTAAATAAATTTAACTTTTACTGTAATTACTAGGAGTCATATCCAAGTCGATATTGTCATTTGTGCTGTGGGTTGTGGATTCGATTCCCGTCAAGGACAAACATTTGAGTTTTGGCAATCTTTGATGTTTGCTCTGTGTTGGTTGCTTGATACTATGTATTATATGTATTTATAGAAAAATAAGTATTATATCAACAATCCGGTTTTGATAGTACAAGCTTTGCTCAGTTTGGGACTAGATTGCTTAATGTATAGCAATAAATATGTATTTATTGCAATAATGGGCTTTGTTTTTAAGCTGCTATTAAGTTCTTTAGAGACCTTATCAAAACCTAATCAGTCAAAATCTAAAATATTCTATTATTCAGTATTCAGCAGTGCCTGGAAGAGATATCTTTTAGCGATAAAGCCTCCTATTGTACTCTAACTTTTTACCGTCTAATTTCTAGTTTTTTTATTATATAAAGCTTTTTTAATTCAGTCATTATATTACGTCCAATTTTGTAATTTCTAAGTAATAACACTCAAATCCATCTAAAGAATTAAATAAAATCGGCCAAGTGCGAGTCCGATTCAGACACTAAAGGTTTCGTACAAAAAAATCACGTTTTTGTATGAGAGCCTCATTCTTCATTTATTCTTGATTTAGCATTTATTTTTTATAGCGGGAACTGACTTACATCTTGTGTTTTTTTTTCTTCTCTAACTATCATGGTTCATGAGATACAGCCTAGACAGACAGACAGACAGACAGACAGACAGACAGACGGACAGCGAAGTCACAGTAATAAGGTCCCGTTTTACCCTTAGGGTACAAAACCCTAAAGTATATGTTTGAAGGGCTCGAAGCTTGATTCAGTTCAGGCTTGAAGCTTGAACTTGCAGCGTTGACTAAGCTACATGATATTCAACTTTTTTTTATAAATAAGTTTTTTTTTATTTATGATTATTTATAAGTTTTATTTTGGTTTGCTTCAGGCTTCTACTAAGAGCTTCGTAGGGGAAGCTGATAAAAGGTATTTTATTTGTTATTTATTACAAAATATGTAACATAAATTAGTTTATTTATAAATTACTTTTATTTCAATAAGTAATTCAACTGCCTACTAATATTATAAAGTCGACAGTTTTTATGGATGGATGGATGTGTGGATGTATGTTTGTTACTCTTTCACGCATAAACTACTGAATGGATTTCAATGAAACTTTACAATAATGTAGTTTCTACATCAGAATAACACATAGGCTTATAATTTATAAAAATATTGTGTGAATTTTCCAAAATACAACGATAATAAGATGAAGTCACGGACATCAGCTTGTAATAACATAAATTTAATTTAACTAGAAGTTACATGTGATTTTTTAATATAAAAGTTTTTTTGTAAGGAATTTTTGAATACATAATCTAAACATATCTAGAAGTTACTAATTTTTAATTATTATTAAATATAAAAGTTTGTATGTAAAGAGTTTTTCAGCATATTTTGTATTATATCTTTAAAATTAATTATTTTTTTCAGGTGCCTTGTGCCCCATCATCATCATCATCACAGATGAAGAAGGAATATTGAATTTGTTATAACATCATATTAACTTTATTCAAAATACTTTGATAACTATCAGTACGAATAAATGTGAGAATCGTAAACGTAACGCAGCGTATTCGATTTACACTGCGCGATGACTGCAACAGGACGCTGCAACGTTCGACTGTCGAGCTGGCGTTTGACACGCAATGTAAATCGAATATATATCGTTACTTTACAATTGTCATATAATATTCCTGCTCATCTCTCTTATTTCACGATTTATAGCAAATACATAACATTGCAAAGATTTAAAAAATATTCACGGGCATTTCACACTCTAGTCCCAAACTAAGAAAAGCTTGTACTATGGGAACTAGATTGCTGAACAATTACTTATACATATTTTTGACACAAATTTTGTATCAATATTTTTATATATTAATTAAATTTTACATTATTTTATTCTAGAATCATTATTTAAAAGTAAAACAGTATAATATTTAAAACTATCACGGTTTTGAACATAGTTTTCTCTATAAACAGGATATTTAAAGAAAATAATCTAACTCACGAATCTTGGTAAATATAATATATAAAAAAAACAGTATTTTAATCGTCTGAATAGTATTTTGTTATCAAATAAGTAGTTTTGAATATGGTCATGTTATGTTAATCTTTTTTAGTTTAAAATATTTCTTTTTGTTAATTTGTTTAAATAAGTACAACTTAATAATTCAATCTATTATAAACAAGCACTGTTTTCGTATTATTTCGCACATTTTTAATTAAGTATGTATTTTTCTTAATTTTTACGCACTTTAAATCGGTTGTATTTTAACTAAACTTTTGATATTTTTGTTATTATTTTCCTAAAAGTACTTTCCAGTTAAAAACTTAACTCTAAAATTTGATGCCAAATAATTAAAATTCTTATACGAGAAATACTTTTATTAAATTTTCTCCTTAGATTTTCGTAAATAAATTCGTACAACAATCAAATCATATATTTACTGTAGATTTATGATTACATATTGTTTTTTTATTATTTACTATTTGTCCATTAATATTTTTGATAAAGTATTGTACTGTTATATAGTCTGACCACGCTAAGTTTGCTTTAAAGATGCGCACAGAATCAAAAACATCTAGTTTAAAACCCTGTTTTTTTTTCGATTTGACAACATCAATGAAAATTCAATGTGTTGTTATTTATATTTCGAGGGTACTTCATTGCAAGCATCTTGGTCAGACTTATGTAACTCGACTAATTAAGTTGATTTAGGAAAATCTCCAGATTTTGGAGATTTTCCTAAATCAACTTAATTTGACAGCATTATACATGCTATCCTTTTCTTTATATACTGATATAACAAGGATGGAGTTATAATGCTGTAAAATTAACTTGGTATGATAAAGTAGTCCCCTATCTAAGTTGAGATAAGAATAAATCGATAATTTTCAATAATAAGTCACATTACTACACTTTTTTTCAATACACACATACAATAATAGATTGTTATTTATGTATCTATAATTTTAAATTTTACGTAAACAGTTGTTTCAATAATCATTCTCATACATTTTTATACTTAAAATACTCAATTTTTTTTTGCGATATTAATATGACAACTTTGTTTTGGGGACATGAAAATATGTTTATTTTGGTTTACATTTCAAAAGTTTTGGCATTTAATCGCATTTATAAAAGCATCAATGTTAATATGTAGACTATCGGTCTATCTTATAAAAAGTTAGCGCAGACTTGAAGTATTGATTACCATACGTAATGATGACATAATGTCAACGCTAACTTTTTATAAGATAGGGGGTAAGAGGGCAAAAAAAAATAACTTTTTTTTGCATTGCATCTAATAGTATTA
Organism: Ecliptopera silaceata; assembly: GCA_932527185.1. Taxonomy (NCBI): domain Eukaryota; kingdom Metazoa; phylum Arthropoda; class Insecta; order Lepidoptera; family Geometridae; genus Ecliptopera; species Ecliptopera silaceata. Next base: position 9,847,702 of record OW052196.1, on the reverse strand, counting down.
GTAAAATGAGATCGCTAAACTATAACCTCTTTGGAACAGCTAAGCTTTGTTCTATTTGAAAATTGATAATCAAACTTTTTCGCTGATTTTAAAAATGGCGGCAAAATTCGTTCCATTCGTGTATTTATTCTACTGTTAATAAAATACTTGTACCGAGAAATGGGCGTTTTAATTCATAATATTAGTTAACAACTCTAACGGCCGGTTTCTGGAAACCCAAATCACGATGGATCCCAGTTTGACACATAGTAATTATTTCATTTTTTGGTTGATCATCGTTCGAGAAACCGGCCGTAAGTGCGCATGTCAATACAGTTTTATAAGATTTGTTTAACTTTTAAAAAAAGCTTTTCAGATTATTTTTTTTAGACTTAGCGTGGTCAGATTTTGCGAAATAAATATAATCCTAGTATAAGGTAAGGTACTTACCTACTTATACTACTTTTACTAGGACTTGAAACATACTTTAATTGATATTTATTAAGCGTGCTACTCTGGCCAAGGTACAACAAACCAACAAACCTTGGGTACATATGGTTTGTTGTACCTTGGCCAGTTTTCGTTGTTTTTTCAAATAGCTAGTGGTTTAGGGAAAATAAATACATAGTAACAATAAATTTTGTCATTTCTCTATTTATTTTTATTGTGCTCTAGTTCCAAAGTTTATACTATGGGAACTAAATTGCTGATAAAATACTTTTTGTAAATACGTACATAGAATACATAGTAACACCCAGACACAACAAATATTTATGTTTATCACACAAACATTTGCACTCGGTGGGAATCGAAACCCCGACCCACAGCATGGAAGGCAGAGCTACTACTAACTGAGCTGTGACGCCTGTCAAGATCTTATAGCAGTGTTCCGGTTTGATGGGTATGGATGCCGGAGCTAATTGAAAATATGATGATTAAAAAAATCTAATAATCATTATTTAAGTTAAACTTTGACGTGATGTATTAAAAAACCTATGTTATAACTAAGTTTTAAAAATAAAATTCTATTGTTAAATCAATCAAATTAAATCGGTCTTTAAGTGAATTTAAATAATATTTTGGCTTATTTAATTTTATTATAATTAATGATAAATGTTTTAATTGTTTCAGGATTCGGTGGTGGTGATGTGGTATGTACTTATTACTTAATCTAATTATATTGTTGTTTTGTCTGAAAGAGATCGCTTGTAGCGGTCAGACCGCCCATTGTATATAGTATATTTTTTTATTTGTTTTTCAGTTTAGGTTTCCAAAATATCAATATAAAATATACATAAGAAACAGTATAGATATCTTCGGAATATTGCAAACGATCTATAGATGGCTCAACTGTTCCAAATCTGTACCAAAATAAAAATCTTATAAGAAACATATCCTAACTAAATAGTGTAATACGTTAAAAAAAATACTTATTTAAATGTTGCAGTGAAAAATGCCATCACGCGAGAGTACATACGCACAGACCGAGCTATTTTATTAATTACTAGCTGACCCGTGCCCACTTCGTTGGCTATAATTTTTATTGAATATAAAAGTTAGACATATGCTGTCGTTGACTTTTTTGTAGGCATTTTCAAGCTCCACATCTTTTCTCTAGAACACAAAAATATATCTTTCATAGTTAAGGCAGCGTTCGTAAGAAATGCTTTCATTCGACCATTTTTTTCTCCGATTCACTTTGCAAAACGGACTACCACGTAAGAGCCTTTTTATTTTTTTATATAGCCTATGACACTCAGCAATAATGAGGCTTTCTATTGGTGAAAGAATTTTCAAAATCGGTTCAGTAGATCCCGAGATTACCCCTTACAATTTAACATATATACAAACACACTAATTTTACTTCTTATACTAGTATAGAAAAGCATCTTTTAGACGTTAATAGTATGTAAGACGATTCTAAATGATCCTTGTGATTTTACTGTATAAAGTAATTTTGACTTTGACTTCTTCTTCTTCTTATCGTGTCGATGCTACAACTGTAGGTATTCTGTTGTAGCATCGTGTTGGAAAGATTAGCCAGACTAGACACTGCTTTACCGTGCCTAGCTGTTACCGATGTGCGCCACGAGGAGGCTCTTTCCATGCACCCTTTTCCTTTGACTTTGACTTTAATAAACAGTTCTTTTTTTTTAATAGATGCAATCGTACGGGAGTACTTACGCGCAGCCCGAGCTATTTTACTAATTAAAAGCGTCTTCTAAAAGTTAATAATGTATCTAACAGTATTGTATGTTATATGAGTTTATTATTGGCCGATGGATTTCCTCAAATAAATAAATAAACTTTTTTTAATAGACAATTAAATAAATAAACTTTTTTTTACAATAGATGCAATCGTACGGGAGTACATACGCGCAGCCCGAGCGGCGCGGGATGGGCACGGGCGCGGCCGTGGGTCTCGGCGTGGGCGCGCTGGCCGCGGGGGGACTCGCGGGGTACGCGCTCGGGGGGGGCTTCAGCTCCAGCCCCGACAGGGAAGAGGTAAGCCAACTTTACATTAATGTTTTGTACTAGTCCAATTTGGTCTACAAAACTTATCTTAATTTGTATCTACATACTAAAAATCTATTTTGTATAAGTACTAAAATTTGTACTAAAACCTAATCTATTTTGAACTACAAATCTATTCTGTACTAAAAATGTATGTTGTAATAAAAATCTTTTTTGTACTAAAATCTATTTTGTACTAAATATATATTTTGAACTAAAATCTATTTTGTACTAATACATAGTTTGGTGTACTTATAAGTACTCTTAAAACAGCAAACTGGTTGGCCACATAATCCCAGCTTCAAACTCATCTGATACGTGGTGTAACTAAGCCTGACTAAGGCGTACTACTTAGTCAGGCTTAGTTTGGGGTTAATTGGCGTTGTGTTAAATATTATTTCTTAATTATCAGGTTCATGTGACGGAGAGTGTCGACTTCGGAGGCGACGATTGGGCGGAATAAAGTATTTATTAGCAATTAAAAATACGTAATTTGTATGAGCGGGTTCATCAATATTATTTATCAATTCACATAGATAAAAGAATAGTAAAGAATGGCAGCTTTTACACCTATCGCAACACGTGTCAATGGGAAGGGAAGCTTGCAGGTTCTAATCCTGCTCGGCCCAATAACTTTTGGGATATTTGCTTTTTTAGACCGTTCATACAAACGTACAAAACGCTATTATTTGTTATAATTATTGAACACTATATAGTTAGATTTAAGCACTAAAATGTATTAAATGTATAATATGTCTGTAATTTTTAATGCGTCCATATATTTGCGTGGCAAAATGCAACAATAGCACTGTCTAAATAAATCTGGCCAAGTGCGAGTTGGACTCGCGCGCGAAGGGTTCCGTACCAAATAGTCAAGTTGTATGAGAGCTCCTATAAATATTAATTTAATTATATTTATATTTTTTGTGATAGAGGCAATATAAAAATATATTCAGTGAATAGTTCAACACTCTAACACAGTTCATGATACAGCCTACTGACAGACATACTAAGTCTTAATAATAGGGTCCTCTTTTACTGTTTGGGTACGGAACCCTAAAAAAAATTAAAACAAAACAAAAGACGGAATAAATAAAGGGAGTTTCGGTAAATTAGGGATGTATATTAGTAAATTTAAGACCGTATCTAGTTATTACATGTGATTATTTCTTGTTTCATAGGATTCAGAGCCCTAGTCTAACAGAAATCTAGTTCCCATAGTTTGGGACAAGCTTTGCTTAGTTTGGGACTAGAGCGTGATGTGTGAAATGTCCATGAATATTTATTTATTCGAACGATTCTCGAACACTAAACGCATATTTTGTAAGGAGCAAAACGATATTTTGGCTCAAAATACAGTTTTGTTCAATAAATTATTCGCGTTTTAGTTTTTGATACTCATTTGAGTAGACTACGGGCATCTTAAATGTAAGTTATATTAAATACACTGCGCGTTAACGCTGCAACGTTCGACAGGAAAGTTGATGTTGACGCGCAGTGTATTTCAAACACGTCACTGTTTCGATACTTTTACGATTGTCACATTTATTCGTGGTCATCCTATCAAATCATGGTTTTAAGTCTTTGTATTTCAAATTGTATCTCAGCCTTAAAGTTTCTATAATAAAACATTTATTTAGCATTTTTAAACCGTCAATTTTAATCTGAATATTGTATATTTTTCATAAATTATAAGCTTATTTCAATTATGTGAAGAAATAATGATATTTGATGATAAAATCTAAATTCTAAAATAAATGTATGGCCTTAGATAAATATAGCACATACAAAACTAGCATTTAGCACTATTTGTGTGATTCTTCAAACAATACAAATAAAACGGATTCTAACAATAGTCACATAACTACAAAATAAATAAAAAGCTATAGTTTAGAAGGAAATATCATTTAAATCGATGTAACTCGAAATATTTTAAGTATTATTGTAATAAAAGATTGTATTTGTGTGCCTAATGGAATACCAGTGTGGCTTGATCACTTAATAAAATATATCATGTGTTAAAAGTTGTATTTTATTTTCAAAACTAAGTTCTTACAAAATTTATAATTAGATTAATTAGGGACTTTGACAGGCTCAGAGTGGATATTATTTTAATTTCACGTGAATTAAGTCAATTTTTTTTTTATAAAATTGGCCAAGTGCGAGTCGGGCTCGCGCAAGAAGAGTTTGTACAAAAAATCACGGTTATGATATAAATGAGTCTTTTTTAAATTGAATCCTTATTTATTTATTTTATATCTTTTGTGAGTAAAATAAAGTTTTTATATCTAACTATAGGAGTGATGGTAGGTACAATGCTGACAGGATGTTTACAAGATAGTAAGTACCTAGGTAAAGTACCTACTAATACTTTTTTCACAATCATTTGTTTGCTCGTAGAATGATTCAACGATTACTTGTTTTATCTTTAGATAAGTTCTGTGACGATATACCTAATCGTAACCATGTTTCCGTTTCAGCAAAGCAAAGAACTTGTTTGAATAATACCTAAAAGATAGTAGGTACTTATAACCTATTAGGCAAAGTACATAAACCATTTTCAAAATGCACGCGTCGCCACCGCGGTTACACTCACATGCAAGCAATAGTGTACAGATACAAAATACAATACAAATTAATTAGTTTATGTCATTAACTTTTGTTCATTCATAAACTTGACACATAGACAATAAATAAAGAATGATCTGTCGGCCAATAATAAGTGCAATAATAAGCCGAACTTGAATGCATTTTTAAAATGTTTCATCTCTACTCTACTAGACTTATGCCAAACTGCTTGGATTCTATATAATTCTATGTTATAAAAAATCTAGTCTGTAATTAATCATAAACTACGCAGTGAGCGAGTTCTAATTCTCTTAGAGCAAATAAACCATTCATCAATAAAACAGAAAAGTTTTACACAAACGGTCTATCTTATAAAAAGTTAACGCAGACTTAATGTCTTGATTACCATACCTACGTAATGGTGGCATAATGGCAACGCTAACTTTTATAAATGGGGTTATAGTATAACTTGTCTAGATACAGAGTAGTCCTTGTGAATCGATGTAGGTCCTGTCCTGCCTGCTATAGATTTTTTCTTTCAAGTTGTCTTGCCACCCTCCCACGCCCTATCCCTCGGACCTCTCACTCGCTCTCTTGTGACAAAAAGAGATGGTATACATCAGCTGGTTTTTATTTTTAGAACAGGTTCCTACGCAGATGTTTTGGTAAACACGGCGACCTACTATAGCAGACAGGATGAGAAAAGCAGCTGATGAACAAAATTAAATAATTTCTTTGTTCTTGGTCAACCTCTGACAGATCAATGACCCATGTTGAGGTAGTTGCATGCACATATTTATTATGCTGGGTTATGTGGGTGTATCAATAATACTCCCAGCATAATAATATAGACCGTAATTCACCGGTAAGTAATATACTTCGGGATCCTTTGAGATAATAAGATAAGTTACAGCGTTTAGTATGTAATACAACTGTTTAAGTATTCAATCTCGTAAGGTGTAGGGTGTAATAGGGTGCAGGTACTTCGTTAGTACCTACGTGTTTTTAACATGTATAGGTACACAGAAGTAATAATATCATAAGTGCACGTACCTCAATTAAACCACTGAGACATAATTATATTACAGGACATACCTAATATGTACTACTTTCTTAAAAATATTTATCCAACTAAACTATCTAACACTAAGTACCTAGGTGCCTAGTCTGTCTTTAATTTTCTAAAATAAATGAAAATTTTATTAAGAATGTAAATACGGTACCTACCTAAGTTAAAAATCAAAGATTAGGTAGGCAGGTACTTAATCTAAACATCAAGGTATTCTGTATAGTGGGGGGTGGATCCACCACCCCCCACTATAACTTAGGTACTTAGCGTACGTACGACATCATTTTGCCGATAAAACGATTAAAACAGCAAAACAAACAAATTCTTATCGCATCGTTCGATACGAAGAACGAAAATAGAGCTCGATCGGCTCGGCAAGCGGCCATCTTGTTACGCTACAAAGTTGCGTAACCGTAGCAACGTGACCACTCTCTTTGTTTTCACGACCTACAGTTTTTAGTTGGGTTATAGTATCAACCTCCTTGTTTTGTTCGGTATTTTTTTTTCAACGTTACCACCCGTTTTGTACCTACTTGGCTCTGCTGTAAAGCTAGCTATTCATGATATTATGATCCCGTTATAGGAGAGGATTGTATTGATTTAGGCAACGTGGTATTTTGGGCCCACCCGTATTCCTGTTCAGATAATCTCCTATAGAATTGGTTACACTTCTAGGACCTATTTACGCAGGTAAATATTGTACCTTGTAGATAATCTTTTTATGTGGTTAATGGTAGGTACATATTAGTAGGTTCGAGGAATACGTCGATTACCTGCAAAAGCATTGTTAATATTAAATAATAAGAATCTGATTAGTTCTTGTAATCTGAGGTGCCTAATAGTCAAAAGCATACAACGCAGTCAACGCATGACAAAGAAACGCATTAACTAAATTAATTGATAGAATGACCATGACGTTCTTAGTCACTTTTGATAATTTTGAATGCCTATTACAGTGGTTTTTTCAGAAACAACTGATTATACAATATGAGACTATAGATAGAATATGAAAACACATTCCTATACCAAAACGATTGATACAATAATCTTAAAAACTTAACTGTTCCAGCATCATTATAGGTTCGATACAAACTGTTTTTACTGATGGTTACCTTGCTTTTTGAGATACTTACACTAGTTTTAATTATAAGTATGTACTGTGATTTTACTATCTTTCAATCTTACATTTTTTTTTTAATACGACATTGGAAAATGTTTTGACTTGTTCTTCTTACTTAAATAATATCTTTTATCAACGTTTTTAACGTGTCTACAAACAATTTAAATAATAAACATTCACAGACATTTCTGTCTAGAGTTTGAGTTTGAAGAGTTTGATTTCATTGGTACAAGCCTGCTCGTTTTCCATACTTCACACTATCTCAAAAATAAAGTGTTATAAAATAGAATAAGCCAAATAACAGAATAATAATAAAAATATGCACCTTTTACCTATATTTTCTAGTTTTTTTATATAAATTTAATAGCTATGGGTAGTAAGTCTATTTTCAAGTGTAAGTTTTCCCATGTCATTCATTTTTTATTTTTACGTTCGTAAATACGTAGATGTAAAGTGCTTAATGCTTAGTTTTAAAAGAAAAACGTATTAGAAATATCTGTATGGTATTTCAATCAATTAAGAATTTTGAATATTGAATCAAGATATTACTTTAAACCAATTCAACGATTTCCCTTATAAATCATCGAAATTTATTAAATATATCGGAAACGAAATGGGGCAGCTTGAATAGGCAGCTTTAATCCCCACCGCGCAGTTTGCGTCGCGCAGCCGTCACGACGGTATAAATACCGCGAGCGCCATCGACGTCACGTAGTCGAAATCGAGAGGTGAAGGTGCGAATGATGGAGAGGTGCCGACAATCCCGTGTGCTAATAAAAATCGATCACCTACAACGGAGCTAGCAGAGACCGCCGACGTAGTCGTGAAAGTGCAGCAGTGAAGTGTTTCGACGCGTCATCCGAGCGGACGACAGCGGCTCGAGGCCGAGCGGAGCCATCGCCATCGCCTTGTGCGCGACGGCCACCATTTTGTGAACGCAACGCAACGCGGTCCGCGTGCTCCATATTCTCAGCACGGACGGTGAAGCCGTCGATCAAACTCCACACTAGTATTAAGAAGGAAACCTACGCGCGTGTGAATCGTGTAAAACATCTGGGCGAGCTCGAACGTCATCAGAGGTCAGTTGGAGGTGTCAGAATCCCGCTATGAACTGTGGCCAGCAAGCCGCGGCCGCGGCGGCGGCGCTCGGGGCTCGCGCTCGGCGGCGCACGACGCGCACGCCGCTGCCGGCCATGGCGCTGGCACGGCGCGCGACGGCGGCGGCGCGCGAGGAGCGCTACGCGGCCAGCAAGTGGGGCGACGCGCCCGCGCCCGCGGCGCTGCCTCCGCCGCCCACACACTGGCGGCGCGAGGGACGCTGTCGGCCGGAGCCCGACCGCGCGCTGCCCCTGAAGCTCCTGTTGAACGTGGCGTAGCCCTAGAGACTTTCGTAAGCGCGCCTTCCGCGCCCCCTCGCGCTAGGTTTATGTTCGACGACGCGCGAGCCGCGGGGCGCTCGCGTCCCGCCGCTGATCAAATTCCGGCGTTAGGTATTATTTTGTGAAAATTTTAGTAGATAAGTGTACGGCGGCGCTCGCCTCGCGCCGCCGCCCGGCTCCCGATGCAAAATACGATGAAAACCACAAAAAAATGAGAGGAGTCTGCGGCGACGCGAGGCAGCGCGGCGCTCCGCCCCGCGGCCCGGACCCGCCGCGATTATGTTGTTCCGGGCGGCCGGGCGCGGCGGGGCGACTGTTGCATTTGTTTAGAGAGGGCGTTATATTATATTATGTACCGAGGACTGCAGGCGCGGCCCGAAGCCGCGGCTCCGCTAGTCGTGTCGTTTTATTTATCTCGAGACCAATGTATTTTTATTTGTAAAACGTCCGCCTCGCTCCGGCGAGAGGCCCCTCCCGGCGCCCGACACGCGCGCGAACCTCGCCGCACCAGAGCTTTAAAAAATGAATCCGAGCGAGGAGGGACGTTCCTAATTCTAGTTGTAGTTTTTAAAAATGTAACGATACGGTCCCGAGCCGATGTTATCGATTGGAAAGATATATGTTTGTACAGATAGTATATTGATCTCAGCTGCGACCGTCTCGGTCGGTAGGAGCTTCTGTGATGTACAAAAAAAAACGAGTATATTTGGAATTTACAAGATTTTTATAATTAGTTTGTAAAGTATACTTTTAAGTGAAGATGGTTGCGGTGCCCCGGTGCCGGTGACTGTCGCAGCGTCCCCCCTGTCCCCCTGTCCCATCCCTATTCCTTTCTCTTCCCAGGACTCCTCGGAGTCCGCCAAATGTTTCTATGTTTCTGGCTAAAACGTCAAACTGCTTGTCACTCTTCACGAGTGGAGCTTAAATAACAAATTTCATGAAGTCTACACAAGAAACCAAGTTCAGAAGAAAATCTACAAGGAGAACAAACTACAAATATGAAAGTTAAAAGAATCAAGAATTTCAACTACAAAGGAGGCTGGTAAGTTTTATCTATTAAAAGTGTAGTCCGTTGTGATGTGTAGTTTGTTCATCACCTAGATCACTAACCCAACCTTAAGCATTGATAGTCACTCTCCTAGAAGACCTATTCCTATTGAAGGTTAGTAGACAAACTTGATCATTGATCCTTTAACCCCAAGTTTCTGTCATAGTCATTAATGTATTATGAAAGTAAATCTACAACAATCACTGGTAGCTATGTTTCTTTTAAACTATCCAACAGCATATCTTATAAGGAACTAGTTGGTGCCTGCTACTTCGTCTTACTCAGAGTAATATGTATTCTTATGGCCGGTTCACATTATTCCAGTCCAGTGATCCAGTAAGCTAATCCAGTCCAGTGCTGGACTGGAGCATATTGTTTACATTGATCCAGTCTTTTTGGCTGACTTGACTCGAATTGACTCATATTCACTGTTAACGTTCTATCTAGCACTGGATTGCAACTGGAATGGCTGTCTACACTATTCCAGTGGCGCTGGATTAGGTGAGCTGGAATGAAAAGTTGACGCTCTCTCCAGTCACTGGACTGGAATGGGTACATTCCAGTGTCGGTTCACATTATTCCAGTAGCATTCCAGTACTGGATTGGGTTGCTGGACTGGAATAATGTGAACCGGCCATTACTGTTGTTATATTAATGACAATATTTTTATAAATTATCTGAGTCATTCTGATTAAGTTTCAATAAAATCCATTCAGTATTTTTCATGAAATAGTAACAAACACATCCATCCATACAAACTTTCGCGTTTGTAGTAAATATGATTTATTTATCCTTATCGATTTTCATGACAATTTATATTTGAATAGCTCTCATTCTCAAAAATATCAAGTCCTAAAATTCGCTTTTTTTATCTCACTCAATCTCACTTGGCCGTTTTTAATTTTTTTTTTATTTCTAATTTTAGATTTTCAAAGTTAAAATTCTAAAAAAAATATGACTACAAGCAAAGGAAGGCCAGAAAAAAAGTTGACGAAATAAGAATGTGAGAGGAGATGCAGAGTTGACGAATGATAGGAGTAGAAAACATACCATCATCATCCAAAAAAACATGTTGGATGATGATACTTTAAATGATTTCAATGTATTTCAACACTGTAAATTCTGGCTTGCGTTCAATTATGTAAAAGCTCTACGTCAAATATTCTTGTTTACGTTTTGTAAAACATCTGTTTCATAAGTTTACACAAGTTATTCTTTTATTTCTAACAAAAGTAGTTTGTAGGACAACTCCATAGAACAGGGGACTACGAATAAATGTGACGTATTTGAGATACACTGCGCGTCAACATCGGCTTTACTAACGTTGTTGGTTGCAGCGGCAGGCTCACATTTGTGCTCAGCCCTCAGATGGCTTAAAAAAAGATGTCTGCAAATAATGTATGACATAAAACGACATACAATACAACTCACACTATCTTAATATTTTTTTACTTATACTTACTGGGTTTAAATTCCACAGCTCTCATACAAAAACTAGTCCCACAAGTTTCACAAGTTTGAATCAAGAATAAAAACCGGCCAAGTGCGAGTAGGACTCTCGCACGAAGGGTTCCGTACTAAAAAAATACGTTTTAGTATGAGAGATCCCTTAAATATACATATATTTTATTCTGTTTTTTTAGTAAAAGTATTTGTCTGTCTGTCATCAGGATTTTTTGAAGTGAAAACTTCTTTAGCGGCGCTGGGTGGGTAAAAACTTTCAAACTCGCGTCAGGGTCACGTGACGTTGATCGAAAAAGCGTAAGATCGAGGGGAAGGGAGAGGAACTAGTATCTCCCACTCTTTCTACCGTGCCTGAGTGTGCTGCTCTGTTTAGGCGGCACAGGGTGAAAAATAATAAAAAATAAAAACATAAACATTGTATTCTACCTCATAAATGATAGTACTTTTATACTTATAATTAAACACAACGTTAATATTGAAGTTTTCACTTCTGCCGGCACTCCCGGAGTGCTACCTTTTTTGTTTCTCATAAACCGAGATAGGAGTTAAAATTTTCACAGATGATATTCTGTAACAACAAACTAAAAACAGTAAAATAAATATCCAGGGGCTCACAAAACGTGATTTCTGTTTCGTGCGCGAGTACGACTCGCACTTGGCCGGTTTTTAACATTTGTTACTTTAATCATGTTTTATCTTTATTATTTTATGATAAAAATAACGAAATGTCATTGGACTACATATATTTTGAAAGATACTATAAAATGATTTCAAATCTAAAACTCGTCGGTCCAGTCATGTTTTTGTGTATTTTTGCTCAGTCATGTTTTCCAGCTCATACTCGATTAGTCTAGAATACTCGGATATCAGGACGACTTATGCAAATGATACATACTTACCTAAATATAGCTAACCTAAAAATTCATGGACATCTCACAGATCACACTCTAGTCCCTGCTAAGCAGAGCTTGTACTATGGCAACTAGATTGATGATAAAATACTTAGGTATTCTATCAGCTTATGTAATCTAGTATGTTTGATGTACTTATACCTACTTACAAGTAGGTAAGTACTTTTTTTGTAAATACATAGAATACATAGTAATACAAGACACAACAAATATTTATGGTCATCACACAAACTTTTGCTCTGGGTGAGAATCGAACCCACGACTCACGATTTTCAACCGACTTCTAAGAGGAGGTTCTCAATTCGTTTGTATTAGTTTGGGACTAGAGCGTGATGTGTGAAATGTCCATGCATACCTATTTATTTTTTGGTTAGGTACTTATTAATATTTGGTAAGTAAGTACTTTTGTTAGAAACCAAATCATGTATCTGGACGCGCTCCAACATGGAGAAAATGAAAACAGACACTAATTTATTATTAGAGCGTAAATACAGAAGTATTTATAGTTTAAATACCAGCCTCTAAATAACATTACTTACCTCTCATAGTCTGATGTGAACAAAATATTTTGAGTTGGCGATTGATCAAATTCTTGCGTTCGCAAATTGGTGAGTATAGTGCTTATTTTGGCATGCGAGAGCAAATACATACTTACATAATTATGTTCAAATTCATTTATGTATTTATTACTAGAAATTGAAGATATTTATTTTTCCAAAATACAAACTTGTCTTATAAGTAGTAGCCACCTAACTTCACTCTTTACGAGAATCGCAAAAACCGTGCTAAAGTGTGTTTTCCCTTCCCTGGATGAGGACGAATAAATGTGACAATTGTTAACATATCGAAATAGTGACTTACAAATACATTACGCGTCAACATCAGATTTAATGTCGAACGATGCAGCGTAAGCGCGCAATGTATCTTAAATACGTTACGTTCACATTTATTCGTGCGCAGCCCGCTGTATAAAAATGTAGCATCCCATTTTAAGACTAGTAGGTTATTAGGTATATATATGGGTAGGTATTTCATTGAAATAAATTCGTCTTGTTATGCTTTATTTATATAACACAGCAGATATGTAGGTCAAACTTTTTTTTTTTTTTTTTTTTGTGCATTTGCCATTTTCAAGTATAATTTTTTTTTTTACATTTTTTTTTAGTTATAAATATATACAGGAATAAGGATATATGTACAAACTAGGTCAAACTTGTTTACCAGTTTGTATGACGGCATTGCATACAGACTATAACGATATCTACAGACAATTTACTTTTATGGTATACAGTTGCCATAGACAAGCGCGTGGAGTCTCTAATTCTTAGAAAATCATGTAATCGATCTTGTTTTAATGTCTATTCCCTATTTGGTTCTCTTTTCGTAAGAAATGTTGTAATCAAACGGTATTGTTACTAGCTGATGCCCCCGACTTCGTCTTATTATCGCTATATTTTGGATAATTCAAGCAATATCTTTATAAATTCACTCTAGTCCCAAACTTAAAAAAGCTTGTACGATGGGATTGATAGAATACTTACCTATAATGTAGGTATACACTTTAATACATACATAGTAACACCCAGACACAGAACAAATATTTATGTTCATTACACAAACTTGCTCAGAGCCCTTAGTCCGAACACGCATTTTAAAACTCCCTACTCTCGAGCCGACTACACTCGTCTCTCGGATGTCCATACATTTTTGTATGGCTATCCGATCCGAGAGACGACTGTCGGCTCGAGAGTAGGGAGTTCTAAAATGCACCTTCGGACTACGGGCTCTGGGTTGGAATCGAACTCACGACCCACAGCATGGAAGGCAGAGCTACTACCAACTGAGCTGTGACACCTGTCGATGTCGACTAATGGAGACCTAGATGATAAGTTTTTAATACTATAAATTAAAATAATGCATATTGATTTAGTAACGTTAAAGTTTTACAAAGCGTACAAGAAATCGGTAGATCGACCTCAATAAAAATAATCAAATAGGTACTTATTGAATATTCAGTCTTTGTCTCCAACTAAGAATTCACGAAACAAAAGTCAAGGCAATACTACGTTTGACTTTGCAATTTATTTTGCCTACTATACGTATCTCGTATCCTTAAAAACTTTTATCTTATTCTCACTTTTAAATAACTTTTGCTAGTTTTTAGTTTATAACAAACAAATACAAAGTTACATAAATCGTCACGCTCCTTGTAAAATAGCCTAAGTAAAAAAATGCAGATAATTAAAGATTAAACGAACTTACAAAATAAGAAGTGCTAACATGACGTTTTTATTGGTTACTTTTTTATATTTCTAAAACTCAAATAAAATCACCGAAAAGAAACATAAATATGCATGCAGACAGGTATCACAGCTCAGTTGGTAGCTCTCGCCTTCTATGCTGTTGGTCGTAGGTTCGATCTTCGCCGAGGACTAACGTGTGATGTGATGTTAAGCACTGATGTTTTTCTATGTATTTAATCATTGTAGCAAACTTAGTAAATAAACATACATTGCAGTGCCCTTGCAGGATGCATGTACTCACTTATAGCTACATACTAATAGACCTAAGCTAAAATAAAAATGTACATGTAGGCAATAAATAAATAAATAAATAAAATAAATAAGTATTAGGTAACCTCGTTCCCATAAAACAAGCTTTAGTTCGTGACTAGAGCGTGATGTGCGGAATGTCCGTGAATATTTATTTATTATTAACAGTTTTACTACGTTTAGTTACCTACATATATCTACTATTACGTGCTACGTGCTGTTACGTTGTTTATTATTATTATTATTAAAAGCCTGTAGTGTCCCACTGCAGGGCAAAGGCGTCTAATTCGTCTCTCCATCTCCGCCGTGTTACGTAGTTTGCAAATTCTTATTTACAAGGAATTTCCAAACCTATGACACATTTTATGAGGTTCTTACAATACACCTACCATTTATTCGGTTTTATTTCCTGCCATACAGCGTCACACTTGAGGAAGTTGCAAAAATGACGTACTTAGAATACTCTATACTTCATATACGTACTTATGTGATAAGCATCCACGTAATTATATATACACGTGTGAATGAATATATAAGCATACGTGTGGTTTTTCTATAATAACTTCATTTCCATGAGACAGATGTTTTCCATAAATGTATAGATGTCCTTTCAAACTTAAACGTACTATGTGACATGGGGCTATTTTTGAGCCATGGTGTAGGCTCCATAGATTACTGCACGTTCTCCTTGAATGTAGATCTGACCAGTCATTTTTCACATAAGAATAAGAATCATTTTTTGTGTATTTAATATAACTTGTACGTCAAGTAGGTTTGCTTGTTCTTGTTCATTAAAATATAATAGATATTGTATGTCATATGTAATGTATGTATTGTATTAAGTATGTCATTCTTCTTGTACCCATAACACAAGCTCTACTTAGCTTGGGGCTAGATGATGTTGTGTGGATTGTCCAGCATTATTTATTTATTTATTGGTTCGCCGACTGAGTCGTTGCTAGTGCCAGTTAAACTTCTGTTTATTTATCACTATAATCGATACTTTCTTCACGATCAACCAAAGTTGTAAAAAGGGTCAACCCACACGAGGGCCGGGCGCTCTCACAACCGGTTAGAGCAGCATATTCAGCATTCAACTCTGTCTTTCTCGGCCCTACATCAACACATTGACTAACATGTGGGTCGTACTAGCCTATTACTTACCAAGTTTTGGGAGATTTGGTTACCTCAAATCTCCATAGATCCTCTTCATCGTTGTTAGAGTATCTCAAGTTGTAAAATCAGAAAGCATTGATATCAGCCTAAATGATTTCATACCTTTTTAGACATAGCAGTTTGAAATCACGTCTAACGGTGACTAGCTGTTTTCAGATGCAGACTCAAAATACCATATTTAATGGATGTCAGTCAGTACATATACATGTCTATGGTAGTACTTATGTAAGTTTGGTAGATATAGGTATACATATAAGTCTATGGAGTGATAATGAAATGAGTGGGCGAGGGTCTTTAGAAAGTAGCAGCAATGCGACTGATTCCTTCGACAAGCTATCTTATAAATAACGTTATTGAATAAAACCGGCTAAGTGCGAATCGGACTCACACACTTAGGGTTCCGTACCATATCTATCTGTTGTCGTAGGTAACAAAAATTAGTTTGTATGAGAACCGCTTTAAATATTTATTTTATTGTATTCTTTAGTATGTGTTGTTATAGCGACAACCGAAATACATCATCTGTAAACATTTCAACAAACAACTTCAAATTACGGTATATGATATAACAGTCTGGTAAAAAGACGGACAGACAGACAAACGGACAGCGGAGTCTTAGTAACAGGGTCCCCTTTTACCCTTTAGGTATGGAACCCTAAAAATGTTTTTTTCGTACTTCACTATGCATTTGTAAATGCCACTAGTCACCCCTTGTAAGTTTAAAGTCACGATCTATGGTGGTCATTACCGTTAAAATGAGGGTGTTTTTCATAGGGGTTCATTAAAAGACTTTACCAACTTAGGAGTCCAAATGCAAAAGAACGGAAGTCCATTCCAATATCCAAATAATTAGACTTTTGGTTTTATGGTAAAAGTTTGAAAGCTAACCTCTTTTTATTTTCACAAATTTTGTAATCTTTTGTTTTGAAATGAAAGCAAACGAAGAAATAATATTTTATGCATAAATGTATAGCAACAAAAACCTATAACTTTAGTTATCAAATGCTGGGTTACGACCTTAGATTATGAAGGTGAGTATTGTGACCTTACTACGATAACAAACTGAGACCATTGTGGACGCTTAGATACCAGGGTCTGGTTATAAACACTACAATGTTTTAGGCACAAAATATCATTCCATGAATTTGTGTAGAAGTCATACCATATATAAAGCTCTTAGGCAGCAATTTTTTTTTTTTAGACTTTTGGAAATAAATTGCTGCCTAAGAGCTTACACTAGGAAATCCTGAGGTGAGAGTTAGGTATGCAATTTACAATAAGTCTTTATACAAAAGACGTCACAAATCTATAGGTAAATATGTACATATATCATACTTAATACACATTTAGAATTTGAATGAAATCACACCCCAGGTTATGACTATAAGTATTAAGAATGTGGAATGATTCACAGGGTTTTGCAAAAATCACTAGAACAAATACAACCAAAATCCTATTGGATATTCATTGTAGGCGTAGCGGAGCGAACCGCGTCGGATAGAAGCTTGGAGAAAATGCGACGTTGCCGCTCTGCACCAGTGTTGCGGGGTGACGGCTGGTCAAATAAATGAAACTACTTGCGAGCGGCTACGTCGATCATATGACGCAGTTGTTTACCAACCGGAGCCATATTTTAATAGTACAAAAATAGTATTCTAAAGTTTTAATAGGCCCGTTTAATTTTAATTGGTAGCCTTTATTCACGAATATTGTACCTATATCCTTTCAAGTTTTTTACCTACCAAACTCTATAACCCCCCCACCCCCTTTTTTGCGATACCTGGAAAAGGTGAATAAGTTTTTAAGTGCCTCCCTACTTTTTAAGACGTTTGTAACACTTATTTTGGCAAAATAAATAACTTGTATCTTGTACCTGTGCGTTGTATTGTATGTCAACAATAGACGATCAGGAGAGTTCAATACATATTTGATTATTTACTAGTTACATTCAAGTTTTTTGTTAATCTTTCTATCTCTTATCCCACGCTATAGGTGGAGTCGGCACAACTTGTTATCTGTTCCCACTCACTCCTATCATTCGTCAACTGTGAATCTACTCCTCTCATTTCATTACTCATACATTCATATCATCTTTCACACAATCTAACACACTTCTTTTTCAGCCTTCCACTAGGTACTTGCATAGCCACTCACATATTCATATAAGTTAAAAAAATTAAGTACAATAACCGAATACATATGTATTTACAATACATATTTAAATACAGTTTTATTAGGTTATTTAAAGTAATATTTCTGTGTTGACTTTCATTATTTGTTCAGGCTATTTAAGACTCACATGTTATCAAAAAATATCTTAAATTTACTCATGGAACATAAAACCTATTCATTCAATAATACCCCACACGATGGTTACAAACAGGGTTAAAAAAATCAACCCCATTTTATGTTTTAATAGGGGACTCACGAGAGACCCTACAATACTCTACCGAACTTACATCTACCAGTGTAATTTTGTGTAGATTGTATTACAAAAAATGTTTTAAAATAAGCGTTTGGAGGAAGGTTAGGTAGGTAAGGTCATAATTTCAATACTTTTCACACGTACTGCTAGGTACTTGTGTCATTATATATCATGCAAGCCTAACTCGCAAGTAATTATATCCATAACATTGCCTAAGCAACGTTTGAACAAATCCTTATGATAAATAATATTATTTCATACTATTAGCAATATTAGATGCTCACTATTTGCCCATTGATATTATGTTCGAAGTTACCTATAAGTATCATAAATAAATATAAGTAAGTACTTACTTGAGTACTTAAATAAATATTCTAGGAAATATCACACATCACACACTAGTCCCAAACTAAGCAATTGGAACTAGATTGCTGATAGAATACATTATTTTTTTTAAATACATACATAGAATACCTACATAGTAACACTCGGACACTGAACAAGTATTTAAATGTTCATCACACAAACATTTGCTCTGGGTGGAAATCGGACCCACGACCCACAGCATGGAAGGCAGAACTATTACCAACTGAGCTGTGACGCCTGTCAACGAAATAATCATTTACAAAAATAGCAACGCTAATTTTAGCTAGCTTCACAAACAATATTTCATTTTATGTCTAACTATTGATTATTATGTGTAAAAGAAGGCTATTATAATCTTGTATAGAATACAAAGCAAACAAAAAAGCTTAGGTAAACCCTTTGTTTAGCTCTAGTTCCTGCTCTTGGGATTAACCTTTAAACTCTTTGAAAATAGGATTTAAAAGCTCGCTCTAATTATCCATCTATTTTCTGAGAGACAATAATAAAATCTGATATTCTCAGGCCTCTTTAGTATCTCTCGCAAACCTGTTTCTGTATTGTATTGTTGTTGTTACCATGTTAAAAGCTGGTATTTAAAGGTCTCGAACGACTCCGATTGTTTATTTAAAGAAGTGTTTCTGTAAATTGTACTGTTAGATTTGTTACCATGCTAAAATGTTCCCTTTTCAGATCCGTTAGCAAAGATGACCAAGTATTACGTGTTAAAGCTTTATGCCTACTACAGAGATACAGTCGAGCTTCATTCCCATTATAGACTCGATCGATCGAGCCCGCGCGGCGTTGCCAGCTCGCCATTCAAAACACCACCTACTCTCTTCCACATCAAACTATCTCTTTTCCGATGCTGAGATTACTCCACCCTACGCGTTTATTTCCAACGTAACAATTTCAGTGTATATTTCAGCGGGATACAGTTGAAATTTGTTTGGCGCCATAAAACTGTTACAACGTTCTGGAGTTTTCGCAGAGATGTAAACAAGTTTAGACACTTTGGGAGTTATTTTGTGTGCACTTTTCGTACCTATGTGCGGCTGACGATATTGTTGAATAAACACAACACTAAAAATTATAATAATGCCCGTTGCTGCTACTGCCATTACATGCAAAAAACAACAGTAACAGTGTGTACCTATACTTTTTAGTGTTTTTTTATCTGTAGTAACTTAATATTTTAATTTTGTTACTTAGGCAACTCATAGTCTGCGTAACGATACATTACATTATCCAACTGCTAAACGGAAAACAAGTTGGCATGCTATGTTAGGCAGTATCAAATCTTCGATTGAATTGCCTCTACTGTGCTTGTTCATCTAGTACACTAGTTATCGAACTAATTTAATTGCTCTGCAAATTGGATTGTGTAATGTTCACTTTATTTTCTGTCAAAGCAAATGTACTAACACGTCACATAGCGTAAATCATCCGATCTAGCATGACCACGAAACTATGATCACAAATAAAAGACGAGTTAAAAATGTTAGAGTCTGTCAAGCGAAAGATGGCCCTGATAAATCGCGGCAAATTCAAAAACTATTAGTATGGCAATAGTATATCATCTACTTATTCATAATCATCATCAAAAATTATGTAAGTATATTTATTTAGAATAATATCAAAGTATCAAATTATGTAATTCCAAGTTATCCTATTATTTAATGTATTGCCATACTAATAGTTTTTGAATTTGCCGCGATTTATCAGGGCCATCTTTCGCTTGACAGACTCTATGTTTGAAATACTTCTTGGTGGCATGATTTAATAAGGAACCTATTATTACTATAACTAAGGCACGTACAATGACTAAACCATTTTTCCTTGTTCGTTGATCACGTACACGTTTTGTACGCCGTGCGTTGTGAAATCAACCATTGAGCAAATATTACAGGCTTTTTGAGCAGTTCAATGTCATAACAGGCAAGTAGCGCCATCTATATATATCCGAAGAAACTAAAAGCCATGAACCAAAGAGGTTTTATACCAAACAACTACCTACCTAATAATGAAATGCATCCAATAGATGGCGCTGCTAACAAAACAAATAAAATAGAGCAAAGCATTGAAATTGTGAGAATGGATGTGAGAAAAATACATAAATAATATAACAATCACAATTTATTTTATAAATATTAAAGAACCTTATAATTTACTATAATTCCGTATTTACATACTAGTTCTAACTTATTTTATACTAGCTGACCCATGCCGAAGTGGGCATGGGCTAGTTGGGCATAATTCGATAGTTTTTTCTCCGTTTCACTTTGCATGGCGGACTACCACGTAAAAGCCTTTGTATTTTTCGGTTTTTTATATAACCTATGACACTTAGCAATAATGTGGCTTTCTATTGGTGAAATAATTTTTTGCTCCCTAGATAAACCATCTACTATTATAACGAGACTTTTCCAACCTTTTTTTTACCTTTCCCGACTGTTTAATGAAATCACGCCAATTCATTGTTCCTGCATAATTGTCTGTCAATTTTCAAGTCACTTTTTGATTTTGACGCATTTTACTTTCATTTGCTTGCGGCACGGCACTCCGTGAACTCGAAAGATATGTTTTTTGACCACAGTTCCACATTTGTATCTGTAACCAAATATAATTTAGATATAATTTAAATTTATCGACTAGACTGGTGCCTGCAACTTCGTCTTGCTATCGTTATATTTTTGTTAATTCGCACAAGTAATATCTCTATAAATTATAGCGCATCAACATATAGATAGGCTATAATTTCTGTTGTATAAAGTGCTGATGTATAAACTACATTATTGTAAAGTTTCATCAAAATACATTCAGTATTTTTTGCGTGAAAGGGCAACAAACATACATCCATACCAACTTTCGCGTTTTTAATATTAGTAGAAAGTAGGATAACATTTCACAGCTGTCAGGTAATTTGGTCTGATCACCGCCTGAAGGATTCTTCAGGCCAACGCTCCAAAATACTTACGTTTCGGCACAGAGGTAGCAAGGGTAGGTGTACGTCATCAGATGCACTCTGTTCTGATGACTCCATAGGGCACTGCCGCTTTTGAACATGTCCGGACAACGGTCACACTGCAAAAATAAATAATTTAGTAGTAAAAATCATTAAACTTTTACATCCTGTATAAGATAAGTATTATTTTTTTATTTAGGGATTAGTGGAGTGTCGACAAAGACCGGGATAAGTGGAAGGCTTTGGGGGAGACCTTTGCTCAGAAGTGGGACAGTAAAGAATCAAAAATAGTAATTGCTTTTAGGGCTTTTTTCGCGACGACCCGTTTAGCGCAGTGGTCGCAAAAGTCGCGTTCGTCGGTTCGATTCTGTACCAACGCAAATGTTTGTCGATGAAATATATATTCGTGTTGTCTGAGTGTTTGACACCATCGTTGTTACTGGTTTCATAATCATCAATTATTTGATAATCATTTATTTATTTGCATACAATGTAGGTATTCATATATTAAATACAATTAAATTAATGTAATCATATACTAAATAATTCTCCGTACATTTTGCCTGGTCAAGGCGTGCAAAATTTAATGTCATATGTAATTTAAAATTATTTAATTAAATTTTTATCCCAAGGCGGGAATTGAACCCGAAACTTCCACGTCGCAGGCGGACCTTCGCCCGCCGTGCCACATCGGTCGTTAAATTAGCTTGAGCAGAGCAACTATAAGGTTTTCTTATAGCTCCTGTGGGCTTAGTTTGAGTTTTGCACATGTTTTGAACGTATCGCCTTCGCAGTGTAAGCCACCAATTTTGTATGGAGATCTAAGCAGAGCCCCCTATAAGATTTTTTGAGAAGCTTGCATTGCGAGTATTTGGGTAGCCTACGTAGCGAAGTCGCCACGTAATCGCAAGATGACCATCGCATGCGATGATGTTTGACCGTTACGCTGTTTTATGCGAGTTTGAGCGACAGTTAGACGCCTCTGCGATTGCGTCTCCGGCTTGCTCGGCGATATCGCAGCAACACCGCAAATTTCTTGGTGTGGCAGTACTAACTATTAGCCTATCTGTGCGAAATGGTTCGAGTTTGAACCAAAATAGGGTTCATATCTAAAATTATATTGGAATAGGAACCAATATTTATAGTAACAACTCACATAATAATTATAAATAAATTTGCAAATTATATTAATTGCAGTGTTTATAACTTCTAAGAAGTAAAAACATAGTGAAAGTGGTGACTCATAAGTTTTATTTGTGCTAGTGTAGTTTTGCAAAAATCAAACGAGAAACGGAGCTCCCAAAGCACCAAGCGACTCTGTTGATGGTCATTCCAAGGCCGAGCTGCTTTTGGATCTCCATCCAAGCAAAGACACTTCGCTTATATATTTCGCAAAGACTGGAACACGCTTGCCTAGGACTCCTTCTCTGTTATGATACTCCTATGGTAAAGGTGAGTTATTTTTTTTGCTGAACTGTCTTCGCAGGTTGTTTCTTACCATTGCTTTTATTTACAAAAGGTCTCAAGATTATATTTATTAGATCTCATTATCTAACCACCCAAACAAGAAAGGATAGGTTAGAATGGTAATTTCAGTAAAAATCTAGATAAAATGTACTACCTGAGAATTGGTATTTTGTGAATGTCTCATATTGTCATTTATATTGATTATCCTACTTTCTGTATCTATAGGATCATTGATGGAATTGACTAAGTACTCAATCTTTCAGAATTACAAATTCTTTTTGTCTTTTCCTGTTACTTTTGTCACCTAATCACTTACCAATAACTTCCATAAAGGAAACATAACTTATCTAAACAGCTTATACACCACCTACTCAGCGAATGACACTTACTACCATAACTAAATTACTGTTTTTATTCATTCAGGTCAGGATAAAGGTGGTACCGATGGAAGTGTAAAGAATGAAGGATGTGTGATCAACTGGTCCGGAGAACAGTTTTGAGAGCAAGCTAATCGGTCAGTTTAATCTTATTGAAACTGTTTATATATTATTGTGTACTTTTAATTTATCCTACTTTCTGTACAACCATCAGTCAGGGAATTGACTAAGTACTCAATCTTTCAAGGACATTTTTACTTCTTGTACCTAATCACTTACCAATAGCTTAACTAAGTACTCAATCTTTCAAGGACATTTTTACTTCTTGTACCTAATCACTTACCAATAGCTTTCATAAAAAAAACATTACATACTCTCACCTTGCTGTATAACTTATAATATTTTCCATAGTTTATTCAGTACTATCTACTGTAAAGCCAAGCATAAGTAGAGAATAAAAACTCTGATTTTTATACCTAAAATCTGATACCGATGAACCTTATGATTTATCTAATCAGCTTTTACACCACCTACTCAGTGAATGACATTTACTATCATAACTAAATTAGTGTTCATATTCATTCAGGTCAGGATGGTACCGATGGAAGTGTGAAGAATGAAGACAAGGATGTGTAATCAACTGGTCCGGAGAACAACTTCAGAGCAAGTTATTCAACTTGGTCAGTTTAGTTTTATTGATACTGTTTGTATATTATTGTGTAGTTCTAAATTATTTAATAATATGTCTAAAACATTCATTTGTTGTAAACAATTGAGTATTCAAAGACAGACCTTTATATTCTTTAATTTTGGTGCATCTACTGATATTTTTGTCTTTGTTACAGATTATTGAAAGCAGAGCTGCACTACTCGGAAAGCTCAAAAGTCAACCAAAATTTAAACTCTATGTTACTGCTACACTAACTTTGAGTTGCTCAAAACACTACAATGGTGATATTATCAGATCGAATTCCAATCTCATGTTTCTTGAACCAATTTATAAATATTTCAAAGATTTTAATAATGTTATAGGTAGTAAGTATTATTCACTTCAAATACACACACTTATTCAAATAAATATGTAGCTGTTTTAATTTTATTCCAAAAAAAAAACCAGTAAGCCAACAAAGAACTAATTTATATATATTTGGTATGTACTGTACATCAACTAAACTTTAAATATTATTATCTGTTGAAACTATATGTATTGAAGGCAGTTCGCTGAACTTGTCTCAGTGTATCTGACTGTGTTCCTTGTTCAGCCAAGTGTTGTTGCAGTGCCACTGCCAAGATAGTACTAGATGACAACTTCAGATCTGGCCCCAGCGGCTGAAATAGTATTTGATAGTTATATTACTATGAATATATTAGTGGCCTCCTAGTTTCTCACAGGTAGCCTTTATAAAAAACATAAACTTTAAATACCCTATATTACTCGGCTTCATTCCTTCAAGAATTTTTAATATCAGAGTTTTTACTTTAATCCAAACAAACAAAGCTATCTTCATTATAATATTAGTATAGAGAAGGAATAAGAATTATCATAAAGAATTAGGAATAGAATTTTTATTTCAGTTGTCAAAAAATCTAAATATCAGCTTCAAGTTCTACCACCGATGCAGCTAGCAGCTAGTTAAGTGGATTGACTTCAGCCTCATGCCAATCTAGAAGCATAGCATTAGTTGAAAACAATGCATTTGAAAAGAAGTCACATCCCGGACAACATAATATAATGTTATACTCATAGTTTGAATAGCTGTCTCATATAAAATATTTTTATTTATCTATTGAGCATGCAAGTTTATTATGAAGTACAAACCTGTGACCAATTGGCTTCGAATACAAGGACTCAAACTGAACAAGCTTGTAGGAAAAACAATAGTTTTGAAACATATTGAGTGTGCGAGTTCTCCTAAACCTCAAAGCTGTGACAGGGCTCCTACCCGTCAATTACGTATAATCTTTTAAGTTACTGATCAGTTACTGATATTGTTTTCTTCGTGCCTGAAATGAGTAACATTAGATATTAAGTAAGTTATAGCATTCAAAGGTATTATTAGGTATATTTTAAACAAGGTGTTTGTTTCTGATAATCTGAGTTTACATAGACTTATCCATCCAGTTTGAAACACTCTCAATAATATATTATAAACAGTGATAAAATTAGATACATACTCATTTAAAAAGATCGTTCATTACATTTTCATATATCGTATCTTGATATTAGTTTCAACTATTACAACTTTCTCACTGATAAAGTGTTTTTTAATGTTCAAGACATAAACTACATGTTATTTTATTACTAGAATTGATTAAATAACCTGCAAAATCTGCAAATAGAACTTTTTTATTCATAAAGTAGGGTGCCGTGATTACACAACCAAGGAAAACACAGCCACGGAATGTACAGCCCGGAATCGGTGACCATTTTGGCATCCAATTCCGGGCTGTGCATTCCGTGGCTGTGTTTTCCTACTGTGTTGTACATTCCCGACACGTGTTGGGAATTTGATGCCAAATGACGTCATAGCATATGCTTCGTTTGCACTTACTCAAATTTTTCGTTTAGCCGATCATGTACTAGTAGCTAACTATGCCACTGTCAAAATATTATTTTTAAACTTATTTTTTTTCATGCGTGATGCGTCACAGTAGGTGCGAGGAGCGAAGCGACGAGCGTTAGTTTGATATAGAAAACCGCGCCAGAACCTACATGCGTTTAACCATTTGCCAGACAACAATCAGAAAAACGAAGTTAGGAACTGTAATGATCGGTTGTTGGACCTAGTGTTAGTTTCAACACACAACACCCACCACTAACGATCATGGTGACGCGCGCATCTCGTCCTGTAGTTTTGGCTGAGTCAAAACCCGTTCTTAATGATTGGAACTTCTCAAAAGCTGACTATCACTCGCTGTACTCGTCGATAGCGTCAGCAAATTGGACCCCATTATATGAGATGCGGGACTCAGAAGAAGCTTTAGATTATTTCTACGGATCGCTAAATAATATTTTTGACATGTGGGTACCTAAGAAACGACAAAAACGGGAAAACTCGAGGTATAGCTATCCAAATTGGTATACGGCTGATTTAATACGTGGAATAGAACGCAAAGCTAGACTGCATAAGAGGTATAAGACAAGCGGAACCAGGAAGGACTATTTGGCATTCTCAGAAAGCAGATCAGAAATAAAAGTCATGATACATGCAGCTCAGGAGCATCATCAAGAGCAAATTCAGAGTAATATAGTCAGTGACCCCAAATCATTCTGGAACTACGTGAGATCAAGACAGGGAGCGACGAGTCGTAACAAAATTACTCATAATGGAATTACATTACCTGATGCGGATTGTGCGGAAGAATTCGCGAAATACTTCCACTCGGTATATGGCAGTACCCCAGCAAAACTAGATGTGGCTGAGGCGGAGGCACATAGTCGCGCCGGTGCTGCACGCCTGCATATTCCTCAGCTCTCGCTCGTCGAAGTCACAAAGGCGCTGGCGAAGCTGAAGCCTAAACGCTCCGCGGGACCTGATGGTTTTCCAGTTTTCATATTTAAAGATTGTAGGATGGCATTGGCTGAGCCGCTAGCGCATATTTACAACCTTTGTTTGCAGCTCTCTTATTTTCCACAACGCTGGAAAGTAACCCGAGTAATCCCGATACCTAAAAGTGGAACCGGTTCAGAAGTTAGCGGCTTTAGGCCCATAGCTATCCTTTCCACACCAGCAAAGGTCTTTGAATCGGCGGTGCAGCGGTGTATGCAGGAACAGGTGGCTCCCCAATTGTCGGATGCGCAACATGGCTTTCGAGCAGCACGCAGTACAACGAGCAATCTTCTTGACGCCATGGCCCATGTGATACCTCATGTGGATGCAGGAGTGCAAGTCGATGTAGCCTACTTTGATTTTAAAAAAGCTTTCGATCTAGTTGACAACGATATTTTGCTGACAAAGCTGGCGACAGTTGGCTGCACAACCAAGTTATTGCAGTTCTTTGCTAGCTATATGAGGGATAGGCAACAGTTTGTGGAGTACGCGGGATATAGATCTCAACCCTACTACACCAGAACGGGAGTAAGCCAAGGCAGTAACTTAGGCCCATTGGAATTCATCATTATGATTAATGATTTGCCTGAGGTTGTTAGGAATGCAAAATGTCTTCTGTTCGCGGATGACCTAAAGTTGCTCTTACCTGTTCAAGAAGAGGAAGACTGCAGTCACTTTCAGCAAGACGTAGATAGAGTGGTTCAGTGGAGCCATAGCAACAAACTGCAGTTTAATAACGATAAATGCTCAGTATTAAGCTTCAGCGGAGCTAAAACACCGGAACGTTACAAGTATAGAGTAGACGGAACGTTGTTGAAGCGCGTTGACTCAGTCAGAGATTTGGGAGTTCGTATGGACTCTGAGCTGAGATTCCGGGACCAGGCTGTTAGTGTTTGTAAAAAGGCATTTAGAAGCCTGGGTTTTATATTGCGTCGAGCACACTCCTTTACGAACATAAGAGCACTGACAGCCCTGTACAATGCGTTAGTCAGAAGTCAGTTAGAGTGTAATATTGCTGCGTGGGCTCCTCATGAAACTAAGTACAGTCTCATGTTGGAGCGCATACAAAACAAATTCACTCGTTACCTATACTGGAAGCGGTACGGCGTCTATCCCTTCTACCCGTTAATGTATCCGACCTTGTTCGTTCTGGGTATGGTTGGATACAATAAGCTGGAAACACGTCGGGATCTTGCACTGGCTGTTTACGTCGTGAGGGTGCTTCGGGGAGACGTCACTAACCCAGGCGTCTTGAAGACTATTAATTTGTGCGTACCCGACGAATACGTGCTGCGGCGAAGGCGGCCGCGCCTGTTCAGTGTGCCGCGCGGCAGAACCAACTTGTTGGCTAAATCGCCTCTTATCCGCGCCATGCACACACTCAATCTAGTAGCAGAGAATGTTGACGTGTTTTATGTTTCTCTGAATGAATTTACAAAGGCCACAATGTTTATTTTATGTTATTCTTGACAATGAGTTTGTGTTGTGTTGTATGTTTGTTTTTAATTTTTTTTTTATTAGTATAAAATTTGATTTGCATGAAATAATTAATGACATATTATTATTATTGACATATATTATTATTATTGTAATTGTATAATTTATTTGAGCACAATGACAACGAGTAATTTATTAATTATTAATTTTATAAAATATAACTACACTATTACATTAGGATAACCCTGTTAAAATAGATGTAAGTAAATGAAATAAATAAATAAAAAATTATTGAATTGGATTGTTTTCTTTTCATATTATAATCTGTGCAGTTTATCTTTATCAAAATGGGATAGTAACATTTTAATCTTTGGTTTCATCTAAACGAAACATAGGCTAGGCTTTCGACCAATCAGAGCAATGGTCGCCAATTCCATGGTCGTGTTTTCCACGGCTGTACATTCCGTGGTTGGACATTCCCAACACATGTCGGGAATGCGTAGCCCGTATATCATGCACATTTTGGCTGCGAATTCCTGGTTGCGTATTCCTGGCTGTGCTTTCCGTGGTCGTACATTCCGGGTCGTGCTTTCCATGGTTGTACATTAACCGGACCCATAAAGTAGACAACAGTGTTGCCAAGTCTAGCAAATTTAAAGTACCACAAAAATCATAAAATAATAATTCAAAAAAAAGTATTTATTGCAGATCTCGCTTTCTATGGATTTTAGGCAATATGAATATAAAACATAGGTATAATGTAGAAAATTAAATTCTCTATAACTTTCGTTGAGACGTTTTTTTAAATATTTGGAATCATTTTCGAGATAGCTAAATTGATATGTAAAAATCGTTATTTTACACTTTATTGAAAATGTCTGACTTGCCATGGGTTTTTTTTATGCTACATTATATTATATAATATATTTATTATTATCGAATACTAATGTTTAAAACTGCGCGTGCTCTGCCCTCATATCTCAAAAATAGTTAAAGATATAAAAAAAAAGTTTGTACAAAAGTTGTAGAGATTTTAATTCTCTATGATATATATTCTACATCTATATAGCATAAAACCAATAAGAAACGATATATCTACAATAAATGTGTAAAATAACGAATTTTCACTTTTGACTTTGACTATCTTGACAATGGTACATGCTATAAAAAAAATGTCTTTACAAAAGTGGTAGAGAGTTTAATTCTCTATGATATATATTCTACATTTATATAGCATAAAACCAATGAAAAACGATATATCTACAATAAATGTGTAAAATAACGAAATTTTCACTTTTGACTTTGACTATCATACAAATGGTACAAGTTATAAAAAAAGACCTTGGCAAAAGTGGTAGAGAGTGTTATTTCCTACAATTATATGAAATATTTTTTTATTTTATTATTATCAGAAAAGCCTGAGTTTTTATATAGTTGGTATATTTCAACTGTAGTCCCTGTAATCTTCGTAGAAATAACGGTTTTAATGAAGGATAACATTTTATAATATGCTTTTTTTGTAGGTACTACTCACGGCAAAGTGTTCTTTCATACTTCATTTTTTAAATTACATCCTTATTATTATTTTGACCACAACATACACGATCGAAAGTACGCTATTTTTGCTAATATTCGAAAACCTTGTCTACAATTAATAAATTTCTCAGTTGTTAATTAATAAATCGTTTTTTTTAATACATACAACTGGACAGGGATGCTCGTAGACCAAGAAGCAGACCACCAGCCCGATGGTCCAAAGACATTATGGAGCGAGCCGGGAATCAGTGGATGAGAGTCACAAGGGACCGTAAAGAATGGCATAATAAATAGGAGGCCTATAATCAGCAGTGGGTGCCAACGGGCTGAAATGATGATGATGATGACATACAACTTTTGAAGAATCATTCTTTGATATGTATATCTTTTTATAACCGTGAAACGTTTCTGTTTATAAAAATCTTATTTGAAAGCTCGCCAATTTCACAGAACTCAACGAAGGGACTCTACTCACAGTATTTTACTCAAACATTTTGAAGCCTATTATTTTTGTTTGTTTCTTAATCACCTATTTATTGTGAAAATATTTTCCCATAACAATTACCCTAAGCATCCAATAATAAATTTAGTTGTGCACACTGAATCCGGCTAATTTCGTTTAGAACTATCTGTAACTTTTTTTACAAAAGTGATAATATAACATTAATATTTCTTTTAAAAATATTATAAATATAATTTTCATACGAATTTTCATGTTTGAGCATATTTATATAAATAACCTAATTTTAAGAATAGCATTATTGGGAAAATGACGTTGACTCTTTGATATTGAATGACAAGACACTAACATTGACATTTTAACACATAGTTCGGTTTCAAATCAGTCAAAATCGAATGAAATGAACGAAACAAACATCAAAACAGCCAAGGACCAACTAAACAAACCTAATCTGTCAATTTCAAATACTATTTCCGGTATCGCAGGGGCGATACCTGGCAGAAGCTGCTACGTATGTAGTCGTACTCGCTAAGTAACGTGGCGTAGGCTTCGTAGCGACTGCGTCTAATTTAGCTATCGTATATGCGACAGCTAAAAGTGAGCGCGCCCGCACTAGGGGTACTGCTACCAGGAGCTAAGAAGTCAGTAGAAGGTAACCTGCAGGTTCTTGACTCCGAAGTGTTTCTTCATGTGCTGCACGATGGCGCGCCGCATGCGGAAGGAATCTCCACATTCTGCGCAGATGTATGGACGCTCTCCAGTGTGCTCCAGTCTCTCGTGATTCTATTAAATAGACAAAATAATACTTAAATGAAATTAGTTTTTGCCATATAAAACTTGGCGAGATGGAGCGACGATCTGCGTAGTGTAGCTGGCAAACACATGAGAAGAGCTGAGGACCGGGCTCAGTGGTGCGTCTTGGGAGAGACCTACGTCCAGCAGTGGACTGACATAGGTTGATGATGATGATATAAAACATAGTTTAGAATAAATAGTCTTTTATTTGTTTACACTATTTGAATGTAAACACCATTGTTTACATTCAAAATATATATACCCCCTATCTACATTACACAAGTTTCAATATGGAGTGGAGGGAAAGATTTTTCAATGTTATTATTATTAATTATTATATTATTATGTAATGGATACTCTTACCAATAAAGTGGTTTTGTCCACAGCCCTGAACCCGCACTGCTGGCATGCGAGCCGCTTCACCCGGCCGTGCCTCCGCTGCTGGTGGTACCCCATGTGATTGCGGGAACGAAACTTCTTACCACACATCTGGAAAAATATATTATCTATTTGAACAATTAAAATAAATAAATAATGCTGGACAATCCACAATATCATCTAGCCCCAAGCTAAGCAGAGCTTGTGTTATGGGTAGGTACTAGTAGACTGACATACTTAATACAATACCAATACATAGTTTCTTTTTTTATTATACCTACCTAAAATATACCCAGAACACCCGGAAAAATATTTGCAGATCGTACAAACAATCTTGGTTCTTGGTTGGAATCAAACCCACAACCTAAATCGAAGGCAGAGTTAATACTAAGCTGTGACAG
Source organism: Ecliptopera silaceata (assembly GCA_932527185.1). Lineage (NCBI taxonomy): Eukaryota > Metazoa > Arthropoda > Insecta > Lepidoptera > Geometridae > Ecliptopera > Ecliptopera silaceata. The sequence goes on along the minus strand of OW052196.1, from coordinate 9,815,767 downwards.
CTGTACAGCTGTCAAAGGTTTAAAGATAACGAACCTCACAAGTAAACTCCGGTTCAAAATGTGTTTTGGCGTGGTACAGGAAGCTGCTTCTGTCTTTCAGCCGTCTGTGGCACTTTCTGCACTCCAACATTCCCTTGGACTGTGGATTGATCGCCAACTCCATGTATATCTGATTCTTTTCCTAGAATTAAAAAAAAATAGTCAGAGTTGTTTTTTTTTTATGCATTATGGCAAACGCTTGACCGCAATCACATCTGATGTTAAATGATGATGCGGCCTACAGTGTAACGCGTTTGCCTAGATAGAACCTATTCACTCTCCTCTTGAAAACGTCCAAATTATATGTATCTGGAAACACCGACGCCGGCAACGAATTCCACTCTTTAGCGATCCTCAAAATGAAAGTTGAGCCAAAGAATAGTTTCAGAAATTGGCAATGATTCAGATATGTAATACAAAAATGACTGTTTTTATAAGTTGTTTACTACAAACTACTATTTACTTGACAGGCATCACAGCTCAGTTGGTACAATCTGCCTTCCATGCTGTGGGTTGTGGGTTCGATTTCTACCTAGAGCAAATTGTGTGATGAACATAAATAAATATTTGTTCTGTGCCTGGATGTTCTATGTAAATGTCCACAAATATTTAATATTTATAAATAATAAAATTTATTATAATCAATTTACAAATAAAAAAGTAGTGATTGTACTGAGTAAAGTAATTATATTACAACTATTTCATATATTGTAAAAATTGGTCTTATTTTATCATCATCATCATTCCCCTGCCCTTATCCCACGTTACGTGGGGTCGGCACAACATGTTTTTTTCTTCCACTCACTCCTATCATTCGTCAACTCTGAGTGTAATTGGTCTTATTTTATATTAGTAGGTAAATTAGTTACTTACTTTCATTCTTTTTCTGTGAAGACCATTTTCTTTTGTTTTATTTTTAGTTCTAGACCTGTAATTAAAAAAAATATTTAATTAATAACACTTTTAAATTATTATTAACATATTATTTCAGATTAATAAATCAATACATTTTATATTTAAACAATTATTCTTAGAATTAAATTCAAAATTAAAACAAATTGAGATTTACATATAAATTAAAAACAAAAAGACCGGGATAGGTGGAAGGCTTTGGGGGAGACCTTTGCCCAGCAGTGGGATAGTATAGGTTAAAAAAAAAAATACATACTTACCTAAGATTTGTATGCTTCGGCATATTATCTATGGTTACCCAAACAGTGTTTTTTTTTCTACGAACTTTATCCAATTCGAAATCAAAGCTCTTGATACTTTCTGATTCTGAAGTTGATTCTAAATTTTCTAATACTACCTCTTTTTTAAATGATTCTATACTTTTTTCTTTTTTATCAGTGTGGTTCTTATTGGTATTTTCTATTTTCATTTCATTTACTTCTTTAATAGATATTTCTTGTTTATGTCTAATTGGATTTTCTTTACTTTCTGTGTGACTTTTTGTATCAGAATTATTTTCATGATTTATCCAATTAATATTATTTCCGTTGATGACATCTTGGTAAATTCTATTTGAATTATTTTCTTTTTTTATGTTCCAAGTCAGTTGTTGTAGTATTTCTTGTGTTCTTTCACATATTTCTCTAAAACTGATGATAGTTGTGATAGTTTGAAGGCATGACTTACAAGCTCTTTGGGGCAAACCATCATTTGGCTTTATCTGGAATAAATAGATATTGTTAAAGATTTTTTAATAAATTACAATTTCTATCACTTTTCTCATGAAAGAGTCAAATCAAATCAAATATTTTTTAATTTAATAAAATCACAAGCATCATTTAGAATCGTCTACATACAAGGTGATTCTAGGTGCCACTTCCATGCAACCAGAGCCTAGAAATTCTGGGTAGTTCAGTCGGTCATTTAGAGTGAAATTCTGGGTAGTTCAGGGTGCGATGTGTGATTTGTCCGTGAGTATTTATTTTATTTATTAAATCAACTAAGTAATTTTATATAGCTAATATTGAGCTCAGATTCATTTTAATATAAGATCTGTTGAACCCAATTAGAAAAAGATCTATCTATCACTCGATGGCGATCCACTACAGATTGGTATAAGTGTTCAAACATAAAAACAGACCAGCTTTACGAAGTAGAATGAATAAGTACAAATGAGTTATATACCTGTATTCCAGTGGCTATGTAGAGCTGAAAACTATCGAGTCTTACAGCGCTCAGTTCACCAAATAGAGGGACAAGGTCTTTTCTAGTAAGACAAGTTCGGCAAACTAACATTTTCGTGTAATATTATCAAAATAACAAATGATACGGAAATTCTTATTTATTTATTGTTGTGATTTTTTTGATAATGTTTACGAAGCATGTTTCGTCTGCAATCAAAAGACATTGACACAAATAATATTTAGAGTTTTTAATTGTTAGCCTTGAGTTATTCAATAATGGTATAAATCTTATATCATTTTTAATACATCTTTGTACTATATCTTGTATAATCAATACATTTTATAGTTTAGGATATATTTACAATTAAATTCAAAAAGTAAATTCATTCATTCTAATCCTCGAGACTGCCTTTGTAAACCAATAACTAGGACAAACGTCATTTTGACATTTGTAGGGTTGTATGTATCAAGAGTAAATGGTTCTTTCTGATTCTAAAATCCAGCTAATATCCTTACCTATAACACAAGGTGTAAGTAAACTAGTGTAATTGTGTTATCACTACAGCATGCGATTACAAATATTGGATTAATTCAGCGTAGTTTAGCTACATCTTTAATTTCAAGCATTTTTGCAAATTCAGACCTGCACTTTTGAATGATAAATAAATACTTTAAGTAAAATCCATCAGAACTTTGTGATTTTTAGAATCAAGAAATAAAAACTGCAGACATCACTAATAGATGGCATAGTGTCAATGACACCGCATCTGTCTCGTCGTGTCGTGAGTTGATTGTATTGCATTCTCGATTACAATAAAATTACGATTAGCTAATTATTTAGCAAGGAGGGGAGATCTGCACCGCGAGCCTGCCACCGCCTGTGTTCACTTCACTGTGCTCTAGAGGTGGCCCGTGTCATTAAATCACAAGAGATTGCAATTTTGGAATACGTAAAAAAAACATTAAATTGAACTAAATTCTATGATAAGATAAGTGATTACGGCTATAAAAGCGGAACTAAATATTTCGCGGCTCTCTCTCAGTCAGTATTCAACCATCCGCGTACGCACACTTCCTATTTTCTCATCGTAAAAATGGTCATCGAAAAAATCTGCTGTTTGGGAGCGGGCTACGTCGGCGGGCCTACTTGCAGCGTCATAGCTATGAAATGCCCGGATATTACCGTTACTGTGTGCGATAAGAGCGAGGACAGGATAAAACAGTGGAACTCCGATAAACTGCCGATCTACGAGCCCGGGCTAGACGACGTGGTGAGGCAATGCCGCGGTAGAAACCTGTTCTTCTCCACTGACATCACTAAAGGTATCCAGGAAGCTGATTTGATCTTTATCTCCGTCAACACACCGACCAAAATCGTAGGAAACGGCAAAGGGCGCGCGGCCGATTTGAAGTATGTGGAAAGCGCAGCTAGAATGATAGCAGATATAGCTACTAGTAATAAAATCGTAGTCGAAAAGAGTACTGTGCCAGTCAAAGCAGCTGAGATAATCATGAAGATCCTCCGAGCAAACACTAAGCCCGGAGTTGAATACCAGATTCTATCCAACCCCGAGTTCCTAGCAGAGGGTACTGCTATAGTAGATTTAGTCGAAGCTGATAGAGTTCTGATTGGTGGTGAGGAAACTCAGGAAGGTCAGAAGGCGATACAGGAGCTGTGCTGGGTTTATGAACATTGGATCCCCGCCAAAAATATCTTGACCACTAACACTTGGAGCTCGGAATTATCTAAACTAGCTGCAAACGCATTCCTAGCTCAAAGGATTTCAAGTATCAACTCTCTGTCAGCTGTGTGTGAGGCTACCGGAGCTGATGTGGCTGAAGTGGCCAGGGCAGTGGGCAGAGACTCTCGCATCGGCCCCAAGTTTCTCGAAGCATCCATCGGCTTTGGAGGCAGTTGCTTCCAAAAAGACATCTTCAACCTCATTTATTTATCTGAATGCTTGCATTTACCCGAAGTGGCAGCGTACTGGCAACAAGTCATCAGCCTAAATGAGTTTCAGAAAACGAGGTTTGTTCGGAAAGTCATCGAGTCCTTATTCAACACTGTCACAGATAAAAACATTGCTGTACTCGGCTTTGCTTTTAAGAAAAACACAGGAGACACTAGAGAAAGTCCGGCTATTCATGTAGCTAAAACATTGCTGGATGAAGGGGCTAAATTAAATATCTATGACCCAAAAGTAGAGCCGGAGCAGATATTCTACGAGCTTACTGGAACATATGTCAAATCTGAGCATGAGGATATAAAAAAATCAGTTGAAATTCATGACACAGCATATTCAGCTGTCTCCGGAGCCCATGCTATAGTCCTATGCACAGAATGGGATGAGTTCAAAGAACTGGACTTTAAAAAGATCTATGAGGTGATGATGAAGCCTGCATATCTCTTCGATGGGAGGAAGATACTGGACCATGAAGGGCTGCAGAGGATCGGGTTCCATGTACAGACGATTGGGAAGAGGATGGCGAGGTCTGGCAGCATTCGAGCACAGGGTAGCCAGACTATGCCTTAGTATTATGTGAGTATTTTATATTTCAAAGGTCTCTTCATATATGAGCTTTTTAGAAATAATGTTTTGGCGGCAAATACCGTGAGGGCACGATGGAACTGGCATAGTCGGCCACCGACTAAAGTTCCTAAAAAAATTAGAATAAAAAAGCCCCATTTAGACGGGAAGAGTTTCTCGTACGTTTCCTTACGAGAAACTATCCGCTACTGTCATAAGCAATAATCGCCATGACACAATAGTATCAAAATGTTTACATACAGGCAAGAACTAAAATCTCGCCTACGATTATGTCATACGAGATTCGCATAGGACTTATCGCTAGGCGATAATTGCTTTGAAATTCTGTTTAGTCCATCTAAACAGAATTTCAACGCAATAATAAAAATTTATTATAAATAAAATAATAATATTCCCTTGCAAGGCAATTGTCGCCCTAGGCAACGAGCGAGGAGAGCGATTGTTTTATTGTTTATATGAAAAAAATGTTTTATATTCCTTCGATAATCGTATCTTCGTGGCGAGAAACTCTCCCCGCCTAAATGAGGCTTTAGACTAAAAAAAACTTGACACGGCTCTTCGACTTAAAAATATCTTGGATAGATTACAAACATATTCCATATTTAATTATACCTACAAAATGTTTCATTTTTAGGGTTCCGTAAACCGAGGGTAAAACGGAACCGAAATGAGCTGAAATTTTACAGATAATGTATTTCTATTGCTAATAGCAATAATGACAAAGAAATACTGAAAAACAATTAAAAAAAATATGGGACACTCATACAAAAACTTGATTTTATTGTACGGAACCCGTCGCATCGTGCGGGAAACCTTGCATTAGGCCGGTTTTATTTAAAGGCTAGATTAAAACCTAGTTACTAAAAACCCATTATGAATTTACAAGCATGTTTCACTAACTAGTTATTACATTATTTAACAATCCTATTTAATTTTACGACAGTTTTATGTACTGCACTATGAATTAGGTACCAGAGACCGAAGCACGAATATAACAATCGCAATCGTATCTGCACGGTGTCGTATTCGAGTGACACTACGCGTTGACGCTCGACTAACGAACGTTGGGGCGTCACCGCGCAGTGTGACTTGAATATGTTAACGTTATGTTACGTGTACGATGGCCACATTTATTGCTAAACATAATGTAAACAATTGAAGATGTTGCTGTAAGACTTGTCATACAACTGAGGGCTTAGTCCGAAGACGTTTTTTAAAACTCCCTACTCTCGAGCCGACAGTCGTCTCTCGGATGTCCATACATTTTTGTATGGCTATCCGAGTTTGTATGGCTATAGTTCACAAGTTAGCAAACCACTGGTTTGCTATTTGTGTAATGTGACCTATAGTACAATAGTACAGATGGTAGTAAAACATAACATATGGTTGTAGAACTTTTAAAATAAAATTTTATTTATTTTTAATTAGGATTAAATTTGTTGTATCTGAAACCAAATCTAAACCACACGTAAAGAAATAAAATGAAATCAATCAGTGAAAATATCTGTGTATACAAAATAACATGTCATGTTATATAAATCAATAAAATTATTGTTCCATTAAGTAAAATCTCAAAGATATTTTATAATAGTTAACGAAAACCTATTCAAAATTTTGGGTTTTATACCCATGTGGTAGTGGCAATGGCAACTATGATCACAAAACCCGAATGAACAAAAAAAATAGTTGTCTGTAAAGTCGGTTTACTGACGATAGTTGAACGTGACAACGAACGCAAAGGCCGATAGTGCTTCTTTGTCGCTCGTTCCGCGCTCTCGCTTGCACTTCAAGCCTTACATGGAACGCCTCAGAGCGAGGTAACGCCGCATGAGTCATGTTTTTTCGTGCGTGCTGCCGGCTCTATCGAATTATAAGACGTTGTCACGTCAAAAAAAAATACTAACCATAAAAACCTGCATTCGAAAATATTGTGTTTAAGTATAAAAAAATTACGAAGACTAAAATAAATGTTTACCTTTTTTTGGTCGGGCGTACGCGCTAAATATAAACAAGTACAGTGCACACGGTTACATTACTTTAGTGTTGTTTTATAAACTTGAACCTCCGACAATGTGTAAAAGTCGGAAAGTCACGTAAACATTTTATACTAGCTATACCACCAACTAGTATTAAATGTTGCCACACGTTGTACGTTATATTTTGGACAATTCGCACAATCTTATAGCCTTTGTATTATTCTGAATTGTAAAGTTATATTATAAACTATTTAGTACTTTTTTGCGTGAAAGAGTTGTTACTCTTTCACGCAAAAAAGTACTAATATCCATACATCGATCCATATAAACTTTCGCGTTTATAATATACTAGCTGACCCGTGCCCACTTCGTTGGGCATAATTCGACCGTTTTTTCTCCGATTCACTTTGCAAACGGACTACCAAGTAAAAGCCTTTTTATTTTTCGGTTTTTTATATAGCCTATGACACTCACCAATAATGTGGCTTTCTATTGGTGAAAGAATTTTTCAAATCGGTTCAGTAGATCCCGAGATTACCCCTTACAATTTAACAAATATACAAACACACAAACTTTACCTCTTTATAATATTAGTATAGAAGAAGGATGTTTACAATCAATAATTACACGCTAAATAGAATCGGCAAACACAGCGTGAATCAGGAAATCGTTTACCGCGAATACTTTTCATCTGAGATCATAGACAACCTCACGACTCTGATCTTTTCCAAGGAGGTTGATGAGATCTTCAAGATATAAGGTAGTATGGAGATATAATGATAATCTATGAATCTCTAAAAAAACAACTTAAGTATTGTGAAAAATCGGACTTCTAAGGCTTGTGGCTGACAGGCGCCATAGCTCAGTTGGTAGTACCTCTGCCTTCATGCTGTAGATCGTGGGTTCGATTCCCACCCAGAGTAAATGTTTGTGTGATGAACATAACGTTTACATGACCGTTTACATTTACATGGGTTTACGGATTCCGTCTCCTTAAAACATGATACCCGTAATGTAAAAACCCGAGATAATTATTCCAATGTTGGTTCTCGGAAAACTGAGTTTATATATTCGTCCATGACTCACTTTAAATGCAGTCTTTGAGACTGAGACGTGATTGGATTTTTTCTTTTCGTTTAATAATAATAAGCCTGAAGTTTCGATTAGGGTTTCGTACCACCAGTCGGGTTGTATCTCATGAACTGTATCCCATATCCCTTGATAGTAGAGTTAAAATTATCACAGGTGATGCATTTATGTTGCCACTATAAATAAATAAATAATACTGGACAATCCACACAGCATCATCTATTCCCAAGCTAAGCAGAGCTTGTGTTATGGGTACTAGACTGGCAGACATAATACATACAATACATTACATAGATAGACTATAACTACAAATTCAAAACACAATAAAATAAATATTAAAGCGGGCTCAGACAAAAAGGTGATTAAAAAAACTGTAAAACAGTATCTTATTTTGAAATTACATTATTTTTATTTGTAACAGAAACAACACTATTTATGAACTTACGTGAAAATACCAAGTGCAGAATCTAAACCGGTTGGGTTGGTACTAACGGAAGTCATTGCTCCTTGTAGTTGTCAAACGACGTGGTTTTTTTAATACATCAATTACAAAATATTCTTCTATAATATTTGAAACTATCATGGTTTTGAACATAGTTTTCATTAATAATAATTAAACTCACAAATCATGGTAAATATCCCGTTTATAATAAAAACTAGGTATTCTTCTGTTAATAATAAACAATATTCACGGACATTTCACACATCAGTCATCACACTCTAGCCCAAACTAAGCAAAGCTTGTACTAGATTGCTGATAGAATAGGTAATTAATTTTTGCAGTATAGTATACTAATTTATTCACAAAGAATCTTACTACTATTACAGTATTTACAAAGAGTACATTAGCAAATAAAATACATAAGAAACAGTTGAGCTATCTACAGACCGTTTAAATACTTTGTTTTTTGTAAATTCATCAATAGAATACATAGTGACACCCAGACACAGAACAAATATTTATGTTTATCACACAAACATTTGCTCTGAGGGCTTAGTCCGAGGTTGCATTTGCAAAACTCCCTACTCTCGAGCCGACAGTCGTCTCTCGGATGTCCATATATTTTTGTATGGATATCCGAGAGACGACTCTCGGCTCGAGAGTAGGGAGTTTTGCAAATTCAACCTTTGGCCTTGGACAAAGCCCTCTGTACTTCCTTACACGAGCTCTTCGATAAAGAGTCCTCTAAAAAACGATTCATGCAAGTTATTTGTTTTAAAAATATTCTTGCAATATCTTGTAACCTAAGTTCCGAATAGTCGAGTCCTCCAAAGGTCATTCCATCAATTAGCACAAAGGTTATAAGGTCACATGCATAGAAACTATTTAATGGCTGTGGCTCAAGGTCCATCACGTACGCGTCAATTGAAAACCTCGACAGACAATTTGTTATAACCGATGCTTACTAATATTATAAACGCGAAAGTTGCCTGGAATAAATCGCTATAAGCGATAAGGCCGCCAATTGTACTAAATTAAGTTAGTTCTAAGATTTTTTTTGTATTTTCCGTAGTGGAATAAATAATAATCTATCTTTTTATTGATGGATGTAAATTACATCTTTCCCGCAAAACTACCGAATGGATTTTAATGAAACTTTACAATCATCAGAATAACACAGGCTATGATTAATAAAGATATTGTGCGAATTATCAAAAATATAACGAGAATTATCAAAAATATAACGATAGTTATACAAAGTCGCGCGCACTAGCTAGTTAGTAATACTTTAGTTATGATAGCATACAACTAAGTATAAGTCAAGATTTTAATATTTCCGTGTCATTTTAACACCTTTATTTTGATAATTCTTCAGAAATCCAATAAACTCTAATTACGATTGTATTTACGTATTGATTAGATATAGACTTTTGATTAAAATAGCGATGTTATCATTTAATGGTATTAAATGATAAGAATCTTTTTAATTTATTTACTAATTCGATTCTAGATTGCGATTGATTGTACCTACCTATGTATTTTTATTTTGATCAACAAGTGATATAATGTTACAAGTGACTAAATACCGCAAAAAGCATAGATTCTACTTATGTATATAAATAATAATCAATATTCTTAGACATTTCACACATCACACTCTAGTCGCAAACTAAGCAAAGCTTGTACTATGGGAACTAGATTGCAGATAGAATACTTATATATTTTTTGTAAATACATACATACATAGAATACATGGTTACCAGACACAGAACAAATATTTATGTTCATCACACAAAAAAATACTCTGGATCAAACCCGACCCACATGTAAGGCAGAGCTACTACCAACTGAGCTGTGACGCCTGTCAATGTTTGTTTGCGACCAAAAAAACCCAGCGTAGATATATTACCGGAAAGGATCCGTGAACATGTGGTATTAATTAAGTACCTACTAGACTTATTTTTATTTGCCAAACTAAATATGGCATATTTTGTTTACCGTGTAGATCGAAAAGGTGCCGAAGTAAACTCAAGACGGTAACTGTAAATAAATAAAGCCAAATACTAGACTGACCTGCGCACGAAGAGTTCCGAACCAAAGAATACTGTTTTTGTATGTGAGCTTATGTGAGCTCTTAAATATTTATTTATAGGGTTCCCCATTTAGGAACGTAACTCTAAAAAATACGTGAAACGAGCTAGAGGAATAATGTGATATTTTGTTTGTTTCAGATATTGGACATCAAAATAAGCAGATGAAGCTCAGGTTTAGTTAAATTTTTAAGAAAAAACAGGCACAAATTACATAAGAAAAGATGATTTTCATCGATCATAAACAATTTTGTTTATCGTTTGCTGATCAAAATAAATTACCAGACTCGGTAGCGAGTAATTGGTCCAGCAGATTTTAGCGCCAAACAATCATTTCTCCATGTAAGAATAGATTTAATTTTTATTGTATCTAGGACATCAAATGACTCAGAAATATCGAAGCGATTACTAACTTGACCTATTTGAGATCAAAAAACACGTCATGCTTAGATTGCTGTAAAAAACTGCTAGAAAACAAAGTAATTTTATGCAAAATAATAAGATAATCTCTTCATAGATGATGACATAGACAATTTTTATATCTAGTGAATTATGAAACCAATGATTTATTCAAATTACTTACTCTAATCGTCTCCTATTAGCAGAGGGCTTAGTCCGAGGTTGCATTTTAAAACTCCCTACTCTCGAGCCGACAGTCGTCTCTCGGATGTCCATATATTTTTGTATGGATATCCGAGAGACGACTCTCGGCTCGAGAGTAGGGAGTTTTAAAATGCAACCTCGGACTAAGCCCTCTGGGACAGAGTTCGGAATTCAAACATTATTTTTTGACAGATATTTATTGAAAGTGTCAAAAACTCTATGGTGCGAGTCATGCTAGAGTCTTTTTTAGCATCAGTAGAAGAAATATTTACTGCATTTGGGACTTACATTTTTGACGTGACAACGTCTTATAATTCGATAGAGCTGGCTGCACGCACGAAAAAACATGACTCATGAAGCGTTCCGGCGTTCCGGCGTTCCGGCGTTCTGAGGCGTTACCGTATACCGTTCGTTGACGTTGTCACGTTCAACTATCGTCAGTAAACCGACTTTACAGACAACCATTTTTTTTAAATTGTATAAGTACGTTATGTAAATTATATGGCAAAGTCTGAAAGAATAGCTAAAATAAAAAAAAAACGCTCAACTTGATTTCCCAGAAAAAAAAACACAGCACTCAGTGATCGGGCTACGATATACAGTACCTATATAAAATTATTGTCTAAAAAAAGTCAGATTATTCTCAGCGAAAGTGCTCGATATATTTGTAGCACTGTAATACCTAAAGCGCTTTTGGTTCGGCGGCCTTATATACCTAATTACATTTATATTTTTATTGTTGACTTAAGTTACTTTTGTTTTAAGTAATACACTTGACGGGTTTTTAACATGGATTTATGTTAAAAACTGGTCGACAATGCTTTTATTCCTATTTTAAACAATTACTTATTTTTATTCACTATTTAGAAGTTTACACGCATTTATTTTTGCAGAAAATGTATTATTTTTCGAATTACTCGTCTAGTTTTAAGTTATACCAAGTATTATAGATATGTTTAATGCTTATTGGTTTTTATAATTGCTTTATAGTACCTAAAGTAATCAAGATTTACGAGGATTTGTTTTACAGCAGTTAAACATCCAATAAAAAAAATATGTGCAATACATTAATGGAGCTATGATAAATAAATACAGCGACAATGTTTTTAAATGAAATGATGGACAATCATACAGTCCATGTGTTAGCCTGCATTTAAACAATACGAGGACGTGCACAGTAAGGCAATACATTGCGTCCTACACTCTGTTATGTAAACGATGCTGAGTAGTATCTAAGTTTACTTTGACCCTGGCTTGTGAGGTATTGAGATTGCAATAAATATTATAAAAAATAATATGTCAACTTTAGCAATAATTATTGCACAGCCTGTGCTAGGTATATTTTCCTAATAAATGTATACCCCAGTTTATATTATTAATCGAAATAAATTATATTTTAATAACAGTATTTCATTATTTTTAATTTAAAAACTTTTATCCTTTAAGACCAAGCCAGATAAAATCAACATCATAACTTGACGAGCTGCAAGTTCAACGGGTTGAAAATTTAAAATATGTATTACAGCATAAAAAAAAGTACTATAAAGATCTTAATCAAATATCTAAATTCCACTTTTGAAGTGTGATCAAACAAAAATGTAATCATCAAAATCGATTCAAAATTGGCGGAATAATATGAAAGACAAAACAATAGTTTTTACTACATTTAACTAAAGTTAGATAAAAATAGGAAAATCGTATTTCAGGGCTGTAAACACCGGCACAGCTGCAATGCAAATTGTCAATGTCACGCTGTGACATTCCCGTCATCCGAAGCATTGCCTTGTTTTGTTTGTTTTTTTATTGCTATTTTGCATTGTAAGACGATTCGTAGTTTGTGCTAATTTGTGTTATTTGTGCTGATTTGAGCTAATTTTTGCGACGCTGATTGATGACTTAAAATAAAATTTAGTAAATTCGAGTAAATAGTTTAGCCTCCTAGACTTCTACAGTCAGGTACAAGGAATGTAAAATGGATTTTGAAACTGTCTGCCGAACCTGTCTCGGTACAAGATCTTTGAGCCCTATTTTCGAGGGAAAAGAGTGTCATGAACTGTCCATGGATATTATGAACGCTACAGGCCTACAGGTACCCATTATAAAATTATCTTATTATTTTACGATTCATTTATTCGCGTAATAAAAGTGATATTTACATAGATCGTAAGTAAGTTTGAATCAAAACATTACACTAAATAAGTGCTGGTGTTATATTTATATACAACTATGTACTTATTTAAATTAAAATCACTCATACTCTAGTTCTAGTTTGGTTAAGTATATATCTCTAAAAAATATGTTTTTTTATACTTATCCACCTATAAAGTTTTTATCTTGGCAAATAATTAATAGTTATACTTTTCCAGGTGAAAGTGTTAGATGGATTACCGCAAAACATCTGCGCAGACTGCATGAAGCACATAAATAACTCGCTTAAGTTTAGAGCAGTATGTCAGAGCACAGAGAAAACACTTTTAGATATGATGTCCAAACTCGAAAGTACAGTTAAGGTAGAAAATACTGAAAATGATGAGTATAAAAACACAGTATTTGTTGAAGAGAAAACTTTAGAATTATTTATAGATGTTAAACTGAGCGATGATGTAAGCGATGATGATAAATCAACAGATTTATTCAACACAGATATTAAGAATAATATAGATACAGATTCTAAAATTCCTAATGTTATAATCACAGAAAATATGATTATAGATCCTATGTTTAAAGTAAAAAACCGAGTCTCTGATATTAAAAATACAGTTTTAAAAGAAATGCATGCTGATAACTCAAAAAAACAAATACAACCTAAAAAGGTTATATGTGGTATATGTCAAAAACATCTATCCACACGCAGCGTTGACCTACATATGAGTAAACGACACCCCGGGGCTGATATTAGAAAAATAAAATGTGAATTTTGTGATACATATGTTTTAAAAATCAAAATGAACAGACATCTAAAAATGATACACGGAGAGAACAACTCTATTTGTAAAGTAAGTTTGAAATAATTTTGTTATACATGGTGGTTTTTTGAGAAGGGCTGGGAATAAGCAAGTCTACAACTTCATGTCAAATCAATGCGTAAAAAAATCACTCTGTGTAGGTACTCTGTTTGGTAGAGACCTCTGCGATAAGACTGCCGATTAAGCCACTATTTTTATAATCATATGACTTAGGCAGTTACAGAGAAGCAAAAACAGATAAAACAATGTAATTAATAAAATTAAATTTAGCCACTAACCCCATTATAATAATCACAATCATTTTTTTAAATCACATTGTCAAGAGTGTCACAACAAGAAGAAAAAAAATATAATATTTCAAGGAACCGCTGCTATAAACTGATTTTTATGTTTACAGTACTGCAAATTAGAATTCCGCAGCAAAGATATATTACTAGAACATGTAACAACATGCATTATGAAGAAAAATAAACGGAATTCCATAGATACTGTAAGTATCAAGATGTCTCTAATTTATATTTTTTAATATGTTGATCTTGATAACATTTTCTTGATCAATTGTATCTTACTGAATCATCCTGTATACATATATGTGGTTTTAAAGCTTGCCTTTTGATCAAAACCATTCTGAGGCATGAAAACCGAGCGTATTCTATTTACATTGCGTGTCAACGCCAGCTCCACAGCCGAATGATGCTGCGTCATCGCGCAGTGTGAATCGAATACGCTACGTTACGTTCACTACGTTTTTCATATTTAATGTGAACAAATTGACACCAATAGTTAGGAGCTCTAGAGTATGAAACCTTAGAGTAATGACTAACATCTATGGCTGACCTAGTTTCACAAACAATAAATATATTTCATTTCATATTATAGAAAATAAATATCTTAAATTGATGTTTACAGAGTAAAGAGATGAGTGAGTGCGAGATTTGCCACAAGAAGATGCAAAAAGCAAGTCTGAAGATGCATCAGAAAGTGAAACATGCAGGACTTGGTCCTATTTGTGATGTGAGTACCTTGAACTCTTCAAGTATTGACTGACAGACGTCACAGCTCAGTCGGTAGTAGCTCTGCCTTCTATGCTGTGGGACGTGGGTTCGATTCCCATCCAGAGCAAATGTTTGTGTGATGAACATAAATGTGTTTTGTGGCTGGGTGTTATATATCTGGCTATGTATTCTATGTGTGTATTTACAAAAAAAATATTTAAGTATTTTAACAGTTTGGGACTAGAGTGTGATGTGTGAAATGTCCGTAAATATTTATATTTATTTAATTATCTACAGCACTGCGGCAGGAAGTTCGGTAATAAGTTTCGACTGAATGAACATTTGAGAAGCAAACATGGATACGAAAAGTACAAATGTGGACAATGTGACTTTCAGAGCGCAGGGACCATGGCTATGAGGGTATGTTAGTATTCTATGTATGTATTTACAAAAAAAATGCATATAAGTATTCTATCAGTACCCTGAGTGCGAGTTTTGCACATGAATACGAACGTATCGCCTTCGTAGTTCGTATCGCAAAATCGCAAGCCACCAATTTTATATGGAAATCCAAGCTTCTCAAAAAATCTGCTAGGGGCGCTGCTTCGATCTCCATACAAAAACGGTGGCGCTCGGCGATTGCGTCTCTGCGATCCGTGTGTGCACAAACTCGCACTTAGGGTACAGCAGTCTTCCCATAGTACAAGCTTTGCGCTTAGTTTGGGACTTGTGTGATGTGTGAATTGTCCATGAATATTTATTATGTTATTAAGCTCAAATATAATTGAACACAATTACACTGCAAGTCTATTTGGGACGTACCTACCCTGTGAGACAATGCACTACGTCCAAAGTAGACGGATTTAATCTGAGACTTGATGATGTTGACTTTCATCATAAGAATGATGATACAAAATAACCAAGCTTTATCAGTTCTTATAAAATAACTATACCAGGGTACCAGGCTTTCTTGTAGGCTCTGGTCTTGAGGAACTGGTTTTTAGAATCTAGAATCACCTAGTACAAGATGATTGTTAATGATCCTTCTGGGTCCCGTTTCACCAACTTACAAGTTAACTAGTAACAATTTTACTATTACAGGCGTTACAAGCTACTAATTACAATTACAAGCGTTTCTTAAACAGCGATTTTTTAAAGAATAATAAAAATCTGACCATAGACTCATTTTACTAGGAAGAAAGTGTCGAATAACAAGTGAAATTTTCTGCCCTATTCCATTCATTCCAATTCATTCAAATTCGTCGTTCTTTGCTCTGTAATTGGTTGGCGGTCTTTCGAGTTTTCAAAAGAGGTAATCACGTCTCTGATATTTTGTGGCCATTTAACATAGTTAGGGAATAAATGGGTGGACACAATTGATACAATTGTATGTACCACACGGCATACACTGGCCTTAGATACGTCGTGCATGTCCCCTACCGTGTGGTACTGTTCTCCGGACCCTAGCCAATGCAGTCCCACGCACAGCTGCAATTTGGGGTCCAAGGGCATATTCCGCTGCGTGGTATATTCAAGGTGTGGTCCAACAATTCCTAATAAATCTTGCATTTTTGACGAACTCATTCTGAATCGTTCATTAAACTCGTAGTCACTTTCGAAATCTACGTTAATAGGTACGCTCCCGATATATTCTTCTTCTCCGCGTTATTGTATTATCTTCTTCTGATGACGAGTCATCATCCCAAAAGAACATTGTTATTTCTAGTTCAATGATTTTAAATGTTTTTTGAATATTATAGCTCTGAAACCATTTAATAATATTGCACTTTTACAATTCTACCCAGGTCAAAAGGTAGGTAAAATTGTAACCAAAATCCCTGACAAGTTCAAATTTCTGTAGGAAACACTTGTTCGATTCATCAAATTGTCACAATAATAAAATTAAAAAAATCTATGGATTGTAAATTGTCACTGGTTACTTGTACTTGTAAAATTTTGAATTTACGACATTATGAAACGCTTGTAACACGAAATGTTGCCATTATCAATGGATTATGGGTAAATGTTGCTATTTAATTTTACAATTCTACAAATTTGTAAGTTGGTGAAACGGGACCCTGTTTTACTTAAATTACATATTTTGGTTTACAGAATCATGAGCGTCGTCATCGCGGCGAGAAGCCCTATGTCTGCGAGGAATGTGGTCGTGGGTTCCATGCCGCGTACCTATTAGCTCAACACGCCCAGTCTCATCGCACTGTTAAACTTCAGAAGGTATTGATTTTTCAAAAAATTTTTTTACAAGTTATATGCAAGCGTTTGACCGCGATCTCACCTGATGTTAAGTGATGATGCGGTCTACGATACACACAAAATAAATATATATCGTAGATTATGCAGTGTCAAATTAGGTAGTAATTTTGAGGTTAGATACTTATTTCAACATACCCTTATAATTGCTACCTGTTAATTTGAAATTTTTAATACCTTTTCATTTGATTTGATTTGAAAATTCTTTATTGCACATAATAAAACAAATGTACAGAGGCGAGCTTAATGCTAAAAAGCATTTTCTTCCAGCTAACCCTTGTGTAGTGTGGAATTTAATGGTAGTGCTTGAAGAGAATAAAAAAAAAATAGGAAAAGAAAAATAAATAACAACATACTTATAATATTATACCTACACCAAATATATTATAACCTAAATTAATAACATACATATTAATATTTACATACATACATACATATACCTAATATATTGCTCAATTTCATGCTTTCAAAATGCCTTTTTCAATTTGCGTTTTTGAAGTTATGTCATCTACATTACAACTACTTACATTACAAGTGATCAGGCAATTTATATATATGAAATAAAGTTATTCTATTCTATTCTATATGCGGAGTCGAGGCTCTGTTTGATGCTGGAGCATACAAAAAAGTTGTTATTATGTGTTCCTTACTTATTTATTATTTTACACTTAGTTAAACCTTACAGATAAGCTTATCTAATACGTTAAAACTAAAACTTATTTAAAATAAAAAAAAAATAACAAAAAATTAAAAATTTGAAGAAAATAAAAAAACTTGTTTAACAATCATATCTTCTGTTTTATACTTACTACTTTTTGTGTTTTATGTAATAAATAAAATAATGTACCTATATTAGTTATCAAATCAACTATGTTTCTTTATTTTCAGTGCGACCTCTGCCCAGCGACTTTCAAAGCAAACAATAGTCTGCATATGCACAAAAAATCATGCCACAGCAACACAACTTATAAATGCACGTTGTGTGAACGTGGGTATCGATGTAGACAGTACGCGGTCAAACATTTACGGAGTGTGCACGGGTTTAACGGCCCAGTGCCGAGCTTAGAGCTGAAAGTTAACTAGAATTGTATATATTAGGGCATAGGAAACAATCTAGACTAGCTAGAAAGATGCAGTGCCTAAGCAGTGCCCCTAGCAGATTTCTTGAGAAGCTTGGATCTCCATACAAAATCGGTGGCGCTCGGCGATTGCGTCTCTGCGATCTAGTCCGGGGTAGATAGCTTGAAAAATGACAAAAAGATAAAGAAATTAATAGCAGGATGAAACCCATTAGAAAAGGAAGAGAATATTATAAAAACATAAGGAAAAATAATTTACGGGCGATCTGAGTTCGGGAAGGGGATGGGGGTGAGCTTTTAAGGGTAGAAAACGCTTTTTCTCGATTTCCGGCAAAACTAACAGTCCTATGGAAAAAAGTCAAATGGCAAAGTTGTAGGTAATTAAAAGATCTAAAACTTTTGCATACACACTTTTTTCACATAACCTCAAGATGTATGTGAAAAATTCAAAAAACCAAGTTTTTGGTTTTTTATTCATATCTTTTACAAACAATTATATTTTTTCACTAAATTTGGTGAAAACTTACCTCTTTATGTCCCAAATACGCTGTAATTTATTCGATTAGAAATATATATTTTTTTCACCTTATTTTGATAAAATATCGAAAAAATATCCTTATTTTCAATCGAAAATTCATCCGTCAAAATATCAGCTTTCTTCAAAAAGTTGGTATGTTTTCTGTTCGTTGAAATATCTTCTTTTTGATAGTGAAAAAAAATATATATGTTACCATAGAAAATCTTCTCAGAAAATGCAAAAAAAAAGTTAGTGAAAAAAAAAATAGTGGGGTGAAACCCATTAGAAAAGGAGGAGAATATTATAAAAACATAAGGAAAAATAATTTACGGGTGATCTGAGTTCGGGAAGGGGGTGGGGGTGGGCTTTTAAGGGTAAAAAACGCTTTTTCTCGATTTCCGGCAAAACTAAAAGTCCTATGAAAAAAAGTCAAATAGCAAAATTGTAGGTAATTAAAAGATCTAAACCTTTTGTATGCACACTTTTTTCACATAACCTCAAAATTGATGTGAAAAATTCAAAAAACCAAGTTTTGGGATTTTTTCAAGAAATTTGGTGAATACTTACCTCTTTACGTCCCAAATACGCTGTAGTTTATTTGATTAGTTACATTTTTATTTATATAAAATCAGATTTTTAAAAGATATTAATAAAAAATCAAAAACTTGGTTTTTTGAATTTTTCACATACGTCTTGAGGTTATGTGAAAAAAGTGTGCATATAAAAGGTTTAGATCTTTTAATTACCTACAATTTTGCCATTTCACTTTTTTCCATAGGACTTTTAGTTTTGCCGGAAATCGAGAAAAAACGTTTTTTACCCTTAAAAGACCACCCCCACCCCCTTCCTGAACTCAGATCGCCCGTAAATTATTTTTCCTTATATTTTTATAATATTCTCTTCCTTTTCTAATGGGTTTCATCCCACAATTTTTTTTTCACTAACTTTTTTTTTTGCATTTTCTGAGAAGATTTTCTATGGTAACATATATATATTTTTTCACTATCGAAAAGAAGATATTTCAACGAACAGAAAACATATCAACTTTTTGAAGAAAGCTGATATTTTGACGGATGAATTTTCGATTGAAAATAAGGATATTTTTTCGATATTTTATCAAAATAAGGTGAAAAAAATATATATTTCTAATCGAATAAATTACAGCGTATTTGGAACATAAAGAGGTAAGTTTTCACCAAATTTAGTGAAAAAATATAATTGTTTGTAAAAGATATTAATAAAAAACCAAAAACTTGATTTTTTGAATTTTTCACATACATCTTGAGTTATGTGAAAAAAGTGTGTATGCAAAAGTTTTAGATCTTTTAATTACCTACAACTTTGCCATTTGACTTTTTTCCATAGGACTTTTAGTTTTGCCGGAAATCGAGAAAAAGCGTTTTTTACCCTTAAAAGCCCACCCCCACCCCCTTCCCGAACTCAGATCGCCCGTAAATTGTTTTTCCTTATGTTTTTATAATATTCTCTTCCTTTTCTAATGGGTTTCATCCTGCTATTAATTTCTTTGTTTTTAAAACCTATCGAGCCTGGTCTAATCCGTGTGTGCAGAAACTCGTACTCGGGGTACTGCACACGGTAACGCAATGCATTAAATATGGCTAATTTTCAAAACTTAAGTTTTTTTACATTTCTGCCACTGAAACCCTAATTAATGAATGTGCTATATAGCCTATGTAAAGACTACTGGACCCGCCATATTTTCAGTATTTTTATTAAAGTTATTATGTTTAATATGTAGCTACCTCAAATTTTGAGTTTGAAGCCATCTAGGAACATTCATACAAATTTGAGTATTATTACTATAATTTTGTATAAACAATATAAATAAAAAACTGATTATTTTTCTTATTGTATTTTTTATTTTCTAAAATAATTACAGCTTACAATGATTTATGAGGAATGTACAATTTATTAAATTTTTGCGGAAAACATGATAAACTTGTTAAACAAACAACAAAATAAGTATTGACTTACTGATTACCTACTAAATAGTTTGTAGGCATTTTACGAAGTTTTAACTTATATTGGGTACCACAACTTATAAAGTATTCATTTTTTTTTATTCTAATTTTTTAGGAACTTTAGTCGGTGGACGACTATGCCAGTTCCATCGTGCCCTCACGGAAAAGTATTCATTTACTTAAAAAAAACCTTTAATTACTCGGTGCATTCTCCTTATCTAGAGGATAAGGCCAGCCCGGGGCTGCTGTGGCCTGGATGAGCGTCCATAGGGCTTCGCTATCCGTCGCGGGCACCTCGAATGGCTGAAGGAGCTTTCGCGATTCTGATTTTATGTCTGTATGTTGTGTTTAGGAATATTTTGTCTATTAAACTTTGGTATAAATCTATGACGTAGGGGTCGGCCTAGGAAGCGTTGCGTTGGAGGGATGACCTTGACGTATTTGACTTGGAATGGTGGGACACTGCCAAGGACAGGGAGAAGTGGAAATGTTTGGGGGAAGCCTTTGCCCAGCAGTGGAAAAATGTAGGCTAGAATAAAAAAATAAATGTAAAATTTGTTAAAAGGATACATCCTTTTGCAACATTTGGAGGTGCACTGAAGTCAAATCGGATGCCCGTCAACTCCTTTTCCAGTTGATAAGTCTCTCTGAAAATTATATACACGAATAAAGGCTTTGATCTTAATAAAAATCGAATTAGTATCCATTGGTGGCTCCTAAAAAGAAACATGGGATGAATTGTATTTATTTACTGCTTACATGAACATTTTGTTACAACAGCTTTGTTCTAGTAGTAGCATAAATAAGTTCATGCACCCTGCAAGGGCACTGAAATATAGATTACTTTTTAACAAATACTTAATTTATTTAATTGAGTAAATAGAAGTCTACTATTTAAGTTAATTTGCCTACAAAGTATTATAATTATTATTCTTGATATATTATTCTTTATATTAAATACTTGCAAGTATATTATAAAGAATGTATTTGCCTACAAAAGTATTATAGTATCAAAAGCCTCCTGGTCTACTTGTAAATAAAGAAAACATAAAACATGACTGTTCAACAGCAGAATTGCAGAATCTGCAAATATTTATTCCGGGTATTTTATGTGTATAATAAAAATATCTATCTATGTAATGTAATGTATTATGTATGTCAGTCTTCTAGTACCCATAACACAAGCTCTGCTTAGCTTGGGGCTAGATGATGTTGTGTGGATTGTCCAGCATTATTTATTTATCTAAAATCTTTGACTTCAGGACTTACTTGGCATTGTCAAGTCGGTTCCGATCACTTTCAGTGATGGTCAGATGAGACTCGAAGTTGGCACACACTCTGTCCAGCTCACTGCTGCGATCTACGAGCTTTGCAAGACGTTCGTTCAGCTCATTCTGAAATAATGTAACAGGTTTATGGATACAACTGAGTCCATACATAAGTAGTGAAGAACTTAACATTAGGTGGGTCACTGTATCACTACATTACCTAAAATATATTGTAAGTCCAGAATATTGAATCTAAGCAAAAAGAAACTAGATTTGAGGTACAAAGAAGAGTAAACATTCTTACATGTAACTTCATTTCCTGTGCAAGTTTTAGTTCCAACTCTGTATTTTTCTTACAGGCTTTTAATTGCTGTTGTTCTTTATCAATTTTTTCTGTGGAAAATCAAATTATAGGTATAGATGAAAGTAGTAGGCAGTAGGTATAGACTAAACAGCTAGTAGGTAATTACCATCTAAAAGCTGGCAGAATCCATCCAGGACCTCAATAACACCTAGGCACTTAGTCAGATATTCTTTATTTTCTACTCCTAGGCCCATTTTTTTGGAAAATCTTGAAACCGAAGTTTTCTCAATCAAAACAAACAAAAACGGCTGAACGACTGATTTTCGAATTCAAAATAATCTAGAGCTGTCTGTATTCATTCATTCATTTTGTCATTACAGAATAAAAATTCCGATAGACAATAAAAACAAATCATGCCTCAGCGATTCATTGAATTTAAATCGACTAATAAAATCGTCCAAAATCTGCACACAAAAAGAGCCTACTCGATAGTGGCGCCTCACATCACGTCGTCGAATAGCGGAACTATCCTAATCGCCACTTTTGTGATGGCGGCTGTTATTTATAGATTGTAGGGGTGTTGTTTTTCATCAAATAAATGCGCTAAAAATGGAGGAAACTAAAGTTATTTACTACATAGATGATGAGGAGACGCCGTATCTTGTGAAAATTCCTATTTCCCCCGAGAAAGTAACGTTGTTGGACTTCAAGAATCAGCTGAACAGGCCGAATTACAAGTTTTTTTTCAAGTCGATGGACGATGATTTTGGTGTTGTGAAGGAGGAAATAGTTGATGATAACGCTCATTTGCCGTGTTTCAACGGTCGTGTTGTGTCGTGGCTAGTGTCTGCGGAAGGCTCGAACCCATCCGATGGGGCTTCACAATGTACGGACAGTAACCCTGGCAAGGGTAAAACAACGAACCAGGGTGCTCTGCCCGCGCCCCTCACTCGCGACACCTGCACGGACACAGACAGCACTATCAGCTCCCGGCCGGGGCACAGGGCTTCCTGTGACAAATACAAGTATAGAGGCCTCAGAATCAATGGACATTCGAAGTACGGTAATCATGGTCTAGAATACGAAACTGCATCAGTGCTTAGCTCAGATTTGGACTCCACCAGTCTATTTGACAGCCAATCAGAAATCACGACCACCACTGGCCGACACACAAATGCCTCTGTGGACCGAGCTCTTACAGAATGCAGCAGCGTTTCCCACTTACAAGTCAGTTCTCGTAAAAGACCACAGCGGAGACGGAAAAGGCCTCAAATCATGTCTCGTACATCATCCTACTCCTCAATAACTGACTCCACTATGTCTATGCACATAATAACTGTTACATTAAATATGGATACTGTGAATTTCCTCGGGATATCTATAGTGGGGCAGTCTAATAAGGGTGGGGATGGTGGGATCTACGTCGGAAGTATCATGAAGGGTGGAGCCGTGGCTTTGGATGGAAGGATAGAACCTGGTGATATGATCTTACAGGTATGTACCTCATCAAGTCTTTACACATGGACATATGCAAATTCCTTTCTTTCCTTAATTCCTTGATTTAGTTATCAATTGATTTATCTCAAAATCTGTTACAAAACTATGACTTAAATGATCAGTCAAAGTAGAGTCTTTTGACCACAAAGATAATGGTGTTAAGTGTAAATAGTTCTTTATATGTTGGTCCCAGTACTGGTACCTTAAAGTGTACCCAAATATGGAAGTTTCATTGTTACAAACTAATAAGGTACATAGTAAATTTATTATATCAACATGCAACACCAGCAGACACAGAAAACACTTTAAAATGTTCCACTCATCATGAAAATTTGCATCATTTTAAATTGTATTACTTACCTACCTAGTTTAATACTAGACTGATATGTGAAATGTCAATGAGTAGAATAGAAAAGAATATAACTTATTGCACACCAATAAAAGAAACACAATAAAACAATTAATTAACAATACAATTGGTGGTCTTATCGCTATAAGCCATCTCATCCAGACAACCTTTGGATGGACAGAAAACATTTGATTATACAAAATGGGGCACATAAAAATAAATACACAGTTTATTTAGAGTATTTATTTATGTGCTGAATTATTACTATTACCTAATACCTAAGTCCAATGATTCTCAACTTTTTTCATAAGATAACCACTTTATTATGAAAAAGATTTTGCCACTACGGTCTTGAAAAAAGCCATGCTAAGGACTTCATTTCAAAGACGCAAAATTTGACGAATTAAGTAGGTACTCGTAATACAGTTTTTTAAAGGTATTTTTAATATAGTTGAATAGAAAAACACTGCCTCAGTGATAATAATCAAAACTGCACTACTCCCGGCTGTCCGAAATGTCTAAATTGCCAAAAAACAAGCTAAAAAAACTTTGATAAAAAACGAAAAATTACCAATATTCTGGGTCAGGAATCTTTATAAATTAAATAGACATAATTTATCAAGGTATTAAAAAAGCTGCTTAAACTTTACAGGTGAACGACGTGAACTTTGAAGATATGACCAATGATGAGGCTGTTAGGGTGCTCCGAGAAGTTGTCCAAAAACCCGGACCCATCAAACTGGTGGTTGCTAAATGCTGGGATCCCAACCCTAAGGGGTACTTCACTATACCTCGCACAGAACCTGTGAGACCCATTGATCCAGGTAAACTAACGTATTTTTCAGACAAGCAGTGTATTCCAGTTAATTTGGTATTGGTTAAAGCCTAGGATACACTAGGGAACATTTTGTCGCGCGACACTGTACGTGACGCGGGGCATGTTGCTTGCTCCCGCCTCGAGAGCGAGCGCACACAATGTTCCGCGACAATCACTTCGGCATGTTCTATGTTCTACGTAGGGCAAATGGAGCAACATGTTCCGCAACATGTTGCTCCATTTGCCCCCTAGTGTATCCTTGGCTTTATAATAGACAATGGAAAGGCAGTCAAAATCAAAAATGCTAGGTGATTCTATGTGCCAGTTCCACGCGACCAGAGCCTAGAAGAACGGGCAAGAAACTACGGAGACTATAGTTAAACCATAGATATACCACAGGGTTTAATCCTGAGAGCAAATGTAATGAATGGACTAAAGTGTGAAACGTCCCTCATTTCACTTTACTGGAAACTTCAACACAGTTTATACTATAGCAGTTTCCAGTGTTCATTAATATTTTGTAACACATATTTATTTTACAATAAAATATAATTTCATTTCATTTTTATTATTTGTTACTTTCCAGGTGCATGGGTGGCTCACACGGCGGCGCTACGGGAGGCCTACCCTCCGCCGCCGCCGTCGCTATCCGCCCTGCCGTCATCTGTGTCGGAACGCGCCTCGGAGATAGCTGGAGACTCACAGCTGTCGGTCAACATGGACATGGCGCTCGTCGTGAGAGCTATGCTCAGACCTGACTCGGGTGAGATTCTTCATACTCATAAATAAATAATGCTGGACAATCCACACAACATCATCTAGCCCCAAACTAAGCAAAGCTTGTGTTATGGGTACTAGAAGATTGACATACTTAATATATTACATAGATATTTTTTATTATACATATAAAATACCCAGAACACCCAGAATAAATATTTGCAGATCATACAAATATTTATCCCAAGGCGGGAGTCGAACCCGCAACTGCCGCGTCGCAGGTGGACCTTCGCCCGCCGCGCTACATTGGTCGTCTACTACATATAATAATACATTCAGATGCTATAAAATTAGGTATCACTAGAATATAATATGAATATTTGTTAACATTTTCAGAATTGGAGATTAGAGACAGAATGTGGCTAAAGATCACGATTCCCAACGCGTTCATAGGCGCGGACGTGGTCGAATGGATCCTACATCACGTGGCCGGCATCGTGGACCGCCGCGACGCTAGGAAATATGCATCGCATATGCTAAAGGTAACAAGTATACATATAAATATCTAATAATAAAAAAAACAAAAGTCAAAATTTCTTTCAGTAAAATCACAAGGATCATTTAGAACGTCTTACATACTAGGTGATTCTAGGTGCCAGTTCCAGACAACCAGAGCCTAGAAGAATGGGCAAGAAACTTACGGCCTGGTTCCTACCGTTTTTTTTTTTAAATAAATTTAAAAAATAATAATGAAAAAACTATTCAGAACAGTGAACATTTCTTATAGTTAGCGTCGATGGGACCACAAAAGTTAATAACTGCAGCAATCTCAACGTCAATAATTAAAAATATTTATGAACATTTTTCACACATCACCCTCTAGTCTAGAGCAAATAATGTTCATCACCGGAAATTAAATAATCACTTTGTATAATGGAAATTTGGATCAAGATTACTACCTCACCTCGTGAGGGCGATCTGTCAAAAAACATTAACATCAGATGTTTTCCATTCATGGACATTTCATTTCATTTCAATGAATGTCAATCATTTTCGACAAGTGATGGTTCTACCAAAACGCAACGATAGCGCGTTCTAGGTGTCGGTAGTTTTTACCAGCGACAACTAGTTATGTTTTATGAAACTAAATATCGTTGAATGAAAAGTTTTTAAATATATGTTTGTAAATAATGTCCTATCTCATTTTGGATAAATTGACTGAAAATCATATGATAAAGATGATTTTAAATAAGTACAAAATATTCTGTTTGATAGGTACACCAAGTAGTACATGACAACACTAGTCAGCAGTCCACTAATTAAAATAAAAAAATATATATATTGGATAATCCACACAACATCATCTAGCCCCAAGCTAAGCAGAGCTTGTTATGGGTACAAGAACACTGACATACTTAATTCATTACATAGATAGATATATTTTATTATAATACCCGGAATAAATATTTGCAGATCGTACAAACATTTATCCCAAGGCGGGAATCCTACGGCAACCTTCCGCGTCGAAGGCGGACTTTCGCCCGCCGCGACACATTGGTTGTCTTTAAATGTTTTATGTAATTTAAAAATAAAATTATAAAACTAATTCCATTCAAAAAAAATAATCGAATCCATAAATTTGAATGATCCTTGTGATTTTCCAGAATAAACTTTTACTAATTTTGATTTTTTGATGTAAATGTATGTAAATTACAATGAAATCTGTTGCGAGAAAAGCGTATAAAATCACACATCATATACCTCATTTTTTAAAAAAAATTATTATTATTATGTATTATTATGTAAGTCACCTAAAAAGGGTGACTTATGCAAAAATCCTAATATCAGAAGTGGGATAGAATATCCTCCTATGGATATTCAAAGAGTACATAAAAATTCTTGACCTCATACATTTTCCAAAACGCAACGATAGCGCGTTCTAGCCTTCGGTTATTCTTAGCAGCGACATCTAGTTCTGTTTGATGGAAACTTTACTCTCTACTAAACTCGACTGTTGCGAGTAGCTACTGCGAATTAAATAAATTACATGAGGAAATGTCGAAATATTAATTATATTTTTTATTAAACTTTATCAAATTTTAATAATATTAAATGGCATTTGTGAAATTAAAAGAAAAAATACTTGAAATTTTTTTTTGTGTTTTCTTTGCTCGACCCAGTTGTATGTCAACATATCTATTTAACTTACAAATCAATTATTAGTTTTAAGCAGCACACAAGTACTTGCCACATTATTATGTAATTACTTTAATTACGGTTGTTTTTTTTTTCATTTCTTTGTCTTATGTCATTGCTAATATTGTGTTGTAAGTGTTACTTTTTTAATTATAATCTTTAGTTTAATATTTTTTTTTTTTTATCTTTGTGAACCTGTTTAGAACATGCCTGGAAGAGATTGCTCTTCTAAGCATGTTATAGTACTTTTCTATGTTGTAGTACAATGATCGATAACGCCGTTCATTGTACTACAACAGAAAAAAACGGATATAAATATTTGCAGATCGTACAAACATTTATTCCAAGGCGGGAATCGAACCCGCAACCAGACCTTCGCCCGCCGCGCCACATCGGTCGTAAAAGTCATGTTATAAGTTACTATACATATAGCTAAACAATTTTGTTCTTGCAGGCCGGCTTCATAAGACACACGGTGAATAAGATCACGTTCTCGGAGCAATGCTACTACGTGGCGGGCGAATTGTGCGCGGAGCTCGCGTCGCTCCGTCTGCGGAGCACCGGCGACGCGGACAGCTTGCTCAGCACGGCCTTGCCTCTGCCTAACCCCAAGTATGTAACTGCATGTATTTAAATGCCGCCACTCTTTTGTATGAGATATCCCCAACAAAGAGGCCAATAAGGTGGGTCTCCAAATTAACCATAATTAATAATAATAATGCTGCATATAAAATACCCAGAACACCCGGAATAAATATTTGCAGATCGTACAAACATTTATCCCAAGGCGGGAATCGAACCCGCAACATTCCGTGTCGCAGGCAGAACTTCGCCCTTTGCGCCATATCGGTCCTACAATTGTGATGGCATTTGATTTAATTATTTTTAGCTATTTGATTGTAATGATGTGCACTCTGTTGGTGATCTATCTCATATTTTCATAATAAAATCACAAGGATCATTTAGAATCATCTTACATACTAGGTGATTCTAGGTGCCAATTCGACCAGAGCCTACAAAACGGGCAAGAAACCAAAAAATAAATGTAACTTGTCACCATAAAATTCTTTGAGTACTGTTTTAAATAAATTTTCTTGTGACATCCTGTATAAGTTGTTTTTTTTACAGCATGATGGGTCCTAATTACATGCCGTATGCAGGCTCATACGGCTACCAGCCAATCCCCTTCAAATACGCGTCCTGTGTCAATAGTGAACACACTGTATATGGGTAAGTTTTACTCTTAAAGAAACACAGTTTTTGTAGTCATGAATTTAAATAATAAATATTTGAAACTATCACGGTGTTGAACATAGTTTTCATTATTAATGGGATAATCAAACTCACAAATCATATCCCGTTTATAATGAAAACTAAATAAATAAATATTCACGGACATTTCACACATCACGCTCTAGTCCCAAGTTGGGACAAGTACAAGTACAAGTTTAGCTTAGTTGGGACTCCCAACTAAGCAAAACTTGTACTATGGGTACTAGATTGCTGATAGAATGTATTTTTTTGTAAATACATACATCAAATATATAGTACCACTCAGAACAAATATTTTTTTCATCACACTAACGACACAGCATGGAAGGCAGAGCTACTACCAACTGAGCTGTGACGCCTGTCAAATCTATACATACTTCTATACTAATATTATAAAGAAGTAAAGTTTGTGTGTTTGTTAAATTGTAAGGGGTAATATTGGGATCTACTGAACCGATTTTAAAAATTCTTTCACCAATAGAAAGCCACATTATTGCTGAGTGTCATAGGTCATATAAAAACCGAAAAACAAAAAGGCTTTTACGTGGTAGTCCGTTTTGCAAAGTGAATCGGAGAAAAAACGGTCGAATTATGCCCAACAAAGTGGGCACGGGTCAGCTAGTATACAAAGTCAAAGTCAAAACTGCTTTATTCAGTAAAATCACAAGGATCATTTAGAATCGTCTTACATACTAGGTGATTCTAGGTGCCAGTTCCACGCGACCAGAGCCTAGAAGAACGGCATGAAACTTACGTCCTGGTTCCTACCGTTTTTTTATATGATCCTTCTACTACTTATTAAACTAAATTAAGTACCTACTGAAGTTCCAGTGCGGTGTCAAATTAATTAAGTAATAATACAATGATCGTTGCAGGTACAACCGCGAGGAGAGCGTGGTCTCGGGCAGCGGGGGCTCCAACTCGGGCTCGGAGCGCGACAAGGAGGCGCCGGCCGAGCGCCGCAGCACCTCCTCGGGCTCCGGGGCTTCGGTCCCCGAGGGCCGCGCCGCGCCCATGCAGAGGCCGCCCGTGCTATTCCTCTAGGTAACTCATTTACAATATAATAATAAATAAATAAGTGATTTTATTTTATTAAAGTTGTAGCATCGACACGATAAGAAGAAGAAGAATAAGTGATGCTGGACAATCCACACAACATCATCTAGCCCCAAGCTAAGCAGAGCTTGTGTTATGGGTACTAGAAGACTGACATACTTAATACAATACATTACAAATATACATATATTTTTTTATTATACATAGAACACCCGGAATAAATATTTGCAGATCGTACAAACATTTATCCCAAGGCGGGAATCGAACCCGCAACCTCCGCGTCGAAGGCGGACCTTCGCCCGTAGATACAGAACTGACGAATGATAAGAGTGAGTGGAGAAAGAGAACATGTTGTGCCGACCCCACTTAGCGTGGGATAAGGGCTGGGGAATGATGATATAAAATACATAAGAAACAGTTGAGCTATCTACAGACCGTTGTAAACGATCTATAGATAGTTCTGGTCCAATCGTCGCGTACCCAAGATACTGGCTGCATTGCCGCGCTGAATAGCAATGCTGATACGCTGGGCCAGATACTCACCAGCCTTCGGGTCATGCGTCGAGAAGACTAGACGCCCAGAAATAATTTTGAAAACCCGGATTTTATTAACACAGAAATTATTAACCTAATTCTCTCAACCAAAATATAACGATAGTAAGACATCGTCGCAGGCATTAGCTAGTTTTTAATATATTTTTTTTTTTGCAGGATTAAGGTGTGATTACGAGAACTGCCAAATATAACGGACTCCAATGTGTATGTAGTATGTATATAACATTACGACATAGTATATAACTTAAATATGTATAAGTTATTGACCCACCCAACTTTGTCTGAATTTCTGACTTTATTTACAAATAACAATATTGAAAATGCGTATCACATAGTCTATGTTACTCAGAAATATTGTACCTATCAGTTTATTCAGAATCAGTTCAGTAATTTTAAAGATCTCTCTTACATCATTGGTCTATTTAAAATAATAACCCCGTCTAAAAAATCCCGTATTTTATACCTAATTAGACCCTTAAGACTACAGGTAACTGCATTTATTTATTTTCAAAATATAAATTAAACTCACAATTAGTGTATAAAAATATTTTTTGAAATTATTATTCTTTAGTTTTTTTGTGCCATTGCGATCATGTTTTATACAATTTAATTAAAATTTTATAATTGTTAGTACAGAGCAAATTAATAATATTAGAAAAATGCAAGTACAAGGTGTTTTTTTGAGTAGTGAAAATCCTGAATCCATGAGAGTGTGAGAAAAGTCATGAAAGAAGTCGATTACTTACATAATATACCCCCCTATCTTATAAAAAGTTATCGTTGACTTTATGTCACCATTACGTATTGTAATCAATACATCAAGTCTGCGCTAACTTTTTTTAAGATAATCTATGTAGATATTTTAAAAATAAATTATTGTATCAGCAGTCTAGTTCCCATAGCTTAGTTTGGGACTAGAGTGTGAAGTATGTAAGTATTCATCATATTTCACTATCCCAACACTTCTTTTTCAGCTTTCCTCTTCGTATACATCAAATTAATACTTAATACATCAAAAATCTAAATAATATAATAATTGCTATTATTAACTTGCTCTGTCACGTAGGAGTCTGGTCACCTATAACATCGCATAAACTTATTTTAATTAAAACGTCAAAATGTTGATATTTTTAAAAAAAGCTATACAAATAAAGGTCAACAATGTTTATTATAAGTGAAAATAATTTTGTAAATGAACAAGCCAACTAGATATTTAGGAATGCCATAAGTAATAATTATTATTGTATATTTAATCGTTGTAAATAAAAATGTAATTTTATTATTGATATTATTGTTTTAAAATTGCTATTTTTAACATTGTTTTAATATGTATGTGTCAAACTAGATATGTTCGCATACGTCAGTAATGCAGCTAATAAAAAAACCAATTATTCATTTATACAGGGCATAAAAGATTATCACTAAAAACTTTAGCGATTAAAGTAATTAAGAATATGTTATTTGAAACTATCACGGTTTTGAACATAGTTTTCATTATAAACGGGAAATAATCAAACTCACAAATCATAGTAAATATCCCGTTTATAATGAAAACTAAGTACTAACAAGTTTCTATAAAAGTTTTTTAAGTAAGCATACTTGTCATGCCATTTAGGTACTTTATTACACTTTTCGAATCAATATTAAGTACATATTTAAAACCAAGTTTTCTGCAGTAGTTTTATTACACCCTGTATAAGCATTTTCGTATGCGGACTGATACATCTTGTATAAGGTCCAAAACCATATTAAGATTTGTAATAATTGTAGCAATTTCAAAATAATAATAAATAAGAAATATTAGTAGTGCTCGATATTGCTTATATCTAACCATTTATATTAAGATAAAATGATCAAACTAAATATGTATTATTTATCTAAAAATATCTGTACAATATTATTGTGTAACTTATACTTATAACTTTTACTTTGCGTAGTCAGGTAAATATTAAAACTGCGAAAATTCACAATTAATGATAAATACAGGCATCACAGCTCAGTTGGTAGTAGCTCTGCCTTCCATGCTGTGGGTTGTGGGTTCGATTCCCACTCGGAGCAAATGTTTGTGTGATGAACTTAAATATTTGTTCTGTGTCTGGGTGTTACTATGTATTCTAAGTATGTATTTACAAATAAGTTTTATCAGCCGTCTGTTCCCATAGTACCCATAGTACAAGCTTTGCGCTTAGTTTGGGACTAGAGTGTGATGTGTGAATTGTCCGTGAATATTTATTTTATACTTAACAACGCAAGTAATCAATAATAGCACGAGTAAATACTTTTTGTTGATAAAGGGTGTTTTCAAAATAACCCCATTTTAAAACATTTTGACACATTTTTGCAGAATACTGGCCTATGTGTGGCCAAGTGATTAGTAAATAATTAGGAATAAAAAAAATGTATACGTAGCATTGTCTATTATTGAAATATTTATAATGAGGGTAAAAAAACGTAATTTATTGATTTGGAAACTAAAAGTATTAATAAGTATGTAAAGGAAATATTTGGTCTTACTTAGAAAAAACTTAGAATCTAGTCTAATCCGGATTTTGATTCGAAAATGTATGTATAAAAATGTATGTAACCTATAGTTTTTGAAAATACCACTAAGTACCTACTTGCATTAGGTATTTTTTGTAGTGGAAATAAAAGAAAATGCTGACAGAAATTACAATTATAGATGGATATGTTACTATCCTACATAGTAATGTTACTATTCTAGATTGTAATGTTACTATTATGAAAGTAATGTTACTATTCTAGATGGTAATGTTACTATTAAGAAAGTAATGTTACTATTCCAGATTGTAATGTTACTGTTCTGGATTGCAATGTTATTATTTTAGATTGTAATGTTACTATTTGATATTATGACAGTTATGAACATAGCTTTTTATCAATATTTTCGCATACATTATGCAAATATGATGGCGCAAAAAGTAAGGCCAAAATGTACAATGCGTAGTGCTGTATGTATTATTTCAAAATATTAATATAAAACGTTAATTTCAGACATATCAAATGCATAACGCGTAATTTTGTCTTAATATGCCGAATTGGCGAAACTTGGCTGTAGATTTGATGACAGAATTTTTTTGAAAATAGACATGTTTAAAAAAAAACATTAAATTTTAGTATGAAATATGGTCGTCATGCGATTCGCTTCTTAAAAATATTTTCTCTCACACAAAATATACAAGAAAAAGTATGTATGTAAAGAGTACTTGGTAGCTAGCGCAACTTACTGCTGCTAAATACTCATAGATTATAAATTATTGAATTATAAACATCTGTACTGTGACGAATTAAGGATGTGCACACACCGACAAGGCTGCGGTATTTTACGTCACTCTACCCTATATAAATGTTGCCATCTCTATATATTTAGTTTAACTTTAAAAATATCTGGTAGCACTGAAAATAACATTAGCTGAAATAGTACCTACAACATATATATACCTAGTTGGGATAATAAAACCCTAACATATTTAATTTTATCATATTTACATCTGTATTTTATCTGTACGTAGTTATTTTTTGATAATTATTGAGGCGCTATGCAATGTTTATATTATGTAATTTTAATAAAGAAATAGCATTTTGTAATTATTTATGAGGTTTGATTTTTAATCCTTTTTGAATCTTCCACGCCGAGCGATTCGTATTACTTTATGCTGTAACTCCGTGGTAACTTTGCATATAGACTTCAATGCAGTTATCATGTAGCGAGATAAGATGGCCCTAAAAATCTTTTAATTATCTGAGAGTAGAACTGAGGCCGTAGTATGTTCTCTCTCATTCCTACAGACAAAACGTAGTTAAACATACCTAGATAGTTTTTTTTTTAAACCAGTTTTAATATAACTATTAAAATAGTGCCCGAGATAAACTTGTAAAAATGTAACACGTAGTACCTAGATTCCACAATAATAATAAATAAACTTCTGTATAGATACCATCCAGACATTTTGAATTTATTTCCTTAGAAACATATCTATAATGTTGCCAATGTTGCCATATTAATAATTTAAGGACGATCAAATAATCGATGTCAAAAACAAAACGTTTATCAGATTGAGCAGCAACTGGTGTGCTAATTTAATAACATCTAAGGTCTTTTCTACCACTTTAAGACTTATTAAGTATTGATTTTGTATTTATAGTAGTACATTTTGAGATACCGAGTCCTTCCCATCCCTAGACTAGGCGTGACGCGCTGTCAAATACCTTGATACTCCGACGCGGTACGATGTTTCGTTTCGTAAGTAGTACTTCTTTCGGTTTATGTCACGGTATCGGTATCACGGTATTTTTTTGACCTGTGTTTTTCATGTGTAGCAGTGTAGCAAAGAGTTTAGCAGCATTATTTAATGAACAACGTTAAAACTTTATTGAAGTGTTAAAAGTGCAAATTTGATTCTAAAAAACTGTCTATTTGGCGCATAATACATTATACAGAGGTAAATAATATCCTAAATTAACAAAAAGTAGGACAAGAGCTATAATTTATTATCATTTTTAATTCAAATTATTCAAACAAAGTTTACATGATTAACATAAAGAAGTTAACGTAGCGTAATGATAGATAGCTAGTTATGAGTTATTTCGTGCCTATGAAAGCTGAAATGGCGGCGGTGGAATGCTAACACTCAAAATTGTGAATTAAAGTGTGCACTTGTGCAGTAATGTAAAATCATTATTTATCAAGTACTGTTGCTCTTGTGCATTAGTGTACAAAGTATTTACGCGATGGTACCATTTCGTGCCAAGTATTGAGTACTGGGTGTGGTGTGGAATACGGATACCATTCGCCATGAACATCACTATGTAGAGTAAATAAGTATTTGCTTACTGCCTTGTGTTTTCCCAGTTTCATTTACTACTACAGAAATTTGCAATTGTAATAATAGTTTTCGCGTACGGCTAACCAGCAAGGGCGAAATACTGTGTGGTTCATGAAGAGAAAATTGTTCTTAGGGTTTTATGAAAGTTTATTATTATGATTTATAAAAGACACTTAGGAAAAACTTAGATATTACAAAAAAAACTCAAAAAGACATTCTGTCCACCCGATGACAAAAACCATAGTGCCGATGCACTATGCATAGACCAGTCTCGCTCTATTCGTTCAGGAACGTTTGTCTATAGAGCGGACTGGCCTATGGCTTTTGGCACACGCTACGCTATATAGTGCTAAACGATTAATAAATCTATAAGTTTTATAGATAATCAATATTTATAGAAAAGCAAAATATATCTTCTCGAATGCTATAGCATAAAAAATTATAGGTAAGTACTGAAGCTTCAACTGGTATAAGAATAACATTTTTTAATTGTTATTTAGAGGAAATTTCTTTTAACAAACTTATTCAAGAGATATTTAACTTCAAGATAAGATATTCTTAAGTCTAATATGTTGAAGCTTACAAACTTCAAATTTTTCTTGTATGTTCAGAATACTAAAATACCGATAGAGATTTTTGTACTAAATCCAGGGACTCCTAGAAACATTTTCCCAAATCTATAAGTATATATATAATCTATAAGTATATATAAATCTATATATATAATAAGCAGCCTTATAGCTAAAAGCTATTTCTTCTTGGTAACATTACTTTAAAATTTAGTTCAGGTGGTCAAAGAAAACTATGTCTCAGAGAAACCTCAGTATTCTGTGGGACTATTTTATAAAAACAGAGAAAGATGACAAAAATGCAACTTGCAAAAATTGTGGCCACACAATCAGCTATAAAACAACCACTGAAAATCTGGAAGAACATTTAAAAGTATGCAACAAAACTGCCTTTAAGGGTGTGACGCATGAACAAGACGTTGCCAGATTAAGATCAGACAATTTTAAGAGACGAACTAATTACAACCTTATATGGAAGTTTTTTGAACGGTATAATATTTATGAGAGATTAGCAAAATGCAACTATTGTAAAAAAGTTATATCATATAATAGCACGACCGGAAACTTGAGGGCCCATTTGAAGAGGCATTCGGAAGCCTACAGTGAATATCTTCGGAGGTCGAAGTGTAAGAAATCAAGGGAGACATCAAATTCAGAAAATGATGAGCATTCGGAAGATGGATTCCCGTATTCAGTACTAGGTAGGTGCCAATTAGAATAGAATAGAATAGAATATCATTTATTTGCAACACAAATATAAAACTAAAAATAAGGCACAATAATAAAAAAGAAAAGAAACAATAGCTAATTAGAATAGAATACATCAATACCTTATTACAAAAACAATTTACTGTGCTGCAAAATGGATCCTAGCTCAGCATAATGTGGATTGAAAAGACAACCCACGCTGGTCTTCCGCTAGGACCAATTTCAAAGAGCGGACGTGAAAATAAAAAATATACTAAGCAACGAATTAACAAACAAATGCAAAAAGATAGAAAAATTAAAAACATAAACTAAATAAAACTTAAACGAACCGTACATACATTAATAAATCAATACTTGACAAATGACAAAGAGACTCCAACATAATAATAATAATAAGGGACGCTAAAAAATATCTAATGAAATAAGAATTCAAAATTATAAACTTATAAAACATAAACATAACATAAAATCATAATCAATAATATAATCAATATTGTTATATAGCACTCGTATCATCGAATTAATATTCTGTTTGTTTATATATATTATTTAAATGATGAATTAGGGTTTTTTATGTGTCATTAGGAGTTCTGGGTATTTTATATGTATAATAAAAATATCTATCTATGTAATGTATTGTATTAAGTATGTCAGTCTTCTAGTACCCATAACACAAGCTCTGCTTAGCTTGGGGCTAGATGATGTTGTGTGGATTGTCCAGCATTATTTATTTATTAATTAATAATTTCAATATACTTAACTAAATTAACAAGTCATTGATCCACCTAATGCTAAGTGGTAACTGTATTGATACACTTTTGTTTTTTTGGGGATTTTACAGTTTCTGTTAAAAAGATAATAAATATTTTATGATATTTAAGAGATAGCGCACACCAACGACATGTCATGTCATGTGACTTTATGACGTGACATCATGTAACTTTATGACGTGACGTCATGCGACTTAATGACGTGACGTCATATGACTTTATGACGTGACGTCATGTGACTTATTTCCTTACATAATTTCCGCCTTATTTTATCTGTAATTGGAATAATTTAATTTTAAGACCTAAAGCAATAAATATATTTTTATCTTTATCTAACTTTGCAGTGACATCCCAAAATGATGACTCAAACTCCTTGAAGACCTCTGAAGTGGTCTGTAGGCAGTTCCATTTTCAGGATTCGGTAGCTCATTGCATTGTCTGCGAGAAGACCTTGAAGATTACCGTTGAGGATATGAAGAGTCATCTGCAAGAAGATCATCCCTTGATCTTGCAAAATATTATACAAAATAAAGTAAGTATCTTGTAATATTTAGAACATTACATTTCAGCTTATCTTTTCATAGTACAAACTTTAATTAGTTTTCTTGTTTAGATGTTTTTGTGTCAAATGTTTATGAAAGTACAAACTTTAATTAGTTTTCTTGTTTAGATGTTTTTGTGTCAAATGTTTATGAATAGTTATTATTTTTTTTAAAGATCTCTCCTTGCATTCTGAGAGAGAATGATTGTGTTTTCGTCTTTATTTTAAAAACTAAACAATTTTAATTGTACCCAAAAATCAATGGAGTCATGTCCATTCGAATGTTTTAACACCAAATGTTTAAAATCTAGAAGGCTTAGTTCAAGGTCAATTATGTCATTGACCATCTGAGATTATTCTTCGGACCCCAGTTTTTTTATAATATTGTACTTACGAAAGTAAATAGTACCTACATAGTAGACCTATGCATACGATGCTTGTTTCCTACATAAACTTGTTCTATAAAGGTAGTATGAACTTTTTACAGGATACAATAGATTCAACTGACGTTGAAAGTCATAGCACCAAAGATATTTACACAGATGCTATAAACGAAGATATAGATACATATACCGACAGCAAAATAACTTCTGAAGATAATAAAAATAACACTAAGATAGATACAGACCAAGAGATATCTACCTTTCTAGAATACATCCGTGTTTTAATGAAAAGAGTTAGCAGAAAAGAATTACCGACATTGCATGTTGATATTATAAATACGATTATAAGCAGAACTGATTAGTTTCCACTTAATTGGCCACCGAACTAGATTTAAATACCAAACAAAAACAAACACACGTTTTATAGATAAATAAAGGTAGGAATATCAATAAATATTGTTTCGTATAGACTTTCAGGTGTACTTATTATCATACTTAACTGTGTCTTTAAAACTTGTCTAGTTATTTATAAAGATGAGTCAAAACAATTTAATGCCTAAATCGAGGAGTGCGTTGTGGGGCTTCTTTGAAAAAACTTTTAATGAAAATAAAAAAGCGATGTGTCAACTATGTGGAGCTAAATTAAGTTACTTGACGCTTGATACACTAAAAGAACATTTAGAAGAACTACATACAGAAGAATACAAAGATGTATACGAAAAACCAAGAGAAATAGATGAAGATGAAAATACAGATACGCAAGTTTCTAGATTATGGAAATACTTCATAGAAGATACCTACAACAAAGTTGTAGCTATATGTAATTTTTGTCATCAAACTATACTATTTCAATCTACAATAACTAACTTAAAGCGTCATTTGAAAAAAAGACATCTAGAAGCATATAAGAAATATCTGAAGATAAACAATAAAGTTGGCCCGAAGGATGTTGATGAAATAGAGAAGCTGGAACTAAAAGCAAAGAAGGAAATATACATCTCATCTGGTAAGTACAAATATAGATTTTTTTAATCATTATTTCACTATAATTAGGCATATAGACTTATAAATAATTATCGTGATAGTTGACGCATTACTGACAAGTTTTTTTTATCTCATCCCACGGTTTTGTACATAAAACAATAAAATTATGTAGGTTTGTAATAGTACAACACAATTATGTAGGTTTTTAATAGTACTTTCGTCTTAAATAAATAAATAATGCTGGACAATCCACACAACATCGTATATCTCTATCTATCTCTAGCGCTCTCTATATATAACATAAACGTCAGAAATATACAGTGGATTTCATTTATTACGACCTTGGTTATAGCGACCATTTAGCTATCTCGACGTTTAATCTAAGAATTTAATGCAAACTTTAAAAACAAAATTTAAATTACAAAATTCATGTGGCTATAGCGACTTTGGATGTAACGCCGAGGTCAGGTGTAGCGACTGTTTTAAATGAGTCATTTGTAACAAATTCCTAGAAATCCCATGCAGATGTTGCGACCGAAGTCGGTCGCCAAAGACACAAAGATTTCTTATCTTTTGTTTACATCCACCCAGATGGTCAACAAGTGTGGATACCTTTACCTTTTGTTTATAGATATCAGCTACGTAGGTAGGGAAGCGTGTACGTTTCGGAGTTAAATTTATGGTTCAGTTACAAAGTGATATTCTGAGTAGCAACTTGGTTTAGTAAACTTTTGAATAAGTATGGCTGCTAGACGCTCATTCACTGTTAAAGAAAAGGCGGAAATCATTTCAAAATTGAAAAACGGTGAAAATAATGTTGATTTGTGCAAAGAATACAAAGTTTCCCATTCAACAATATCTACTATGTGGAAAAACCGTGATAAAATATTAGAATGCTTTGAATCCAAATCCTTAAAAATGAAGAAAAATCGCAAACCGTCGCATCAAGATGTCGAAACGGCCCTTCTAATGTGGCTCAAAGCCCAAAGAAGCCAAAACGTACCATTGAGCGGTCGTCTGCTGCAAGAAAAGGCTAATCATTTTGCCAGACTGTTTGGAAAAATGGATTTTGAGTGTTCGGAAAGCTGGATATACCGATTTCGTCAACGTCACGATATCGTAGTAGGCAAAGTTTGGGGAAAAGCCGCTAGTGTGTGTGTAGTGCAAAGTGACTGTGACAATTGGCTAAAAACTCCGGATACGATCATAAAGTGTCTACACGCTGGGTTCCGTAAATCTTCGGCTATGACAACAATTGACGTCGACTCCGATGATGAATTGGACATACCATTGGCACAACTGACTACAGCATCATCAAGTGGAACAAATGTTGTGGACTGGGAAACATATGTTGACGGTCAACTTATCACAGCTAGTGATTTGTCCGATAGTGAAATTGTTGAAACTAATGTTCCATCACATACGTCGCAAGATGAGGAAAATGAGGAGGAAGGTTGCAAGGAAGGTGAGATTCCTACGACTAAGGATGTGTTATGTGATGTAACAAAGCTTAAAATATACTGTTTATTTGGTTATGGAAATGATATTATAGATATTGAAGAAGTAATGAAAATAGAATACACCTTACAGCGTACACTAGCACAAGAAAATAAATTGAAACAAACGAATATTAGACATTTTTTTAAAGGTACCAGTGAATAACAATGTGCAAATATTTTCAATAATAAATGAATATAAACTATACATGTGCACGTGTCTGTATCTCTTTACCTTTGCCTGTAACGACTTCCGGATATAACGACGAAAATAGAGTGGTCATCGTCGTTATTTCCGAAATCCACTATATATACTTATATCATTTACAGCTCCTCCAACGCATAATGATGAATCGAACTTCTCGAGGAAGTTCGTTAAAGAAGTGTGGGGGAAGTTTGAGACACATGACGCTATCGCTCGATGCACCCTATGTAAAAGTGTTGTGGAAAACACCATTGAAGATATGAAACTCCATTTAGAAGACTCGCATCCTTCACTCCTGGCTCATATTATACGCTATTATAATGATGTAAGTAAAGTAGGTCTTGTTATAATAATCATGATAAAAAAATATATATATATTCATGGACATTTCACATATCACACTCTAGTCCCAAACTAAGCAGTAATAAAATGTCTAATGATCATATTAGATGTATCATTATTGAAAATTATATTTCTAAGGGTTAATTTTTTTTTCAAATTATTGTCTATTTTATTTTAAACTAAAATATTTATGAAAAGTATACTCAATTATTATTTTAGTTTGGGACTAGAGTGTGTGGTGTGTGAATTGTCCGTGAATATTTATTTATACTTACAGAATTTTTAGAGTAAGTTCGATGTATATGTTTTTTTTTTTTGCAGTCTGATTCAACAGATTCTGAGAGCATACATAATAATGAAAATGACGTGTCTTCACGTGACAGCGAGTACTGCGTAGATAAAACTTCCAGGAAAAAGACCCATTCATTTTGGCGTTACTACAAAATAAAGTCTGAGATAGAAAAAAAAGCTCAATGTATGCTATGTGGGAAAGAACTAAGTTACTTATCGACAGGTAATCTCAGCAAGCATCTACAGCGACAGCATAAAGAAGAAAACACGATACTAATGAATACACCGAAAAACACAGAAAACTTAAAAAAAAAATCATTCAATCTAAGTGCTACTTCAAAGAAAACCGTAAGAGTATGGAGATTCTTTGAATGTGTACATATAAAGAAGAAATTAGCTAAGTGCAAAGCATGTAAGAAAATATTTTCATACAAAGCTTCCGTTGGAAATCTGAATAAACATTTGAAACGGAAACATGCAGAGATATACAACAAATATTATACCGGCACTTTGAACTCACCTATAAAAATGAAACTAGCTTCGCCATCGCATGGTAAGTTTTATTGAATAAGAAAAAGAAGTCTGGGCTTTTTATCGTTTTGCATAACACATAATAGATCAACTAACATATTATGTTTTAATCAGATTTAAATGAATCCAGTCGTATATTTTTACTTCGAAAAATCTTAAAACTGTTAAAATCCTCAGATCTTATTTTTTGTAAAGAGAAGAATTTGAAGGGATTTTGTTCATTAAAATAAAAATCACATAGGTACTATGCTTATAGCGAAATCGATTAACCATTATTTATTCCATAATAAAATACCATAATTACACCAGAAAAATAACATCTATAAAGGAAAGATGGGGTTTATTTACGAATAATTTATATCTATCCGTCCATTATATCTTGGCGTATGACAGTGTCCTTTTACCATAACATTGCCACTGGCTGGATGTTTATGCTCAACTGTCATCTGTACCACGAAATCTATTAAAAAAAACATATTCACATTCGACCGGGAATGGGCAGAGTTAGCCAGGGATAGAGTAAAATAAAAAGAGGAGGAGAAGCAGGGAGACTGCATAGGTTTAAGAAAAAAAAAATTGCTTTTGCTCAAAAAGCCACACAGCACGTCAAAAATCAAAAATAATAATTCTTACAACAATAGTTTATTTGGATAACAGCAGTTATTAAAATAGATAAATAATAAACATACATACATTGCAGTCACAAAGCAGGATGATGACTTGGACTCCTCCAGGGTAAAGAAGTCTTCGGAACCCTTGAAAAAAAAACCAAAAAAAAACCCCAATGAGGATACGAGTGTGAGCTACTCTGAAGATATGCTGAATGAGGTCAGAAAACACTTTTGTTTTTATATTCATACATTTTCGTAAAGATTGA
This sequence comes from Ecliptopera silaceata, assembly GCA_932527185.1. Taxonomy (NCBI): domain Eukaryota; kingdom Metazoa; phylum Arthropoda; class Insecta; order Lepidoptera; family Geometridae; genus Ecliptopera; species Ecliptopera silaceata. The sequence continues at coordinate 9,772,462 of OW052196.1, read as the reverse complement.
AGTACAGGCCTAGTTTCTTGCCTGTTTTACAAGCAAGGATTTTTGCTAGAACTGCGTAGTATGTACAGGGCCGAGCCGCCCCTGTGTGCGAAGTGTGCGGCGCACACAGGCGCCAAGACAACAGGGGCGCCGCGCCGTAGTCGATTTTTTTTTAAAATAATAACAATACATAATTATTATGCGTTTATTGTACCTACAAGTCATCTTAGATAATATTCACGTGTGTTGTTTAATTTTACGCTTTGGGTGTTAGTTAACATCGAGCTCAGCGTTAAATCAAAAGCACCACCGTGAGTTTGTTTGAATGAATTATGAACGTAACCCGATGCGATGCGTGCGGCTATGGACGGGCACGCACCCGGGTATTTACCCACTAGTGGGTATATACCCGGTATTCACACGTATGCACCCATCTGCTGGGTGCATTCAATTTCGATTTTCAAGAAAAAAAAATATTAAAAGAAAGTACCTACTTATGCAAATCTGTTCTTACTAACATTTCCTACGAAAAGTACCTTATACCATTTTTTATTAAACGTATATTTTCAAAGTATTTCAGATTTAGTATTTTTTTAGTATGGAAATCAATTTCTTTACATGTCACTTTTAATCATTTAAGCTTGAGGAGAATTGTTATCGACCAAGCATCAAAAGTATCAGAAAAAGTAGTTCTCAATACCTGAATCAGATTTGAGGATCTTGAACTGTAATCTTGAAAACAGTTTGAAGTTTGAAACGCGGGAAACAATACCTGAGTGCCTATGGTCACCAGTTTCAAATAACCCTCATCATCATGAATACAAAGTCCACAAGTAATGTTAAAACGACAAAATTACGATAATATTTTTTACTAGTATCAATAAATCATTAAGTAATCAAATTAATTTAGCTTAAAAAATGCCTTTTATATGTATTATGCGACTTCGCCTTTTTAATAAATGCGTAAATATATTAACCAAATCTTTTGTTTAGGTGTTTTACTGACAAACTTATTTTTTTTTGCTTAAAAAATATTACTCGAATCCTAAAATGAATTGAGCTTTGGGAGTTCTTCAACTCTAGTATTTAATATACTTTCGATTATGAAAATGAAAAAGCGACGTCCGATTTTCGGGATATTCAGCACACTGTGCGAGGTAGACAACGTCCTACACCACAGAATATCAGAATAGAAAATCAGGATTAACAATCGTATTTGATTGTTGGATGCTTGGTCGTTAAAAATTCTCCTCAAACTTAAATGATTCAAAGTGTCATTTAAAGTAAAACTATTTCATTAGTCTTAAACAGTTCATTATTTGAAATCAAAGCTACATAAACATTGATTTCCATACAAAAAAATACTAAATCTGTAAACCTTGATAATATACATTTAATGAAAAAATGTTATAAGGTACTTCTCGTAGGAGATGCTGGTAAGTACAGATTTACATACTTTGTTTTTAATGATTTGAGCACCCACCCAAATCGGTGCAATCGGTACATACCCGATTACCTGGGTATTTACCCAAATAGGTAGATTGGGTATATACCCGCCGCCCATCTCTACGTGTGACGCAAATTAAGTTCTAGCTCCAAAAACAAAATTTACCTATATAAGAAGATATTATCTAGGTACTAAAACTGGTTTATTTCGGTCAATATTACATGAAGATTCGTGAAAAAAAGAGGCGCTTCAAAGATTTCGCACACAGGCGCTGGGGGGTGTCGGCTCGGCCCTGAGTATGTACGACGGTTCATAGTGAACCTTGCGATTTTATTGAATAAATGTTTGTACACCAATCGGTAGGAACTAGAGTACGAAACTTAAAATATAACTAACATCTATGGCTAACTTAGTTTCACAAACAATACATATTTCATTTCATTTCAAAATATTGAGTTGAATTAACTGTTAAAAAATTACTAAAATTTGGTGTTAGTATATGTAATTATTTTATAGGATACCAACGATTCAATCGGTTCAGATCCACAAAATAATGATGAAGATATGGTCGAGTATGATTACCTGGAAAATAAGAAAAATGCCAGCCCCTTTGAACTGAAATCTGATCCGATTTCAGAAAACCCAAATATTCATGTTAAAATTGAAAAAATTACGCTTGATGTGAGTATTTTGTAACCCAACGCTGTTTTTAAAAGCAATCTTAGCAGGTTTAGTGTAAAACGAACAGAGAGCGGAGTCTCGTAAGTAATTTTAATTTAATCTTGTGGACATTTTTAATTGTAATGAATTCTAATTAATGATTTATATAACTTCCTATTCCAATATTTGCACGACTGACTAGTCTTTATGTACCTACTCTCTACCTGTATTCGAGCAAATAAATATTTCCATTTCATTTCATTCATTTCATTTCATTTCATCTCAGTTATAGGGTCCTGTATTACCCCTTGGATAAGGAACTCATAAGTTTTAATAGAATGGCTTCTCGAAAACTGTCGTGCGTGTGTTTGACCCGTCTTTACAAGCCGAATGTATTCATTTTTATATTTTTTTTGCAGGATAATGATTCGTCTGGCTGCGATAATGAACAATACGAAGCTTTGGAAACGAAGTACTTCGAAGATGATGCAAATACTTTAGGAAACAGTGAAGAAACTAGCGACCAAACACAAGAAATATCTACTTTTCTTAGGTATATCGGCGTTTTATTGAACAAAGTCAAAGGCCGTTCGTTGGGAAAACTGCAAGTTAATATCATAAATATGATCATGAAAGAAACACATCATTTATAGAAGCAGTGCTATTGTTAGTTGAATACTTAACCTACTTGTACCTATTACCTATTTTGATATAAGTTGCCTCTTGATGGGAGTAAATTACGATTATTTTATTATAAAAAAGCGGTTAGTGCTACGTTTAAAGTGGTAAAGTTCATACGGCCAGCATCTATTCATCATATTGACAGTTGTCGCTGTCGGGCCATATGGCTTGATATATGATTAAGGGTTTTCTGAAAAAAAAAAAGTGATTTCACTAATATCTACATCTAGACTTTGAAAACAATGGAGCTAGGAGCCTGTTGTGTCGTTTAAAGAGTGTGCGCACTGACAAGACTGCAGTAAGAGTTTATTTTACGTCACTCTACCCTATACCTATAGTCAAACGTCAGGTCACATGACATTAGAAGACGTTTTGTCGTTAGTGTGCGCTCTTGCTAAATAAGTTATTTTATGTAATAAATATAAAAATGAAACTATAATTATTGAATAAAAGCATTTCTATACGCCTGTTTGTGTTATTTTAAACCACACAGTAGGTACAGTAAATAAATTTAACATAGAAATAGGCAAATATTTTTATTAAAAACATCTCTTTCAAAAAACTTATTTTTACATATATATATGTAAATCTGGTTTGCATAAAATTTTATAATAATTTTTATCAAGATCTATTTATAAGGCTATGTACATAAGATAAAAGGTAAACCTAAAAATGTTTTACTTTCAATTTTAACTTTTTTTTTTAGCGTTCTCTACCTGATTCTATGAAGGGCTTTATTTAGTTTAGTACATTGAAATATTACAATATTAAACCTCTAATTTGCCGTAGAGAGTTCCCTAATTAAATGTTAAAGTAGGTATCCTATTACTACTAAAATACTAATTTTCGGTAAGATTTGTCTGAAATTATAATCTGTGACTAAAACTAATTTATGATATGACAGCTATGGCAGTAATCTGACATGACACTGGCAGCAAACAGAACGCACATGTTTTTGTTATTGTTGAATTCACCGAGACCGCGCGTGTAAAATAAAATAAATTTCTCAGATAAGACATGAAAACAGTTTTACTTATGATACGTTGAATAAAGCTAAAAACATGATAATTAAACCGAATAACGAAGTGGACGTATTCGTCGCCAGCAGGATCGGATCTTTTAAACGTAAGTTGAACCTTGCACATAGATAATTATATTTTAGGAATACACTAAATATAGGAAAACCAGTGCACAAATAAGCACTGATAAAACTGTTTTTAAGCTAACCCAACCCATTGTTTACCTACAAATGTTAGAATTATTTGATTAATATAGGAGGAAAAAGTAAGTACCTACAAACAATCACTGTTTACTTTTTGTAATATAATCATAATAGGCACCACAACTTTGTAAGAAACTTGACTGATCCCGCAAATTCATCTGCTTTACCATTAAAACAAACACATCTCTCATAGTTTCTTTAATAACATATTTTACAGACATGAAATATTACACGGAGACTTCTAAAAACAGTAAGAAATGCATTGAAAACCTCATTGACATCAAAACTCTGCAGAAAGGTGACTGCATCACCTGTCTCCGGTGGGGGAATGAGGATCAGACTGAGATCCTCATGGGGAAGGAAAATCAACAGGTGTGTTAGAATTTCAGAATTACAGAACTATGTATTACAGACTAACTTTATTAAACTTTGTAAAAAGTAAGTGTTGACTTTATGTCATCAATAGATATGATATTCAATATTTCAAGTCTGCGCTAACTTTTTTATGATATGCCAATAAAATATCAAAATATCAAAGTCTTCTACACAATCAATGAAGTTAATATGTCCAGGAAAACACTTGATTTTCATTAAATATGTTTATTGAGCTCTGTAGCAATCACATGTAGAAAATACAAGTAGTGTAATTTTTTTTTTTTTTTTATTTGCTCTTCGGAGCAGGCTAAAGTTTTAGAACCATACCGCCTAGTCTTACGTAAATGTATTTCTCTTAAATTAGTTTATTTTCTTTATTATTTTATTTACGTCTACGGAATCTACGGAATCTCACAAGTAGTGTAAGTAGTGTGTAAATATCTACCCGCAACTTAGCCAACATTATTATTTTAATAGAGTTTAGTAACCTTACATATAAAACAGAAGTTTTAATAATATAAGTGATTTTCTTCTTTTAGATAATAGTGTACTCAACAACAACTGGCTTAACCACAAGTCACACAGCTGATTTCGCTCCCGGACACATAGTGGGCCTGGGTCGCAGCAAACGGAAGCTTGTAGCAGCCACATCCTCAGGAGTGGTCAGGATATGGAGCAAGAAGGAGGAGCAGCTGATAGAGACGGGAGGACAGCTGGATGTTATGAGGGTCTCCGATGAAGATCACACTGTGTTTGCTACTGGTTTGTTTTCTATTCAAAATACTTATTCTATCTGATTAAAAATACCGAGAAAATGAACCTTAGGTACAGTAGACTCTCAGATCTCTTGCAGATGTCTTCACAAAAGCAATTTGTGGTATATGTGATAGGCAAACCTGATGTCATTTCTAAAATATGTCTAATATTTCTTCACAATAGTTTTCTTAATCATTTTTTTTTTATGCATTATAGGCAAACGCTTGTGCCATTTTAGGGCACTGTCAATGCGCCAATGCTCACTTAAAATTTTAATATTAAAAGCCAATGGTACATGAACCATGACAACCTTAGGGCAGGTTTTTTTTAGAAGGTCACCACTAGACTGCCTGCGCTGGGTATGGGAAAAAAAACTTTTAACGCTGTATAAGCTAAATAAATAATAAAATAATAATAAATAATGCTAGACAATCCACACAACATCATCTAGCCCCAAGTTTAGCAGAGCTTGTGTTATGGGTACTAGAAGACTGACATACTTAATACAATACATTACATAGATACTTAGATATTTTTATTATACATATAAATACCAAGAACACCCGGAAAAAGTATTTGCAGAACGTACAAACATTTATCCCAAGGCGGGAATCGAACCCGCAACCTCCGCGTCGCAGGCGGACTTTCGCCCGCCGCGCCTCATCGGACGTCGAGTGGCGTCGAAGTTACATATATATTCCAGGTGGTGAAGAGAATGACCTTAAGATCTGGCGGATTGGTACTCCGGAGCCGACGTTCAGCGCGAAGAACCTCCCCCACGACTGGTTGCAACTGCGCCAGCCGCGCTGGGTGTCGGGCCTCGCGCTGCTGCCCGGCGCCGGCGGAGCCCTAGCCGCGGTATGCTCCAGGCATGGTTATGTCAGGTCAGTACCATACAGACAAGATCAAAATAGACCCTGATTTGATTCAAACAAGTTTTATAAATAAATAAATATTCAAGGACATTTCGAATCGCGCTAAATTTATTTATTTAATTTGAACGGCAAAAAAAGCCCCAATCTAAGCAAAGCTGGCGCACTCTACGGCACTGCGCGTGTTCTTATTATTTTTCATGGATCTATCGTTGGTAAGAATGCCGTATAAAAGTATATGGCCAAAATGTACACACTCTACCTGTAATTGTAAATTCTCACCTGCACTCAGTTGGACAGCTTACAAGTAACGGCATAGTATTGAATCTTATTATTTTATTCTCTTTTATTGTTCTAGATAGGTCACCTGATGGTTCAAATGACCTCTCAATGTTTTAAGGGCCCCTAGTCTATAAATAAAACTGTTATGTGAATATATTGGTTTGTTTCAGACTGTACGACACGCGCGCGCAGCGTCGGCCGGTCGTCAACGTGCAGTTCGCGGCGGGAATGGCCGCCACCTGCATAGAGCCCAGCTTCCACGAACGGTAAACCGATATTACAATACAATATTAACCTCCTATCTTATAAAAAGTTAGCGTTTACTTTAAGTCATCATTACGTATGGTAATCAGTACTTCATGTCTGTGAGTCTGTGCTTACTTTTTATAAGATAGGGGGGTTAATAATTAAGCTATGTGGAATGGAAAGAGCAGAGAGACCTATACCCAGCAGTGGGTCGAGTCCGGCTGTGGATGATGATGATGATGAAGCTAAATAATCTTTAAAGATAGATAAGATAGGCCTGCAAAAGCCCTTTCAAACATACTGAATGGCAACGTTGAAAGAAAATTTTTTTAGTGATGGCCATAGGAAGTTCTTAAGCAAACCACAGAGTGGATCCCTCGAGATGAAAGGCAGCGTGGAAGACCCAGAATGAGCTGGCGGGACGAGCTGGACTCGCACCTAAGCACGTGGGACGAGCTGGACTCGCACCTAAGCACGTGGGACGAGCTGGACTCGCACCTAAGCACGTGGGACGAGCTGGACTCGCACCTTAGCACGTGGGACGAGCTGGACTCGCACCTAAGCACGTGGGACGAGCTGGACTCGCACCTTAGCACGTGGGACGAGCTGGACTCGCACCTTAGCACGTGGGACGAGCTGGACTCGCACCTTAGCACGTGGGACGAGCTGGACTCGCACCTAAGCACGTGGGACGAGCTGGACTCGCACCTTAGCACGTGGGACGAGCTGGACTCGCACCTAAGCACGTGGGACGAGCTGGACTCGCACCTAAGCACGTGGGACGAGCTGGACTCGCACCTAAGCACGTGGGACGAGCTGGACTCGCACCTAAGCACGTGGGACGAGCTGGACTCGCACCTAAGCACGTGGGACGAGCTGGACTCGCACCTTAGCACGTGGGACGAGCTGGACTCGCACCTAAGCACGTGGGACGAGCTGGACTCGCACCTTAGCACGTGGGACGAGCTGGACTCGCACCTTAGCACGTGGGACGAGCTGGACTCGCACCTTAGCACGTGGGACGAGCTGGACTCTCACCTAAGCACGTGGGACGAGCTGGACTCGCACCTTAGCACGTGGGACGAGCTGGACTCGCACCTAAGCACGTGGGACGAGCTGGACTCGCACCTAAGCACGTGGGACGAGCTGGACTCGCACCTAAGCACGTGGGACGAGCTGGACTCGCACCTAAGCACGTGGGACGAGCTGGACTCGCACCTTAGCACGTGGGACGAGCTGGACTCGCACCTAAGCACGTGGGACGAGCTGGACTCGCACCTTAGCACGTGGGACGAGCTGGACTCGCACCTTAGCACGTGGGACGAGCTGGACTCGCACCTAAGCACGTGGGACGAGCTGGACTCGCACCTTAGCACGTGGGACGAGCTGGACTCGCACCTAAGCACGTGGGACGAGCTGGACTCGCACCTAAGCACGTGGGACGAGCTGGACTCGCACCTAAGCACGTGGGACGAGCTGGACTCGCACCTAAGCACGTGGGACGAGCTGGACTCGCACCTTAGCACGTGGGACGAGCTGGACTCGCACCTAAGCACGTGGGACGAGCTGGACTCGCACCTTAGCACGTGGGACGAGCTGGACTCGCACCTTAGCACGTGGGACGAGCTGGACTCGCACCTTAGCACGTGGGACGAGCTGGACTCGCACCTAAGCACGTGGGACGAGCTGGACTCGCACCTTAGCACGTGGGACGAGCTGGACTCGCACCTAAGCACGTGGGACGAGCTGGACTCGCACCTTAGCACGTGGGACGAGCTGGACTCGCACCTAAGCACGTGGGACGAGCTGGACTCGCACCTAAGCACGTGGGACGAGCTGGACTCGCACCTAAGCACGTGGCCTGTTGCTGCGTTAAGTCGCGAAGAGTGGGAGAAGTGAAGGGAGGCCTTTTGCCCTGCAGTGGGATCACAGTCGAATAATAATAATAATAAAAATAGAAGGTTGGCTCAAGGGGCAGATGCAGAGGGCAGTGATCCTCGACACGGCACGCATTGTCCGGAGGTTCCTCAATCTGTAGCGCTAACCACCAGTAGCTTGGGCCTTGCCCCGCTGCCGGCAGCAATCTAGTTTTAAGTTTTTTTATAATATATGTGTTTTTTCTAATGTATATTGTGAAAAACTTTTTTCTAAGACTTTAAATAAATGTATAAAAATAGAAAGTTCTTTATAGAGAGTTGCCCGTTCTTCTTTCCATAATGTTTGTCAAATGTCTCATATTTTCATTTCATCATTCACCAGCCAAGTGCTAGTTGGCTTCGGTCGAGGTCAGCTCCACCAGGTGGACCTGAGGGTCGGCAGACAGGACAAGGGGTACAAGGGCGCGGGCGGCGCCGTCACCTCCGTAGCCCTCTGCAGGGAGAGCCGCCTTCTCATCAGCACCAGCCTCGACAGACATCTCAGGGTTCACCAGCTTGACACCAAGGAACTGCTATATAAGGTATTCTTTAGGAGGCAGTAAATAATAATAAATAAATAATGCTCGACAATCCACACAACATCATCTAGCCCCAAGCTTAGCAGAGCTTGTGTTATGGGTACTAGAAGACTGACATACTTAATACAATATATTACATAGAAAGACATTTTTTTATAATACATTTAAAATACCCAGAACACTCGGAATAAATATTTGCAGATCGTACAAACATTTATCCTAAGGCGGGAATCGAATCCGCAATCGGTGTCAAGAAATCGCTGCGCCACATCGGTCATCAAGAAGATTGATAGATGGAAACTAAATTACTGTTTGCATTTAGCGGGCAACAACCAATGAAAGGCAGATATTATACCAAGAGATATGTAATGCATGTGATTACTACATTTTTGATTGACTTTTCAGCAATACTTAACATCGAAGCTATCAGCCGTGCTGGTGCAGACCGAGACGTCGACTCCGCTGAGGAATGCGCCCGACATCAAGGAGGAGGAGGTCAAAGAAGAAGAAGGGGAACTAATAGAACATGTCGAAGATGATCTAGATGCGCTGTTCGATAAGATGGAGACCGTGGGGTAAGGGTCTTAGATTTTGTCACTAGACGAGTTTTCCTCGAATATAGGATGAAAATTAGACAATATAAGGTTCTAAGTTTCGTCCAAATTAGTTCAGCTTTATTGAATCATAAAATAAAAAAATCGCAGTACAATTAAGAAACCGAATGTAAGAATTAAAAATTCATTTGATAATGTTTTTATTCACTCCATACTTTCAAAATTATGCATATTTGTACTTATTTATAAACATCTGTTTTACATTTTACAGAGAAAAAAACAAGTTAAAAGTGCCTTTGGAAGACGCGCCTCCAAACAAAAAGATCAAACCATCGACAGAGGGCAGCACTGAAGGTTCCGAAGAAGCAATCGCGCAACTTCTGCGAAGCACAGAGAAGCAGAAGCGGAAACGAGATAAGAAGAAAAAGGAGAAGAAAGCAAAGAGTGTTTTTCATAATGCCTAGTTTAAATATATTCGTTTACGATGCTTGCGTGTTTTTTTAACCCTAGTAGTGTGAAAACTAGTAGCTAAGTAGGCGTTTAGATATATTTAGGGCCCCCGCAAACTGCAGACTTTTTATCGGCCGATAGTTTGGTCGGCTTCTTAATCAGTATGAAGATGTATGCAGATGCGCACATTAAAGTGATTCAGTCTTCATACTGATTAAGAAGCCGACCAAACTATCGGCCGATAAAAAGTCTGCAGTCTGCGGGAGTTATTATTTTAGTTTCGGTCGTGTGTGTCTGATGTGACTTAACCAAATAGTAAACTGGTCCTAACGACCTGAGAGATTTGATTTGGCAGGTGTCTTGTTCTGTGATGCATTGCTACAAGCAAATACTTTCTTTCTTTAAAGTTATTTTTGTAAAAAGACTCGCTACACTAATCTGTGGATTTGATTCACATGGGACCAATTTATCAATAAAATTATTCAATATTTTTAAATTGTTTTATTAATACACTATAAAAATAGTACTAAGTAACAGTAACATCTGATGCTATAAGCATAACTAATAGTCTAGTTCGTCTGGAGCAAACCGCATGCGGCGAGAAGGCAGCTCCCATACTTTGACTTTGCCTTCAGAGTCGCCGCACGCAATACGACAGGACCTGAAAAATATACGAAAAAGGCGACATTCTAAAAAACCAAAAATAATTAGGTATTGTATGAAATGTCCAATACAATGTTATATGAGACAATTAGGTAGGGGAAGAGGGGGTAATGGGAGTCACTTAAGCAAGATATAGAATAAAACACACAATTATTACTATATCTTTATTTTAACCAACTTTAAAGGTACTTTAATCATCCCACTATCAGTCTCAGGCAGTTTCATTATCTTTGGAATCATACATATATTAATTAATAATCAACTTTAAAAAAAAAACATCTTTGACCACCATTGTCCACATCTGAGGGTAATTGTAGTCACTATGGGGACAATGAGAGTCAGCCTAGCCTAACTATTGTCACATACGTAAGCTTTTGGCTAGTCCCATCCTGTGCAACTAGGGTGTGCCATAAGCTACAAGAAGTGCATCTATACCATAATTCATTGTTGTGATCAAATTCATCACATACTAAACATTTATTCAAATCGTCGTCTTCATCATCGTCATATATCTGATTACGACTAATATCTGATTCTGAAGAAGTGTTTAGATCTTGAAGTACGCCTTTTGGCCTTATTCGCAATATCATTCTTAGGTTTCTGCTTCTTGCTAGCTTTTGTGCTGCTATAGCAGCACTTCTCATAAAGGGGCCTTGACTCATGAAATCTTCAGCTTTTGAAAGTGTTTCAGATGACCACTGAGCCTTATTTGTAGATCTGTGACGTATTTTTGGCATTTCTGGAATAGTAATTAATGAGAATTAATTTATTTTAGGTATGTTATAGCGATTGTGGGCAATGGGAGTTGACTCTCATTGCCCGCATTGCAGTGACTCTAATTACCCGATCCTAAAAAATGTGAAAAAAATCAAAATAAAAAATTAATATGCTATTAAATACCAGAAACGTTTTTTTAAATGGATAGTATAAGCTTAAAGGCACACAATAATGTACTCTAAGTATTTAAATTTTATGTATTGATGTAGGTACTTACCTCTTATTTTATGCACACGTGAAATTACATCAAATGAGCGCGAAACTGCATTACGACCTTCCTGTGCAAATGATGGACCCGAACTGAACGGGTGATCGGGGGGCCGCGAGTTGACACTTAACGAGTCTTTATGGACGATATTCGTTTGTTTAGCTACTTTCGTCTAGGAACTAGAACGCTGACCACCATTGCCCACTGACTCTCATTGCCCCTTTTTCCCCTACTATTTGCACAAATACAAATAGGCATAGATAGGTACCTACACATCTTGGATTTGTTTTATTTTGTACCTCAGATTGAAGCCTTTAGGCATTGATAATTTTCGGTCGATTTTCACATTTTGACGGAAGTTGTTTTACTCGATAATGTTTATAATGTATTTGCTGGGAACATTCACATTCAAAATAGTACAAAGGCGAACTATAGGTAGGTACCTATGGGCCATTGGATTTCATCACTACCTAGGTACTAAAGATCAAATAAAGCTTTTTACTAAAGATGACTAGGTAGGTATAGGTACCAACTATGTCGTAGTTGGTCACCCATTCTTTACTTTGCATTGCTTACCCTGAGTGGTTAACTGCAAGGGTAGAAACCGCGGCGTGCGCAAAGTCGGTAGGTAAGCGACGTCCGGCGCCTACGTCGAATAGTATTGCTCCTTGTACCGAGCCCAGCGCAGCCACCAGGGCCCCGCGAGTCAGCCAACTGAGGCAGGAAACTGGCGATTCCAGCTGGAATACCTGGTAACAACAATCGCCTGTAAGTCACTAAGTAAGTAGAGTTTAAGCTGGTTTATATACCTACCTGTTATATTCTGAACGTCATGTGAAAATATACAGGCAAGGTGCTAAAGAGCCATATAGAATAGGGCAACTGTGACTTAGAAATGTTCAAATTAGATGAAGAATGAGATCCAACTCAGACTTACCTTCAACGGACAACTTTGGTTGATATCATAAACACGCAGCTCAGATGGATCGATGGACGCCGATATAAAGATGGCAGGCTTCTGATAGCTGAAAGCCACGTTCAGCACACACGTGCGATGTCCATCTAGCACTTCCGACACAGGATCGACCAGACCTAGTTGTTGGGGAGGTTTTATCTTGCAAAGAAACAAAGTCCCGCTTTTGGTTCCAACCACAAATATGTCGTCTGGAACTCTGTCTTCGCTCGGTCGTAAAGGACATGACTTGATGTAATCGAAACATGTTATATCAGGAGGTGCCAGCTTCCGCGACCCGTTGATCTGGTAGGATACAACTATCTCAAAAATCTTGGTGCTGGCATTGACTTGCCAAACGTTAACTGTTCCGTCACAACCAGAAGAAATCAAAATCTGATCGGACGCGCCTCGGCGTTTACCCCTATGATTGATCTGCATGGTCAGGTAGGTATTAGCTAGCGGGGCGTCAGCCCAGAGCAAAGCAGAGACTCGTTTCGACCCGTGGCAATCAGCGGGTGAAGTCAACTGCATTGCCTGAGTATTCCCTTCCCTTAAATCGCACATAACCACCTCGCCTGAAGTAGTTCCGTATGCTAAAATCGCGGCGATTGACGGATGGTACTTCACTACAGATACGCAGTTTTTCTCTGTGATATCCATCGCGTGGACTAGCTTGTCCTCTTGGCTTCGTTTAGCTGTGTAGATTCTGATCAGACCGTCGTGGGTGCACCAGTTTTCATGTTGTGTTTTGCCTGTAGAAACAGCTAAGGAGTTGCCAGGACTGCTCCAGGACAAGTCTAGAACAGAAAATGCTTGGTCTCCCGCTCCGTCGCATTCTTTAACCCTAAACTCTTGGAAAAGCTTCGCTACAACACTCTCTTCTTCCTCTGACTCTGAAGAGCTGTATGTTTCCTTCTCGTTTTCGTCTAGTTGCTCCATCATGGCTGGTACCACTCTGCGTAGAAACTCGTTGAGACCTGGTGGGGGGTACTCCTTCAGGATATCATCTTGGGCATTGAGCTCCTCGGGTGTGGCCATGGTGCCGCAGTCTTTGGACAAGTTAGTCTGTGAGGAGACTCCACATTCATCGAATTCGGTGGTTTGCGTCGAGCAGCTAGTTTCGGAACGTTTTTTCGAAGATACGGAGTCGAAACCGACGGCTTCGCTGTCATATCCACTTAAATGCGACATGATTAGCTTAGCTGGTAAAATATCACTTGAAAACTATAGTTTTATAGGATTCTTAAGGACCGGTGTTTACAAACATTGAGTTCTTTTGTTTGCAGATTTGTAGTTGTCATAGCAACCGTTTTCATTGACGGAGTTTTGAAATAAATGTGATTGGACCTCTTCTTGAAAACACTCCAAAAAGAAACTATAGTGTGCCCTATCTCATAAGATTATGCTACCTAATAGTCCAAGAGCTAGTGAACCCTGCGAGTAACGGTCTTCCTGTAAGGCTAGAAATTTGTACACTTACGATTTATAGCATGCTAAGAGCACTAGCCATGATCTGGCAGGCTTCAGCCCTGTACTTCATCAGCCACATAGTTTTTTAATTGTAAAATAATTTGAGTTTCAAAACTTGTTTCTGTAAGCTTAAAAATTTAATAGGATGGAGTTTATTTATTGTAAATCTTGAAAAAAAAGTTACAGACGATTACAATCAGCAATAGTATATGCCAGATCAATTAGAAAATGCACAGTTGATGAGGTAAAATAAACTTTATCCTGTATACTTAAAATTTTTATATGTTTTCAAGTAAACGTCTCAGAGTAAATATGTACAATGCCAGACGGTTTTGAACAGCATAAGACCTTGCCAGGCGAGGGGACAGCTGCTAAGGGAGTGCAAATAAGAAATGTTAATGTTTCAATTTTATGAACATATTTATTAGCATACAGTAAATGCAATGTATTTTATTGGGTTTTATGCAATCTACATTATTTTTAACATTCATTTTCTTCAGCATCATCCGAGATTGCACTACTGTTTGCATCATCATCTGATTCTTTAACAATGTTTTCCTCATCTGAAAATAGTGAAAAAATATTTTAATGTACCTACCGTAATAATTTTTAGTATTTTTTGAATAAGGTTGTTAAGAATTAAATATCAAGCTCTATTACATAGGACTGCATATTAAATGTTACGGATAAAATAGTTGTATGTTACCTGAAATGTATTCCTCAGTTTCAGGCGATTGTGCTGTGGCAGTATCAGCAGGTCCTTGTAAAAGTATGTCGTATAGGTATAGAAGATGGAACTTTATTCCTCTCAAACCAATTTAAATCGTAAGAACTATCAATTAAGTTCCAACCGTTATTTTCAGGAATAAGAATGGTTCTTTAAAATTACAATTTCGCCATATATTTGTAGGTAATGTAGGCAGTTCTCAATAATTGTTGATGTAGTTCACGTTGGCAGGGTGGTGAATTCGATGAATCATAGCTTACTACTTTTTCATAAGCACTTTAGGATTATTTGTGTTGTAGATAGATAGATAGAAAACACTTTATTGCACACCACTTAATTTATTTTTGTACGTAGTTGTACGTAGTAAGGAACTTTTCATAACGTGCATTATTTAATTTTGAACATTTCAAACCATACATTTGGAGCTTCGACATGGGAGCCTTCAAAAGAAGGGTATATCTTTATCTCAAAGGCCGGTAGTGCACTGACAACGCCTCTGGTGTTCGCAAGTGTCCATGGGCAGCGGTGACCACTTCTCATCAGGTGGCCCGCAAGCTAGCTTGCCAGATATGTCATAAAAAATAAGTAAAATCACTGAAAACTGAACTAAAACTGAAAGATAGGCATTCACGCAACACCTCTGACTCGCACGCCTTTAGCAGCTGTCCCCTCGCCTGGCAAGGTCTTATGCTGTTCAAAACCGTCTGGCATTGTACATATTTACTCTGAGACGTTTACTTGAAAACATATAAAAATTTTAAGTATACAGGATAAAGTTTATTTTACCTCATCAACTGTGCATTTTCTAATTGATCTGGCATATACTATTGCTGATTGTAATCGTCTGTAACTTTTTTTTCAAGATTTACAATAAATAAACTCCATCCTATTAAATTTTTAAGCTTACAGAAACAAGTTTTGAAACTCAAATTATTTTACAATTAAAAAATTATGTGGCTGATGAAGTACAGGGCTGAAGCCTGCCAGATCATGGCTAGTGCTCTTAGCATGCTATAAATCGTAAGTGTACAAATTTCTAGCCTTACAGGAAGACCGTTACTCGCAGGGTTCACTAGCTCTCCAGCTATAACTACTACCTACTAGTTTTAGATAAAATAACATTTTTTTATTAGTTTCATCTATTGTTCGAGCGATATATATATTCCTTAGCTTTTGATTTGTAACAGAATGATCTCCATACGAGTACAAGGGTTTAATAAAAAACAATAAAATTGGAAAAGGTATTTTAATTAATTAAAAACATTAAGAACTAAGAGGAATTATTCACATAATCACAAATGACTCAGGATACATCTTGTAGCACATATTTTGTATGAAACTTGCACACGACAAACAATGAGTAGGCTTTTTACTGAATTTTACTTATTATAACACAACATAGGATCTCTTATCCCGTATCAGCGGTATAGCTTCAAAAATGTATAAGTGGTAGTCAGAGGTATGTCCAAAACACGTAATAACATCCAATATATTGGTACCAACCTAGTACCTTTAAGGATGTCTAATGGGATATCAGGCGCGTCCAAAAATACATACATTTCACAATATTTGTATGTATTTGAAAGACGGTAGAAGTGTGATTATTTCATATTTTTATACATTTAATAAATTCATACTTTCTACAAAAAGGTTTATATACAAAAAGTAAATGCAGCCGACATTAGCATCATCGATACAAGTTTCATGTACAGTCTGAAGTGTGCAAGCCCCCTAACCGCGACTACACTGTCCTTTTTGGTACTTCTTTTGGTATCTGCAAGAGAAAAAAACAATTCATTTAAAACACATTAAAATATAAGTAAGTAAAAAAGTTATTTATTCAATACAATCACGCGGATCATTTAGAATCGTCTCACATTCTAGGTGATTCTAGGTGCCAGTTCCACGCGACCAGTACCCCAAGTACGAGTTTGTACTTTGTACACACACGGATCGCAGAGACGCAATCGCCGAGCACCACCGATTTTGTATGGAGATCCAAGCTTCTCAAGAAATCTGCTAGGGGCGCTGCTTGGATTTCCATACAAAATCGGTGGAGCTCGGCGATTGCGTGTCTACGATCCGTGTGTGCGCAAACTCATACTTGGGGTACAGAGCCTAGAAGAATTAACGGTCTATCTTATAAAAAGTTAGCGCAGACTTGAAGTACTAATTACCATACGTATCTAATGATGATTTAAAGTCAACGCTAACTTTTTAATTTTTATAAGATAGGGGGTTAGAGTGTAATGTGTGGTGCAGTAACATACGTTGTCAGGGCTTGGGTCGGCGCGAGGGCTCAGTGGCGGTGGGCGGCGGCGGCGGGCCCTTCTTGTCGAGCTCCTCCAGGTACGACATTATGATGGCTTGCCGCTCGTCCGGGATGTGCTCCAGCGCAGTGTATCTGCACACAACCATCACATCATTGTATTAGTTTATTCATTCTATTTATTTATTTAGGACAACCAACAAAGAAATTACATGAGAATTAAAAATTAAAGTAAATAGGCTTATAGCTACGTGTTTCTTTAATTATATAGGATGCCACGGTATTCGTTAAAATCGAGACCCTATTAGACAAAAAATATATACAAACAAAGAAGTTTTACAATAAGTAAGGTAGTCTGTAAGAGATCGCGCTAAGCGATAAGACCGCCCTTTTACGAATATTTCTATATTTAAACAGGTTAACAAAATAAAAAAATATTTTCAGATCAGACAAACATTTATCCCAAGGCGGGAATCGAACCCGCAACCTCCGCGACGCAGGCGGACCTTCGCCCGCATAATTGTCCATGAATAGTTATGGCCGGCGCACACCGGGACGGCATGGCAGGGGATTTTAAAGTTTTACTAATGGACGTTCAACCGCTGCTATGCTTTAAAATGATGCCGTTCACCGTTCAATGCCGCGGCATCATTTTAAAGCAAGCATTTATGTCGTATTTCTGTAACAGTACGGTTGAATGTCTATTAGTAAAAATTAAAATCCCTTGGCATGCCGTCCTGATCTGCGCCGGCCTTTATAATGATAATGTTAGTTACCTCGCGTCGTGCTTGAGGGAGTCGTGCACGGCGGCCATGGCGGCGGTGTGTTCCTTCACCGCCGCGAGCGTCTTGTGCGTGACGCCGCGCGTCTCGAGCAGCAGCTGGCGCAGCGCGGCACGCGCCGCAGACTGCTTGTCGCGCTGGAAGTCACGGAACTCGCGCTCCATCTGCGAACCAACATATTGATGACAAGTCGCGCTAGAAGTCGCGGAACTCGCGCTCCATCTGCGAACCAACGTATTGATGAGAAATGCTGTCATCATGTTTGTGTATAACCCATTAAGTTTATGAATTCTGTTAAGGATAATATCTTGTATGCTGTTACTATATTTTTTGTTTTGTAAGTACATATTGCTATTCTGTTGCTACGCCGAGCTCGTATAGTCACGTCATAGAGTGCTGGGTACCTGAGTGGAGCTGGAGTAGTGCGGCGCGTTGGGTTCGTTCTTGAGCAGGTCCTTGACCTCCCGCCAGTGCGCCGTGCCGCCCACGCCGAGCTCGGCCAGCAGCGCGCGCAGCTTGTCGCGCCGCTTCGACACCAGCGCGCCCGTGTGCACCGTGAACAAACGCTCCTGTTAAAGTCAAAGTCAAAATTACATTATTCAGTAAAATCACAAGGACCATTTAGAATCGTCTTACATACTAGGTGATTCTAGGTGCCAGTTCCACGCGACCAGAGCCTAGAAGAACGGGCAAGAAACTTACGGCCTGGTTCCTACCGTTTTTTTATATGATCCTTACAAAGAATTACAATTAAACTAAATTAAGTACTGAAGTTTCAGTGCGTTATACACACGTTTCATGTATTCAACGGGTATTTATCGCATATTCTTATAGATAGATAGATAAAAACTTTATTGCACACAGAAGAGGATTTTACACACAAGAAACAGCACAATGGGCGGCTTTATCGCTAAAATCGATCTCTTCCAGGCAGCTTTTATGTTTTTGATGATTTGTATGTTGCGTGTATAAACGTTCCTAGTGTACATAATATATTAGGTACTTTAAACGGTACGGTATTAAACGGGTATACACAAAGCTATACAATAGCTTAATAAATAAATAAATAAATAGTAGTGATACTTTACAAATAACCCTACCAGTAGCAAAAATAATAATTGTATAGTACCTTGTCCTCCTTAGCGAGTAATTCAGCGAGGTTGTACCGGTGGTCCTTCTTCAGCTGTTTCTTAGCCTCGCGCCACGCCAGCTCCGGGTTCCGCACCAGATCCGCCAGTAATGCGTTGAAATGCTGCAAATTGTATTATTGTTTCAAGGTGTTCGACATAGCTCAAAGAATTAGCAAGCTGAAGTGGCAGTGGGCCGGCCATGTTTGCCGAAGAACCGACAACCGTTGGAGCAAACGGATACTGGAGTGGAGACCGCGTTTATGGAGTGCGGCGAGATGGAGTGACGATCTGCGGAGTGTAGCTGGCAAACACTGAATGAGAAGAGCCGAAGACCGGGCTTAGTGGCGCGTCTTGGGAGAGACCTACGTCCAGCAGTGGACTGATATAGGTTGATGATGATGATTATATTATTGTTTACTTTAAGTAATATAAATCACAGTTAATTTGCAACCTCAACAATGTTTAATTTATCGTTAATTTTATTTGAACTACATATTATATTTTTTGACTAAGTAAACAAAAACATATATTCAAGATTCAAAACTTGTGAATATATTTTGATTATTTTGATTTATATCCACAAGATTGCATTTTATGTTTGGGCCACTCTCATCATCATCAACATATATATAAGTCCACTAGTGGACGTACGTCTCTCTGCAGACGCACCACTGAGTCCGGTCTTCGGCTCATCCCATCCCATTTATCAGCTACATTCAGCTGCGTAACCGCAGAAAACTCAGGTCTCGTAAGTTTTTAAAATAAAACTCCGTTCCACTACCGCGGCGGGCGCGGGTGAAAACCGCTTAGTGAGTTGTTTGTTGGCTCAGTGGCGCGTCTGCACAGACAAACGTCCGGCAGTCGACTATATCTCACTATCTCTCTCTCTGGCTCACCTGGGGCCTTATTCTATAAAATATATATTTTAGCCGAGAGTCGTCTCTCGGATATCCATACAAAAATATATGGACATCCGAGAGACGACTGTCGGCTCGAGAGTAGGGAGTTTTAAAATGCAACCGCGGACTAAGCCCTCTGGAACGCAAACTTCAAAAATGATTGATTTGTATCTATATTATTCGAATCGCGCATGACACGTTTTGAAACGAATAGTTTTCATAACGCGGCAGACCTGGGACTTTATTCTCTATTGTATTGCAAACCACGCGCGTTACTTGGCTTAGGCAAGACAACGGGCGTGGAATCTGAAAAAAATGTATGGCGTAAGCCTTAGTTGTCATTCCCTACCGCGACACGGTACGGTTTGAACTGTCAACTAAACGTGTCCAAGTCTGCCGCGTTATGAAAACTATTCGTTTCAAAACGTGTCATGCGCGATTCGAATAATTTATATACAAATCAATCATTTTTGAAGTTTGCGTTCCAGAGGGCTTAGTCCGAGGTTGCATTTTAAAACTCCCTACTCTCGAGCCGACAGTCGTCTCTCGGATGTCCATATATTTTTATATGGATATCCGAGAGACGACTCTCGGCTCGAGAGTAGGAAGTTTTAAAATGCAACCTCGGACTAAGCCTTCTGGAACGCGTTGTGACGTAGCACGGTTTGGGGAAGGAAAATAGAGAATAAGGCCCTTGGACACGTTTAGTTGACAGTTGAAACCGTACCGTGTCGCGGTAGGGAATGACAACTAAGGCTTACGCCATACATTTTTTTCAGATTCCACGCCCGTTGTCTTGCCTAAGCCAAGTAACGCGCGTGGTTTGCAATACAATATAGAATAAAGCCCCTGCACGGCCTCGTCTCTCTTTGCTTCCTCTTTCTGTCGGCTCAATGTATTCTAGTAATACATCTCTGCCTCTCTCACCTGCACGGCCTCGTCCCTCTTGTGCTGCTCCCTCTCCTTGTCGCGGTCGCGTAGACTGGTGGCGAGCGCGCGCTGCACCTCGCGCTCGCGCTCCTTGATGGAGGCCTGAGCGCGCGCCTGCTTCTCCTTGGCGGCCGAGTCGGGCTCCGCAGACGCCTCCGCCGCGCCCTCGGGCTCCTCCGCCTCTTCCGTCGCCGGCTCCTCCTTCTTCGGCTGAGGGTTGTTTAGTTTGATAAATATTCATGGACATTTTACCAACTTCGAACTTCAATTGCATTTATTCAATAAAATCACAAGGATCACTTTGAAACGTCTTACATACTAGATGATTCTTAGCGCCAGTTCGTCGCAACCAAAGTCTAGAAGAACTGGCAAGAAACTAGACCTGGATTCTAGCGTTTTTTTTATATTTTACACGATAGTACACTAAGCTAAGCTTGTACTATTGGAACTAGATTGTTGATACATATTATATACATGTTTTGTAAATACGTACATAGTGACAGAAAAAATATTTATGTTGATCACACAAACATTTACTCCGAGGGGGAACCGAACCTACAATCCACAGCATGGAAAACAGAGATACTACCAACTGAGTCGTATAATCAAAACAATAACTGTGCTTGTGACAAACTATGGCAATTCTATAAAACCGTTTCATTCATGTCAGCGGTTTGGGTTTAACTTACTGCAGATTGCCACATTCGAAACTAATGTTCTTCTTCTTATCGTGTCGATGCTAAAACTTTATTTTGTTGCAGCATCGTGTTGTAAAGATTAGCCAGACTAGACACTGCTTTACCGTGCCTAGCTGTTACCGGTGTGCGCTACGAGGAGGCTCTTTCCATGCACCCCTAATGTTGATTCATGAAGTCGATTTGGAACTGATTATGATTTTAAATTAAGTACCTAATTTTTTTTTGTATTTTCCGTTGTGCAATAAAGTGTCAATCTTTTTCAAAGAGCTTTTTTTTCATGTAAGCTTTATATTCTAAAAGGCAGGCAAACAAATAAAAAATAACATCCACAAATATTAATTTATTCACAATTAATTAATAATAAAAATAAATTCAAAACTATTTACAATAATAAAATTAATAAGAAAACTTAATAGTACAGTCATCGTCAAAGTCACTATTTTCAGATTATACAACTTTTTTTGGTTCTGATTATTTTTAAACATTATTTTAACACTCATCAATAAAATAAATTTAAAGTAATATTAAAACCTAGTACATATCATCATTTCCTAATGACGCTGACCGTACGCTAGTGTACTTTTTATAAAATAATTTAAAAAGCCTATAAAATTGATTGCATTTGGACTGATAGACCGGCTGACACACACATCTTCGTAAACAAACATTTGTATGATGGCAAATATTAATGTTATGTTTTATTAAGTGTCTCTATAAAAGTATTCTACCAGCCATCTAGATCCCCATTCCCCATAGTACAAGCTTTGCTTAGTTTGGGACTAGATAGCATTGTGTAAAATAATCATTGATATATTTTTTTTTTCTATAACAATGAAAACTACAAGTTGACTTTAGTTCAATGACAAAATTAGCTTTGTATACTAATTATTATCTTTCAAATATAACAGGTAATGATATCCTGAGGAAATTACATCCATCAATCATTTTAGTTCATAAGAGCCGTTACGCACTGTCGATTTGTTGCTGGCGACTGTGACTTACTACAGTTTAAATAGGTGTTTACGCACTTGCTCGTCGGTCGTCCTATTGTTTTTGGTCGCCGAGCAACCGAGTCGCCGGCGACAAGTCGACAGTGCGTAACGGCTCTAAGAAAGAGATGGCTATATGTTAAGTGCTAACAAATATAATACCTCACGAAAATAACGCGCTATTCTATCTGTATTAGATTGTATTCAGTAGATAACAGTTAAGTAACAAAATAAAATTGCACAAAAAACACTGATTACATCCTAACATCTTTAAAACTAACAAAAATGTTCCATTAGAAACATTCTGTACATCGCTTACACGCAGACTAATCTGCTAGACGGATTTCAATGCGATTGCGTTTTACAAATAGACTATTTATCAAGATTATATGAAGTAAAAGAATTACCGTATATAATCGCTTGACAGTATTACTTATAAAGGACATTTTAACTTTACAATATTATAAAATAATGTGGTTAGTGTTTATTAATTAGTGATAAACACGCGTAAAGCGGTAAACTATTAATCTATCGTAGTCTTATCAAAATATGTCATTCCTCAAAAAGCCAGTGAATACTAAAACAGTACCCTTTACAACCTTTAACACTTATAGCCTATCCGCCATATTCAAAATAGTCGTATAAACCTCAGATAGTCAAAACGGCTGATAAAATAGGTAGTCGTTTATATTGACATACAAATTATTGAGTATGAAAATGAATTTATACAATTACAAAACTAATGTTTGTAAGTAGAGAAAGTCAATATTTTTTGTTTCTTTTAAATATGTCAAATATTAGAAAATCCCAAAATTTATGAAGGATTTGAACCCGCGACCCTTGCTACGCAGACGACTCCTAAATCCATTCAACGAAATTCTAGGGATTTTAAACGGTACGAGCAACCGACAACTGATCAATGTGTTTTTTGTTAAATATTAGTTTACGGCATTATTAAAACAACAGAACTAGTGATTATGGTATGCATTTAGTATTTATTACAAAAATATGTGTGACCTAACACGTAAACATTAATTACATTTACCTAAACACATATTTACAATTTTGTATTATACAAGACATACCGTTGCTAGTCAACTCTCGTTTTATATTCAACATCAAAGTATATCAATAACTTCACTCATTAGTTTTTAAAAACTAACATCGCTTTTCGTTATAATAAAAGTATCAAAGGGCTAAGCACGAGGAAATGTGACAATCGTAAACGTAACGAATTTAAGATACATTGCTCGCTATCGCTGCAACGTTCAACAGTGACGCTGATGTTGATGCGCAGTGTATCTCGAATACAACACTATTTCGATAAGTTAACGCTAGTCACATCTACACACAGCCTCATACATAAAGTCTTGATAAAATACAGGTCTTCAGAATAAACATAGACGTCAAAACACTAAGTAAAATTTCTGAAGTCCAATTTTATGATTCAAAATCACAAGAACCACTAGGGATGGGCAAATGAAAAAAAAAATATCGATATTTATCGTATCGATATTTTTCAAATATATCGATTATATCATCCAAGAAATATCGATATTTCGATATATCGATATTTTTTGCCCAATATGCAATTATTTATAAAAATTGCCAAAATATTCGAAATTTTAAAGCAAATACACATCTGGCTGTTTTGACATCAGTTTTTTTATTTAAAAAAACAGGTTTTCATTGCTTGATTTAAAAAAAAAACAAATTAAACATAACATTACTCAAAACAGAATTTGTCTGATATTGACATCAGGAGCATTCGTTGTTTAGAGCTATAAAATATATCGATTTTGATATCTGAAAATAAATATCGAAAATTGATATATCGCTGGAAAAAATATCGCCGATATATATCGATATTTTGATATATCGATATTTTTTGCCCATCCCTAAGAACCACTAAGAATCATCTTATATAAGGTGATTCTAAGTCCTAGTTTCTCGCGACTTGAGCTTATCAAGAGGCGAGAAATGTACAAACTGTTTTAAAGATTCTTAAAAAAACATGTTATATAATTTTAGCTTTTTCAGAACTCGATAACATAATTATTTACATTTCTTATATTAATACAATTGATGTATATAAAATTCGTTATTATCCCTCTAGGCATTTTATAAACTTTAATTATATATATACATTGTTGTGTCCTATCTACTTAGTATGTATTATTATACTTTTAGGGCCTGACCACACTAGATCAGTATGCTAACTTATATAGCGTACTGTATGGTGTAGTGTGAGCCTAATATATAATTCTAACTTACGAGCTGTTAGTAGGACTACGGTTAAGTCAAGTATGTACGCATTCATGCCTATTAAAAGAATACATAATCATCTGTGTATATACATTATTGTATATACAGTGTGTCACATTTACAGTGGTCCAAGAATATACACTGTTATCCTAACGGTTCGTTAAAATTGTAATCTTTAACAAATTTTAGTATTTTTTTTTTAAATAATGTCTAATCTTGTTACTTACACTTGGCAAAATGAAAGTTATATAGAAAACTAAAGATTTACGGCCGGTTTCTGGAAACCCAAATCACGATTGATCCGAGTTTGACACATAGAAATTATTTGATTTTTTCGTTGATCATCGTTCGAGAAACCAGCCGTAAATCTCTCAATTTTGGGCTTTGACAAAACGCATTTAACTGGGTACAATTAATTAAATAACTACTTTTCTTAGCAAAAACCTAATTTTCAAAACATTTTAAAGAACTAACCGATAGGTACAAGTTCACTACGCAAAAACATTATTGGACAACTGTAAAAGGTAAAAACAACAACTCACACAAAAGTAACCAAGATGGCGCATGGCGTCTTATTTTTTTGAGATAATTTAATTCATGAATTTTAAACCAAATTGAGCATCATAGCAAGTCATTCATCCTTTTCTTCATAATAAAGTTGATTGCTGATAATATTGACTATTTCTGTCGTCAAAGTAGTATCGCTTTGAACGATTTAGTGCCAGAAATTGTACACGTAGAGTGATGGACGCAATGCAATGCATACAGTGCACATCCTCAGTTTTCTGTGAACTTAGGCCATACTTGATTTTTATCGTTTAAAAATATTGCATTCACTCGATGGCGGGAAACATAATCGAAGAATAAACCTTCTAGTTAGAAAATTATAGTTTTCTTTAAGAGGCGGATTCAGAATGCTTGTTAATACATATTCAGCCTCTGTTTACGAATTCAAGGGTGATTTTAGATAACATACAACTATTACTAATAATACCTAAACTATCTTTACAATTTTGTTCAATATTTACAATGTCAAATGTGATTATAGTGGTCGATTAAATATAATTTTAATAATAAAATATTTGCACGTCGTAGGAGTCATGTTTATATGAGAACATTCGATGTACATTGCGCGGTGAATACAGTTCGTCTAGCGTTGTTTTCGCGCACGCAGTGTACCTACATTTCGAAATGTAACTTAATGTATTTATGTCAATAATGACGTCACTAGTGTATGAATTGGAATATAACGGATATAACCCCAGAATGTAATCAAACAAAGCTCATTTCAATAAATATTTTCAAATAATTGCAATTAATTGTTTGCAACCAACGAGGATACTTTATCACTAATTTTTAATTTGGTAATTATAGAAACATTGTGTTGAAAGCATTGAGATTTAATAAACTGGATACCGAACCCCAGGTTCTTACGACAAGAAATGGATCTAAGGAGGCTTTTGTAAAATTAGTATTTAGTTCTGATGTAACAATCAAGATGGCGTTGTAACGTTCCATATTGAAATTTCCCGCCAATTCATATAAAACATTGCTCTCCTACGACGCACAGACTATACAACATATAAAAACATACACAAGTATAATATTTGATATAATTTGATTAAATGTAACACTTACTGTGACGCTGCTTTGTAATTTTGCTAAAATGCGAGTAGTTTGAGATAAGAACCGCGTCTCTCTATGTTAGTTACTTTTGATAGATACTTATTTTAGAATACTTATATTTTATACATCAAATGCTAAATACAAGTACCTTATTACTTTAGATAATATATTTATTTCAAATATACCTCGAATAAATTTTGCAATTTTAAAATACCGTACCGTCATGACTTATAAACAATTATTTATTTGTTATTGTAAAATTTCTTAGCAATGCATTTTGTTATTTGCGATATGTCAAAAAGAGAAACGATTCTGCCAGTGTCAAGTGATTATTTTAAAATATATCTCAGTAAAGTCAGTCAATCATAGGAAGGACAGAAAAATAGCAGGTCGTTTTATTTAGTTTGTTTTATTTGTCACGTCTTGTGCTTTGGTATTGTTTATCAAAATGACATCTGATTGTTATGAGTTATAAATATTATCAACTAATATTATAACGAGGAAAGATTTGATTGATTGTTTGCATCGAATAGGCTCCGAAACTACAGGACCGATTTCAAAAATTCTTTCACTGTTGTGAAGCTACATTATCTGCGCTGAACATAGGCTATATTATAATGATATTTTTCATTTAGGCTACCCGTGCGAAGCCGGGGCGTACTACTAGTTTTCTATACAAAAGTAAGTAACATAGTGAAGACTAATGCCAGCTACATCGAGACATAATGACAGTTATGATCTCCACTACTAATACTTAATAAAATATATCATTCTATTTCAATACTTGTGTAAGTATAAGATGTTTTGTAATGTCAACTCAGATTGGACTACTGTAACTCTACCATGAGTTTTTACTATACTATATACAGTGTCTGTAGTTAAAAAATGTATGAAGATTTGTACAGTGCCTCTAGCGGATAGTTGGGTACTAAAACGGTACAAAGGTACAAATCTTCATACATTTTTTTAACTACAGACGCTAGCGAGTATTGATTGTAAAAACTCATGGTAGAGCTACTGAAAGTATTACAAATATTATTGTAAACTTTCTTTGATATGGACCAAACTATGTATATAAATAATACTGAAAAGTATTTGTAAATATTTAGAATTAAATATTTTTATGATCCTTTAGATAGTTTAAACGATGCGATATTAAAAATTGCGAATAGTGACGCAAAGAATACAAATATTATGAATGTATCTGTAATAATATGTATACCAAGAAACTGAACATAACCTAAGCAGTGTCTGTACTATCCTATGGGCTACAAATTTTGTAGCCGAATAGATTTATCTGTACAACTCTGCCTTCAGTCCCCAATGGTTAATGGCATTTTTATTGGTATTCGCCAAATAATTACTTCAGTGATCGTATTTGAGGAAGAGAATCTGGAGCAGAGTCGAAGACCCGGGTTCAGTGACGTGTCTTAGGACAGACCTACGCAGCAGTGGACTGTTTAAAGTTGATGATGATGATTTGTTGAAGAAGTATTCGTTGCATCACTTCTGCATATTCGGAATGTTGGATCTTTGAAAATAAATGCTAAACAAGAAAAGTAGTCCAAAGTCTGATTTGACTCACAAACCACCCCTGCCAACTAACCTACAATCTTCAAAATATCAAACTACCCGCCAAATAATATAAAAAAAGAACCGAGTTAACCGTCACGTGTCCATTCACTGTTCCCGTCATTTCTTACCGAAAACGTACATTAAACACTATTCCTTCTCCGTCTTCTTCCGTTTCTTCTTCTCAGTCTTTTCCGGGGCCTTCTTCTTGTCGGACTTCTTCTTCTCCTTCTTCTTGGTCTCCTCCGGCTCCGGCGATTTGAACTCCTCGAATTTCCTCTTTTTCGGCGGGGACTTGATCATTATCGTTTCCGGTTTGGTGGGGGTATCTTTTTTGGAGGAGCGCAGTTGTTTGGGCGAGATGATCTCGTCGGGGCTGGAGGAGCCGGTCCTGTCGGAGTCGGCCTCCGCCGCGGCCTCGGCCTCCGCCTCGCGCGCACGGCGGGCCCGCGCGCGCGCCTCTTCGCCGGGGATGCCGAGGATGTCGGCCCACTGGTCGGGCGGCGGCGTCGGCTGCTTACGAGATTCCTCCTCCGTGCTCTGCAAACCAATTACATATTCACGTATTTCAGCATTCTACTTTGCGTTTAGCATGTAACAGCGTCCAAGTCAAAAATAAACTGTTCGTCTTCAAAAGACATTCGCATCCTTGGAACTTTAGGTAAACGAGTGGTCTGATGTTTCCATAAAAAACATGCATCGAAACCCGGCCTTTCTCAACTAAATTTATCTTATTTAACATTTAAAGAAATAATACATATTACTTTTCATAAAAATTTTACTGATAAAATGACTTGATCGATGTTACCTACTAACCGATGAAATAAAAGCTTAATATAATAACTTTTAATGCCAAACGGTCAGCCATACCATAAACATTTTGAATTCCTTTATAGATTTAACGATATCTAGTTCGAAGTCTTCGAATTCCATATGAACAAGAGATTGAAAAAAGAAGGTTTTTAAACGTCGACCGTTTGGCATTTGCATGCAATACTAATTCTAGGGCTTCAGGACTTAATCTAGGATATCAGCAAACGAACCTGCATCGGACACGATAGTAAGTCTTACGGCCTTAAGTCTATAAAAATATGAATAAAACGCCATATTGTATATTTATGATAATAATTGAATTCAATACATACATAAATGATAATAGTGCTCTTCAATACACTTACACAACTTTAAATAACAATTAAAGCCCAATACTTCCTACTTCATAAACTTATCAATGACCTAGGCTATAAACTGGTCTGACTCAATGACCTAGGCTATAAACTATCCCGTAAACTCGTCTATGCAGTGACCCCTGTTTATATTTTTAGTAATGTTACAAACTGTAAAATTTAAGCGCGTTAAGACTAATACAAAACAACAATATGACCAAAATAATACACTTTGTTAAAATATTAGCGACTGTAAAGATAATGACCTAAAACATATTTTAAGAATTAAATCAAGCCCATTCAATAGTGCCCGCAGTGGATGGCTTTATGTCAAATCTGCGGGCGACAGCATTTACGACCTAGGTTTATCATCTAAGTTAAATTAAAAAAAATGGCGACCAGTCATCATTCAAAAAAAAGTTTATATTCCATGTAAAACTTGCTCCTTAAGCTAACAATCCCATAACTATCCATAAAACTTTAGCACAACTAATACAGTTTTTATTCACGAGAAAATGTTGTGCTTGGATCTCAAATTTAAATTATAGGCTATTCGATATATTAAAAGTTGTCTAATGGCCACAGTCCCTGAGACTCGCATATTTTGACACTTCACAGTAAAATTATCAACCTTTGGAATTATTTTCGATTTCGAGCCTAAATTTAAAGTGTGGTTTATGTAGCGCGTTTTTATGGCCTAGGTCGTAAACCCGTACCCCATCCAATAGCCTATGCCGTGCCTATATATAGGCCGTGACTATCTACCATGTCCGATGTAGGCGCCAAATCCTCCGCGTGTCCGTCCGTAGCCCAAATACAACTGCAAACATACAGCAAGTTTAGTTTTTTCATGTGTATGTATTTACTTAGAGCAGCTAAACCACCCGCAGATTATGACTTACGTCTTTTTTGCCTTAGAAACATTAGGACAGACTATTCCATGTTTTTTTAGACTAAGTACAACAAAATGTACGCTGTGACTCCATCCACTACCGTTTATTATAAAGCTATGTACATAATGAATAACATGATATTGAGAATTGACCCGGTCATAATATTTCAAATTCTGTGAGTACACTCAAAACATTCATTACAAATATTTTTTATTTAATTTGCTTTCATAAGAATCATATGTACCTATTTGTTGTTGTTTGATTATTAACAGCGTTGTTGTTAAAGCAGTCATCATTATATCAGTTAATTTCTCAAATCTGATACTTCAGTAGGAATACATGAAAAGATGGTCAACTTTGCTACATTTGACCAAAAAAATAACTATCAATCATTATGTACATTGTGCGTTTGTACATACGTCAGTGGGTACAATCAGAGCATACATTTATTGTACAACATATCTCAAGTATACAAATATAAAGTTTCATGTACTTACTTCACATTTTAACACCTCAATAGGGCACTCAGAATTAAAATCACAAATAACGATTGCCGCAAAAAAAAACGTGATCGTGTCCGAAACAGTTCCGCTATAATAAATTCGCAAAAGCTTATAATTATACACATATTTTGTTGGAAATTGCGATCACGCTTAAAGACAGAAATATTCACAACGTGTAAGTAGATAAATAAATATTCACGGCAAAGCAGTGTCTAGTCTCGCTAATCTTTCCAACACGATGCTACAACAAAATACAGTTGTAGCATCGACACGATAAGAAGAAGAATATTCACGGACATTTCACACATCACTCAAGATTGCTGATAGAATACTTACTTTTATTTGGAAATATGTGCTTAAAATACAAAGTAATACCCACACACAGAAGAAACATCAGTGTACATCACACAAATTTTTTGCTCTTGGTGGGGATCGAACCCAAAGCTCACAGCATAGAAGACGGAGCTACTTCCAACTGAGCTATGCCGCCTGTCTGATAAGTTATTAATTACTTCTAGCAGACTCAAAGATTAAGAGGAAAGTTAAATCCTGATTCTCATTATTTAACTCGTTTGTGATTTAACTATTCTCGTTAATAAACTGACGCAGAATCTTAGGTAGTATTTGAATTGAGAGGCGTCTCAGTTAGATATATTTTAATATTGTCAAGATTTATGAGGTTGTATGGGACCCTCTGAAACTATTAAACCAATTTTTAAAATGTTTAATCCGTCATATGTGAACATCATACATTAACCTTTATTTAAGTTAGTTCTATGATTTTTTTTTTGTATTTACCTTTGTGCAATAATTTGTTATCAATCTATATAACCAGAAATAATAAAATAAGTCTATCCGTGCGAATTTTCAAATATATCACACCATTTTAAGCAGTTAACACTTTGGAAAGTAGACTTATTAGTCAAACGATGTTAAACGGTAAGAGTGAATAAGAATGCACTTACCTCTCCCTTTTCCTTCTTCTTCTTGCCTTCCTTTCCGTCCTTCTCCTTGTCACGGTCCTTGTCTTTCTTGTCCTTCTTCACGCTGCGGTCGCGATCTAGCAAATGTTATGTCATTGTGTTATAGGAACTAGGATATATTTTTTTTTTTATAATAATGTCGCTTCATCTGTCACCAGGTTGTATTTCATGAAACTTGTTAGTTAGAGAGTTTAAACTAATAAATTTATTTATGTTGCCGCAAATACTAAATACTAAACAAAAATACAAATACTAAAAACACAATAATAAAAAACTTGGTAAAAATAGCTTCGTGCGCGGGAATCTTGGCTGATTTTATTTTGAATCTAAATAAATTAAACTTTTTTTTGAATTAACCTATACTGTCCCACTGCTGGGCAAAGGTCTCCCCCCCCCCTTAATAATTAATTAAACTTTATTCAGTAAAATTACAAAGATCATTATCATAGAATCGTCTGAAATACTTGGCGATTCTAGGTGTCAAGAACGGGCAAGAAAACAGCCTGGTTCGTATTGTTTTTGTATGATCCTATTTGAAAACAATTACAACTTTCTGAAGTTCCAGCAGAATGGTAAAACTCACCTTTGAGATCTTTATCTTTCCTGCGATCGTCCTTCAACTGCTTGCAATACTCTCTAAAGTAATCCTCCCTGGCCGCGCCGCCTTCCACCGCCTTGTACCTCGCGTCAGAGTCAATCTTCTTCTTGATCTCTTGGAAGCGAGAGTGACGGTCTACCCCCTTCTCCTTCAGAAGGGCTAGGTAGTCGGCTTTCACCTGAGAGGAGAGATTAGGTTATTTGTGGGCATTGTTTGAGGGTAGTTTTAGTCGGTCAGTGGGAGAGTGGAGATTTTCGTTCGTGGTAGGTTGTTGGGTAATGGAAATGGAGAGGAAACTAACAGAGACATTATATAAATTATATTTTGGAGTTAATTTGAGCACTCTTATAATTATTTATGAAGTTTAGAACAGCCCAGTACCACAGTTAATGAAACATTTATTTTAAACACTTTAAAAAGGAACCTTTAATAAAATAAGTACACAAATTCTTTAACTTTTTTACTCGACCCACAAGAACACAGTATGTTAACCAGTTTTGTTTAAATTTGTGATTTTTGACAATCAATACCCAAATTACATTTTTTACAATTTCAAATAGAACATAGGAAGTAGGATGTGTAAGGTGTAACGGATAAGGGTGACTAACAATAATATTCGCTTGGCAAGAAAAACGAACCAAAAATAAAATGCTCCACTGCCCCACGAACCGTTAAGCAGAGGGACCTATACGCAAGGGGTCTACAACGAGCACAAAGTGCGAACAGCTCCTGAAAGAATATGATTAGATGCTGAAAACATTAAAATTATTATAAACTGTGGAAAGAAAAATTGATTAGTTCCTGAAAAAAAATTCATGATTAGTATTTCCAAGAACAGCGGAGGTGGAGATTTGTAACTGTGTTTATAATTATTGATTTTAGTTAAAAACGCATTTAATTTTTATACTTATTTGTCTAAGATCCTATTAAATAGTTCCTACAGTGTGATTTTGTACTACCGATTTGGGGTTTTATATTAACGGTCTATCTTATAAAAATAGCGTAAATCAAACAAGAACTGTATTGTTATGATAAACAAATGTTTTTAAGCAACAATACGAGTATTATAGAATTAGATTATGCATAAGTAGGTAGTAATCTGCCCGGGTTATGAGGATTATCAGGTTCCTATATTATTTTATTTTATTTATTTTAAGAAAACTTACAGCTATGAACATAATTAGTATATGATGGTTATAAATATGTACTGAGGGCCAATTACAAATTTTCACAAATATGGTAGTATATCATCTATATATATATATATCATCGTGAAGTGATTGCCCGATTATATCCCCGTTGATAATATACGGTGTCACCACCCAGATGTATCAACTCTGTGCTGATGTATCTTCCTAATGTCAGCGACAAATCATCGTATTGCCGCGCTGTGGCGATAGACAAAACCGGTACTGAGCAAAGCGGGCTGCGGGGAGCTACGAGGCGACTTCAGCGCTCCACTCTTCACAAAACCTCGGCACAGAACAAACACGCGTTTTTTATTGTTTAATATAGACGACCGGGCCGGCCGAGAAGACGTTGGAGGGACGATCTCGACTCATACGCGACGGAGTGGTGGATGGCCGCAGGAGATCGGGACGAATGGAGGAATTTGGGGGAGACCTTTGCCCTGCAGTGGGACACAATAGGTTAAATAAAAAAAAATATAGAATCAGTAATTTACAGTCCACTAATCTTTTATTCAACTCTAACCGAGATATTCCAAAATGGTCATTCGTCATCAAAATAGCAAAATAACGACGTCTTGAGGTTTATTCGGACTTCGCCGCGGAACTGGAATTTAACGCGTCATGCGCGCCATTACGCGTAGACGTTGGAAGAGGTCAAAAGGACATCTGAAGGGCGAACTAACCGTCTCATACCAAGGATAAGGACATCTAGTGAGTTCGTATTTATTCCTACACATAATTATAAAATATACATAGTAGATTCCTAGTATTCACGTATGGATTTTGTTTCTAACCGCAAAAATACGCAAACGCTCACAACATCGCGCATCGCTTGAAAGGAATGCAAACTCGTTCGGTACATCACAGACCACAGAAGCTAAGTCAGTAGGCTAATTTTATTATTTCAAAAGTGTGTGATCATTTGTGTTGTTTTAGTTTATATTTAAAAAAATGCCGAACGATTTTGCATTCTTTAGGTACCTCTTTCGGCAGTATCATTAACCGAGTTACAAATCATCGACATACGAGCGTCGCTTATAAAAATTTTAGCCTTTATACGAGGAATTTGACGCGTTACAGGCTGAGATCGAGGTTCTAACTGACGAGTCACAACCGGCGAAGCTAAACGGGAGCAGTTCGATACAGAGTACTACACGTCTGTGTCCATTGCACAGAGCCTGCTAGAGGAAGGACCCGGGAAGGGTATGCAGCGAGATTCAGTGACGCAGATCAGGTGGGCAAGTGAGAAACTTAGTTAGGCTACCTAAAATTGACCTTCTGCATTACAGCGGTGGCTATCAAAACGGAATGAATTTGTTTTTGTGAATTTTTTTTTCTCAATTGGTAGTAGCTCTGCCTTCCATGTCTTCCATGGGTCGTGCGTGGGTTCGATTCCCACCCAGAGCAAAAGTTTGTGTGATGAACATAAATATTTGTTCTGTGCCTGGGTATTACTATGTTTTACTAGTATGTATTTACAAAAAAAAAATATAAGTATTTTATTAGCAATCTAGTTCTCATAGTACAAGCTTTGCTTAGTTTGGGACTAGAGTGTGATGTATGAAATATCCATGAATATTTTATTTTTTTATTTTAATAACTACCTACAGGCTTTGTTCGTAGATTATATTCGTTCAGAGTCATGTAAGTCGATTAGGTACCCTATTGACGCGACTAACAAAAACATAAGGGCTCTCACATCTTTAGAACCCGCACTAAGTTGGGCCTTAGGACGCTGGGTGGCCGCGAGGAACTTGAGGATCAAAGGAGGAGCCATCATACGAAGGGTCTTTAATAATATTTGTCTCCTTACAGAGTTAACTTATTAAACCAGCTGGTCTACCTACCCCTACCTACTTCAGCCCGGGGAGTACGGCGACCTACGAGGCAACTTCAGCGCCCGCGCCGACCTATCACTTCATAATACCGCGGCATCGAACAAACATACGTTTTTATCTATACTTCTATATCTATACTATATACTATATATACTATAATATTATAAAGAGGTAAAGTTTGTATATTTGTTCAATTGTAGGGGGTAATCTCGGGAACTACTGAACCGATTTTAAAAATTCTTTCACCAATAGAAAGCCACATTATTGCTGAGTGTCATAGGCTATATTATATTTTCAAAAAAAATAGGGATCCTTATTAAAACTTCAATTATGCCCAACAAAGTGGGCACGGGTCAGCTAGTTGTTCAATAAAGAATTAGTTGTGTAGTCCACTAATGTTTTATTTAACTCCTACTGAGATATTCCAACAATAAACCTGACAAAGCCAGCCATAAGTAGGAAGGTGTGTAAATATTTATGTAGGTAGACTAGGTAGCTTGTTCAAGTGACGAATAAAAATGACCTTACCGATCGACTTACTGGCCTCAACATTTTATTGCTGTTAGCACCTGTCGTTTTGGTGGTATAGCGGCTCTACGCTAGTCTCTTTCTAGTTCCATAATTATAAGATAGACCGTAATACTTTGACGTTATCATAATCAAAATATTTTTATTATTAGGACTGCTATTTTATCAAAAACTTTTTCATCATACAGTTTTAATAAACCCAAACCTATAAATAACACCTACCTACTCGTATCTATGGGTTCTTGCAACCATCTGCAAATATCTCAAATGTTTTCTGAAAATTCAGTAAAACAGAAATACATATTGAAAAAACTGTAATCTTCGTATTTCTTTTTATTTAACGCCAAAATAACACACAGTAAATATTCAAAAACTTTTAAACTAATACTAGTAAGAAAATAACACAGTAAATACATCTCAACCTCAACTGATCTTTACTGACCTATCAACCTATCTTCATAAATTCTCGTTCTCTATAAAACATGACCAATCTTACGGACAGACAATAGCTGAACTACAAATGGAAATAATCTATTATTCTAAATACTATCAGCTTTCCATTAGTGTTAGCGCAGAGATTCATTATGTGAAAGATTAAAGTTATTTTTAATTAAAACTATGATAAGAGCTAAGTTGCAACGTTATAATTGCAGTATTGGTAATTGTTTGTCACCCTGACACATTAGTTTGTATACCGTGTCTTTTGCACCTGACTTTTAGCCAAGTTTGTGTTCTACAGTCGTTGGGAACATGTAAGTTGTAGAACAATGTTTTTACTAAACATGGCATGATTAAACATGATACTTAAATCATTATAAATGTAATATCGTTAGGAGGCAAGACGTCAACCACAAACTATTGATATCTTAAGTAACATTGCATTAGTCACTCAGATATTGATGTTATGTTCATGGCATTGCATTTCTCATCCATAGACTGTGATGCTTTTAGTTTTGTATTGCGTTTGTCACCCTAACGACTGATTTTATATACGTGGCATCATATGTTTCACCCACAGGTTATTGCTACGTTGTAATATTGCGTTTGTCACCCTAAAACTATTGTTATGTTAAGTGGTATTGCGTTTCGTCACCCATACTATTGTGGTTTAACACATAAGAGGTTTTATGTTGTAAATACTTAAAATATATTGTATTTACCACTTTCGAGACGTTATATATTTGTTCAAAAACTACGATTTTTGTGCGTTTATCACCCTAACGTATAGCTTATACTAATTTCATGGTGTAGCGTTTGTCATCCTGAGACATTGTTGTAAATACCTTATCATACGACCTACAAATACTCTGACCTGTCGTCAGAAGCGATGGAGCATATAAATGCATTTTCTAGTAAGTTCCAGTAAGAACGTTTAGTCTATACTTACCTTTGTGCTTATTTTAGGATATATGCAGGAATCGAACCTGCGTTTATCATATCTTAATTCTAGCTTAGAAAAATAAGTTAAGTTTTAGATTGTAAGTCCGTAAAAATGCTCATATTTTACGTAAACACATCCATAATCTAGCCTTGCTAACTAACTGGTTTTTTTATATTTTTATGCAAATAAATGATTTATTGATATAATTTTACTAGTAAAAACCAGATAGAAACTTATTTTTCATCAAAACTATTGGAACAATGACTCAATATGAATATGTTTACAGTATATGATTTTACATTAATTTCTTTGTTTCATAAACATAAATTCGTTCAACAACTGGTTACATTTTTCTATCCAGAAGGGATAATAATAGTTATTTTTACATTGCGTTTGTAATAATCTACAGAATGAACACGGGAAGTTTTCTTCTATACTGTTTCATTTGAGATCTCTGACAGAAAACTAACAAATATTATTTTACTAATTCTAAATAAACTTTTATAAAACAGTAAAGAATAAAAAAACCTTTGCTTAATATAAATGAAAAATCTCTGAAAATTAAATAATTAGTTATTGTCCTAACCAAGATGCTGTGATTCTTTTACAAGTTGAACTGCTTGTGTATCTTTGCTCACTTTATTTTAATAATAATTTTGTAATAGTGAGATACCTTGCAGTCTGTTGTATTTACAATCTCACTTTACCAGGAAACCTTCACCACTCATTTCTGCTTTTTCAAAGGCTGTACCACCTTTGGCATGCATGTTTTGAATGAAGCTATGGAGCTGTTTTTATATAAATTGTTTTAACTTGATCAACGATGTCCAGATGTTTTTTTGTAAATTAATGTTTTTAGCAAATCATTGTATTTGCTGTTGGTTTGGTTAGATAAGCATTGTGTAATAGATAAATTGACTGAACTGACAACAATAGGATCCAGGTCGTAATTTTCAGATTCGCCTAGGCTCTGGTCGCGCACGACTGGTACTTAGAGCCACCTAATATATAAGACTATTCTTAACGATCATTGTGATTTGACTGAATACTTGAGACTCTGAACATCATTGCAAGGAAGCAATACCATTGCAGCTTTTCTGGCATGTTAAATTCGGCCTCTGATCTTTATATATTGTTATTCTGATCATCTTAAAGTAATATCTAACCTTAGATAGTGTGATGTAGCAGTTGTGACCATTTGACGATGTTTTTATAATAGATATTCCATAATTATGTCGGTCACATAAGTCTTCTGAAATAAAGGTGTTTTTATTGTAAATACAGATTTGCAAGTATCTTTTAAGGAACTGCTACATATAGCTTATAATATCACCTAAAGCTATAAGGCCATAATAGAGCTCCAGAAAGTTGTTCTATAAAAAAAGTATTCACCATTACGTGGCGCCCAGTATCAAATGATCCTCAAACTTTGTACTCGCATCGTCAAATGATCATCAACGGTCGGAGGTCCACCGTGGCTGGGCCCGCCCGTCGCCATCGCCGAAACCAACCGCACAAGGCGATCCCTTCGCTAAATAGTGCCGGGGACAGTTATAAAGTAAAACGATTTAGGGAGGTAACATTATACAAGTCTGGCCGGGACATCTGGACTATGGCGAACCACTTATTTAATACTGAATATGCACAAATGAGAGTGAACAAAATGTACAAGATGATATACATTTAAGTATAATCGCGATAACGATAGCCCGGCCAGACAATACAAAAATTTGCATAGCTTTATATGAAGCTACGTGACAGATGTACAGTAGATAATGTGTGATTGAAATGTTTCAAATAAATACACACGCAAGAATCTAGAAATTTCTGCTTTAAAACTTATAAAAAAGAGGTATTTAGATTTAATAACTGTCAGGGCGCTTCATATAACAAAGCTCAAAGCAAGCGTGTTTACATGAAAGTGCCCTTCAGAACTACAAAAATATCAGTTAAAAATATATAAGGTTACAATTTATGATACTGGCAATGAAAAACACATGTCTTGCAAACAAATTAGGTTAATGCCTGCCGGCTCTCTTTTACTAGTAAACAAACATGATAAAAGTATTGCAAAATAATTATATGTGAAGAGGTTTTGCATTTGCCATTAAAATACCAGCAATTTATTTTTAATCAATTTTTTTTAACATTTTCTTAATATATCATCAGATAGTAATAAAAAAACAGCCAAGTTTCTTTTCTAGAGCGGCGGTTAGGGGTGCTTCATTTGTGGGTCATTCGCAAATATTTGAGGACCGCTGGCCATGGTATAACTATTTTACGGTATGGCAATGATAACTGAAATAAGTATTAAATGTGCTAGCCAATTAAATACAACACATTCTTCACTTGGCTTGGCATTTTCATTTTAATATCGGACGTCATATAATTTACCAACAGCATTAAATAAATCTAAAATGAATTTAAAAGAAGTTCAGTTAAACTTTAAAGAAATGTAATGTTTCAAGGATATGCGCACAGCAATAAATATTTAGGGCAATGTCATGGAACACAATCGCAATAAACAAAAAAAAGTATATTCAAGGTATAATAAATCATATTTATTGACAAAAATATCTTTTAGCACAATAATATGAAAAAATGGTAGAGAAGATATTTTTATCTATATTGAAAATGCATTAAAAAACTATACTTTTGCATTTTGTAATAAAAATAACATTAAGACATTATTATGCAAGATTATACAAATCTCTTATTTATCAAACATGGGAATTGAACCCACTACGGTTGAGACAGGAATCGAACCTGTCTGCAAACATAATATTGCTGAAATAAATATTAAAAATTATTAAGATTTAATTAGTAGTAATTATAAACTTTTAGTTATAAATATACATGCTACATATGATGCCCTAGTGTCATCTTTTATTAATATTGTTTGCGGTGAAAGAGACAGATATAGTTTAGTCTACTCTTCCGATACGATGACAGATCAGAATCTACGTCACTCAAGCTGAGCTTTTTGTGGACATAGAAAATACCCAACTGATGGATCATACAATATATTTTGTACTGTACAATCAAACTCATTTTATTCTGTGGCATTTGGGCTTTATGAAAAAAGTCTGTAATCCAGGTGCAATTGTCATTTTCCCAAATAATACTCTTAGATAGAACATATGATCTAAGAGGGTTCTCAGTAACTTATGACAAGCCCTTGTATTTTCATAAGTTTTAAAACGTGAATAATCAAAATGTAGGTTCTATATAAGCACCCTACTGTCTGGAGTTACAAAAGCGAACTACAGAGCGCAAGTTGATTATAAAAGACATAAAACCCGAAAATGACTTGGTAGAATATAGGTTAAAAAAAATGTCTTGTAAAAAATATATTATTTAGTATGTAGGTGAGTCATTAAGTCAATTGAAAAGTTCTCACATGTTCTTGTTTGATGAATTTTATGTGCCCTTTTTGAGAATTTCACTATAAAAATAAAATAAAAATAAACTGTACTACAAAATCCAATGGGAAAAACGTGTTTTTCGACGGTGTGCTCTTTCTTACATGGTTCTACAGTGATTGCATAAGTTAATTAGTGTAATTGACTAAGGCCGTTCTAATTAAATAAAATAAATTGCTACGTAACTACGAACCGGTTTAATGTAAAATATAGAAGAGGAGGATTTGCACTAATTTTTTTAGCTGAATATTCAAGAATTTTGTTTATGAGAGTATTATTTACTTTAATTTATTTCACTATTCATTACGTAATATCGGTTTTTGCACAATCGCGTAACGAAAACGCAATAATCCGTAGTGCGAGCTGTTTTGATTTAATCACGAAGAACAAGACATCTCTAGAAAACCATTGCGGCTACTAAAAGTTGAATTTTGGACCAAATAACTGTCGAAAAACAACCAAACGCTCCGTAGCTCGCCAGACTCACAAAACTATAGTCCTCTCCCTCTAACCAGCGTGAGACTGACCTGCTCTCTCTTCTTCTCCTTATCGTCCTTCTCCTTCTTGCGCAGCTCAGCGATGAACTCGTTGAAGTATAGTTCTCGATCGCGCGACTTCTCGATCAGTTTGAATCTCTCGTCGCGCGCGTGCTTTGATGAAAACTCGCTGAATGACGATCTAAGGACAAAGCACAAATAGATTTACAAAACACACTCAATACTCAATACATTTATTGATTCCATATGGTGGTACATGACATGGTAATACAATGTAGGTAGGTGTCACACATGGGCTCTGTTTAGAGGGCATTACAACACTTTAGGTAATAGGTCTTTTTATTAAAGGGCTCATGCGGGGTAGTACTACCACCATCCATATGTTAGACTTGTTATAGTGTTTGGTTTGGATTTAAAAATGATACACATGGTATCATTTTTGCACTAAAGATAAATAATTGAGTCACCCTAAATAACATAGCCATTTATATAAGACCATATTGTATTGCAAGATACTATCAAAACTTACTAGGATTAACTACTTATTTCGATGAATACTCAGCATAAAGTCTTACAGATTTTAAAGATAAGCCTTATTTTATAGGATTAAAAGTTATTACTACAATGGCTTTGCTGATAAAGAACATTGCCCAAACCCTGTACCAGATTGCGTCACAAGCTAATTATCATCAAAATTAATATTTTATTTATATGTGTTCTTTGTTAATTTTTAACAGTCTTTTTTAACCGGGTTTAGAAAATTAAAATTAATTATACAAAACTTGATTATCAATTTCCTACTTCCGAGTGCTTAGTCCGAGCTTGCATT
The DNA here is from genome assembly GCA_932527185.1 of Ecliptopera silaceata. Taxonomy (NCBI): domain Eukaryota; kingdom Metazoa; phylum Arthropoda; class Insecta; order Lepidoptera; family Geometridae; genus Ecliptopera; species Ecliptopera silaceata. The sequence continues at coordinate 9,730,695 of OW052196.1, read as the reverse complement.
TTAAAACTCCCTACTCTCGGGCCGAGAGTCGTCTTTCGGATATCCGTACAAAAATACAAGAACATCCGAGAGACGATACTCGGCTCGAGAGTAGGAAGTTTTAAAATGCAAGCTCGGACTAAGCCCTACGCACGTCAACTATTTTGTTCCGATCCCAGCTGTCACCTTTTTTCGTGAGTGGACATTGAGCATAAAAATCTTGTTTGCCAAGTAAGCTTTAGCTGAGCAGGCAAACATGATAAAAAATAAAATAAAATACATTTTTAAATATTTTGAAATGCGGTTAAACATTGAAAAAAATATTGTTGGTAGCGAAAAGGTAAATAAAAATTAGACCTTTGAGAGTAAATTCAAATTGATGCAAGTTGGTACAGATTCCCATAGCCCACTGGGCATTGTCCTTTAATTAGAAGATGCTAATATAATAAATAAAGAAATAAATAATGCTGGACAATCACACAACATCATCTAGACCCTAGAAGCTGACATAATACAATACATTAAATAGATAGATATTTTTTATTATACATATAAAATACCCAGAACACCCGGAATAATTATTTGCAGATCGTACAAACATTTATCCCAAGGCGGAAATAGAAACGGCAAACTTCCGCGTCGCAGGCGGACCTTCACCCACCGCGCCACATAGGTCGTCAAAGCAACGGCGGATCCAGGACTTAGGTGGACCACTAATTGAACATATTTTTTTTTATTTATATAAGTTCTTGACTTGACCACGACTGTGTGACCCACCCCTGGCGCCAAAACATGATCGTGACCCCCCCTGGCGCCGAAACTTGATTGTGACCCCCCCCTGGAGCCAAAGCTGGATCCGCTCTTGCGTCAAAGTGATATGAGTTGTGTACTAACTTGGAATGCAGCTTGACTTCCTCCAGCAGCGCCCTGTACACCTGCTTCTTCTGCTGCAGGCGGTTCTTCTTCTCCTTGCGCTCCTCTTCCGCGCGATCCCTCACGTATTGGTCGAACACCTGGTAATATACAAAAGATATTAGAAATGATTTCTTTAAAAACAAGATATTTACCATTATGTATGAGCGATTGTTTTTTGATATTACGGAGTCCATTATCATTGTCAATTAACACATAGTCACACAAGCTTGATAAAGAAAAAATTACAATGAAGTTGTTTTTATAATGGGCCAATTATCAATGTTTATTGTTTATGTTTACCCCATAATCATAAAGCTTTATTTAGTCATTACAAGTATCATTTAGGTAAATCTTAACAGCAGTTTTTCACGAATCTAAAAAAAACTGGCAAGAAACGGCCTGTTTCCTATCTGTTCTCGGTGGCATTCAAACCCACAGCGTGGAAGGCAAAACAACAACCTGAGGTGTGACACCTCTATACGAAAGAGTTGTGAAAGGAAAGGCACAGCAAAAAACTGAGCAATGACGCTAGCGAGTGAATTTAACTCACCTGCCGGCGTTCCTTGGAGTTGAGCATGAGGTATCTGGGGTCGAAGACGATCTTGTGCAGCTCCTTCTCCCAGGTGCTGAATGCGGAGACCTGCTTCTCGTGCAGCATCTGCAGGAAGCTGCGCAGCCGCTGCTCGTGCGGCACCACGCCGCGCTCGCGCGCCGCGCGCACTTCCGCCTCGATGGCCGCCTCCTTGCCGAGGTCGATCTGGTTCGGCTGCTTCTCTGTACCACAACACAATGTCTAGTGTTATATATTTATAGACGAGCAGCTTCCGCTGATGTCTTCACGTCACAGTGTTTTGATTATAATTAATTTATTAGATAGATCAGCAACAAAGTCATAGAACACTGCTGCCACCAACCCTAAGTCCTCCGTTACTTTAAGGAGGCTACAATACACTTCAATGGCGGACGTCAGTGCAGATCACCTCCAACCAGTTTTTTTTTATGCATTATAGGCAAACGCTTGGCCGCCGCAATCACATCTGATGTCAAATGATGATGCGGTCTACGGTGTAACGCGTTTGCCTAGATAGAACCTATTCACTCTCCTCTTGAATACGTCCGAATTATATGTATCTGGAAACACCGACGCCGGCAACGAATTCCATTCTTTCGCGGTCCTCAAAATGAAAGTTGAGCCAAAGCGTTTTGAGCGGACAGGTGGTATGTCCACCATGAATGGAATTAGAATGAGTAGTGCTAGACAGTGTACTCACTCTCCTCCTGCTGCTTCTGCTTCTTGCGTCCCGGCTCCGAGTCCGAGTCGTCGCTGTCGGTGACCGTCCGCTTGTTCTCGCCGTTGGATGACTTGTTGGGAGTCACCGTTGATGCGCCGTCTTTCTTCTGTTGGATGATTACTAGTTAGCGATATTCTCAACAAAAGTATCAGCGAAAACACATCTTGTTTCATTTCACCTAATGTTTTTTTAACTTTTTATCCAAATTTCAAAACAATCAATGTATCTCAAATTGTAAATATTTAAGACACACTGCGCGCTACCGTTGCAACGTTCGACAGCTAAGGCAGATGATGACGCGTAGTGTATTTCAAATAAGCGACTGTGTAGCGGCCACTTAAATTGCATGACATTTTGGTTTTATATAATCTGAAATGTAGTTTTGTCTTAGTCTCACAAACAATTAATGATTACAATGTGTGAATAATTATTTGACAAATTATTTTCAAGTTACTAATATCTTTGGACGTATCACTCATATAACCAGAGACTAGTATAAACAATAGACTGCCAATCTCATACAAAAAAACGTGACTCGGAAAAAGGTGAAATTCCGCGGGTTATACCCAGATTATTCCCAGATGGCGCTGCCACATAGCCGTAAAATTATCCTAACAGCACTAAAAGCCAAGAAATCTGTATTATTTTATTAAATTTTTATTTTAGTTTTAGGTGTGAAAAATGTGATCGTAAACAATGATTTATACCATAGGTTTGTTTATACTAGTCTCTGATATAACTATGTAGAACTTAACTTCCAGGTACGTTCGTTTAATCATACATAAGTAATGAATAATGTCCCCTTGTTGTACCTGGTCGAGTAGCGAGTGCGGCGGCTGGCTGACTGCCTTGTCGACGTCGGCGCGGCCCGCCAGCTGCGGCGGGCGCTCCCACACCGACGTGTGCGCCGTCGGGTTGTAGAAGAACACGCGCCCGTCGCCCGTCCACACCACGCACCTGATCGTACAAAACCGCCAAAGAATGAAATACGTAGCCGGCGTCGGTGTTTCCAGACTCATATAATTTGGATGTTTTCAAGAGGAGAGTGAATAGGTTCTATCTAGGCAAACGCGTTACACCGTAGGCCGCATCATCATTTAACATCAGATGTGATTGCGGCCAAGCGTTTACCTATAATGCATAAAAAAAAAACGTTTCAACTATAGCTTTAAACTATAACTCAGTGGTTTAAGCAAGCGTGGGGTCCGTGGCAAATTCTTTCAAAGAGACCTTGCTTAATATTTACATTTGGGTTAAGTATAAAGCAAGTTTCATTTCGAAAATCCAAAGTTTCTATAAATAATAAATAATACTGGATAATCCCCACAACATCATCTAGCCCAAAGCTAAGCAGAGCTTGTGTAATGGGTACTAGATAAATAAATATATACTATCACCATATATTTTTTAATTAGCAGATGTTATCACTTACCAAGGAGTGCCAGATATAGGCGTACTCGAGACCGGTCGACTCTTATCAGCCTTGGCTTTCTCTTTGTCAGCTTTCTCTTTCTCAGCTTTCTCCGCCTTTTCCTTCTCTGCCCTCTCCTTCTCCAGCCTCTCTTTCTCCACTTTTTCTCTCTCCAAGCGTTCTTGCTCCGCTTTTTCTTTTTCCGCTTTCTTTTCCGCCTCTAGAACCGCTTGCGCCGCCGCTTCAGCTTGTGTGTCACCATAGGCTTCCAAGTCTATAACTGAATAAAAATTATCATGTTTTAGTACTGCTTAGTAACAATTTTTCTTGATATTTCAGCCATACAACTTTTAGTGAAAAAGTTCACCGAGATAAATACTACTACATTATATGTATACCTATTTGAGCCGCTAAGCAGTGATGCTAGCGGTCATCTCTGTCTGTATAACTATGCATACTTCACGGACACTTCTAAGGGATGTGTTGTGCGAGGGATCGCTTTGAGAGGATTTTTTAAATCTTGTGTATCTGTCATTCCACCATTTAAAGTAGAGCACAGCAACGTGAGCATCACTGCTTAGAAGCAGAAAAAGTTGCTAGCATAGCACCCAGACAAACAATTTTAGAGTCCCCGCAGACTGCAAACTTTTTATCGGCCGATAGTTTGGTCGGCTTCTTAATCAGTATGAAGACTGAATCACTGTAATGTGCGCATCTGCATACATCTTCATACTGATTAAGAAGCCGACCAAACGATCGGCCGATAAAAAGTCTGTAGTATGCGGGGGCCCTTAATGTTTACGCTAACTGACAACACTACAACAGACCTTCAATAATATGACTGCTGTCAATATCAAGTCTTCTCTTCCCTTTTAGCCTTTCTGCACTTATTATTTTGCTCTGAATTTCTGTAACAGAAACACATTAGTGAAAATAATTAGAACAGAAAACTCTCCTACTGCATTTATAGATTTATATCATTAATTTCGCTCGAATAAATGTAATTGTCGTTCGTTATCGTATCGTGTTACACTGCGCGGTGGAGTTACGCGTACGAAAAACGTAAAAAGCCGCTACGCTTACTGCGATTACTAGTTGGTTTTAAATAACGCGATTCTTTCTCTCTCGATTAAGACACTAGGGTAGTATAATTACCGTGTAGATCTTTGAGCGCCTTGGGTTTCTCCCACACGCTCTCCTGGTTGGCTGCGTGGTAGTAGTAGGGCCGGCCGTCGGGCGAGCGGTGCGTGGTCCACGCCGCCGCCGCAGCCGCTACCTCGGGGGGCACCTTCTACCAACATTATACCACTACTCACTCTGTATCTGACATGGCTATTGTTCTTAACTACAGTTTTTGAAATTCTTTATTCGTAAATAATCAAATCACATATCAATTTCTAGTCCCAAACTAAGCTTGCCCTGACTGTTGTGTGTGACACAGGTGACACTTGTCAATAATTAATAAGTGAACTATAATTGTATAGGGGACATAAACTATCATAAGGTATACTTACAGTTTCCTCCTTGGCCGGCGCGCTCTGAGGCGGCGACTGCGCCGCGGGTATCATATCGGGCATGGTGCCCTGTCCGGGCATCTGTCCGGGCACGCCGGGCAGGCCGGACATGCCGGACATGACGGACATGCCGGACATGCCGCCGACCAGCTGTCCGGCCGGCTTTATGCTGATCTGAGCCTGCGGCGGTTGCTGCACTGCAGCTCCTGTTAATATTTTAAAAGATTTACTCAATAAATTTCGGGATGTCAAATCTTTGTGATTATTCCCAAATGTAGGAAGCTCTTGAGTAAAACCACAATTTAGTATGGAAATTGTATGAAGAGTCTACGTTTCGAGTACATAACTCCTATGGTTTATGATTTAATTTGCGATATAGGGATAAGGGTTGCAAGTTTGGGTCTCTTCAACATGATCAATCAGCTCACCGGTGTCAGGCACCGCGGCGGCGGCGAGGTTAGGCGGAGGCTGCGCCACCAGCGGCGGGGGCCAGCCACCCCAGCCGCCCCAGCCACCAGGGAAGCCTCCCGGAGGCCCCCCGGGGCCCGGAAAGCCCCCAGGGGGTCCTCCAGGCCCAGGCCCGCCGGGGCCGGTGTTGAAGTTGGGCGGAGCTTGACTGAAGTTCGGGCCGCCTGGCATCCCGGGAAAGCCCATAGGATTGTCTGAGAATAAGGATTTACTATGAATTTGATTCTATAGTAAATATATTTTTATGATACAAATTTATTTTGAATAGTTTAAAAGTTTTTTTTAATGGTCATCAAATTTGATATAAGTAGATTGGACCCTTGTACTGGCACTCACTTCCAGGAGGAGGCTGGTTCATGGGCGGCTGCTGAATGGGAGCAGATTCTCCAGGAGGCATGTCATCATTTTCAGATGGAGTCTTCTCCTCGTTCTGCTGCTGCTGTTGTTGCTGTTGGTTTTGAGCTGTAAAAACCAATGGGTTTCAGTTGCATAGAGTTGCTTAATGTTAGCATATTCGAAAACTGCTTTATCACCTTGCTTCACATAGGAACTAGCACCTAGAATCACATACTACCTAAGACATTCTGAATGAATTGTTATTTTACTAAATAAAGAATATATGACTAGCTATTCACAATGCCTGTCTCTATATTTTCAAGTATAGAACTTATACGAATGGTTTACCATCTTTGAGCCAGGGCGGGGGTTGGTTCATGTAGGGCGGGCCCTGTCCAGGCTGCATCATAGGTCCACCATTCTGCATGGGACCACCCATGGCCATCTGCATTTGCTGTTGTGGACCGCCTTGGGGCATCATGCTCATTGAACCTGTGAATATAATAAATAACTAGTAGTTGAACCCAAACTAGAATATCATTGTTTAAAAAATAAATAAATCAATGTGTCAACTAAATTTAGCAAATGAAATGGCTTTGTTACATGCTAGAGCTGATCCAGTTTTACCTGATTTTCAAAATCATAGATAACACTAGAAAACAGTATGTCTGTTGCATGAGATTTTTTACATGAATCTGAATATTATTTCTATGCTGATTTAAAAATATATGCCGTTTTTATGTAGCAGCTCTAGTTTTGGAGTAACGAAGTGACAGGGTTTTCATTGAAAATGCACATAGTTTAAGTATATTTTTTTTACTCAAATATTTATTCAGAATAAAATTTACTTTTTTTGGATTTTCTATAGTGAGATGTATTATGAGTAGGTACTATTTTGAATGCTCCAACAATAATCAGCATTCCAAATCATAGGAGCTTTGTACTCACAAGTGGGTCTTTTTGGTTTGCCCACAGTCTCAAAGGTTCAATACAACTTTAACATACCAAACTTGGTATCCAAGGCTTAGCGATTTACGGCAACGGAAACCCAAAGTAGTCGAAGTATGCCTTTTTCACAAAGTCCGACACATTAAAACGAAAATTTTGGAACATATATTCTTCACAAATAACACAAAAACAATCAGGATTATTGAAACACGTCCTTCTTAAGAAAACCGCAATGAAAATTATCAAAGAACTAGTTAAGTTACACCGCTATTGATAGAAACTACAGACTACTTACGTAAATTCAAGATCTAGAGCTGCTACAAAAATTTTGAGGGTAGACTTGAAATCAGTGCACCCAGATTACTAAACACAGTAGAAAAACTTTATGCTACAAAAAAAAGTTTGATTTTTTTTTTCCTGTGTAATTTAAAGAAAGGAAGGTCCTAGGGTTATTATTAGAACTTACCCGAAGCAGCCATAGCCTCTATCTCAGCTTGGGTGACGACCTTGCAGTTGATCCCAGGCCCTTCCTGCGGCCTGGTCCACGTGGTCTCGCGGGTGCGCGCGTGGTAGAAGTACGACTTGCCGTCCTCTGACTTTGTCTCCACCCATAACTCTGGATTGGGCTAGAACAGACATCAACTTTGAAAAATCTCTTCAACGGTGGTAAATTATATCAGCTAGGACAGTGTCTAATTATTTAAACTTACCATATTTGGTATGCCTGTGATACCACCAGGTGGTGGACCCCCGAACGGCGGAGGTTGTCCCATCATGTTAGGGGGTGGCCCCATCGGCCCCCCGGGCATCATACCTGGCGGGGGGCCGAACGGAGGCGGGCCTCCCATCATACCGGGCGGGGGCGGCCCCATCGGACCCCAGTTAGCGTCGAAATTAGGAGCGTTGGGGAATCGAGGCGCACCGCCGCGGCCTCGAAAGAAGCCCCGGCCCCGCATGGGCGGACCCTGGGGGCCGTAGCCTCGACCGCGGAAGCGCGGAGGACCGTTCATCCATCCATGTGGTGGACGACCGCGAGCATTCCTAATATAGTACAATGTATTTAGCAGCTGGAATACTAATAATTAACTAGGTACATAAGCCCTATGGATCTAAAGCTGGCACATTTAGCTTTTAGTGCAAGTGAAAAAGATGCAAGGTCGCCATCCACCACACCATCGAGGTATGCTAGAAGACTGCTGCCACCAACCCAAAGTCGTTCTCCGTTACTTTAAGGAGTTGGGTTGGCTGGGGTGAGGTTAGCAGGGGGACAATGCACAATACACTCCATTGCGGGACATCAGTGCAGATCATATTCCCCCAATCAGAATTTGAATAAGAAGATACAAGGAAAATGTATAAGTGTGAGCTACATGTGCTAGCTATAGCTAAACGTTTACAGCATCAATCACTTTAAAAATATTTAAAAAGTGCACTGGCACCTAAGGAGCTGATTCTCAGATTTCATTGGATCCTGTCTCATGTTGGGATTACTGGTAATGAGGTAGATCAGCCACTTCATTACCAGTAACTACTCTCGCTTGTTATACAATAACCAATGGTATGGAAGATTTTATAAAACTCGTTAACAGGAATCATCAGAAGTCACCAAATTAAGTTCCTTAAAACTTAGATATAAAAGAAAGCTACACAAGCTGTAGGCCTACTCCCGATTTCAGATACCTAACGGAGTTACCATTTTAAAAATGTTAGCTGCTATGGCAGACAAATAGGAATCAATACCATACAAAAAAAAACTTTATTTAATGAATATTTATGTAATTGACAGTTATTTAGAATGTTGAAAACTTAATATCTTTCAATATCTATAATGATTTTAAAATATAATACAGCCTATGTCACCCGGGATAGTATAATAATAATAATGCTGGACAATCCACACAACATCATCTAGCCCCAAGCTAAGCAGAGCTTGTGTTATGGGTACTAGAAGACTGACATACATAATACAATACATCACATCGATAGATAAGTATATCATCTGCAAATATTCTGTTCTGGTGTTCTGGGTATTTTATATGTTTAATATAAAATACCCAGAACACCCGGAATTAATATTTGCAGATGATATACTCAATGGTGTAAGTTTCTCAAACCAGTACTGTCTTTTCAGAGTCTATTTGATGCACAAACAATAAAATCTTTCTTGATTATATTAATATTATAGATAATGTTTGCATCCAACCAAAAATCTGCTGCTTGCTCATTATCCATCAAATAACAGCACCTACATATCTATCAAAGACAACAAGAAACAAACAAATTTTTGTTAACTATCATTTTAGTTTATTTAGTTTTTAGTCTCAAATAAATGTATTTTCTTTCTAGTTGAAAGTTGACTAGGAATCCAAAACACTAAGTTTAAATGGTATTTCTGGTGCGGAAAATCTAAGAATATCATAACTAGAGTTAAAATAGATGCATCAGTGTAGGAAAAAAAATACCAGCTAAAATTATTATTTTTTACCTGAAATTTCCGCGACCGCGATTTCCGCAAAAGCCTTCATCTTCATAGCCCTCGTCGTAACCCCCGAGATCACCAAATTCTTTTTCACCTAAATTATCACCACCGTCCATGCCATTCCCCGCCTCGGCCATCGACGCTTCCTGCATGTCCATTTTATAATCTTCTTCCATCATTATTACACACTTCACCGAACAAACTTATGTCAACGCATTACTTATCTTTTTTTTAACGAAAAATCTCCACAAAATTTGGAATCAATTGGTAATTCTGCACCACTAGCAATCTAAAACACACTTGCACACAAAATGTCCAAAATGGCGGCGCGGCGTTCACGTTTTTTTTTTATTGTTTTGTTGTGATGTCCTAAAACACAATACAGATAACTTACAACGGCCACAGAGGTAACAATCAAGTATGTACAAACAATCTACAACGAACACAGATTAAAATCTTTTACAAGTTGGATAGTAGAAAACCCCAACCAGTGGGAACGGAGAACACATTCCTAAACTAGTACAAAATTAGCATAATAAATACGAAAATCCAAGACCATCCTGTGAATCAGCGGCAGCAGTAGGTAGAGCATCACAGGCTGTGATGCTCTACCTACTGCCGCTTCAAGGTGTCTTTGATGTCAATTCTGTGTACCTACCTAGGCCTAGGTGTGTTCTACTAGTTTACTGTTTACTTTCTTATCGAGTAGGTACCTATTTCTTAGTAGGTAGGTACTCAGTACTACTAGGAATAGGCCTTCCACTTACTCATTAGCGCTGAAGAATGGGTGACACACTCTATACCCCTTTATATAGGTTACCTATCTACCATCTGTTAAGTACAAGATCCTGCCTTTGTGCCCACTGTCTTATGCAACTTCTAGCCTGCCTGTCCTAGAGTAAAATAAAGCTCGTTTTATTTTTCAATTTTTTTGTATTTTTTAATAATTAGTCGCAAAAAAATAAATTATCGTTTTAAAAAAAAATATTCCTGTCTGCTTTCGTGAACGGAGTCCTCTTCGGAGGCCAGGGACGACTATCGTATTCCCTTGTGGAATCTTTATAGCTCGGAAAAGGTATCTTGAAATTCGGAGTTCCCATATACGTGAAGCCACTGGATGGGACGTAGGGAAAGTCTCTCTGTTCCTTGGTCAGCAGAAACTTGGGTCTGGATAGTTTAGGACAGATGTCGTACACTGGCATAGTGTTAGGATACGGGTTGCATAGTAAACACCAGTTGTATCCAGGCCTGCTATAAAATCCAGAGCAAGGCGGCTTCATGCACGGTGGTGTTGCAGCTTCGTGGAGGTTAGCCATAGCAGATCCACAGTTTGTAGAGAAGAAGGCAGTGAGGATGGTGTTCACGAGGGGTGAGACTCTTTTATGCAAAATGGGCTTAGGTTTGTTCAATGGGTATGTTTTCACCAGTTTTGGGCTAATATCAGGGTTCGAAGACGCGGAAGAAGGTAAAGGTCGGGGAGTAAGGTTGGCTGGGCACTCTGCAGCATCCATAGGTAAAGGTTGAGAATTATCTGTACTTTGCGGCTTGAGTGTAGCACAAGAACCGAATATGCCGAGTGGTCCACGACTGCACGGTCCACAGGGGCCACCTGGAGTAATGGGCCCAATACCGGGTAGAGGTCCGCCAGGGCAGCAAGAGCCACAACCGCAGCCGCAGGCACAAGGGCCGCAGCCACAAGGACCGCATGAGCCACAAGGCCCGAACCCACATGCGCCACAAGGGCCACAAGGGCCACATGAGCCACAGGGGCCACAAAGACCACAAGGGCCACAAGGGCCACAAGGGCCACAAGAGCCATAGAGGCCGCACGGGCTACATGGGCCGCAAGGGCCACATGGGCCGCAAGGGCCGCAGGGGCCGCAAGAGCCGCAGCAGGAACCACAACCAAATGGTCCACATGGTCCGCAAGAGCCACACGGGCCACAGGGACCACATGGACCGCACGGACCACATGGACCACATGGGCCGCAAGATCCACAAGGACCAAAAGGACCGCAAGGACCGCACGATCCACAAGGACCGCATGGGCCACAAGAACCGCATGGACCACAACCACAGGCACTACAACCACAAGGCCCACAACCGCAAGGACCGCAACCGAAAGGACCGCAACCGAAAGGCCCGGTACAACAAGAGCCGTAACCAAAAGGGCCACATCCTAATCCACAAGGACGGCAACCCCAACGACCCCACGGAAAACAAGGGCCACACCGACCGCAAGGACCGCATGGACCACACGGGCCCCATGGACCCATAGGACCACACGGCCCCCATGGTCTAAATGGACCACAACAAGGTCCGCAAGTGCGGCACAACCTACAGAGAGGACTGGGACAAGTCCTGAAATACTTGCTACATGAGCATGGACCGCAACCGCGACATAATCCACACGCACATGCAGCACATGCATCAACCATTGGGCCGCAAGGCCCGCCTGGATTAGGTGGGTTTGGACCGCATGGGCCACCAGGAGTTACAGGGCCAAAGTTACATGAACAGGGCTCGGAAGCCACATTATATGGGCCGCAGAACCAAAAGCCGTGAGGGTAATTATAGTAACCAGTCATTGATTGCAGGCACTTGGCGGTAGTGTTACAGGGAGGGGGCAGGCAACCGCCGCACTCGCACGGCCATGAGCACCCGCATGCTACACAGAGCTGTTTTACTAAATCAGAAGGGTTGGACTCTGGATTTTGATAAGGTTGCTCAAAACAGTCTGGACATGCAAAGAAGTAACTTCGAAAGTCAGGACCCTCGGTAACGTTAGTGGCGTGATGTGGCGATATTTGAGAGTAGTATGGAGACGTGGTGACGTCGGAATATCCAGTCGGTGTCGGCAAGTGATGGAAAGGGTAGTCAGTACCAAAGATAGCAGATTGGGATCTTGGTATAAATTGGCACGAGCACCACGGACATTCTGTAGGGCTGCTCATGAAACAAGGACAGGATTCACTCTTGTGCAACGAGCTCTCGATCCTCTGCGGTTCTTCTACTTTCACCGGCTGCAACTGCTTCATTTTCCTGATAGGAATGTCGCGAATCGCTTTAAGTTGCTCTCTCAAGCCCCTCTTCGTTCCGAGATTCGCTGAAACGATGATTTCGTATTGTAATCGCAATCCTGTCACGTAACCACTAAGTAACCTACACTTTCCTAAATTGCTTTAAATACCTATACGCTTGAAACTGGATGGACACCTAACTAAGTAAATTATGTTAAAAATGAAACGCATTAAGTTATGATTCAACAGTGTTTATTTGTGTATGGATCTTACAGAGTTTCATGCTATTGAATAGAATTGATCACTGTAGTAAATTATGTTTGATTCAGGCTTGGCTCACATTTTGTTCTAAGGGTCAAAGGCTTTGAAACCGAAAGTGTTAAATGACTTAGGATAGGGATTTTTATAGTTAGGAATGGAGGAGTAGTTGAGGAATCCAGGTTTCAAGTTTGGTTTGATTCTTTCCTCTTCAGCTAAGATTACTTTAGGCTTCTCAAGAGGACAAGCTTCGAATATAAACCTACTCGACGACCTTTTATGACGAATAGGACTCCTACTCTTGTCGTATTCAGAAAAATGTTTTCCAATGCAAGGCATTTTATGACCAGATTTATTTGAACAGAAACATGACTTCGGAACATAGTGAGTTGAAGTAGGCTTTTGATCATTGTTACTCAAATGATAGTTTTCAGTGTTTCTTTTTGGACTAGCCTGGGTGCTATATGGAGTTATCAAAGATGATAACGACGGGGGCATCCTATATTGAACTTTAGGTTCCTTCGGTGCCATAGCCATAGGCGGGGCTACAGAGTTGAAAGGAAAAAACTTGGAAATCCCTGTACGCGTATGATTAGAGTTCTGCCTAGGTAACGGAGTCTGAATTTGGCTTCCAGGGACTACACCAGACTTAGGTGGGGCCCTAGGACCAGATCCCGTCTCACCCAGCATTGCTGGACACACACAAGCCGGACAAGGGCACTTCGGACCGCAAGGTCCACATGGTCCACATGGTCCACATGGACCACATGGTCCGCACGGACCGCACGGACCGCATGGGCCACATCCGCCACATGGTCCACATGGGCCGCATGGACCACATGAACCGCAAGGACCGCAAGGACCGCAAGGACCACAACCGCATCCTCCTACGGGGCTACAAGTCCCAGAAACATGATACGGTCCACAAAACCAGTAACCATAGGGGTAGTAGTAATAGCCAGTCATGTATTGGATACAGCGTGGAGGCGTGTTGCAAGGTGGAGGAAGGCAGCTGCAGCCACCACAACCATAAGGACCGCATGGAAATGGGCAAGGGCATCCACAGTTACAGGGCTTGCAAGAGTAGTTTCTCTTAGACGTGACTTGAGAAGCGGAAGATTGTAAAAGACTGGGTGAGAAAACGTGACCAAGAGAGAAGGGCGTCGATAGACTTCTAGTGAACGTTTGTATGACATCGTAGGGCACGGGCCTAGTCCTGGGAGGGCTGATGTGTCGCAGTGGAACGCGTGGCTTGGCCCGCGACTCTGGCACGAGGGTGGGGCACGACATGCAGAATCGCAGCGGCAAGGTCCTAGCCAGCGTGCGGCGCCCCCTGGTGGCGGGCAGCTGCCTCGTTTGCTCAATCTTGACGCAACCGAAGGACCGCGCCATGCTCTCCTTCAAACTTCGGCAAGGCACCGCCGTGGCTGCAAAGGTATTTTACGCTGTTCACCTCGATTAAGTTCCGTTATTACGAACTCCCTAATATTTCCTAGTTATATTTGAAGCATTAAGTACCTGCATGTCAATTAAAACGAAAAAAGGACGGTTTGTAAATATTTATTGAATAAAAATTAATGTATCCCAAAACATTGTACCTAGAGCACTTAAATAACTGAATTGTAACGGTATTCATCTAGCTTTTGTCATGGAGTTATTTTAACACTGCCAGTCGCGCTCATTCTTGTTGACACTTTTTTATCATCCTTCTTGCACTCTTCTTGTTTGTAAGGCATTCCTGTGGGAGCTGAGCATGTCGGGCACGAGCCACACTCGCATTTCTTCGGTGGGCATTTGGGACAAGGGCATGGGCATGGGCAGGGACAGCAGGGACCGCATGGACCGCAAGGGCCACAAGGACCACACGGACCGCATGGGCCACAGGGTCCGCAGGGTCCACAAGGGCAGGGGCAGCGACAAGGGCCACATGGTCCGCAAGGGCCACAGGGACCACAAGGACCACATGGACCGCATGGACCACATGGGCCGCAAGGACCGCAGGGTCCACAGGGTCCGCAAGGACAGGGGCAGCGGCATGGTCCACAAGGTCCACAAGGACCGCAAGGGCCACATGGGCCACAGGGACCGCAAGGACCACATGGGCCGCAAGGGCCGCATGGGCCGCATGGGCAGGGACCACAAGGACAACCGCACGCCGGGCATCCATCCTTCTTCTCGTCATCCTTTTTCTCAGCAAAATGTCGCCATGACCCACGCTGATCGCCACAGCACAGCAGTTTAGTTTGACCGAAGTCCGTAGTTTCGAATATAGACGCACCGTTGCGAGCCACTGCAAAGACATCCAAGTTATAATACTGGGCGAGAAAGCCGCTGGTCGGCTCGTGCTATTCGAAGAACGTAAGGCGCGCTCTCACCGAGTATTATAGCCTGGAAGTCTTGCGGCGACCACCGTTCTCCGAAATAACAAGAGCTTCACCCAGCAGGGGAAACGTACGGATTTCAAATCAATTCAACCGCGCAGAAACCGTATTAGCATAATATAACAAACAAAGTATTCCCTAAGTCATTCATGACTTAAATGACTTTTTCAAAATAAGCCTAGTTGGGGATTCGGTTACGACGGCAAACGACAATTACCTAATTAGGTCTTAGGAGCTGCTCCCATGTATCTCATCTAATATAATAGTTATTGAAATGTATCTACCCTTACCTTCATGTAGGTATTTACAGGAAATTACCATTTATACGAACTTAGTACCTACTTACGCAGAATCAAATATTTTATCGCAAAACTACTACGTAATACTTAAACTTTGATTTTGTCCAGTTGGGACGTACAAAAAACTTAGGAAGCTTATTCTACTGATAATGATATATTTTTTATCGAATTTTACGATTCTACATACAAAAATCGAAGTAATGAAACTAAACTAATATATCTACAAATAGCAGTAGGAACTTACATAGAGATGCAGGGGTTTTCTTGTTTGCCGTAGAGGCAAGAGATCGTCCCTTGATGCATTTCAGCAGGGATACGTTTTTCGGCAGAACAGCCTTCCTCAATACTAGAGCCATGTTTTACGAAGGTTTTTTGTTGAAATTTAGTACTATTTAGCCGGTTTGAAACTTGAAAATTTTGGTTTTAGTTTTATTTTACTTGAAAATTTGGGCCATGTTAGGAGTGCGACCAAGCCTGTGGGCCGGAACAAAAGATGTGAGCAATTCTTCGGAATTTGAAATTTGGTATTCTTCTTTTTCAATACTTGGCATTCTAAACTTCTATCAGTAACAAAAAGGTTGACAGGCTAAGTTTGTATACCTACGTAGAATAAGTTTTTAATCGGTAGGGTAACTATATAACAATAAGAATCATTTATTGTAAAACTGTGTATAAATATCTTATAATATAGGTAAATGCGGTTAAAATGTACTAGTAACTAGCTTAGCTATTTACATTTTTTATGTTCGATGACTTTTACCAAATAAGCCTACAAATTCAGTTTGTAGGTATCTCTACCTATTAAACCTACATAATGTGAATATTAAATAGGTAGGTAAACTAATACTAATTCATCTTGGAAAAAATTAACACACCTTTTAATTTTGTTGATTTTATATCCAATTTTATCAAAACATTAATATTAGTTTTAAGTTAATTAAATTCGATAAGTTGCTGATAATTATGGCTAAATTCAATGTAGGTACTTAACAAGGAATACAATTGATACATAAGTAAGTACAGAATTTAGAAATGTTGAAACTTGCTTCTAAATTCCGTAATTTTGTAAATGACTCACTAGATTAGAAAATAAGACCACTGAATTAAACTCAAAATTGTAATAAATATTTACAAAAATTACCGACATGATCACCACCACACAGATAAGACATAAATCACACACTGGAAAAATCTTTCTGGCACTTGTCGTTAAAAGTGCTAAGCTATTAGTAAGCTTACACTACTTTCTACCGCCAGGTTTCAATAAGTTTTGATGTATAATATCATAGCAAGCCCCCGTTTATCTCAATCATCACTACCAGCATCGTCCATGCCTGTGCTGGGGGGTGACACGTTGGATGATTCTCCTGGACCTCCTTGCCCTTCCTGTCCTTGCCCTTCCTGTCCATCGTGGCCCATGCCCCCTCCCATGGCTCCGAGAAGACCCTGGCAGCAAGAGCAGAAGAGGCACGTGAGACAGGCTGTTAGGGCTCCGCAGCCGACGGCCTGGCCAAGGCCTGGTTGCTGGGGCTGCTGGCCGGGAAATTGTTGACCTGGAGAGTAATGGTGGTATACAATGTCTACTACTGTAGAAGTTGCTTAGGGTTTAGAGAAGGTGAACAATCTTCCTTCCAATCTTCTTTTTGAAAGGCGACACAGCTCTGTCGGTACTTACATAATAAGGGTCGTGGGTTCGATTCCAACTGAGAGCAAAGATTTGTGTGATAGGCAACATTGATGCCTGTTCAGTGTCTGGATATTATTCTATCCAATCAAGTAAAAACTATAAATGTGAATATACATTGTACTGGGTCTTGGTCCCTGAAAAACTGTAATTTGTAAACGTTGTATACAGGGTTACATGGAAAGTCGTGCTAGATCTGTTAAAGGCGTAAAGTACCCATCATTTCCGACTTATTTTACTAAGAAACACCCCACCCTAAACTTAACCCATTTCGAGATATTCAACTTTTAAATTTTTATTGAAAATTGCAGATTTTTAGGCTACTAAATTTACTTTTGTTTTTTCTGTGCATCTTATTATTATTATTTTTGCATTTTTACATGGGTAATAAAATGCTTTAGGACGTCAATCATTAAAATAGTGCATAAGTTAATTGAATAGATCGTAGTAGAGAAGTGAAACTTATGAAATAAAAAAATATTTTAGAAGGTTTGTTTTTCTCTAAGGGATATCTAAAAAAAATATTATGGCACTTGTTCGGCGGATGTTATAATAAATATCTATGTTTCAACAGCTATCTAACGACGTATAATAATCTAGGGTTTGTATTACATTTCGTGGAAATAAAGTAGTTGGGACGCTCCAGGTTGTAGTTCTAACGGTCCCACGCGAGCAAGACAAGTGAAGATTTAGGTAGATGCGAATGAAAGAAAAAATGTGTAGAGACCGGCTAGGGCTGGGAATACAACAGGGGAAATTGTTTTGGTTGTCAAAATATTATTAATTTTAATAGGTTTGCTATCAAACAGGTCAAGTTCAGGGATGTCTTATTCTATTCAATCAAGTAAAAACTATAAATGAGCATATACGTTGTACCTACTGAGTCTTGGCAGCTGACAAACTCATTTGTGACCAGCCAGTAAATGGCATGATATTGTTACCTTGTTGCTGTTGCGGATATCCTTGTTGTGGATATCCCTGCTGCGGCGGGGGGTAGCCACCGGGATAGCCTTGCTGAACAAACAAATAAAAGTCCCTGCGAGTAATGCTTTAAATCTGGACTACATAGATGCAGTAGCTGCGTTCTCTCTAAAGTACTGACAGCTTGACTGAATTATATAGGTAATAATAATAATGCTGGACAACATCATCTAGCCCCAAGCTAAGCAGAGCTTGTGTTATGGGTACTAGAAGACTGACATACTACAATACATTAGGTACATAGATAGATAATTTTTTTTTATTGTAGGTACATTTAGAATACCAAGAACTCCGCGACGCAGGCGGACCTTCGCCCGCCGCATCGGTCGTCGTTAATTGTAACGTAATTGATACAGCGATCACAAACATTAATGACTGGTAATCAATGTCAATGTAGTCAAATCCTAATACATGTAATATATTGATATCGAAGTATCAGGGCCCCCGCAGACTGCAGACTTTTTATCGGCCGATAGTTTGGTCGGCTTAATCAGTATGAATATGAAGATGTATGCAGATGCGCACATTACAGTGATTCAGTCTTCATACTAATTAAGAAGCCGACCAAACTATCGGCCGATAAAATGTCTGCAGTCTGCGGGGACTCTAAATGTGCTTCGTCATCATTATCAGCTTTTGCATATTGCTGGACATAGGCGTCCTATAGGCAGAAACGATTCACCTATTGCCTTCACAGTTATCCCGACTATCCGAAGACTAGTCTTTCAGTTGGTGGTCGTCACTGTACTTGTGAAAGTAAACTGGCTTAGTGTACCGGTGGTGGATATCCTGGAGGCTGCCCTGGAGGAGGGCCGTACGGGTAGCCTCCTTGTGGAGGGTACCCGCCCTGTGGAGGATAACCTCCTTGTGGGGGATAGCCGCCCTGTGGGGGATAGCCAGGGTAGTTCGGGTTACGCGGCTGAAAAAGATTTTATATTAAAAAGCATATTAACAGTAGGTACCTACCTAATATAGTGAAGACACCGTCGGTCGTTAAGACTTGGTGTTTTCTGCGGATCTATGGAATTTTCCGGACATTATTCGGACCATACAAGCGCCTAGGATGATAGATAGGTCTTTCTTTTTGGACGGTCTCCGCGTTGATAAAAAAAAAACCAAATACAGTACCGGGTCAAGCAAGCGCTGGGCCCGTATCTAATTCTTTAAAAATAATTCTTTTAAGGAGTCCTTGCTATGGGCTCTTATGTATAAAGTAGTAAAAATTAAAAATACAATTCAATACCCAATACGTTTATTTGCTATCTTAAGATTACTATTGTGGGTTTAAATAAGGGGGCCCCCTTTAGCGCGGGGCCCGTAGCAATTTCTACTCTTGCTACGTGGTTAGTCCGGCACTGCCTACATAGTACATAGACTACCTACATGTAGGTACATATGAAATAAACACACTTTTTACTTTACTATAGTATTGTTTTCGTATTTACTTTACTAATTACTTATAATATCGATAGAATATTAAAAAACGTTAGTTAATGTTACAAATATTTGTGAACTTACATCCATTAATTATTTAAATGCGTTATCATTTTTGTTTACAAATTATGAATTTTGTGATGAAACACGTCAGAATTTGCCAAGAATTTGACAATGACATGGCTCCTATCTTTCAAGACTGCAAGAAGATTCTGTATGATGAAGTTTTTTAACATTTATTATGATCTTATTGTTACATTTTAGGCCTTACAGTATATTTTGTTGACCCATTTTATCAGTAAATGTTAATTATTATTAAAATTGTAGTGATAAAAGAATATTAAAAATATAAAATAAGACTTAGTTGGTTTTCTTCAAAGTAGATTTGTTATTCATTTCTATCTCGTTTCGTTTAGACAGTGGAGATGAAAAGATTAATATATCTTTCTTACGTTGAAGTAGGTATTTTACGTACCTACATAGCACCTACCTACTCTTGGATGCTCCATCTACTTACCACCATGACGTCCATGACCATGAAACTTGAGTATGTACTTACTTTTTTTTTACATCTATGTACCCGACGACGTGATCTACCAAGTCATCTGGTAGGTTTACCATGAAAGCGTCCGCCTTTCACACTTTAGAGCTGGTTCAGACACGGCGGAATCCGCGCGGTTCCTCGTAAAAAAGTTACTTTTCTATTGTCTGCAGTTTCAAGACTTTCAAGGTTGAGAATTTTCCATAGGCAGTATCCAAATGAATCAGTTTTAAGGGGGCGTAGATTAAGGAGACTTTAGGTCGCGAACTATAGGTAGTTCAGACTTAATCATGACCGATGTGGCGTAGCGGGCGAAGGTCCGCCTGCGACGCGGAAGGTTGCGGGTTCGATTCCCGCCTTGGGATAAATGTTTGTACGATCTGCAATTATTTATTCCGGGTGTTCTGGGTATATTATATGTATAATATAAAATATATATCTATGTAATGTATTGTATTAAGTATGTCAGTCTTCTAGTACCCATAACACAAGCTCTGCTTAGCTTGGGGCTAGATGATGTTGTGTGGATTGTCCAGCATTTTTTTTTTTAAATTGTAGTTAACACTAGGCCACGAACTATTCAAGTGTCTATACATTTTAAAACAAAAGACATAAACGCGTGCCTCGAATATGGTCGTACGTAGCCCTGCGCTACGAGAAGTGTAAGTGCGAAATGTATATAATAGATACATAATAGCAAACCATAATAGCTTTTGTAAATAAGTTAGTTCAATTTTAAATACTTCATTAGTCTTCTATGTAAATATTTTGATACATATATTAATTATTTAATCAGTCTACTTAATTGGTCGATTATTATCAGTAGGTATCGGATGAACATGACGCATTTTTTTCATTGTAACATGGTTACCTAGTAATGTGAGAGGTTGTTTTTTACAAAAATAAATTATGTAACAAGTCCATGGCCCACCTGATAGTACTCCACCAGGCTCACTCATCGCTCTAAAACGAAAAGGTGTTAAGTCACGTATGCACCTGCACCCATACCTTCCAACCCGGAATTAGAAAGCCACATTGCTCGGCTGCAGAAATTACCTATATAACGGGTAAACAGTTTTTATACGACGTGGTGGGTCGATTTACAAAAACACAAGTGCTTTTTTTTTGGCATGTGGCCAGGGGACTGCGTTAGCGTCATCTCGTGGCTCGGTTGCTTCCGACGCTGACCACATGTGCGGCTCTACCTGATCACATGTGCAGGCCAGATGGCACGTTAGCTCTGCACTGATTGTCCGATGCCCGAGACAACGCGCCTGCCCCATCCTTCTAGCGTTGGACGCAAAAAATTTATCACGATAAATTCCACCCGTTACACCCATATCTGCCGCCTGCGGTGATAGTACGAGACTTTTCAAATAAGCCACTACTACTGTAATTTACTGTATTTGTTTCTATAGTTAGTGACGAGGTTATAATAATATCAATCGCTTGTCGCTAGTCGCTTCAACAGAACCGTACCTTAACCCGGCGTGCTTAGAAATAGATTGCACGCATCACTTTTGGCTCAGTCAGTCTGATCTAGCGCTTTCAGTCGTTTGGACGTGTCTACAAATACATAAACATAAAATACATAAAATTAACATGACCACGCCGGCGCATATCGTTTTAAATAATGGACACACATGCCCAGTGCTGGGACTTGGGACTTGGAAGGTGAGTAGTTAAAAGTATTTAGAACTAGCTGACCCGTGCCCACTTCGTTGGGCATAATTCGTTCCGTGTTTTCTCCGATTCACTTTGCAAAACGGACTACCTAGTAAAAGTCTTTTTATTTTTCGGTTTTTTATATAACCTATGACACTCAGCAATAATGTGGCTTTCTATTGGAGAAAGAGTTTTAAAAATCGGTTCAGTAGATCCCGAGATTACCCCATACAATTTAACAAATATACAAACACACAAACTTTACTTCTTTATAATATTAGTTTAAATAGATATAAGTAGATGACGCTGATATGTCAGTTTAAGTAGATAAGATAAGTACCTATCTTTATTATCTTTTGTTTTTCATTGATAAGTGCCAAAATACATGAAAACATAATAACGATCCGAACATCCGAACATTTAGAAACATCTTTATGCAATTTTGGTCTTTCAATAATTTGCATGTTTCGTAATTAAAAAAAAACTTTCCGCACTAGTATGTCCATCATCATCACCTATTTTCTGCTCACTTTTCTGTCCAGCTGTTCACTGTTTTTCTGTGCACTGCTGGACCTAGGCTCTCCAAAGAGCCACTGAGCCCGGTCTTAGGTTTTTATTTGTTTTTACCAGATCTTTACTCCAGTATATCCAGGTCCAAAATATTAATGTCCTAAAAGTGACGTTTATAATAACCCTACTCCTACTTATATTACAAACGCGAAAGTTTGTGTTTGTTACTCTTTTACTCAAAAGCATGCAAAACTTTACGTATTGTGAAGTTTCATTAAAATCCATTCAAAAAGCTTTGAAACTTTATAAATGTAGGTACTTTATACATCAGAATAAAACATAGACTAAAATTTATAAAAATATTGTACGAATTGTCCAAAATATACCTAACGATAGCAAGTCTTCTTCTGAAGTCGCAGGTAATAACTAGTAATAATATGCTAGTTTATACTTTTACACATTTTTATTTACCGCGGCCGCGACCTCTATATCTAAACAATTCATCGGCAATTAGACTGACCTCGTTAGACAGAGTTTCTGAATAAATCGATTTTTCTATACAAAGCATCAAACCGAGTTCGTGATAGGTTTTTAAGTTTGTACTTTTCCATACTGTACACCACAGTAAGCGTGTAAAAATATATTGTCGAATCTGAATTCGTGTTTTGAAAGAAAATTATTTTCTTTGTTTCATCATCCTCTTCATTCGCTTATCCAACGCTTTGTGTGGTCTGCACAACACGTTTTATTCTTCCACTGTTCTAGAGAACAGTAACAATAGAAATATACGATAACAACAATAGATCGTTGTCTTATTTATCTTTTCTTTTATTCAGTTTATCTTATAACATAAATAATATTCATGGACAATTCACACATCACTCTAGTTCCAAACTTCGCAAAACTTAACATTGATTAGATAAACAGTCTTCACAGACTAGATAAATGATAGCTTAACAGTAGGTATATGATGTTTTTCAAGGTTACATGTTATTTAATGTTTTTGTATTCAGTGGCTCTACCATGAGTTTTTACTATACTATATTTACTATACACGCCAGCTTCATACATTTGAAAAAATGTATGAAGATTTGTACAGCGCCTCTAGCGGATAGTTGGGTACTAAAATTCGTAATATGTACTAATATTGACGTAGGTAATTACTGTAGTAAAGTCAGGGGATTTTACTGTGACAACTCATGGTAGAGGTACGGTCCAAGCCAGGTGAAGTGTCACACACAGGCAGTCAAGGACGCGATCGATATCGGCATCGTCATATTGATTGCGCTCACTTTTCTTTTATTCTGTTCATCAACATACATAGATAATAAATAAATAAATAATGCTGGACAATCCACACAACATCATCTAGCCCCAAGCTAAGCAGAGCTTGTGTTATGGGTACTAGAAGACTGACATACTTAGGTAATACAATGCATTACATAGATAGATACTTTTTATTATACATATAAAACACCCAGAACACCCGGGATAAATATTTGCAGATCGTACTTCAAACATTCATCCCAAGGCGGGAATCGAACCTGCAACCATCCGCGTCGCAGGCGGACCATCGCCCACCGCGCCACATCAGTCGTATTATATAATATTCATGGACAATGCACACATCACTCTTTAGTTCCAAACTTCGCAAATCTTAAAATTGATTAAATAAACAGTCTGATAACAAGTTCCAAACTTCGCAAGTCATACACATTGATTTTAGATAAACAGTCTGATAACAGTATGATGTTTTTCAAGGTTGGATATTATATAATGTTTTTGTATTCAGTCCAAGCCAGGTGAAGTGGCGCAGGCAGTCAAGGATGCGATCGACATCGGTTACCGTCATATTGATTGCGCTCACATCTACCTCAACGAGCCCGAAGTTGGTGCTGCCTTGACTGAGAAGTTCTCGGAAGGCGTCATCAAAAGGTAATAACAAAAACTGTTTTTATTTTTTTTTATTATTGGTTCACAAATTGAAACACACGCATCAATCTGTCTTAATGGTATAAAATAAATAAAAATAAAATAAAAACATTCACGGCGCATTATCTATAAACAGTGAACACTGCATGCAAATAACACGACTAACACAAAGTGGTGACGTGACAACCACTTTGTGAATATAAACTGAAGTAACCGGTCAAGAGCGTGTCGGCTACGCGCACGAAGGGTTACGTACCACATTTATCGCTATACCAATATCGAGCAAAAATAACAAATCTAAATGTTTTGTGTATGAGATCTTCCGAACATTCATTATAAGTATCCTGTTTTTTGGTATTTGTTGTACAGCTAGAGAAATAAATCATCTGTCTGCGAAAATTTCAACTCTAACTATACTATCACGGCTCTTAACATACAAAGACAGACGAACAGACAGACAGACAGGCGTTTTACCCTTTAGGCACGGAGCCCTAAACCTTAGACATCATATTTCTTAAGTTAACCTAGTAAAATTAATAATTCGGTTAGCTCACTACATAACAGATCTTTACAATCAAGGTTGTCGATCTCATCGAGATCTTATCACTCTATCGTCTTATCAGTAATGTTTTTAATTGCTACCATGAGTTATTATGGCAAACATGACCTACGTTCAGACTTTATTACCTGTTTGTCTAACTCACAATTGAACTATCTATAGATCGTTTGCAACGGTCTGTAGATAGCTCAACTGTTTCTTATGTATTTTATATGCCTATGTATGTACATGTAGTAAATACTGTAATTGTCGTAAGTTTGTTGTAAGTTTGTTTGTTGTAGGTACTGCTAAATTAGCAGTACCTACCTACTATTCACAAACAAATTTAATAATTAAAAGTGTAATATACTGTACATATTAGCAGTGCTAATATGTACAGTATATTACACTTTTAATTATTATTGGTATAAGATAGTAAACTGACAATGAAATATCGCTTTTATCTAACTGATAAATTACCGAGTCATGGGCCATTGCATTAATTTTATTAGATGTTTTACTTAATAATACCTAAAATAGAGAGGAAAGGAGAATCTATTTTTTTTTGCGTACGTAGTAGGCAGGTCCGTTATCCGGATATTATGTTCTGTGGTAGGTTCTAGCTTTAGTATACAAAACGGATTTTCACGGACCTTGGAATAAAAAAGTACTTTCACTATTTATTTATTTATAGGCAACGCCAACAGCACACACAGTTTACGTTTTATTTATCACTATTACAGGCTAACTTATATGTACTATACAATGTGTACAATGTCACTATACAGAGAGGACATTTTCATCACCTCCAAGTTGTGGTGCACGTTCCACCGCCCCGACCTGGTGGAGACGGCCTTGAAGACGACCCTGGAGAACCTTGGACTGGAGTACCTAGATCTGTACCTCATCCACTGGCCTCAGGCATATAAGGCAAGTTATACGTAGGGATTCTATTCCTTAGTACCTGTACCTACCTATATTATATTATACCTTTTAATATATACCTTCTTTTTCTTCGTGTCGTTGAATAAACAGTTTTTGAGAAAATTGATTTCCAGCTTTCACTAAGTTGTTACTTACACTTTATTGTACAGAAATAAAACTATACATGACGTACTGATTCGTACTGATTGGGATCAGCTGAGCTTTCTATAGATCGTTTGCAAAGGTCTGTAGAAAGATCAACTGTTCCTATGTATTTTATATATATACACCTACCTATGTAACATTTTGTTAATACCTACTGTACCTAATAGTCGTAAGTTTGTAGTGCCCCAGCGGGGTCATGTCCGGCTATAAGACCTATAATTGTAACATTTGTAACCAACGTGATACAATAAATAAATCTATCTATCTTATAAAAAAAAACTTATATTACAAACAGGAGGAAGGAGATCTATTCCCCAACGACGAGAACAAGAAAGTGATCCCCTCGGCCGTGAGTATAGAGGACACCTGGAAGGCCATGGAGCCTCTCGTGACAAAGGGTCTGGTGCGCAGCATCGGCCTGTCTAACTTCAACAGGAGCCAGATTGAGAGGATACTGGCTGTGGCCACTGTCAGGCCTCAGGTCTTACAGGTAAGCCGTACCAGATATTTTCAAAATACCTACCTAGTTAATTTACCTAGAAACTGATGTGGCGCGGCGGGCGAAGGTCCGTCTTAGGGCCGGTTTCTCCAACGATGATCAACGAAAAAATCAAATAACAATGTGTCAAAACTCTGATCAATCGTGATTTGGATTTCTCGAACTCTTGTCAACTGCGAAATATTGAACACCAGATTACTTGACATTAAACGAAGCAAGCAATCAAAAATGCCATGTAAAATCCAAATTTGAGTTTCTCGAAGGATGATTAGGGTAGAATGCGTGGTAAAACCGTTGTCAACTTGGCATGTCAACTAATCTAGAAAATCGAGCGATTAGCGGTTAATCAGTGGTGATTGCGACGAATTGTTGAATATATTTTCGAAGTTTTTATTATGTTTTTCGTTAATTCTGAAGATTTTAATATACAAGACGGACTCCGTTATGAGATGCCTTAATATTACGACCTGTGATGAGTTTTATAACGTTTTTTTTTATACGTCCTGCATTTTCTGTGATGACTATTTCTTCGAAGATAATTTATGGGCAATGATATGAATTTATTACATATTGAGGTAATAATAGATCAGAAAAATAATTCAGGTAATAACAAAAACATAAGTAGGTACCTATAATATTATGTGATAACCTAGATTTATTAATCTCATAATCAACATAATGTTGTTTTAGATCATGTTTCTGAGTTCAAATAGCGAGAAAGGAAGCACTATTATGTAATAATACTTGAATCTTGTGGTTTAACACATAATAATTGCTTTCTAGCATGAAGATGCTATTGAATATTTGCTGAAGAAAAAATGGCAGTGAATGTGGCGGACAATGTTAATGATACTTCAGTGTGCTTCCCCTATAATATCATTATATGTAGTAAGGTGAGATTATATATTTTATTGTACCTAATTCCAATTAAAGAATCATCATCTTAACAGCATGTACTATATACTGACTAACCCTCAGCGGGTTAGTGATATGACACAGGCTCAGTACATTTCTAGTTATATTATTTATGAGCCGTTTCCAACCACAGAATTTATAATAAAAATTATAACATAGAAACCCTAATTGAAGTAACCTCATTAAAATAAAACAATCATTAAAATATTACATTTATTTTATTTTTGTCTCATTATTTGTAAAAATACACCGAAGCAAACTGTTTGGGAGTATTATTACTTTGTGTTTTTGTGTTCAACTATTTTCATTTAAAATTTTTCTCATTCCAGGTATGCATGTTGTATTGTAGGCATCTTTCTGCCAAACTGGAGAAGACTGTACTGTGTAGCTTCATTATCCTGCGAGACATATTGCCTTTTTATCTGTAATAAAGAAGTTTAAACATATTGAATAATCATTTGCACTAATTTATAGAACCATATTTTATAGGATAATATACATTATGGGCATAGACTTCACCACCCTGATAACATTCTTGGATTAATTTCAGTGTATTTTCATCTGAAATATATTTTACTTGTCGAGTAAATAGGTAATATAATTCCATGTAGGGATGTACCGATGTGTGCGTAGTATAGTAATGAATACGAATAGTAAAATTGTATCTACACTGTAGTTTGAAAGATTTTACTTACCAATATCATAATATCAGAAAGCGCTGTCGCAACTATTTCAATTGTTATTGAGGACCCATTTTAGTAGTACTTTTCTGGAGTACCTTTAGCTCCAACGACATGAAGTAAGAATGGTTTTATTGTGTTGATTTATTTCTGAAAATAGATAAACACATTGCAACAAGTCACTAAATTGCAAAGGCACGTAAAGAGAACTAACACGGTATAATTATACTTAGATATCGATTATGTTCTTCATAGGACTTTTATCCCTCAACAACAGTTAATTTTATACTCCAAAATCCTCTAAATAAATCAAGTTTTCACTTTCAAAGATGAAATCACAAGAAAATCAAAATAAATAAAAATACAACCACAGACGTTATAGCAATGACACAGACCGAAAAATGAATGAACAATACGTGAAAAGAAACGTTGTTGCCATATCAATTAATATTTTCCTCGATCAAACAAACGTAGAACTGTGATTAGTTAATCTGTAGCCAAATATGTTTGATTCGCCATTCTGCAACTAAATCAAAGTTTACAGCGCTGCTAAGTTAACTCGGTGATCAGATGAATGAGCGATTGAACATCGTTGGAGAAACCGGCCCTTAGTCTTCTAGTACCCATAACACAAGCTCTGCTTAGCCTGGGGCAAGATGATGTGTGGATTGTCGAGCATTATTTATTTATATTTATTTTAAATATTTAATTACGGTCACTTGGCCTCAGTCCTTAAGTAAGCAAACATCAAAAGAAGCATTATTTACCAGTATTTTTCCTATATTTCCTATTTATCCAGTATAATTCAACTCAAATTTCATTTAGATCCAAGTTTGTTTTTATTTATTTAGTCATTTGTTTTAGATCGAAGTCCACCCATACCTGAACCAGCAGCTACTGCAAAACACAAGACATAGCAGTGACCGCGTACTCCCCCCTGGGCTCCCCGGACCGGCCGTGGGCCAAGCCGGGGGACCCTCAGCTCATGAAGGACCCGAGACTGGTGGAGATTGCCGATAAATACGGGAAGAGCACCGCTCAGGTGCTTATTAGGTGCGTATTAGCTTGAACAAGATAATTAACATAATAAACCCTCTTACCCCAATGTTGTTATTCAATTTTTTTATTTATTTATTTCATTCTTTATTGCACAAAAATTATACAAAGGGCGAACTTAATGCTAAAGCATTTTCTACCAGCCAACCCAAGTGGTATTTGTAATGAGGTTGGCGTGCAACAAAAAATAAATTTTTTTTTGTTATTCCTAGTTGAATAACAACTAGGTTGTTATTCAACTAGGTCAAGCTCAGTTGGTAGTAGCTCTGCCTTCCATGCTATGAGTCGTGGGTTCGATCCCCACTCAGATCAATTGTTTGTGTGATGAACAAAAATATTTCTTCTGTCTGGGTGTTACTATGTACTTATTCTATGAAAGTATTTACAAAAAAGAAAAGTATTCTATTAGCAATCTAGTTCCCATAGTACAAGCTTTAGCGCATAGTGTCGGGATAGTGTCGATACAATCGCCACAAGTAGGTATACATGAAGTGAAACTCATGTTTGCGGTTTTCAGATATGCCATCGACCGCGGCTTGACTGTAATTCCTAAATCTGTGAACAAAGCTCGGATCGCGCAGAACTTCGACGTGTTTGACTTCCAACTGACCTTGGAAGACATCCACCAGATATCCAGTCTCGAGTGCAAAGGACGACTCTGCAGTATGGGCGAGTAAGTAGCACTTTACCAGTTATAGGGCCTACAACTACCTTGTAAATGGTACTTTAGCAATATAGAAGTACGTACCTACCTACTACCTTGCCCCTTGTACCACTTATTTTTAATTAGGTAGGTAATTACCAATTACTACTTTTAATAAGGTAATTAGTGACTAGTCTTTCGAGAAAATACTTCGTGTCCCTATTTATAAAAAACCTATATTTCAGAGTGGTGAGCCACTCCAACGCTATGATTATTCGAATATTCATGTTTTTATTTTCTTTTTCAGCACACACCACCCTGACTTCCCTTTCCATGACGAGTACTAAATACTCTTTGAGTTACGAAGTATAAACACCAGATAAATAATTTATTCGTTTCTGTTTTAAGAGTGGAAAAAATACAAGAATTTTTTATACAATAAATACATGTTTGAAAACAAATAATTCTAATCAAAAGAAACTTTTACTATTTTACTACGTACAAAGAAAATATTAAACATTTTTTAAATGACACTTATATTAGCTTTCTAACTGAAAAATGATTCATGTATGTTTGTTCTTGGTGGGAAGCGAACCCACAATTCACAGTATTATACGCTTATGTAGTAAGTAGTGTAGTTTTTGAGCTATTTTGTTTATATTTTGAGCACTGTGCATTCGGTTAATAAATAATTTACTTTAAAAGGTGTTTTATTATTATACAAATAAAAGATAAGATTATTGTTTTTTAAAAATTCATTTATTTTTTAATTTGGATATACAATGTTTAGTTTTTTCTAAAAATTTAAAAAGCTATTAAATGTACAAAATTACCTACTTACTAGTATAGTATAATCACTTCATTTATCTTAATTAACACATGAAGCAAATAAGTGATTGTTAATTGTTGTAAGACAATGTTTTTGGAGAAATGTGTGTAACCTATATTCTTTTTCAGACCTTTTGTACCACTTTTCTGACAAATAAACTATTTCGACAGGCGTCACACCTCAGTTGGTAGTAGCACTGCCTTTCATGCTGTGAGTCGTGGGTTCGATTCCCACCCAGACCTAAATGTTTGTGTGATGAACGTAAATATTTGTTCTGTGTCTGGGTGTTACTATATATTCTATGTAAGTACATATTTACAAAATATTAGCAATCTAGTTCCCATAGTACAAGCTTTGCTGAGTTTGAGAATAGATCGTGATGTGTGAGGTGTCCGTGAATATTTATTTATCTATATTATGTATATATAAGAAAGCCGTGTTAGTTACACTATTTATAACTAAAGAACGGCTGTACCGATATCACTGAATATTTGTGGTAGCTTAGAGCCAGGAGACAGCCATATTGTACTAGAATATCTAATCAATGTTACGTTCACTGTTTTGTTTTATACTGTTTTTGTTGATTGATGATGATGATGATGATATTATGTATGGATTTTCTAATAAAAAAAATTATAAATTCAAAAATCGGCTTATTTATTGCCTTTAAGGCGGAACAGAGTTCGCCGGGTCAGCTAGTTTGTTATAAAAGTTATAAGAAATGTGAGTCAGGTAGTACAGTGATCATAAGTCCTTTGGACCTGATGGTGAGTGGTAATGTGGGTGGCTCCGGGGTGTCTTCACACTCCGAGTCGGTTTCCGAGTCGGAGGCGCTCAGGTCTGCAAGGCACGCCACCTGGGACGAGAGCTCTTTGACCTGCTTCTCTGTTATCAACACCTGGAAAAGAAGGTGGAGTTTTGGGATGCGCTGCTCATTTTTAGGAGGTTCTTTTCTGAATTCGATTGTACATGCTTTTTGTAACGCGATTTCTCTCCGCCAATTGTGAACCGATTTTTTTATCGAATTTACATGAAGATTGTACTTTTTGTGTAATCTTCGTTTTAGTCGATAATTATACATAAAACGCTCTAGCGCGAACTAGGAACTATAGTGCCATCTAGTTGTAAAATTTATACTAAATATAGTAATTTATATAAGTCTGTTTTGTTCATATTTGCAAAAAATAAGATTTATGTTTTTTTCTTATTTATTATTATTTAATTTGAACGGTGAAAACCAATTGGTTTGTGCAATTACACAAATTAATTAAAATGTCAAATAATGTACAATCATAGTAGTCAAAAATAATATTTACACAAACAAAGATAATAATAGTATACAAATGTCAACAAATAGATGCATTAACGGCAAACGATAGACCTTTTTTTAAATATTCGAGCCATTTAAGTCAATTCCTACAAGCCTTGGTGTTACGATATGTTGATAGTCAGTGATACATTGATAGTCATATGTACTGGAACGTGTGGAGTACTAACTTGTAGCCAGCCGTCCCTGGCGGCGTAGGGCTGGTGTAAAGTGGCGAGGGCGCCCTGCAGGCGTGGCGCCGCCAACGTCAGTGCCACGTCGCCGCAGCGCCACGTGAAGTGAGCGCCCACCGACACGCGGTTACTGAAACAAATAAATAATTATTGAATATAAATGAATTAAATCATATACCACCACACTATAAATAAAATAAAAAAATCTTTATTTCCTAAACCTAACATAAATTTCTGATACATATATGTATTTAAAAAAAAAAGTTAAATTTAAAGTTTTGGTTGGGCCGCCTTAGCGGTAAAAGCCTCCTCCAAAGTTCTCCATGCGTCTCTGTTCCTTGCCTTTCTTGGCCATATTTTTCCAGCTACGTCAGTTATGTCGTCGTTCCACCTTTTGAAAGGCCTTCCTCTTTTCCTTTTCAAGTTTAGGGGAGTCCAGTTGGTTACCACCACACTAATACAAGTTTAGGGGAGTCCAGTTGGTTACCACCACACTAATACAAGTTTAGGGGAGTCCAGTTGGTTACCACCACACTAATACACTACTAAATGATAACTATTATTTTATTTTGTTGTAATTAAGGTGATTTTTGAAGTGAAAACTTCTTTAGCGGCGCTGGGTGGGTAAAAACTTTCAAACTCGCGTCAGGGTCACGTGACGTTGATAAAAAGCGTAAGATCGAGGGAAAGGGAGAGGAACTAGTATCTCCCACTCTTTCTACCGTGCCTGAGTGTGCTCTGTTTAGGCGGCGGTCATTGTGATTGTCATTGTCATTATGACGTCTGTGGTTATATTTTTGAAGTGAAAACTTAAAAGTGAAAACACAACGTTAATATTGAAGTTTTCACTTCTGCCGGCACTCCCGGAGTGCTACCTTTTTTTATTTTTATTATGCATGTAATAATTATTATTAATTTTAGTATTAATTTATGTATTCCACCCAGCTAATCATGAATTAGCAACATTGTTAAAATTGTGGCGTAACTGTTAGTTCTCCGGAAGGCACACAGAACCTACGACACAAGCCTTTGGCTTAGTGTCGGTTCTGTTATATTATAATAGAAACACAATTAGTTTATAATAAAGATTTTGATTTTTTTTTTAATTAAGTATACGCAATTTTTACAAATCTTTTATTAAGCTACGAGAAAAAAATACGGTCGTAGCCCTAGTAATTTGGATACACTTAGGACATCTAACCTAAGATCGAATTTTGACCATTTGTTGGAGCTAGTTCGTCCCAAGCTTGCTTGTCTTCTAAATAATCAGATATTTTATGGCCAAAAGTGGACCTATTTTTTGTAAAAAAACAGATATTGTGTGATATACTTACTCGATAGCCAGAGGTAGTAAACTAGCGCCCTCTGGGTTCATGACGATGTGAACCGCCTCGAAATACTGCACGTTGTCCTCCCCGGTCCATGAGCTCTGTCAAAATATACATTTTTATTGTTTATGTTACATTAAACTCATATAAAATATGGTAATTAGAACTGTTCAAACAACATTAAGTTTTCATTATAAATGGGATATTTACCACGATTTGTGAGTTTGATTATTTCCCGATATTTCTTATATGAAAACTATGAAGACTATTATAATGAAAACTATGTTTAAAACCATGATAGTTTCAAATATTATAACATTAATTGAGACTAAAACACATTATTAGTTATTCACAAAAAAAAAAGATACAACAGATTATACAACAATAAAATAGTATAAATAATTATAATTGTCAAGTAAAAATAGTCCTATATCAAACCTGCCCATTGTACATATTTTTCATATTTATTCAATAAAAAATATTGTATTTTACCTATCTATCAATCTATATTTGGTATATTTTCGTATATCGCATACGAATATTAGTAGGTTAGAATGTTTTTTTTTATTTCTGTGCACAGAATAAAATAGGAAGTTGTTACTTACATTCAGAGTTTCTGGAATTTGCGGCAGAGCGCGTTCTATACTCGACATTTCAAAACTGTCTGTCGACATCTTTCCGGGTTCTGTAAAATAGTACAAATATATTCAATTTTTTTTATAATGATGGACTTATCACACATTGCGCTCTAGTCCGGAACTAGGCAAAGCTTTGAAAACGAGATTGCTGATAGAATACTAATATGCATTTTTAAAATACATTCATAGAATACATAGTAACACTCAGACCAGAACAATTATTAAGCTCCCTAACGTTATTTGAAGACATTTTATATATTTGAGAGATGGCAACCCTGTCTTTCTTGTCACGTGTCACTTTTTCTGGTACCTGATTGGTTAATCTTCCTCCTCCTTTTGTCTCCCCTTTTTACCACCAGAGGGCGCTTGTCAACTTAGCGCACTGTGCAGCTTTTGGGTCTCATTGGCGTTTTGTTTTTCGTCGCGTTCAGATGTGCTAAAAGTTCTCGAAGAAACTTTTGCGCACATTCTGGTATCCTGGTATTTTTACATTTTAACTAATTTTTAACGGTTTTTACCGTTCGGATTCTTTTCTTTGTGAAATTAATCGTTTTTTATTCCTAGATATGGCGGATTCGAGTTCAAGTGAGTCGTCCTCCGATGATGAGGGTAGACTTCCCGCCTCACCTAAACGAAAGGCTTCTTCTAAACCTGCGGAAGGACCTAGCCGAAAAAGGCAACGCAATAGCGATGCGATACGGCAACTTTCGGACAAGGTTAGTGAGATATCGAATTTTCTCAGCAATTTTTGCCAACCCATAGGCCACTCGAGTGCATATGGTGACGATCTAAATGCTGATGTGAGTCGCGAACTGTACACTGATGCAGATCAGGAACCTCCTGTTCCTTCAGAGCCTTCAAATGTTTTGAAACTATCGCTAAATACAGTTTTAAAGGAACCCTCTATTCCGAAATCCACGAAGGCTCATGTCGAAACTATTCAGTCTATCCAGCATTTTGACTCTGATGATTGGTCGAATTTGAGATATGCAGAAGTCCAAAAGCACTATTGTTCTCGACCTGGGTTTGTGGAACTCGAAACGAATGAGGAAATAAAGCCATATGATAAGTTTACTAATTTAAGCGTTACGGAGCGAGGATTTGCAGCAATTACTCAAGCTCTTATTAAACAACAAGAGGCTGCACAAAATGCTTTCGATTCCTTGGTAACGTGGTCAGAGTCACTAGCAGAATTTTCTCCCCTATCACTCAAAAATAAAATTAAAGAACTGTTTGTAGAAGGGGATTTTCAAAAAATATCAAATGATGTTCTACAGCTTGCTTGCGGACACCGTGCTGATCTAATTCAACAGCGTAGAGATAGCATTCTTAGGTCAGTAAAAGATAGATTTTTCAAGGCAACTCTCCGCAAGATTCCCCCGAGTACAGAAAACCTGTTTCAAAAGGAAGTTTTTTCTTCGGCAGTGGAGAAAAATGGGGGTAGTTCTAAATCTTTTTGGCCAGTTCACAAACCATATCAAAATAAACCTGCTGCGCAAGCAGGGACAAGTCAAGCTAACTCTAAAAAGCCTGCGCAAGGCGTTTTTGACCCCATGATGTTTTATCAGAACATGTACAATATGAATTTACCTGCGCAAGGTAATCAACCACAATTTAACCCTACAAGGTGGTGCGACATGTATCGCCCTCAAACAAGGCAGACGAACTTTCAGGCTAACCCCCCTCGTCAGCGAGGGGCGCGATCTCAATTTTCGGAAGGTTTCCGACAAAGTAATGCACGAAGCCAAAGCAAAACCTCTGGCCAACCTTACCCACGCAGGGAATATAATCAAAATCAAAAGAGAAAATCATGACTATGTGAATTTTCAAGCAGGCCGCCTCATCAGGTTTGTAGACCAGTGGCAGGCGCTAGATGCCCCTCCTACCATTGTGAAGATAATTCAAGGCCTACGAATACCATTCTACAGAAAACCTCCGCTTGGAGCACCGAATCTAAATCATCAAACCCCTTTTTCGAAGGAGATGGAAGAAACAATAAGATCTTTGATAGAAATGAAGGTTTTAGAACCCGCGGTTTCGGGCCCCGGCTTTACGTCTCCGATATTTCTGACCCCAAAGAAAGACGGTTCAAATCGACCGATTTTCAACTTGAAAAGACTAAACAAATATCTAAAAGTTCCCAGATTCCGTCTGATAAATATACAGAAAATTCCATCTTTTCTTCAACCACACGACTGGTTGATAAAAATAGATTTGTTAAATGCCTACTTCCATGTACCAATAGCAAAGTCGCACAGACGTTTTCTTCGTTTAATTTTCAAGGATCAAGTACTTCAAATGTCCTGCCTGCCATTCGGCATTGCATGCGCCCCAAGGATTTTCGCCTCCCTCACAAATTGGGTCACACAGATAATGAGGGACAGAGGTCTCCGTGTCGTTGTCTACTTAGACGATTTTTGCATAGTCAATCAGGACCCTCTGCTTTTACAAGAACAGGGTCGGGACGCTGTACAACTTCTCCAACAACTAGGTTGGCTTGTGAATATCGAAAAATCGATTCTGATACCACAAAAGTAATAGAGTTTCTAGGAATAGGCTGGAATCCACATACCAACAGCAAATTCTTACCGATCAAAAAGTGCAAGGAGTTAGGTCAGAAAATCAACAAACTATTAGTACAGAAGGTAGCAAATGTAAAGCAAATCCAGAGCATAGTCGGTTCCCTGAATTTTGCCAGTTTTCCAGTAACACGAGGTCGACTCAATCATCGAGCTCTTCTAAGACATTGTCAAAGCCTAACTCGTTATCATCATCCAAATCAACGGGTCTCGATTCCCCAACGAGCTCTCGACGAGCTAAGTTGGTGGCTGGAAAACATCTCAAACAGGTCATTAATTCACTACCCGCCCGTGTCTCACTACCTAGTAACCGATGCGTCAGAGTTAGCATGGGGGGCACAGCTAGACAATATCGAAGTTTGGGGACAGTGGCACCAAAGTCAGTCTGCTCTCCACTCAAATCAACGAGAAATGTTGGCAGTGTTGTACGCTCTAAAAGAACGCGGTCTCTTCCTGACAAATTCGTCACTTCTAATACAAAGCGACAACAAGACTGTGGTGGCATTTCTGAGAAACGAAGGGGGCACGAAGTCGCTTCCTCTTATGGACATATGTTACGAGATTTTTCGGATATTGGACAACTACAATATTCACATCGAGGTTCATTATCTCCCGGGACGTTTCAATCCAGAAGCAGACCATTTATCCCGGTTATCCCCTCTACCGGAATGGCACCTATTACCTCGGTTAACGGAGAAGGTTTTTCGCAAATGGGGAACTCCGCAGATCGACCTTTTCGCTTCAGCGACAGCACACGTGGTTCCTACTTATACGTCTTTGGATGTGACAGACTCCCGAGCTCATTTTCACGATTCTTTCAGCCAAACATGGAATTACAGCCTGGCGTGGTTATTCCCTCCTCCATACCTAATACCTCGGGTGCTGACACATCTCAATACAGCTACAGGGGTCTTCATGCTGGTAGCTCCTCGATGGCCAAAAGTATTTTGGAGACCAGATCTACGGAATCGCGCACTGGCGCCTCCATTCACCATTCACAACCTGGCGGAAGTTCTTATAGACACTGTGACAGGCCGACCTCCACCCCAAGTGCAAGAGATGATTCTGGAAGTATGAAAATGTGGGGGTGGTCAGAAAGCTTAGAACACTGGTCTCAAGAGCAGAAAGAGTTCCTGTTCTCCGGTTGGAGAAAGTCTTCACTCGGGACCTATAAACCAGCATGGGAAAAGTGGACTGCATGGTCCAGAGGTAATTCTGTCAATACTTTCAAACCATCCGGTTCTGACTTAGCAAGATTTTTAATAGATCTACATCAAAATCAATCACTATCTTATTCTACTATATTAGTTTACAAATCCGCAATTTCCACTCTTTGTGATCCTGATTCGGTTACTAGATTAAGTTCCCATGTCCTGGTCAAGCAAGCATTAAAGGCTATACGCAGTAAAAATCCTAAAATTAGTAAAGCTCCCATATGGGATACTGATTGCTTAAAAGTTTGGTTACAGAACACTCCTGTCGATGAAAATAGCTTGTTTGAATGTTCAAAAAGAGCAGCAATATTACTTTTACTTTGTTCAGGTCGTCGGGTTCATGACTTGTCTTTATTATCAATTGATCCCAATAGCTGTATAATCACTGAAGATTCAATCACACTATGGCCTATGTTTGGATCAAAAACAGATTCATATACTAACCGACAATCTGGTTGGAGGTTACTTCAAAATAAAGATAGTAAAGCTCTAGATCCTACTTTATGGCTCAAAAAAGTTATATCTTTGTCAACTGAAAGGCGTAA
The DNA here is from genome assembly GCA_932527185.1 of Ecliptopera silaceata. Taxonomy (NCBI): domain Eukaryota; kingdom Metazoa; phylum Arthropoda; class Insecta; order Lepidoptera; family Geometridae; genus Ecliptopera; species Ecliptopera silaceata. Next base: position 9,692,595 of record OW052196.1, on the reverse strand, counting down.
TATATGTAAATCAAGTAATTTATTTTTAACAGCATGCGGACCACCTAAAGCAGCAACAACAACCATCCTTGCGAATTGGGTGAAGAAAGTTTTAATGGATGCAGGGATCAAGGCCAGCCCTGGGAGTATTCGCCCAGCTGTAGCGTCCAAGAACTGGGTCCAAGACTGCTCTCTTGAAGATATCCTGGCTCGTGGTAACTGGAGGTCACAGAATACTTTCAAGAAATATTATTGTAGGGCTATCAAACCTACAGATCCTCTTTCATGCACAAGCAGTTGTTTTATTCCAATCAAGTAATGGTTCTTAAATGTACTTGTGTGTATGCAATAATTAATATAATTTTTGATATGTATAGATATTCAATTACAAATAATTAAACTGATCTGCCCACTAAAGATAATAATAATCTTAGATAATACTGTAATATTCCTCCGTACTTAGAACATTTTTTATAATTTGTTCATGTGTTGTTCTTCATGGTGTATCTGCATAATTCATTGTTTGTGTACCTATAAATCATTTCAACAGAACTGTTTTTGAAATAAACAATATTTTTAAGGTTTTTACATTTTTTATTCATAAAATAACATCTTATTTAATAGCCTGTACCTGTAACAAATAGTTTTGGTTAGACAAAACATCAAATGTTAGCTCATGACTAAGTGCCTAGTTACTTACATAGGAACATCCTAGGTCCTTTATTTTATCATCCATCGATTGATATCACAGAGTATTTTTGTTCAAACTAACATATCACATTGGCGTGTTTTTTACCACCAGGCGATAACAGACATATCTCAAATATATAAAATGTCTTCAAATAACGTTAGGGAGCTTAATGACGGCGTTTTACCTAACAATAAAACGCTTATTAAGCGAAATAACTTATTTGAAGACACATTTTATTCCTGCCTGGCTAAAATTTTTATTGTTACGATGATTTTATCAAATCTAAAATAAACAACTCACATTTTTGCTTATTTTTCTTCCTCTTATCTTTCTACCACAGAATACCTATTATATTGCCTACCAAAGACAATAGTTATTCCACAGAGTAAACTACTCTATTTTTATCTTTTGTTAATGAATGAAAGTAATTATTCTTTACATCATATCAACTGTCAAGAGTGCACAGATAACAAAATTGGAATAAGAGGATTTATCATGACTTCTATCGTCTCAAAATTTTTTAGCATAAATACTTTAAACATGAAAATGTGAGTTGCATCGTATTATCGTTTTTTAATCATTTGAGATCCAATGAGACCCAAAAGCTGCACAGTGCGCTAAGTTGACAAGCGCCCTCTGGTGGTAAAAAGGGGAGACAAAAGGAGGAGGAAGATTAACCAATCAGGTACCAGAAAAAGTGACACGTGACAAGAAAGACAGGGTTGCCATCTCTCAAATATATAAAATGTCTTCAAATAAGTTATTTCGCTTAATAAGCGTTTTATTGTTAGGTAAAACGCCGTCATTTATTTTCCTTCACACAAACATTTTCTCTAAGTGGGGATCGAACCCACTACCCACAGCAAGGTAGGCAGATCAACTACCTGAGCTGTGACGCCTATCATGGACATATTCACAAACTTAGCGTATGTGTATTTACTATGGAAACATAATTTGCTGACCTGCATAAAATTTATACAGATCAGCAATTAGGAAAAAAACAACTATTAAGCTCCCTAACGTTATTTGAAGACATTTTATATATTTGAGAGATGGCAACCCTGTCTTTCTTGTCACGTGTCACTTTTTCTGGTACCTGATTGGTTAATCTTCCTCCTCCTTTTGTCTCCCCTTTTTACCACCAGAGGGCGCTTGTCAACTTAGCGCACTGTGCAGCTTTTGGGTCTCATTGGCGTTTTGTTTTTCGTCGCGTTCAGATGTGCTAAAAGTTCTCGAAGAAACTTTTGCGCACATTCTGGTATCCTGGTATTTTTACATTTTAACTAATTTTTAACGGTTTTTACCGTTCGGATTCTTTTCTTTGTGAAATTAATCGTTTTTTATTCCTAGATATGGCGGATTCGAGTTCAAGTGAGTCGTCCTCCGATGATGAGGGTAGACTTCCCGCCTCACCTAAACGAAAGGCTTCTTCTAAACCTGCGGAAGGACCTAGCCGAAAAAGGCAACGCAATAGCGATGCGATACGGCAACTTTCGGACAAGGTTAGTGAGATATCGAATTTTCTCAGCAATTTTTGCCAACCCATAGGCCACTCGAGTGCATATGGTGACGATCTAAATGCTGATGTGAGTCGCGAACTGTACACTGATGCAGATCAGGAACCTCCTGTTCCTTCAGAGCCTTCAAATGTTTTGAAACTATCGCTAAATACAGTTTTAAAGGAACCCTCTATTCCGAAATCCACGAAGGCTCATGTCGAAACTATTCAGTCTATCCAGCATTTTGACTCTGATGATTGGTCGAATTTGAGATATGCAGAAGTCCAAAAGCACTATTGTTCTCGACCTGGGTTTGTGGAACTCGAAACGAATGAGGAAATAAAGCCATATGATAAGTTTACTAATTTAAGCGTTACGGAGCGAGGATTTGCAGCAATTACTCAAGCTCTTATTAAACAACAAGAGGCTGCACAAAATGCTTTCGATTCCTTGGTAACGTGGTCAGAGTCACTAGCAGAATTTTCTCCCCTATCACTCAAAAATAAAATTAAAGAACTGTTTGTAGAAGGGGATTTTCAAAAAATATCAAATGATGTTCTACAGCTTGCTTGCGGACACCGTGCTGATCTAATTCAACAGCGTAGAGATAGCATTCTTAGGTCAGTAAAAGATAGATTTTTCAAGGCAACTCTCCGCAAGATTCCCCCGAGTACAGAAAACCTGTTTCAAAAGGAAGTTTTTTCTTCGGCAGTGGAGAAAAATGGGGGTAGTTCTAAATCTTTTTGGCCAGTTCACAAACCATATCAAAATAAACCTGCTGCGCAAGCAGGGACAAGTCAAGCTAACTCTAAAAAGCCTGCGCAAGGCGTTTTTGACCCCATGATGTTTTATCAGAACATGTACAATATGAATTTACCTGCGCAAGGTAATCAACCACAATTTAACCCTACAAGGTGGTGCGACATGTATCGCCCTCAAACAAGGCAGACGAACTTTCAGGCTAACCCCCCTCGTCAGCGAGGGGCGCGATCTCAATTTTCGGAAGGTTTCCGACAAAGTAATGCACGAAGCCAAAGCAAAACCTCTGGCCAACCTTACCCACGCAGGGAATATAATCAAAATCAAAAGAGAAAATCATGACTATGTGAATTTTCAAGCAGGCCGCCTCATCAGGTTTGTAGACCAGTGGCAGGCGCTAGATGCCCCTCCTACCATTGTGAAGATAATTCAAGGCCTACGAATACCATTCTACAGAAAACCTCCGCTTGGAGCACCGAATCTAAATCATCAAACCCCTTTTTCGAAGGAGATGGAAGAAACAATAAGATCTTTGATAGAAATGAAGGTTTTAGAACCCGCGGTTTCGGGCCCCGGCTTTACGTCTCCGATATTTCTGACCCCAAAGAAAGACGGTTCAAATCGACCGATTTTCAACTTGAAAAGACTAAACAAATATCTAAAAGTTCCCAGATTCCGTCTGATAAATATACAGAAAATTCCATCTTTTCTTCAACCACACGACTGGTTGATAAAAATAGATTTGTTAAATGCCTACTTCCATGTACCAATAGCAAAGTCGCACAGACGTTTTCTTCGTTTAATTTTCAAGGATCAAGTACTTCAAATGTCCTGCCTGCCATTCGGCATTGCATGCGCCCCAAGGATTTTCGCCTCCCTCACAAATTGGGTCACACAGATAATGAGGGACAGAGGTCTCCGTGTCGTTGTCTACTTAGACGATTTTTGCATAGTCAATCAGGACCCTCTGCTTTTACAAGAACAGGGTCGGGACGCTGTACAACTTCTCCAACAACTAGGTTGGCTTGTGAATATCGAAAAATCGATTCTGATACCACAAAAGTAATAGAGTTTCTAGGAATAGGCTGGAATCCACATACCAACAGCAAATTCTTACCGATCAAAAAGTGCAAGGAGTTAGGTCAGAAAATCAACAAACTATTAGTACAGAAGGTAGCAAATGTAAAGCAAATCCAGAGCATAGTCGGTTCCCTGAATTTTGCCAGTTTTCCAGTAACACGAGGTCGACTCAATCATCGAGCTCTTCTAAGACATTGTCAAAGCCTAACTCGTTATCATCATCCAAATCAACGGGTCTCGATTCCCCAACGAGCTCTCGACGAGCTAAGTTGGTGGCTGGAAAACATCTCAAACAGGTCATTAATTCACTACCCGCCCGTGTCTCACTACCTAGTAACCGATGCGTCAGAGTTAGCATGGGGGGCACAGCTAGACAATATCGAAGTTTGGGGACAGTGGCACCAAAGTCAGTCTGCTCTCCACTCAAATCAACGAGAAATGTTGGCAGTGTTGTACGCTCTAAAAGAACGCGGTCTCTTCCTGACAAATTCGTCACTTCTAATACAAAGCGACAACAAGACTGTGGTGGCATTTCTGAGAAACGAAGGGGGCACGAAGTCGCTTCCTCTTATGGACATATGTTACGAGATTTTTCGGATATTGGACAACTACAATATTCACATCGAGGTTCATTATCTCCCGGGACGTTTCAATCCAGAAGCAGACCATTTATCCCGGTTATCCCCTCTACCGGAATGGCACCTATTACCTCGGTTAACGGAGAAGGTTTTTCGCAAATGGGGAACTCCGCAGATCGACCTTTTCGCTTCAGCGACAGCACACGTGGTTCCTACTTATACGTCTTTGGATGTGACAGACTCCCGAGCTCATTTTCACGATTCTTTCAGCCAAACATGGAATTACAGCCTGGCGTGGTTATTCCCTCCTCCATACCTAATACCTCGGGTGCTGACACATCTCAATACAGCTACAGGGGTCTTCATGCTGGTAGCTCCTCGATGGCCAAAAGTATTTTGGAGACCAGATCTACGGAATCGCGCACTGGCGCCTCCATTCACCATTCACAACCTGGCGGAAGTTCTTATAGACACTGTGACAGGCCGACCTCCACCCCAAGTGCAAGAGATGATTCTGGAAGTATGAAAATGTGGGGGTGGTCAGAAAGCTTAGAACACTGGTCTCAAGAGCAGAAAGAGTTCCTGTTCTCCGGTTGGAGAAAGTCTTCACTCGGGACCTATAAACCAGCATGGGAAAAGTGGACTGCATGGTCCAGAGGTAATTCTGTCAATACTTTCAAACCATCCGGTTCTGACTTAGCAAGATTTTTAATAGATCTACATCAAAATCAATCACTATCTTATTCTACTATATTAGTTTACAAATCCGCAATTTCCACTCTTTGTGATCCTGATTCGGTTACTAGATTAAGTTCCCATGTCCTGGTCAAGCAAGCATTAAAGGCTATACGCAGTAAAAATCCTAAAATTAGTAAAGCTCCCATATGGGATACTGATTGCTTAAAAGTTTGGTTACAGAACACTCCTGTCGATGAAAATAGCTTGTTTGAATGTTCAAAAAGAGCAGCAATATTACTTTTACTTTGTTCAGGTCGTCGGGTTCATGACTTGTCTTTATTATCAATTGATCCCAATAGCTGTATAATCACTGAAGATTCAATCACACTATGGCCTATGTTTGGATCAAAAACAGATTCATATACTAACCGACAATCTGGTTGGAGGTTACTTCAAAATAAAGATAGTAAAGCTCTAGATCCTACTTTATGGCTCAAAAAAGTTATATCTTTGTCAACTGAAAGGCGTAATATATGTAAATCAAGTAATTTATTTTTAACAGCATGCGGACCACCTAAAGCAGCAACAACAACCATCCTTGCGAATTGGGTGAAGAAAGTTTTAATGGATGCAGGGATCAAGGCCAGCCCTGGGAGTATTCGCCCAGCTGTAGCGTCCAAGAACTGGGTCCAAGACTGCTCTCTTGAAGATATCCTGGCTCGTGGTAACTGGAGGTCACAGAATACTTTCAAGAAATATTATTGTAGGGCTATCAAACCTACAGATCCTCTTTCATGCACAAGCAGTTGTTTTATTCCAATCAAGTAATGGTTCTTAAATGTACTTGTGTGTATGCAATAATTAATATAATTTTTGATATGTATAGATATTCAATTACAAATAATTAAACTGATCTGCCCACTAAAGATAATAATAATCTTAGATAATACTGTAATATTCCTCCGTACTTAGAACATTTTTTATAATTTGTTCATGTGTTGTTCTTCATGGTGTATCTGCATAATTCATTGTTTGTGTACCTATAAATCATTTCAACAGAACTGTTTTTGAAATAAACAATATTTTTAAGGTTTTTACATTTTTTATTCATAAAATAACATCTTATTTAATAGCCTGTACCTGTAACAAATAGTTTTGGTTAGACAAAACATCAAATGTTAGCTCATGACTAAGTGCCTAGTTACTTACATAGGAACATCCTAGGTCCTTTATTTTATCATCCATCGATTGATATCACAGAGTATTTTTGTTCAAACTAACATATCACATTGGCGTGTTTTTTACCACCAGGCGATAACAGACATATCTCAAATATATAAAATGTCTTCAAATAACGTTAGGGAGCTTAATGACGGCGTTTTACCTAACAATAAAACGCTTATTAAGCGAAATAACTTATTTGAAGACACATTTTATTCCTGCCTGGCTAAAATTTTTATTGTTACGATGATTTTATCAAATCTAAAATAAACAACTCACATTTTTGCTTATTTTTCTTCCTCTTATCTTTCTACCACAGAATACCTATTATATTGCCTACCAAAGACAATAGTTATTCCACAGAGTAAACTACTCTATTTTTATCTTTTGTTATTGAATGAAAGTAATTATTCTTTACATCATATCAACTGTCAAGAGTGCACAGATAACAAAATTGGAATAAGAGGATTTATCATGACTTCTATCGTCTCAAAATTTTTTAGCATAAATACTATAAACATGAAAATGTGAGTTGCATCGTATTATCGTTTTTTAATCATTTGAGATCCAATGAGACCCAAAAGCTGCACAGTGCGCTAAGTTGACAAGCGCCCTCTGGTGGTAAAAAGGGGAGACAAAAGGAGGAGGAAGATTAACCAATCAGGTACCAGAAAAAGTGACACGTGACAAGAAAGACAGGGTTGCCATCTCTCAAATATATAAAATGTCTTCAAATAAGTTATTTCGCTTAATAAGCGTTTTATTGTTAGGTAAAACGCCGTCATTTATCATCAGTCAAATAACACCAATGTTTGTTCTTGGTGGGGATCGAACCCACGACTCACAGGAAGGTAGAGCTACCAAGTACCTATGACGCCTGACAAAACTATTAATCTTTTTGATCTCTGTGAGGATCAAACCCACTACCATACAACTGAACGCCTTCACATACCGTCCAACTTGACAGAATCTGAGCTCATAGCGCTGAGGCCTCGTTGCAACGTGTCTTTGATCTGCTGCTCGAGACCCAACGTTATATTTGGTTGGTTTTCTACAGAACACTGTGACAAATAATTTTATATTAGGTAAACATATAAATACTTACTTATAAAAAGTTAGCGCAGACTTGATGTGTTGATAACCATACGTAATGATAACAAAGTCTAGGCTAACTTTTTTAACATAGGTGGATAATAAATACATTTTCATGGACATATCACACATTACACTCAGCAAAGCTTTGTACTATTTTAACTAGATTGCTGATAGAATACTAATACATATGTTTTTTTGGGAACACATACATAGAATACAAAACACCAAGACACAGAACAAAATATTTATGTTCATCACATAAACATTTGCTCCGGGCGGGAATCGAACCCACGACCCATAGCATGGAAGGCAGAGCTACTTCCAACTGAGCTGTGACGCCTGTCAAATAAATGATAAATCTATAGATATGACGACCGATGTGGCGCGACGGGCGAAGGTCCGCCTGCGACGCGGAAGTTGCGGGTTCGATTCCCACCTTGGTATAAATGTTTGTACGATCTGCAAATATTTATTCCGGGTGTTCTAGGTATTTTATATGTACAATAAAAATATCTATGTAATATTATGTAGGTATTATGTTAGTCTTCTAGTATCCATAACACAAGCTCTGCTTAGCTTGGGGCTAGATGATGTTGTGTGGGTTGTCCAGCATTATATATTTATTATTGCTGGCAGCTGGAACTGTACATGACCTCGAACAGCATTGACATTATTTGTGTCACAGAACACTGGCTGAAATGTCATGAGCTTATGTTTAGTTTCAGTGATCACCAGGTTGGTAGTGCTTTTTGCAGAGAACGGTTTATTCGAGGTGGTTCACTAATAATATTAAATAAACAAATAACATTTAAAGAACGCAAAGACATTGTCCACCGCTCTGTAGAAAGACACATTGAAGTAGCTTGCGTGGAGTTGGAGCAGTTCATTATTTTAAGCACTTACAGCCCACCGTCCGCCTCATTTGATATTTTTGAAAAAGTAATGGAAGATATTTTGTATAAAATAACTAGCACAAATAAAGAGATAATAATTTGCGGTGATTTTAATGTTAATTTACTTGTACCAGGCTCATTAAATACAAGACTTTTAACTCTTTTCAAATCATTTGACCTGGATAATGTATTTTTAGAACCAACTAGAATTACAGCCACTTCGGCTACATGCCTAGATAATATATTTACAAATGTAAAAATAATTAACAAAAATCTAATTAGTCAGATTCCTTCAGACCATCTAGGACAACTTATTCAAATAGAAGCCAAAACAAAAACTAATGTAACAAAAAAAATTACTTTTGTACCAATGACCATAAGTCGTCTGGATAAACTAAAAATAAACCTCATTTCGAAGCTTCCTACACTATCCTACAACAATTATAATTCAAACATTTCCTATAATATTTTTTTTAATGAGTTTAATAACTTATTTAACACTATTTTTACATCCAAGTCCATGATGGTCTCTGATCGAATTAAGTTCAGTGAATGGGCAACAGCGGGAATCCACAAAAGTAGACAAACCTTGTACAATCTTTATAGTGAAAAGCAATACAATTTTAGTGAAGAGTTTAAAGAAAAAATAAGAAACTACTCAAAAATTTTTAAACGTGTTTGCCGTACTGCTAAGTCTCAATATATAAGTTCAAAAATTAAAACTAGTGATGATAAAATAAAAGCTACGTGGAAAATAATCAATAATGAGACAGGGAGGGTCAAAGAACATAACACCATATCCAAACTGAAGGTTGACGACATCATCATTGACCAGGATGTTGATGTGGTCAAAGCATTCGAGACATTTTTCACTGACATTCCTGTCTCAACTACAAAATCCTTAAACTCTTCCCACATAATCGCGGAGTCATTATTGATAGAAAATATACCTAAAATTCAAAAACTGTTCAACTTCGATTATGTGCATGCAAAGGATATTGTCAAAGCTTTTAAAATGATCAATGTAAAAAAAACCACGGACCTCTGGGGCGTCTCCGTTGCAGTCGTAAAACCCGTGATTGACCTTATCGCTCAAGATTTGGCCTTTATATTTAACCAAAGCATCGATTGTGGTGAGTTTCCTGACTTAATGAAACATAGTAAAATAACACCGCTATTCAAATCAGGTAACCGTTCAGACCCTACTAACTTTCGACCGATTTCAGTACTACCAACATTTAGTAAAATCTTTGAAAAACTTATGCTTCTACAATTACAAAGACATTTTGAAAATAACAATTTACTTGACACAAAACAATTCGGGTTTACGAAGGGACGCTCAACGACCGACGCAGGCATTGAGTTGATAAAACATATTTTTGAAAACTGGGAGCAATCAAATGACGCCTTGGGTATATTTTGTGACTTATCCAAGGCGTTTGATTGTGTGCATCATGAAACGTTGGTCAGGAAACTAAACCACTATGGTGTTAGGGGTGTTGCTCTGGAACTTCTGTCTTCTTATTTAAGCAACAGAATTCAAAGAGTTGACGTAAATGGGAAACGTTCTCCGGGATCTGTGGTGAAAATGGGTGTACCACAAGGATCAATACTAGGACCGTTTTTGTTTCTAGTTTACATCAATGATCTACCACGAGTAGTTAAAGATGATCACGAGATTGTACTGTTTGCAGATGACACTTCACTTTTGTTCAAATTGGAACGACGACAAACAAATTATGACGACGTGAATAATACAATCTCAAAAGTTGTAAATTGGTTCAATGTAAACAACTTATTATTAAACGAAAAAAAAACTAAATGTATACGATTTGTTTTACCAAATGTCACACAATCGCTAGCTAATGTCAAAATTAAAGATGTAAACATAGATCTAGTGGACACCACAGTGTTTTTAGGAATAACCTTAGATAATAAACTTCAATGGGGCCCACACATAGACAAATTATCGAAAAAGCTTAGTTCTGCAGCATATGCAGTCAAAAAGATCCGCTTCCTTACAGACGTGGACACAGCTAGACTAGTTTATTTCAGCTACTTTCATAGCATTATGTCATATGGCATTTTGTTGTGGGGGAATGCTGCAGATGTAAATACCGTATTTGTGTTGCAGAAGCGAGCTATTCGTGCAATCTATAACATGGGTCCCAGAGAATCGCTACGAAATAAATTTAAGGAAATAAACATAATGACAGTGCCTTGTCAGTACATTTACGAAAACTTAATGTATGTTCGAAAAAATATTAATCTTTTTGCTAAAAAAAGCGACAATCATAATGTTAACACAAGAAATAAGGATAAACTCGCTGTTCCCATTACTAGGCTCACCAAAGTAAATAAATCTTTTAAAGGGCAATGTGTACGCTTCTATAACATAGTCCCAAGCTATGTTTGTCAATTGCCGATTGGCAAGTTCAAAAACGTAATAAAACGAAAACTCTTATCAAAAGCATATTATAAAATAACTGACTATTTAGAAGACAAGCAAGCTTGGGACGAACTAGCTCCAACTTTGTTAAACAATTGTAAGAAGGATCATATGAAAAAAACGCTAGAATCCAGGTCTAGTTTCTTGCCAGTTCTTCTAGACACTGGTCGCGACGAACTGGCGCCTAGAATCATCTAGTATGTAAGACGTTTCAAAGTGATCCTTGTGATTTTATTGAATAAATGATTTTGAAGTTTGAAGTTTGAAGTTTGAAATTGTACATACCATTGGATATTTTTAAGAGACGAGTGAATGGGTATCTTCTTGGCAAGTGTGCTACATCGTAGACCGCATCGTCACTTAGGGCGCCTTCAAATCAGCCGCAAATGCAGCTAATTGCAGCCGCGCTGCCTCCGCGCGACAATTTGCGGCTAATTTGAAGGCGCCCTTAACATCAGGTGAGATCGCGGTCAAACGCTTGCCTATAACCTTTTAAAAAAAAAAAAAAAAAACCTGTATTGGTGCCCAGCTCAGTTTAGCGGAGACGCCGGCTAAGGGGGACCGCGCACATTTGTTAGTATTCACTTTGACGTTGGCAGCGGAGCGGCGTCGACGCATTCGACTCACTAACCACTCTCCTCCGCAACTGAAATTATAACAAACTAGCTGATTAATAAATAAATCTATACTAATATTATAAAGAAGTAAAGTTTGTGTGTATGATAAATTGTAAGAGGTAATCTCGGGATCTACTGAAACGATTTTAAAAATTCTTTCACCAATAGAAAGCCACATTATTGTCGAGTGTCAAGATATATAAAAAACCGAAAAATAAAGGGGCTTTTACGTGGTAGTCCGTTTTGCAAAGTGAATCGGAGAAAAAACGATCGAATTATGCCCAACAAAGTGGGCATGGGTCAGCTAGTAATAAATATTCATGGACATTTCACACATTAAACTCTAGTCCCAAACTTAGCAAAGCTTGTACTATGGGAACTACATTGCTGATAGAATACATATACACCAATATTTTATAACTACCAAAAAAAAAAAAACCCTACACTCAGTGTCTGTTACTAATCACATTTCGACCGTTAAAACTTAAAAAAATTAATTAAAAAAAATATCCTTACAAAAACATAATATTGAGTTACCTTTTATTCGTACCGTCCTACTACATAGCTACTTATGTTTTCACGATAAAAATCCATTCATAAATAGCTTCCGTCTCACTCTTCGCTAAAGCCTTCTCGCCCGCGGCGCCCGGCCGCGGCGGGTAGTTTGTGAGATGACACTGCGCTGCGCGCACGTAATATCATTATCACTCGTGTTATTTATTCGTGTTGCGATGGCATATCAATACACGTCGAGAGAGTATGCGCACATGTTACGCGCTTACTTTTTGTCAACACAATGAACATTGGTGGTCAACTCGGAACCCGAAACTTACAAAGCAGCATTCGTTCCAACATAGGTTTAGTGTAAATGTGTGGGCAGGAATACTCAATGATAAATTGATCGGACCATTTTTCATCGAAGGACGCCTCACAGGTGAATCGTACCTAAACCTGATGCGAACTATGGTGAATACAATGTTGGACGATATTCCATTAGCAGCCTTGCGTGAGCTAAAGCAAAACCATTTGGCAACCATTGGATCGGCCGCAGCGGCCCTGTTCCATGGCCCCCGCGCTCACCCGACCTGACACCCATGGACTTCTTTTTGTGGAGCGAAATAAAAAGACTAGTGTATGTGAGTGAGCCTACCAGAGCGCAGGAATTAAAACAGTGCATAATAGACGCATAAAGTTAAACAACAAGACGTAATTTTGCCGGTCCTAAGCCCGTAAAAGTATGAAGGGGAAGTTGCAATTGATTACAAATAAAATTATTTAAAAACAAAATTTCTTTTTTTCTGTAGGTACCTACATAACCCCTTGAATTAGTTAGACGAGCGAGAATAGAGTGAGACAGGGCGATGACGTAGTTAGGTAGGAAGGAGATGGAATGAGATCTTGAATGAAGTGCGTATGAGATAGGCTCGTGTAAATACTACGAGTAGTTTCTAGTATTGTGACCATAAATTTGTGCCAGTTTTCGGTTAAAAAGAAAGAACGATAACTTTGTGCTAGTGCAACAATTAATACTTTTGACAATGCTATTATCATTAGTAGCCTCTGCTGCAGCTATCATTAATTTTTTTCTGGTAATTAAAAAATAGTGGTGTATAATTATAAGCAAATACAAAAAAAAACTATTAGCAATCCAGTTCCCATAGTACAAGCTTTGCTTATTTTCGGACTAGAGCGCGATGTGTGACATGTCCATGAATATTTATTTATTATTTTATTATAGATTTAATTATTATTATTTATACTGCTGGGCAAAGGTACTTCCGGTCAGCCGCCGCCTCCCACCAGTCTACGTGAAACGTATCCAAGTCGTCACGCCACCGTTTCCTAGGTCTGCCCCGGTTTTAATTATAGCTCGAGCAATATAACCAGACTTACATAATACTGATGTAACTTACTTATTGTCATCACCAATAAGTTTGAGGACTTCGAAACCCGAACCTCTTTGCGCTGCCTTCAACTCTCTGCCGGTGCAGCCAACTATCTGAAAGATTATTTATTTGTTTATTGGGAATCCAACAGCGATTCTACTAAATTATATTAGATTCTACAAAAAAATGAGGCTTAAAGTATGGTCAATTATAGGTTTCCTCATCAGATGGTTTAAAAAGTTACGAAAGTTTACAAAAATCAGAATCTCGGGCTTCAAGGGGTCTCGAGCATGGGCCAATGGACGGTAAGACGATATTTAGAACACATAGTAAATTACAATGGGTGTATGACTAACCTGCAGGAACTCGACGCGTCCATGAGGAGTTTGTATAGGCCGCATGACAGCGTCGGGGGCCACCAATAGATGCCTCAGGCGGCCCCGCGCCGAGCCTTCCAGGGACCGGTGCCAGGATATATGGTCTCCGGAACAGAGCTTATTACCTAAGAATAAAATATATAAATATTCATCGACATTTCATACATTACACTCCAGTCCTAAACTAGCAAAGCTTGCACTATTGGAACTAGATTGCTGATAGAATACTTATATGCATATTTTTAAGCTATTGCATAGCTTCCATCGCGGGCCTTGAGCGTGACCGAATCCGAAAATTCCGTAATGAAAAAACCTAACGAAAACAACCTAACACTGCGCATGCGTAATCCAGCAAAAAATGCTATGCAATAGCTTTACCGCGGCAGTGCCCGAGTGCCACACTTCTTGTTTTTTGTATATACATACAATACATACATAGAAATACATAACAATCTCAAAACCAGAACAAATATTTATGTTGTTCATTACTGCGTCGCCGCGCTGAATAGCAAAGCTGATACACTGGGCCAGAATAGAATTTAAATAACACATGTTTTTATCATTTTTATTGCTAATTTTTAATTACTAGGCACTATATCTATATCTTTATTTTGTTTAACTTTGTTTTAGCACAACCCCTTAAGCATGCAGTGTTCACTGTTCATAGAAACTGCGCCGTAAATGTTTTTATACATATTTCAATTCAGTTTTTATATAATGGCGTTTTTATATTTATTCCCTACCATTTATGACAGTTGATGCGCATGTTTCAATTTGTGAACCAATAATTAAAAAAAAAAAAATTATAAAAAAATCACTAACCTGTAGTGAACACGTATCTAGCCAGAGCTTGGCAGAGCTGAGCTGGCCACAAAGGCGGCTGAGTCTCAGTACTCTCCAATCGGAACGTCAGCTCGAATCCGTACCCTGACTCCGGACCCCCGGGTGTATGGACTCGACCGTCGCCGTGGAGGTCGGATAGTCCAAAACTGAAGTAAGTAAGTAAAGTAAAAAAGTGCTTTATTCAATAAAATCACAAGGATCACTTAGAATCGTCTTACATACTGAAAAAAAAACATGCATGATAGTGATCTGAAAATGTATCTTACTTCAGATAAATACATATTTCATTTGTTTGATTAAAAATTAAAAGAAAAAAAAAAACTGGCCAAGTGCAAGTACAACTCGCTCACAAAAGAACCTGTTGCTTCAATCAATATTGTTTTTTATGTATTTGTTTAATGAAATAATGGCAAAAACGGTGTATTTCTATATAATTTATGAAAATTTATAGAATATGTTGCCTGGTGATAGACAGACACGACAGAGCGAAGTCTCGGTAATAGGTTTACATTTTACCCTCTAAAAAAGTATCAGTTACCTGATGTAATGCCAGTGTGGTGGAATGTGCTCCTCGGGCCGGCCGGGGCTCCAATACATGCTGATGTAGTCAAGAGGGTCTTCTCCGCCCAACCTAGAAAACATTAGTTATACAAAATCAAAGTCAAAGTCAAAACTGCTTTATTCAGTAAAATCACAAGGATCATTTAGAATTGTCTTACATACTAGGTGATTCTAGGTGCCAGTTCCACGTGACCAGAGCCTAGAAGAATGGGCAAGAAACTTACGGCCTGGTTCCTACCGTTTTTAAATATGATCCTTCTTACAAAGAATTACTATTAAATACATACATCAATCACTTATTTAGAGAAATGAATTGAGAAGTATAAAGGCTAATGGGAAATAATAAAAGATTGTGTGAAAAATAATATGAATGTGAAAAGAATAAACTGGAGGCGTTTTAACTTTCTTGTCCCTCGTGGTGAGCCTTGCAGAACATCCATGTCTCTCCTGCTTAAAACCCCTACTCATTCCTCCAGTCGTTACGGTGGTTCATTCACCGTGCACGCTGTTAGCCTGTGGAATGCTGTCCCTCACGCTATTCGTGCCAGTCCCTCTCTGAATATATTTAAATCCAGAGTTAAAGAGCATTATCTGTCTATGTAAATTTATTATAATATATATATATTAGTATATTATTATATGGGTATATATAGGTCTGTATGTATGTATTAGTATGTATGATTTATGTAGTATATTAATTTTTATTATATTATTCTATTTTAATTTCTTAAGTACACAACTCTACCTTGTTATTTTAACCTTTCCTTAACCTCAAAGGTTTGCTGGAAGAAAACTCTTTTTAGGGTTAAGCTCGCCTTTGTACATAGCTTTGTAATACCTAGTCTGTAAGATATCTATGTGTACAATAAAGAATTAAGAATTAAGAGAATAAATATATGTAATATATATTCATGGACAATTCACACATCATGCTCTAGTCCCAAACTAAGAAAAGCTTGTACTATTGTACTATGGGAACTAGATTGCTGATAGAATACAAAACATTTAGAGAATAGAGTTGACAAATGATATTAGTGAGCCAGAGAATAAAACATTATGCCAATCTCGCATAGTGTGGGATAATAGCAGGAATATGATGAAAGCTTGAAAGGATTTTATTTATTCAAAATGTTTATATTTGAACATATATTGTAGGAATATACAAATAAATCATAAGCATACTTTGTCATTTTTTTCCACAAAGAACTAATACAACTAAACTTACCAATATTTAAGTCTTGTAGTAACTTGAAGTGGGTTGGGCTGGTCCGGATAAGTTTTGCAACAAGCTTCGCAGAGAGCTTTGAGTCCTGGAGGCACCGGAGGGTCTAAACGAAGATATTATTTTACCCAACTATGACATTATACAGTGCTGGATTAAGCAAGTGTGGAGCCCGTATCTAGTTCTTTTACAGAGCCTTGATATGGGTTCTTAACTATAAAGTGGTAAAAATACATCTTTAAGTTACCATTGTGGGCTTAGATATGCGGGGCCTCCTTTCGCGCGGGTCCCGTAGCATTTGCTATGCTACGTGGTTAATCCGGCATTATAAATTAAATCGATTTTGTATAAATCATATCTTCTGATTATAAGAATTCAGTAAACTGCAAATTTAGTGACCAACTAATTAGCTAGTATTTACCTGATTGTGCCTGCTCTTCGGTAGTTCCGTGCGAATTCCCAGCTGATGCATCGTTTCCTGTTTGCATAACTTGCGCAGACGCAACAAATGCTAGGGCACTATTTTGCACTACTCCTGATAGTGGAGGAATCACTGAACTACTGGTACCAGACATTATTTATCTCTTTTAAATATTAATCTTATCTAGAACCTTTCTAAGTTGCTGCAGCTTACTTATTTCAGCTGATCGATTGATGGACAAGCGACAAGCAATCGCGCTGCATTGTTTAGCCGACATTTTTTTTCGATCCTAAAGTGTTGCCATGTCATACATGGCTTTATACTATTTTGTGCACACATCGATGTAAAATTAGGTACTACATATTTATTTTCATTTATTTATTTATTTATTCATTAGTAATGTACAATTGTATTTCAATTATTTTAAATTACAACTAATACAATTAGTTAGAAATACAATTACTCATAAACTTCAAATCATTCAAAAACATTTCACAATAAATAAAGGTCCTAGAATAGAGCCTTGTGGTACTCCACGTTTTTTAACAACTACTTCATATTTTGTAATTACTTCTTGCGCATTTACTATGTTTTTAATTTCAATCAATTGTTTCTTATTACTGAGGTACGATTCAAATCAACTTAGTACAGCATCTCTGATTCCATAATGCTCTAGTTTGAAGAGTAGGATATTATGTTCTGCCATGTCAAAGGCAGATGAAAGGTCAAGAAATTAAACAGCCACTTGTTTTTTCTTATTAAGATTCCCCATGACATCATTAATCGATAGAGGTGATCAACTGCATGAGTGGTGCCGAGCCGACACATGCTTGATATCCAATACTCGCGTCTACGGATATCCAATGGTTAAAAAATCGATTTATGTCATTTACCTATCTCATTTAGGTTTTATGCTATTTGTATGTACCTAGTAAAAATATGGTGGAAGATTAAATTCTCTACTACTTTTGTTTAGCCATCTTTTTATTTCTTGATTCTTGAACCATTATCGAAATAGAGGGGGTAACAAAGGCTAAAATAAATAAAATAAATAAGCATCAATAGTAGAAAAATAATATATATTTCAAAATAAACTACACAATATCTCACATAGGTCATTCCCGTTGAGCCTTAGAGGTTACTGAATGGGAATAAATCTAGACTAGTGCTTAATCAAATGACCGGTTATTAAAACACTTTTTAATAAAAATGACTTATTTGCTTATTTTAAGATTATTCTAAGTGTCTACCTATACGTGGCGAATTTTAGCTTTTTAAGCTTATTTGATTGGCATGAGTGAAATATAGCATATCTTTTAAACCTACATTAAATAATCTTTCTCCTATATAATCTTTGTTGATAATGTTTCTTGAATTCAACTCTCGTTGTACATTATCCGATATGTAATCAATCATTAAGCTATCAACCTCTTTAATTTTACACAACACGTATTCTAAAAGATCGGCATAGTCGAATGACGCTGCGTAAATAAAGAAATTTCCTCCAAGAAAGTCGACAAACTGAGTGATATTTCCACTGTCTATTTTACCAACACTTTGTACCAATACATTGGCTGTTTCTTTAAAACCGTTATCCAAAACGTTATGAAGTGCATTTTTCTTATTCACTTGTTGCTTTATCAGTACATCAAATATTATATTCTTATTATTTTTTGTCGACAAAACATCTCGTAAAAGTTTATCACTTTTTAATTTGTCATTGAAAATGGTCATCAACCCTACTCTATTGTCTAGAAGATAATTTATAATAAAATCTATTGCTTTTTCATCAATGGATGGTTTTGTTTTGAAACTTTTTAGTAAATCAGCCACATATTCGACAGCATAGCACTCAGCGAGCGCTTGGTGTACAAATCTTGGGACACCTCGACGAATGCCATCAATCAAACCAACATTTTCGTTTTCCTTTTTTATATGATTTATCAGTGAGTTGAACTGTTGAAAAACGTGTAAACGATAACCGTCTTCTATAATTGTTAATCTCTTGTAGGCACTTAAAAGTTTTTCATCAAATAATGAAAAAAATGCAAGGATTTTGTACTGTTTGATAGATTTTTTCTTCGCTTTATTATACCTTATTCTGCAATCAGGATAATATTGGTTTTTGCCTTTGTGGAATACTTTAAATAGCTTAGATTCGTGGAATTTTTCAAAAAATTCGAATGTGTTTACTTTGAAATCCCAATTTTCTTGATTTTGTGGTATATTTTTAGTATGATCAACTAGTTGTACACTATTCAAGAAGCATTTTACGAAGTAGCTGGCATATATCTTCATATGCAGAGGTATGCCTGCTAAGTATAACGCTTCTTCAAGTATTTGATCTCTGGGATAGAAAGGAGATATATTCCTTTCTGTATCGATAAAATCATACTCTTCTTGTAAATATTCTCGTGCAGTTTCATAAATGATTTGCAAAGGAATACTAGATGTAGACGAAAATTGTATGTTTTGAGCCACATTATTCAAAAAGTTTCTGATGTTGGTCAAAATTTGTTGTTCGTTTAGATCGTTGATAGCTAAGTGCTCTCTGCACATATTGACTTGCCAATATTTTTTATAATAATCTTTTTGTTGCATTTTGGATAACGGCTCAAGAGAATATATTTCAGCCAGATTCCCATGTAACGTACTTTTGGCTAAATTGTAGGTTCGACTGGTGATCCATACTCTATTACGATCTGATTGTTCATATTTGTTATTAGTAGGTACAGAAATAAGGTTTTTTATAAACTTTGCAGTCAGTCTTTTGTAATGTGGACACATCTTATCATAACCGTCGAATAAAAATATTATCTTTCCTTCGTTGAAACAGCTCACGATGAGTTCCAATAATAGCAATGACGTCCCTCGAAGGTTCTTATTTATCAATTTTAAGTTCCCGTCTTCAGTCATCAAAAGATCAATTATTGGATCTTCTGTCATTTTGTTCAGTTCAGCTTTGCACACGAGCAGCATACTCTCTCGCAAACCAATGTCTATTTTGTTTTCTTTCCACATACTAAAGTCTTCGGAATAGTCTTGTAAATCCATGTCTATAATCCACGTTTTTGGATAAAGGAACTTAGTTTCTGCTGATAAAAGTGATAGTAACGTAGATTTGCCCATTCCTGGCTCAGCAGTTATAATAACAATTTTTTCATTAATATTATTGAGCGTGCGTAGTCGCGGATATTCTTTTACCTTTACTCTTTCATTATTTTCAATTTTATTTAACACTACTGTTCTTTCTTGATACCAATTCTTCATCTTGTGTTTATTAGATAAATTGCGTCCTAACTCTATTTGCTCTTGGTTCAAAATTTTAAGTATTATATCTGGGCTAATAATACTATACTTTAACTTGCTATCTATAATCATAGAGAGATCTGTTTCTTCGCCTTGTACAAATATTTTGTATTGCAAAATATTTTCTACATTCAATAAATCAATCAAATCTATATGGTCATCAACAACTTTTATAAAATGTGAGTTTCCTAAATCCATTGTTTGTGATTCATTTGTGATAATCACTATATTCTTATGATATTCATTCAATATATTAATCAGACGTTCATTTTCTACTTTTAGAGTGGTATCTACAATGATAATTAAAATTTCTGTCTCAGTAATTTTAATTTCCCCTAATACAATCTGAAATTCACTATAGGACATTTTAGAAATGTAACTGTAATCCAGATATGCACAGCGGTCGTAATGATTGGAATGAGTTAAACAATCCTTGAGTTTGATGCTTGTTAATAACACCGAACTTGTTTTAATCATAAAAACATTCGCTTTAGTAGAATTTGATTCAACCTTCAACTCTTGGACCACCTCCTTCTGAACGTTATTATATGTCATTGAAGTGGTGTTAAACTGAACCGAGTATAGCTCAATATAACTAATGTAGTTGTAGTGCAGAAGACTTAAGTAGGCATTGATTACAACATCGCTTAGGGTCGAATTTAAATAGTCACATTGCTTCGTCAAATACTCGGCCTTGCGTTGTAATAACCACCATTTTTGAACCTTACCATAGAAATTTAAAAATACAGCACTCGGTCTCACATGTAGTCGAGATGTTTCTGAAGCTTGATTTATGGCTATTTCCTTCTCTAGTTCCCTTCCAACGCCTTCTTGTTGAGCTTGATCGGTGAAAAAGTATAGATTTTCAAAGAATTGTTCGGCATCAACGCGCTTACCAGTAGTATAATCGTTTGTAACTTTTTTGAAATCTTCTTCTGTTGTATTTAGTTGGAAAACTTTTCCATCCAGTTTATGCGAGTTTATTAAATTTTTAACTATGTTTATGGTTGGGTTATTTTTGTTTGGCTCTTTAATTCTCTGAGAAGTCAGAGTGTTGTTGACGGCAGATGTATAAAATATAAAATGAGGAATAATATCTTCAAATTTACCCAAATACAAGACATCATTTTTGCTTTTAACATATCTTTCTTTGAGTTTTAGAAAACTTTTGAAGTTTTTCGGTAAATAGAAATCGCTTGATGATCTGTACAGTTCATCGTCATAAATACCTTTGTTTAGACTATCCTTATGCTTTGCTTGTATTAGAATCAACAATTCCTTTTTACAATCTTCGTGTATTAATCTTATGCATACATCGTCCATATCTCCTATTTCATCCAAGTTTGACCCCATGTAAAAATCTATTATTTTCGGATCCGTCAACAATCTGTATAATACTATTGAATTAAGCTTTGCTTCATATAACTGCCCCGGAACACCATTCGTAGCAGTTTTGTTTTTTTTATATTGCAACATTGATGATCCATCTCCTTCTTTGTTTTCCTTTGTTGATTCACTTGTTGAGTTATTATTAGCGCCCATTGCTATTTTTGTTACCGTTTTATATTCTGGAATAATTAAGAATTCATTGAACCTCTTTCAACATTAACAAACTAAGGATTTCCAACCTACTTTAGCAGAATTAAAAAATAGCACAAAGGAGGCTTGTTTTATTTTCATAATATCAATGAGTTTAGTGTTTTCTCGTGATAAAAAATAACTACTTACTAGACTTTACTTACCCGAAATTCATTAATTAATATATATTTTAAAAGCACAGCACAGCCGCCGGTCCAGAATAATTTTCCAGATTACGAGAAAGAGAAGAAAGAAAGTTTTTTTTTATGTGCTCTTCGGAGCAGGCTAAAGTTTTAGAACCATACCGCCTAGTCTTACGTATGTTTTTCTCTTAAATAAATTAGTTTATTTTCTTTATTATTATTAAATTTATTTATTTACGTCTTCCGAAAATCCGAAAATGACCCAGAACAAAATAGTCTTTGAGCTGTCAAACGTAAACTTGTTTTTAATGTATTTTTCGTGTGAAGAGGTAAGTTGCAATCTATTAATGCAATGTTTAGGTAAGTGCTGCATGTATGAAATCGAGACGCGTTATATTCAACAAAATCAGAAGGATGTCAGAATTCTATCAAAAACATTGACATTGAAACAAAGTATATAAATAAACTAAATAAAAAGTAAATAAACTTTCGTAAATCGTATCTTTTGAGTTTTTAGTTCTTGAAGCAGCAACACTCATCGCATCGAACATTGCATTGCTTGGTCCGAAGAATAAACCCTCGGTTGTCATCTACCTACGTCACGAAGACTTTCGGGATTTCTAAGCGAGCGCAGACCGCAATCAAAACTCAAGACTACTTATAAATTCCTTCTTAAAACGTCCACTCCATTAAAATGAATTCGAACAATTTATAGATATTAAATAAAACCGGTCAAGTGCGAGTCGAACTCGCGCACGATGGGTTCCGTATCATAAAATCACGTTTTTGTATAAGAGCTCCCTAAATATTTATAACGACCGACAGACGAAGAGCAGCCTTAGTAATAGTCAAGTTTCACCCTATGGGTACAAAACCGTACGGAATCCTAAAATTAATAATTTGGGGTATAATTATGCGCCGTTTTAACCGGAATCGGTTTATGCAAATTCCAAGATATTGTACTATTAATGTCAAAAAAAGGCAAAAAGTATCATATTTATCAGCATTTTTATTTGTTCTAAGGTCAATACACTGGCTCAGTTTTCGGGTACTCTTATTACACTCAGTTTTGTGTTTATAGTTGCACTCTAGTGATCGGGGCTTGTTGGTCATCCGGGAGTCCGTGAACTCGTCTGGTGTGCGCTCGTACTTTGTTGGGCTTCTCGAAGCGATGGGCGCACACCGCGCAGAGGTAGCCGTAGCGTTTGCCGGTGTGCGCGTTGTGTTTGTGAATTTGTAGGAACTTCTTTGACTTCAACCGTTTTGGACATACGTCACACTGGGGACAAGGGATTCAGTTATTAGTTATAGTCATTACATGCTCTCTTCAGGGGAATGAGCACGAATAAATAAATAAATAATGCTGGACAGTCCACACAACAGCATCTAGCCCCAAGCTAAGCAGAGCTTGTGTTATGGGTACTAGAAGACTGACATACTTAATACAAAACATTACATAGATATATATTTTTATTATATGTACATATAAAATACCCAGAAGATGTGGCGCGGCGAGCGAAGGTCCCCCTGCGTCGTGGTTGCGGGTTCGATTCCCGCCTTGGGATAAATGTTTGTACGATCTGCAAATATTTATTCTGGGTGTCCTAGGTATTATATATATAATAAAAAATATCTACCTATGTAATGTATTGTATTAAGTATGTCAGTCTTCTAGTACCCATAACACAAGCTCTGCTTAGCTTGGAGCTAGATGATGTGTGGATTGTCCAACATTATTTATTAATTTATAAATGAGATGCAAAGGCCTATAGGTACCTGCCAGTTCTTCTCAGGCAGGTGTATCGCGATGTGCTGGACCAGGTTAGACCTTCGGTGGAAGGTGGCTCCGCAATGATCGCAGATGTATGGTCTCTCACCGGTATGGCGTCTCTCGTGGATCTAATAATATATAACTTAAAATAAATGATTTTTTTTACAAGAGACCATAGCAAGCCTATCGGTCTATCTTATAAAAAGCGCAGACTTGGAGTACTAATTACCATACGTAATGATGACTTAAAGTCAACGCTAACTTTTTATAAGATAGGGGTATATAGTTAAGTAATATGAAATAAGGCAAGGAATAACTAAATAGCTGCGCTGCTTGGATTGGATCTCCATACAAAATCGGTGGCGCTCGGCGATTGCGTCTGTACGATCCGTGTGTGCACAAACTCGTTCTTGGGGTACTGGTCATAGTTTGAGGACTGATGGCATATAAAAACACGAAAAAGAAGTTGTCGCATAAAGTGCATCTTTATTTTTGTAAATAAAAAGACGTGTGGCACTCGGGGACTGCCGCGGTAAAGCTATTGCATTTTTTGCTGGATTACGCATGCGCAGTGTTAGGTTATTTCGTTACGGATTTCTGGATTCTGTCTCTACGCTCAAGGATCGCGACTTAAAAAAATTGTCGCACAAAGTGGATTCATTTTTGTAAAAAATATATTTTTTTGTCAAAATATTAGTGAATAATGCTCCCTTAGTAACTATAACTCACAGTAAGCGCCTCCTTAGTGGCTGAGCTATACTCGCAGTAGGCGCATTTGTGAATACGGCCGAGCCCGTGTCGCGCGCGCTTGTGTTCTTGTAACTGATTATTGTTGCGACATCGTTTGCCGCAAGTCTGTAATAACAAATCACATTGTTTTGTTATCATTATATCATTATTGACGTGACCACGTCTTATAATTCGATAGAGCCTGCTGCACGCACGAAAAAACATGACTCATGCGGCGTTACCTCGCTCTGAGACTCATGCGGCGTTCCATGAAGTGCAAGCGAGAGCGCGGAACGAGCGACAAACAGCACAATCGGCCTTTGCGTTCGTTGTCACGTTCAACTATCGTCAGTAAACCGACTTTACAGACAACCATTTTTTTATATTCACAAGTAAAACATATAAGTATTTTATTAATATTATATCACGTGAAACTGGCACCTAGAATCCTAAATGTAAACCTAGTTCATGTTTATTACCAATAAATGCTTATGACTTATGACTTATGATTAGTATATAAGACGATTTTAAACGATCATTGTGGATTTACTAAAACTCAAATAAAGAATATAATTCTTTATTAATTCTTTTTAAGCTTTTATGTGTACAATTAATTTAAATTCTTTATTTAATATAATTTAAATTCTTTATTGGGCACATAGATGCTTACATACTAGGTTAAATATAAAGTGAGTTTTTGTTTGATAAACATATAACAAGAAATAAGTATAGACTTTCGGTCTATCATATAAAAAGTTAGCGCAGACTTGATGTATTGATTCCCATAAGTTATGATGACATAAAGTCAACGCTAACTTTTTATAAGAGGGGGTATAAATTTAGCGCTACAAATTTTTGTTTTTTTTTGTTGTGTTCATTGACGCGAAGAAGAAGAGGTCTGATAAAAATATCTAAGAAATAAGTATAGACTGTAAATTTAGTGCAACAACATTTAGTTCTCACCTCACACACACAGAAGTTGGTGTGGAACCGCATATGCGCCTTGTACGTAGCCTTCATGCGGAACTCCTTGTGACAGGTGCCACATTTGTACGATGAAGCCGCGACGAGACGCGCGGGACGCTTCTTACGCAGGACGGGCTCCTGGGGACATAACGACCTAATTCTAAGTATATTCTTGTCCAAGATTGTTATTTGTCGGTTAAGAGCCGAGGACCTCTACCATGAGTTGTCACAGTAAAATCCTTGACTTCACTACAGTAGTTACGTAATTATTAGTACATATTACGAATTTTAGTACCCAACTATCCGCTAGAGGCGCTGTACAAATCTTCATACATTTCAACTACAGACGCTAGCGAGTATAGTAAATATAGTATAGTAAAAACTCATGGTAGAGCTACAGGCTCAGTGGCGCGTCTTTTGGGAGAGATCTAGTATGTAAGACGATTCTAAATGATCCTCGTGATTTTACTGAATAAAGCAATTTTGACTTTGACTTTGACCTACGTCCAGCAGTGGACTGACATAGGATGATGATGATTGTTATTTGTACTGGACTGCCGATTTTTTGACACTTGATGATGAGTGGATTGTTCAGCATTATTTATTAAACTATGGGTGTCGGGTAAAGTGACTTCATAAACTGTCTTACGCAGTCTAGGTGTGCGTACACACTTAACTGTCGGGCCATATGGGCCGAAGGGTCATGTGCAAGTACGAATCTCAGTTTGACAGTTATTTAACGTATTAATATGTCTATATTATTATATGGTAATGAGGAGGGATGAAAATCATATTACAAAAAAGTTATGAATGTGAGCGTGGCTGGATATGCAAGTAGAGGAAGGCCGAAAAAGAAGTGGCTGGATTGTGTGAAGATATGAGTGTGAAAGGTGTAGACTCAAAGTTGACGAATGATAGGAGTGAGTGGAAGAAAAAAGCATGTTGTGCCGACCCCACGTAACGTGGGATAAGGGCAGGGGAATTATGAATATGTCTATATTATAACTAATCTATGGAGTGTCTGTATAAATCCTTACCTTCTTTATCACAGCTGCATTGGCTGTGACATCTCCATAATCATAGTTCTGGAAATCATCCGCTGCATGCTCATCGTAACTAAAGTCTATTTCAACTGGAACCACTTTGACTTCAACCTCAGATTTTATTGTAGTTGCCTCCTTGTGTATTCTGTATGCATGACAAAATGTATTTTTATTTGTCTAAAAATAAAATAAATAAAAATACATTGGAATAATACAAAGAATTTGCATATTGTGTTTTTATTACTATTGTTGCTTGAAATAAATAATTTTGATTTTTGTTTAATATTTGTACAAAAATGTTTTTATTTTTTAAATTAGGTTTATGATAAAAAAACAATGGTACTTAGAGCTAAACTTAGAACTAAGCATGTTCACATGAACACTTACCTAAATGTATTTATATTGTACTTACTTACTTCCTAAATTCAAGTTAAAATAATATTGTACACCCGAAATGGGTAGGCTTTTGATAAATTTATACCTATATGATCTTTTTACAATAAGTGATTCTTATTATTCACATTTAGTCAGGGTATTTTTAGAGCATGATGGTAACCACACCAACCTATATTTTTTCTTAACTTTCATCGGAGCACCAGATGACATTCCTTTTAGTGCTTTTTCTGCCTTTTTGCTAACTCTTCGGAAGTGGAGAAATGAGTTGATGGCATCAGCACATTGGGAGCATATCTTTTGTGACAGACCATCATTCATTTTGATCTGTAAATATTATTAATAGGATATTTAAGTTCCCGAGATGCTGACTGAAGACTACAAGAGCTTTTTTTAAAATAATAAAGATACATTAGCAGGCACTGATTTTAATTACTAGATATTTTAATAGATTTGATGAAACATAGTTACCTCAAGACCCGTGACCAGTTTAAGATTGTGCGTCCTTCTTTCTTTCATTTCTTTAGTACAGAAAATAGATTCTAAGCTTTCCGTACCTAGACAAGTCCTACAGTACAAACTTTGCTCTTTTTTTTGTAATTTTTCCGTACTATCCGCTCGTTTGGAAAGAGATAGTCGTTTTTTAGTAGACATTCTATGCAGAAATAACACCGCTAACATTGTACAATAGTTATTTTACTAGAAACACATTTAATCAACAATATTAGCACTAGTTAAAATAAATTACCGAACAAGAACATCAAACAAATATCAAAACAAAGCTAGGTAGGTACCGCTCAGTGTTACCAAGCTAACCCCTTTTCCCATAGTCTGAGGAAAAATATCCTCTGGTCAAGCGTATATTTATTAGGTATATTTATTGAAAGAAACATCTTAATGAAAGTTTTTAATTATTTATTGTAAAACAACAATACAATCTTAAAAGTTATAATAACTATAGTTTTGTATTTAGTAAATACATCAGTATTTACAAAATTGACATAGGTATAATGCATAAGAAACAGTTGAGCTATCTAAAGACCGTTGCGAACGATCTATAGATAGTTAGATAGTTCAACTGGTCCAAATCAGTACCAGTACCAATCGAAGGTGTACCCAAGATACAGGCTGCATTGCCGCGCTGAATAGCAATGCTGCATTATTCTACATATTATAATCTATCCGTTTTTCGTTAACACCGCGTGTAGCGTTCATAAAAGCCTATTGCTTCTCAATCCACCCGAGTCTTCCTCTGCCTAGCACCACCATGACCACATCTCCGTTCGTGGGTTCGATGCTCGGTGCGACACGCGCGCGACCAACTCGCGTGTTAGATGATTCTATCTTTGCTGAAAACATTATTAGAAGATTAAAGGCTTCCTTGATTATCTTCGATTATTTTCTTTTGGACTACCACTACAAACTATAAATAGCATTAGTGCAAAATATTTACAATTGAGTTTTCAACGATCAAAATGTTCTAAAAATATTTAGTAGCAGCAAATGTTTGGTACTCAATCTTATTTTGTTTTCGCGGTAGCTCGCGCGTTTGATATCTAGTTCGGGATGAGAATGACTTGACTCTGTGTTTGATAGTACTTACCGCTGCCACTGCAGCGCTGTGATCGCTAGCTGTGCGAGCGAGACGCACAATTCGACCTCCTCAAGATAGAGCAAGACGATAACACAACGTGCAACGCTGCCAGTGAAGTGTACACCGTGGCTATGTAACGATCAATCCAACTTGACATACTTGCTTGACAGTCCTGAAATCATAATTATTTTTACAATTTTTACATCCTGCCTGGAAGAATCACATTGATAAGTAGATTTATTTATTTATTTATTTATTTATTAAATATGGCAGCATAACAGAATTCCTAATACTAAATAACTTAAATCTAGTACCTATTAAATCTAAATCGCTACACATACTATACTATTATTTACAAAACATGAATAATATAAATTAAAAGATGAACAAAGACAACAAAAAATAAAATATAAAATAGTATACCATAAAAAGGAAAAAATAAGTAGGAATTGCACAGCTTTTATGTACCTAAACTAAAAATAATGACAATAGCAGACTATGACAAATTACAACTATTTATATTCTAACTGCTCACAGTACTGCAAGCAAATTCTTTCTATAACCGGCCACTTATCAGCAAAAATGTCTAAATGTGCATACGTTGCGGTGATGGCATTAAGATGGTGTTGAGCTCTACATATAGGCGACTGTTGACGGGCAACAGTACGAGCGGGCATCACCGCAAATAGGGGCACTCGTCCAAGGCGAAATCTGCTGCGGTGTTCTGGGACGCAAAGTCTACTAGCTTCATTCAACAGTTCAGGACAGTTAAGAAATCCCCTTAGTATGCGGCAAATATTTATAATTTGATCTAAAACTCGACGCGTTTCTAACGAGTTAAATCCTAGAGTACCCTGAAGAAATTGGGTAGGATACATAAACGGGTAGTATCCATATATTTTCTTATATAGAAACCTAAGAAATCTTTTCTGTACTTTTTCAATCATAACAGTGTATGTAGCCTGATGGGGGTTCCAAACACAGGCGCTAGCTTCAAGTTTGGATCTTACTAGGGCGGTGTAAAGTAGTTTATTAGCTTTGACATTGTGAAATTCTCTGCAATTCCTTGTGAATTTCCCAGTCTTTTAAAACCATCAGCCACAAGTTTACAAATATGGTATAATTATGCTTTTACTACAGCGTGTTCAGTTTTATGAATTTGTGGAGTAAGTTGTACTAAAAAACCTGTGTGGTTTCTCTCTGCTGGGATCTCCACACTAATGACAAAATAAACCACGCTGTATAATTATGTACAGCATGGTTTATTTGAGTACAAATTTTTCTACAGTTTCATAAAACTGAAGCTGTAGTAAAAGCGTTGTGCAATGTGTTTTTTTAATCACGTCTATGGCCTTTAAATTAGATACTTAGTTAAAAAATATTTTATTGCACGCCACAACTTTTTAAACATGTAGGAACTTCACAACTAAACTCTATGATATAGGTACAATAGACGCTCATTAGCTTGTAAAAATACAAAAAGAAGTGTGGCACTCGGGGACTGCCGCGGTAAAGCTATTGCATAGCATTTTTTTGCTGGATTACGCATGCGCAGTGTTCTTTATCTATCTACCTGTACTTTGGGCGACTTGTATGCTGCTACAGAAAACGCCCTAGAGGTGGCCGTTTGGGAACATAATGTTTAAAACATCATCGGCACGAAGAAGTATCTATATACCTTATCATTTATTTTGTCAATAGTACAGTTGTCAGGATAGTGGTCTGAGCCGCAGCATGACCATGGAGGTTTTTGTGAGACCTGTAGCGTGGAACTGAAAAACAAACAATTTTTTTTAAATGTTATATACCTAAGTATCTAAAAGTTCTTCCTAGACTTGAGCACGAATAAATGTGACAAATGACAATCGTAAACGTATCGAAACAGTTACGTATTTGAGATACATTGCGTCTATCTTATAAAAAGTTAACGCAGACTTGAAGTATTGATTACCATACGTAATGATGACATAAAGTCAACGCTAACTTTTTATAAGATAGGGAGTTGGTCATTGAGTCGAGAAGTTATCTAGTGACTAGATATAAGTACAGTCACGAGTTTTAATTTGGGACCCACCTAAGGTTGAATATCGTGTGGCAAACTGACGTTATTTAGTGCTAATATTCTAACGTAGGTATGTCATACGTCATACTGAAGTTTCGACCTTATTGCATTATGAATGTTCTAACAACATTTAATGGAAAAGGGTCCCAAATTAAAGCTCGTGACTGTACATATACGTTGTCACAAAATACTAAAGAGTTTAGAACTCTGCTGTTTTATCGTGGTGGTACTCTACTTACTTTTTAAAATCGCAGCACTGAAATAAGAGGCGTAGAGCGTGCGTCCACTGTCCGTCACTTTCTTTAAGACCTTTCTAGAAATAAATATATTTATATACAGTATTCGTTAGAAACCTTCTAGTTTTTGCAGTGTTGAGCGTGAACTTACTTCAATGAGGTCGGATGAGAAGTAATAAGTCAAGGCACACTCTAGCAACAGCATTAGCAGAATCAAAGTCGAGTACTGAAAAAAAAAGGTATCTACATATTTAGGATTCCTATAGGTGTCATGAATCCCGGAACAGACAGGGGAAAAGAGAAATACAGGGGATTGAAAAACCCGGGTTTGCTTACGCCTCTGGTTTCTGATTGGCGCTAAATGCTAATTATGTACATAATGGTTCACCCGGTATACCTACCGGTATATGCTTACTGTGATTTTTTTGTTTGCGAAATGCAAAATGTAACAAAGGTTTCAGGGTAAGGTACATACCATAAACAAAACGAATTGTGATCGACAGATAGCCCCGTAAAACCCCATCAATGCTATGAAGAATAGGAAAAGTGCGATAAATGCTGAACCGACGCCATTTTGAATTGTCAGCACGTGCAGTGGCAGCAAAGCCTGAAAGATAGAATAAAATACTCGTAGTACGCCCCGGCTTCGCACGGGTAGCCTATATAAAAAAAATATCATTATAATATAGCCTATGTTCAGCGCAGATAATGTAGCTTCACAACAGTGAAAGAATTTTTGAAATCGGTCCAGTAGTTTCGGAGCCTATTCGATGCAAACAAACAATCAAATCTTTCCTCTTTATAATATATTTTTATTTTTATATATTTCATATATTTTTATATAGTTTAGATAATTAAATTATTGATTGAGTGACAGAAGCGTTTCAGTTTCTAGATAGAATAAAAATACTTTTGTTTGGCCGTCTGTTTATTATGCATTGCAGGTTTTATTTTTCAACCGATTTTTACGAGAAGTGCCACAAGTTTCTAGATTTATTAATTTTTTTCGTCTATCACACACAACTTATGGGGGAAATGGGATTCCCCTTTTTCCGAAACCGTTTTTGTAGGTACCTACCTATAACTTATCGATGAAGTCAGTTTTGTTAATTATTGTAAAATTAAAATTATCTGAATTTGAAAATCTCATAATATTATGTTGAAAATAAAATAAATAATTCACAAACAATACCATTTTATCATAATTATATTCGTATCTATTAACAATCTTAGAACTATTTTAGTTGTATGATACAAGCACGATATTTTCAAAAGTGGGCCATCCATTACCTATTCATATAATTGTTTGATTGGTCATTACGTGACCTGGATACAGGGTTTATTATAACAATGGCCTATCATGCGAGCAATTTAGAGACATGTCCTCAGTTCTGTGGGGCAAAGCTCTGAGCCTAGGGATTGCAATCCGGAAAACCGGATCCGGTAATCCGGCGGATCCGGCATCATTTATTGGTTACCGGATCCGGTACTAATATACCGGATCCGGAGACCGGATCCGGTGCAAGCAGTTTGTGGGAAAATAATATAGCTGTTGCACTTTGAATGCGTTGTGCGTAGTGTTCATGCGTGCGAGTCCTTCGTCGCCGAGTCGCCCCACTACGCCAGGTTAATTGTATCTATTAGATAATATAGTTACTTGATAATTAATATTGTTACTAGTCCAGTCAAAATAGACATTCCAGTTTGCATTAATTCCCAACAAGCTGGATTTTTGTGCAGGCCTTGAATACGTCATACAACGAGACCTATCGAAAAATGGTTTTTCGATAGCTCTCGTTGTTTCAGAGATATACACATATAACGCAAATTTGTGACCTCGAATAAAATACAACGCACAAGCGGGATCGATAGGGACTTTTGACATATCATTTGTAATCTAATAACGTATTCAACGCCTGTACAAAAATCCAGCTTGTTGGGAATTAATGCAAACTGGAGTCATCATTTTAGTCTATTTTGACTGGACTATACTTAAAAATTGATCCATCTATGAAAGTGAAATCTAGAAAGACTGAGCTACTCGTTACGTCGTAAAATTATTACTAGTTACCTACACTATTAAATTTTAATTGTTTTCTTGTTGTCTATTAGTCTTAACATTGGTTAGAAAATAAAGTCGATTTTATAATATTTGAAACTATCATGGTTTTGAACATAGTTTTCATTATAAACGGAACCGAAATATTGGGAAATGATCAAACTCACAAATCATGGTAAATATCCCGTTTATAATGAAAACAAAGTCGATTTTATATATTTGTGATTTATTTTTTATAAACTACCTACATAAAAGTGCAGTGACACTTGATTAACTCACTTATTTTGTACTAAAAAGCGAAAATCATCTTGATTTAATCAATACGGCCGGATCCGACCGGATCCGGCCGGATTGATGGGAATCCGGTAGAATCCGGCCGGACTGAAAATGACGCCGGATTGCAATCCCTATCTGAGCCCTTAGTCCGAGCTTGTATTTTAAAACTCCCTACTCTCGAGCCGAGAGTCGTCTCTCGGATGTCCTTATATTTTTGTAAGAAGTAGAGAGAGAGAGATCCGAGAGACGACTCTCGGCTCGAGAGTAGGGAATTTTAAAATGCAGGCTCGGACTAAGCCCTCTGAACGAAGACACTTAATCTTTTAACATGGGCAATTTTTGTGGTATCTTATAAACGCAAGCGCACCAACCTATCGAGTATTATACCTTTTCAAATTCATAGAGACATTTTATAACATTCTGTATAAGGCAGGTTGGGGTTTATTTCAGCCGATAGCTACTAAAATCAATAGATCAAATATTATAAATTCTGTAGTATTTCAGTAATAGTGAGTAGTGACACGAATAGGTAGTACTGTGATCGAATTTCCAGATCCTGACACTACGTGGCACCACCCTACTACCACAGAGATATAATCTGCAGAGCAACAGTTCTAATAAATGCTCTTCGATCTTTCGCTACACACGTGTATTTTTTTATGCATTATAGGCCACAATCACCTGACTCCAACCTCATCTGATGAAATTTTTCATTTTTCATTTCATCACCGTAGCTAGGGTGCTTAGCTTTGCCTAAATAGAACCTATTCATTCGCCTCTTTAAAACGTCCAAATTATTGGTATCTGGAAACACAGACGCCGGCATAGAATTCCATTCCTTGGTGGTCCTAAAGTTGATTAAAAGCGCCTCGTGGTATGTGTACCATGAACGGGTGTCGCGTAGTGACTACACTACAAATTATTATGGACAAAGATATTAGATTACCGATCGCCCTGCAGGTAGCTGTTGCTCTGTAGGCTGTCTGCTCTGTGGTACTGTATAATGTATACTGTGACCCAAATAACAGTGCAATGTAATGCTACCTGTGTTAGGTCAGGTCAGGACTTAAACGGTGCAGAACTGCAAAATGTAGTAGGCTGACCCAATTATAACAATGATCGAGCAAGCGGTACCACTTCACATCAGGTGGGCAGAGGGCTGAGCACGAATAAATGTGACGATCGTAAATATTTAAGACAGTTAGTAGCAGTGTCTATGTGCTCAGATATTATGTCAGGCAATGCTCAATAAGCAGAGTTTAATATCAGGTGGGCCATCTGCTTGCATCAAAAACACCTACTGAAAAAAAGCTAGTTAGGTTTAGGTAGTTAGATATTTATATACCTATAGATACCATAGCGTGACTTGAAAACAGCAGTTGATTTATAATTTACAGTTAATTATCTAGAATAGTTTCGTCAAACTCGTCAATACCGTACGTACTGTTACACCCTCCTTCTCTCTTGCTTTCTGCTTACCTAAGCCCTAAAACTGCAATCCTTTGTTCTATTCTTTCTAAATCCTCCCACTTCAAATCAGTCTCGGTTCAGACGTTCGAGAGTGAACGTCTCAAATAAATAATTTTGTAAACACGGTATTAAAATCAAATAAATAGTTTCTTCAAATATTAATTCGCTTTTTTTTAAAAACCGAATCACGTGAATCGTTCTAACAGTACGTACCTTATTCTTTGCCTTTTATGTATAATTACGTACATAAAAGGCAAAGTATACATTATGTATTATTATATTTAAATAGACTCCCAACTCTAAGAATTTTTCTCAATGGTAAATACATACACATACATCAGCCAATCAAGGGCCTTCGTGAAAAATGATCGTAAGTATTTTCTACAGTCTCTGATTGGTGGAACCTCAGGGTGTACTGTACCTAAGTTGTGTTAGCTAAGCCATGTGTAAACGCTATTTTAGATACTTGTAGTCTTCTATACAGCCCCAAAAAGTACTTCAAAAATCAAAAGTTTTTTTTTTATTTCGGAACAATAACTTACATGCAATGTGGTGCTTCCAAACTGTTCGATAACATTTGAGAGAGTTGACGGCGATGCTACGACCCAGAGGGACAGAGCGAACCAAACCAGGCAGAAAACCTGGAAGAATAAACATAGGTATCATACCGAATCGGCGCCATGCACAATCAATGATAGGCTGGTTGACGTGACCGCATATGCACTGGCTATTATAGAACTGAATTGAAAGAACATAATTTTAACAATTGATTTAACTTAAATAGATTTGAAAAAAAAAATGCTTTTTAACATATTAATCTTGGATTAAGTATTTTAAATAGAAATATATCAAAAAATGTAACGTAACTTTGTCCGCGTCCCGTAAGGTTTTCTTATGTTGTAATGTTATTTTGTTAGCCAATAATTTAGAACAAAACTGTAAAATAATTATCTTATCTTATCTTTATCTTTATAGTAGAAAGGTCGCTGCAGCGTGGGCGGTGCGTTTGAATCCTTACCATAACGATAAAGTTGACAGTGCCCAGCAGCCAAGTAGCGAACGTGTAGATGAAAGACTTTACCAGCATCTTCTGTAACAAACATTACGTACTTTACAGTAATGCAAGGAACCTTACAACAGCATAGAGCGGAGCAGCCTGAGCATGCTGATTCCTTACAATATTTGCAGACTGTCTTTGTTCAGAGACTAAGTATAAAGCTTTTCTTCATGCAGCGGCCTCTAACGTTTTTTGCTATGGTTTGTTTTTAATCCATGTAAAGGTAGGTATGGCAGTAAATATACGATTTATAATGTTTATGTGATGAGAATAAATATTTGTTCTGTGTCTGGGTGTTTCTATGTATGTATTTCCAAAAAAAAGTAAGTATTCTATCTGCAATCCAGTTCCCATAATTACAAGCTTTGTTTAGTTTGGGACTAGAAAGTGATGTATGAATTGTCTGTGTATATAAAAAAAACCTACCTATAATGAAGAAATAAATGTAAACTTATTAACCGGTTAACCTACATTTCATTGTTAAAATGTAACTGAATAAATACGTGCTGAAAGAAGCTATGGCATGGCGTGCGGGTTCCCACGGGAAGCCGCGTCCACTTCATTAGTTATTCAGGAGATATAATACGGCCAATTTAATAGTCGGCCATTCAACTTTATTAGCTTACCTTCTGCACGCGACTTTGTCCGTTCTGTCAGTTTTTTATTCGGGACTTTTTTAGACGGTTTATTCCAGCTTTTATTATCGTATGTATTTCTAGTTTAATTCTAGTCAAATCAGCTCTCAATCAGATACCCTTTAGGAAATATATTTTTTTGAGTTTGTACAAAATAGAAATATTTTTTTTTTTAATTTTTGTTTAGAAATAAATACCAAATAACAATAAAAATAATATACTTTTTATAGTTTTTTGAAAAATAATGCGACTTATTTGGATCTTATTTATTTGTATTTTACTTACCGTTATCAAAATTACATAATCAAGGTTATAATTTCAGACGAAGTTTTATTTCACTTACAAAAACCTCGGAAACGTTAAACTTCGCACAAGCGCGGCGTAGCACCGTAGCACCCTACTGCTACGACGTAGCAAGACCGACTGAGGTCGTAGAATAGGTCATACAATACCCTGGTAGGTACTTGCTGGAGTAAATAGATAGGTATATTCTGTGCTGAAGGGTTTTAAATATGAATGGCAGCGTAATACTACTGAAATTTTTTTTTTTGTATTTTAGGTCGTTTCATTTCCCGCGATTTTGTTCACCATGACGTGTAGGACCATTTATTAAATTGACTACTAGGCTCTGGTTGCGTGGAACTGGCACCTAGAATCACCTAGTATGTATGTATGACCTAAAATACTAGTAAGACGATTCTAAATGATCCTTGTGATTTTATTGAAAAAAGATATTCTACAACTTTATTCACAAACAAACTTACGACTATACAGTATTTACAAAATGCACATTGTTATATAAAATACATAAGAAACAGTTGAGCTATCTACAGACCGTTGCAAACGATCTATAGATAGTTCAACTGATCCAAATAGATATTAATTGTAATAGTCGTAAGTTTGTTCGTGAATAAATAAATTATTTAATTGAATAAAGTAATCTTGACTTTGAATGATATTATTCAAAACTATACACGAAGCAGACTTACGTTTTGCTATTCGGTTTGTTGTTACTGTTCAATTGACAGTGCAGTAGTACTTTTGTAGTACTTAAGAGTTTTTCATTATATTCCTAAGGGCATAAAATAAGACTAGTTTATGCTATTTAAAGGTGATTAATAGGTTATATCTATGAAGTAAAAATAGCAGTTATTTTTGAATGATTTTATTTAATATGGAAATGTTAAAAGCGTTGGTATCAACAAAAAAAGTAAACAAAGCATGTCCCAAATAATGGTCCCGTTGATATATTACTGTCTAAATGATATATTATTATCTATGTATTAAATATTTATTTAATAAAAACAATTGTGGCCCCTTTCTTACGAAGTCTAAATGCTATCTCCAAATACAAATAATAAAATCCATTTCTAATTATTTTTTTGTGACTTTAAAGTCTTTTATAATACATAGAAAATAGCAGCGAATTTAAAAATACTCTTTATTTTATTTTGATTATTCTTCTCTTATCTTAGATTTTTTATAAAAATATGTAAATAGATAACATTTGATAGTATTTTTATGTAAATATAATGAGCAGAAAATGTAATCTTTAAAACCAAGTAATAGAGCTTTTTGTATCATATTTAAATTGAAAAATTATAAAAGAATAAACGGTTATATAAACCTAACAAAGCCACCAATAGATTCCTGTGTTATTATTATAATATCCTAAATCATTAGTTTTTTCTTATTCATCTACATTTTTTTTTATTTTGTTGATTTTATTTATGTTACAATGATCTAATAACATTTTTTTGTAAATTAGTATAAAAACATTCAACAGAAGTATGATAAAGCTACCTAGCTTAGCAATAGTTAATACTTAAGGTCTATTTTATAAAAAGTTAGTGCAGATTTGATGTATTGATTACCATATGTAATGATGACATTAAGTCAACACTAACTTTTTAGTAGATAGGGGGTTAATATTATTTCCATATGAAACCGCTCAGTCTAAAAGTCCCGCTCATATCCCAGTTAAAGATCCTCTCTCCAGGTGCAGACCCGCCAGCTCCAGCTATCACCAGTAGAGGCATCAGGTGTTCAGCTGCCTGGATAGGATGAGCTTCCGTAGCCCCAGTTTGCTGTCTCCAAACCAGCAACCCTTCCCGTCTAACTTTCTCATCTTCAGCCGTGCAAACCTTTAGCAGATACGCATCAAACTCCTCATTAATAACCTTTTTGGTGTTTCGACTGAACCGAAACTCTCTCATATTGTGGTAGGACATCCCGGACCCTAAAACAGCAATGCCTTCTTTTCTAAACTCATATAAAACTTGACCAAGTCTGTAATGGTCTTCAGGATCTTGACTATGAAGTACTGATACTTGAATGATAGGAATGTCAGCAGCAGGATTTATCAGCATCATCGGAACAAACACTCCATGGTCCCAACCTCTTTTCGGGTCAAGTTTTGATCGTATTCCCGCGCTTTTCAACGCCTCGTGGATACGCTCGGCTGTGTCCGGGTCACCCGGCGCGTCATATTTGTACTTGTACGATTCTGGCGGGAATCCGTAGTAGTCAAAATACAAATCGTGGTGTTTTCCTGAAGATATCGTTACGATATCTTCCTCCCAGTGAGCGGTAACAAGGATAATCGCTTTTACCTCCTTTAGATTTACGTGTTTTTTAACTTCATCTCGTAGAAACACGGTCAAGCCAACATGATCCTTGTCTCCCAGAAGTGGTAGAGGGCCCCCTCCGTGGTTCACGAACAACGCTGGTGCAACATAAGCCATTTTACGAGCACTACCAGTGAAATAACGAACAATGTTCATGGATACCAATGACATAAACACAATGAAAACCACTTGGAGGATAACGGACAGAGTATTGAGTACGAGCATGTAAGCAAGTAGTGGATGGCCTTGGACATTGAGTAATTACAATCAACCGCAAAACCGCAGAGGTCAAATTAAAACAAAGATTGTAATGTAAACAGGAAAATAGGTCAACAAACTGCATGTACTTTTAATTAAAAAAAAACAACTTTTCTTGGTCAGCTGTTTATTGCGTTTCTTAATGAAGTCATATATTTAGCATTGTGATTTACATCTTCAGTAAAAATGAGAACGAAAAAAGAAGAGGTCTATAAATCTACATTCTACTGAACCGAATGCTAAAAGTAAGAAAAACATTTTTAGAACTGGAACAGAACATTGAGAGAACTTCATTCGAGTTATTTTTGATCGACTAAAGAAAACTGTCACAAATCGAAACATCGATTTGATTCGATTAAGTACTTGGGTTGGGAATATAATTTACATCTGGCAAGACATACTTTTTGATTACCAGAAAGAGAGAGAATCAACGACCAAGAAAGAAAGAGAAAAAACCTACAAAATCTCAAAAATGGCGTCTTTCTGAGTTGTCCTTTTCGCACGACTGTAATTTCAAGTTTTATTCGTATTTCGGTATTAGAAACACAATTCTATCATTTGCAGTTGGTCAATAATGTAAATACGGTTAGTGTTACGCCAGTCTTCTGTCCCAAGAATTGTTCTAAATTCAAAAGATGCGTCTGGGGCGAGGCGTACTCACGGCACAATAATCGTGTACAAGTGTAAAAATGGACAAGAAAAGTAAGAAAAAGGGTGTGGGAAAGCGTAAAAGCGACGAGGTGGTAGAGAGTGAGAGTAAAAAGAAGATAATGGTGCGTAAGAATGAGAGTGAGAAGGAAAAAGTGGAAGTTGTCAATCAAGTTGTCGAAGTGCCCGTAGAACAGGGACAGCAGATAGTTCACGCAGGTCAAATTGTGGAGGGAAATTTTGAACAGCCGGTAAGTGTACGAAACTATTTTTATGCATATTATTCGGTATTTCTAACAACTTCTAAGCAGAAGGATTCTAATTTGTTTATCATGTTAATAATTTCATACACATAATTTGTGCCACATTTATTCATAATTTTTATTTTCTCCTACACTACTTTTGTCTCACCTTTTAGAGCTTTTACATACTACAATTTATAAAATTAAAGTACCAGGTTATGTCCTTAAAATTTCTTAGCAAGTTTTTAATTTTTCAAATAAAAATTTATTCAAATTTTTTCTCTGCTAAAGTATCAATAATGTGCAGCTTTCATATTTGTAACCAGCCAATCAAAACTCACTTAACTAAATAACATACATAACTATTCCAATCTCAAATATAACAAATTAACTGTGGTTACTTCCAGGTATTTGTAAACATGAAAGGGGAACCCGTCCAGCTTGGTCCCAACACCGTTATCCTGTACGAACAGAATGGGAATCCATCACAATTTGCGTTCGGAGGCATGTGGACCATGGATAACTCCGGAAGGATTGTTATGGCGGAAACTATCTACGATGTTAAAGGAGAACCCGAAGAAGACGGGGGAAATTTTGTTCAGAATAATGCAGAAGTTACCACTGTAAGTTTGTGTTGTTCATTTTACATTTAGTATGAATCCTTCTGATTCTGACATTAATGTTTGTCAAAGTATATAAAGAATCTGAATATTACCTACTAACCATCACTTTTGTAATACACAACTTTTGGATTCACAGACAATTAAGATTTAAAACTACTAGACATAGGGTCTATCGCATGACAAATATAAGTCTATGGCATACACAGAGTTCTGTAGAATCCACTTTTTTTAATTTATTTAATGGTTAATTTATAATTCTTTATACATCTAAAGAATGTTTGAAAGATATATGTATAATAAAGACTTTAGTAGGCAACCACCTTTTCGGTGGTTGCCTACTAAAATACATCCCCTGATACTGAGAGCATATTTTGTAAGCTTTGACTATTATTGGGTATTGCTCTGTTCATTACCCTTTTATTATACGTAGTAGTACGTAGTAGGCGTTGCCTACTAAAATACATCCCCTGATACTGAGTGCATATTTTGTAAGCTTTGACTATTATTGGGTATTGCTCTGTTCATTACCCTTTTATTGTACGTAGTAGTACGTAGTAGGCGTTGCCTACTAAAATACATCCCCTGATACTGAGTGCATATTTTGTAAGCTTTGACTATTATTGGGTATTGCTCTGTTCATTACCCTTTTATTGTACGTCCGGATGACTGGACAAACTGTATTAACTTGTACTACTTAACCATTAAGATCTTTTATTTACAACAATAAAATATTTCTGATTTCTTGTACATATGTTTCAGCAACAAGTTCAAGAAGAGCAGGCCAACACATACCAGCAGTATGAGATCTCAACCACTCCGCAAGTGGACGGCCAGCAGGAATACGAAGTAGCCATCATCGAGAACCCTCCCTCCGAGAGTGAGAGACCTGTGTAAGTTGTCGCTACAATTTCTTACAAAAAATATATCAATTAACTGGAATGTTCATTCAACCTTAACATTGTTTTTTTTTATTTTAATCTGCAATCAGTCTTCAGAATATAAGCAGGTTTGGTGAGAGAAATCTGGCTTGTAGGATAAGAGCTCCAGTGAGAACGTGAGCTCCATTATTTATTTATTTATTTAAACTTACAACCTTAACATAATTATATTCTATTTTGTTTTTATAATCTAATGAACAGATTTGCAGAGAAGAAATGACTTTGATTTGTGTGTGTATCTAGTGAGATACACACAAATAAACATTTATGATTATTCTTATACATTTGATTGCCAACAAGCAGGAAAAAAAATATTGTTCTATCTTAGAATGCAAATAGAGGGTGAAAATGGTAATGTTACGTTACAACTTATGGTCTTGTTTTTTCCGTTTAGCACCCTTTCGCAACGCGCGATAAGGGACTTCGCTCTCACACATCTTTCTTATAATTCCTATTTTTATAGAGATCTAAATAACAATTTCAGTACGGAGTCTCAAGTGATCACAACAGAAGAGCAGCTGTCGGCGCTAGGTGCTTCTGCAGTCCGTTGGCTCAACACTAAATATGATCATGTGGTGCGGAAACTGCAACTTAGCTTTGGTAAGGTACCAGTTCAACAACTATCTATTTTTACTATGTGATATGTTGTTGGACTGTAATGTCAATAATGATTTTTAAGCAAATTAAAAAAAATGACGTTCTTTGAGTGTATTGGATACGTGATTAGTTTAGGAATACATCACACTCAATTACTTGGTTTTGATATAAGGTATATCATATACCCTAATTTTAAAAATCTGCTTATGTTATTGTTATAATTATATTTATGTTCTGATTGCGAAACTCTTTAGATGCGGGCGTCAAACTACTGCATTCGTCGTCCGGTTGTGTGAACTGTGTGTACCTGACTACCCCCACAATGCAGTTAGCGTTCAA
This sequence comes from Ecliptopera silaceata, assembly GCA_932527185.1. Lineage (NCBI taxonomy): Eukaryota > Metazoa > Arthropoda > Insecta > Lepidoptera > Geometridae > Ecliptopera > Ecliptopera silaceata. The sequence goes on along the minus strand of OW052196.1, from coordinate 9,650,153 downwards.
CGCGGTGCCGCAATTCCTTTGCATCGAGACTGGTGAGTTCCGGCTCGAAGGACCACATTTATTGTCAATTTACTTTGATAATCTTGACGAGCTATATATTTTTTTAGTTCATCCAAATCTTGCTCAATCTTTGCGTATAATGTTGACTGATCCATGTTAAGACATCTAAACTTTCACATGAATTTTTTTAATACCACTTACAATGAACCCATTGAATCAGACTATAAACCTATATTAATCGCACTAATGCTATGCGTTAGTAAACCTTTTTGGTGCAGGTTGAAAGCACAACATTGAAATTACAGCTTTAACAAGTTTTATCAATAGTTCTGCTATACAATAATGTGTCTTATCCCCACAGGCATAGAGTTCGACAGCTCGATACCGACAGTGGGGACGGGAACGCCCCCTAGTGTCAAATTCAACGTCACATTATTCTTAGCTGAAGACGGCAATGGGAAATCTGTGATCGTCAGTGCAGGTGAGATTAATACGAATACTTAATTTTCCCCCTACTCTCTCTCTTTGGCCATCCAAAGGTTGCCTGGTAGAGATCACCCATTATATCACTTGTTGTTTGTGTATTTTTAAGTGTGTAATCAATATGTGACTCATAGATTTATCAATTTTTCTATTTTGCGTGCTTTAAAGTCTTCCTTTAGTCCTTTCCGTCAAGATTGACTTTTCTGATTGCGAAATATACTTAGGCCGTCATAGTCGTATATGATTCAGTGAAATCACAAGGATCATTTAGAATCGTCTATATACTAGATGATTCTAGGTGCCAGTTTCGACCAGAGCTTTTTATAGAATGGTTAATAAAAGCCCTGGTTTTTTTATGATCCTTTTTACGAAGAATCAAATTAAGTGTTTTAGTTTGTGGTGTCAAAACATTTTGAAAGTTTATTATTACGTTAAAAATGTAAATTGCAGGTATTTCAACAATGATTGGGGACGATCTCACATGGTTGCTCGACACGTTTAAATCCTGCAACCCGGCGTGGAGGCAAGTGCGCTGTGTTGTCTGCGATCCTACCAAATGTCAACAGGTGAGTCTATTGTAATTTATATAGATATTATCAAAAAGAATGTAAAAAATAAGTAAAAAATTAAGTAGTGTAGGTTTCCCTGAAATCACAGCTATCGAGTTATCGAACGCATCTGCGCATTGTAACGTCGTAAGATTACGTTGGACAAACAAAGAACGCGTACGTATAACGTGACGTGACGTAAAGTTATGCGCGTTATTGAAACCAACATTCAACAACGCGAGCCGAACTATCGGTCGCGTCGCTTGCTATGCAAATTACATAAAAAGCGTTTTAGTCGAACTAAACGCATGACAGAAGGTTGCGCGCATCGCTGAACGCAACGTGTTTCTTGAAAAACACTGCGAGCGTGTTGAACCGAACGTTACGCGCGCAATGCTGCACTGATTCATGACAGAAGCGTTCGATATGATGAGTCACGAATAATGGGTTGTTGTGTGCAGTGGTTTACGTTGGCACCCGCGACGTAATGTATGTGTGTATGTACAGTGGGTCCGGCTTGCGTTTCCTGCGGCGCACGTGACGTGCTCGGTGTGGCAGGCGGCGCGTGCGGCGGCGCGCGCGTGCGCCAACACGGCGCGCCGCGACGAGAGCGCGCCGCTCGCGCCGCACGACGTGGCCGCGCGCTGCAAGACGTACGCGCTCGCGCTACTGCGCGCAGACCACACGCTGCCGCAGCTACAGGTATCTAATTAATTACTTGACATTCATTAGTGATGACGACCGATGTGGCGCAGCGGGCGGAGGTCCGCCTGCGATGCGGAGGTTGCGGGTTCGATTGGGTATTTTATAAAATACTAGCTGACCCGTGCCCACTTCGTTGGGCATAATACGACCGTTTTTTCTCCGATTCACTTTGCAAAACGGACTACCACGTATTTTCGATTTTTATATAACCTATGATACTCAGTTATAATGTGGCTTTCATATTAGTATAGATAGATATAAATAAAATTACCTTTTTTTTAATATTCCCTACGTTTCGACTAAGCTGTCAATTTCTTTATTATGAGTTCTGAACGCGAAAGTTTAAAAAATACCATAACACTAAGTAATGTGGCCCAGGTGCTGAAGCGTGCTATAATCGGCACGGGCGCGGGCACGCTGCGGCTCTGGGACCTGCTGACGCGGCCCGGCGGAGCAGTCATCAAGCTGGACTCCTGGCTCGAGGCGGACAACTACACCAATATACTGCACAAGGTATTACAACTACACCAATGTACCGCACAAGGTATTACAACTACACCAATATACTGCACAACGTATTATAACTACACCAATATACTGCATGAGGTGTTATAACTACACCAAAATTATATTGGCAATATACTGCACAAGGTATTAGAACTACACCAATATACTGCACAAAGTATTATAACTACACCAATATACTGCCCAAGGTATAACAACTACACTAATATACTGCACAAGGTATTACAACTACACTAATATACTGCACAAGGTATTACAACTACACCAATATATCGCACAAGATGTATATAAGTATTCTAGCTGCAACTAATTCCATACCCTAAGCTTGAAACGTGACCTTATTACTGAGCATAATTTAGATTTGTATTCTGTTAAAATATACAAAAAAAAATATTTAATATGTGGTGTACAAGAAACATACGGTTCCTTATTAGGAACCGTATGTTCTATCGAACCCACAGCATCTATACTACCAACTAAGCTGTGACGTCTGTCGAAAAAAACTTATCTTCTCATTGCAGGGTCTAGAACGGTTACTAGCCAAGTTCCAGGTGTCGCTGCGATCAGAAATGCAGCCGGATGAGTTTGTGTCACTCCTGTTCAATGTGGTCACGCAGCTTGAGGATGAGAGAAGGAATTTCGCGGTCACCAGACTTAGGGTACGTACGTATGATAACCGATAACATATAGCGGGCTCACACCTGATATTGAACCGTATGTATGATCACAAAGGTTGGAATATTCTAAAAGTTATAATGTCAAGAAGGATTTGAACCTGCGACCTTTCTCCTGTTACGAGTACATAACGTATAAGCCTTGCATGCTGCAACGTTCTACAGTAAATATATTGTCGACACGTAGTTTATTTCAAATACGTCACTGTGTCTACAAACTACTTATCCGATTTAGACATTAATTTGAAATATAAACAGCTTGTATACCTGGATTAAAATATAGTCAACTATTTAACCAGATTTTAATTATTTTTTAAACATTCTATAATATACCTATAAATATGATGTTAAAAAATAGTTTGTATTAAATGTTAAATGGAATAGTATAATTATATTTTTTTTTATTTCAGGACACAGAAACATTGAAACAATCTCCCACAGACACAATAACCCAATACGCGTACAACCTGATGAGTCATCAAACCAAACTAGCACAGAAATGTCTCGACGACCGAGGCGGCAGGTAACTAATCTCACTATAGTATTCCTACTAGTATTCCTAAGACGATTCTAAATGATCCTTGTCATTTTATTGAATAAAGAAATATTTGACTTTGACTCGACTACTACTATAAACACTATTGACAGGCGTCACACTGCACAGTTGGTAATAGCTCTGCCTTCCATGCTGTGGGTCGTGGGTTCGATCCCCACCGAGAGCAAATGTTTGATTAATATGTATTTGTTCTAGTCTGGGTTAATTTATAATTAAAAATTAAAGAAAAAGGACCTAAGAAGACCAAAACTGTTTTGAAAGGTAGTTTCGTGTTTTTATTTAATTTTCGTTAAATAATTAGTAAAAATTAATGTTAAGTATTCCGTATTTTATTTTTTTATTAATTAATATTATTTCTTATATTATGCAATACTTTTATGTGTTTGCAGAAGGCACAGTAGCGCTGCTATTTGCAAGTATGGCACCTCAACTCAAGAATGTTCCTGTCTCTTTAGCAAAGTGTTCAAACTGCCGTGCAGGCATATACTCATGCTAACTACGGAATTAAAGGTAAATAAATAAACCAAAACCACAGGTATTTACAAAAAACATTAATGAAAATATATTCACATTCAATTATTTTTTCCAATTACAATTTTTATTCACAATAAAACTTACGACTATTAATTAGTATTTACAAATTTACATATTTATAAAAACATAAGAACTAGTTAAGCCATCTACAGACTGTTGCAAACGATCTGTAGATAGCTCAACTGATCCAAATCAGTACCAATCGTTTGTTAATAATCCTGTAAATGTTTTTTATAATAATAAATGAAAGATTTTTTAAGATATAAATAAATATTATAATTCGTGGAATAAATGAACGTTTATGTAATATTCAGGTAAAAACACATATACCCTTCGAGCCGCGATGGACGGTGCAACATTGTCTTTTCGGATGCGAAACTGTCCCTAACACTAACTCTGGTGAGTGAAATCAAAAATTTAATTTAATTTACTTTTAATTCAATAACATAAATATTTGTTCTGTGTGTAGGTGTTACTATGTGTTCTATGTATGTATTTACAAAAAAAAAATTATATTCTATCAGCAATCTAGGATGGAACCTAGATTGCTGATAGAATATAATTTTTTTTTTGTGAATTACAAGCTTTCCTTCGTTTGGAACTAGAATGTATTGTGTGAAATGTCCATGAATATTTATATATATTTATTTATTCATGCTAACTCTGCTGAGCTATGTATATCAAGTCAAAAATTTCAAAATACAAATATACTACAGTGGATTTCGGATATAACGACGATGAAGGGACCACTCTATTTTAGTCGTTATATCCGGAAGTCGTTACAGGCAAAGGTAAAGAGATACAGACATGTACACATGTATCTGATTTCCGCCTTTTCTTTAACAGTGAATGAGCGTCTAGCAGCCATACTTATTCAAAAGTTTACTAAACCAAGTTGCTACTCAGAATATCACTTTGTAACTGAACCATAAATTTAACTCCGAAACGTACACGCTTCCCTACCTACGTAGCTGATATGTATAAACAAATCAACAAATCAAAACAACAAAACAAATCAGGTCGTAATAAATGAAATCCACTGTATATATTCAATAAAATCACAAGGATCATTTAAAATCGTCTTCAATACTAGGTGATTTACCAGTTCCACGCGACCAGACCAGAGCCTAGAAGAACGGGAAAGAAACTTAGGTAGTGTGAGAATGTTTATTGACTGTATAATATTACAGGTAACTACATGGAACAGGTGGTGGTCGAGTCAGATAACCAACACAGACAAATGCAGCAACCACAACAAATACATCAGGTTAGTACTCATTTTTATATCTAACAAAATACATAGGATTGAAAAATATATTGTAAAGACATAAAGTAATCAAACATACACTATAAAGACATATTGCAATGAAACATAAACATGTAACACATACACTTTAAGGATACACACACAGGAACGAAACTTACCCTTTTAAGTACAATTAGCAGCCATATCGCTATAAGCTATTTTTTTTCATACACAAACTACGCAGATTGTTCGATAGAAAGGCTTTTAAAGGAAATATACTTTTTTAATGGTGGCCTAGTGGACATACAAGAGGCCTTGGCAGACCAACAGCCATACGGATGGATGACATTGTTGCCGTACAGGATAGGACCTGGATGCAAAAAGCCCATGTAAAGAAAGAGTGGCGTTTGAGGGAAAAAGCTTATACCCAGCAGTGGGCTTATACGGGCCTATGATGATGATGATATTTTTTATCGATTAGCATAATTACCTCCTTGTATGGTACAAAAAAACTTATTTTGGTTCCAGGTTGGAGGCGTGAGGCAGCAGCAGTATGTTTTAGCGGCGCCGGGACAACAAGCCACGCCTGTCTCACAAGTATGTATTCAAACAACCATAGAGCGAATATTTTTTTTAGCTTTCGCGATCAGAACTTATAGTAAAGAGGATATGGTAATTAAATGTATCTACTGACCATCATTATAGTATTAACCTAGTTTTCTTTGTAAACGGGATATTTACCATGATTTGTGAGTTTGATTATCATGGTAAATATCCCGTTTATAAAGAAAACTATGTTCAAAACCGTGATAGTTTCAAATATAGTAATAACCTACATTCATAGATATAAGATTTTCATTTAATTAATTTTTTGCTATTCAGCGCGGCAATGCAGCCAGTGTCTTGGGTACGCTTCCGATTGGTCCTGATTTGGATCAGTTGAACTATTTATTTTATTTATTTATTTATTTATTTCTTGGAAAACATACAGTACTACAATCACAATAAAACTATCTATAGATCGTTTGCAACGGTCTGTAGATAGCTCAACTGTTTCTTATGTATTTTATATGACAATGTACATTTTGTAAATACTGTATAGTCGTAAGTTTGTTTGTGAATAAAGTATTAATTTGCAGGTGATATTCTGCGGCGGTAACGTGGCAAACGTGAGCGCTGTGAATGCGAACCACGCGTCGCCAGTCATCACGTCCGTGCTGCCCGCCGGCGGGGCCGTGCTGACGCCGCATGCGCTGCACCAGTGATATCATCATCCACGCAATACACACTTGTATATACAATTATCAAGGAACCTGCGATAAACGTACTTTTTGTACTATATCAAACTAGCTGTGTACATGTACAGTGCCACCAATTTAGCTGTTCTGTAGCTCTACCATGAGTTTTTACAATCTATGCTCGCTAGCGTCTGTAGTTAAAAAAATGTATGAAGATTTGTACAGCGCCTCTAGCGGATAGTTGGGAACTAAAATTCGTAATATGTACTAATATTTACGTAACTAACTGTAGTAAAGTCAGGCGATTTTACTGTGACAACTCATGGTAGAGGTACAGGTGGACAAAATTGGAACTACATTCCGCTGTCAGTTTCTAGTGTGAGTGCTTATTGTTCAATTAAGTGCGTATAAAATGCGTTAATCTCTCAAAAGTGACGCGCAGGAAGTTATTCTAAGTGTTATCTTATATGAAAGAAGAGAAACGCCTGCAACACTAGCGACGCCGTCAACTGAACAGATAAGATGGTGGAACTGTATGTTATTACAGAGGCCCAAGCAAGAATAAATATGACAATCGCAATCGTATCTGCACGGTGTATTCGAGTGACACTACGCGTTGACGCTCGACTGACGAACGTTGCAGCGTCACCGCGTAGTGTGACTTGAAACATTACGATATGATTGTCACGTTTATTCGTGCTTATTTCTCTGGACTATCTCAATTTTGTATTAAATTAGCAAATTTAGACTTTTCTCATCAATAGCGGGTAAACTGGTAGAGTTTAAGATAAATATTGGATGTAATGAAACTACTCTCGGAAACTAGAGGTCAGTACATATCTTATTAATAAATGTTGTCGAAGATTGTCTTTTCGATTGTGATTGTGATTGTCTGAAACAGGCATTTGTAAAGATAATTCTATCCAGAAAATTGTAGAGTTATCTTACGAGTAGTGAAGACTTTCCGCCGAACGAAAGACTTACGGTCTATCATATAAAAAGTTAGCGCAGACTTGATGTCTTGATTACCATACGTAATGGTGACATAATGTCAACGCTAACTTTTTATAAGATAGGGGGTTAGCTTTTAGCTATGTGCACAATGCTATTACACTCGATCGTTGAAGGAAAACAACGCGAGGAAACAAGTGACGTAGTATTATTTGTGCTATCTTGTTTTTCTGCGGACAAAGCCGACTAGACTGAGAGAATGATATTGATGCTACCAGAGTATTCTAGAAACTATACACGCGTCTTCCTATCGTGTTACACTCACACAAAGACACTTTTACAATCGTAATTCATTTATTTCGTATTCGTTATTTGAAGTAAAAGACATTTGATAACAAAAAAAAAAATTACAAAAGTCTATAAAGACGCTATAACCGGTTGAATAAAATACCCATATTAAGTTTATAGGAGCAAATAAAGAAATACAGGTTGTTACATAATGATGTAACAACTTGTATTTCTTCAAGAGTCAGCAACCTCGAAGTATTCGTGAGTGGTTTTATTACACCCTGTATAAAATATAGGCTATTAGAATAAAATGTAAATATAATATAGATTATTATATATGTTATTGTTATAATATTACTTGATATTAAAGCACTTGCAGTTGTTTTGTGTAATATAGTTTTAAAACATAACATGAATAGAAATCCTACGATTGTAATATGCACGGTCGACATTCCCTAATATATTTTGGTGATTTAAATACAAATCGACTAATTTAAAAAAACAATCACGTCCGTCGAAGTGTCCTGTCCTTCGTCTTCTTTATTCTGTAGATAAAAAAAGCAATTTTTTTGTTACGAACTCATTACGACGTTATTTATGCACATTTTTTTATATAACAAAAGAAAATAAATTCAAGGTAAGTACCTTAAAACAGGTATACTGAAAAAGGTAAGGTAAAGTTAAGTTTTAAAAGGTAAGTTTTAAAAGCGGGTTCGATTCCCGGTTGAGGACAAAACGATCTACCGTGTAAGATTACAATCATTTGGTTAATTTTTGTATAAATTTCTGATATCAAATCCTGAATAAGACTATGTTGATTCGTTATAAACTGCAATATTATACTCCCCATGTATTTATAACTTATTCGACTAATACGGTGTATTTTATAAATAAGAAATAAACTTGGAAGTACATGATGTATTGTTTTAGTGAAGCTGCCAACGAGTCACACTTGTACACATGTTGGGAACTTATTTACATAAAAAAGTTATAAAACCCAACGCGTAACAGTGCGACTGGATTTTGTGTGACTGGTTGGGAACCCACCCATATCTGTCTTTGTTTACTTACATAGGTTGTAAGTACCACGCATGCTTAGCGCTGGTATACAGGCAAGCATGCGTGGCTAAGCTAAGCTAAGCATGCGCTGCTATACAGGCTGGTTTTTTGAGAAGGGCGGTGATGGCTAAGACCCACGAGGGTTAGAGAAATTTCGTGAAAGGAACCATGCACTAGAATTAAAAAAAAAAAAGGTAGCACTCCGGGAGTGCCGGCAGAAGTGAAAACTTCAATATTAACGTTGTGTTTTCACTTTTAAGTTTTCACTTCAAAAATATAACCACAGACGTCATAATGACAATCACAATGACACAGACACATTCGCGCAAGCGCCCTGTGCCGCCTAAACAGAGCCCGTAGTCTGAAGGTACATTTTAGAACTTAGGGATGGGCAAACCGAAAAAAAATATCGATATATATCGTATCGATATATTTCAAATATATCGATTATATCATCCAAGAAATATCGATATTTCGATATATCGATATTTTTTGCCCAATATGCAAATATTTATAAAAATTGCCAAAATATTAGAAATTTTAAAGCAAATATACATCTGGCTGTTTTGACATCCGTTTTTTTATTTAAAAAAAACAGGATTTTCATAGCTTGACTTAAAAAAAACAAATTAAACATAACATTACTCAAAAAAGAATTTGTCTGATATTGACATCAGGAGCACTCGTTGTTTAGAGCTTTAAAAATATATCGATTTTGATATCTGAAAATAAGTATCGAATATCGATATATCGCTGGAAAAAATATCGCCGATATATATCGATATTTTTCAGAAAAAATATCGATATTTTGATATATCGATATTTTTTGCCCATCCCTATTAGAACTCCCTACTCTCCGAGCCGAGAGTCGTCTCTCGGATGTCCTTATATTTTTGTAAGAAGTAGAGAGAGAGATCCGAGAGACGACTCTCGGCTCGAGAGTAGGGAGTTTTAAAATACAAGCTCGGACTAAGGGCTCTGAAGTGGTAACGACACGTTGCAACTTTTAGTCTTAATTTTTTCCGTCTAGCCCCCTTTCGCAACGCGCGATAAGGAAATTCGATCCTACAATAACTGCATACTATTGTTTTTATTACCCATCTACGCGAAGCAAACGGAGGGTTATAAATACTTCAGTTTAGAAGAAAAATTACTCTATTTGAAAAAAAAATCTTAACAGCCTCTATTATTCATTGTATAAAAGTTCACCATATTATGATTTTAAATGGACCCCGCGGTTTTACAGAATAAAGTTTAGTTGACTAACGGCCGGTTTCTGGAAACCCAAATCACAATTGATCCGACTTTGACACATAGTATTATTTAATTTTTTCGTTGATCATCGTTCGAAAAACCGGCCGTAAGTGATGAGATTCAAACGTAATAATCTAATCGTCAAACTAATCTGAGCGTCATATACTAAGGTCGTATTATGTAAAATCAAAGAATAGCGGAACTAGTTACTATAACTACAAGTTATTATTTTTTCCTTCAAGGAAAACGAATCTTGTAGAACCGCTCTTCTCATCTTGCATTCGTTCAAGGTCATTTTGAACACAACTTCTGACACAAAAATAAAGATCTCTAACGCGTCAGTCGAGTTATATCATAAAATGATTTCTTTTTGAATATAGCCGTTTGTATAATTAGCTAAATTTAGTTAAAATGGTGTTTTTTATGCTATTTTTATTAACTGTGAGTGTTGGAGGCGATTTAGTGAATTTTAAAGGTAAGTTATATGTATAAATTAAATTAATTAATTAGTGTGCAATATATCTTAAGATCTTCACCAGCTATGTTTTCATTCGAGCAACTTAATATATGTGTTATTTCATATTATAAGAACTTATTTTTTACGCGTTTGTATCTTTGTAATTTTACAAGCGAAATAACTTGTTTGTCTTGTTATGGTTGAATGAATAGGTAAAAACCCAGAGCAAAAACAGCCTCTCAGGAGAACAAATTTCACAGAGTAAATACGTATAGGTACCTACTTAGTATTAGAATGTTAAGACATAAACCTATTTGGTAGAACATCGCTTAACTTCAAGGCTTTAGTTACGGCAACTAAGTGTTACAGCAACATGTATACCAAACAGTAAGAGCTATAGAAATAGCATTACCAAAATAAAATATAATTATTTACTCGTGTATAAAGTGGTCTTAAAAAATACACATAGGTACTATTTAGATAATTACAATATGAATAGATCTTTGTATTTTTGTACAATCTTAACAAAATTTTGGCACCAAAACAGGACAATGTCGCCTCGACCCGCACCCGTCAGTGGAGTACCGATGCCTTGTGTTCGGCGCTATCGAAGGCTCCAGGGTCTGCGGGGCTTCGGAGCCGGCGGGCACCACCGTGGAGCCTCGCTGCCGGCGCCCTAACTACTACGCCGCCACCCCTCTCTCGTTCATGAAGTGTTTCGATGGATATTGGGACAATGTTGCACGATGCACACCAGGTTTAGTTGAAAGTTCCCAGACTTGACAAATCACAGGAATTATCTTTATCATATACCCTAGTAGCTGATGATCAGGAACCCGACTCCATGGTGTCCTTTAGTTTCTCCTGTGTAGCTGATGACCAAAACAATATGATACAGATAGATTAGATCTAGCCTACTAGATAGAGTAAATGTCAAATAAATAGCCTTTTTTGAGATAATTTCAAATAGTGTGACCATGTAGGTGTAGTGTAGGTATAGTAGCGCGAGGTAAGTACCTATACTCCACTCAACTTTCAGGAAACAGATGATAAATAAAAATAAATATTCACGGACAATTTACACATCACGCACTAGTCCCAAACTAAGCAATGCTTTTACTATACGAAGGAGATTGCTGATAGAAAACTTATATACCTACATTTTTTTTGTAAATACATACATAGAATACATAGTACCACAAGATGTAGAGATAGATCAGATTAGTGACCATTTGTTGTATCGTAGAATGCGGCAGGGTGACACCCGACGGGAAGGGTCTGGTGGTGGGCGGCGAGAGAGTGAAGCGAGGGGAACTGCCGTGGCATGCCGGGATCTACAACACGGGGACGAGGCCCTACATGCAGATCTGCGGAGGCTCACTTATCAGCAATAACGTGATACTGTCAGGTGAGTACCTACTTTATTTATTTATTTAGGACAACACAAAGAAATCACATAAGAATTGACGACCGATGTGGCGCGGTGGGCGATGGTCCGCCTGCGACGCGGAAGGTTGCGGGTTCGATTCCCGCCTCGGGATAAATGTTTGTATGTTCTGCAAATATTTATTCCGGGTGTTCTGGGTATTATATGTATAATAAAAAAATATCTATCTATGTAATGTATTATATTAAGTATGTCAGTCTTCTAGTACCCATAACACAAGCTCCGCTTAGCTTGGGGCTAGATGATGTTGTGTGGATTGTCCAGCATTATTTATTTATTTATTATTTAATTAAAAATTAAAGTAAGAGGGCTTATAGCTACGTGTTTCTTCAATGATAGGGTGCCACGGCATGCGTTAAAATCGAGACCCAATTATACAATAAATATATACAAACAAAATGGTTCAACTTTCTGAATACTTAAATGACAATAAGTAAAAAAATGATTTTATTTTCTTTCACAACAGTATCAAACACAGCAGTACCTACAAGTTTGGTTGAAAACTAACTTTGTTAGACTGGTGCCTGAAGTAGATTCGAATAAATCTTTAGTACCTACAGGTCACCAAATGTTTGTTGTGTTCATTTGACACGAAGAAGAAGGTCACCAAACCCCACTCTGTAAGCTAAAACGGCTCTCGAATATGCCGTGTAAGGAACAGCTTTAATGCGAACAAACAATAATTATAAAACAAAAACAATACAGTGTCTATCTAACATTAACTAATCTAACCGTAGAACTACATAAACATTTATATTTACATAGAATACTCCAAAAACGAGAAATTGTTAGTTCGGAAGCAGTGTTAAAGAGCTTACTACCTGCCTTCACTTCTAAAGTATCGCTTACCAAGTCTCGGTCATTACTAACTGCAGTGGAAAATACGCTTCTGACTCTGTAATTCCAGCTGCCCATTGCTTCTGGAGTGACCTGGAGAAGCAGCAGCCAGCGTCTCAGTACGCCGTGGCGGTCGGCAAACTGTACCGCCCTTGGGATGACAAAAATGATCAGGCGCAAAAATCTAATGTAAGTTGTTCTTCTTCTTCTTATCGTGTCGATGCTACTACAACTGTATTTTGTTGTAGCATCATGTTGGAAAGATTAGCCATACTAGACACTGCTTTACCGTGCCTAGCTGTTACCAGTGTGCGCCACGAGGAGGCTCTTTCCATGCATGTAAGTTGTTAATACCAGGCCAGTTTTCACAATATACATAGATTATAAAAAAAAACATAGTATGTATTATTAAAAACTAAAAACTAGCTGAAGAGACAGGATCTGAAATGAAATCATCCGACAGAAAACTAAGGTGTTCGATATAGCTCAGAGAATTAGCAAGCTGAGGTGGCAGTGGGCCGGCCATGTTTGCCGAAGAACCGACAACCGTTGGAGCAAACGGATACTGGAGTGGAGACCGCGTTTGGGCATTGTGTAGTGTAGGACGACCGAGATGGAGTGACGATCTGCGGAGTGTAGCTGGATGAGAAAACCCGAAGATCGGGCTTCTTGGGAGAGACCTACGTCCAGCAGTGGACTGCTATAGGTTGATGATGAAAACTAGAATGCCGCCGGCAGCAGGGCAAGGCCCAAGCTACCGGTGGTTAGTGCTACAGATTGAGGAACCTCCGGACAATGCGTGCCGTGTCGAGGATCACTGCCGCATACATCTGACCCTTGAGCCAGCCTTCTACGGAGAGCCTTTTGGGATGTTCTTCCAGGCTCTTCGCTATCAGGCCTTTCACCGAAACGACTATCGGGACAAAGATCGTAGAATCAATAATATATCATATATATGCAATGTATTGTATTAAGTATGTCAGTCTTCTAGTACCCATAACACAAGCTCTGCTTAGCTTGGGGCTAGAAGATGTTGTGTGGTTTGTCCAGCATTATTTATTTATTTTTTATTTATTTATAATATTCCACATGAATATACTTTTAACTTTTTGGCAGGTAAAAGTAATACATCTTCCCCCACGCTACCAAGGCGCCAGCGCTAACTTCCAAGACGACATCGCCGTGGTGATCGTAGCGCGGCCCTTTCAGTTCAAGACCTACATCCGGCCCGTGTGCCTCAGCTTTGACTACCACTTCGAGAAGCAGCAGCTGTATACTGGGAACAGTGGAAAGGTAATATAGATTAGTGACTATTTTGATTAGATTACTTCAAGTTTGGAAGTTTTTTTACTAATTCAGTTACCGTTACGAGATTTATTCCCAAACGGCCGTGCCAAAAATCTTAGCATTTCTATAGAACGTTTCTGGCGTGAAAGAAAGTCTCATGAAAGAAAACTCCTTCGAATTCAACAAAAAACAGTTTATTTTTACTTGACAGATGCTAAAAAATTATTATAGAAATGTTATGGGGGAAATGATAAACATTTCGAATATGTGTACTTATACATTGGCCTTGCCAAACCCAAAAATGTATCCCTAAAAAAAAAACAACTGCGAACGAGCGCGTTGATATCTTTTGTAAGAGAAATACAACATTGGCACAGTATTTTTTTTCATAGGCAAGCGTTTGACCGCGATCTCATCTGATTTTAAGTGACGATGCGGTCTACGATGTAACACACTTGCCTAGAAGATTCACTCGTCTCTTGAAAATAACCAAATTAAATAAGACACGGGAAATCCAGACGCCGGAAACATAATTTAATGCGAGCAATACTAATCTTCCAACCTGTAGGCGAAGGCTACACGTAAGATCTATATTGTGATCCGTCAATATATATATACTATCGGATTACGATATTTATTGACGTGTAGGGTAATGTATTGACGGATCACAATATTTATTGCTGGATTTCTGGAAATCCTTGTGATATGATCCAGATATGTACCTTGGGGTACAGATACCACGAATCGTAGGGACGCAATCGCCGAGCCCCACCGTTTTTGTATGGAGATCCAAACAGCGCCCCTAGCAGATTTCTTGAGAAGCTTGGATTTCCATACAAAATTGGTGGCTTGCGATACGAAGGCGATACGTTCGTATGCATGTGCAAAACTCGTACTAGGCCCTCTGATATTTCTCGTTCGTGATATTTATCTTGCGTGTAGTGTCGCGCGTCAATATTTATCGCGTCAGTACGTAGCTCTAACTTTCCTCCGTCTTGGGTTCATCACGTCTGGCTCGCACGAACAACGCTTCTGAGCCCTTAGTCCGAGCTTGTATTTTAAAACTCCCCACTATCGAGCCGAGAGTCGTCTCTCGGATCTCTCTCTCTACTTCTTACAAAAATATAAGGACATCCGAGAGACGACTCTCGGCTCGAGAGTAGGGAGTTTTAAAATGCAGGCTCGGACTAAGCCCTCAGAGCCCTTAGTCCGAAGGTGCATTTTAGAACTCCCTACTCTCGAGCCGACAGTCGTCTCTCGTCTACTGACACGATACGTATTGATAGTGTAGGGTGTGCTGTGATCCGGCCCAAGATACATAAGTAAATATCATGATAATTATCACAATATTTATTGTATAGCGTTCGCCATAGGTAGCAGGATGGGGTTTGACAGCTGCCGATGGAAAATCCTCCCCCGTGCTCCAAGTGGTGGACCTCCCCTACGTGGAAGTGGGGACTTGCATCAACAGGTCCCCCCCCGACTTCCGAGAGTACATCACTAGCGATAAGATCTGCGCGGGCACTTTGGATTGTAAGTTTAATATGTTTTAACTATTTTACTATAGTTTAATGACTAGGTACATTTTTAATTCAAAAATGTAATCATTAGACATGTTAATCCTACTACCAAAGGTTAGCTGGAAGATAATGCTATTTTAGCATTAAATGCTAAAAGTGCAATAAAGAATTTTCTATATAACTTCGTTTGTGCGATCTAGGTTCTTGCCTGTGCTATCTGTCTGTTTGCTGCGTAGACTACGACGCAGTTTATCAAAGTCAAAATTACTTTATTCATTAAGATCACAAGTATCATTTAGAATCGTCTTACATACTAGGTGATTCTAGGTGCCAGTTCCACGCGACCAGAGCCTAGAAGAACCTTACGGCCTGGTTCCTACCGTTTTATATGATCCTTCATATCATGTAGCTAAATAGATTGCACTGGTTTTATTTATATTTTAGCTAGCACGGCGCTGTGTAAGGGTGATCCTTCATATCATGCAGCGAGATAGATAGCACTAGTTTTATTTATATTTCAGCTAGCACAGCTCTGTGCAAGGGCGACAGTGGCGGCGGGCTGGCGTTCATGGAGTCGGTGCGCGGCATCGAGCGCTACTACCTGCGCGGCGTCGTCTCCACGGCCGCCAGCAGCGAGCACGCCTGCAACACCGACACCTACACCAGCTTCACCTCCGTCATGAAGCACGAGCACTTCATCAAGCAGTTCTGGAGCGAGACGTAAGCAACTCGACACATTGACCTCACCAACCTTTTATATCAGCATGAGGACTACATCAGATAGTTTTTTTTTTTTTTTATTTTATTTTTTTCGTATGAACTAATGCTGTTGGTCGTCTGACGACTCTTACAGCGCTACCGAACAATGGTGAGCACGGAAGGCGCTCAACCGGTAAAGTTAGGTTGAGGCAACGAGCACAAGGGCACCGCTATGGTACGACCTCGGCTTGGGCTGTTGCCGGGGGAGGGGTTGTTTGAATCTAGATTAGGCCCCGAGTGGGCGGGCACTAAGGGACGTCTTCGACCTCGCCGGCGAGGTCGGTGTATCTGTGCAGTGTTTACTCTGACCGAACTGGATGACTCAACCGACTCAGCGTTTGCAGAGGTGATTGGGTCATCGGGATCTCCGAGAATATGTCTCGGTCTACGGAGGGACTACATCAAGTAGTTGACCTCACCAACCTTTCATAAAAGCATGAGGACAGTTCTAGAGCGAAACGTAAGGACTATCCGCACATTATTTAAGCGTCACTAACACTTTATATAAGCATGAGAACTTCATCAAGCAGCTCTGGAGTTAAACGTAAGGGAACTGCTATCGTCACATTAACGTCACCAATTTTATTTTTTATTCGCTCGTAATTTATGTTGCTTGATTAATTCATATTGCATAATAACATCAATGCGTGTCCCCATAATAAAAGGGTAACACAGGGTGCGCAAAAGAACGGACAACAAATTATTTTAAAGAAGCCTTGTGAATTCTAGTGAATAGGTCGAGTTTAACGGCCTATCTTATAATAAGTTAATGGTGACTTAATGTCAACGCTAACTTTTAATAAGATATAGGGTAGATATAGTACTATGTAAAAGAGTCTTAAACTTGTTACTGAACTAGTCAGATTCGAGATAAGTAAATGCTATCTTTTCTCTTGGTACACAGTGTTATTTGTAACGCAAAATAACTTGTAATAATTTATGTTATTATTATTTTTTTAATACGAATAAGAATTTATTAATAATTCAGGGGACAGTTCAAGTGCAAAGACGAGAGCTTCATATCGGCCGCGAACTACTGCGATGGCTCGAAGGAGTGCCAGGACGGGTCCGACGAGACGGACTGGGCATGCGCAGACAAGCTCTGCTCCGAGTACCTGTTCCAATGCGCTTACGGCGCATGCGTCGACAGGGGAGCCACTTGCAATGGGGTACGTTTATGTTAATTTTTTTTTTTGACGTGACAACGTCTTATAATTCGATAGAGCCGGCTGCACGCACGAAAAAACATGACTCATGAGGCGTTCTGAGGCGTTCCATGATGTGCAAGCGAGATCGCGGATTATTTTGCAGAACCGCTTACAATTCCGTTCGTTGACGTTGTCACGTTCAACTATCGTCAGTAAACCGACTTTACTGACAACCATTTTTTTTAATAACTTAATGTGTCCCACTGCAGACCAAAGGTCTCCCCCAACTCGTCCATTCATCTCGATCTTCTGCGTTTATCCACATTTATCATACTTTATTTAAACAAATAAATATTCATGGCCTTTCTACACCTCGCACTTTAGTCCCAAACTAGGCAAAGCTTGTACTATGGGAATGTTTTTTTGTAAATACATACATAGAATACATAGTAACACCTAAAACAGAACAAATATTTATGTTCATCACACAAAATTGCTCTGGGTGGGAATCGAACCCATAACCCATAGCAGAGCTACTACCAACTGAGCTGTGTCGCCTGTCAGAGTTTAGCTATGTTTCTGTACTTTCAATTAAAGGGTGCCACGCTAAGCATTCTAATCACCTATATATATTTTTTTAAAGTACCTATCCCATTAATACTTCTTCAAAAGTATTGTGAAGGTGCCAAATAAATTGTTTGTGTCAGGTACCAGACTGCGCAGACGCATCTGACGAAGCCAAGGATCTTTGTGATAAACTGGGGATCACTCCTGCTATAAGCATGTAAGCGGTCATACAAATCATATTATTATTTAATTAGTATTATATGATAATACTAGTCAAATATATATTAATTATGGAGCTACGATCTACGGAGTGTAGCTGGCAAAAACTGGATGAGAAGAGCCGAAGACCGGGCTCAGTGGTGCGTCTTGGGAGAGACCTACGTCCAGCAGTGGACTGATACAGGTTGATGATGATATGATATAATACTTGTCACTACATAGTATAAATCGAAGAAGCATCCCGCTGTCTGTTCTTATGTGTGCTTAGATCTTTGAAACTACGCAACGGATTTCAATACAGTTTTTTAAGAAATAGAGTGATTCAAGAGGAAGGTTTATATGTATAAAATATGCATCTATCAGCATTTCAGTGCGAAGTAAATAATAAATTACAGACGCAGTATGATCCAATATAAAATAGTTTCAGTATACCTATGGGAAATGCATGAAATATCATTTCTGTAAACATTATTGTGTTTTACATACTTTAAAGCCAAGTCAATGTATGTTTACATAACCAGTATGTACATAGCCGTAAGTTTTCCAGAAATAAATTAAATTTTGATTTGTAGAACACAACAATTCAGCACCAATACGTCGCTGGATTCGAAATATGGGGGCGAAGTCGGTGTCATCCCCACTACCAATCCGATAACAATAAGAGTAGATCCGGGTAAGATTCAACACATACATAGCAGTCCTTCTTTCGTGTCAACATCCTTTCAAATTGAATCCGCCCAGAAGGTTGCAACCGCTATGGCAGAGGCCTTAGTCCGAGCTTGCATTTTAAAACTCCCTACTCTCGAGCCGACAGTCGTCTCACGGATGTCCATACATTTTTGTATGGATATCCAAGTGACGACTCTCGACGAGATCAAGTCGGCCTCAGTACATGTGGAAGGGCAGGTGAGGCAGTTCAGTAGGTGCTGCATGGTTTGGGGAGCTACACTGCAGTCCTTAAAACATAAAATAAAAATAGCTTTATTTCCTAACCTAACATAATTTTCTATATTTGTATTAATTAAAAAAAAACGTTTTGTTTGGGCCGCCTTAGCGGTAAAAGCCTCCTCCAAAGATCTCCATTCGTCTCTGTTTCTTGCCTTACTTGGCGATATTTTGCCAGCGATGTCATTTTTGTTCTCGTTCCACCTTTCGAAAGGCCTTCCTCTTTAACTTTTTAAGATTAAGGGAGTAAATATTCGTTTTAAATACAGATAAAATAAGTGTTCTTGGTATAAGGGCAGGGGAATGATGATAAAATGAGTATTCTTTGCAGGAGTGTCGCTAAGGAATGACTACGCGAACTACTATCCGAATGTAGACGGCTGGTTTAAGGTGCACTCGGGGCCAGCTGATTGGGAAACAGCGTCTCTCACTTGCAAGTCTGAAGGTAAGTTAAAAGGAGAATGGGCAACTCTCTACGGAGCGTGGGCCGTCACGGATTTTTTCCGTAAATATAGTATTATTTAGGTATCTATATGTTGTACACGGTAGAAGCCAAGCCTTGAGTTACTACTGCGCGTTTTTCTAGGCTCTAATTGCGAGGAACTAGCATTCAAAATCACAAATTCTAAATGATCCTTGTTATTTTAAGTCTACATGACTGTTTGAGAGACGTCATTATTGGTATTAGCTTTGCTTCATCACATTGGACACGCCCTCATTGGACGTGATTTGATAGGTTTACCATTATAACGCCAAGTGGTCAATCTGTATGCTCCATTGTTTTTCACACTGTCAGTGTTATGGCATAGCAGTGTTTACCTATTGTTTTCTCATGTAGCAAAATATTCTGTGCTAATATATAACTAGCATGTAATGATGAAGCTGTTGGTAGACCTAATAAAGAAATTATCTCATAAAATCTTATTTCCAGGGGGCGAGGTCGCGATTCCCAGTAATTCCAACATGGTGGCTATTATGAACGAATTGTCAGCTGCTGCTGTGCCCAACCATAAAGTTTACTTCGCCGGACCTCGACAGACCAGTGACAATAGCCCTTTGACAGGTTCTTCTTGTTGTTTTTATTAGAATAAAATAAATATTCGACCCCACATAATGTGGGACAAGGGTAGGAAGATGATGATGAAAATAAATATTCGACAGGTTCTTCTTCTTCTTTTTATTAGAATAAAATAAATATGCATGGATATTTCACACATCCTAGTCCCAAACTAAGCAAAGCTTGTACTATAGGAACTAGATTGCTGATAGAATACTTACGGCCGGTTTCTCGAACGATGATCAAAGAAAAAATCAAATAATTACTAAGTATGTGTCAAACTCGGATCAATCGTGATTTGGTTTCCAGAAACCGGCCGTTAATATACTTATATACATTTATTTTTGCAAATACATACATAGAATACATAGTAACACCCAGACAGAACAAATAAATACATATTCACGGACATTTCACACATCACACTCTACAAACTAAGCAAAGCTTATAAATAAATATAATAAATAAATAATGCTTGACAATCCACACAACATCATCTAGCCCCAAGCTAAGCAGATCTTGTGTTATGGGTACTAGAAGACTGACATACTTAATACAATACAATACATAGATAGATATTTTTTATTATACCTACATATAATACCCAGAACACCCGGAATAAATATTTGCAGAACATAGGTATAAACATTTATCCCGAGGCGGGAATCGAACCCGCAACCTTCCGCGTCGCAGGCGGACCATCGCCCACCGCGCCACATCGGTCGTCAAGAACTATAAGAGAACTAGATTGCTGATAGATATATATGTTTTAGATGTACCAGTGAATCAGATCCAGAACAACTGGAACCCAGGTCCAACAGCTCCTGGGTCCGTGCACCAGTGCCTGAGCTTCTCTGACGGGAAGGTGTCTGACGTTAGCTGTCAACATCACTTGCCGTACATCTGCTTTATGAAGTATAAAGAATCCGACGCTCTGACTAACTGTGGGACTGTAGATAAAGGTTGGTTCATGATGATCCAGTTAGTTTAGAATCAAAGGTACTCAAGTGAAAAACATTACGAGAAAAAGACTTTTTATTTTCGGAGGTACACAATGTAAAAATTTGTCGTCTAGCCTCATAAAATCACGGCTGCAAACATCATATGAACATTATCAAGTGGTGTCATTTATTAAACAAAACGCCTCATCCGAAGACATACTTAAGAGCGCGAAGTTATTCGACATTTCTTCAAACGATCGTATTGTAATTTGCATTGGTCAGCATGACCCAAACCCCATGAAAATAATGGCTGAACTTTGTGAATTTTTAAAATACATAAAATGCCCGGTTTTTATATTAAAAGTCTTCAGTAATATACACTTAAATATTAATAAATTAAATGACATGTTAATTATGATTTCTAGACAACACAAAGACTGTAGATTTATAGATTTTGACTTTTCTCCTGAAAATTATTATTTAATAATTAATATGTGTAAAAAAATTAATTCAATGCTTGACCAGTTTGATTATGACAAAAAGTTTCTGAATTTTGTGAAAAAAAGGGTGCACGTTAGGCAGTGTAATGCTCGCGGTTTGTATGATGACTTTGCGCAACCATCTGTTTCGCAAACTATCAAAACTTCACATAAATGTACCCAAACAGAGAATATAGAGCTGCTTCAAAACCAGGGTGGCGTGCTTTCTGAGACGGAGTCGACAAGTAAAACATTTTTTCGTGCCTAATAAAAATAATATTCTAAGAGTATTGCACCAGAATGTAGCAGGTTTTTCGAGTAAATGCAACCTACTTGAAATACACATTTCAGAATTGCGTATACAAGGTAAGGAACCTGATATTATTTGTTTATCCGAAACATTTATAGAGAAGGGTAATGAAAGTTTTCTAAAACTTTCTGACTATAGCCTGGGTTCCTCTTATTGCCGAAAAAAAAGACAAAAACGTGGTGGTGTCTGTGTTCTCGTCAAAACAGGGCTGTTGTTTAAAGAGAGCGTATTTATGCGAGAGCACGGTATTGACAGCAATTTTGAGTGTTGCGGAGTGGATTTAATATCACAAAACTTGACGGTCATTTGTCTTTACAGAACACCAAATTCAGACTTTCAGCTATTCGTTCGAAAATTGACCGATATATTACATTATATCTGTCTTAAAAATAAGACAAAAATCATTTTGGCTGGGGACTTAAATATAAACATTTTAAAGTCATCAACCAAAAGTAATGAGTTTAATGACCTCTTATTGAACTATAATCTGACTATGCACATAAAAGAAGCAACGCGCCTGAATACATGCATTGACCACTTAATTAGTAACATTCCTTTAGCTACTGGAGAACTCTTACACTGGGATATATCTGACCACAATACAGCACAACTATTAAGCATTCCTGTTAATAATAAACAAAAAACTTATCAATCTGATTTTAAAATTCAAAGAAGAGACTATAGTTTAGATAATATGAAAAAATTTAAGGAATGTTTACAGAATTTATCATTTAGTGACGTATATGCCCAACGCGATATAAACTCTGCATATGAACACTTTCAGAACTTAATTCTTTTGTTTTATAATCTTTGCTTCCCCTTTCAGAAATACAATGTGACAAACAAACATACTAAGCCTAAATGGATAACAAGAGGTCTAAAAATTAGTTGTAAAACAAAAAGACATTTAAGGTATAAATATTACAATAATAAATCAAACGTTAATAAAATTGGTTATAAAAAATTCACGAAAGTTCTAAAAAGTTGTATAGATATGTCAATCAAAAATTGTAAGGAAAATATTTTGAAAAAATCTAGTAACGTATGTAAAACATCATGGCAGTTAATTAAAGAAGAATCTGAAACCTCAAAACACTTGACTCTAATTAATGAACTTAAAAATGACCATGAAACTATACGGTGCCCTCTACGAATAGCTGAAGAATTTAACCATTATTGGATAAATTTGACAAATACAGCCACAAGTAACCTTAAACTCACTCACAAAGGCAATGTCTGCGAAAGTATGTTCCTCAAACCTCTTACTTATTTCGAAGTTCAAAAAATAATAATTTCACTAAAAAATACAAGAGCTGTGGGTTATGATGGTTTTGCTACAAGTGTTTTGAAGGCGGGTTCAAATGAAATAGTTCCGGTATTGACACATATGATCAATCTGTCGTTTTCGGAGGGTTGTTTTCCTGACTTATTAAAATATTCAACGGTAAAGCCCCTTCATAAGAAAGGTGACCGGACTAAGCCGGAAAATTACCGTCCGATAACTTTGATACCTATTATATCCAAAGTCTTTGAGCGGGCTATGCAGAAACGTATTTTATCGTTTATTGGTAAACACAACGTAATGAAAAGCCAGCAATTTGGTTTTCAAAAAGGAAAATCCACAACATTGGCTTGCTTCAATTTAATGAAGACGGTAATTGAGGACTTAGATGCTGGTAAATCAGTAACTGCAGTGTTTTTTGATATGTCAAAAGCATTTGACTTTGTATCACATCAGTTATTGCTAATGAAAATCGAAAGATATGGTATTAGGGGACCGGCATTAAAATGGTTAGAAACATATCTAGGTAATAGATCGCAGTGTGTTGAAATTTCAAATATAAACGAACGTAAAGAGTTGAATCTGATAAGATCAAAGTATGTACAAAATAACTGTGGAGTACCTCAAGGTAGTGTCCTAGGACCATTGTTATTCTTACTTTACATAAATGACTTACCTGACATTACACCTAATCCTAGCACTCTGTTTGCTGATGACATTTCGATTATTATTTCATCCAACAACACTGACATTTTTAATTATACCTCTGACATAAATAATACTATTGACGCAATAATTTCATGGCTGAGTGCCAACAACTTGAACGTTAATTTATTAAAGACAAAGTTTATACAATTTGGAACTTACGGAAAACGTCGTCAAAGCCTTTCTATATCATATAACGGAGAAAATCTTATTGAAGTAGATGAAATTAAGTTTTTAGGCATTACGGTGGACCGGCATTGTAACTGGAAAGCTCACTCAGCTGAAGTTTGCAAAAAGCTAAATAAATTTGTATACGTTCTATACAAATTACGTAAGACTACAAACATAAGTACTGTACTGACAGCTTACCACGGATATGTTGCATCAGTATTAAAGTATGGGTTAGTTCTCTGGGGTAATTCCACTGACTCAAGTAAAGTTTTTATCGCACAAAAGAAATGTGTCCGTGCCATCGTTGGCATACCTCCTTGGGAATCTTGCAAGCCTATCTTCTCTAAGCTAAAGCTCTTAACACTGCCTGGCATGTACATTTTTGAAGCCGCTAAGTTTGTCAAAGAGCACTCAATAATGTTTAAGAAAGCAAGAGATATCTACCCTAGATGTGTAAGAAACCCTGACAGAATTGTTCTTGCTAAAGTGCCTAGAACCACAATGTATAAAAAAAACGCTTTTGCTATGTGTGGACAAATATTTAATAAGATACCTAATGACATTAAAGAACTTCCGCTAACATTGTTTATAAAAAAGTTAAAAATTTGGCTAATTGAAAAATCTTTTTACAGTATTGATGACTTTTTCAAACAGTGACTAATAATTTAATTTGTTTTTGTGTGTGTATAAGTGACTTCATTATTATTACAATTATTATGATTTTTTTATGTGACATTTAATTAATTCTATTATAATAATCTAAAAATTTGCATACCTATAATTGGTGAAATGTGAGACACTATTTAGAATAAGACCATATACCTACCATGTTTCAGGCAAATAAATATTTCATTTCATTTCATTTCAGTGTTTATAATTGCAAAACTCTACTTTCTTTAGATTCCTATCACACATGTTTTTGATATTACATTTATTTTTATCTAATAATTACTACTACTTAGGTTTTGCTCTGCCCTCTGAGCTACAAGGTTGACCAAAATGTCTAATTCAAATTCATCAGCATTATCATCATTATCATAGGCAGCCCGTACCAGCCCACTGCTGGGCATAAGCCTCCTCCCTCAAATGCCCGCTCTTTCCTTAAATGGGCTTTTTGCATCCAAGTCTTACCCATGTGTCCCCTAGGCCACCATTCAGTCAAGGCCATATTCCACCTGCCATCTCCAAATACTCCACCTGCAATCTTGCCAAGTGTCCTGCCCTCTATTCGAATAAGTGATTAATAAAAGTATAAATTTTCCAGCGTACAAGCTAGATGCCCGCACGGGTCAATGCTACAAGCTGCACGAAGCCGGCGACAGCTGGGAGCGCGCGCAGAAGACGTGCAGCGCGGAGGGCAGCCATCTTGCCGTCCTCAACAGCGAGGAGGAAGCCACCTCTCTCAGCGAGCTGGTCGGCGCCTCCGGGGTCCGCGGCCACGTCGCGGTCGGCTTCCGAGAGTGGGGACAGGAAGACTCCTGGTGGACTGTACAAGGTGAACAAACTAGCCAATAAACGAATCCAACACCTGGATAGGTCAGGATTTAAGTTATTTATTTCAAATAATGGCGGCTGGTACAGATATAAAACAACCATTAGTTAGAGTAATAGTACCGTTCGGTGACTCTGTTCCCCGCACTAGAACAAAAGCCTAAAGCGGGGTCGCAGCGACTCGTCGCAGACTCTCTTAAATTACCTATCTTATAAAGTTTTAGTTGATTTAAAATAGAAAGTTGGAAAATTTTGTTTGTATAAAATTGCTATTACATATTGCGGCGCATTATTATCACTAACGTAGACACAGAACAAATATTTATGTTCATCACACAATCATTTGCTCTGAGTGGGAATCGAACCCACTGCGTGGAAGGTAGAGCTACTACTAAGCTGTGACGCCAATATTATTGATTTAAGAATATTTCTGTAGTTTTTGTATATTTATGCGTTCTTTTTCCCCCCAGGTCAAACGCTACAAGAAGCAGGTTACAAGGAATGGTGTAATAACTGCCCCACGTATTCCCCCCCGCGGCAAAACAGTCGAAAATGCGGGGCACTTATTAACGGAAAACTAGGAGATATCTCGTGCGATGATCCTTTCCCGTTCGTATGCGAGAAGACTGTAGACTCTCTTACTAAGAAGAAGTATGAGACTTGTCAGTTTGGCAGTCTGCCGTGCAAGTCATGCGCTGCATAATGTTACCAACTTAACAACAAGTCAGGCCCTACCCTATTTTTTGTTCATGTATTTTTCAAAAATAAACGTTTTTGTATTTGTATAACTACGACGGCAATGGCGCGGCGAGCGAAGGTCCGCCTGCGACGCGGAGGTTGCGGGTTCGATTCCCGCCTTGGGATAAATGTTTGTACGCTCTGCAAATATTTATTCCGGGTGTTCTTTATTAATGCAAGAATTGTTTAAAAAACCTAGAAAACTGAATTAAGTACATACAATAAGTGCATTAAGTACCTAGAGCTTCCTCAAGTGTTCAGGATAATAATTAATACTTAAATGATTGATATAAAAAAATCTTTGTAATAATTATTTAATAAAACAATTGACGATAAATAAAGTTATTGTTTATTAATTACCACGACTTGGTTTTCCTTACATAATGATTTTTAACTTAATAGTGTTTGTGATGGAAAGTCCCCATATGTAGACTAACAGGAAAATTATGTTTAGTTCTTGTAACTTTCAAACCTTAACAGAATAAATTAATCTTAATCCAAGAACAATAATGTTTTTTTTTAATTAGCCTAAATTGAAAGATACACGTTAGACTCGCGTCTACGTCGAACGTTAGTTCGTGCTAGGTTTAAAAACTCTTTATGGTGTTAAATATACCAAAACAATGCTAAGTGCATCAGTGCATGTCCACAGCGAACGCATAGATTCTTGATTTTTGAGTATGCAGTTATTTAGTATAGAATAGGTGCAATCTGAAAATCTAGATCAAAGGACAATGCCCAATGGGCTATGGGAATCTGTACCAACTTGCATCAATTTGAATTTACTCTCAAAGCCCTAATTTTTATTTACCTTTTCGCTACCAACAATATTTTTTTTCAATGTTTAACCGCATTTCAAAATATTTAAAAATGTATTTTATTTTATATCATGTTTGCCTTCTCAGCTAAAGCTTACTTGGCAAACAAGATTTTTATGCTCAATGTCCACTCACGAAAATAGGTGACAGCTGGGATCGGAACAAAATAGTTGACGTGTGGAAGGCTTAGTCCGAGCTTGCATTTTAAAACTCCCTACTCTCGAGCCGACAGTCGTCTCTCGGATGTCCTTGTATTTTTGTATGGACATCCGAAAAACGACTCTCGACTCGAGAGTCGGGAGTTTTAAAATGCAAGCTCGGACTAAGCACTCGGAAGTAGGAAATTGATAATCATGTTATGTATAATTAATTTTAATTTTCTAAACCCGGTTAAAAAAGACGGTTAAAAATTAACAAAGTACACGTATAAATACAATATTAATTTTGATGATAATTAGCTTTTGATGCAATCTGGTACAGGGTTTGGGCATGATTCTTTAGGTTCCAAAAAAAAGTTATAGTCCTAAGACTAAGCATACACATCTGTACCCCAAGTGCGAGGTTACGCCTAACGGCTGATTGTAGGTACAGCAGTGACGTGACGACCGATATGGCGCGGCGGGCGAAGGTTCGCCTACGACGCGGAGGTTGCGGGTTCGATTCCCGCCTTTGGACAAATGTTTGTACGATCTGCAAATATTTATTCCAGGTGTTCTGGGTATTTCATATGTAGGTATAATAAAAAATATGTAATGTACCTATTGTATTAAGTATGTCAGTCTTCTAGTACCTACCCATAACACAAGCTCTGCTTAGCTTGGGGCTAAATGATGTTGTGTGGATTGTCGAGCATTATTTATTAGTTATGTGTTGCTCTAGATCAATGGTTCCCAACCAGTGGTCCGCAGAAGCCTAAATATGGTCCGGGAAAGAATTTAAATTTGCGCGTGAACAATATACTGTCCCACTGCTGGGCAAAGGTCTCCCTCAAAGCCTTCCACTTATTGTCTTTGGCGACACTCCACTTGATTATTACCGTTTATTTTTATTACACCTAGATAGTGGTCCCTGCTAAGAAAAATAATGTAAAAGTGGTCCCTGACCAAGACAACGTTGGGAACCCCTGCTCTAGATTTAATGCATATTTGGTGCCTGAGGTACCAACACGCCCCACAACGCTCTAGGTTCGCTAGAATAGCTGAAGGTCAGCAACTGATGAAATAAACGAAAAGCAAAAGTGTGTAATCATCTGCCTCTAACTATGCATTGAGTTGAGCTACTACGTCGCGGCTAACACGCAACTTAGGTAGGTCGGATTATCGGAATAAAAACAAATATCTTATAATGTTAGATAGATAACAACTTTATTGTACCTACACACAAATTAGAAAAATAGAATGCAGAAAACAAAAATTTTACACAGAACTTATAAGTACAATGGGCGGCCTTATCGCTAAAAGCGATCTCTTCCAGACAACAGGACAGGAATTAAAGAATAGAAAGACGGCAGTGTACTAGTGTGTAATTGTTAAATTTAATAAGAGGAGAATGTTTGTAATGATCTCTATGTTTAATGAAATAGGGTGAAATAGACATTACTTTGATCATTTTATTTCATTTATTTATTGTCATCATTATGTCTGATCTTAGGACTATTTAGAACAAATACGTAAGTACATAATGTACCCAAATAAAGGTGTTGCAAAGAGGTATTACAAGAGCAGACAGATTCACAAAGTATGCAAAAATCAATCAAAAATCATGAATTGGACTGGGCACAGTCACACACAAAACAACGTCTCAGTTTTGTAATTAGGGACGGGCGTAGGTAAGTAACTTGAGGTGTGTTGTGTAATCCTTGTAATAAATAATGCAGATAAACTACTGGCAACCTCTCATGGATATTACACAAACTTGAAATCTGTCTTGCCAAGGTAGAATCGACTGGTTATAAAAATATTCACTGAATCGTAACCTTTTTCTTTTTTTAACTCTAGTTAAAATATAAATACATCACAGTGAAATAAGAGGAAAACCAACCTTGTCAAACAACTTATGATACGTCTAAAGTTCATGAACACTGCGAATCGTCTTTTGAGACGCAACAGTGTTTCCCCGTTACAAGTTTTTATACGTTACAAAATTCGTCGTCTTAAATATTATGATATTATCAAATGATCGCAAGTTTATAGAGCCTAGTAGTAGGTAGTTTAGTCAATAAATTACGTTGTGAAAATGATGTTAGTTTTGTTATTGTTTTTCGCGTTACAAAGTGCTGTGATTAGTTTAGATGGTGAGTACTTATATAATAGCAAGTATTTTAATTAGAAAATTAACTCTTACAAGATATTTAAGCTATTATGTACATATTTAAAACCAGAAGGTCATCATTTGGTAGATGTGATGTATGTGGCTTCATATCCAGCATATTTTGATTTTATCGTAGTTATGTATGTACAAAAGCATGTAAAATACTATTTGTATGTACATCGAGGTCAAGCAACTGGTTCTGTTTGATGTTTTTAATTATAAAGTTGATATTTGTATTTTTATAAAAAATTGGTATTTGTAGAGTACGAGCATAAAGCGCGTTTAGATCTTTTTTGGGTAAAATGTTACTTTTGCAAAAAGCGGATATTACTTAAGATGTTTTGTTTCCAGGCCCCACTCATGGGAAGAAGGTGGTCTGCTACATGCACAACTGGGCGAACTACCGCAAGGATCTGGGCCAGTTCAGCATTGAGGATATAGAACCGTCGCTGTGCACCAACATCATTTATTCCTTCGCAGCGCTGAATGAGACGACTCACTCTATCAGAAGTGGTGGTAAGGAATCTAGCACCTGCTATACTATAAGTTCCAACTTATAGCATCATCATTCCCCTGCCCTAATCTCACGTTCAGTGGGGTCGGCACAATATGTAAATTCTTGGAACTTACCTAAGTAAGTAGGTATAAGATACTAATATCTAAATAACATAATGCAAACAAACCATAGAGGAAGAGAGGTGCTATGAAAGGTGTACCTACTAAACTGACACATGAAGGGCAAAGCTAGGACCTTAGGCCATCTCAGCATATCATGGCATCACGATGAATCGCGTGGATTAATAGTGGATGTTGTTTTTTTTTATTAGATTTTTTTTTATAGACTACCTAAAGCACAGTGAGACAGTGTCAAGATGCATTTATTGTGTCTTGCATCTTGATGACATGGGTGACGTCATTTATTTACCTACTTATTTATTATTTATTTATTTATTTAATTTAATTAGTACGGCCTTAGCCAATTACACTAATCAACACAAGTATAAAACAACATATATGAATTAAAAATTAAAATAGCAATAGTATAAACAATTAAAAATTAAAAAACACATTATACAATGGGAACGGAAAAGATAAAATAATAATAATAGAAAATAGAGTTATTTGACAAGATTGATAAAATTAAAAACGGAAAAAGTACAGAAAAATTAAAAATAAAAAATAAAAATAACAAAATAATACTTTATTAAAAATAAAATAATCATAAAATTGTCATAAAACTGTCAAGTAAAATTGTGTTACAAATAGAAATAAGTAATAACAATGTCCAAATAATTATCTATTAATTATCTATTATCTATTATCTATTAATCTTTGTGTGAATGTACTACTTAAAAGGGGAAATACCTAATACAACGATATTCGAATTGTAATTATGTATTGTGTTAGGTACCTATTCTGGTATGTTGATCTGTCGGTTTGAAACTACTTAGTTCCCATACTTGTGTAATTTAGGGTAATACATATTATAATATTCAACTTACTTCTACTTCCTTCGTACCGGTACCGAGGCCCACCGCGTTTTCAAAATTATTTCTGGGCGTCTAGTCGAAGCGACGCGTGACCCGAGGGCTGGTGAGTATCTGGCCCAACGTATCTGCATTGCTATTCAGCGCGGCAATGCAGCCAGTGTCTTGGGTACGCTTCCGATTGGTACTGATTTGGATCAGTTGAACTATCTATAGATCGTTTGCAACGGTCTGTAGATAGCTCAGCTGTTTCTTATGTATTTTATATGACTATGTACATTTTGTAAATACTGTATAGTCGTAAGTTTGTTTGTGAATAAAGTTCCTTAGTTATACTTACTTCTCGATTTGGCGATATTTTAAAACTTGTAAAGTTGTCTATTGTAGTGGCACCTAGAATCACCTAGTATACCTACTTATAAGACGATTCGAAATGATCCTTGTGATTTCTCAGAACAAGCTTTTATTGATTTAGATTTTTTTGCTTACCAGATCTATGGCAAGACTTGGAGACGGATTACGGCAAGGCCGGCTACCGACGGGTAGTGGCTTTGAAAGACAACTATCCTCACCTTCGAGTGAGCATCTCCCTCGGAGGCTGGGCTGAGGGCTCCGCGAAGTACTCCGCGATGGCTGCGACCCCGGCCACTCGGCAGGCTTTTATCAACAGCGTACTGGAGTTTTTCAAGTAGGTATAGCAGACTTCGTAAATGAAATAATTTATTTTGTTAGAAGTGTGGTACAACGGTAGATTTTTAAGATTAATGTCTGGTTTCACACACTTCGCCGTTTAATACAGCGTACAAAAGTCATATGTAGATATTATTTAGATACTTCTAAAGTCTTCAGAATATTTAAAATCATTGGTAAATCATAGTTACAAAGGTGTTTAAAATACATATAAAATAATATTATATAATCGTCTGTCTTTGCAGTAAGAGCCCCACTGACTCCATAGGTAATTCGTTAAGTATGGTTTTCCAGGCTTCACAACTTCGATGGTTTGGACATGCACTGGAAGTTCCCGACACTGAGAGACGGAAAACCTTACGATAAAGCCAACTATGTCCTGCTGCTAAAGGTACTTTCTTCATGGTAAAACCAGCCTACTTTTCTAGCCAAATTGATAAAGCGTTTAACCAATTGTTATTCATGTATCTATAACTACCTACTATATTATTATTATTCTAAGTTATAAAATGTGGATTCAAATTGGTTAATGTGCGATATCAAATAGATAGCCTACAATTGATTACAAATAAACTGTGAATCTTAGATTAAATAAATAAATAAACCAGAGTAACACGGGCAGGATCCATGAGATGATCCAGGATTAACCAGGCTGTTTATTTCAGGAACTAAAAGAAGCGTTTCAGCCTCACAACTATCTCCTGACGGCTGCCTTTGGCGCCGGCAAGTCTACTATGGAAGCTGCCTATGACCTCCCGAAGCTCGACCGGTATCTCGACTTCATGCATCTCCTGGCTTTCGACTACCACGGCGCCTGGGACGGTTCCGTCGGCTCCAATGCACCGCTGAAGGGCATTGGGCAACACGATCTGAACAACATAGTACGTTCCAGTTTATGTTGGCTCTATAAAGCCAAAATATGAGTTAGGGTTCAAATTTTGATTAATTTCAATGAAGAACAGTCTCATCAGGATATATTATCACCTAGATAGATAGAAAATACTTTATTGCACACCACAACTTAAAAATAAATCTGTGAAAATAACAAAAACTTAACTATGACAGATATTAATGGGCTGCCTTATATAGGATAGGTTTTCTGGTAGAGATCCCTGTGGACTTTACTAGATAACGTAGACGTAGTAGTACCTTCTCATGAATAAGTGAATGGAATTACCCCTAATCGATTTGCTACTCTCAGGATTTCTCAGTAAACTACATGATCAAGAACGGAGTGTCTCCACACAAGATAATCCTCGGCCTGCCGTTCTTCGGCCGGACCTTCGAGCTGCTCGACCCTGCCGTGAAGACTATCGAGTTCGGCAGAACTAGGACCAAGACTATAGGCTTCCAGGGGCCGTATACTGTTGAAAATGGACTGATGGGGTACAATGAGGTAAATACTGGTAGATACAATTTAATTAAACGTATGTCTCGTCTGGATACTTATCTTGATGCTTCTTCCTAACACATTTAATAATTGCAAGCTCGTTCACCAAAAGCGTCTTTGAATCAAGACTTTGAAACAAGAAAAATACTGAAATTATGTTGGCAGTAAAATACA
Organism: Ecliptopera silaceata; assembly: GCA_932527185.1. NCBI lineage: Eukaryota > Metazoa > Arthropoda > Insecta > Lepidoptera > Geometridae > Ecliptopera > Ecliptopera silaceata. The sequence goes on along the minus strand of OW052196.1, from coordinate 9,616,863 downwards.
AAATCGGGCACTAATGAACAGAACATTTCGTTGCGTTGACCTTATTACTGAATTCTATTTTCTGTCAGATTTGCACGGAAACTAGTAAGAAAGCGTCACCCTGGGCGCACAACTGGGACGATCGGTCTGCCACCGCCTACATCCGGGATGCGAACAGGGTCATCTGTTACGACAGCGGGCGCTCCATCGCTATCAAAGTCAAGTAAGGATTCCACCTTTGCAACCTTCGCAGTTCACATAAAGAGCAAAAGGAAATTTATAATCTGTCAAGTGCCCTAAGATCTGACCGCTCTGAAGGCTTTCCTTATTAGTTGACCTGTTTGACTAGCAAGCTTGTTCTACTAGCAACTAAGATCTCGGGCCAGTCTGGGGCACGTCTAAGAAAAACGTGCCCTAGACTAGCTCGAGATCTTCGTTTATAAGGCAGGTGTAAAAGCTCGCTCCTGATGTTAAACCAGGAATTAGTGATGAAGATGATCCTTGAGAGCCGTCTTTTCTCACACATGCACTTATTAACAGGACTGTACTTCAGTTATATCTAATTACAACATTTTTCTACGTTCTGTTATCGGTTACAGAACTCTACATTGTAATGTAATAATCATTTAGGTTTTTAAACTTCACAGAATGGCAGTAGACCGTGGTCTAGGAGGTCTGATGGTGTGGAGTTTGGACACAGATGACTTCCGAGGGTTGTGCGAGGCGGAGGCGGATCCGTTTGTAGACTTCACGGAGCGGTACAACAAGCTGCTTTCTAATCCAGCACTGCCTCGTATTGCCAGGTCCTTGAATCTGCCAACAGGTGAGTTTAGTGAAACCCAGATGTATTCGGAAATCAGAAATCAGAAATCAGAACAATTTATTGTTTAACTGTTGTACATAAAATATCTTAATTATAAGTGGTACAAGTTTATACAGTTTGTCCAATCCGGACGTACAATATGAGGGCTATACCCAATGAATGATGAGAATCTCACAACATATGTCCTCAACTTCAGGAATGTAAACTTTAGCATGCTATACACATAGATCTTTATTAGGTATTTATCTTTCAAAATATTCTTGAATTGAATGTGAATCAAAAGAGATCCTTGGATATCTGACTATTGCTGGTAGATAATGTTTTACCATTTATCTAATAAAAAGTTAGCGTTGACATTATGTCACCATTACGTATGCTAATCAAGACATCAAGTCTTCAACTTTTATAAGATAGATCGTTAGCATTTACTTCTTCCTTTGTACATATATCTTTATATCTGTGCTATAAAGAATTGAATAAACAAAATAGAAGTTTAGACTATTTGAAATGCAGTTTTAAGTCTAGCATTACCAGGAGGTTTTTGTAACGGAGTGAATCTATTCCAGCTGAAGCATCGAAAGCCTCCGATTACTACGTGACAACGAACGGTAAACTGACACTGCGGCTGCCGCAGACCAAGGTTGAAAACTACAACCTCCTACGCATCGCCAACGCCGCGGCCTCGCTGGCGACACAGGAGAAAGTCATCCTGGACGCGGTGCCGGCCACCACGGACAATGATGTCCAGGAAAATTCAGGCAAGACCGAATTCTATGCTTTTAAGAGACTTTTCATTATGTGACAGCTATTATAGCGTATTATCCTGTGTAGTAGCTGCGAAGTAGCGATTTGTCAATAAGGACTTTCTTTCTTGGGATAAAAACAAAAGAACAACAGTCAAAGTTTCTTCACATTCACCCAAAGACTGACTTACAATTCAAAAAACCCTTTCAATACACTACTTCGCAGAAAGCATACATTTTATGAACTGTGAGCTGGTATTTAACCAACCGTCTTTATCATTATATCCTGAAAATTGCAGGTCCAAGTGGATTCAGGAGTGATTACACGCACTACCCACAAGTGGGCTACTGGATCAAGGTCCACACAGTAGCTGTGGACTGGCACTCTGCCAGGATGCAATGTCACTATGAAGGTATGTTGATGGTTGAGGTCTGCTGAATTTCGTAGGTCGACAAGGCTAAAGGCTTGTATTAAAAGTACTTATTCTAGGCATTACTGCGTTCCTTGGATCAAGATATGCAATAGTGCTGGGATATGCATAACAAGTGTTCCCTCACGCTGTAACTAGAAGCTGATATTATGCTGGTGGTACCATATTACTTTGGGTCTTACCGTTCTAATCAGGTGATATCAAGTCATCTTTAAAAGAACTAAATCATCATATAGTGAGGATTACGAAATAAACCCAAATATTGTTGCTACGTATCAAATGATATGCGATGATATGATAGTCGAATGAAATGATAGTCTAATTAATTATTTTTTTTTACAAAGGATAGGTCGACCTTTGACCACAAACTCACCTGATCTATGATCACTCTATGATCACCTGAGCACGACGATCTATGAGACACCTGTTCACTCGTGTCTTGAAGAGACCAAGATTGTAGTGATTTTCTACTTTATTAAACGTTTCATTTCCAGGAGCAGTATTAGCGTCACCATTGAACGAGGAACTCTTGGCGGTTATAAAGCAAGCCGCCGCTGTCTCCGAGCCGAAGTCAAAGCTGTACTTCAGCGGAGTCCACCAGACCTTCGCGGAAGGAGTGTACACTTCTCTAGAAGGTCTACATCAATACTTATTTATTTAGTCAAATCACAAGGATTATTTATCTTTATTTATTTTAATTCTTTATTGCACAAAATTTTACAAAAATTATACAAAGGGCGAACTTAATGCTAAAGCATTTTCTACCAGCCAACCCAAGTGGTATTTGTAATGAGGTTCCTTCTAAGGTTTATTCTAAGTGAGGCATAACTGGGAGACGAACGACACAAATAAAGGTTCCATGTCCCCCCTAGGGGAGCGAATAGAGACAGTCTTGTCTCCCCAGGAGTCTTCCTAAGCCATAGACTAGAAGGATGCTGACGCTTAATTACTAAATTATTGTCAAATGCTTGTTTTTCGCGGGCCAGAGCCTAAAATAATTGTCTAGACGTAGAATCTACAATACGTGATTAATTCTTTAAATAATCCCATAGACTATTGTGATTTGTTTACAGGTCTCCCCCTAAATAGGCTGCATATAACCAAATGGAATACAAACATACCTTCCACAAACAAACACCAGCAGTGCCTGGCCTACTCGCCAGATGGAACCGTCCAGGATCACAGCTGTGAGGAGAGTCTACCATACTTGTGCTATAGGAAGTCGTGCGATAACGATCAACTGACGGAATGCGGCACTATAGATAAAGGTAAGGTAATAATTTAAGGCCTTACGAATAAATGTGACAATCGATAACGTATCGAAACGGTAGCGTATTCGAGAAACACTACGCGTTGACGTCAGCTAAACTGCTGAACGCCAAACTTCACCGCGCAGTGTGTCTTGAACGTAATAGTAGATACATAATATATGGTAATATATGGCAATGTAGGTAGGTGTCACATATGAGCCCTGTTTAATGGGTATTGCAACATAGCGACGATATAGACGACCGATGTGGCGCGACGGGCGAAATTCCGCCTGCGACGCGGATGTTGTGGGTTCGATTCCCGCCTTGGGATAAATGTTTGTACGATCTGATTATATTATTTATTTATTATTTAATTCTTTATTGTACAAAATTTTACAAAAAATATACAAAGGGCGAACTTAATGCTAAAGCATGAAATGATTGTACATTTCATATGTATAATAAAAATTATCTATGTATTGTATTAAGCATGTCAGTCTTCTAGTAGGTACCCATAACACAAGCTCTGCTTAGCTTGGGGCTAGATGATGTTGTGTGGATTGTCCAGCATTATTTATAGCAGAAAGGCAGACCACGGTTTGTCAAAAATTTGTTGTTTACAGCATACAAGTTGGATGCCCGCACGGGTCAGTGCTACAAGCTACACACAGACGCAGATGTCTGGCCGCGAGCCGTGAGGACGTGTGGGGCGGAGGGCGGCTATCTTGCTGTCATCAACAGTGTTCAAGAAGCAGAGGCCCTCTCCTCGATAGCAGGGGGCGATCCCGTGGCTGTGGGGTACCGCCAGTGGGGGCAGATTGATTCTTGGTGGACTGTTTTAGGTATGACTTAATATCATTATTGAATTGTAAAATTTTACACAAATATGTAGTGCTACTGACTTAATGATATGAAAACTGTCATCACCAAATCCGATCCTAGTAATATAAAGGACAATGTATACTTTGGGCTTGACAGAAATGTGCCTCAGGTTTGCCAGAATAAAAAAAACGATCTCGATTTCCATGAGACTGAATTTTTTAATGAAAATAATGAACGTAGAAGTAAAAGAATTACATGCCTAGTAAAAGCCCTTTTTATCATACTATGTGGCAACACTTTCTTAGTCTTAGGACGCATTTTCCTAATCGTGGCCCACGTTCTATAGAGTTCCACCCATTCTTTTTTGTAAACTTATATGTAAGCTTTCTCAGGACTTCCGGGACTAAGCATTTACCTAAGCTTTAGGTAGCCTTGAACTCGACAGAAGAAAAAGACGTAGGATTTTGTAGTTTTACGAAATTTCGCAATCCTATCGACTCAAAACCCTCCATATATTTTATTATCATTTTAACCAGTACAGTAGACCGTTGCACCCAAGTCTAAATATATAGTAAACATCTCTTATCGTCTCTTCCAGGTCCATCACTAGAGACTTCTGGTTTCGAAGACTGGTGCGCCACCTGCCCTGACTTCAAACGCCATCCGCAGAAGAAAACCCGTCAGTCTTGCGGAGGGCTGGTCGATGGTAAACTGGATGATATCTGGTGCGATATACCTTATGCATTTATTTGTGAGAAAGCGAAGGATTCCTTGACTAACGCTACTGGCACCGGATGTCCAACGTCGAGTGGACTTCCCTTTCTAACATGCTAGGATGAACAGAGACAAAGCATGCAATTTGCAAAACAATTAAACGAATCAATGTTTATAAATAGTCAAATGTTTATAATACCTACACTATCTCAATATAAATAAAGTCGGGCGTGGCGTTAATAAATATGTATTATCAAAGATTATGATATAAAATATTGTGTTATATTTATATAATTTTAATAATATATTTCATAGTTATTGTATATCTTCCTATGTTACTGTGCTCTATGGCGCTATCGTTTCCGATATCTAGTTTTATACCTTTTTTGTAATAAATATAAATTTATTAAAAGTACGTTTGTGTCTTTATGTACCACCCTAGTACCACTTAGTAATTTATTGCTTTTTTCTTTTAAAATAAATCTCCATCTTCACCTTTTCAGAAGTTCAACAATTACCTACATTGCCATAGTTGTTCTGTAAGCATTAGCTATGCTCCGATAGAGAGCCTAGAAGAAACAAATAATGTAGTAGTAATATAGGGCTTACGTATTTATGTTCAAGACTTTTCATAACCCCATAACTTCTCATTTTCTCCATAAATTGCCCTCCTTTTGATCTAGACTTTCAGATTGCACTAGTTCTGCTGTAAATAACAGCATAGTCACAAATCTAGAGTCATTTATGTACTTGCTAAGGGTACACATAGCTAAACCATGAAATAAAAGATATATTTAAACAAATAACTTAATTTATTCAATAAATATACGACTATAAGTACATAAATGCCTAAACCAACAGTAAAACTGCAGTATTACAACCAAGACTAGCTACCTGTCTTTACAATACACGGTAGACATACCTTCGATTTGCTTATTACATAGTACAGTACATTTAGTAAATACTGTACCTAATAGTCGTAAGTTTGTTTGTGAATATATACCCTTAGTACAGTGATGGGTTTGACTTTCAAGAACTACTACAACGAATAAAATATAGTCTGGCCACACTCATTCGCACTTAACATACCTAACATCGAAATTGAAAACATACCCCCCTATCTTACAAAAAGTTAGCGTTGACTTTGAGTCATCATTACGTATGGTAATTTGTACTTCAAGTCTGCGCTAACTTTTATAAGATAGTCTCGGAAACACTTTCAACTAAGACTTATATTAACGAAAGTTATGATCAAATATCATGTACAATTTTAGGGTTGCTCATGTATTCCTTTGCAGACTTAATTTAGTCACACGCTAGCAACTTTCTACTTTCATTTGTCTGTGCTTAGTTGTGACAGTTCTATTATAATAGTGAAATGACAAGATTTTATTGCAAAAAAAACTGTTAAATTTTTGATGTCGACTGTACCTAGTGCAGAGTGCTCACCTTTATAAAATGGTTTTTTTTCAACGACTCGAATAATAAGAAGTGAAGATTCTTTGAAGCCTGTTAGCTAATAAAAAAAGTTATACTTATAACTAAATTAATGATGAAAATAGTACTTTATAATACTTATAAGTTTTTACAACAAGAAGCCTATGAATAGTTATAGTTAATTTAAAAATATACAAATAACTGGATGAACTAAAGTGTATTAGAGTTACACTGCGCGATGACGCTTTACTTGCGTTAACGCTTTGAAGTTTAATAGATAATTTTAGTGATTTTAAGTAAACTTTAAATTTATACATATGTATAACTAACGAGATGAGTATTAATATATACCTATACAGTGTATATCATTACCTCTATAATACGAAAAAGTGCTATATTCGGTATATCATAAAATATTTGAAATTAAAATAAATTATTTTAGACGAAAAAGTCCCTGAAATTAACTTTATTATATTAAGTTCTAATTTTTAAAGTGCTTAAACATCTTACAAAGGTTGTCTGAATGAGATCGCTCATAGCGATAAGGTCGCTCTTTATACTTAAAGTTTAATGTATGTTATTTTACTATATTGAATTTCAATAAGCTAGAAATATTATTAATTAAAAAATTGAGTATCATATTTATCTATCTTGCTATGAAACAAAATTAAGCTACAAATTGTTGTCTAAGTATCCTCAATTGTATAGATGTAATGATACACCCTGTACTATAATATATTAAATTATCACTAAGCTGCGCAGACGGTGTTATCCAAGGGTCTCAGCTCCAGTTTCACATCCTCACATTTGAGTTCAGCCACCAGCTCGCGAATACTGAAACAAATATTAATAAATAAATATTTAGAAACATTTCACACGCTCTAGCCCAGGGATTCCCAAAGTGGTCGATAGAAGCTATGGCCTAGTCCGCATGCGGACCGCCGACCCATTGTATGCGGACCGAAAAAAATTTAATCCACGCAATATTTTTGTTGACGTTAATTCGAAAAATTCCGGGCGAAGTAACGAGTAATGTTAACAGTTTGCACCAATTACACTCCCAACTTCAGCAGATAAATCAACAATAAAAAATTACATTTTTCTCATTGATATGTAAATAATGATACCTTTGTAATTTCTGTAATTACCTTTGTTTAATATTATTTTTTTAAGAACCAAGCAGACCGCGGTGGTCATTTTATTTCTTAAATTGGACCCGATCGTAACTAATTGGTGACCCCTGTCTGTCTAGGCTATGATCGCGTGGAACTGGCACCTAGAATCACGTAGTATATATGTGATTTTACTGATAAATACTCACTTAGCGAGTTGGTTGGGCGTCACATAGATGGTGTCGTCATTGAGTGCGTCTGTCGGCGCCGGATATCTTATCGTGCCGAGCTCTAAGGACTCTCGTGTTAGGGCCTGCAAATAATAAATAATGCTGGACAATCCACACAACATCATCTAGCCCCAAACTAAGCAGAGCTTGTGTTATGGGTACTAGAAGACTGACATACTTAATACAATACATTACATAAATAGATATTTTTTTTATTATACATATAAATACCCAGAACACCCGGAATAAATATTTGCAGATCGTACAAACATTTATCCCAAGGCGGGAATCGAACCCGCAACCTCCGCGTCGCAGGCGGACCTTCGCCCGCCGCGCAAATATACGCTTACAGTCTCCATTAAACAGGAATGATAAGAGTTGTTGTCGTTGTACCCTTTGACACGTAAGAAGAAGAAGTACTTACCGCAGTGAGCTCGGGCACCGGGAACTGCGTGAAATCGGCGTCGACGCAGCGCCACGGACGGTGGATCAGAAGTTGGCGCTTCGCCTCAGATTGTAGCTCCGATAGCTTATCCTGCAATGTGTACAAGTATTTGCATTTATAGGTTATGCATAGGTATCAGCAACCTTATGGAGAGGCCCCCCAGGCAAGCGGAGAAGAGGAAGGCCTCAAGAAAGATGGCTAGACGAAATTATACGGATAGCGGGCAAGAGTTGGACAGAAAAAGCGGCAAACTGAAGAGATTGGAGACTTTTGGAGGAGGCCTATACCCGAAAAGAGGTCCTTAATTTTTAAAATAGATTTATTTTTAAATACCTTTTTTTGTAAATAATTTTAAGGAATAATAAAGGCTTTTTTTATTTTATTTTATTATTTATAGATTATATATATATGAATAGGTTTCATTGTTTTTGTTATGTATCTACAGTTAATCCCGGGATCTCGGGATCTCGGGATCGAACAAGTAATAGAGTCTGTCAAATCACCTCGATCTGCTTCTTGATTTCCCTTTGCTTCTCTTTATGCTGCTTCAAAGCCCGCGCGTATTGCGACGGCTCCTTCGGGAACTGAACTAGGCCGGAACGGGCTACGAACATCGTCCATTCCTAGATAATAACAATTTAGACAATTTAATATATATTCTGCTGGTTTTGAGGCAAACATTACAGTTACATATCAGTGTTTTTTTTATGACAAACCTTAAAAAATACTTAGATATTTCAATGGATGAATAAAATGGACTTTTCCGGAGGCCTATTAAATAGTCTCCACAGTCTATAACAGCCCTTCCAGGCCTATAAAATGGACTCTACTAATCTACAGGATGATTTTTTGAGAAGGGCGGTTATGGCCAAGTCCAATCCACGAGAGTTAGATGTCGGTAAAAGAATGGTGCTCTCGATTTATAAAATAATCAATTATACTTTGTTTTTTCATGTATCTTTTACAAAATTGACTCTGAAAAAACATATAAGACGCCCTGTTTTATAGAACCAATAACGTTTTAGTAAAAATGAAAAAAATATAAACAATTTTTATTTTACTCACAGCTTGTAACTCAAGAGTGCGTTTCTCTAACATGGCGTGGGCTTGACGTCTTGCGACCGCCGAGGCCGCGGTAGGCCTCTCCAGAGGCCTCAGGCTTCTCAAAGTAGCTAGTTCAGCTTTACGACAAGCTGTCACTCGGGCTCCACGTTCTCTTTCTAGCGTCCTGTGATAAGATATTGTTTGAAATCTAATCCGGCTGCGCCAGAAAATTACTATAACTAATTCAAATACATATATTACATTTATTTTTTTTGTTTACAAATTAGCATTGCCTACAAAAATTAGTCGCAGATTGCAGAATACTAGAATACCAACTATTTTTTCAATATGATTTCCTGAAGTGTATTCTTGCGACCAGAACCTAGAAGAGTGGCCAAGAAACAAGCCCTTTTTGTATAATTCTTGTTAAAAAGAAATATACTTTATACTACACCTGCTCGGAAAGTACCTTGATACTTTATCAAATTTACGGTAGAAAGTACGTCATTGCATATCGAACAAATATGCGGCGAGAAAACGCATCTGAGCGGGAGAGAAAAGTGTATGAAAATCCATTTCTTACGTGGTTTTTCTTTTTTAATTTTGGGTAAGACTATGCGCTGGTAACCTAAATATCAAAAGCCAAAAAGTTTTTACAGTGAGTTTTTATCTCCAAGTTCGCAAAATGACACTGGCCACTAGCTGTGTGTTGGATGGTGTCAAACAATTTGAAAAAAGAACATGTGAAAATTTTAGTTTTTTATTTTCCTCGTAGGTGTAGTATAAAGCACTATGTATCACTCAAGAGAAAGTGCGATTCCCGATCTCGGGTGTTTTAAAGCCCTCGCCTGCGGCTCGGGCTTCAAACGACACCCTCGACGGTAATCGGTCACTTTCTTCTCTCGGTGAACAATGTACTATTAACGCTATAGTTTCAAGTGTCTTTTTAGCTTGCAAGATTTTAAGTATTTGAAGTATTTTAAGTAATGTAACACTTACCAACTTAGAACCTTAAGTTGTTGTTGTAGTGCTTCATTAACCTCCCCGGCCGCGACTCCCGGGTTTAACTTGATCGGAGTTTCCTCTGAAAAAGTCTCTGGTTATCTTCTGTCCTTGTATAACGCTCTTGGCTTTGTGGGAAAGAGAGGGATATACTGATTTTTGAATTGTTTTAAGGGGGGGTAATATTTATTATATTTCTTGGGAGAGACCTACGCCCAGCAGTGGACTGCTATAGGATGATGATGATGATGAATATTTATGTGTTTAAAATGTGATTCTACACGTGCAACTTAACTGCGTACCTAGCTGGAATGCGTCCCCCTCCGATCGCCCGTCATCGCTCGAGTCATTACACGATGGCGTCGCAGAGTCCGCAGTTAAGTCGCACGGGTTATAATTGAGTACGTAATGGGACGTGTTTTATTTACTATGAGTTCATTACTCTGATACATACACTTTTGTATGATCACCGGCGCCCATACTATGAAATGGGGTAAGAATAATAACATGACTAAGACGTGAAGATTTGAGAATGATTGTGGGCATCATCACAGGCCACTGTGATCTTAACCGCCATCTCCTTAAAATCGGAGCGACAGACAGTGACCTCTGTCGGGGTTGCCTTCAAGAAAAAGAAACTGTAGAGCATGTGCTACTGCATTGCACTGCTACAAATGAAGTGAGGTCCAAAACTGGACTACAGGAACTAATCGGGTCTTTTATACCACCATCACCATCAACCACAACATTGGGGATACTAGAACAATGCTGCCACCAACCCAAAGTCCTTCTCCGTTACTTTAAGGAGTTGGGCTGGCTGGGGTGAGGTTAGCAGGGGGATAATGCACAATACACCCCATTGCGGGACGTCAGTGCAGATCTTATTCCCCCAACAAGAATTAGAATTAGAATAACATGACTGTGGAGAACGAATAGGGTAAGTATATAAAGTATATCTGTCTCTTTCCCACTTAAGTAAATTATAGCCGAGAACGGTTACAGTTAGTTGTTAGAGCGACACAGAATATGATTATTCATGTAATTGACACAAAAAGCACAGCATGGTAACTATTATTTTAACGCAAAAACGTATCTGTTCAGAATCACGAACAAATCTGACAGACGTGTTGTCTAAACCTAACGTATTCGAGTCACACTGCACGTCAACGCTACCACTACTAACGAATGTTGCAACGCCAGCGCGCATTGTATAGCGAATACGATAAGATTGACACATTTATTCGTGATCACCCTTCGGTTCTTATAAAGGCTGACTACGCTAAGTCTGCATTGAAATACTACAAATTTGATACTTACTGAACAAATAAGTAGATGGCATATAATGTTAGACACATAACGAGACAATAACAAGCTCAAACAGTTAAGAATATGGTCACATAAGCCCGAAAGGGGGTAGTCCATACTTGGCATATAACGAAAAAGTTCGGAAAAAGTATCTATGAAATTACTTTTAAACTTTCTTCAAAAATAACACACGTTAGCGGGCGTCCATAAATTACGTAAGATGTTTAAGGGGGGGAGGGGGTCGATTCAAATCTCATCTAATCTTACGTTGGAGAGAGGGGGGGTCTCGGCAAATATCACGCATTTTTTTTCTAATTAAAATAAAAAATAATTGTATCTACTATTTTGGTCAATATAATATTTTTTTTTTCTTTTTACAATAACAGTCGAACGTGATTACGTAAGAAACCTACATTTGGAAAAATCTCACTAGAGATTGGTGAATGGAGGAGGGGGTTGAATAAAATATCACGACATCTCACCAGGGGCGGGGGGGGGGGGGGGGTAGTGATATTATTAGTGAAATTTTAAGAAACACCTCATGTAATTTATGTACGCCCCCTAAAGTGTTTGTGTGTGAGTGTGACGCTTAAAGGTACTTACATACTTTACACTTAACACCAAATTAAGTGTCTGTATATTATTGTAGGCAAGTTTTAAGATAATATCAAATTTGCTTTTGTATGTGTATTGCAAAAAATATGCAACTTATGCAAATATCAACCTATTTTCGTGTTTAAGTAAAATGTGCCCCTTTTCGGCTTATAAGGATACGTATGAAGTTATACGTAATATACAAAATTAGTTACAATTTGTTACCTTTTGAATATGTACATTTTATATTGACACTTGATATTAAAATATTTTTTGCTAAACCAACTTCTACAACAAATTACTTACAAATAATCAAAGACACTTTAATAATTTGTTACATACAAAACATGTATGTACCCTGTTGAGTTTAATTAACTTGTCAATCGTCATTATAAAATGCACAAATATTCTCCTTAAATTATTTTAAATAAGTTACAAAAATAAATACCTTAAAACACCATACAACATTTATTACTAACATTAAATAAAAAAACGAGTTTTAAATAAACTGCAACAGATTTTGTTCGATAAGCGAAATAGCCTCATAAATTCGCCAATTAATTTAAACTACAAGTATGTATTGACATAACAAAACACATAAAATTAATTAAAATATAATTGTTTTAAGACATTGCTAATGAACACCCATGCAACACCAATATCCTGGTTTATTATCTTTTGGATTAAATTATTGTATTTAAATGTGTTTATTAAATACTGATAAATAATGACAGGCGTCACAGCTCAGTCGGTAGTAGCTCTGCCTTCCATGCTGTGGGTCGTGGATTCGTTCCCCACCCAGAGCAAATGTTTGTGTGATGAACATAAATATTTGTTCCGTGTCTGAGTGTTATTATGCATTCTATGAATATATTTCCAAAACAAATGTATATATGTATTCTATCAGCAATCTAGTTGCCATAGTACAAACTTTGCTTAGTTTGACTAGAGTGTGCTGTCTGAAATGTCCGTGTATATTTACTTATTTTATAAATTATAGAGCAGACATATTCATTCAGTTTTGTTACATTAGATAGTTCATTCGCTAGTTTTTATTTTCCAAAAGATAAAACCAGGTTAATGTAATGTAATTTATTCTTACGCGAAACGCTTTCTTTCAACGGCGGTGTCACCGCGGCTATAATTTGACATAATTTTTATTATAAATTGTACATTTAATGTATTAACGGTCTATCTTATTAAAAGTTAGCGCAGACTTGAAGTATTGATTTCCATACGTAATGATGACATAAAGTCAACGCTAACTTTTTATAAGATAGAGGGTAATAAATATAGCGACCGTGACAAAGAAATCTATGACGCAAATAATAAAGATTATTATTATTAAATAACAAAAAATAAACTGTAACCTACATTTAAAATAATTAAAGTTTGTCTGAAGGATAATAAGACCTCCCTTTAAAGAATTTAGTAAAATACTGTTCAATAAAGTTTTTATTTATTATTAATTATTCAGAGCAATTATTTTGGATATAAATTTCTTTGTTTATAGTCGATAGCTATCATCGTTAAGTATTAATAATTATTTTGCAAATAAATTAGCTGTAAGAAATATAAGCAAGTCATAACATTGTTTTAAGAAATTAAATTAAATTAAAACATTCATGATAATATTATTAAAAAATAACATAACAGTTATTATGAAAATTCATTTAAAAATTTATAAAATTGATTATATTATTGACAGTGAACACCCAGTTTCTGTAAGGGTTAATAAATAATATAGTAGAATTGATTTTTAAAAGAAAATATTTAATTATAGAAGTAATTTTATATTGATCCAACAAGAAAAGTGTCACAAAAAGAATTAAAATAACAAATTTGAGTTTTTTTTTATAATTGAATGCAAATAACAATTTTAAATTATTTTAATATGTATTAACGAACATTCTTTGCCTAAAATAAAGTTTGTATCGTACTAATAGTCCGGTCAATTTAGACAATTGAAATAAAGAAAATTCCGACAGAGCCAAATCTTCGTAGAGACCTTAGGTTTACCACAAGGAACAAAGTGTCAAAAGTCCCCATCAGTCCCATGTGAGCTTAGGGACTTATTCGGGGTCCAACGTCAACATTTTAGGTTTTTTGGATTTTTATCGAAAACGGTAAGTTTTATCGAAAAAGTACCCTTGAGCAAAGTTGTAGATCTTAAAATTCTCTATAAAAATGGTCCCAATATTTTTTTCTCTAAGAGGAGATATAGGAGAGCGAGAGGGAAGAGAGGAGAGAGAAAGTTTTAAGCTCCTATACAAGAAGTAGGAGAGGTTCCTTAAGAAACTGGGCATTAAATTAAATTATAATAAATCACATATTAATAAAGCATGCTATTAAAACACAGAATATAAAATAGAAACTTCTTACGTGATAATATCAAGTCTCTGACGGTCGTAGATGGCGGCACTGCTGCATATTAAATTAATTAATATCTACTAAGATATAGTATTATCGACGCAAATATTAATTCCGGGTGTTCTGAGTATTTTATATGTGTAATAAAAAATATCTATGTAATGTATTGTATTAAGTATGTCAGTCTTCTAGTACCCATAACACAAGCTCTGCTTAGCTTGGGGCTAGATGATGTTGTGTGTATTGTCTAGCAATATTTATTTACATATTTAATATATTTGTAAGAAAAGTATACGTTGGAAGGAACGAATATTTCCTACGATCACAAGTTGAAATAATTTTAACATATTTGCGTTTCGTGTACATATTTTAAGACATTTTTCAAAACAGTTGTTATAACGTTAACATTTGGGAAGCCCGAAGCGGTTGTAGAGTGTTTTGTAAATTCACTAGTTTTGCAAATAATATGTACATACCATGATGCGGTCCCCTGGGTTTGGTGTATAGTTTCAATTTATCTTTGAGCGCGCCGCGTTCAATCTCCAACGAATCTATATCCTGTTGTAGATGGTCCATTGTCTCTTCAAATTCTTTTTGTTTTCTGTAAAATACATTTTATATAATAAATATTCATGGACAATTCACAGTCCTAAACTAAGCAAAGCACAAGCTTTGCTATGGGAACTAGACTGCCGATAGAATACATTTTTTTAAATACATACATAGAAACACTCAGACACAGTACAAATATTTATGTTCATCACACAAACATTTGCTCTCGGTGGGAATCGAACCCACCACTCACAGTCCTGATTTTATCCTTAGATATTTAAAGACAGATGGACAGCGAAGTCTCAGTAATAGGGGCCTGTTTTACCCTCAGGGTGCGGAGCCCTAAAAATGTTGTTTACCGTTTGAGTTGGTTCAAGGCGTCCTCTAGCTTCCTCTGCAGTTGTTCAGCGCGAAGCTCGGAGTCCCGGGCTGCGGCCGTCAGTTTCCTCTCGCCCAGTTCCCGACGAATCTGCATCTCTGATAGCTCTTCTTGCTTCGCCTGGAATATGGAAATTAAATGATAGATTATGTATGCGCACTACCCTAAATTGGTATCCCCACTACCCAAAGGTACATACCGCATTATGTACCAGCAAGACATAATACTATTTTAGCATTAAGTTCGCCTGTACACTACTTTAAAGTGCAATAAAGAATTTTCTATCTATCTATAGATAGATATTTATTTATTTATATTGGACATTGGTTTTCGACGAACTTGCCAAACGTCGAGGAAACCACTTGCCATGTATAAATTTAACTGCGCACCCGTTCGGCCAACATGTATATTAGGCATAAAAAAGGTAGGTACCTTGAGTGCCTTCCTCAACTCCTTGATGTCGGCCTCCTTGTTCTCGAGCCGGATGGTGAGGCTCTTGGTCTGCTCCAGCTGCTTCTTGACAAGCTGCGCGCGCAACACAACGGGCGGTGTCGGCTGAAACAACGCACTCTCGATCACACACCAAAATTTAAAAAAAAACAAAAATTATTAAAATATAAGCAAATGGAACTAGATTACTGCTACATTATAAATAAATAAAAGTTTATTGACGGAAAAAACAACGTACAACTTCTATATATAAATCTTAAATTATATTACTTTTACAGATCGCTCTTTTTTATTTATTTATTTATTTTTATTTATTTATTTCTTGGAAAACATACAGTACTACAATCACAATAAAACTTAAAAATAGACACATAAGACTCTTAGCGATAAGACTGCTTATTGTACTAAATGCTTCAATATTTATATCTCTTTTAATTCGATAATATTATTAACTTATTGTAAAATCAAATATGCTTTTTAGCAAATTATGGTCTACTTACTGTAATTTTATTACATTTTTACTGGCATGTTTAAATAACTTTTTCAATTTTTTGTTGAGAGAGAGAGTGTGTTGTATTAAACACACAACACATAGGTGCACACATTGAGCCTTGCAGTTCGTATTTTACGACTTTAAATGTGTACTAACCTTGTCCGTGGGTTGATTTTCACGCGACATCATGTCATACTCGTTGTCATGCGCGAACGTCGCCAGTTTGGTGACGTCAGCCGTCACCACTGACAGCGCGTGCTTCACAGATCTAACCAGACCGTCCACGTCCTGAGAATTGTAACAAAATATTAATAAATATAGACCAGGGTAGAAGCCTTTAAAAAAAAATAAAAGTCAAATAAAATAAAAACCCATTAGAAAAGGAGGAGAAAATTATAAAAATGAAAAGTGAGTTTTTAAGGGTAAAAAACGTTTTTTCTCGATTTCCGGCTAAACTAAAAGTCCTATGGAAAAAAGTCAGATGGCAAAGTTGTAGGTAAGTAGTTCATGACCCCCCCCCCCCGGATCCGCGTTTGTGTCTGTGTGTATGTCATACCCGATGCGCGTGCTTGTCGCGTGCGGCGGCCCACACGGCGGCGAGCGCGGCGTGGTGCAGCGGCGCGGGCCCGTCGCGCTCGCCGGCCGCGCGCGCGCACAATGTGTCTGTGTGTATGTCATACCCGATGCGCGTGCTTGTCGCGTGCGGCGGCCCACACGGCGGCGAGCGCGGCGTGGTGCAGCGGCGCGGGCCCGTCGCGCTCGCCGGCCGCGCGCGCGCACAATGTGTCTGTGTGTATGTCATACCCGATGCGCGTGCTTGTCGCGTGCGGCGGCCCACACGGCGGCGAGCGCGGCGTGGTGCAGCGGCGCGGGCCCGTCGCGCTCGCCGGCCGCGCGCGCGCACAATGTGTCTGTGTGTATGTCATACCCGATGCGCGTGCTTGTCGCGTGCGGCGGCCCACACGGCGGCGAGCGCGGCGTGGTGCAGCGGCGCGGGCCCGTCGCGCTCGCCGGCCGCGCGCGCGCACAATGTGTCTGTGTGTATGTCATACCCGATGCGCGTGCTTGTCGCGTGCGGCGGCCCACACGGCGGCGAGCGCGGCGTGGTGCAGCGGCGCGGGCCCGTCGCGCTCGCCGGCCGCGCGCGCGCACAATGTGTCTGTGTGTATGTCATACCCGATGCGCGTGCTTGTCGCGTGCGGCGGCCCACACGGCGGCGAGCGCGGCGTGGTGCAGCGGCGCGGGCCCGTCGCGCTCGCCGGCCGCGCGCGCGCACAATGTGTCTGTGTGTATGTCATACCCGATGCGCGTGCTTGTCGCGTGCGGCGGCCCACACGGCGGCGAGCGCGGCGTGGTGCAGCGGCGCGGGCCCGTCGCGCTCGCCGGCCGCGCGCGCGCACAATGTGTCTGTGTGTATGTCATACCCGATGCGCGTGCTTGTCGCGTGCGGCGGCCCACACGGCGGCGAGCGCGGCGTGGTGCAGCGGCGCGGGCCCGTCGCGCTCGCCGGCCGCGCGCGCGCACAATGTGTCTGTGTGTATGTCATACCCGATGCGCGTGCTTGTCGCGTGCGGCGGCCCACACGGCGGCGAGCGCGGCGTGGTGCAGCGGCGCGGGCCCGTCGCGCTCGCCGGCCGCGCGCGCGCACAATGTGTCTGTGTGTATGTCATACCCGATGCGCGTGCTTGTCGCGTGCGGCGGCCCACACGGCGGCGAGCGCGGCGTGGTGCAGCGGCGCGGGCCCGTCGCGCTCGCCGGCCGCGCGCGCGCACAATGTGTCTGTGTGTATGTCATACCCGATGCGCGTGCTTGTCGCGTGCGGCGGCCCACACGGCGGCGAGCGCGGCGTGGTGCAGCGGCGCGGGCCCGTCGCGCTCGCCGGCCGCGCGCGCGCACAATGTGTCTGTGTGTATGTCATACCCGATGCGCGTGCTTGTCGCGTGCGGCGGCCCACACGGCGGCGAGCGCGGCGTGGTGCAGCGGCGCGGGCCCGTCGCGCTCGCCGGCCGCGCGCGCGCACAATGTGTCTGTGTGTATGTCATACCCGATGCGCGTGCTTGTCGCGTGCGGCGGCCCACACGGCGGCGAGCGCGGCGTGGTGCAGCGGCGCGGGCCCGTCGCGCTCGCCGGCCGCACGCGCACAGGCCGCCGCACCGCGCGCCGCCCGCGCCGCACCGCGCGACACGTCGCACAGCACGCTCGCACTCTCGCCGCGCAGACGCTCCAACAACTACAACAATATTCATGGACAAATCACACTCTAGTCCCAAACTAAGCAAAGATAGATGGATAGATAATTATTTATTTGGCTAACACACAACACAAAGCCTTAAAAGTACAAAAAATATAGAAAAAAATTTACCTTAAACAGTTCAAGAAAAGTGTTAAGATATTTTTGTAGACAATTTTACGATGTACAAACTTTGCCTGAACCACTTTTCGATACTCTCGTTGTTTCAGAGATATACGCAAAAAATGCAAATTTATGACCTTTGACCTCGAATAAAAAACAACGCACAAGCGGGATCGATGGGGACTTTTGACATATCATTTGTAATGACGTATTCAAGGCCTGCACAAAAATTCAGCTTGTTGGGAATTAATGCAAACTGGAGTCATAATTTAAGTCTATTTTGACTGGACTATTACTTTATTATAGGCACTCATTTGACGCTCGTTGCGTTCAAACTCCTTTTTTTAGAACCGAACATGATATTCGATATTGTTGCAAATTGAACCTTCCACATTTATGTTAAAATTCAAACTGAACTTCCTGAATTCTTACCATTCTAAATGGCATCTTATTTCTCTGACCTGAGGGTCCACAGGCACGGCGGTGAGTGACGCCCCCGGGGGCAAGCGGCGCCGGATTCCTTTCAACTGTTGCTGCAATGCAGCACTTGAGGTGCAGATTGATTCGTGGAGCTGACCTAGTTCTTGAGTTCGGTCTGATTCCTGAAAAATAAACAAAAAATTTAATGCGTTTGCTTGAAACTGTACAATTTATTTTATTTTTATTTTATTTTATTTTTATGTTACTTGGAATACAAACAGCTTATATAAAATGTTTTATTATCATAAAAAAATCACGAGTTTCAATTTCTTGAAATACTTTTACTCATTTAAAAGGTTATCTGAAAGAGATCGCTTATACATTTTATAAAACATAATTAAAATTCGTTTTGAATTTATTCGACAGGCGATTACTAGATTTGCATTTCATCGAAACTCCTCTAAGGGACGGTCCTTTATCAGTAACATGCATACACCTGTCTCGCTCACTCACCAGCAATGTGATACATCGACGAATACTTATTGTATCAAATACAAACTAACATTCATACACCTGTCTCGCTCTCACCTGCAATATATGCGTGAGCGCCTGCGCGTCGGCGTGCAGCGCGCGCGCCAACGCGTCGAGCGCGCAGCACGCGTGCAGCACGGGCTCGCGCGCGACGTGAGCACTGCACACCGTGCTCAGGTTCAGTGCGGACCACATCGCAGATAGATACGTCCAGCAGCGTTCTAGACCTGGAATATTATTAGCTTTTAGGCTAAGTTCAAAGACTTTATAATTTATTCATCATCTATACAGTATTTACAAAATGTACATTGTCATATAAACTACATAAGAAACAGTTGAGCTATCTACAGACCGTTGCAAACGATCTATAGATAGATCAAAGATGTGAGCGCGAATAAATAATAATAAATATATATAGACACATCACAGTCTAATCCCAAACTAAGGAAAGCTTGTACTATGCTGATAGAATACTTATTCTATCATGCTGATAGAATACTTGTTCTATCAGCAATCTAACTTCAAATCAAACTAGATTGCTGATAAAATACTTATTCTATCAGCAATCTAGTTTCCATAGCACAAGCATAAGTATACATATTTTTTTGTAAATAGAAACCTATTATAAATAGAAATAAATATATATTCATGGACATTTCACACATCACACTCTAGTCCCAAACTACGCAAGCCTTGTACTTTGGGAACCAATTAGATTAGAACTAATAGAATACTTATATACTTTTTTGTAACCACATAGAATACATAGAAACACCTAGTAATAGATTTTAATGTAATTAAAGGGTTATTTAATTCATCTAATAAGTATAATAAACGAAGAGAAGGTAACGCAATAAAAATTAAAGTAATTGCTGGTAAAATAGTTCAAATTAATTCAATTATTTGTCCTTCTAATAAAAATCGGTTAATATATTTATTAAATAATAAATTAATTATTAAATAACTAGTAAATTTTAGAAATACTCTTTTTAAGTAAACAATAGTTACCATCAGCGCTACAGTTCTCGTCCAGTTCGTTGGCACGCAGCAGATGCACGGCCGCGTCTAGGGCTCGTTCCTGTTGCAGTGCGTCGGGCAATGCACTGGCACATGACACCAGCAGGTCGGGAGAACAGGTTGAAAGGGCTATTGACCACATAGACACGTAACACTGGGGACAAAGATAATTAAAAGAATATAGACTCTAAATATAAATCTGGAGATTTATGGAGATTCTAAATTTCATTAAGTCCCTACTAAACTAATAATCTATACTTCTATACTAATATTATAAAGAGGTAAAGTTTGTATATTTGTTCAATTGTAAGGGGTAATCTCGGAATCTACTGAACCGATTTTAAAAATTCTTTCACCAATAGAAAGCCACATTATTGCTGAGTATCATAGGCTATATTATATTTTCAAAAAAAGTAGGGATACTTACTAAAACTTCAATTATGCCCAACGAAGTGGGCACGGGTCAGCTAGTATATTATAAAGAAGTAAAGTTTGTGTCTATATTTGTTAAATTGAAAGGGGTAATCTCGGGATCTACTGAACCGATTTAAAAAAATATTTCACCAATAGAAAGCCATATTATTGCTGAGTGTTTATATAAAAAACCGAACAATAAAAAGGCTTTTACGTGGTACTCCGTTTTGCAAAGTGAATCGTAGAAAAAACAGTCGAATTATGCCCAACAAAGTGGGCACGGGTCAGCTAGTAGTAAATATAGAAGCTAATCGTTTTTAAGAATAAATATTTGCAGTTGGTACAAACATTTATCCCAAGGCGGGAATCGAACTCGCAACCTCCACGTTTGCAGGCGGACCATCGCCCGCCGCGCCACATCAAATAATCGGGATAAATGTTTGTACGATCTGCAAATATTTATTCTGGGTGTTATGGGTATTTTATATGTATAATAAAAATATCAATCTATGTAATGTATTGTATTGATTATGTCAGTCTTCTAGTACCCATAACACAAGCTCTGCTTAGCTTGGGGCTAGATGATGTTGTGTGGATTGTCCAGCATTATATATTTACCTGTATCATATGTAGTTGATACTCCAACTGACATCGGAAGCTATATTGCGCCGCTGTGTGGGATTTCGTTGCTACTTCTGTATCCCACACGTTCACTGCTGGGAATCTATAGACAATTATATTAATTACTAGGTGATGGACGCGACTTTGTCTTATTATCGTTATATTTTGTAACACACACAATACCTGTATAAAGTATAGCCTACTTGTTTTTTGTAATAAGAAATTTCAATTGATTAAATAAATACGGTCTATTTTATAAAAAGTTAGCGCAGACTTGATGTATTGATTACCATACGTAATCTATACTAATATTATAAAGAAGTAAAGTTTGTGTGTTTGTATATTTGTTAAATTGTAAGGTAAAAATCTAAATAAAATAATACTAAATTGTAGGGTAATCTCAGGATCTACTGAACCGATTTTAATTTTTTTTTCACCAATAGAAAGCCACATTATTGCTGAGTGTCATAGGACATATAAAAAACTGAAAAATAAAAAGATAAACGTGGTAGGTTTATGCCCAACGAAGTGGGCACGGGTCAGCTAGTGATAACATAAAGTCAACGTTAACTTTGTATAAGATAGGAGGTTATTGTTTAGTCTGTTAAATACAGGAGAGAAGGATTGATAATGGCAGTTGATTTGGAAGACATAATTTTTTTTTTTAGTTTCTTGGGTCATACCTGTCTCTGATCTGTCCAAGAACGATGTCAGCCTTTGTGTTGAGTCTCTGCATTAACAGGATAAGAAGGATCGCGTCGTGATCGCCTGAAATACAACATACATATAACCCCATTATTATATTAATATTATTTAATATGTATAACTCAAAAGTATGATCGCTAGGAAAAAAATTATTTATTTATTTATTTATTTATTTATCTAAATTACCACCTGTATTATGTTTAACTTAATAAACTTTGCAGCACAATAGATGGTTTTGAGTCTCAGTGAATTACGTAGATATACTTTTAATTATTAATAATTAAATTAAAAGTATATCTACGTAAACAACTAAGGTATGTTAGTTGTTTCTTTTTATTTCATTTTTGTATCCTGACACTGTAATAACAGGAAATAAATTAATTCGACCTGAGCGCTGGTGATTATGAACTGCAGGTCCAAACTGGCATAGTAATGACTCAAATAGGAACCTCTACTTTATATCTCTATTAGAAATAAACCATTCCAGCTCTTTCCTCCACTCACCGGCAGATGCCATGAAGTGTTCCGGCAGACAGGCGGCCAGCATGTCAGCCCTGGCTCGCCTGCGTCAGCTCCAAGGCCCTAAGCTAGACCTCTAGCTAGTAGAAGTAAACCATTCCAGCTCTCAACACCGTTTGCCAGCTCAAAAAGGCTTCTAACACTCCTCCACTCACCAGCAGATGCCATGAAGTGTTCCGGCAGACAGGCGGCCAGCATGTCGGCCCTGACTCGCCTGTGTCAGCTCCAAGGCCCTAAGCTAGACCTCTAGCTAGTAGAAATAAACCATTCCAGCTCTCAACACCGTTTGCCAGCTCAAAAAGGCTTCTAACACTCCTCCACTCACCAGCAGACGCCATGAAGTGTTCCGGCAGACAGGCGGCCAGCATGTCAGCCCGGGCCCGTGCCTGTGTGAGCTCCAAAGCCCTGAGCTGCAGGTCCACGGAGCGCGTGCAGGCGCGGCTGGCGGCCACCAACGAGCCGATCTCTACGCCCGACACGCGCGCCTCGGCACCCGATGTCTCTTCCGATATCGACGTCGAATCTACAAAAAGATATAACGTAAATAAATATTCAAGGACATTTCACACAGATATACATATGGGAACTTGATTGCTGATAGAATAATTATATATTTTTTTTTAATACATAATTAGAATACATATTATAGATAGATAGATAGAACCAGATACAGAACAAATATTTATGTTCACCACACAAACATTTGCTCTGGGTGGGAATCGAACCCACAACCCACTTCATGGAAGGCTACTACCAACTTAGCTGTGTATGCCTGTCACAGTAGTGCTTGAGTTAATAAAAAAAAACAAAACTGTGTTAAGTGAATACAAACACTTCAACTAAAATTCTTACGACCGGTTTCTCGAACGATGATCAACGAAAAAATCAAATAATTACTATGTGTCAAACTCGGATCAATCGTGATTTGAGTTTCTAGAAACCGGCCGTTAATCTCTTAAAATCATTAAAATAAATAAATAAACAAAATAAATATTCATAGGCATTTAAACTTTCGCGATCATACTACAAGTCATACTAAAATGATGTAGTATTATATAGTATAATATACCTACGGAATTTTATCGCTTGCTAATAATGTACATACATCGCTCTTTACTATGAATAAAAAACATACCTTTAGAATCTATTTGAGTCTTCAAATCGTTGTATTGCTCCGTCATCTTATGCACCAACTCTCTGAATTTGTTTATAGTTGTGTCTCGATCCATTATAGTTTCTAAAGCCGCTTCTCTTTCGCGTATCGACTAAAAAAAACAAAATTACAATAGAGTTTTTGTTGACCAGGCGAGATGAGTTACTTTAATAACTAACAGGTGTTCAGAAGATTTTTTCCAGCAGTTCGTGGGACTAATGTCAAGCTTCACTAATTTGTAAGTGCTGGATTATTTATGCCTCATTTATGCAGTATGAGCTTACAACTCTTCATCAAACCTACCTCCAGGTCTCTGTAAACAACTGTTCAGAGCTCCTTTTAAAATACTTCAACTTCTAAATACAACAGATTTATCCAGCTGCATGTGGAAAGCAGCTGCAGCTGACCTTTAGACGTAACTAGAATGTTGAAACTCTCACTTATGCAGCATGAGCTTTCGATCCAGGTCTGGGTTAAACCCTGTCGTTTTAGTGCTGGAATGTGAAAGACTCACCTCCCTGGTGGCTGCATGGGCCATTTCCAGCTCTTCGCGCAGGTCCATCTCCAGCTCCCGGTTGGACTCCACCAGCTGCTCGTGGACTTCTTGGAGAGCTTCTAACTCTGACACATCCTGTTTCAGCTGTTCCACCTGGAAATTCACATTTAAATTTTTATGACTAGAGATAATTTTAGATCAGTGCCTTATTTGTCTGATTTCAGGAAACTCTCAAGCTTTGATCAGGTTAAGTTGCCCGATAGCTGCCCATCACATACTTAGAATATATAGAAGATGTATTTTTTGACATAGATGCGCCCAAACTTAGAACAAACATACAGGTTTTCAATTACATAAATGTGTTTTCTTAGTGGGGATCGAACCTACGATCTACAGCATGGTAGAAAGAGCTACCTTTGATGTGATGCCTGTCGAAAAAAAATAAAAAATTCTCGATGTAAGTCTCGATATACATATGTAGTTATTTTTTATACTATTCTATTTTAATAGAAGTGTAGGTGTTCCAGGTGTTACCTGGTCTTCCAGCCCCATCTTCTTCTCGGCCAGCTGTTCGACCATCTCTTCGGCTCCTAACGCCGCGTCCACCTGTTCTCTGAGATCAGCCACCTGAGCTTCCAGCTCTTCGACCCTGGAGGAGAGCTTCTCTTTCGTGCGAGATAGCTCGGCAATCTCAGACTTGTATTGTTCTAGATCCTAAATTATAATAAGTTTTTATTAATAATTGTCATTTCTTTGCATCTATCTGTTTGAAATTACATTGGATTTAAAGCATTTGAGCTGTTTTCTTTGCATTATCGTAAGCCCTGCATATTCCCTATTATAATACTAATTAGCATTAAGCTCGGTTTTGCTATTTTTAATTGTGCAATAAGAATTTTGTAATCTTATTCAAGTGTCATGGAATAAGTACTTATTTTCATATAAGTAATTCGATTGCATAAAAGAATGAAGAGAAGTATATGGCTCTGCTGCTCAGTTTTATAACTTTTGCAGTTGTCAACGTTTTCACCTTGTTTCGTGTACCTTTGTTTCTGTTCCAAATAAGACTTGATTTTTGTTTTAATATTAAGTACCTTGTTATTTACCTTGCTATTTATTAAATACCTTGTTAATGTTAAGTACCTTAGGCGGCGGTTGACCGAAATTACTGGAAAAGTAGGGGGGAGACCTTTGCCCAGCAGTGGGAAAGTATAGGTTAAATAAAAAAAAAAATATATATAAAGTACCTTGTGTATTTTCTGCATCTCATGCTTGTCGTGCGCGGTGAGGTCCCTGAGGCGCACGAGCGTGTCTCGCATGCGCTGGTTCTGCTGCTGCAGCTGGCGCGTCTCGTAGCCCGTGGCGCCCGCGTTGGCTGCGTACGGGTGCTCTATTCAACGCGCAACCACACACACCGCTCTTATACCCCGCTATACTATGCATGCTATACTCTCCCGTTAACTACTGTCTGTCGCTAGAGACGTAAGTTGGTCAGATGTACCGCCTGTCTGTCACTAGTGTCGTAAGTTGGTCAGATATACCGCCTGTCTGTCACTAGTGTCGTAAGTTGGTCAGATATACCGCATGTCTATCGCTACAGTGGAAGTTAGATATACCGCCTGTCTGTCACTAGTGTCGTAAGTTGGTCAGATGTACCGCCTGTCTATCGCTACAGTGTCGTAAGTTGGTCAGATATACCGCATGTCTATCGCTACAGTGGAAGTTAGATATACCGCCTGTCTGTCGCTAAAGTGTCGTAAGTTGGTCAGATATACCGCCTGTCTATCGCTACAGTGGAAGTTAGATATACCGCCTGTCTGTCACTAGTGTCGTAAGTTGGTCAGATGTACCGCCTGTCTATCGCTACAGTGTCGTAAGTTGGTCAGATATACCGCATGTCTATCGCTACAGTGGAAGTTAGATATACCGCCTGTCTGTCGCTAAAGTGTCGTAAGTTGGTCAGATATACCGCATGTCTATCGCTACAGTGGAAGTTAGATATACCGCCTGTCTGTCACTAGTGTCGTAAGTTGGTCAGATGTACCGCCTGTCTATCGCTACAGTGTCGTAAGTTGGTCAGATATACCGCATGTCTATCGCTACAGTGGAAGTTAGATATACCGCCTGTCTGTCACTAGTGTCGTAAGTTGGTCAGATGTACCGCCTGTCTATCGCTACAGTGGAAGTTAGTCAGATATACCGCCTGTCTGCCGCTAAAGTGTCGTAAGTTGGTCAGATATACCGCCTGTCTGTCGCTAAAGTGTCGTAAGTTGGTCAGATATACCGTCTGGCTGTTGTTTAAATGTCGTAAGTTGGTTGGATATACCGTCTGTCTGTCGCTAAAATGTCGTAAGTTGGTTGGATATACCGTCTGTCTGTCGCTAAAGTGTCGTAAGTTGGTCAAATATACCGCGCTAGGAGAATGCAAGAGCGCTATTGAGCACACTAAAGTAGCGTAGTCTAATGTCAAACTCGTCTGTCAGGGAGACCAAACACAAAATTGAAAAAAAAACATGCAACATAAAAAAAAATACAAAGACTTAACGCATTCACTGGTGTTTCCATATTGTAGTCAATTTTAATTACTCATATTTTTGTTTTCCCGCTGTAAATTGTTTTATAAAGGCAATATATATATTTACTTAAAAAATATTAGTTTTTTAAAAGATGAAAGTTTACGATTTTTTTTGAATATAGGTTTGAATAGGTTGTTTCTTTATTTAATATATTTTAGCAATTATATTATGTGAATAGATATATAGTTTTATTTTATAATTTAATGATAATTAAGCAGGACTTAAGCCAGTAATGTAAGCTAGATATTTTCAAGAAGAAGAAGATTAAGTTGAAGTTCAAAGCAGTGAATGTGCCAAGTACATGCTTTAGTGATAAAAATAATTTAAAAATATGTATATTAAAATAACTTTAGCAACTGAAAGAAATAAGATATTTTATAGTGAATATATAACGGACAATACTAGTACGTACACTTTTAGGCTGTGATTTTAATTCTATAAATAATAATATAATAAATATATTAAATATTTTATTATATATATATGTTACATAATTTATATAAATAATATATAATTTGTGGTTAACACAAAATTTAAAATTAAAGTGTATGTGGTTTTGCGAGTCTTTGTATGTTTTTAGTTTAATTTAGAGATAAGAAAATTTAATTATTCTGAATTTCTTATTTCTAAATGTTACATTTGATTTTTTTTACATTTAAATTAACAAAAAACAGTTCAAACATAATTATTCAAATATTATAATAAGTTATTAAAGTATTGTATTGAAATAGTTGAAAACGAGAGCTCATAATTATTGATAAATATTAGGATGATTTTATTCTATCAATAATAATTAATTCTAAATCATCAATCCCTATCAATCCATATTCATAAATTATCATCAATCTCATATGATCTCACTATCTTCTCTCAACCCTTTTCCTACTTAAATTATATGTAAAAGTTTGTATGGATGTATGGATGATTGTTACTCACGCCAGAACGGCTGAACGAATCTGATGTATTTTGGCAGATAATAGGTTATAGAAATAGAAAATAGATCTCGTTGGATCCATTTATTTTTACTTTTGCGCGGATAACACCACAAGCTAGTTATTAATAAAATACATTTTTCATAATTCGATTTTTACTAGTTTACTAGTATATTATATCACTAAAATGTAAGTAAGTTTTGGCTGTCTGTTTTATAATTAAGGTTTTATCATTGCTTTTTATGAGCTGTGGATTTTGTTACTAAGTTTTTTTTTATGCATTTTTACGCTTGGCCGCGATCACATCTGATGTTAAATGATGATGCGGCCTACGGTGTAACGCGTTTGCCTAGATAGAACCTATTCACTCTCCTCTTGAAAACGTCCAAATTACATGTATCTGGAAACACCGACGCCGGCAAGGAATTCCATTCTTTCGCGGATCTCAAAATGAAAGTTGAGCCAAAGCGTTTTGAGCGTAAGTAATACTTACGTATGTTCCCTCCGGCCTCCATCTCAGCCCTCATGAGCTGGAGGTCCAAGGTAGCTTCCTCCAGCTTCTCGCGACAGTTCTCTAACTCCATCTGAAGGGACTCTGATCTTTCCTCTGCCATTTCCTGGAATCATAACACATTTTACCAATTAGGTTTTGTTACAAATCAAGATTTTAAAGTAGACTTATAAAATAAAAGTATGTAGGTATAAAAGTATTCTATCAGCAATACGTTTCTATAATACAAGGATAGCGAATCAATAGGACGCGTGCTATAAATGGCACGCGATGCAATATTTAGGGCACGTCACCGATCACAAAATTCGTATGAAGTAAATATTATGACGAGCGATGGCACGTCTATGGCCTTATTAAATGCGGTGGGCGATGGTCCGCCAGCGACGCGGAAGGTTGCGGGTTCGATTCCCAACATTTATTCAGGGTGTTCTGGGTATTATATGTATAATAAAAAATATCTATCTATGTAATGTATTATATTAAGTATGTCAGTCTTCTAGTACCCATAACACAAGCTCTGCTTAGCTTGGGGCTAGATGATGTTGTGTGGATTGTCCGGCATTATTTATTTATTTATTTATTAAATTGGTTTAGTAAAAATGGCACGTTGATACATCAAAGTGCCATCATTTTCTCCCTGCCAAAGTAAAAGCTTTGCTTAGTTTGAGAATAAACCACGATATATTAATGTCCGTGAACATTTATTAAACCTAAGTTAATCTAATAAATTAAATAAATATTCTTGGACATTTCACACATCACACTCTAGTCCCAAACTAAGCAAGTTTATTCGCTATATACCTTGTCAAGAGCTGCCATTTCAGCTGCTTCTGATAATTCAGCAGTTTCCTCCATATGAGCTTCCAGAGCCTCTTGAGCTTCACGGACCTGGAGATAACAACAATATTTATAGAATAGAATACTTTATTTCAGTACTTTACTTAATGCTAGAACAAAGATGTAATTATTTTATGTTGAATTACTGAAAATGGTCATCACTCAGCTTGTGCTGGTGTACCATTGGGCTCTACACCAGCGCTGGTTTTCAGTAATGCCAAAAGATGATAAAGACGGAGGGTGTGTTGCAATCGCAGACATTAAGGCCGGCCTCACACAGCCGGAATTCGTCTCTGAATTCATAATCTGAATTCATACTCTTAATTCCGGCTCCCTCAACTCACATTATCTTAAAAATTCAGATAGATCAGTAGTCTCTTGTTTCTCGACACACGCAAACGTCTCGAAATGGAGGAGGAATTAATACTAATCGCATTGCTATTGGCTCAATACAGAAAAATTCATAATCTGAATTCAGTATGTGTGTGTTGCTCCATGCAAATGTATAGGATTACGTGCGTTCTGAAGTCATAATCTTAAATATTCAGATCAGGAATTCCGGACGCACATCAGAATCATTCTTACAGATCGATCTGAGAAATTCATAATCTGAAAAAATCAGAATGTATGTGGATCATAACGACTTTGTATGGGATTCCGGCCTTTCTTAATTAAGAGTATGAATTCAGATTATGAATTCAGAGACGAATTCCGGCTGTGTGAGGCCGGCCTAAATGTTGGATGTATTTAACATTGTGTTAACATGTTTTAGAAGAATGTGGTATCTTCTACGTAAAGGGAAAATCTTCCACGCCCAGCGACCTTTGGCTCAGGATCCAGGGATCAATGGATAATATTCGGTTGTATTACTTATGTTCTAATTCCGTGATAACTTCGTTTGCGCGATCTAGGATTTGCCAGCGCCATCTGTTGATTTGTAGCGCAGATTTCGGCGCAGTTTTTGATGTAGGGAGTTAGATGGCGCTATAGTGTTTAACACAAATTGTAAACTATAGTAGAATTGAAATATATCTTACTTCCTGCTTAGCGCGTTGTAAATCCCTCTGCAGTTGAGCCTGGGACTCCATAATCTTGCTCTTGAACTCATTGGACTGCTCCAACTGTAGTCTGACTCGCTCTAACTCGCGTAGTTTCTCTCTGTCGTCCGCGCGGCGAACTCTCAACGTTTCCAGCTTTTCTTTTAGATCTTCGACTTCTGCTTTTAGCTGGGTTATCTGTAAATAAATAACAAAATTTACTGAACGATTTCTTAAAAGAAAATGAAGAGAAAATGTATAATATATCTTATTCTGAGT
This sequence comes from Ecliptopera silaceata, assembly GCA_932527185.1. NCBI lineage: Eukaryota > Metazoa > Arthropoda > Insecta > Lepidoptera > Geometridae > Ecliptopera > Ecliptopera silaceata. The sequence goes on along the minus strand of OW052196.1, from coordinate 9,586,287 downwards.
ATGCTCTGTTCAAACTTTTTTTTTTCTTCTATTTTACTACTCGTGAAAACTTATAACCTTATTTCTATTTTTTTCGTTTCATTCTGTTATTATATTTTTGCTAATAGAATATCACAACAGGCCAACGAGGCCGCAGTCATAGCCACAAAAAGCAAAAAAAACAATAGTAATGATAAAGGCGCACGTGCCACCTTGATATCTTCTCCAGCTTAATTCATGAGCTCTAACTAGGGTCCTATATTCACCAGCTCACCTTCGCATGCCTATCAGCCGTTTCCATCGACAACGCCAAATTAACTGCCTCTTTGTACCTGCCACGTAGTAATTGTTATATCTGTCATTTCATAAAATCAGATTGTTGACTCGTCAGATTGTAAACAATCGTGAAAAAAACTTAAATTTACAATTTTTTTTTCCTAATCTATTTCGTCCCACTGCTGGGCAAAGGTTTCCCCCAAATCCTTACAATAAAATGTAAAAAACAGTACAGTTTTAAACAGTTTTCCAAAACGCTTCAATAAAGCGATCGAGTCGACAAGTTTTTAAAATGCTTTTATTTATTTTTTACAAAAAATAATGTAGTTTATACCTATGAATAAGATTTAATATTTTTATATCTGTGTATGTATCTAACAAATTCAAGAAAACATCTAAAATCTCAGAAATCAATGTTTACAATCTAACGAGTAATAATATAAAATACCAGAATTAACAATCACAGTGACATACCCGATACACTCTCTACTAAATATCTTTGTTCGTATCCTTTCACTGGCGAGTCCACACACAAATTGATCTCTCAAATTCTCATCCAAACTCGCACCGAAGTCACATTTTCCCGCTAAATGCTTCAATCTATGTAAATACTCCAACAGAGATTCGCCTTCACGCTGTTTGCGCGAACGAAACGCATGTCGTTCAGCTATTCGTGATTTCGGTGGGTCTAGGTATTCCTTCACAAGTTTCACTAACTCATCAAAAGTCTTCGTCTCAGGGTGAACTGGACAACACAGTTTACACATCAGGGAATACGCAGAATCCCCAACCACAGTTATAAGTAATGATACACGGAGGTTTTCTTTGATATCGTTGAGGACAATGTATTGTTTTACGCGGCGGATGTACGCGGGCCAATTTGTAGTTAGGTCGAACGGCTCGAGTTTTCCGATCGGCATTTTGAACACTTTCGCTTTGTTTACAAGTTATTGAAGCAGGAGGATGAGTACGGATAAATGTGACAATATAATGACGTTTTTGTGATACACTGCGCGTCAATATATGCTTTACTGTCGAACGATGCAGCGGTAGCGCGCAGTGTGTCTTAAATACGTTACGTTTACGATTGTAACATTATTCGTGCTCAGTCCTCAGATGACATGACTTTACTAATATCGCGGTAGGACATATATTGTAAGGTCAGCCTAAGCTTCTATGTATTCATTCACTTTTACGATCATCATCAAATGTTGGTAAAAACTCGTACTTACCACTTTTTACGACGCTGTAATGGTAGTTTTATGTTTTTACTAGGTGTTTGTTTTATATAAATTCAAATACAGCTAAAAACCGCGTAATGAATGTCTTTTTTTGTGATCCCTTATTTAAAACCTTTCAAGAGTAAAATAATACTTCAAAATGGTGATTGTAAACAGGCGTATAGGGTCGAGTTCTTACAATTTTAGTAACTACCCACAATATATAATAGAAAATGACCAATAACCAAAAACATCAAACAGATTTATTTAGTACAACCAGTGTTACCAACAATAACTTTATAATTCTGCCATTTTTAAAATGCCTATAAAAAAATTTAACCATCAGCTATCGACAAAAAAATATTACAATAAAGTTGACAAATTCCTTTCAGATAATAATTTACTACAGACCAACGGTGGCAAAATTTAAAGATTACTTTTTTCGTTGTAGTGGGTATAAATGGACATAACATGTCCACCTAACCCACAATGTGAAACATAAGTCATCAAGTATAACTCCCAATTCTTATAAAAAGTTAGCGTTGACTTTAAGTCATCATTTCGTATAGAAATCAGTAGGTAAGATATACCGTTAGCTTCTGTGTGTTTACTGTTTATGTATCAATCTATACAACAATTAGGGAAAAAATACAGAAATACATTATATACTTTTTCTTACCTCCTGTTGCGCTTGCAAATGAGCAAGTTTGTCCTCGACCGATGACACAGGCTGGGGGGACGTGATGCTTTGTCCCGGTGTGTACTGAGGAGTGAGGGTTTCCACGAAACCAGTCTGGAAGGGAGCATATCAATTTGTATTCAACCTAAGATTTTTACGTTCTGGAACGAAGAATCAGGGAAACGTGGTGCATTGATCTTGTAATATTTAATCATCACGACGTAAAAGTGGGTGACTGTGGGTTGGTGCTTTCGTTTGAAGCCCTCACTGTTTGCGGCTGTAGTGTAACGTATACTCTTTTCGTCACATGACATTCTTCTCTTCTCATAACACGTCCATACCACGTCAACCTCCTCATTTTTTCAGCCGCTGGTGCTACTTTCAGACTTCCTCTTATTTCGTGTCAACATCCTTTCAAATTGAATCCGCCCAGAAGGTTGCAACCACTATGGCAGATGCCGTAGCGGAGATCAAGTCGGCCTTAGTACATGTGGAAGGGCAAGTGGGGCAGTTCAGTAGGTACTATTTTTCCTCTTATGTACTATTGTGACATTTACCTCAACAAAAGACGCGCGTTTCGTCAACTGCGGCGACGCAGCACGATCGGCATTCGGCGACGCGTGCGACACGAGCGACACTAGCGATTGCCGACTGCTGCCGAGAGAAGTGCGCGAACTGCAACGTCGCAAGTACTTTATCGGAATGCGGAACGTGGCAGAGTTGGGACTGTGAATGCGAGTTAGAGGTTAATTTCTTAACTTAGGAAAACTGACTAACATGCTTATGCCTTGATCACACGTACCGAGTAAACCGGCGAGACAGTGACGTATTTGAGATACACTGCGCGTCGACATCAGTTTTACTGTTGAACGTTGCAGCGTTAGCGCGCAGTGTATCTTAAATACGTCACTGTCTCGCCGGTTTACTCGGTATGTGTGATCAAGGCATTACGGCCGGTTTCTGAAACGTTGATAAACCAAAAAATCAAATTACAATGTGTCAAAACTAGGATCAATCGTGATTTGGGTTGCTTAAACGATTGTCATCTGTGAAATATTTAACAACAGATCAGATGACAAGCGTTTGAGCAACCCAAATCACGATAGATCCTAGTTTTGACACATTGTAATTTGATGTTTTGGTTGATCAACGTTTCAGAAACCGGTCGTTAGTGTGACCATGTGAGACAGATTATTCGGTCAGCACAGTATAGGTATATTTCTTTTAATATCTTTACAGCATTGATTTTCGGAAGTAAAGGATAAAATAACTTTACTTTGGAAAAGTTATGTTTTTTTAAATATCTTTCTAGCATTGATTTCCGGAAGTATAAAAAACTTTGAAATAGTTGTTATCTGGAAGGTAAAACTACATTCACAAACCCAACTCTGAAATGGCTATATACAAATCTAACTACTAAGCAAGACATTTATACATTTAGCGAGGACATTTGGCGAGTATATTTGACTGGAAACAAAGTAGGTATTGGTCAAGACAATTGCGCCAAAATCGCAGCTTACTTGTTTTCAGTCAGTTCTAAGCCACAAGAACGAATACTAGCACACTCGTCTTCGTGAATGTTCGTCTGTGTGAAGCTTCATCTCTGTTTAGCATTCGTTCGCTTGTGATCAGCGGCATGAAACTACCGTCAATTACACGCTGCGCCAAAACTATACAAGTCACTGGTGTAGGATTTTATACGTCTAGGTAGCGTTTTGGCCTTTTTACTTGAGATTACACCACCAAGTACCATAATCTTTTAAGATGTTGATGATGCTTCTAAATTGCTGTCGTTTAGACGCAGAGTGTAAGTGCAGTATGTTTTGTACCGTGTAATATTGTCCAACGATAAAAGAAACACTTATACCGGGCAAAGCGTGCGTGAACGGGTACATAATATTCTTCAGCTTCGTCTATTGTGCTAACATAGATTTACAAGCAGGTACCTTAGCACAATGCAACACAATACTACCGGTATTTTGAGCAGCTAAGAGTTCGTGCTAGCGTTGCTAGGCTATATTTATAAAAAAACCTTACAAGAAAATAAACTATGAAATCCTTATAACATTGCTAACAGACCAATATAAAACAATTACAACGGAATTAATGAGTAGCTATAGAATACAATATACATAAACATAACTAAAATTCACAATCCGAAAAAGTTTATAAACTATTCAAGTATTTTCGAAGCGATGCTTTTTGATCATTCAAGATCATCTTGATTATTAAAAAATTAGCAAATGTCTGATAATGAAACAAGTGAAGTACACTACACAGCTTCCATTCGTAGACGAGAAATACCGTGGTTTGACTCGGTCACGAAAATTCATAGTTCTCGACTCGTGCATATGTATAAATATGATATCGTTATTTACATTCAGTGCAAACATAAACATTTGTATGTGAAACAACATAGATGGGTACTACCACTCGAACTCCAAACCAATTGTCAAGGTATGTCATTGTAATATAGGGGTCACTAGAATCAGAGACCAGTACTTGGGGTAAGTACGAGTTTGAGCACACACGGATCGTAGAGATGCAATCGCCGAGCGCCAAGCTTGTATGGAATCCAAGCTTCTCAAGAAATCTGCTAGGGGCGCTGCTGGGATCTCCATACAAAATCGGTGGCGCTCGGCGATTGCGTCTCTACGATCCGTGTGTGCACAAACTCGTACTTGGGGTACTTGGGGTTGCCCATTACTTGAACAAAAATCTCGTAAAAATCAGCCACTAATTCTTGTTAGCTTAAGATACTTCGAGATTTGTTATTTACGCTAAAGATTCGTCAACGTAAAAAAACAAAATAGTTTGAAAGTTCGAGCATTGGTTTGGTGAACGAATGTTAAAAGCTTAAATAATAGGGTACATAACATACATAACTAGCTAAGCTACGGACAGGGTAGCAAAACGCATGTTGCACATCACCAAATGTATGGAAATTTAGATTTTTTTCCAGTAAGCATAACTGCTTGATAATATCGTCAGAAGAAAAATATTATCGTAAAATCCATATTTTAAATGTGAATATACAAATACCTTTAATTCAGAGAAAAGCCGAATAATTGTGCCGAATGTCAACACAATGTTTTATTAAATTTGGAACAATTCCGATTTTAAATTTTTCGGAGGGTAGTCTTTTGCAAAAAAGTTCGACTGACGTAATCGATACATTTTCGAAATATTTTTCAGTTATCAAGCAATCACGCATAGGTAAGTGCTTCCAAGCTATCCCTAGGAGTACTTTAGTACATCTTTACCTGGACATCGATAGGGTACCCGGTTTTGGTTGTGCGGGGGACGCCTTACGTCGCACCCTTCGGAGAGCCGTCAACACAAGATTAGTTATCGCACAATGTGATCGAATACAAAATCAAGCATCGATCGGTCGTTTTTGTATTAAATCACACAAAGCGAGTTTTTGACCACACAAAAACTGCACATGATTCCTTGATTTATCAATCAATTAAAAGAAAAACTCAAGATAATTTATTAAACTATATCTTTGAGTGCGATACATTGCATGCTGGTTTATATTACAACTGCAAAGGTACTTTTACATAAAAGTTATGTTAGTAATTTAATATTATTAGATACATTTTATTTACTGAGATAATTATGACATTTAATTATAAAATAATATATAAACACCTATCTTTCAAGATTTTTGCAAAAGTATGTAGAAAGAAGATCATTATTACAACTCTAAGCAACAGTGGCACTTATACTATAAAGTTGAAGTACAAAACACTGTGTGGTACGATTTTTTTCTAAATAAAAATACATCTTGTCTACCATTGCCACCTAGTTACTTAAAGTCGCAAGTATTGCAATCTATATAGAAACAATAGTTGGCTAACAAAGTGCACTGGCAAAACCACTATTTTATGAACACTAGATCTGAAGCCTAGAAAAATTTAGTGTAAAAACCAATATCTAGTGCTTGTCGCCCATCATGTCTTGATTTTGTATGAAGAGCTGGCAGAATCCCTAGCTATATGAGGAAACTTTAGCTCTGCAAACAGAGTGCTTAAACCGAGGTTGCATTTTAAAACTCCCTACTCTCGAGCCGAGAGTCGTCTCTTGGATATCCTCTTATATTTGTATGGATATCCGAGAGACGACTCTCGGCTCAAGAGTAGGGAGTTTTAAAATGCAACCTCGGACTAAACACTCTGAATCAACGCATGCGCTTGCAGCGTCCTAGCACAAAACGGAATTAAATATCACATTTTTACTAAGGTTACTAATAGTAGGTTAAAAATTCCGTGCACTTTGTTAGTCCATGTGCGAAGCTAGGCTAGGTGCGTTACTAGTTTTTACTCACGTTGTCGGTCTAGATCTCTGGGCCACAGTTATACTAGCAAGGAGAAAAACCAACTATGAATAGCCTGCTATATTTGACGACTCCTAACATACCTAACGCAAAACTAGAATCTTAAGTTACGATGTAGCAAAATCCCACATTTAATCCACATTTTAGATCACTATTTAATCAGTAATTCAAGCAAGTATAGTAACAATGGCTATTTATCGCGCAGTGTAACATTATTCACTGAAATTATTTACCAAAATGCAAATATGCGTTTAATTAGGCATTAAGTTAGGAATAGTCAAAGTTGAGCAGTTTAAGTTAAATTAGGATACTAACACACGGTTGAATAACGTGACGTACATAATTTTTCAAATCTATAATTACAAGTGATTCTTTAAAATATAAATTAACTTTAAGTATTAACATGAAATTATTAATTTTAATATTTGTATTGAATTTATGCGCGTCACATTACGTCAAAGAGAACTGGAAAATATCGCTCTTTCATTCAAACACTTTGTAAGAAAAAAATCCGTCTATGTCAACCAGTGGGGATTGGTGGAAAAAGTTTTTAAGCTATTGCATAGCTTCTATCGCGGGCCTTGAGCGAGGAGACCGAATCCAGAAATTCCGTAACGAAATAACCTAACACTGCGCATGCGTAATCCAGCAAAAAATGCTATGCAATAGCTTTACCGCGGCAGTCCCCGAGTGTCACTCGTTTTTTTTTTTATGGAGATAATTAAACAAATCCCTACATATTAACCAAGTATTATCTGCTTGTGTTGTGTATAAAAAACAGAAAATAACTTACTTTTTCATTTTACAAACTTTCACACGAAGCATATCAATATATAAAAACAGTAAAAACTATTTTAAAAGAATACACAATTAATATGAATACAGTGAAACGCAACAAACTATCCGTAATACTGAAAACCAGTATCCGTTAGTTGAAATGTACAGAAATCAGTGAACCATGGTCGATTTCCTAATCATTATTAAATCATTGCTATTTTCATATAAAGTGTATCACAACTTTACTGAACACTAATTGGTATTTTACCGGCAACGGGCTGACCATTTTTTTTTTTTTTTATTATTTGTATTATAGGCAAACGCTTGGCCGCGTCTGTATTCATTTGTTACTCATAAACGTTGCTAGGATTTACCGAGTGAGCTGGAGTCTAGGGCGGCAGATTTTAAAGACGACAGATTAGGGGACCTATTTGTTTTTACTTTAGCAGTCAAAGATGGGTTTGTGTCAAGGGATTGCTTATGCAAAAGTCACTTTTAGCTTTTGTCTTATGATTTTTTAATAGAATTCACTTTTAAAATCTCTGCTTAGCTTGGGGCTAGATGATGTTGTGTGGATTGTTCTGCATTATTTATTTATTATTATTATTATTATTCTAAATGTATTTTTCCAGTTCTCTTTAACAAATAAATAGTATGAAATATAGCTACATAGTTATTCTAAGAATAATCTATTCTATTTTGTTAATATTAAATTAATAACTTTAGTAAAAACAGTTTCTTGAAATCTCTCAAAAATTAGGGTCGGATGAATAGGTATTCAATAATATAATTATAAATATTTAAATGAATCGCATAAATTCTGCTGATATTGATGGAGCCTAAAAGTGGCTATGGAAACAACTTGATCAGTAAGGGCAATTTTTTCGAACATTGACAAGAACTCTAGTTCTATTTTAGTAAGTACCCTTTTATGACTAATAATAAAAAAAGGTTGTATTTTAATTATAGTCTCTTAGAATATATAGAATACGATAGGACACAACTATTGAAAAAAACAAAAAAAAATTAAGGGAATTCTGGCCAAAAAAAGGGATTAGTTATAAATTTAAAGTCTAGCCAAAGAGTAACTGGCAATACAAGAATTTGAAATAAGAATTACTTGCATTCTATAGCGAATGTAAATGATGTATTTATACCCCGTTATCCTAGTGCGAACTCTTTCCGGGCTCGGACACGGTGTTGTCAACGGAGGACTTGACAGAAATCTTTTTTATATGGCAACACATAAAAAAACTTAAGTGTAAATAAATAATTAAACATAAAATATAAAAAGTTGCCTGCATTATAGAGTTATAAATATTATTAAATTTATAATGAATGAGGCGTTGATATCCTATCAAGAAAATGTCTAATATATATAAATATAGATTCAATTCCTAATAGTTTCACACCAATACCTACAAGTCACACACCACTTTCTAAAAAATACAATCTATTATGAAAAAATCACACAATTTTCTAATAAGTATTAGTGAAATTTCACACCATATTTTCTAGCTAAATCAGAGAAAGAAACAAAATGCTATAAACTCAATAATAAAATATAAAAATAAATTATTTTTATTATAATAATATAAGACAAAACTTCAATGAAACCTAACGGTATAATATTAAATGTGACAGACCACAACCACAGAATATGCTATAAACTTTCATTTTATTACAATTAAATGCAAAAAAGTGGGCTTGCTGACTATCAATAAGAAACTTTATTGTAATTAAGATAAAAATCAATTTTTAAGAGCAAATAGATGCCAATGTGTTGATAAAGCTATATTTTCAAAATATTGTCAAATATAGACTACTAATTGCTATGAGATTTAGGGTCAATGTTGAATTTCGTAATAAAATTCAGTGAGTTTTTTTTGTTTTAGGCACCTATTATACAATTATTTTTTATTGATGTTTGATTTGGACAATTTAAATTTATCGATTAATTCTGCAGCTGTTCTCTGTCACATGTATGATAAAAAATATTGATCTATGTAATGTATTGTATTAAGTATGTCAGTCTTCTAGTACCCATAACACAAGCTCTTATCTTGGGGCTAGATGATGTTGTGTGGATTGTTCAGCATTATTTATGATATATTTTCAACTTGAGATAGAACCTTCAGAAAGAATCGGAGATGTATATTTAAGTTCATACCTGCTAAGCCGTCGGTTACTCGGCTTTGACTCCTCGGATGGAGTGGTGATGGATGTCTCCATCGGATTATCTTCAGCATCAAGAAGTTGTATTTGTGTTGGACGAACAAACACACCATAATTGTCATCACACTAAAAGAGGTACAAATACAAAACATTTATTTCATTAACTTAATGTAGTTTTTACATTAGTACTTAGTTATTAAGATAAATCTGTCTTATGTTAGTTAGGTACGAAAGAGTTTTATATTGAGTTTTAAGATCAGAGAGATAATTAAACTAATTAGGTAATTATTTACGATATCTGAGTATCTGAGGGAAGCTATTATAACTATCATTAGCAGTTAAATGACCAAGAATTCTTTAACTATTGAAAAATAGTTTTTAACTTTTAATAAGTAACTGTTCAACATGAACATAATTAGTTCTAGGTAATCTTGTTTTTTTATCATAAGCCTATTTTGAATAATAAACATTTATTTACTTACTAAGTAAAAACACTTTAAATCATCTAAAGTGTTTTACTGAGCAGGGGAGGTATGACTCAATGTTTCTAAAAGACTAGTTTTCTTCTACTGTTTAAATTTCTCCTGTGATATAATAACTTACGCTAAAATACGCATGTCCACGAACGGTTCCATTGTTCTTTCCTTTAGCTTCGTCGAGAATCACACCAATCCATTTGCCCGAGGCAAAGGTTGGGACGCCGACGTAAGCAACGGAGCCTTTCACGTCTTTCCCGACAACCAGCACTCGCTGGCCCATCGTCAACGTCTTATCCGACATTTTTTTCACGTTATTTACCTAGAAAACACACCAACCATTCAAAATATCAATAGTTATTCAATAAAAACTTGGCCATAATTTTTCGATCGAACTTTTACTTACCGTTTGCAAATAAAATAACTCTGGGTGGTTTTATGATTGTCTTAAGTTAATAACTATATCTTCATAATAAATAATTAAATTCTATCTGTGTTAACAGAAAATAACTGAAAGAAATCTAATTTCCGAGCAATTTGCGAAAAACTGCATGAATGAAACTAAATAAGTGAAAAATATTTGATTTTCTGAAGGAACGTCAGTCAACGCAGAATTGCTGTCAATGTCAAATAAAATATTTTGCGTTTTGCTCATCATTTGCGTTTTATTCGTTTCAAAATATATAGCTATTAAATAAATAAATAATGCTGGACAATCCACACAACATCATCTAGCCCCAAGCTAAGCAGAGCTTGTGTTATAATTACTAGAAGGCTGACATACTTAATACAATACATTAGGGGAACCTGTTGTACCTTGGACAGAGTTGTACCTAGGACAATCGTGTTTTAAAAAAAAATGCGTTGGTTTTAGGAACCGTTGTCTATAGTATTTGAATCATCATTGATCAACAATTACGTCAAATCAGTTGTGGTTTGCCAGCTCTAATGGTTACAGCGAAAAAAAATAATTTCGTTTTTTTCAATTAAAAAGTCAGTTTTTTAGACTTTTGTTTTTGCTATTTTTTTCAAAATGATGCATGTTTGAAAAACGGTTTTATTTAAAAACTAATCTTAGTATATATAGCTATTTGACAACTTAAGTCTCAGATCCTACCTCCAATCACAAGTGGGTGTACAAAGCTTGTGAAGTAAAGTAGTCGCGATGTTGTACCTTGGCGATCCAAGTTACGTTGTACCTTGGCCACCATCATTTGGTCGGCATTTATATGCATATTTTTTTTGAGTGCTAATTAATTGCAGAAATGGTAAAACTTATGTTAAATGATAAGAAAATAATGAAATAATTAGGTTGCAAGTTAAAATTACGTGATTAGAGACCAAAATAATGTCATCAAAAACTTGCTATAAATCAATTGGCGAAGTTTTTTACAAAAACAACCTTTTACCTATATATAGTTGTTAATAACTGTTACTTTTGTTAATTGCTAATGCAAATATGATTGAATAATTATTATTTAAACAAAAACTAAATAAATTACAGCTAAAAATATTTTTTATCTCGATTTGAACCTACACTGGCCAAGGTACAACATACACTGTCCAAGGTACATCTGGTATGTTGTACCTTGGACAGTTTTGACTTTTATTTTCAAATAGCTAGTGGTCACAGGTTTTTGGGAAAATACATAGTTTTATGAATGAATTATGTAGGTAATTTCATGGTCTTTACATACACATACACTGAACAGATATAGCTAGCACCATTATTTAATTAAAAATCAAAATTCAAAAAACTGTCCTAGGTACAACAGGTTCCCCTACATATATATATTTGCAGATCGTACAAACATTTATCCCAAGGCGATAATCGAACCCGCAACCTCCGCGTCGCACGCTGTTATATATATTATCATATTGCTTTCTGATCTACTATTATACATTATATTATATCAAGAGTCCCTACTTAGATTTCCAGCAACTACATACAATACAAAAATATTTTAGATTTGTAACAATACAAACATTTTATTTCACAACGTTCTCATCCTATACGAGTTCGTAACTAGAAAGAAATGAGCAAAAACAATCATAATAAGTACAGCCACCAACATAAACATAACCAGCGATTGTATGTTGTTTGCTATAGCGCATGAGATCACCGCTAGAATCATTATGATGATCATCATCGTCATATATATGGCTAGGAACCACACGTATATAGTCACCAGCGTGTTATTTCTCTTGCAAGCCCCACACAGTAAACAGAGACTAGCCAATAGCAGTAGAAAGTTGAGAACCGCAAATATGAAAAGCATGATGTGGCCTAACTCTCCGGAAAGGCCAACGCTTTCTAGATGTGATTTTTTTAGTGTTGTGAGTAGAATGCAGACCGCTCCCCATGCTGCCATCACTAATCCGGCGACTGCAATCCAAACGCATCCAACACGCAGAGGTAAGCAGCAGCAGCATGTTCTAACCTCGTGGCAATCGTCCAGCACACTGCCTGAAGACATTTTATTCAGTTTTTAACGCTTCAGTCATGCTTCTTCTAGCATATTCATTAGGATTTCCACTTTGTACCAATCCTCGTAAAATGGAAAAAAGCTAGTGTTATCAAAATATTGTAATCGGAGAGCGAGAGAACCACAGAGAAGCATTCAGTCAATTTTGACAAAACTTCTCTTTGTAAATTGCTTTGACAAAGATTAGAAACAGAAAACAGTATACATCATCAAAAGAGTTTGGCACATGACTTTTGTACAGACTGTTATTAGGTAGGGTACCTATGTTGGAATACTAACTGGCATTCTGCGGGAGACAGCAGGGTCTTTACTGAAATCATAATAACACCATGTGCTGTATCTGAATAAATACTCCTTCAGAGTATTTAGAAGAGTTTATATCAGATGTCGTAACATTGTGACAGTTGTCATTCTGTGCACAAATTTTAGTTAGATAAAGCCTATATTCTTGGTAATAAATTCGTTTCATTATAACAATTTATCTAACTAAAAAAAACGTGATGAACGATGGCCTCTCTTGCGCGTCTTCTTAGACCAGACAAATTTGACGTTGACCCTACAACTCCAAGCGCCGAACTCAATTATAGATATTGGAAGGATACATTCCAAAATTTTCTCGCCGTAGAGACTGAGTCCAATAAAACTATAACTGATGGTACTAAGCTAAAAATTTTGCTGAATAATGTGTCGCCTCAAATATACTCATTTATTCGAGAAGTAAATGAGTATTCTACTGCTTTCAGTGCTCTGGACAATATCTATATAAAAACTAAAAATGAAATACATGCTCGCTACCTACTTACGTCCACCAAACAAAAACCCGAACAGAACGTTGCTGAATATCTACGAACATTACACCAGCTTGCATTTGATTGCAATTTCAAATCGGTTGATGCCGAAGTCCATAAAAAAGAATACATACGAGATGTTTTTATCGCAGGAATTACATCACAAAAAATAAGGCAACGACTGCTCGAAAACTTACAAATAACCCTGGAGGAGGCGAGTAATCAGGCATTGTCACTGGAAATGGCTGAAAGCAATTCAAAAGATTTTACGAATGATATGCAAACAAAGTTGCTTAGCCAAATAGAAAGCAATGAAGAGGGAGATACAAATCATCATAAAGACGATCACAATCTGACTGCGATTCCAGCACGTAGACGTTGTTTTTTCTGTGGAGGAAATATACATCAACGAATTAAATGCCCAGCATTCCGCTCCACTTGCACAATATGTGAAAAAAAGGGTCATTTCGCTAAAGTTTGTAGAAGTCAAGATGTCTCCAAAGCTGTTGCAAGTGCTGTAGTGGAAACAACAGAAAATAATATTGGAGCAGTATCGGCAGCGTCTCCGAAGAGCTTGAGTAAAACCATAGTTTCCATAAGTATCAACAACTATGTGGCTGATGCCTTAATTGATAGTGGAAGTACCACAAGCTTCATTGACAAAAAAATTGCGCAGATGCTTAACCTAAAACGACATCCATGGAAAGAAAATATAACACTGGCTTCGAAGAATCAAACCACGTCTGTTGATGGATTCTGTTACGTCAATATAAAAATAAACGAGCACACATACGCTCAAAAGGCTCTATACATTTTGGAGGACCTTTGCGCTGATGTAATCATTGGTCATGATATTTTAAATGAACATACATCACTTGAAATTCAATTCGGAGGCAAACAAAAACCGCTCAAGATTTGCAGTGTAATGGAAGCCGCTCTGCCTCCAGTTTCACTTTTCACAAATTTATCTAATAACGTGAAACCCGTTGCCATAAAATCGCGAAAGTATACAGAGCTTGATAATAAATTTATAAGCGATGAAATCAGCAAACTTCTGAAAGATAAAGTCATCGAGCCAAGCAATTCACCTTGGCGTGCCCAAGTACTGGTCACTGGTGGTACCACGCATCGTAAACGTCTGGTCATAGATTACTCCTTAACAATCAATAGATTCACTGAATTGGATGCTTACCCCTTGCCTAGCATAGAATCTATTGTAAGGAAAGTAGCAGAAAACAATTTTTTCAGCCAAATCGATTTAAAAAGTGCTTACCATCAAGTTCCTATAATAAAGACTGAAAGAAAATACACAGCTTTTGAAGCATGCGGCAACTTGTACCAGTTTACTAGAATCCCATTTGGCGTTACTAACGGAGTGGCTGCTTTTCAAAGAACATTGAACTATGTAATTTCTAAAGAAAAACTTACAAGTACTTACGCTTATCTCGATGACATCACCATCTGTGGAAAAACAAAAGAAGAGCATGATCAGAACTTGAAACGATTTATGGAGGCTGTTGCTAAATATAGTTTGACACTGAACAAAGAAAAGAGTCAATTCAGTCAGCAATCTATTAAACTGTTGGGATATACAATTGAAAACAACACGATCCAACCAGATGCAGAACGCCTTAGTCCTCTAGTGAGTCTGCCTATCCCAAATGACCTGCAAGCTTTAAAAAGAGCTCTCGGTATGTTTGCTCATTATTCTAAATGGATAATGAATTTCTCTGAAAAGATTAACCCACTGGCAAGAGTCTCTGAATTCCCTATGAATGAACACGCAGTTAATTGTTTTCAAACTATAAAAACAGATATTATGAAATCGACATTAACTAACATAAATCAAAACGAGACGTTTACCGTGGAGACTGATGCATCAGAGCATTCTATTGCGGCTGCTCTCTCCCAGAATGGGCGTCCGGTAGCATTTTTTTCGCGATCCCTTAGTGACTCGGAGCGCAGACATTCTGCTATTGAAAAAGAAGCAAGTGCTGTGGTTGAATCTCTAAGAAAATGGCGACACTATCTTATTGGTAGACATTTCATATTGATAACTGATCAACGTTCAGTCTCATTCATGTTCAAGCAATCTCATAACAGTAAGATTAAAAACGAGAAGATTGAAAGATGGCGCCTAGAGTTATCAAATTTCAAATATGACATAGTTTATCGCCCTGGTAAAGAAAACGTTACGGCTGATACACTTTCTCGTGTGTGTTCGAATGTAGTAACACAGAATAAATTAGGTGAGCTACATAAAGTCATGGGACATCCGGGGGTCGTACGAATGGCACATTGGGTCCGGTCGAAAAATCTACCTTACTCTCTTGAAGATATCAAGAATATGACTTCTGCGTGTCGTATTTGTGCAGAAATTAAACCAAGATTTGCGAAGATGCAAGGAAATCTCATAAAAGCAACTGCACCATTCGAAAGGCTCAATATCGATTTTAAAGGACCTCTACCTACTAATACACAGAATCGTTACATTTTAACAATCATAGATGAATATTCTAGATTTCCTTTTGCATATCCATGTAAGGATCTCTCTGCTGGCAGCGTTATCAAATGTTTTAAGGATTTATTCACAACTTACGGTGCACCACAGTACATACATTCGGATCGTGGAACCGCTTTTATGTCAACCGAATTACGATGTTTCTTAACATCACATGGAGTGGCTTGCAGTCGGACTACACCGTACAACCCACAAGGAAATGGTCAGGTAGAACGACTTAATGGAACTCTATGGAAAACTATAAGACTGTGTTTAAAGAACATGGAATTAGACACAACGGACTGGGAACAAGTCTTACTACCTGCACTTCATTGTATTCGTTCCTTACTATGTACGTCTACAAATGCTACTCCTCACGAAAGATTTTTTAATCATCCAAGACGAACTGTTAATGGGGAATCCCTGCCAACATGGCTATCTGAGCCAGGTCCAGTACTGATGCGGAACAACCAAAGACGCTCCAAATATGATTCTGAGTGTGAGGAAGTAGAGCTTATAGAGGCAAATCCTTCCTATTCCCATGTCAGGTTAGCAGATGGACGCGAAACTACAATTTCTAACAGACAGCTCGCCCCTCTCCCATCAGCACAGACGGAACGCGAACAAAATGAATTTGAATCAGAGCATGATGAATTTGAGGATGCTTCAGATGCTATTGAAGAACCAATCCCTGATACTTCTCTTCGACGTTCAACCAGAGAACGACGAGCTCCAGTTCGCTTATAAGATTATGATGTTTTTTAAGTGTGGGAGAATGTGCTGTATCTGAATAAATACTCCTTCAGAGTATTTAGAAGAGTTTATATCAGATGTCGTAACATTGTGACAGTTGTCATTCTGTGCACAAATTTTAGTTAGATAAAGCCTATATTCTTGGTAATAAATTCGTTTCATTATAACACACCACTAGAGTGAAATTATTTTGAAAGACTCATATTTTTTAGGATTTGGGTAAAAAACCGTACAAAAAGCGTGAAAGACCAAACAATCGTGCGGCCACCCGTTGTCTCATTCTAGATGATTATTCCAATCCAAACATACAGAAGAGACATGTATTATGGCTGGTTTACACGGGCTTAGTAGCTAAGCGCTTAGTACTTGTCATTATACTAAGCCTCAATATGACAAGTGAAAAGTAACCGTTTACACGTTGGAGCCAGTAGAAGTCATTAGTGACCAGACATTCGAAATGGAACGACGCCGCCTGATTTTGCGCAGTGTGTTTAAACAACTTACAACTTGTCACTAACTAACTTCTCGAGCTGTTTACATGCGGTCAGCACGCGACAAGTGCTTAGTAAATCGTGGTGGGGGTATCGACTTGTCACTTAGTAAATAGGATCGATCTCTATTCACTTGCACTATTCACAAACACTAATACTAAGCACTAATCAGCGTGTTTACACACGAGGACTTAGTATTAGTGACAAGTACTAAGCGCTTAGCTACCCGTGTAAACCAGCCATTAACCGTACATTCACGTTGTCTCTTTCCTTCCAGACGTGGTAAAAAAGGTATTGCTCAGCCCGCCATTATCTGTAAATGGGTAAAACCTGAGATTTTTATGTTCTGTGGGTAAAACACAATGACATACAGTTGTTGCCATGAAACTACACTTTCTTGGCCTCAGATTATCACACACAGGAGCAAAAGAAGAAGAAGAAGAGCAGGAGCCACAGCTTGGCCAGTCAATGACCTTGACGCTAGACTTTTAGAGTAGTGTGAGTGCGGGAGGTATGATTGTATTGTCCTACACAACACAACATAATATATCTACCTACTAAATAGGTAGTTTAATTAATATTATAATTTGTTTATAATTATATTTGTTGGCTAACGACATTTAATAAGGTAGCGATGACCTCAACATTGATGGCGTTAACACTAAATTCAGGACATGACTCATTTCAATTATAAATCGTATTTTAAACTCTATTCACCCGAGATAAGATCCACATTACTTTGAATCGGTTAGGTATGCCGTTTCATAAAAATGACTGTACAACGCAGTGTGCAAACAAAATAGGACGCAATACATTGCGTTTTATATATGAAAATGAGAACGCTATTCAGTATAGACCAGCGATGTATATCAAGCACTTTTTTGGGATCAACAATAACAACTCTCCTACACACGCTATGTCAAGTTTCTTGAGGTTATGGACTCAGCTGGCGTGCCGTGCCTACATAACGGAAAAATACCACGTTTCGACGACTCCGTGGCGCGAAACTGATTCGCAACCTACTTTACTTTCACCGGTTCAGATCTAGAGTCCATACATTAAATAAACGAACACATAGAAAAACATGTTTATTTTAATTGAATTATTACAGCAATTTATAAATACAATGTCGTAAAAAAACAAAAACTGATTATTTACTATTTCGTTCGGCGTTTATTGCAACTAAGGATTTGAGACGGCGTCGATACACTTTCTGAAGTCTAGGTATGGAGTCGCAAGGCACAGGGCGAGGGCCGCCAACGCGGCTGACGTACTTTTCTCTGTATACGTCGGTGCTTTCTAGATACATATTCGATCTATGGGGTTTAGTTATAACGCGCACGATCTCATACTTTACGAAGATGAATGATGAACATGTTAGGGCTCGGCGTTTAGAAGCCGTGCACCTTGAGTTGCTCGGGTTTAACGAGGCCCGACTTCGTGAGCCACTGGCAAATATTCTCGCGCTGGTCTCCTTGAAGCTGTAGCACCTCGCCGTACTCCGGATGCTCCACAACCGTTCCGTTGCACGCGAACTCCTTCTTGCATGCCCGGACAATCTTCTTCAGGTCATATTCCGAGGAGAGGCCTTGCACCGTCGTCAATGTCTTCCGCCCGTTCCGCTGTTGGATCCGGACGTGGACTAGACCATCTTGGACATCGTCTTCCGAGCTTTTGATAGCATCGGCGAATGGATCGAATGTGTTGAGATTCTGGATGGACATACGATTGAACGTTCCTTCACTTTGTTCTATGAAACTCTGCGATTCTACGCACGAACACAAAATGTCACTGATAACGCGCTGCGGCGTGCACTAACTATCTGACAAACGACCAATTTACGCAAACACCAAAATTGTAATGGCGGACGCTAAAGAAAAATAGTAACGTCACGCGGAGCCGGAAATTATCGATCTTCGCCATAGACAATCTGACATGTGTAGCTCCCTATTCACTAGTCGATTATGCGGAAAAGTTATCGGTTTTTCAGGTTTCTTTATCCCTTGAGTTTTGCATACAACTTTGGTACATAATCATCGTATTTCGCAACGTAAAAGTTTCCAGCTATGGGTATTCCAAGCTTGAACTGCTGAGCAAACTTAGCAATGGAGAACTTTCCTCTTTTATCACCAGAGTTATTAGGAAGTTTCACAACTTTAGAAAAATCACATTTTTCTGTTTGCTTGTAGAGAACGAAAACATAGCGATGAAGTCCTGTGCCCTTAGGAGGACCGGATCCAATATAATCAGACAGAATCTCACCCTTGTTCATATCACTTCCAAAAATATTTCCAACAAGCCAGTGGTGCCATTCACGGAACTTGGGGTTTTCCCTACTGGGCGCATCAGGATCTACCATGGCTAACGTATAGTATTCATTATCTTTAGGCGTCCACTTCACAACAGGCTTTTCTTTGACTTGAGTAGGAGTAAGCTCATTACCTATGTCGACTCTAGTACCGTTGGAATATTGGATATCTAATAACTCAAACGGGGCAGTAGTTAGAACATCTGGAACAATACAATGTTCTTTAAACAGTTTTGGAACGTCTTTAGACATTTTTCCAGAATTACTGGCCCTTTTCTTCAACCTTTGAAGATTTGCTGATGATCTTGTGAGTGTGTCAAAGTCAAAATAATTTGGGTAACCTTGGTAACCAAATACAAAAGGATTTTTTTTTTTTTTTTTTTTTTTTTTTTTTTTTTTTTTTTTTTTTTTTTTTTTTTTTTTTTTTTTTTTTTTTTTTATGGCAATCGTCCGTTTCGGACATTTGTGCCAGCGTCACGTCATTTTTGGCAAATAAATACGATTAAACAAATTATAATCAGGATCAGTATAGAATTATGGCTTATTAAATTTTTAGCTTATTTAAATTAATGAAATGGATGAGAACTTTGAATATTTTAGGGTCTATGGAATGAAGTAATTCTTGAATATGAGTAGGAAGAGACAACTTAAGAGAAATGAGTGATTTATAAAACTGTAAATGGTCTAAAAGGGGACAGGCAAAAAAGATATGATTCAAATCACCTTCGTCGATACCACATTCGCAGATGGACGAGTTTTTGACATGAATTTTATGAAGATGATATGGTATGCAGCAATGATTCATTCTCATACGAATGAGTATCGACGAAAGGCGTTTTATAATTTTGAATTTTGAAAACCAAGGTTTACATGGGATGATCGGTTGAATTTTAGCATAAAACGAGCCCTTTCTTTTTGATGAATAACTCCAATAAGAAGTCCAATTGCGAGTAAGACGGACTTTGGGAAGGGCTAGCAAATCATGACAATAATTTTTAAAAGGGACTTTGTCCCCGCAAACAACAGCATCTTTGGCAACATTATCAGCTCTTTCGTTTTCAGAAATACCAGCATGACCAGGAATCCAGGCAAGAACCACATCAAAACCTTTATCGTTACATTCTATAATTAATTGTTTTATTTGAAAAATTATTGGGTTATGTATTTTGGACGAGAAAGGGTTAGAGATAAGAGATTGGAGAACACTACGAGCGTCGGAAAAAATAATAGTACGCGGAAGTTTGAATAGAAGGATATACTTTATCGCTTCTAAAAGGGCCAGACATTCTCCTGAAAAGACAGAAGATTCCGGAGGGGATTTTATTTACCGACGGTAAATTACCGTACATCTAGAACAAACAAGTGACATTTCATAGACTAACTCTATGATAATATTTGCGATTTTTAAGAATCGGTTAGCTTTCCGAAACGATGAGAATAAATAGCTTTTATTGTCTCTGGTTACAAGTAAAACTAACTAAACAGCTACTCGACACTAGGTAGCGCGGTTTAGTTACCCCATCTTTTGTAAAAATAAACTAGATGTCACCACCAGTCTTAAAATTTCGTGTAGGTATAATTTGCTGTACTAAAATCTGCAATAGTGAAGAAACTTCTTGTGAGAAATCCTTATTTGTATCAGTAAACTCAACTTCATTTTTAAAGTTGATCTATAGCTTGTTAGCAACATTCTGTAAATAATTCAACTACTGTTTATATGTATTTTATGAATAATGTATTTTTATATTATATGTACACATAAATTCTGATTTTTTTTCACTATCTATTTATCACTACTTCTTTTCCAATCTATCACAGTTGATTCTGTTTTCTCATCTCTTCCTTCACACAGTGGAAAGTTCACACTTCGTTCGTTATAAATTATACTGTTTTCAGTCTATCTCTACTATATCCTCCCAATAAATATTGACCAATATTAATATGTTAGCATATTAATATGGTGGTATTGGCATGCTAATAACACAACAATCTTTTACAAAATGAAATAAGTATTGTTGGAATCCCAGACTATATAAGGTTTGAGTTAATTAATAAAATTATATGTTTGAAATCTCACTATAAGATCATAGTGTATTTTAATTCATAATATTGAACAAAAGTTTCAGTTTACAGAAAAAAAACAATAACACATGATTGAAAATTAAGTAATATTTCTATTCTTAACTTTAGCGAGTATTACATCAGCACTCAGAGGCTCTCGTAGACGCTTCCCCACACCATCACTCTTAATCTGTGTCACCACATCTTGTGTGTTTTTAACTTTCTTCCGAACATCTTCAAATCTCTTGGTCATTTCTGTCAGTTCTAGACAAAACTCCTCTATTTCTTTGTAGTCTTCATTTTTTACAGCTTGTACAGGATTTTTGGGCTTGAACTTGTAATTGGAGAAGGTTTCGATCTGCAAGTTCAGTATTTTGTTTTCCATCAAAGATGACTTCTGCTCATAATCCACGCACATCTTACCGAAGCGTTTCCGCGATTCCACAACAATGTTCATCATATTCTCGCATTTGTTTTCAATAGCTAAATCTTCTGTCTCTGTAAATAATAAAATTCGTATTTATATGCACTAATTTTACTATGAATTTCATGTTTATAGATACATAATTTATTTACCCATTTCGTAGCAACTTTCAAGAAGTTGTGTTCTAATTCACAGCTTTTTGTCATATACCATTCAAATATGAATGGTAATAAATAATTAGTTTAGGTAAAACTAAATAATCAAAGTTATTTATTAACACTCCGACCAGTAAGCTTTCAAATTTCAAAATCATATCAATCAAACAATTCCAACCAAATAAATAAACCAATGCCAAATTTGACAACTACGTTCCATCCTTCAATTGCTAAAATTATCAGTTCTTTAGCATGAATCTCGGATGGATTGTTCGAAGGAGTATATAATCGAGCTAGAGGTCATAACAATATCGAAATAATGAGTCTGAAAGAATTTATACGAATAGCCTTAAAAATATTAATGATGAGCTATAAAATAAAAGACTGCTCTAAACAACTTTGGAAAGTTTTTTTTATTGTAATAATTTTAAAACAACTTTAAAGATGCCAGCTACAAAATATTTCTACTAAATAGAAGATTTTGCGCAAAGTCAAATTCTTGTTTAAGGAGTCACAATGTGAACACAATTCTTAATCATCTTCATGAACTCTTGCACGGATATCTGTGAAAAGAAGTTTTTTTATATTTTATGTAATAATCCTAGCCGATATATGCAAATAACTACTACAGTATTATTAAAAAAAAAAAGAAAATTATTATTTTCTTTTCAAAGAACATTGCCCAAACCCTGTACCAGATTGCGTCACAGGCTAATTATCATCAAAATTAATATTTTATTTATATGTGTTCTTTGTTAATTTTTAACAGTATTTTTTAACCGGGTTTAGAAAATAAAATTAATTATACAAAACCTGATTTTCAATTTCCTACTTCCGAGTGCTTAGTCCGAGCTTGCATTTTAAAACTCCCTACTCTCGAGCCAAGAGTCGTCTTTCGGATATCCATACAAAAATACAAGAACATCCGAGAGACGATACTCGGCTCGTGAGTAGCGAGTTTTAAAATGCAAGCTCAGACTAAGCCCTACGCACGTCAACTATTTTGTTCCGATCCCAGCTGTCACCTATTTTCGTGAGTGGACATTGAGTATAAAAATCTTGTTTGCCAAGTAAGCTTTAGCTGAGCAGGCAAACATGATAAAAAAATAAAATAAAATACATTTTTAAATATTTTGAAAAGCGGTTAGACATTGAAAAAAATATTGTTGGTAGCGAAAAGGTAAATAAAAATTAGACCTTTGAGAGTAAATTCAAATTGATGCAAGTTGGTACAGATTCCCATAGCCCACTGGGCATTGTCCTTTATCATTAAAAAAAAGTTTTTTCAGAAGAGCTCCGACGTGAGAAATGTTTTTATGTGAGCAGTTTCATGAATTACCAGGTATCTGTCATGGACCAACAAACAAATAGTTGTGTTATTCTCACCAAGCCATCAAAGTCTTTGTCGGCATCATCAATCATTTCATCAATTTCTTCGTCAGTTAAGTAATGACCTAGAACCTCGGTCACTTGCTTTATATTGTCAAAGTTGATGAATCCTGAAACATTAAAATGAACCAAGGTGAAGCAGTTGCACATACGGAAGAGAAGGCTATAACTGATTATTTAAAAAGCCTATCCATTTCCTTTTTTCATTTCATTCAGTGCATTAAATGCATAAAAAAATTGCTGCTGGTCATTAAATTGATAGATACGTAGTTAGATCATACCAGCATCGTCCATATCAAAAAGTCGAAAGCTTTTCATAATATCCCCATCACTATCCTGAGACATAATCTTTCTCATGATAGCGGTCTCAAAGTTTTCAAAACTGAGTTTTCCAGAGTCTCCTTTATCAACTGCACTTATCATGTGCTGGAGTTCTTCCTTCGTGGGCTCGTAACCTACAATTCGGAGATTGGTTTGAATATTGATAAATGTTTACACTATATTTATTTATTCTAGCGCTATAGCGCATTACCAAAAAAGATTTCAATTTTTCTAATGATGCTGCATTACATACAATTTATAATTTACGTTACGGTTATGCGCTGCTTAAAAATTAATGAAAAATGATATCATTTATGAAGGTCGTTGTCTGTTCGAAAAAAAAAATTATATATGTAGTTCATATAAAGCATTTTACTTTAGCTTACCTAGCGCTTTGATTGCTACGCGAAAATCTTCAGCCTTTATTTTTCCTTCGCCACAGTAATCCAGAAGATTGAAGGCTTCCCGTAAATCGTTTTCCTGATAAAATAGAAAAAAAACTAAACAAACTAAAACAGTAGGTACATGGATAGTGAAAGTATCAAGACTACTTTTTATGCCTAATAGTTTGCATCAGGCTTACGTTCTGTATTTATGCAGACTTACTTGTTCCTCTGTAAGAACTAATTTAGCATGGATTTCTTTAAAATTCGGAGGTTTTTCCAGATGATCAAGTTCTTTAGCAGAAACTTCTGGACTTTGTGATCTAACAGCACTAGAAAAGGTTATTTCATCCATATTGGATTTAATAGATTCCAACTCTACGTGGCTTCGGCTTGGTATTGATCAACACATTTATGTGTGCGTAGTCATGGACACCGACTTGTAGTGTAGGTTCTTGTTCAGATTCCACGCCCTTGTCTTGCCTAAGCCAAGTAACGCGCGTGGTTTGCAATACAATAGAGAATAATGCCCCTGTATAGAACTTTAATATCCTACGAAACGTTAAACGTTATTTATTCAGTGTATAGTCTTAATCAAGAATTTTATGTTTATCCACTAGGTTTTATAATGTTATAATGATCAACTGAGCTCTGTGTACAGTGAATAGTAGGTAGCGCCTAGGACTAAATGGTATTCTACATTATTACTAATGTACGTTTGTAATAAAATAACTTGCGTCGTACTTTTGTATAAATAATAAATAAATAATGCTGGACAATCCACACAACATCATCTAGCCCCAAGCTAAGCAGAGCTTGTGTTATGGGTAGTAGAAGACTGACAAACTTAATACAATACATTACATAGATATATATTTTTTATTATACATATAAAATACCCAGAACGCCCGGAATAAATATTCGCAGATCGTACAAACATTTATCTCAAGGCGGGAATCGAACCCGCAACCTCCGCGTCGCAGGCGGACCTTCACCCACCGCGCCACATCGGTCGTCAAATCAGTATAATATTCCTGCTAAAGTTTCATATAATTTAGGTTTTAAACATGGAAGAAATGTTATATGTATCGATCATGCATGGCAGGAATAAAGCAACCAACATGCCTTTTCCTTTCTTATTTTTTTTAATGAGTAGGTAGGTACTTTCTATAATGTGTAGGTACGCTTATGGTGTGGTAAATATGGAACTATGAAGAAAACAATGAAACCTGTTCATTTGAGAGAACTAATCGAGCGCAAATGGTCTTTTCCTTCTCTTCTGTTTCTACTTCTTCATCTGCAACTGCTTCGATATCTTCACCAGGATTCATTTTGACGAAAATAAAAAATAATTTGTGGTCAATAGTGCTCTGTCAGCTGTCGTCTTCGTCTATCTATTTTTCTGTAGTGACAGAAGCATGCATCCTCTAGAAGAGTCTAGTACAAAAAGTACATTAATTGTTGCCTGGAATCTTTTATTTCGATATGTTTTGATTTTGCATAATCTAAGACCTAACTAGAAGTAGAAGTACAAAATTCAAGCTTGAGTTTGAAATTTTTCATGCTAGCCCTTATTAAAAATAAAAAGCCAAAAATTTGTCCAAGTTTTAATTCTTCCATGTATGTACATGGAAGAATTCAAACTCCATAGCAAGCTGTATTGCATTGTTGCTTACGGTACAATTTTTATTTACACAGCTGGCAACACCAAGCTAAAGCCCGACCCACCCGCCATATTCTCCCAATTTGTTTGATAATTTTGAGGTTATCTACATTTGCCGACGCCGCCTTTGTTTTTAACGAAAACTAGCTAATAACACTACCAAAATGAAGCTGGTCAGGTTCTTGATGAAGCTCAGTCACGAGACTGTCACAATCGAGTTGAAAAACGGCAGTGTCGTCCACGGAACGATTACAGGTGTCGATGTTGCTATGAACACACATCTGAAAGCGGTGAAAATGACGCTGAAAAGTAAGGAAGAGATGAATTTGGAGACGTTGAGCATTCGAGGGAACAATATTAGATACTACTTGCTCCCGGACAGTCTGCCGCTTGAGACTTTGTTGATTGACGATACGCCGAAGGGTCGCGGTAAACGCGATGGCTTCCCGAGAGGCGGAAGCAGCCGGGGCGGCCGTGGCAGGGGCCGCGGAGGACGCGGGGGCCCCCGTGGTGGTCGTGGAGGCCGAGGCCGCGGCCGCCGGTAATTCACCCCTTAGTTCTACTCAAAATTGTGATTTACATTTTAATATAGGACGGTGTGAATGGATGTTTCAGTGTTTTTGGTACAACAATTGTTTTTGGTAATACTACAAAGTTGTGGATTTACAGTGTTTTCTAAAGCTAAAGTAGTCAATGCTCCGGGAGGTCATTTATGCCAGTCAGTGTCTTGTGATGCGTTATAGTTGGATAAGTAAACAATAATAAGTCTAATTTTGTTTCAATGTCTCCTAAGCGATGTCTCCTGAGTATCATTGTGGCACTACCATACTATAAGTTTTAAGCAAGGGTTTTATAAATTAATGTCTGCAATAATAGTCTTGGTATGATAACTGCCTTGCTGGTTGTAAACACTACTTGTATCTGTATATACTACAAGCGAAGCATAACTAATGGAAGAAACTAAATAAAGACTAATTTAAAACAAGAAGTTACACTTATTTTAGAACTATGTATTAACAATTGCTCATTTAATAAAACTTCGAGAACAACAACTCTAATTTCACATCCAGGATTTCTTGTTACCAACTGATAAACATAGATCCATAGATGTACTATAGTAATATAAACAACACAAACTTTAAAAATGCTGCTTCCTGCAAAAACATTAAGCTATTTAGTGAAATTACCTATAATCTTTACTCTTCTGTGATGGACGCAGTTAATTGCATTGCGCTCAGAAATACCACTTTCAGAAATGTGTTAGTTCCATCAATTAGTATAAATAAAAAACTAATGAGTACTGAATTTCAAGACTATTTCAATTAGATTCCATTGTAAAGGTTTACACACGGCTGAGCTAATATATAACTTACCTACATACCGAGGATCAACCAATCAGAGACAAGAAAACATGATATTTTTTTATGAAAGTCCCTGGTTGGCTGATGTATGGCATGTAATTTATATATATATACATATGTAATGTATACTGTCATGTGAACACCAGTACTTTGTAAAGATTTTGATGTTTTGGTATGTTATACCAATATAAATCAATTGTTCCAAAAATAATTATAAGGTTTCAATAAATTGTGTATTAAAACTGAATATTTCATTTCATTTATTCATTATTATACAGCTTTAGGTGTATTATAGCTAGAGGAAGTAAAATAAATAAATAATACTGGACAATCCACACAACATTATCTAGCCCCAAGCTAAGCAGAGCTTGTGTTATGGGTACTAAGACTGACATACATAAAATACATACTTAGATAGATATTTTTTTATTATACATATCAAATACCCAGAACACCTGGAATATTATGTATATTTGCAGATCCTATAAACATTTATCCCAAGGCGGGAATCGAACCCGCAACCTTCTGCGTTGCAGGCGTTGCCGCGCCACATCGGTCGTCAAACGTACATGTACCTTTATTTATATTTATTAAGTATCTACCTTTTTGTGTAAATGTTTTTATTCTATTTACAAACTAAGCAACATGGTTTATGGGATCTATTGGTAAAGAATACTTTGAATTCCTATACTTATTACATAGTTTAAAAAATATTTGTATGTAATGTTTGGTCATTTTGAGAAATGTAGTAATCAAACAACGACAAAATTGAAACAAAATAAATAAAAATCATGTTCAAAATTTCTTACAACATTTAAGATAATAGCATAAATATAACAATTTTTTTTTAAGAATTTCATGCGCGTCAAAAACGCGCGTGAAATTCTTCGCTGCCGCGTGAAAGTGTTGGTAGACGAGGCTTTCACGTAAGTGAGGATCGATATTTCCAGGCACGGTGGATATCCTTTCAGGTTTCTGGGTAACTATGACCTATTATTTAGAATACCTATTTATAAATAGATACTAAAGTTCCAGTGAGGTGTCAATTTAACTTAGTAAGGTTTAAATGCAACAAAATGAAAGATTTTTATCAAAAATAAACCTCGTATAAACAAACTGCAAACTTTAATCTATTGTATTGTATGATAGAACAAAAGAGCATTTTAAATTTAATGTAAAAGTTTCACAGAGTCGTATCAAGTGGAGCGTGGGGGACACGCGCAGGGATTCATTTAAATAGCGCGCATTCCACAACACAGGACTGGACTAGGTCGATGCGGTTGGGGGCTAAGGCTATTGGGGTTGTAGAATTGTAGAATCATAGCAATATGTAATTATATCTGTTAATGAACTTGTTTATCTGTTAGACAATACTTTATTCGATAAACTCTGCGTAAGGTAGCTTTATAAGAGATAATAATTTTTCGCGAATGTGAGTAAAATAATAATGAAATATTAGTTGTTCAAATACCTGATTGACTATTGTTCAAAGTTCAATCTTTGTCATCGATAAATTATCCAATGTAGACAAAAAAACAGTTTGTAGGTAGGCTGCCGCGTCGTCTCTTATTTTCATAATGTCATTTCTGCCTTGAGTCTTAGCAATAAGCTCGTCCCTCTCAATACAAATGGTAAGTATATTGTTCTACCTATTTAGTTTAACAGAATAGTTTTTATGTAAGTACTCCCCCTATCTAGGCGTCTGAGTCCGCGCCTGGTCGCAAAGAGACAGATTTATATCATTCTGTAAGTACCTACCCGTGCCCCTGCCCTCGCCGGATTGGCAACATTATCGAGCGTTTAGATATTTAACTCAGGCATGGGGGATGGGGGATTAGCTGTTATTTAGAACCTACTTACAAAACTACTGTCCAAACATTTACACTGGCTAAATGATGACTAATTTTTTGCACGCATAGGGGTTTTCGCAGGTTTTTGGGAATGGAACCCACGACCCACGGCATGGGAGGCAGAGCTACTAACTACCAACTGAGCTGTGACGCCTGTCACAGCTTAGAGCAAATGTTTCCCACTCAGACTTATAATTCAGGATAGATTTAGGAACCCATATACCTTTATTTAGTGTTAGTGTCAGATATCATAATTAAGCATTATGTACTTACCTAATATTGTAAAGTTTATTTTGAGTACATTGCTGTATTTATAAACCATATTTTTAAGATAAATGATTTTTGACACATTCTCAGATCATTTCAATCCTTCTTTAGTAGATAAATGATAATGAAACCTTCTTTTCTTAACATAATCATAGAATATTGACATAAAAATGACGTTTTGCAGCAGAATTGTTCTGCAAAATAAAAAATAAACTTACAAAATTTTGCAAGTATGATTGTGATATAAAATTAAAAAATATTATAAAAACATGGGAAAATACTATCTAAATTAATGAAAACGTGTACGTTTTTTTAACATTTTAATCAACATTTTCGTTAATTAGCAGAGGTAAGTAAATTAAATAATAAATAAATAATGCTGGACAATCCACACAACATAATCTAGCCCCAAGCTTAGCAGAGCTTGTGTTGTGTGTACCTACTAGAAGATTGACATACTTAATACAATACATTATGTGTAAATAGTAGATACCTACTAAATCTTTATAATATTTTAGTAAATTCTTAAGTACTTAGTACCTAGTTATAAGTAGAGCGATCTAGGTAGGTACTCTACTCGATATATTTACGTAATGCATACTTAAGTATCTACTTAATCGCCTGCTTGTATTAAGTATTATGATTCTATGACTGTGCTATTGTCTGCCTAAGCAGAAACAATTATTCAAATTGTTTACATAATATAGATTTATCGCTAAGACGCCAAGGAGATGATAATTACGACGCGTGTACCAACCGACCTTAATGTACCTAGCCTGAATTTAGAGATTTATTCGTATTGAGAAATTATATTTACCATAAGAAAGGTACTTTAAAAATGACAATTTTGTGAAGATTATTGTTTTTTTTTCGCTCTTTGGAGCAGGCAGGCAGTTTAGAACCATACCGCCTAGTCTTACGTTATGTTTGAAGGGGCCTTATTCTCTATTGTATTGCAAACCACGCGCGTTACTTGGCTTAGGCAAGACAACGGGCGTGGAATCTGAAAAAAAAGCGTAAGCCTTAGTTGTCATTCCCTTTTGTCATTGAATAATATAGATACAAATCAATCTTTTGAAGTTTGCGTTTTAAGGGCTTAGTCCGAGGTTGCATTTTAAAACTCCCTACTCTCGAGCCGACAGTCAGTTTATTTATTATTTTTATATATTTTTGTATGGATATCCGAGAGACGACTCTCGGCTCGAGAGTAGGAAGTTTTAAAATGCAACCTCGGACTAAGCCCTCTGGAACGCGTTGTGACGTAGCACGGTTTGGGGAAGGAATATAGAGAATAAGGCCCAAGATTATGTATTGAATATGTACTTACACGCTGAGTTGACGCATGATAAGAGCGAGTGGAAGAAGAAAACATGTTATTTTTAATAAATTACACATGTTTTATGGCCAAGGTGACGTGTTTGACTATGATTATTTTATATAGAGTAACATTATTAATTAATATAATTGGCATAAAACCGTGTTACTTGATTAAATAAACGCTAAATGGACGACCGATGTGGCGCGGCGAGCGAAGGCCTGCGACGCGGAGGTAGCGGGTTCGATTCCTGCCTTGGGATAAATGTTTGTACGATTTGCAAATATTTATTCTGGGTATTTTAAATGTATAATAAAAATATCCATCTATGTTATGCATAGTATTAAGTAATTCAGTCTTCTAGTACCCATAACACAAGCTCTGCTTAGCTTGTGACTAGATGATGTTGTGTGGATTGTCCAGCATTATTATTATTATAAAATAAATGTTGTGCCGACCCCACTTAGCGTGGCATAGCAGGAAGATGATGATGGTGATGACTTACAGAATGCCAGTTCGCCCAAGTCGTTCCGAAGACAAGGCTAAGTACGTGTACCCGAAAGAGGTGGTGGAAGCTGTTCTGCAGATCATGGAGGAGGGTCCGCAGCCAATGAGGGATATGAGGCCTTCCAAGGTTAAAGAAAATACTTGACTTTGACATTATTAAATCGTTTCTAAACTGATGACAGGTCCTACTATTTACCTATGTAAAATCGGTTCAAATGAGTAATTATTTAAATGTATTGTAAATGGACATGGCTTGTATGACATACACTGTGATAATATGGCAAAATAAATAATGAATGAAATAAAATGTTTCTATAAAGGGTAAGATAAGACCTGGATAAGATAGACCTGGCGTTTGAGGGAGGAGGCTTATACCCAGCAGTGGGTTAGCACGGGCTATGATGATGATGAAATAACTTAAATTTGGATGGATCTCGTCACTTACAAATACACACTCTGAATCCAGAAAACCATGTTCTTTGTCACCTTCACGTCACACCAACTCTTTTTCTTTTCGCCAAATGTCAGAACTTATCGGAACATAGAAACAAACCATTCACAAACAAAGTAACATTTATTTTCGTGATCTTTAGATTTTATTCAATGAGTAGGTACTTTAAAACGTCTATATATTCGGGGACTTATATCACACGGACCACGGTCTAAGACATAGCCTAAGCTATAGAACATGGTCTAAGCCATAGACTAAGCTTTAGATCATGGTCTAAGCCATAGCCTAAGCCATAGACTATGGTCTAAGCCATGGTCTATGGCTTAGACCATGGTCTAAGCTTAGCTGTATTTTTTTGCAGAAAAATCCGAACGGAGCCGATCAGTTCCGATCAGACCACCAGGGAGAGTATGAGACCTACGAGTCCCAAGGGGGCAGAGGGACAAAGTTCGTTGACAACCACAACGCAGCCAGTCCTAAGATGATAGATGAACTGCAGAAGAGACGGTCTACTGCCAGGGTGAGGGATTTAGACTTATTTTATACAGATGCATATTTTTTATACAGGTTTCATAGCTCAGTTGGTAGTAGCTCTGTGTTCCATTCTGTGTTCAATTCCTACTCGGAGCAAATGTTTGTGTGATGATCAAATATTTATTCTTT
This sequence comes from Ecliptopera silaceata, assembly GCA_932527185.1. Classification (NCBI taxonomy): domain Eukaryota; kingdom Metazoa; phylum Arthropoda; class Insecta; order Lepidoptera; family Geometridae; genus Ecliptopera; species Ecliptopera silaceata. Next base: position 9,554,230 of record OW052196.1, on the reverse strand, counting down.
GTCTGGATGTGACTATCAATTTGATTTACATCAAAAAGCGTATATAAGTATTCTATTAGCAATCTAGAGGGGCTAGTGTGTGATGAGTGAAATGTCCATGAATGAATATTTAAGCATCTAATTATACCATTACACTCTAGACTTAGCGGGACTTAGTATAAGGTATATATATATGTATGGTTCTATAGTTCAAACGTATCTAAGCTCGAACCACTCTAGAATTCCTGAACTGAATAGAAGCGCAGATAATGCAAGCTTGTCCCATTGGCAAACGCTGATCCATACCTCTTGATTTATGTTGGAATATAAGTTTAATATAAGTACTTAGAGATGTTTCACTCATCTATAATTATTTGTCCTAGCCTTCAGCGAATGTTACTGCTAGACGCAGAGCGACAAACCAGACAACATACTTCGATCCGAACTGCCATCTTTGCCAGAAGCTAAAATTAGCGATGGAAAGTAAAAAACGAATTCCACGAACAAAGGCCAGAGATGACAGGAGAAGAAAGCCTGAAAAGAAATCAAGAGTCTCGAAAAAGCCAAAAAAATCACAACGCAACACTCGATCTACTTACAAGCTGTCCAAAATTAGAAAAAATATTGGTGTTCAGTATCACTACCAAAATACAGATCGAGGAACAAGGACCGGTATTTATCTAGCTGATGGAAGTATCCCAGACGATCAGGGAATGAGTGAAATTTACTTTATAAATCGCAGTCACCAAAAGTCCAATTCTAGAACTTCTCAGGCTGCGTTGACGAATCCACCTGAGAGTGGACGTGGCTCAAAGTCTGTCATGTCCCAGAATCCGGACACCAGCGTGAATTCGCTCAGCAGTTATAACAGCAATATGTCTTTGGACCAGGAGCCCATGGTGTCTCTTTAACTGAAATGTTTCGAGTTTCATTAATATTGTCTGTTACAAATAAACTGTTTTCATAACAAAAGTCTTATAATGGTTTTACGAATAGAAATAGAATAGAATAAAATAGAAAATCTTTATTGTCACAGATGAAGGCACATATTAAAATTATATTTAAATTAAAGTGTACAGGCTATGACTCGAATAGATCAAGACAAAGATACACGTTATAACGATCCTAATATTTCTCGATGTATAAGCATCACCACATGGTAAATCTTTTGGAGTAGAGTTTATTAAGTTTTTTGTTTTTCATTAATTACTGCATGAATTACAATAAACTCAATAATAGTCGAAACTCAAAATTCGATTACTCAATTAAATATAATAGGTATCTCACGAACTAAGACAAGGCGCGGGTATCAGATAGTGAAAATATCGTTATTCCAGAACCGCACATACTAAAGTAGATACAAATACAAGTAGGTATCGTATCCTTCGTAAATTATTCGTAAGTACATTCCACATAAGCATCAACTTATAGTTGCATCACCAAACATCGTCTGAACAGACGTGTTGTAAACTCGTTTTATATAAATAAAAATGTCTTTTTTCTTTTTATGTTGACCAAGGACGCTTTTGCGTGAAAATGTTTCAAGTGATTTTGTTATTATTTGTTGTAAAAGCTGGTTTCGCCGCGGAGGATTCTAAAGGTAACTTTTGCAACAGGTACACTAAATCATTTCTTAGTAGTAAAAGCTTTTGTATTGTGGTCATGTTTTTTAGTTATAAATATCCAATTGTTCTGCCTTGATACTATACCTATCCTTGACTTTTTTTATATACATAGGACTGGCACATATTATGTTGTTATTCTCAACTACTATTTTTCTATTAGATGACGGTATATAAGTAAAACAAGGAAAATTATTTTATATCAAACCTTTTTAGTAGGTAAATTAAATAACATAAGTATGAGGCCCTTTACAAATTGTTGCATTGTGTTGGAATCCACGACATTCAAATTATAAGGAAAGTACTTAATATAAAGCTACTTTAAACCTCCATATTTTACTTTAACTGGCTAAAAAGCTTTTTTTTTAATAATTTGTACTAAAGACAAGTTTTTGTAGCATTGATCTTGACCTCGCTCAAACTTTCCTCAGTCGTTGCACTTTTGACAGAGAGCGCGTTTTTTTTAAGCGCCTCTCTTCTTTTTAAGACCATGTTTGTGTCACCTATTTTAGGCAAAATAAATATCTTGTACCTTGTGTAGCTCCTTAGCTCTGTATTTTAAATAAATAATTTATCAATGCTACTAAAGATTTGTGGAACAGAAACAGGTATAGTTATAATAGAAACTTTTTTATTTACACACATAGTAAATACAAACAAATAACTTATATTAATTAAATGTACAGAGACAAGCTGAAGCTTGATTAGAATTTTCTTTCAACAAACCAAATTAGTAATGAGAGTAAACTACATAGACTTGAAACTTTGAACTTTTAAAAGAGCTTTTTTTTGGACCTATTGCTTGCAGAACAGTGCCGATTGGACCCGCACCCATCAGTGGAGTACCGTTGCCTTGTCGAAGGCACTGAAGACCACCGAAGCTGTTCCGCCTTCGAGCCAGCAGGCACTATCGTCAACCCTCGGTGTCGGCAGCCAAACTACCGCTCCACCAGTCTACCGCGCATGCAATGCATTGGTCGTGAATGGGACTACATCGCGAGGTGCTCACCAGGTTTGACCTGCATCATTACAGCTGTAAGATGTCCATTGCTTATATACCAGCGGACTATCGTAGCCTCTCAAAACCTGGCAGGATCAATAACGTTCTGTGTCTATCGCAACTCATCGGTACTCTGTGGAATTTCTAGTTTTTCATTCTGTGGCAGTTTTAGTGGACTGATATGACTCAGCTGTATGGAATCCTATCAATAATGACGTCACAGTCACATCAGTTGACTGTTTTGAGAGGCTAGGATAGGTCTACAGAACTATCGATAGGTATCTCCACCCAACGGCTCCCAGCAACTGTAATGTAACCTAGTCGGGAGCCATGCCAACCCAAAGTCTTTCTCCGTTATTTTAAGGGGTTGGGCTGGCTGGGGTGTGGTTAGCAGGGGGATAATGCACAATACACCCCATTGCGGGACGTCAGTGCAGATCTTATTCCCCCAACTAGAATTAGAATTAGTCGGGAGGTATCCTAGATTACATGGCCTAGCTTAGGCCGATCTTCTAGGTTATTGACCTACCTGGGTCAATAAACTAGCAAGTAGAAGACAAGTAATTATTGTTTGCGTGATGCAAAATTAAGTTTCATTTTCCTTATAAAATTATGTAAGCTTTCAAACATTATGACACACAGTACTTCAGAAATCTTTAATCCTTCTTTAGAATAGAATAGAATAGAGCTCTCTGCTTGCTGCGTGGTGAGGCCAATTAAATGTCGAGTTTTTTCAATAGCTTTTCAATCTAGGATCCTCCATACATTGAAAAGACACAACATCACATACAAAATATCTTTTGTATAACAATCACAAGAAAAAAACTGAACTGAAAATCCTTATACTAATTACTTATCTTGTTCGGTTTTTAAGAACTCCCAGCAGCCACATGCTAGAAAGATGGAAACCAGGGTCGGTTTGAGCGATCCATTACACTTTTATTTATGCCTCCACTGGAATTGGAAATTGGGAAAAATTGGAATTCCAGAATCCTCTAGTTCTCCGAACATCCTCGAATCCTTCACTGCTATATCGAGTCACAATCCATCGCAAAATATTCAGAATGCGGTAGAGTGACCCCTGACTTTATGAGAAAAGCAATAGCTTCTGAATCCGTACTTTTCCGAACTATATCCAAACCTTCATTGCTATATCGAGTCACAATTATCGCATAATATTACAGAATGCGGTAGAGTGACCCCTGACGGCAAGGGGTTAGTGGTGGGAGGGCATACAGTAAAACGAGGGGAGCTCCCGTGGCATGCCGGGATATACAAGAGGACTACGAGCCCGTACAAGCAGATATGTGGGGGCTCACTGATCAGCACCAATGTGGTTATATCAGGTAAGAGGAGAGCATGGTCCTGTCCCCTGGCAGAAGAGTCCGACGGAACGTGAGGTTTTGGTCTGTTTAAGTCATAACCTAGTCATAATCCATGATGTACCTACCTATATTTCCTCACCTAAAGAAATATGTTAAGAGGATGACTTAAATCGGTCATGTTGGAAATAGACCTTTGACCTATCATTACTTTGTTGCATTTAAACGTTACTAAGTTAAGTTGACACCGCTGGAACTTTAGTATTACATTGTAATTCATTGTAAGAAGGATCGTACCAAAACGATAGGAACAAGGCCGTAGTTTCTTGCCCGATTTGCTAGGCTCTGGGCGCATGGAATTGGCATCTAGAATCACCTAGTACATAAGTACTAAATGATCTTTAAGAAGAGGGTTATGTTATCCAAAACACTATATAAAGTTATTTTATTATTAGTCAATAAAGAATTTTGATACATGGATTTTGAATAATATCTAGTTTTAAAAACTTATAATATAAATTGCAGCTGCTCACTGCTTCTGGAGTGATATTGAAAAACAACTGCCAGCTTTTCAATTCGCCGTGGCGGTCGGCAAGGTGTACCGAAAATGGAATAATAATTTAGACGAAGCGCAGAAGTCTCATGTTTGTTTATTTTGTTTTGTTTGTTTATTTTATTATCAAGCTTAGGTATATACGAAAGTTTGTATGAATGTGTTATTTATTCACGCAAAAACTACTGAATGGATTTGAATGAAACTTTATGATAATGTACTTTATGCATATAGCACATAGGCTATAATTAGCAAAGATATTGTGTGAATTGACAAAAATATGACGATAGCAAGACGAAGTCGCGGGCACCAGATAGTCTTACGGCCGGTTTCTCGAACGATGATCAACGAAAAAAACAAATAATTACTATGTGTCAAACTCGGATCAATCATGATGTGGGTTTCCAGAAACCGGCCGTTAGTCTTTCTATAAGGGTTTATTTCTATGAGATCCAATTTTAATGATCTTTTTTTTATTTGAAAGTTGGTGCTTCTTTCTCATCCCATTTTTTGACAAGATTTGACTAGCTTTTAAGGTGTATTATCTTATGTACTTTATTGAATTAGCACAGTCATGTCACAAAAACTTATCTTCTATTATTCAGACATTTTAGTACACCATACAATGGTTCCGTGATGTAGAGGTTTACTCTCTCTATTTTTCCAGGTCAAAGCCATACACCTTCCCACACGATATCAAGGTGCTAGCGCTAACTTCCAGGAGGACATAGCTATGGTGATAGCCACACAGGAGTTCAAGTACATGACCTTCATCAGACCTGTCTGCCTGAGCTTCGAATACTCCTTTGACAAGCAACAGCTGCAGGCTGGAAATCAGGGGATGGTATAACTTAAAGCTAGATGGGGGGTTACTTTTGGGGAATGGTTTTCAAGCTCTGCTTAGCTTGGGGCTAGATGATGTGGTGTGGATTGTCCAGCATTATTTATTTATTTATGTACTGGCTGACCCGACAAACCTATTTTTCTATCTTCTTAACATTTTTGAATCAGAAAAATGTTTTTTGAAAACTTTTTTTATGGAGTATATGGAGGAAACGGAGTATGCAACTTTACAGGAAAAAACAAAGTCAATATGAATATGCTGATTTACTCACAATGATTTTCCTGCACAGCTTAAGACCTTTTAGGCATTACGTGCATACATTTTCTATATGGAAAATACCACGCAACCGGAGTTGAACCCACAACCTTAGGATCAGCCGACCTATCCTAGCCTCTCAAATTCTGCCTGCTTTTTAATCACGTTCAGTTTCTTTGTTACTCATCGGTATTCTGTGCCATTTCTGGTGGACTGATGTGACTGAGCTGCATTTAATCCTATCAATAATAACGTCACAGACACATCAGTCTACAAAAAATGTCACTATAGAATTACTATAGAAACTGTACCTACCCAAAGTAGGAGTTGGTGCACACACGGATCGTAGAGACGCAATCGCCAAGCGCCACCGAATTTGTATAGATCCAAGCAGCGACCCTAGCAGATTTCTTGAGAAGCTTGAATTTCCATACAATATCGGTGGCGCTCGGCGATTGCGACTCTATGATCTGTGGGTGGGTGCACAAACTCATACTTGAGGTACTGAACGTTATTTAAAACCTGGCAGGTTTTGAAAGGCTAGGAGACGGCCTCAGATAGCAAAGGTTTTACAGGTGTTTACAGACTTTAACTCTTGAATATACAGGTTGCGGGCTGGGGGCTGACGTCTGCGACCGGCAACCAGCCTTCCAAGCTGCAAGTAGTGAGCTTACCATACGTGGAGGTGGACACCTGCATCGCCAACTCACCGCCATCCTTCCGAGAATACATCACCGGAGATAAAATCTGTGCTGGAACTCAGGACTGTATGTTTTGGCTTCTTCTTCTTATTTAATTATTTATAATTATTTATCTATCTATGTAGTGTATTGTATTAAGTATGTCAGTCTTCTAGTACCCATAACACAAGCTCTGCTTAGCTTGGGGCTAGATGATGTTGTGTGGATTGTCCAGCATTGTCCAGCATTATTCGCATTATTATTATTTAAGAGTTCTTGTCCACGTTATGAGTGCAAGTCACGCCATCTATTTCTTTCCAGCCTCCTTGTCTTCCTTATACGACACGAGGGCAACCTTCTTGGCTCATGTAGTTTATCCTTGGCCTTCCTCTTCCTCTCCTACCTTCTACCTTTCTTTCTATGATGTTACTGATGAGGTTGTCGTTTTGGCTATTAGAATCTAAATTAAATGGTTCCATAGTGATGTGTTGATATCACAATATTTTTGATTATCGAGATTGTAATATTGATTTTTAGACAACTTTTGCATACATAAATAACACCAGTTTCCTTACAGTTTTTCACACAAAAGTGTCGAAGTTAATATGTTAAATATGCATACATTACATAAAAACGACATCGTCATATATTTGCATTTGTTTGATTCAGTAATTTTTTTTTCGATCGTGTGAAATGGAAATTTATTCTTATTTCGTTTTAAAGTAGATTGCGTCGTAAATATATATATTGCGTTTATTTCCTTCAGCTGAAAAAGCGTTATGCAGAGGCGATAGCGGTGGTGGACTAGCGTTCCCCACGAGCGAGCCGGCGAGGTACCAGCCCGTGGAGCGGTTCTACCTTCGCGGCATCGTCTCCACGGCGCCCAGCAGTGAGCAGGAGTGCAACACTGAAGTCTACACCAGCTTTACTTCCATCCTGAAGCATGAACACTTCATCAAGCAGTTCTGGACTGAATCGTAATTTTTTTAATTGTTATTCTGTTGTTTTGAAAATGTGTTGTTTAATTCGAACTAGGATGAAAAAATGGATTGATACTTGGAAAAATCCAAGCATTTTTAACCGAAATCTTTCTTTAAATAAATACAATATTCACAATTTAGAGTGTGCTCTAACCCCAAAGTAAGCCAAACTTGTACTATGGGAACTAGTTTGCGGATAGTTATATAATTTTTATTTGTAAACTTATATAGAAACACCTCGTAAATAAATATTTGTTGGTCTTACTCGGGCGGGTGTCCGTCTGACCGTCTCCTACCACCATCAGAGAAAAGAGGACTACATAGTGACGGACACATTAAAGATAAGATAGAACTCGTACTAGGTATAACAGATATAACATTCCAGGGGTCAATTCAAGTGCCAGGATGGCAGCTTCATAACAGCATCGAACCTGTGCGACGGAGCCCGGGACTGCGCTGACGGCTCCGATGAGACAGCCCAGGTCTGCTCGAAGAAGTCCTGCTCCTCATACCTGTTCCAATGTGCTTACGGCGCTTGCGTTGATAAGGGCGCCATTTGTAATAGAGTACGTATGCTTTTATTATTTATCGATTCTTCATTGCCCCAAAATATTATAGTTTCGACAAAAAGAGGATTTAATTATTAAAATACAATTAATTTTAATGCAAAGTAAAAATAAGACATGGAGATTTCCAGTAAAATTTGCTACTAAAATGAAAAAATAGTAGGCATTTTAATTGTAAGTCTTTTTTTGTAATTTAACTTTTTACTGTTTGATTAGTGTGCAATAAATTATTTTTCTTGCTTCTTTTTCATAGTAATAAAATAATCATTCAGAAAAAGATTGCTATAGGTTTAATCATCTATAAAACTCATCAACCAACGTATAAAAAACAAAAATTAAAAGTAATACAAGGTTTATTTTTTATTTATATTAGGTTGACGAGTGCGCAGACGGATCTGACGAATCAGTAGAACTATGCGGTAGACCTACAGCCAAAGTGAATCGAACAACGTAAGTTCCTTCTTACTCTTGTCCTAAAACTGTACCACAAAGCCAATATAAATTTTTGCTTCATCTCTTTGGTCTTTCATCATAACCAGTCTGGTTTCGTGGTAACCAGTAGACTGATTGAAATGATACTTAGAATATAGGTACAAAGTTCGATTTTGTACGGTATACTTTTTAACCAGAAAACGCAACAAGATGATGAAGTTCCGAGTGAAAGCTAGTAGATAAATCAATAGCTAAGTATCTTTGCATATCTGTCAATATACATATTTTTTTTATTTAAGTGTGGCCAAGGGATGCTCGTAGACCAAGAGGCAGACCACCAGCCCGACGGTCTAAAGACATTTCAGAACGAGCCGGGAATCAGTGTATGAGAGTCGCAAGGGACCGTAAAGAATGGCATAGTAAAGAGGAGGCCTATAATCAGCCAACGGGCTGAAATGATGATGATGATGAAGTGTGTAACCTTTTTTTCCAGTTTCATAGTGAGCAACAGATGCGTGCTACCACCGTTTCCAGAAAACGGGATGTACGTGGTCACCAATATTGCTGGTGCGAAGCCTGGAGAGGTGTATGACCTGGTTACTGTGAATGTGACCTGTCTGCCAGGATATCATATCCTGGGGTCCAGCTCCATCTACTGTTTCCTAGGACGCTGGCCGGAAAGTATGCCTGAATGTAAGTTTTGAACCCACGACCCACAGTTTAACTTTCACCAAAAATATATTACTTATTGTATTTTACATTGACAGGTACAAACGAATTTAGATCAGATTACACATATTACCCTGAAGCAGAAGGTTGGTTCAAGGTCCATCCAGTGCCGACTGACTGGCGAACAGCTGGACTATTATGCCACTTTGAAGGTAAGAAATAAATAAAACCAGATCTTTAGAGTTTTGCGGATTCTTTACAGAGCTTTTCTGTAAAAGCTCGTCAAGGGAAGTACTATTTTTGTCGTTATCATCTGAGCACTAGATTGGTGATTTAAAGCCTGATACAGTCTTTTCCATAAGCTAACGATGATTGAGGCTATCTTATAAAAAGTTAGCGTTGACTTTATGTTATTATTACGTATGTAACTTCAAGTCTGCGCTAACTGTTTATAAGATAGACCGATAATAATTGATATTGATTTGACGATGATAAAATTTGACGATGGTAAATACTTGGACGACAAACAGCGTGCTCCTAGACTTTGTTTTTTTCAGGTGCTGAGTTGGCATCACCTAGGAAACCAGAAATTAAAGAAGTTCTAAGGGAACTGGTAGCTAAAGCTGTGCCGAAGCTGCAAGTATACTTCTCTGGGGTCCGCCAGGCATTTGTTGTTGGGGATTTCTTTTTAAAAGGTGTGTAGAGACTGGAAATAAGATTTAGCTATTTTTACCTGGAGAAGTCACGTAATTTGAAAAAAACTTACACCCGTATTCACAAAGAGTACTTGCTTAAGTATAGCATCAACACTGTGCAAAGAATGCCATTTTGCAGTGCGTTCCTTTTGACAAGCCTTCAAACTAGCCCGTTTCCTTAGCTGTTCGTACATTTTGACGGACGCATAGTGCGCTCTGACACTTAAGTATTGTTTCTGGATTGGTTTCGCTAGCCCTGTGCGCACGTGTACACTATGAGACCTCACAGTAATGTTTGTGAATACGGGTGTTAGAATACGGGCTGAACTGTCAATTCATATAAATACTTATAGAAGAAAAGAATCATGTTTTTATTATAACAACAATGAAAAACTTCTTCTAGCTTCTGCATACATATAAGGACATTTCCTTAGAACATTTTAATGTTTTAGGTTTTATTTATGGTCTAGCTTGCTGTCTTAAAGCTAGATGTCTCTGTATCTTCTAGTGTATAAATTATTTTTCTAGAGCCAGCAAATACATTGCAGTATGACTGGGAGGAGGACACAATCGGGCTGGAAAAGCCTCAGAAATGTCTGGTATACTCCGGCGATGTGGTCGAGAGGGACTTCAACTGCGATGACGCCCTGCCTTACATCTGCTACCGACACTTCTCTATCACTGACGAGCTGACTGAATGCGGGACTATAGATAAAGGTCTGATGCTACAATAATGGTCCTGGCAAATCTGTAAAATCAAAATCAATTGAACTTCATTCAGTAAAATCACAAATATAATTTAGAATCGTTTTTATGTACTAGGTGATTAAAGGTGCCAGTTCCACGCGACTAGAGCCTAGAAGAACGGGCTGGTTCTTACCGTTAATTGAATTAATTGAACTGGTTAAATATGTCAGTCTCCTAGTACCCATAACACAAGCTCTGCTTAGCTTGGGGCTAAATGATGTTGGGTGGATTGTCCAGCATTATTTATTTATTTATTTGTTACAGCGTATAAACTAGACTCAAGTACAGGCCATTGCTACAAACTACATGACAGACCAGACACATGGGTGCGAGCCCAAAAGATCTGTCGAGCTGAAGGCAGTTATTTAGCTATAATTAACAGCAAAGATGAATCCTATCTACTCAATGAAATAACTAGACGATCAGAAAATATTGGCAACGCCTCCGTGGTTATTGGATTCCGAGAATGGGGGAGACCTGGATCCTGGTGGACTATTCATGGTAAGATATAGTTAAGATAAGATATTTTTATTATAATAAATAAATAAGGATAATAAATAAATATTCACGGACAATTCACATATCATCTCTAGTCATAAACTAAACAAATCTAATATTATGGGAACTAGATAGCTGATAGAATAATTTTATAAATTTTTTTTGTAAATATACATAGAATACATACTTAATAATGTTTAAGTTTAGAGTGAAATTAAAGGTAATATCTAAATGGGACTTAGCAACACAATTAATTAATTAATCCATTGCAATATGCAATTGTATGCAAAGGCAACCGGTATAGTAATATACAAAACAAAATTGAGTAGGGTTTATCCAATAAATGCAAAACCTGCATAAATTGACATCGACAAGACAAGTGATAATAAATACGAGTTTAGATTGCCCAAAAAATTTGAATTCATATCTTTATCAAATTGAAATCGGACCATCTGAGAAGACAAAAATACGTTTTTATCCAAATCGTTTATTTTCAAGCATCTTCGAATAATCAGTGCACTAACATAAATAAAGATTTTAAGACGAATTATTTAAAAAAAAAAACTTAAAAAAAATGAGCCAAAATGCGCTACGCATTAGTTTTCAACTACAAAATGCTTTAGAAAGATTTAAGCCTCTGGCATTTGATTTTTTTGATTCATAAGACAGTATTTGATTCTGACGGTATTCATTAAGTTTATCATTGCATTTTTCAAAGTCAAAGTCAAAGATATCTTTATATTGAATAAATAAATCTTTGACTTTGACTTTAAAATCACAAGGATCATTTAGAATCGTATCATTATGACAAATAACGGGTTACTTTCAGGTCAAACTCTTGAAGAAGCTGGCTTCGAGGACTGGTCTGAAGATGATCCTAAAGCTCTACGCTCCGAGGAAAACACCCTGGTCTGTGGAGGCTTCAACGATGGAAAACTACGTGACGTGTCCTGCGAAGAACCACTACCATTTATATGCGAGAAATCTGTCAACTCGCTCAGTCGTAATATTATCGAATGAGATTAGAATCTACCTTTTAGCAACCTTTAATCTGGTTTGACTTACAAATAAAAATTAATTGGTATTGACTAAATACCTATTGAGTTTTAAGTATGTTTTAATAAATACTATTTTAATAGGTGCCTAAGATAAGATTTTTCCAATTTCAAAAATGTTTTTAAACATTTAGGTGAACTTGGTGTTAAATTATGCGTCCCAAAAAGGGTTAATTATTTGTACCTTTATCCTATCCAAAGTTATCAATAAATTTCTGATTTTTATAGCTGTTTCTTAGCAAAGTCATTATTTTGTGCTCAGAGTTCAATATTTTGTGTGAATTCATTACTTTTTTTTGATTAGGCATACTGAATAAGTGTATCTGATTCATCAGTAAGAATATCAAACAAATAAACGTCGATTTATTTTTACTAGTATTTTATTTAACCTTCCAAAAGTTCGTATCTCTTTAAATATAGATAGACAATGATATGACATAAACAAGGACGTACAGAAAATAGATCTAATTGAATATATATTTAATAGATCGAACTAATTGGCTTATTTATACAATTAATGTACTTACATTATATGTAAGTTAAGCAAAATAAGAAATAAGTAATTAATTAATTCAAAAACAAACTTACGGCTATTACAGTATTTACAAAATGTACATAGGCATATAAAATACATAAGAAACAGTTGAGCTATCTATAGACCGTTGCAAACGATCTACAGATAGTTTAAATAAATAAATTATTACATACATATAAATATACTTATTTACAGAAGTTATACCACTAAATACTAGGAATTAATAGGTTTTAGATCCAGGAAATGTAATTAATTAGTCTAATTATAATTACACCAAGAAAAACCCCAGTCAATAGTTTTCTAGCTATTATATTTTTCCTTGTTATTGAAAATTTAGAAACAATAAGGATACTATCAAAACCCTAGAATTAATAACAAGTTGTATTATGATAAAGCTAGAAATAATTAAATAACTAATAAAAAAAATATTCATGTACATTTCACACATCACACTCTAGTCCCAAACTAAGCAGAGCTTGTAGTATGGGAACTAAATTGCTGATAGAATACTTATTTAATTTTTTTTGTAAATACATAGAATACATAGTAACACTCAGACACAACAAATATGTATGTGCAATGAACAGAACAGTTAGGTATATTATACATATGAACAATTATATATCACACAAACATTTGCTCTGTGCTTGAATCGAACCCACGACCCACAGCATGGAAGGCAGAGCAACTACCAACACTGTGACGCCAACAATAAATAACAAGTCGAAAATAAAATACCGAGTTGATTTATTCTATGCAGATGTATAAAAAACTGAGCACTACTAACAAAATAAGGAAAACTTAGCCTGTTTGACCACTTGTACCTTGTAGCAGTACCCCAAGTACGAGTTTGTGCACACACGAATCGCTGCTATAGCTACTTATAAGTTTTTTCTTAGAGTTCATGGACACTGCAAGATCGCTTCTTTATAGTCTGTCAGTCCGCCAATAAACACATCGACCGAATTACTAACAAATAAATAAATCTTATGTAGGTGTCAATACCTACTAGATTTAATAATGTGGATTCAAGCATTTTTGTTTATATGTGTTATAAAATGTGGTTTTTGTGATGTGAGGAATTCTGATGGTAAGTTTTACATAATTTATGTAGTTATAAACAATTAGAGGATATTTCAACTATTATTTTCCTGTCTAGAGTTAAATGTTAGTCTACCTAAGAATATTCCTTTTCAATGCTTATAAGGTTTAAGTTTGAGGCTTATCTTTACTTATTTTGGACCTATCTTCTGTATTACCAACGTTGGGTTGGCTGGTAGAGATTGCTTGAGCATTAAGTCCTCCTTTTGTATAAATTGATTTCTGTGCAATAAAGAATAATTAAAAATGAATAAGAATTAAAAAATATAAAAGGAATACATAGTAGAGTTTTATAGAGCTCATTGCGGGAAGTACCTCTACCGTACTTTTAAACATGAAGTTAACATTGCTGTCTTATGCTTTGAAGAAGGGCCCGGTATTAATCACAAACACGTGATTTACCTATATAAGTAGCAATATAATAGTTTATATATCTAAACCTAAGTAAAAAAAATAATTGTAGCTTGTTTTTTTTTAAGAGAAGATAAGATACGATAATTTATTTCATTTTCATTAAAGTGATATTATAAGTATACAAATTAGTACAAATTATTTAAAAAAAGGGTATACCTAATAGAAAAGATGTTCGGCTAGCTCTGACTCAATTAACTCTTCTAACCAAATCTCTTTAATACTAAGTTTTCCTCAAAAAACGTGGTATTTCTTATGTTTTGTAAGTTGGAAATACCTACCCTGTTTTGATATTTCCAACTCAAAACTATTAATATCCGGTTCAAATAAATAGATATTTGTTTTTAGGTAAAAACGAATTCCGTAACGACTACACTTACTATCCGAATGTTGGTTACTGGTTCAAAGCCAACCCGATTCCAGTGGACTGGCACACGGCGAGGTTACTCTGCCATTATGAAGGTAAGAAAGAGTCATTCCCCTGTCCTATTAGGGCAAGCTGACATTATGAGGGTAAGAAACAAACCTTAAGATTCATTCTCCTGTCCTATCGGGCAAGATGCCATTAAGAAGGTAAGAAACAAACCTTAAGGGTCATTTCCCTGTCCTATCGGGATAAGAAGCCATTATGAGGGTAAGAAACAAACCTTAAGAGTCATTCTCCTGCCCTATCAGGGCAAGCTGATAATTGGTAACAATTTTGGTTGTAATGATGACATAAAGTCAACGCTAACTTTTTATAAGATAGGGGGTAAATAATAAAAGATTTGCATACCAATATTTGGTGAAACGTGAGGCACTATGATCAGATCTTATACCTACACTGTTTGAGGCAACTAAATATTTCATTTGATGACGACTTTTAGTGTTAAGTAATTATATTTTAATTCATTAATTTTTAATAATTTAATTATAAGATTTGCTTGATTTATTTATAAGATTTCAAATACAATTGTAAATAATTTATTAATGAATAAATATATGAATATGAATATATGAATATGAATTTCAACTAAATTTAATTGAAAATTTCCAGGTGCCGAGTTAGCTTCTCCGCTAAATGAGGGAATAATGGCGGTTATAAAACAAATAGTCGCGACGCACGAGCCGAAGCTGAAGGTCTACTTCTCCGGGGTCCACCAGACGTTCGGTACAGGAGTCTACACTACTATAGAAGGTTGGTACATTTGCTGGAAGCCTTACGGTCTATCTTATAAAAAGTTAGCGCAGACTTGAAGTACTGATTACCATACGTAATGATGACATAAAGTCAACACTAACTTTTTATAAGATAGGGGGTTATAGTTTAGGTCAAAACGCAGCTAGTAGACATAACTTATAAAGATTTTAGGTTCAACGGAAAAAAATCTTTTTATGGATCCTAATGTTCCATGATTATTTATTTTATTTATTTACCCAAATATATTGAATCAAATCAAATCAAATATTTCTTTATTTAATAAAATCACAAGAACCAATAAGAATCGTCTTACATAGATGATTCTAGGTGCCAGTTTCACGCGACCAGAGCCTAGACTAGAAGAACGGACAAGAAACTTACGGCCTAGCCCCTTTATAGTCCTAGAAAAAAAAGACTAAGCAAATAAATATTTTGACAGGAATTCCGATAGAGAAACTAGCGATAAACAACTGGGCCGAAGGTGAACCGAACGGCTTCCAGAACCAGCAGTGCCTCGTGTACTCCAACGACGGCACCGTGTGGGACTACAACTGCCCTGAGCTGTACCCCTACATCTGCTACCGGAAGTACTCCGACTCGGACAAACTCACCCAGTGCGGGACTATAGATAAAGGTTTATTTTATTTATATACATAAGGCCTAGAGCCTAGGCCTCTCAAAATCACGTTCAGTTTCTATAGTAACTCATCGATATTTTTTGGCACTTTTAGTGGACTTACAAGACAGCTGCATTAAATCCTCGCAATAATAACATCACAGTCACATCAAATGTCATCATCGTCCACAATGCAAGACTCTGAACTTGATTTAAAACCTGGCAGGCTTTGAGATTCTAGAATACGAACGGTCAGGGTTACAACCATTTGAATCCGACAGCATACCACCTGGACTCCCGCACCGAGCACTGTTACAAGTTCCACAAGCACGCTGACACCTGGGACCGTGCGCAGAAGATCTGCCACGCCGAGGGAGGCTTCCTCGCCATCATCAACAGCGGCGCCGAAGCACAGGCCATCAGCGAGCTGGTGAGGAGGTCCCCGCGGCCGCTGTACGCTACTGACAACACCGTGGCACTGGGGTATAGGGAGTGGGGGCAGCCTGATGCGTGGTGGACTGTTCATGGTAAGTCATCACATTATGGCGACCAATGTGGCGCGGCAGGCGAAGGTCTGCCTGCGACGCGGAGGTTGCGGGTACGATTTCCGCCTCGGGATAAATGTTTGTTAGATCTGCAAATATTTATTCCTGGTGTTCTGGGTATACCGACGCTAAATAGCGTCGGTTTAAAATATATAAAATTATATTTTAATAATGTTATTTCGATATCTTCGTAGTAGTATAGTAAATAATAGTAGTATATAATATATAAGTTAATACTATGTAAACTAGCACTCTACCTAAAATCTTTCAAAAACCTGTGTTTTTTTATTTAACATCTTATAATTTTAACACCTTCCAGGTCAGACTTTAGAAGAAGCTGGATACGAGGACTGGTGCAACGGCTGCCCGAGCAGAGTGGTGCGGAACAACACTAAGAAAGCTTGTGGCGGGTTCACAGACGGATCACTTGACAACATCTGGTGCGACAAACCGTACGCATTTGTGTGTGAGAAGACCAGAGACTCGCTCACCAACGCTTCGGCTAATGGATATTAGTAAAAGAGAGCAGAGGGCACGAATATGTGAGACAATCGTTAATATCAGCATCGTTTAGCTGTGGAGCGTTTGACACGTAATGTAAATCGACGAAACGAGTAACATTGCGTGTCAAACGCCAGCTCGACAGCCGAACGATGCAGCGTCAACGCGCAGTGTGAATCGAATTAGTTACGTCGATTTACGTTGCGTTTACAAAATGATTGTCATATTTATTGGTGTTCTTTGTAGTGTATCGTGTCGTGCTAGACTCAAGCACTTTCCACTTGTAATTAAACTCATACTAGGCCTCTGGCTTGGCTATAGGCTGCCCTATCACCAATGTAATTCACTGTCCTATCATCAATGTATTATTTAATAATTCACTATTTATTTTACTAGTGATGGCCACTGGCAGCCATATAGTAGAATTATGGAATTAAATGTAAATGTAAGTGAATAAATGCAAAGTCTTAAAGACTTTCTATTTTTCATCTTGTAGTTTATTTATATTAAATAACTAGCTGACACGTGCCCACTTCGTTGGGAATAATTTTTATTAAATAAAAAAGTAAGACATATATGCTGTCGTTGACTTGTGGCTTTTTTGTAGGCATTATCAAGCTCCACATCTTTTCTCTACAACACTTCTTTCATAGTTAAGGCAGCGTTCGTAAGAAACGCTTTCATTCGACCGTTTTTTCTCCGATTCATTTTGCAAAACGGACTACCGCGTAAAAGCCTTTTTATTTTTCAGCAATAATGTAACTCTCTATTGGTGAAAGAATTTTTAAAATCGGTTCAGTAGATCCCGAGATTACCTTACAATTTAACAAATACACAAACTTTACCTCTTTAAAATATTAGTATATAGATTAAGTAAGTATATTATTATTTTTTTCCTAACCTATCTCGTCCCACTGCTGGGCAAAGGTCTCCCCCAAATCCTTCTCTCTGCTTTCCGTTTTCGTCCACCAATCCCTCTCGAAAGCATCGAGGTCGTCCCGCCATCGCCTTTTTGGTCGGCCTCTACGCCGCCTTCCGTCTTCCTTTTTTTTCTTATTCTTCTCCACGGTGTCACGATTTTGGACCATTTCTCTGGGTCCATTCGGCTAATATGACCTGCCCAGTCCCACTTAAGCCTCGCGGTTTTATTGCCTACATCTGCAATACCAGTGAGCGAACGTAGCGTAGTGTTTCGCACTCGATCGATGCGCTTGAAACCAAAGATGCTACGTTCCATTGCTCTTTGGCAAATGTTGAGTCTGGATTTCTGTGCTTCAGTCAGTGACCATGTCTGCGCACCGTAGGTTAGGACGGGCAGGATGCACATGTCGATGAGTTGGCGTTTAAGCGTAAGTGGAAGGTCGCCTTTCATGTGTTCCTTTATGGACCAGTAGCTCTTCCAGGCGTTCTCGGTGCGGCGATCGATCTCCTTATCCAGCCTGTTTTCGAAGCTCGCTAACTGGTCCAAGTAAATGTACTCATCAACAACAATATATTTTTTATAAAATATTATATATAAAAAAAACAAACCATCTAAGTTATGTTTTTGTATGAGATTATGAGCACCTATTTGAATATTTATACTTGAATACTTTACTTGAATATTTAATATTTTGTTTTTAAATATGTATTCGTCATTAAAGCGGTAATCGGATACGCAACCCTAAATAACTTTTCATGATACCTCAATTAAACGGAACTATTGCTAATTACCGACCGACTTATAACGCATTGCCAAAACGCACCGATAGCGCGATCTAGGATTTGTGCACAGTAGCGCCATCTAGTGGTAAACACAACAAATTTCAAACTTTACTCGATTTGAGTATTCAAGTGCGACGGCGCGATGGCTTATTTCATGTATAAGTTTGGTGTTTCTATACCGATTTCTATGATTCTTTTTTTATTGAATAGGTAATAATGTTAACTTTTTTAAATTTGGGATGACTGAGAGTCTTATAAACGTAAGAGTAAACAAATATAATCAGAATGCTCCGAACTGCTAAGCTATCATGAGTTACACGTGTTATTGTGAGTCAACCATAAAAGATAGGCATGTGCTGTTGCGGGATATTTTTTAGACAATTTAATGTAGAATATTTCCGTCATACATGATTTCTATGTAACTTTAACCATTAAGGCTGCACACGCGACGGAAGCTTAAAAAACGGAGTAACTTCTCCCGTTTTCCCGACATTTCCCGTCACTACTCTGCTCCTATTGATTGTAGCGTGATGAAAAGTATCCTATAACCTGCCCAGAAGTATGAAGAATAATTGTACCAAGTTTCGTTAAAATCCGTCGAGTAGTTTTTGTTTCTATAAGGAACATACAGACAGACAGACAGACAGACAGACAGACAAAAATTTTACTGATTGCATTTTTGGCATCAGTATCGATCACTAATCACCCCCTGATAGTTTTTTTTTTAATATATTTCATGTACAGAATTGACCTCTCTACAGTTTTATTATAAGTATAGATTACCCACGGATTTTATCTTACAATAAACATTACGATACCTACATATCATTGTTTTTTTAATTCTTTTTTCACAAAGTATCTTAAAAAAAGGAAATACTAGTACTTAAATACTTAAAAAAACTTAAAAAAAACTATAAATTTTCTTAATCGTTTAAGCTCATTTTGTCAAAATATTATGGATTTATAAAGTTATAAAATTAACAGCGTACCTGACCAGCACAGGTAGGGTAGTCTTATCACAATGAAGCGATCTCTACCAAATTAGACAAGTTACAAAGTTTAGCTTCATTATGTCCAGATAATCCTAATTAAAGGGTTTACAGCCCTTTTCGAGTCGCTAATAAGACTAAACTTTTTGATAATGGCAGTAGGTAGCCAGTAGTACTTACAATAAATAAAAATAAAACATGGCTGACACTCCCTAAATAAAAAAAATAGCATTATTTTGCAGATTTTAATTTAAAATTGTAAAGATGGAACCGTCATAGAGCTGAATTGAATTTTGAATGGTCTAGGAATTATATGTTTACACAATTAATAAAACAAAAATTAAAATAATTCGTTACATACTTTTTCATTTGCGATAAAATTACTCAAAACATGGGCTTGAAATTCAATTTTACAAAAGTATGAGTAAAAAAATAAAGTTTCTGTGAAAAAGTGAATGAATCTAAGTTTTTAGCAGGTTTTTACCTGGTAAAATTAATAAAATAATATTAAAATTATAAGAACCTAAGTATAAAAGGAATAAATAATGTAAATCCTATCTTGAGTAACGATCTAAAATACGAGCAAAAGTTTCGCCAAAAATCCAATAAACGTAGAAACCAAGACAAAGTAATATTTTGCGAGCATATTCATAACAAATCATATCGCGACGGAATACAGCCTGCCCGCGGAATGTTGTAATTACCCGCCGGTGTTGCCAGCTCGCAGACTTTATATTACCTACAATGTCGATCTGACTTATATCGGGTAAAATTGTAGCATTTTTCTGTCACCATGTGGGCCATGGTGGGTTGAAAAATATAGTTATAAGTTTATTTTACAAATAAGTGGAAAAATTTGGGAGAGGCATTTGCCCAGCCGTGGGACGTCTTAGGTAAAAGAAATATAAAAATAAAACGATAAAGCTAAAAAAGAAATAAGTTTATTCAGAACAGAGTGCATTGTTGTAGTTACAGAAGCTAAAAACTTTTTATTTATTTTTTACTTCACTATACTCACCTAAACAGTCGTGGCAAGGTACATAGCCAGCCCAATAATTTATTAATTAATGCCTCTTTTATATTTCTAAAATCGGGCCTTGTATTCGTTAATTCGTTCCCAGTAATTAAATTGATTTGAGTCTTTTTTAATTCATCTGTAACATATTTTGGTATAATTTGATAATGTTCTATAATGCCCTTCAATGACGTCCTACAACTATATGATGATTATTAACATAGTGTATATTTGAGTTTGTATACCATTTTTTACCGCAAGGTATACACAAAAATGTTTCAGTAAAACTAACGGCACTTCGTTATTGAGAATTTAATTTTCATTTTTGTTGCTGGCATCCCCGGCCGCCCGTTTATTGAATATTTTTATTATGAACGGGGATCAAAGGAGACCACTTTATGAAATTATTTCGTTTGATGTTAACTTCAATAACTATGCTATTAAATGCTTCGATACTGGTTTTGGTTAAATTTTGTTTATTTTATTACATTTTGGTCTAAGCATTCCTTTAGGCAGGTATTTTAATTTTATAACGCTAGGGTGCTTAAGTATACAATCGTTTTAAGATTTGTTTTTTAGGTAACATTTAGGATAGATCAAATACCTATCAGAAGTACTGAAACTGATTTCAGAGGAATATACAGTTATATAGGTACTGCAAACAGAGACTTTCATAAACTAGACTATACATTCAGTTACGTACATACATATGGGCTAAAATAAGCCGATTCAATTTATCTATAAAGAATTACGGTCTATCTTATAAAAAGTTAGCGAAGACTTGATGACCTATTGATTATTACGTAATGATGACATTAAGTCAAAGATAACTTTTTATAAGATAGGGGGTCTATCTACATCAATCTACATACTTTTCGATACACAAAATGTCAAACACGAACACGTACACGAATACGAAACAAAGTATGAATAAAAAAAAAATAGTAGTACCTATAAATGTTGCCACATCGCCGCCTTCGTGTTCCCCGTTCTCATTTACTGACGCCCGACTATTCGGTTAATGCCGGCGAGCAATTAATTACGAGCGAGTTTAATAACGCCATTTTCAAACAATTTGTTTAGATTCGGCTTTTTAATGACGCTTTGTTTGCGGGGTGGTTAATGTTACAGAATACAGGTAATTTTGTGTTTTAAACACATAGAATGAGCATAAGTATGTACTTATAGATAATGTAAAGACTACGGATAGTCCTTCTAAAGTTTATTTATGTGATAACTGATTTTACAATTTATATTATTTTTTAATAATTTTCCCATTACCAATATTCACAATTTTTTGTTGAATAAAATATAATTTCCCTATTCAATAAAAAAATTACAACTAATGTCTTTCTTGATAAAAGAAAAATAAAAAAACAATCACTCTTCCAAAATCTATTTCATTCCAAATTCAAATAATTGTCATCTTACCAGAGACAATATTTAATTGTTTTTCCGCCGCGTGGCAGCACTCGAACAACATGTTATCATGCCGGGCGGCGTGGCACAATGGATGACAAATTGCCGGACGACAAAGGAATCAGGTTTATTGGACGTTATGAGGGTACTTGGCGAGGTTCAAGCACAGGGGAGGTGTAGAGACGTTTTGCTGGCTTTGCTAACATTGTTTTTTTTTTAAAATATTTTGTTGCGATCTTCATATTTTGTAGTGACTGACTTAATGTTTACACTTGTTTAATTTTTTAAGAAAGAGTTTTACTGCTATAGACCGCGAATGCATTTTATGTACTTCAAACCTCTTTGAAGAATCAGATTCCATTATAAATACAGATACACTGACATCTAAAAAGCCTTTGATTGAATGAACCTGTTCTGTATTTAATAGGATATAAAGGAAACACCACAAATCACATGTACTCGTGTAATGGCTAACAACCAAACTGAACTAAACATAACTACCCGCGCATGACGTATCTGCAGATATACCACATCCCTCCACCACTATTATAAAATTATCTACCTACTAAGTATATTTAAAATTAAAACTTATAAACTAACTGTTTTCTAGTTTTCCTCATCGGATACCGGCGGACAACATGAGGTCTCGGTTGTGCGTTATCGCTTTCAATAGAATGATCAGACGGATCATCAGTTTGCACATCCGGGGAGACTGCGTCTAGAAACTCATCATCCGAGACAGGTCCATCATCCTCCTCCCTAATATCTCGCGCAGGAGACGTGGGGGAAGCAGGAACGTGCTCCTGTGATGACGGAACCGGGTCAGGCGCCATACCAGCAGCTTGAGGCTCGTTAGGCTGACCCGTAGTTTTAGTTATACAATCTCCGATAACACTGACGTCATCTTCATCCAGGCCAAATGACGAGTTTCCTTTGTACGCCAGTATCTGATCTACATGTTTTTTTACATAAGAATTTTCATCTATACTTATAATAAAACTGTAGAGAGGTCAATTCTGTACATTAAATATATTAAAAAAAAAACTATCAGGGGGTGATTAGTGATCGATACTGATGCCAAAAATGCAATCAGTAAAATTTTTGTCTGTCTGTCTGTCTGTCTGTCTGTCTGTCTGTATGTATGTTCCTTATAGAAACAAAAACTACTCGACGGATTTTAACGAAACTTGGTACAATTATTCTTCATACTCCTGAGCAACATATAGGATACTTTTCATCACGCTGCAATCAATAGGAGCAGAGTAGTGAAGGGAAATGTTGGGAAAACGGGAGAAGTTACTGTTAGGAATAGATACTCCTTTAATATCTATCACCAACCTTAGATGTTACCATAGCAACCAAATGTTGTTGACTGTCATCAATGTCACTATCTTCACTCTTGACTAAAACAGTATACGTTAATAATATTCGTTTATTTATTGGAACTGGTTTTATTGGATCCTGCAGTACTTATATCTACTTTAACATGGTAGCAGAGCGTGGTTAAGGTACCCTGATGGTTCTATTTTACTGCATCAGAAATCGTACATCGCTCGCATATTGCAAAGGTCTGGCATGGAGAAATGTAAGCCAGTGCCAACACCAATTTTAAAAGCAAATAATGCTCAAGATGTTAATGAAGTTTCAATGAAATTCCCGTACCGTGAAGCTGTTGGATCACTAGCTTATTTGATGACAAGCACGAGGCCTGACATAGCCTTTGCTGTCAGTATTGTATCTCGAAATTTAGATAAACCCACAAGGAAGAACATCATCAATAACAAGAGGACAATGCGTTACTTGAAAGGGACTATAGAAGAAGGCATCGTTTACAAGCCAGGAAATAGTCATAATTTAGAATGTTACAGTGACGCTGACCACGGAGGAGATCATGAAACTGGAAGGTCTACCTCAGGCATTCTTTGCATGTATGCTGGAGGTCTAATATCCTGGAAAAGTAAACGCCAGAGCACAGTAGCGATTTTATCCCCCGAGGCAGAAATAGTGGCAGCAAGTGAAACTGCTAGAGAAATTATTTGGCTTCGAAAGATCATGAAAGATATCATTGGTGAATGTCCAGCATCCCTATGTGTTGATAACGAATCAGCAATTAAGATGGCTAAGAATCCGCCAGAATTCCACCAAAAGACCAAACACAAAAGGATACGATCATTCTTTATACGAGAATGTGTTCAAGATGGAAGCATTACGTTATTGGGTTTTTAGGGTTCGGAAACCAATGGGTAAAACTAGATCTTATTACTGAGTTAAGAAGAGATAATTAATATTAAAGGGGGCTTATACATAAACGTGATTTTTATTTATTCGATATTGATAAGGGCAACGGGAGATAGATACGGTACGGAACTCTTCGTGCGCACTTGCCCGGTTTTATTAATAAGTAGGTATAGATACTAAGTTTTCCGTCATAGACTGCTCTTTACCATCAATTTCCCTCATAAGATAGTAATGGGTTATAGCAAAATCTCTTAAAACGGCACGCGGACGAAGTCGCGGCGGGAACAGCTAGTTTGGAATAAAAACCAAAAACATACGAGAACCTAAACATTTGTTCACTAGACCTTTTTTCCAACTAAATTTAGAACCATTGCTAAAAAAACATTTCACCAACACCTTATCACCTACAGAAAAACATATATTTCTTTTACCGCCAAATTGTTTACATTGGTTTGATTGTGATTTGATCACATTACGTTTGGCATCGGATGACGAAGACGAAGGCAAGGTTTTAGTGGGGTTTAATAAATCGAACCGACAACGCAGCGGCCGACCAAACATCAATTGAGCGGGAGAAAAACCAGTTGTCAAATGAATGGAATTTCTATAATCAAACAGGAACTTATTTAAAAGTTTTAAAAATATCTTTTGATTAACGTTGTTGTTCAAAATAGCTTTTAATCCATTTTTAACCGTTTTAACACTATTCTCCGCCTGACCGTTTGACATTGCATGGTACGGAGCTCCAGTCATATGTTGAATTCCGTTTAGTCGGCAAAACGTTTCGAACTCGTTTGAACAAAAATTCGAAGCATTGTCAGTAACCAAAATACGAACTAATCCGAATCTGCTAAACATTTCGCAAACTTTACTAATTATCGATTCACTGTCAGTCTTTTGTAAAACAAAACATTCTACCCATTTAGAATGA
This sequence comes from Ecliptopera silaceata, assembly GCA_932527185.1. Lineage (NCBI taxonomy): Eukaryota > Metazoa > Arthropoda > Insecta > Lepidoptera > Geometridae > Ecliptopera > Ecliptopera silaceata. Next base: position 9,529,148 of record OW052196.1, on the reverse strand, counting down.
GCGTCCACTGCGATTAAAAATTGTCTACTGCCTAACATAAACATATCTAGATGTACGCGTTCCCAGACACGCTCTGGGTATGGCCATGGTGCCAGCGGAACTTTCGGCGGGTTACTGCGTAGCGAGTTACAAACACTGCACGAACCTATTTTCTCTTCAATATGTTTGTCGATGCTGGGCCACCACATCCGCATTCTAGCTTCAGACTTAGTCTTTACCACACCGAAGTGAGACGTGTGCAGTTCATCTAACAGTCTTTCGCGAAAACAAGATGGAATAACCATTTTATGGCCACGTAGTACACATCCGTTTTCAACAGCCAAATCTAAACGACATAAGAAAAACGGACGCAATTCTGGGTTTATTACTTTTGACGGCCAACCCTTTTTAATGCAACTTATCACTTTTTGTAAAATCGCATCCTTTGAAGTTTCTACACGTATGTCATCTACAGTTATAGGAAGCAAAACAGACTCTCCAATGAAATTTATGTACCGGGAAAATTCGAAGTCTTCGAGAGTATTAGACTGAGCTGTGACAGAACGTGACAAAAAATCGGCTACATTATTATCACTCTTCACGTATTCAATTTTAAAATTATATGCCGATAAAAACAACGCATATCTTTGCAATCTGTTCGCTGCTAAAATGGGCACACCCTTTTCCTTCCCAAAAATTGACAGAAGCGGTTTATGATCCGTACGTAGTACAAAAGGTACCGTTCGGCCATACAAATAGTGATTAAACTTTTTAACTGCAAATATAATAGAAGTAGCTTCCTTTTGAATTTGTGCATAATTAGTCTCAGCTTTGGATAAAGAGCGGGATGCATACGCCAGCACGCGCTCGGCGCCGTCGGGCTGCACCTGCGCGAGCACCGCGCCGAGCCCCTCGGGCCCCGCGTCGCACGTCACGATGGTGGGGTACTCCGGGTGGTAGTGTGCTAGCACTCGATCTGACGCCAACTCTTTTTTTATTCTTTCAAAAGCATCTGTTTGTGACTTGCCCCAAACCCATTTAATACCTTTTTTTAATAAATTATTAAGCGAGTTAAGTACCGCGGACGTATTTGGCACAAAACAACGATAGTAATTTACCATGCCTAAGAACGACTTCAACTCATTTACGTTCTTTGGGGGTTTACACTTCACAATAGCCTCTATTTTACTGTTCGACTTATGTAAGCCGTCTTTATCTATGACGTAGCCCAAATACTCAATTGAGCTTTTGAATAATTCGCACTTATCTCGTTTCACACGTAAACCCGCATCTTGTAATCTTTGCATGACGAGTTCTAATCGTTCTAAATGTAAACCTCTATTAGGCGCCGTGATCAAAATATCGTCTAAATAAATACACACTCCATCTATATCACCCAATAACTGTTCCATAGTACGTTTAACTCCTGTATAAAAATTAAATACTTCCTTACACGGCTGTAACCTATAGGTATCGGTGTCGCCTCCGAACAGCTGTTGGTAGATAACGGCCGGTAAGACGGAGACAGCGCTGCCGCAATCAATCTCACACATAATTTCCTGGCTATCTAACTTGACCTTCCGCGTAATCGGTTCATCTTTATTTGAGTTTTTTAAATTAAATAAATTATAAATACCTTCAGCATCGTCGTCCTCCGTTCCCAAAAAATTGCAATTTTTAGCCTTACACATTCTTTTTAAGTGACCTTTTTGATTACATTTTTGACAAGTGTAATTTACGAATCGACACTTATCTTTCGAATGATTTTTATAACCGCACACTTCACAACACTTTGACACTCGCGAATTGTCACCGGATGATGCCGAGCCGCCGCCGCCGCCGCCGGGCCGCTGCAACGCGAACACAGGCTGCGCCAACGCCGCCGCCGCGTCGGCGCCGCTTGCGCCCGCCGCGGCGCTGCCAGCTCGCGCGGTCTGCAGCGCGGCGCGAGCACAGCGCACGCTCTGCGCCATCTCCAAAGCTTTATTGAATGTCAGAGTTTCGATGCTTTCCGCGAACAATTTCTCCTTTTCTTTAGTATTCTCCAATCCTAAAACGAACCTGTCGCGCAAAGCGGTCTCCAGTTCGGTCTTGAACCCGCAATATTGTGCTAGGTTACGCACTCGCGCCGCCCACTCGGTTAGATCTTCCCCAGGACGTTGTTCGGCCTTGTAAAAGCTGTACCTTTCCGCGAACGTACTTTTCTTAGATTGTAAATGAACGTTCAACTTCTCTAAAAGGCTGTTGTATTCGACTTTATCCAAGTCATCGGGAAAAACCAAGTCTCTCGCGACACGGTATGTATCTTCCACCAGCGCAGTGAGCAAAAGAGCTCGTCTTCTCATTCCAGACTTATCGGTGTCGTCTCCGATGTCGTTCGCCGTACAGTACTGGATAAAACGACTCCTAAAAATGCTCCACTCTTGCACGCGGTGATCAAATGAGAGGTTGCCACCGAATACCATCATATTTGATTGTTTGGCGTGTTCCTTTGTCATTGAAAACACTTCCACTTAAAACAAAGTTGATAATAACACACGTGAATAACGAATCGTCGCCAAATGTTCTGTATTTAATAGGATATAAAGGAAACACCACAAATCACATGTACTCGTGTAATGGCTAACAACCAAACTGAACTAAACATAACTACCCGCGCATGACGTATCTGCAGATATACCACAGAACCACAGGCTGTTTACTGATAAAGCTTTAATAGTAGATTTACGTGATAACTTTAAGTGTTGGTTGAAATTTTAAATGTATAATTTCACACGCAAAAAGTTGTTTAAAACAGATATGCACCTGCGTTTGTTCCAATCAACTCGGGTGTTCCACAGGGATCCATTCTAGGTCCGTTTTTATTTATACACTATTTTATTGAGTCCTATGTAAAACAAAAGTTTTATTAAGTTGCGAATAAAAGTAAGTATGAATATGAAGTCTCCACGGCAGCCTATAGTCTCATGATTCAGTAGGTACGGCACATAATGAGATAGTGAGCTATACTATGGCGCATTATTACGGAATGCTTGATGCATGGCGCCGAATTGCGGCTATAATTTACACGGCTTCATATAATCTGTAATTTTAAAGTCGATGGTTGAACTTTGAAATTAAATTACGACTGGTAATTTACCAAATAATACACTATAAGTAGGGCTAAAGAAGATATTTCTCTCAGACTCATTTTTCAAAAAACTGTGTTTACTAGAAAATACGCTAGGCTACTTTGGATCTTCATTTGATATCAAACACTACTTTAAATACATATAATTAATTTAGTAAGGAAATGTTAATAAATCCGACGAGGTGTTAATTTTTATAATATATTTTAATTAGGTACTAAGTAAAGCTTGTGAATAAGGAAATTACTCAAAGTTACTATAAAAACTCATTATATGATGCACAATTTTTTTATTTTTTTTATAAAACACTTGACAGAAGCCACGTGCTCGCCCTGGCAAAACTAAATAAAGCAGGGTTGTCAGTAACGCCGATTAGCGCACTTAATATATGATCCCGATATTAGCAAGAGGAATTTTAATCACCGAAGGGCAGCGACGTTGACAATAAAAGAGCTAGGGGTGTCACAAACACAAAATGAAATGAATAAATAATAAATAATGCTGGACAATCCACACAACATCATCTAGCACCAAGCTAAGCAGAGCTTGTGTTATGGGTACTAGAAGACTGACATACTTAATAGGTACAATACATTACATAGATAGATATTTATTTATTATACATATAAAATAAATTCGGCCGCCGCGCCACATCGGTCGTCAAGCAATAAATGCTACAATAATATATTATATACATGTAAAGAATATAAAGAAAACTGACTTCGGTAGACATAGAAACAAACTATATAAGAAAGATCTCAATAACGAATAGTCAGATTTTGATTAAATTGGGACTACATGAGAAGCACCAGTTTTTAAATAAAAAAGGAATGATCGAAATCAATTGAACTAGCAAAAAGTTCCTATAAAAGTTACTAATAAAATTAAAAAAGCGTGGGTTTTGCGTGGGATTGTTCGTGGGCGTGGGACACCAGAAAAAGAAGAACTGTCAATAGTTATAATTTTTTACAAAAATGAATAAAACGAATTGTCTAAAAGTACTAATAAAATTAAATGAAAATATGGATCCATTTCTGAATGATATTTTCTAAACTATATAAATAAAACCAGTACAATCGAGAACTTTCTCTTTGAAATCGGTTGAAAAGTCATGTCATAACACTATAGAAAAGACGAATAATAAAAAAAGTCATGTCTCTACACTTGAATTATGACATATGTTTGTTCTGTCAAATATAAAATTAGTGAGAGTATTGCCCCCAGTGCCAACCCTAACAACACAGGGGTGGCACGCATCAAAAGCGCATCATCTGATTGTGGACCCTCTCGCAACTTTACATTTTTGCGCTCCCCCACGTTTGATTGCAACCTGTAATGTCGGCTCTTGTCATTTATTAGTTTTGTAAAGAAATAACTTGCTTTATTGTTAACAATGACATGCACTTCTGCTTCTTTAAATGGCCAGTCGATATGAATAAAATTATAGACAAAAAACCAAAGTTTATTTTTTTAATAAATGCATGTAATTCATGTCATGCTAACCGACAGTCACTCGTAAATTACATAACATTGAGGATAATTTTACGTAACTACTGTTGTAAAGTCAGGCGATTTTACTGTGACAACTCATGGTAGAGGTACAGGTTAGTTCATCATCATCAGCGTAATGCTAGCTGTACGACTATTAGCTTCGTAGAGGCTCTACGCATCGTAGAGGTATCTACGAAAACGTAGCGATAGCCCGTTTCGTAGATAACCCACAAAAAAGTCTTGTATTTGTTCTGTATTTTTTGGTAGGAAGTTCCATATCGCGCGTTGTGAAAGGAGGCTCGACGGAAAAAATCAGGACCAACAGTCTAACAAAATAGCTCATTTGTTAAATATCTTTTGTAAATATAGGTACAATGTTTTTTTGACTGTATATTTATTTTATTTTATAGAAATACCAAGGTTTTTTTTAACTTTTATTGCACGATGAAAGACTTCATAAATATCATTTAAAACTTCATATATACTTTATTTATCTCCAGAAGGCGGAGCAACGTCCAAAAGACGGTGGCGTAGTTGATTAACGCAGCCCTTTTTATTCATCATGGTCGCGGTCGCATTTATCATGGTCGCGGGTTTGAGTCCTGCTCAACTCACAATTTTTGGAATATATAAACATGTTAAATTATTTTCCTAAATGTATGTAATCTTGATACAAAAAAAAATAGCAAAATGAATGCATATCCAAACATTTATCACTTGATGTTTGAAGTAGGTATTGGGCGTAGATTATGATATTAAATTGTTTCATGAGAGGGGAGGGGGCGGCGGGGGGAGGGAGCACAGACACGGATTGAGAAAAATAAGTACGACAATTAAATATTATTTAATCTTCTTCTTCTTCTTCTTATCGTGTCGATGCCACAACTGTATTTTGTTGTAGCATCGTGTTGGAAAGATTAGCCAGACTAGACACTGCTTTGCCGGGCCTAGCTGTTACCGGTGTGCGCCACGAGGAGGCTCTTTCCATGCACCCATATTATTTAATAAATTCCAACTATACAGTATTTACAAAATGTACATTGTCATATAAAATACATAAGACACAGTTGAGCTATCTACAGACCGTTGCAAACGATATATAGATAGTTCAACTCATCCAAATCAGTTCCAATTGCGATTTAACTATTACAGCTCATCGAAGTAGTAATTATTTAGCAGTAATAAAATACTTTGTGATAAAAGTATTCAGCCTAATTATAATTAGCCTGCGAGGTTCTGGAGGAGAATGATTACTGAGTATATAATATATATTTATTTATTTATTTATTTAGGTTCACCAACAGTTTATACACAACACATCCAAAAAACTTAAACATAAAGGTTCTTATTCTATGTGTACAAACCCATTACAGGTAAACACCACATGCTTAGAACTAGGTGCATATAGAATTAAATTGCTAAATCATCTATAATAAGATGTAAAGAAAACAAAAGAAATGGTTCTTTATTGCGTATCAAAAGAATAACTATGAAGAAATAGTAGATAGGTGGTTCATACCATTACTAAACACCATTACAAAACTGTTAGTTGTAATACAAAGTGAAAAAATAACAAAAGAAAACAATATGTTTACATGAACATAATGCCTAACATAATAACATAACTACAGAACCAGGGTAAACAACAATACATAGCTACAATTTACAGGATATTTTGAGGATTATTAGACATATTCTATTATGACTACAGAAATAACACTCTGATATCATGACTTCTTTTAACCTAAAGTAGCCTTAAGTAACAAGGATCCCCTAAGAATGTTAAATAGCTGCACTATCAGTAAAAAAAACATTTTAGTTAGTATGTGCGCGAACCTTTCAGTCTTCGCACATTTGGGTGAAGTGTATGGTTAAGAAAGTTATAGGATGGAGACACTTCCACGAATTGCCAGAAAAGATGGACGATCATGAGTCGCAAGTCAGCCAAAAACAGTATAATGTGCCACTTACTTGATTTGGAGGTCTTTTCCAGCTGCGAGTCTTCTGCCGGCCGGCTGGGCAACAAAGTTTTGTGCCCTAGGAATCACCTTTTACACATAAAATCACCAAATTTCAATAATAAAGTTCTAATTCGAAGTGTTTGCGGTTTATCCACGCGGAGAGGTTAGTTGCAGTGAAAAAGCGCAAGAGGGCGCTGCGGGACAGTTCGTTCAGTGACACATTGGCGGAGCTTGAATTCGCCGCTGTGATTGGCTGTTACGATCATGACTGTGTCCAGTCTTCTAAGAACAAATACGCGGGAAGGATTCAAATTGCTTGATTGATATTGAGCGGAAACTTTACATACCGCCCACCAAAATACACCTTGGTATTTTATACTTAATTAAGAAGATAAAAGAATGAAACTTAACGAATACTATTTAGAGAGATTTATTGACTAAAATCACGAATCAAAATAATAAAATGATAAAAACAAATATTAAAATAACGATTAAACAATAAACGACTTATCATCTGTTTAAATTAATATACAATCATACGTTAACGCCTGCATTAGAATCTATGGGCAAAACGCAAATCTTTGCTAATGCTCGTTTGAATATAGATCCATTAGCCGTACGCACCGTAGCCACACGTGCTATTCCGTCTGAACCATGATGTAGTTCAACTACCCTAGCAATAGCCCAATGTAACGGAACAACATTTTCATCCTTAAGCAACACAACTGCCCCGATGATCAAAGGTTGAGAATGTTTTGTCCACTTAGTACGCTGGGTTAGCGACTGGAGATATTCAACTTTCCATCGATTCCAAAAATCTTGCTGGAATCGTTGGAGGAGTTGCCAACGCCCGAGACGATTAATTTTCAGATCTGTTAGGATTTTCTCAGGAACGGCAGTTAAAGGTTCTAATGTTAAAAAATGTCCAGGTGTTAATACAGTAAGATCATTTGGATCAGAGCTAAGTGGGCAAAGAGGACGCGAATTCAACATGGCTTCGATTTGAATAAAAACGGTATTAAGCTCTTCAAATGTTAATGCTTGATCTCCTATGACCCGGTAGAGGTGTGATTTGACAGCTTTTACTTGAATCTCCCATACACCTCCAAAATGAGGAGAAGAAGGTGGGTTGAATCGAAACGTTATTTTTTCTTGTTCACACGCCTGCTGCATATAAGCATTGAGTTTATTGGCTGCTCCAACAAAATTGGTTCCATTATCCGAATGTATCAGATTAACTCTGCCTCTTCTTCCGATGAATCGTCTAAGAGCTGCAATATATGCATCGGTAGACATGTCTGATGCAACTTCAAGATGAATGGCCTTTGTTGTAAAGCAAACGAATAAACAAAGATAGGCCTTTCCTAATTTTGCACCACGGTGACTGCCTAATTTGATACGAAACGGGCCAGCGTAGTCCACACCCACTACCGAGAATGGTTTTACTTGATTAACTCTCGCAGCTGGCAAATTCCCCATGTAAGGTTCAAGGGGTGTAGGACGTGCACGAAAACACTTTATGCATTTTGATAAACAATGACGAATGGCACGCTTCGGAGAAAGGATCCAAAACTGTTGAGTTATCAAATACTGAACGGTATTTAAACCTGGATGACAGTTCTCGCGATGAATGGCTTCTATAATGAGATGGGTGAGCCTTGACTCCCTGGGAAGTAGCGCTGGGTGTTTATGTTCGAATTCCAGTCCCGAATGTGATAACCTTCCGCCCACCCTGAGAATCCCATGTTTGTCAAGGAAAGGATTGAGTTTACGCATGTGCTTCGATAACGCTTTGTCTTCCTTGAGGCGGGATATTTCATCTCTAAATGTCTTGGCTTGAGTATGTTTTACTAAATGTAGCAAAGCTTCGTGAAGCTCTCTCTGATTAAGGTTTGTTTTAGCATTACCAACCCGTGTGAGTGAATCCTTTTTACAGTTATGGATGAACCGAAAACAGTAAGCTAAGATACGTTGAGTTTTCCTAATAGATGAGAACTTTCCAATAAGTACATCTAAGATATGTAATTTGTCAGTATCTTGCAGTATTAATGTGACTGCCCGTTCTTCCGTTTTTGCACTTGTGATATTTGTTTCTATCGGTTTCGGAGGCCAGTGTTCTTTTGGTTGCGCAAGCCATGGTGGACCCGCCCACCATAATTGGTTGCGCACTAGATCGCCAGGAAGGAGACCGCGAGATGCTATGTCAGCTGGATTGTCTCCAGTTGGTACATGATTCCATATAGCTTTCGGTATCGTGTCCTCAATATGGCTAACTCGATTTGCGACGAATGTTTTCCAACGACAGGACGGGGAATCGAGCCAGGCGAGCACAACGGTAGAATCAGACCATGCAAAAGTGTTAGAGGCCGAAAACGATGGACAATACGATTCTTCTACGAATTTGATTAAATCAGACAACAGAACCGCGGCACAAAGCTCAAGTCGTGGTAATGATATTTTCTTTACAGGAGCAACCCGTGACTTGGCACAAATGAAAGATACCTGAATCTTGTTATTGTAGTCTTCCGTTCGAAGATATACCACGGCTCCATACCCAGACTCTGAACTATCAGAAAATCCATGGAACTCAATCGATCTCATATTGTTTATCGAAAAATTGCGGGGAATTTGAAGCGTTTTATCAAATCTAACTGATCACAATAGTTCTCCCATTGCTTTACCATATCTTGAGTAGGGATTTCATCCCAGGTGACCTTTAAAAGCCATAGTTTTTGAATGTAACATTTAGCGAGAAATGTTAGCGGGACCAGAAATCCCAAAGGATCAAAGATACGAGCAAGTTCACTGAGTATTGTCCGTTTTGTGCAACTTCGTTTGAGTGGTTTAACATCAAACATAAATTTGTCAGTGTTAGGATTCCATTTTAGACCAAGGATTTTAATGGTATCGGATGACTCCACGTCTAAGGAGACACCGCCTGCATTGATGAGACGTTCCTCTGTCGGCAAGTCATTGAGCAAGTTTGGTACATTACTAGCCCACTTTCGTAGCTGAAAACATCCTTTAGCCATCATGTTTATGAGTTCTGTTTTTGTTTGTTGTGCAAGCTCTAATGTAGGACATCCACTGACAATATCATCAACATAGACATCTTTGTCCAACACTGCAGCTGCGTTTGGATATTCATTTCCATGATCTTGAATCAGCTGCTTGATGGTGCGTAACGCTGAATGAGGAGCCGATGAAGTTCCATATGTTACTGTATTTAAACGGTATTCGATTAGTGGGTTGGATTCGTCAAATCTCCAAAAGATCCGCTGATAATCACGTTGAGATTCGTCACATAGAATTTGTCTGTACATTTGACGAACATCCGCCGTATACACTACCGAATGTAGACGGAAGCGCAAGAGGAGTTCAGAAATGTTGGCTTGAAGTTTTTCCCCAGTGAGTAAAGTATCGTTTAAAGAGATCCCACTTGCATCCTTCGCAGACGCGTCAAATACCACACGCAGTTTAGTTGTGGAGCTGTCCGGACGAATGATACAATGATGGGGTATGTAATATATTCCTTTACTCAAATCTTGTATCGGTACCTTACTCATGTGACCACTATCAATATAATCTCGCATGAAATCGTTATATTGTTGACGTAATGCTGGGTCTCGAGCCAATCGTCGTTCAAGTGCATGAAATCTCTTGAGTGCTACTTCTCGCGATCCGATAAATTTCTTTTGTTCTGTATTAAAAGGAAGAGTAACTATATATCTTCCAGATTCGTTACGCGAATGTTCGTTAACGTATTTCTTTTCACAAAGCTCCTCATCTTGTGTCAATTTGGTAGCCATCGGTATGTTGTCTAGTTCCCAAAATCTTTTTAGTTCATCGTCTAATCGAGCCGAAGGCACCGCGTCGTTCATTTGTTTGTCATCCCTTACAAAGAATGACTTAGTTTCTGCGTCATGACGGTTTACAGACTCAACATTCCCAGTTAGGATCCAGCCGAAGACAGTGTTGAGAGCTGACGGTTTAGTAGATCCTCCACTTATTACTCCAGTAAGTAAGAGGGACGAAAAGATTTCAGCTCCGATGAGAATGTCAATCGGTCCTGGTAAATGACACTCGGGATCCGCCAAGGGCAAATGTTGAACGTGATTCCATGTGGTTTTATTAAGTTTTATCGCCGGCATTTTCCCACATATAGTAGGCAAGGTAAGTGCTTCTATATTGAATAACACTTTGCCACTAATTCCGATTTCCAGATCCATGATGCCAGATACTGATGACGTGGATTGGCCTAAGCCACTAATCTTCCTATTTGACTTTGTTCGTTCGATTCCTAATGATTTAGCAGCTTGTTCAGTTATGAAGTGCGCTTGACTACCTGAATCAATCAGAGCTCTTAACGTTTTAAAGTGACCATTAGAATCTTTAACTTGGATTTTTGCTGTTGACAGAAGCACTAAAGATCGTTCACCTAGATTGGTCAAAACTACCTGCTCTTTGTTGGACGCTGTAGCTTCCTGTTCTGGTTGGATTGGAATGTCCTTTTGAGATAAGATTTTAACAGATGGTTCGCTAACGTCATCCCGATGAAGAAGGCTATGATGACGTTGTCGACATTTTTGGCAATTGAAGATTGACCTACAGTCACGAAGGCCATGAGATGGTTTAAGACAATTAAAACACCAATGATGAGCTTTAGCATGATCCAGGCGATCATCTATCGGTTTCTGAGCGAATGACACGCACTGATTTATCGAGTGACCTTCCCCGCAGAACGTGCACTTGAACGTACTTAGGTTGACAGATGGTGCACTGACATTTCCGGAGGGTTTCACGTCAGTGTTCGATAAGAATGCTGATGTGGTTGCTTTCTTATAAGAGGTTGTCTTTACGCTTTGTTGTGAGCTATGGCGCGGACGATCGGCGACTACTCCCTTCTCATTACTCGTAAAGTGTGTGTCCCGAACAAGAGCCTCACATTTTGCATATAAGAAAGCCTTTAATGTTGTGTATGTAGGTAATTCGTTATTAGGGTATTCCTGTTCAAACTCGCAGCGCATGGTTGAATTTAGTTTCGACAAAAGCAGATAACACAATATAAAATCCCAATGCTCTATGGGTAAATCGAGTCGCTTCAAAATTGCCAGATTTTCATGAAAGGTGTCTAATACACGGCGGAATTCATGAGCGTCGTTTGATTGTAAATTAAGGTTCTGTATTTCTTTCCAACAAGTGAAAGCTAATTCTCGTTTATCCCGGTACCGAGCGACGAGAGTTTCATATGCTTCGCAATAATATTTGCCTGTTATAGGAAACACTCTGATCAAGGCCAGCGCATCCCCTGTCAAACTAGACACCAAATAATGCATTCGTTCGGTATCCGACAGTGATTTATTTTCGTGGATTAATGATTGAAACACATCATAGAACTCTGGCCAAGTCTTGATATTTCCCGAGAAAGTTGGTAAATTTATTTTAGGTAACTTTACTTTGACTTCTGTAGGAGAAACAACTGAGCTTTCAAACGATTTAGTCATTTCGCTTTCGGTGTTAGTAAGTCGTCTATGTATAGCTAGAATCTCAAAATAAACTTCATCGCATTTGCATCTTATTATATCTTCAGCTTCTTCAGCTGTCGGCTCTATCAGACTCAGTATTGACTCATGAGCTTCTTCAAATCTAGCGGCATGCCTTTTGCATTCGGTAAAATGAGCAATAAAAGAATCTATTTGACATTTGTCAGTTTCTGCTAATTTTCCAATTTCTAAAGTTTGAGATAATCGGTTAAATGCTAAAGTCCGTTTTCGGCGCAAGGCGGGAAGGTCATGAATAGATTTGTATTGATTAAGATCAATGGTTTTTGCCTTTGATTGAATCCGACGCTTTGGTGTGTATGACATTTTGACTTGTAAACCGCTTTGTTTATAAAGAATTTAAATTATAGGTATCCAATAAAGCATATAACAAGCATTAATTTATTAGTGTAGTTGTTGAGGCTTCACCTTAATCCTACCACAGAATTTAGTTATGATAACTTGATCTTGTCAAAGTATATCCGTCAGCGAGCAATGTTTTTTCCATATGACTACCAATCAATACACAACACAACCACTATACAATCTCAACTTCCATTAAACACTTATATTAATGAACTATTGAACTATTCTGAAAACATAATCCAAAATAAAAGTGAACAAGAAAATTACACCAGAATAAGATTGCATATGCACAAGTTTCAGAATAGGACCTTTTATAATTTTACAAAAATGTGAATTATTTGAGACAAAGTGTTCTATTTCTGTAATATTATACACGTTTTATATATGCAATACGAATTTACCTTAGCAATCAAAGTTTAATGGTACCGAGGATGAACAAACAACGATTGAACTGAGAATGTTTGTATGAATTTACCAAGAAACTTATGATTGATAGAATGATTTGCATATACCTGAATTTACTTGCAATTATTAGCAAGACTGATTTGCATTTTGTGACTGAACTTTACGAATAACACAGATGATAAGCCGATTATCGCTTTTGAACGTAATTAGAACGCGTGGTGGTAAGTCTAAAAGGTTAGAGACCGGGAGAAAACTTTCGATATATAATATCTTTTTTAAGGACTTAAATTCCCTGGTTTCGGCACCATATAAATGTGCGCGAACCTTTCAGTCTTCGCACATTTGGGTGAAGTGTATGGTTAAGAAAGTTATAGGATGGAGACACTTCCACGAATTGCCAGAAAAGATGGACGATCATGAGTCGCAAGTCAGCCAAAAACAGTATAATGTGCCACTTACTTGATTTGGAGGTCTTTTCCAGCTGCGAGTCTTCTGCCGGCCGGCTGGGCAACAAAGTTTTGTGCCCTAGGAATCACCTTTTACACATAAAATCACCAAATTTCAATAATAAAGTTCTAATTCGAAGTGTTTGCGGTTTATCCACGCGGAGAGGTTAGTTGCAGTGAAAAAGCGCAAGAGGGCGCTGCGGGACAGTTCGTTCAGTGACACATTGGCGGAGCTTGAATTCGCCGCTGTGATTGGCTGTTACGATCATGACTGTGTCCAGTCTTCTAAGAACAAATACGCGGGAAGGATTCAAATTGCTTGATTGATATTGAGCGGAAACTTTACATAGTATTTGATAACTTATGCTGTTATGTAGGTACGGGAAGTAAAATTATATAAGTAGTGGAATCTGCCCAGATGTTGACGGAACATGGTTCAGCTATAGTAGTGAATATATTTATTTTATTTTTTATTTGTTTAAAGATGCTGTATGATGCCACTGGTTGCACTAATATTTGTTTAGGGACAGCTTAGTCTAATTTGAGTAAACACTCCGAGTTTTTTATTAACTTATGATCGGATGTATCAGATTTCCTCAAATAAATGCGTCCATTGCGCACCCAGACGTATTTATATCCTTTATCCTTTGCAGCAGTCCTGGCCTCGTAGTGTAACATCTTGTTGGTAGGCGATACAGTGACAGGTGCGAGAGCAGCGACGACCGTTGTCATGATTTGTTTATCAATGCGGTTAAAAAACTTTTCCATGTGTTCACTAAATATGTTTTGAACTACCTCTTTGACATCTTCCCGGGTCAATCCAACCTCTGTATCATTCTTGGGAGATTGGAGCGCAGCTCTTTTTGATGGTCTCGATGATAGATTTTCCTTTGCACTGCGCAATGGCGTATTATCGTTGTTACCACCTTTTGGCTTCATACTGCACTCTGGGCACATCCAATCAGCAGTAGAAAGTGAAAGTCCCTTTGTACTCGTTGAAGATAAACAGGCCAGGTGATAACTTTTCCCACAGGTAACACAAATCATAAACTCCGTTTCATCACCACTTTCAGTCTGGCAGCAACCCCACGATATATTAATCACCGGCTCCAACATGTAAACAACTTCGTAAAAACAATTTATTTTTGATAACAGAGTGAGCTAAACTCGGGTTCACCAGGTATAGGAACTTGAGTAAACAATCTAAGGTTGCAGGTTAGCTTATTCCTCGCGATCAAAAGGACGTAAGCGCCGTGGGATCAACGTCGCTTACGCGTTTCCTTCAGCTATCCTCTTTTCGATGCTATGTCAACAATCCTTTAGAAAATCTTCAATATTAGATGACTTACGCAGCGTTTTGAATGATAACTAACTTCTACTAATGTTTATTGTTGTAAAACACTACAAAACTTGCACTAATCTTCGTTAGAACCATTTCTTTTTAATTATATTTGGACACGTTTTACACATATAACTTGTGCTTGCACCGCCGCCATGACACACAAATATCGTGCTCGTTAATAAATATATCCTGTAGCGTCTGGTATATCGGGAAAAGGGTAAAAATGGCCCATAACGTTGGGCCATCATTCTCATCTATTATATATAATTTATATTTGAACTAGATGATATACAGCGCGCTGAATAAATTATCAAGATTACATGCCTACATACAATTTGTTAATTATATGGTAAATAAATAAATCTTTAACCTAAAAGTTTCAAGTCCAACCCTGCCTCAATCAAAGGCTTCGCCGACCGCAAATCACTGCACCACCACACCCCCTCAATCTGACTCCGCCCACACCCGCGCATGCGCACCACCCTCCAATCACATCCCTTGGATTTCACCCCCGGACATAGAATACATTGTAGAATACACGCTAAGAATATTCTCTCGAATACGCGAAGTAAGATATATAATTTCGTAAAACAACATGTGAAAATGAAATGAAAAATGAAAAAATGTTTATTTCTGTAACCAAAAATACTTAAAGTTATGACAATGTGGATGTTCTCTTATTATAAGTATATGTAGCTCTAGACCAGGGATCCCCAAACTATTTTGGACAAGTGACCCCTTTTCCAAAATGAACTCTTACCTCAGACCCCCATGGCCAAATAACCTACTATTAAGATCAACCCCCTTATTCATAATGGTCCGCTAACTTAAAACAGCTGCTATAGTGTGTTATTTTACATTCTGATTTGAAGAACTGGTTGATTTAATAGGGGTCGATTTTAAGACCTCGACCCCCACAATCAGTTTTCGTTTATATCGACCCCTAGGAAACCAATATCGACCCCAAGGGGTCAATATCGACCACTTTGGGAATCCCTGCTCTAGACTTTGATAGCAAAAAAGTGGTACCAGTGTTAGTCATTTAGTGTTAAGACAGATTTATGAAAATTGATTCCTGAAATTCTACAAAATAAAAGGTTTTATGAAAATTCAAACTATAGCATGGCTACCATTTTGAATCTTCTCACAACGCTTTAAAACTCATTTTAGACAATCAGCTTTTAAAGAGTGAAACACACCCCCTCCATTCTAATATCATGCACCCCCAATTGACCGTTTGTGATGTCATTTTTTCGCGCCAAACCGATCGCATGACGTCTGGCCCCGCCCCGGGCTCTCATTTTAAATCGTACCTTTCAAAATCATAACCGCAATTTCGTCTCGGTGGCCAGACCTCGCTCGCGTACCGATACAAAATTAACTAGTCTAATAAAGCTCATTAGCTAGTGAACCGAACTCCTTGCTTAGTTTATTAAATGGTGATTATAACGATGATCATCAAAGTGAAGTTACGATGATGGAACAGCGGAGCTCGATATATCCGGCCAATTTGACGGATCTGCTGGCCGTGTCGTACCAACACAATGCGGAGAGACTGGGGCTTTCCGACGGCGAGGACAAGTTCCATGACTTCACGACGGACGCGTACGAGAGTCCGAATCGTTTCGTTGATAACTCCAACTTCGTCGAAAACTCCGATAGATATGAATCAAACGATCGATCATCGTCCCCGGTGTCGACGCTCGACGATTGTGACAGTAGTCAGTATGGTGTCGATTTGACAGGAAAAGGGAGCAGTTTGGCGGGCAAGTCTTTTACGATAGCTGCTATTTTGGGCTTGACGAACGATGAGGATGTGATGAATCTGAGTGTCCAGGAGAGGCTGCAAAGCCAGAGGCAGCTGCAGAGCTACCTGTACGCGGGACATGACGTGCAGAGGATTAATGAAGGCTTCAGGAATATTGTGGGAGTGCCGGCAGGACTGAGGCAGGGTAAGGAGAACCTTAGTACTTCCAGGCTAATTCTTCACGGCAGGGTACTGTTTATATATACTTTTCTCCAAAACTTTACAATAAGAATAATTGACCTCTTCTATGTTTTCATATTTTTACTATCTGGAGGCTCAAAGCTTTGAATAAAAACATTTTTATATCTCAAAAAAAAAATATTTTAACACTGAGCTTTAGTTAGGTATAGACATGTTACTGAATAATAGTTATTGAAATTGAAAATGATAATATTATAATTCAAATAAATTAATAAAAGCTTATTTCGGTTATCAACTCATAAACATTTAAAGTAATTACTTACGGCCTGGTTTCTAGCGTTTATTTGTATGATCCTTCGTGAAAGGATCAATTTAGATTCAAATTATTTATGAGTCTGTTCTAGGCTAGATAGGCATTGTAGAGATAAACGCCTCCACCGCGGTTCACGCACCACAAACAAAAATGATGTATATACAGATACTGTATAAATTGATTTACTCTAAATAAATTGGTTTTTGTTATTCGTTATATTAATAAAGAATTCCTAAATCTGTCTGCCAACGGCCAACTAGTGCATCGGCCGGTTTCTCGAACGATAACCAACGAAAAAATTCAATAATTACTATGTGTCAAACTCGGATCAATCGTGATTTGGGTTTCCAGAAACCGGCCGTAAGTAGCCTAAAGTGAGCGCATTTATAATAGATTTTCTTTACTTACGCTTAAGAAAAAAAAACTTGTAACAGACAGCTTTCAAAAACGGTTTTTTAACCTTACGTAAGATGTATAATTAATTAGCTTTTATGCCACCTAACGAGCGCTTAACAGAGGGTAGTAACTGACCACCCCTCGCTCCAAAAGTTTAATTATTTAAAACGAGATTATCTTTAGGGTTATTTAAAGTTTTCATCCGCATTATACCCGCTTGTATTTGATAAGCTCTGTTAAGTATATAACTCATTTGACAGGCGTCACGACTCAGTTGATAGTAGCTTTTTTATAAAAAATACTCAGAACACCCGGAATATTTTCAATAAAATCGGCAACAATGTTTGCGGCTTTAAGACAAGATTTATTGTAATCACCTAGCTTAATATAGGTCTTCATCATCACCATAGGCAGCCCGTGTCAGCCCACTGCTGGGCATAAGCCTCAAACGCCACTCTTTTCTTACAAGTGCTATTTTCATCCAGGCCTTACACCTTGTAGCAACGATGTCAACCAAGGCCTCTTCTATATAGGTCTTAGGCTATTGACGACCGATGTGGCGCGCCGGGCGAAGGTCCGCCTGCGACGCGGTGGTTGCGGGTTTGATTCCCGCCTTGGGATAAATGTTTGTACGATCTGCAAATATTTATTCTGGGTATTTTATATGTATAAAAAAAAACTAAAAATATCTAAGTATGTAATGTATTGTATTACCTAAGTATGTCAGTCTTCTAGTACCCATATCACAAACTCTGCTTAGCTTGGGGCTAGATGACGTTGTGTGGGTTGTCCTTGTCCAGCATTATTTATTTAATATTCATAAGTATATTCTAGGTAACGGTACAACCATTATATTGTTACAGACAGTCCCCGGACGGAGATGAGACCACAGATAGGTCCACTGAAACCTAGAAATCATTCTCTAACCTGTTCCAATAGGTGAGTCAAAAGAATTGATATCAAAAGATGTAAAAAATCAGTTTTGCAGATCTAAGGATAATCGTACAAAATAATAGAAATAGAAAAATGTTTATTGACACATATGTATAGGCGACCAAGAAATTGGTTTACCACTCTAAGGCTGAATATCATTTGCACGTACAGAACATCAAGGGCTATTTTCGCTTGACAGATTCATAACTGCTACGTCAGAATCTGTCAATCTGTAATCCTTAGCGAATAATTATGTTACTGGGAGATGTCATCAAAAGTGGTAAACCAATTTCTTGGTCGCCTATACCCCATTAAAATATGGTTTTTTGATGTTCGGATTATAACATCTCAAAAATACCGAAAACTCACTTTGTATTCACATATTTATGTATTTTTGTGGTTTACACTCTAGATTCAGTAGCTCTATCATGAGTTTTTACTATACTATATATACTCGCTATACTCGCTAGCGTCTGTAGTTAAAAAAATGTATGAAGATTTGTACAGCGCCTCTAGCGGATAGTTAGATATTAAAATTAGTAATACTAATATTTACGTAACTACTGTAGTAAAGTCAGGCGATTTTACTGTGACAACTCAAGGTAGAGGTACCGTACAAAACTAAACATAACAACTGCGTGATACTGCTTTTTGAGTCACAGCAAAAGCACGGTCACGCAGAATTCTGTATCAACTTGCACTATAATTATTGTCCTTACTTAATGTCAGGTATTTCTGAGCTCCTGGTTTTTCCTACACATTTATATTTCTGATAATAATTATTGTCAGCATTCTAGGCTGCAACTCTGAATGCCAGAATATTTACTCGTAGAATTCCACAAGCAAAACACAAGCGTAGTTTTTGATGAGAGGAGATTCTGTAGTTTAATAATAAATAAAGTTTGTTCAAGAAGATCTTAAAAAATACAATAATAATCAGTTACTTACCTACCAGCAGCACCGGAGCCGAGCTAGAGAGCTTAGAAGAAAAATAATAGTTATAACTTTTTGCTAAGATTTTAAATACATAAATGTGTATCTAATAAATAATATCTGAACTATACCTACAAGTATCTATTTAAATTAGGTCTGTAGGCATTGTGAAAGCCCTAAAGGCCAAATGCTGAAGTTTTTCGCTCTTAATAAGCCTAGGCTGGTATCTAAAGGCAAGTGGTTGCTGTATCCTGAAGGATAGTTAAATGGCCTAAGTGCAGTAGGATCTGATACCTTGGTTTTCCAGCTCAGGCCGGAGTAAACGAATACGCACGATCTTCACTCCCGAACAGCTGGAGAGGTTGGAAGCAGAGTTTGAACGGCAGCAGTACATGGTGGGCCCTGAACGCCTGTACTTGGCGCACGCATTGCAGCTTACAGAAGCACAAGTAAGTCCGATAAAACTAGTCATGATGAATAGTAGATATATGCATCCGCCATCTTGGATTTCAGATATATGCGGCTGAAACGACCGCCATTTTGGATAGTCATCAACGTGAAAAACGCTGTTATGACTTATGATTAGAAACTAAATTAGTGCACTTTATTTGATTTATGTCGACGACCGATGTGGCGCGGTGGGCGATGGTCCGCCTGCGACGCGGAAGGTTGCGGGTTCGATTCCCGCCTTGGGATAAATGTTTGTATGATCTGCAAATATTTATACCGGGTGTTCTGGGTATGTTATATGTATAATAAAAAATATCTATCTATGTAATGTATTGTATTAAGTATGTCAGTCTTCTAGCACCCATAACACAAGCTCTGCTTAGCTTGGGGCTAGATGATGTTGTGTGGATTGTCCAGCATTATTTATTTATTTATTGTGTTGTAAAAAGGTCATATGCAAACTCCTTTAAAAGTACAGCGTGATTGCTAAGTGTAAGGTGATTGAGATCAGAATCTTCGGTTACCAAATCTTCGAAGTTTTTATACAAAATAGAACAGTTTTTAGTGCGCTCGCTTCGGAAATGTTGATTGTAGACAACATACATTCTAATGTTGTCAGTCATAACATAACCATAAGTATTAATGTAAGTAGGTAGGTACTTACTTAATGTATAATACTTTGATAAACATACTTTGTGCGCAATTTACACAAAAAGTGATTGCGTACAATTTAAGAAAACGTGTAAAAACATAATGACAATGGAAAAATGTAGTTGATGGTGTGGTTTTGTTTTATCTACTAACGCAAATCAACAAAATATGACTTGGGTACTTTTTACACATTGTAATATTTCGTTTTTACTCCTTCAAGTTTTAAGCGGTACACTAATGCATCAGTTTAATAAGTGAAAAGGGCCGTACATTCCCTCATCTTAAAAAATAAATAAATAAATAATGTTGGACAATCCACACAACATCATCTACCTAGCCCCAAGCTAAGCAGAGTTTTTATTATGGGTACCAGAAGACTGACATATTTAATACAATACATTACATAGATATTTTTAAGTTTGGCAATCATTAAAAAAAACAATAGACCTGTATATTTCTGTCACAGGTGAAGGTATGGTTCCAGAACAGACGGATTAAATGGAGGAAGCATCATCTCGAGGTGACGCAGCAGCGGCTCGCGGTGTTACAACGTCACTCTCACGAGCCTCGGGAGGACGCTTGAACTGTCATCGTGACAGGTGACGTCATGACACTCGTGAGCATGTGTCATGCCACAGAGGAGGGAATTAAAGTATGTAGCGAAATTCTACACGAACTTGGTGTAAGGTTATTTGTGTTATCCATTGACACGCAAGAAGAAGAAGAATGCCATGTGTCAAATATTTGTCAAATAGTGATGATTTGTGAAGTGAAATTAGACTCAAGTCAAATACCTAATTAGAAACTTTTGAGGTGTTTGCAAAAATCGTGAAATAATCTATAATTTGTAGTATTTTAATGACCCGTCGAGTTTTTAATCGCTCCGAAATAAGTTGTGTAGTTTGTTTTACCATTATAGTAGGGGAGCCCAAGAGGGGATTTCGGGATTAACTCGAGCGCGGTTGATAAACATACAGGGTACCCGGTTAAATACCTCCACCAAATATGAGCTTCCTATGTATGGCCGCGCGTGAATTATAAAGGATTAGATTTGTAAAAAAAAATTGATCATCTGACATTCTCGAGCGCGTCAGATTAAGTTAGGGTAGATTAATTACATGCTGAATAGTGTATATTCCACTAATCTGACAATTTGAGAGTGACGAAAAGAAAGGGGAGCGCAGCAAAGTTGTAAAAAAAATCTCGACCATCTTGAGCGTAGCTGATTTTTTTTAATATTGTAGGATACAATTCAAGGATAACGAAAAATATATATTCTGGCGATTTCCGCAAGCCGAAGTAAGAAAAATTCATCAATAAAGACCATAAGACCCTCGCGTTTGAAATGATAGAGTTTTTGAAGTGAAAACTTCTTTAGCGGCGCTGGGTGGGTAAAAACTTTCAAACTCGCGTCAGGGTCACGTGACGTCGAAATAGCGTAAGATCTTATTTAATTTTTATACATTGCTCGTAAAACAAGAGACGACAAAAGAACACACTTGCGGTCACGCGACGTATGACTCAAACAATTAAATAGTGTTGTGGCGACATGACACATTCGCGCTTGCGCGAATGTGTCTGTGTCAGTGTGTCTTCGTTGTCTTCGTCGTTGTGTCACATTCGCGCTTGCGCGAATGTGACACAATGACATGACACAATCACGACTGTGGTTATATTTTTGAAGTGAAAACTTAAAAGTGAAAACACAACGTTAATATTGAAGTTTTCACTTCTGCCGGCACTCCCGGAGTGCTACCATTTTTTTTTGCGTCACGTTGTCTTGTGATATAAACCCATATATGAGCACTTCGTATATGGGTTTTACTATGTAAATATGTATTTACAAAAAAAATGTATATAAGTATTCTATCAGCAATCTAGTTTCCATAGTACAAGCTTTGCTTAGTTTGGGACTAGAGTGTGGTGTGTGAAATGTCAGTGAATAATTTATAAAGAAATCCAAAAAAAAATATTTGTTTATGTCAGTTTAGGCGAATCCTTCTAGATAATCGTCAGATTAAGAGACAGCACATTTAGAACGTAAAGATGAACCATATGTATCTCGAGTATGTCAAATCGGCGAATTTTATTTGTACATTATAATAATGGCCGCGAGTTTGCGTCACATCGAAAACGTCAGATTAGTGAACTAGAGCTGTTTTTGGTGCACTTAACACTCCCTTAGAAAATCTGACGAGCTCGATGAAATTTTTGTGTTTTTTTGTAACTTTGCTGCACTCCCCTTTCTTTTCGTCACTCTCAAATTGTCAGATTAGTGTAATATACACTATTTAGCATGTAATTAACTTACCCTACCTTAATCTGACGCGCTCGAGACTGTCCATGCGGCAGTTTTTTTTTACATATTTATAAATCTATAGCCGCTTCACCCACCGATGAAAGATATATGTTAGAGTCTGTCAAGCGAAAGATGGCCCTGATAAATCGCGGCAAATTCAAAAACTATTAGTATGGCAATACATTAAATAATAGGATAACTTGGAATTACATAATTTGATACTTTGATATTATTCTAAATAAATATACTTACATAATTTTTGATGATGATTATGAATAAGTAGATGATTGCCATACTAATAGTTTTTGAATTTGCCGCGATTTATCAGGGCCATCTTTCGCTTGACAGACTCTATATAACATTTTTTTCTTCTTATCATCTAAGCTTTGCAACCCAATAGGTCTCTATGACGCTCGAGTAAATCCACACTTAGCATCGTGGGCTCCCCTACTATTAGTTAATGCTAAACAGTAAACAAGAGTATTTAGTTTTAAATTCTACATGTGTTTATTTTGTAATTGCATTCTTATAAACAAAACACCAATAACACTGCGCAACGGACAAAAAAAGTTGATATTGACAGCGCTAAAGCTATTAACTGTCAATCTTAAAAAAAGGCTGGCGCAGACTTGATGTGTTGATTACCATATGTCATGATGACGTAATGTCAACGCTAACTTATTATTTTATTTATTTATTGTGTAACAAAATCCACAGCTCTTAGATTAAAAAGAAATAAACTAATTTACAATACAGACAGCCAAAAACGGATTTACAGTTTTAGAATTTAACATGTACTTAACTAAAAAAAATCGACCAAGATAGGGGGTAAATCTCTGAGTGTCTCTGACATTTCAGACGCTAGTCGCTTACCACCGATGTGTACAACAAAACTCATACTAGTCCCTCAGATTTCTATGGGTTTTACATTTGCCTAAATCAAATTGACATTCTGAGAAATGTTATAGAGCTAAGCTTCCAATTATAATTTTGTATATAATTGCATTTATAATTGTATTGCTTTAAATATCATTTCATGAAATCTACGCTAATAAGTTTTTTTTGCGTCATAAGTAGTTATAAATGTACATAGATAAGAATTTAAGAAGTATTTAAATAAATGGTGTACAAATATTTAATATCATAAAAATATTTCCAAAATTAGTGTTTACCTTATAAAAACTTTCATCGCCAAAACTTAGAAAATAGATACATTGTAATATGTTTAAGTTTTAAGTAAATAAAAAGATAGGTACTATATAAAGTAGTTTGATCAATTATATAGTTGTTAGTTATTTTGACAGTTATCTGGCATTTTCATTAATAGGTGTCAATGTCAACTGTGTTAAGACTTAACATTATTGATGTAATAAATTGATTTAAGCTGTCTATCTAGTCATTAGTTTTATTTATATCATAATAAAACAATTTGAAATTATTATTTCTTTTATTTTATAATTATTTAATTACCGACTCATTATTATGACAGGCGTCACCACAGCTCAGTAGGTAGTAGCTCTGCTTAACATACTTTTTTTTTTTTTTACAAATACAAAAATCGTTTATTGGCATAATGATGTTTACAAGGTTATTGAATCCATAGGCTCCCGAACTAGTGTAGGTACACTGTGTTTCAGGAGCCAGCCATACTGTGGGTCGTGGGTTCTATTCTTGCTCAGAGCAAATGATTGTAGGTATGATATCTGGGTATTTCTTTGTAAACTATGCATGTATTTACAAAATAAATGTAGGTGTAAGAGTATTCTATTAGCAATCTTGTTCCCATAGTAGGTATAAGCTTTGCTTAGTTTAGGACTACAGCGCGTTGTGTAAAAGGAGAATGGGCGATTCTGTATGGAGCGTGGGCCACGACTAAAAAACTCGTCCCTCAGGGTTGCCACATAATATGTTTAAAAGGGCTTTTAAAGGCCTACCTTTTATTATTTTTATTTAAAAAATCCATCCCATGGAAATCGATATATTTTGAAAAACAGTTTTTTATTTTAACGTCGTATTACTCCGAATCCTGAAAGCCCACAAAAATGTCTGCAGTTGCGTTGAAAAGGGCATGAAACGGGCTTAATTTGTTTTTAGATTGTTTGAAAATCCAACCTGAGGGAATCGAGATATTTCCGAAAAACTGTATTTATTTTTTGCAATACCACAGTTTTTCAGGAATAACTCAATTTCCACAGGTTGGATTTTTAAACAATCTGAGAAATAATTAAAGCCTTTTAATGCTCTTTTAAACGCCATCACAGTTATTCTTGTGGGCCTTCAGAATTCTAAGTTATATGAGGTTAAATGAAAAACAATTTCATCGAAATATCTCGATTTCCATGGGACGGATTTTTTCCGTAATTATATTAAAATATTGGCATAAAAAAGCCCTTTTAAACATACTATGTGGCAACCTTGAGGGACAATTTGTTTTAGTCGTGGCCCAAAGTGCCCATTCTCCATCAATGAATATTTAAATATTTATTGTAGGTAGCCAATAGCGTATTGCTTGGTCCTCCCTAGCACTACTCTTTTTCTTTTTGGACTTTTTGCATCCAGTCTATCTATCTATCTATGTAATGTATTGTTTAAAGTGTGTCAGTCTTCTAGTACCCTTAACACAAGCTCTGCTTAGCTCGGGGCTAGTTGTGTGGATGATCCAACATTATTAAAAAAAAGGTCTTACTCATGATGTTATCCATTTATCTGGCTGCTGGTATCCCAAGACCTCTTTTATAAGATAAATAACTAATCTTTAGTTATTTTTCAAATATCACCTTTGTATTAATGTAATAACCTTTTAAAATCCTTCGATAAAGTATGAGATATGATAAAACAAATAAACAATGTATATCAACAATCTAAAGGTCAACGACCGTCAAGGGCATGGTATATAAAAACAAAGGTTACAATCTGTACCCCAAGTACGAGTTTGTGCACACACGAATCGTAGAGACGCAATCACCAAGCGCCACCGATTTTGTATGGAGATACAAAACAGCACCCCTAGCAGATTACTTGAGAAGCTTGGATCTCCATACAAAATTGGTGGCTTGCGATACGAAGGCGATACGTTCGTATTCATGTGCAAAACTCGTACTAGGCCCTCTGGTTTTGTGACGTACAGTTGAAATAACTTGTATCTCTACCTACTTCCCTTCTATAGGGAAACGGAAGAATTATGCATAAACCCTTACCAAAGGTATGCATTGTTCTTCCGGTTCGAAGGGTATCATTATCATCAACCTATCAGATTCACTTTGCAAAACGGACTACCACGTATAAGCCTTTTTATTTTTCGGTATAACCTATGACACAAAGCAATAATGTGGCTTACTATTGGTGAAAGAATTTTAAATATCGGTTCCGTAGATCCCGAGATTACCCCTTACAATTTAACAAATATACAAACACACAAACTTTACTTCTTTAAAATATTAGTAAGTATAGAAGTATAGATAAATACGTGCCGCTTAATACCTACTTATCTGTTTTCTATTCCAAAGGTCACTCTACCACCTCTTATTAAATCAACGCCATAGGATCACGCAATACCCATTTTATAATGATTAGCTAACACAAATTGAGCCACAAGTTGCAGAATATCTCGCCAGTGTTGCCAACTACGTGCCAAGTCAACGTCATTCGGTAATCACCTTTCGAAATAGAGATAGTAACTAGTGTTGTGGGTTTGAGTTATGTCATTTTTTGATATATTTAGCATTTTTATTTAATTTGTTTTTTTACATTGAGTTTTAAAAATCAAAGATAAAGATCATTTATTTGCTTAACATGACAAACAATAATTTATAAGACAAACATGATACCATCACTGGTGTGCAAATTAAGATGGCGATTTGCACATTTGTTTTTTTTTTTGCAGGGTTTTTTGTGTCTTATTTTGGTCAAATTTTATATATATATCAATACTTAATGGTACACTTGAAGGTCGTTGCTGAATAAAGTGTTACCGGGATTTGCTGGAACTATAAACACTTAACACTGGCAGAGTAAAGAAGAAGAATTAAAACTGGTATTGTCTTTAGTTTGTAATACAAACTATTTGAGAGGTTTTAATATAAAAGGTTCATCATTTGACAGTTGTCACAGCACTGTGACAGCTCAATTTATAGCTCTACCTTGTATGCTGCAAGTCCTGGGTTCGATCCCAATATTAAACATTTGTGTGGTGGCAAACATTTATGCCTGTTCTATAAGCACTATGTATTCTAGATATGTATGTATGAAAAACATCTTCATCTTCTTCTTATTAAAGATCTACGCTCTTGTCTGCGTAATCAATGCAAGTCACGCCATTTATTCCTTTCCAGGGCAGCCTCCTTGACTTCCTTATACGACACGAGGGCAACCTTCATCTTTACTTGGCTCATGTAGTTCTTCGGCCTTCCTCTTCCTCTCCTTCCTTCTACCTTTCCTTCTATGATGTTACTGATGAGGTTGTCGTGTTGTATAATGAAAAACATGTAGAATGGATTTTATCAGCAATCTAGTTCCAAAGTACAAGCATTGTTGTTTCGAGTCTAGATAACGTTGTGATGTTCTATATTTATTATTTATTTTAATTGTATTATGTATAATCCAGAAATCCATTTTCACCTTTTCCACCCGATCTTCCCGCCATCCTAATAAATTAATCGGTCAGGTAGACTGTCCAATTCATCGTCTTACAGTGCTTAAAACGTTCGGAAATATATAAACAAGTTTTTTAAATCATTCAGACAAAGCTTTCCACTCCAAAATTCCGAGCATTAATTATTAATTAATAAATAAATAATAATAAATAAATAAATAATTTCTTTCTTTCTTTCTAATTTTTATATTATTAATACAGTTTAACGCTAACTATTTTAAAACAAAGCAAAATTTGGTCCATAAGAACGAGATTGCTGATAAAAACTAGCATTAGAAGTTATAGCTACAACATTTAGACGATTAAACTGTAAATTATAATATAAATAAATTAAAATAACATCACTACTTTTCGTCATCTCGAAGTCTCGAACCCACCTCTACATACTGTAGCTTACTAACTACAACGTCATCTGTGGCTGTTATCTGCGTCTGCGCCTGCGCACAAGTTTGTTTACATCCAGTACAAAGCAGCGCGTTGACAAAACAACATTGTTTTTGTTTTTATAAATTGTTTTTATCATTTAAGGTAGTGCTAGTGAGCGGAATGCACGTATAAAATGAACCGGGATTTTTTTAATGGTACGTATTATTTTTTATTTAAACTCAAATATTATTTATTTCGACGACCGATGTGGCGCGGGCGATGGTCCGCCTGCGACACGGAAGGTTGCGGGTTCGATTCCCGCCTTGGGATAAATGTTTGTACGATCTGCAAATATATACTCCGGGTGTTCTGGGTATTATATATGTACTTATAATAAAAATATCTATCTATGTAATGTATGTCAGTCTTCTAGTACCCATAACACAAGCTCTACTTAGCTTGGGGCTAGATGATGTTGTGTGGATTGTCCAGCATTATTTATTTATTTTATTTCGTAAAATCATAAGGAACATTTAGAATAGTAAATACTAGATAATTCTATAAATATGCGGACGGAAAATAACGTACATTTCATATAACTAGGTTCATTAAATTAATTCTGAGCGTGGGAATTAGTATAAAAAATAATGTAATTTAAATAAAGATATTTTGTACTTTAATCTTAGCAGTTTTCTAGACCATTATTTATTAATATTCTTATAAACAAGTTTGAGATTTTTATACTCAAACAAACTTACGTCTATTACGGTATTATTAAAATGTACATAGGTATACATGAAATACATAAACAGTTGAGCTATCTGCAGGCCGTTGCAAACGATCTATAGATAGCTCAACTAATCCAAATCAGTTGCAATCACGTACCCAAAGATACTGCATTGCCGCGCTGAATAGCAATGCTGATACGCTGGGCCAGATACTCACCAGTCCTCGGGTCACGTCGACAAGACTAGACACTCTTATAACCTGTAACTAATAAGCACTTATCTAGGTTTCTATCTAGTTAAATGGGATAATTAATCCATCTTGCTCATTAAGTAATCACTTACCTACTTAGTCTAGTTAAGAAAATGATGACAGGCCAGCTCAGTTGGTAGTAGCTCTGCCTTCCATGCTGTGGGTTCGATTCCCACCCAGAGCAAATGTTTGAGTGATGAACATAAATATTTTGTTCTGTGTCTGGGTTTTTCTATGTATTCTATGAATGTATTTATATAAAAAATATGTTTATAATTATAAGTATTCTATCAGCAATTCAGTTCCCATAGTAGGTACAAGCTTAGTTTAGTTCGGTTTCCTTAGTTCATACTCTAGCTAGAGTTAGTCCCGAATAAATTTGATTATGTATTTGAACAGAAGTTTTACATACTTATTTAGTTTTCCTAAAAAACAAACAGTTACGGCCGGTTTTTCGAACGATGATCAACGAAAAAATCAAATAATTACTATGTGTCAAACTCCGATCAATGGTGATTTGGGTTTCCAGACCCGGCCGTTAATATACTCGTGGTACATAATATCATACCTACAATGGCGATAGAAATCGATTTTTGCATAAAATATTATTTGCCAATCGTTATAAATAAACAATAGTCAATGAAGGCCATTCTATGGCCGATTTAGTTAATTAATTCTGATATATTTATATCAGAATTAATTAACTAAATCACATAGTTAGGTTAGTACACGGTGTAAAAAAACTACTCCTATTTACATTATGTAATAATTGATGACAGGCGTCAGCACAGCACAGCTCAATTGGTAGTAGCTCTGACTTCCATGCTGTGGGTCGTGGGTTCGATTCCCACCCAGAGCAAATGTTTATGTGATAAACATAAATATTTGTTCTGTACCTGGGTGTTTCTATGTATTCTATGTAGGTATTGTATTAACAAAAAAAATGTATTCTATCAGCAGTCTAGTTCCCATAGTAGGTCCAAGCTTTGCTTAGTTTAGGACTAGAATGTTATGTGTGAAATGTCCATGACTATTAATTAATTCCCCTAAGTAAGAACTAGGTGTAAAAAAACTACTTAAATGTGCACTCATTCTCTATTAAAGAACATGATAAAAAAATAGCTCACGTTGCCAAGCATGTTTATTTTTTTCGGGATAAATTACGTTTAAATCTAGAATTAGACATTATAAACCAAGTCTCCAAGTTTCATAAAAATCAGTTACAGATAAACTACAAAAATCATTTTAACTATCATACAATTTTGCATATTTTTTTCAGATTCTACCACTAATGTAGCCTCCTTAGAGGAAATATACACGGACTTCGATAACTGGCTGATATGTTTCAAAACACTCTATAGAAAAAGGTTTGTATAAATAAGGATGACTTACTGCTCAAACTATGTAGGTATTGAGATATGTGTGATAAAAATTAAGCTGTTTAAAATTCCACCAAAATCATATAAAAACAATAATAATTTAAAGGCTGTTTTATAAAAAAAATTCAAAACTTTAAACGCATAAATATTGTAGATGTTAAAAAACATGATTTTAATTTTTTTTATTATGTCATAATAAAAGGCAAGGCAGGACACATTAATTCTTTGCTACCTACTTACTAAGGTTTTATGATTTTTTTTGGTTTTTGGTGCCTAAAATAAATGCTTTGTATTAGTTAGGTACTTAGCTTCAAATATTATAAGTAAGTATAATATTTCTTTGTTTTTTTTTCAGATCAATGTCCGGAACAATACGAAACGAATCACAAAGCAACTTCGATTATTCCAAAAGTAATTTAAAATGGCAGTTATTAATCGTTCACGGATTCAATTTAGAAGAAAAAATACGAGAAAATTCAGTAAAGAAATTATTTTCGATAAATAGGGACAGTTTGAATTACGATCACGTTATTTTTGAGCTTATTAAGAATGGAAATCATATTTTTTGTAAATATACAAAATCTAAACTATAACCGCCTAAAAAAAATCGCTTCAAAAATCTATGGTCAGAGACTGTAGTGTAAAAAATTTGCTTAATTAGGTAGAAAATTTAAAAAAATATATATTTGTAAGTAGTAAAATAATGGTATCTAAGTAATTACTGTTTTTATCACCATGTATAATTGTATAAGTATACTTATTTTAAGAAAATAAAAATATTTTATTCCTGTAAAGGTTTATTTTTTAACGTGAATTTGTCTCACATCAAACGCCCCTAGTAACATTCAAAAATCCAATGCATGCATATACGATTCATGAAATTCAGCCTGGTGACAGACAGACAACCAAAATGTATAATATTAGATATTAGGATCCCGTTTTACCGTTTGGGTACGGAACCATAAATATTGACACCCATCATCGCTCCGACCACCGCATTTTGTTTAGTTACATTTTAAAAAAACTGCAATTAACTCCCTCCCACCCCTCCTAATTAAACTATAATCAACGTCTCTTGTTATGTAAATATATGTAAATAGGTAGGTAGTTTACTTTACCATAGATAATTATAAGCATTTATGCACTACGTAAGATGTACACGGGTAGGTAGGTACTTAGGTTTATAATAGTACCTACTTCCAAGAAGCTTATTTAAGATACATCAAAGGTTAAAGAGAGAAACGTACAACCTAGCTAATCACATACCTACAAAGCCTTCAGAATATTCATATAGGTATTATATTTATCTACTTGAAGTTATAAATCAATAAATCATTCTTATTTATCTGCCTATCAGTCCACTTTTTAAAATGCCGCGGCTTGCAACTGCAATGACATGCTTGCACAGCTCAGTCACAAGAGTGCTTAGTCCAAGGTAGGATGATTTATGATTTATGATTTACAAAAATAAGAGGATATCCGAGAGACGACTCTCGGCTTGAGAGTGAGGAGTTTTAAAATGCAACCTTGGACTAAGCCACAGAACATAATATCCTAAAGCTGACGTGACGACACAGTTCCATCTTGTTATTACGCTAGTTAGGTATGGTAGGACACGACACACCGTGCAGTGTTTTGTTTCATAATTTTCTACTTATTGTGGAGAAAGAAGTGCACAACATGCCAAAGAAAGTTAGAGAATGGTGTGTCAAAGCCCGATGGGGGAAAATAGCAAGTAAGTACAAGAAAATATGATTTATCTAATTAATTCTGCGAGCAAAGTCCAAGGCTCGCTTTTTGCGGCCAAGATACACAAACAACAAACACTAGCACAACGTAACACCGCAGTCTGTGTCCGTCACCAGCTTGTTATATGTCACTGTCATTA
This sequence comes from Ecliptopera silaceata, assembly GCA_932527185.1. NCBI lineage: Eukaryota > Metazoa > Arthropoda > Insecta > Lepidoptera > Geometridae > Ecliptopera > Ecliptopera silaceata. The sequence continues at coordinate 9,497,305 of OW052196.1, read as the reverse complement.
TAATTTTACTGTCCTATAGATTTTTGTTTAGTGATGGGATTGCTAAATAATGTTATTAAAATATAATGATAAACATATGATGTATCAATGTATCACTATGGTAAAACTCTGCTATATCTAGATGTTATTTTATTTTTATTGACGTAACCGTCGATCGCAGTTATGAACTAAAAAAGAGATACAGATTTGGATATGCATGTATGTTGGCGCAGGAGTAGGTACCTACTACGGAGGTCTAAAGAAGTACCTATATAATATTCATGTTTCAAAAATGATATTTTCAGTGGTTTCCTGGGGAAATCCAGCCAAAACTCCTATTCTTCTAATCCATGGATACATGGACTCTGCAGCTACATTCATACCTTTAGTTGATCAACTATCAGATGACTTCTATTACGTTGGATTTGATATGCCAGGTAAGCCATTATTGAGTAAATAACATAAGAACATATATTTTCCAAATATACTTACTACATAAATTACACATGCTAATACATCCATACATTGGATATGTATGTATAATTTCCGGTCTTTCCTAATTGGTAATAGATGTAACCGATTTTTCTTAATTTTCTCTTTATTTATTTATCCTTTTTAGGTCATGGAAAGTCAGAACCATTTCCTCCAGGTCCTATCATATCAAAAACGCATATGGTGGAGGTAATTAAACGAGTAGTACAGCATATGAGATGGAAACAGTTTATATTAATGGCTCACTCTATGGGCGTTGTTATTGGTAAGCTATATTATTATAGTTTTCATTAATATAATAGCTATACTTAAGATGAAGTTGTTATTGTGGTAATGTATGAAGTAAAAATATTATTGGGGTAATGTGCATTGTGCCTTTGTTAACAGGTCTTATGTATCACCATGTGTATCCCGGAAAGATAACGAAAATGGTGTTTCTGGATCCTTTAATACCGATGTCAGCGTACTATTATATCAATAACAAGCTGCCATTATGGTATAAAATGCTGTACAGTGATTACTACGACAATTTTCACAAGTGAGTGTGGGTTAAAATAAAATGTTGGGTAATAAAATATTATACGTAACTATTACCAACTTAACTTCTTTCTCTATATTTTTCAGATGGACTTCAGGAAAACCAAGACTATACACGTACGACAACGCGATTAGTTTAGTAGTTCGTAATAGAAGTTTTACTGAGGAACAAGCTGATATAGTTCTATCCAGATCTTTATTATCAATGGGCATTGACACATACAAGTAAGTTTTACAAAATCTTCACAATTAAAGTAAATAAAAATAAATAATGAAAATATTTTGTAAAAGGTCATAATTAGAAACGAACATGTTTTTTTGTTTTCAAGATTATCTTGGGATCCACGAATGAAGAAGATTACTACAGTTCTTATTTCGGAAGAGACACTTTACACAATAATGACCACAAACATGCCTCCAACGCTATCAATAGACGCATCTGAATCAAGAAATACATCCAAACCAAAGAAATTTGCAGAAAATTTGCTGCATAAGTGTGATGAAACTCTTCCACATTTTTACCGTGTAACTGTTACCGGTGGCCATGACGTACATATCACTCACCCTGAGCTACTTGTGCCACATATTGAAAGATTGTTGAAAACTGTTTTTGAAAAGCGCAGTCAAAGTGTCAAATGTAAATTATAAATGAGATTAAACCATAGTTACTTATGAGATACACGGGTATTTATCGCTTGCTTTATTGTTATTTTTTTAAGGCTTCGGTGTGTTGTTAAGAGATGTTAAGAGATTAAACTAAATGGGAAGGATTTTGTACCTGTGTTTCATTTAGTAGAATAAAATAGAAGGATATGTTATTCGATTTTTACCAAGAAAAAGTACTAAGTGGGAAAGTTAGTTGAACTATTGATCATCCCTTTATAATGAAATAACAATAATAAATAAATATTCATGGACATTTCACACATCACACATTAGTCATAGCATTGCTTGTACATAATGATACATATCCGTATGTATCAGTTTCAGAGTTGTACATCACTAGTTTTAATAACATGTTCCGTTCTGTATTTTATGCATGACAAATACCTATTCTAGTACCTCTCTCTCGTTTTACAAAATGATTTCTTATTTACTGTCGAGGATTCCCGCCATCTTCAAGATGGCGGGAAGACGCTGTAAATAAAATAATAAAGAAAATAAACTAATTTAAGAGAAAAACATTTACTGTAACAAACTAACTTATGAGAAAAACATAACTGTGAAGTGAATGCATGGGATGCTGAAGAGAACGGGTTAACATGGGAGAGAAACATAACGTACGAAAAATCTTGAGGATGGCGGGAAAAACATAACTGTAAAGTTGTAAAGTGAATGCATAAAATGCTGAAGAAAACAAACTAACTCAGGAGAAAAACATGACTGTGAGGTGAGTGCGTGGAATATTGGGGAGAACGGGTTGGCATAGGAGAAAGACATAACGTACGAAATATAAGTGGACTTCCCGCCATCTTGGGGATGGCGGGAAAAACATAACTGTAAAGTGAATGCTTTATGATAGAAGTGTAAAGTGAACGGGAAGACGTTGTAAATAAAATAATAAAGAAAATAAACTAATTTAAGAGAAAAACATTTACGTAAGACTAGGCGGTATGGTTCTAAAACTTTAGCCTGATCGGAAGAGCAAATAAATAAAAAAAAAAAAAAAAAAAATTATTTACTGTCAAAATCAGCTGGCTTTGTTTGTTATGATTTTGTCACGAAATAAATGATTCCGTGTAATTAAAATAATCTAGTTCTTGCTTTGGACTTTGGAATTTCAGATTAACTAATTTATGATTCGTTTTCGAAAGTGACTTTAATTTACTAATATTTTTTCAACGCAGGAAAAACTTATATGAGTTAATTACGAACTAAGTGATTAGATTAGAAAAGGCTCTACTTTCTATAAAAATGAAAGAGGTTCTAAAAGAATGGTCTATTCCCGCGCCTTGGGGTAAAATAGCACGTGAGTACCTAAATATATTGAAAAGCGAGCAAAGTGTAAGTAGTATTCTATTGGTCTGTGGTGTAAGTGTAAGCACTAACCTATAAAATAACAATACCTAACAAGGTAAGATAGGTACCTACCTACTTAGGTATTAGTAGAAACCTATAGGTTGCCTACTGCGAAAAAAATAAACAAAGATATGAAAATAATAAATGTATTTAAGAGACTGCATATTTTGTAGATGTAAACTTAAATGTAAACCCCCTATCTTATAAAAAGTTAGCGTAGTCTTTATGTCATCATTCTGTATGGTAATCAATACTTCAAGTCTGCGCTAACTTTTTATAAGATAGACTGTTAGTTTTGTTAATACAAGGCTTTGTTTTCAGTGGTGTCATGGGGAAATCCAACTGGAGTCCCAGTGTTGCTAGTGCATGGACGTCAGGATAGCCTTTCTACATTCATCCCATTGATAGAATACCTGCCCAATGGGTTCCACTATGTTGGAATTGACATGCCGGGCAACGGCAAGTCCGATGCTTTTCCTATTGGTAAGTAAAACTTGTGATATTATAAATGAAATTTGAAACTATCTTAAATGCAAAATTAGGAACATTTTTGTCAATTTAAATAACCTGTTTCTAGATTTATTAGTTAATCATATCTTTTGACTTTGAATTATTATTATTTTTAGATTATTTATTAATTGTATGTACATAATTATATAAATTTCAAACACAATTGGATTGTAATTGTTCTGAATAAATTTAATTGAATTTGTGGTATTCAGGTACTAAAATATATTAGTACTTATCAAAATTCAGCCATATTTTTTGTAACAACAAAACTATATGCCTAATTCTTATTCTATTAGGAAATAAGATCTGCACTGACATCCTGCAATGGAGTGTATTGTTTACTTATTGTTTTTTTCTTCAGGGGTGAAGTTATCTCGTTTTCATTTTGTGGGCGCTGTCGAGATGGTTATTAAACATATGGGATGGAAACAGTTTGTGTATATCGGCCATTCCATGGGATGTGAACAAGGTGATTCTGCTGTTTTAAATATAATGCCCATAAAATAAATAAATAGGTAGTACTTCTGCCTTCCATGCTGTGGATTGGATTGTGGACTAAAATAAAATTATGTATTCTAAGTATTTACAAGAAAAATGTATATAAGTATTCTATCAGCAATCTAGTTCCCATAGATTTGCGTATTCTATCAGCAATCTAGTTCCCATAGATTTGCTTAATTTGGAACTAAAATGTAATGACTATTGTGTGAAATGTCCATGAATATTTATTTAATTACATTATCATATTACAGGTTTGTTCTTTAATGCAGTATATCCGCATCGGATATTGAAGTTTGTTCTGCTGGACTTTGGTCCGTCACTGCAGAGGCTGCAAATACAAAACCCTATAGAATACTACTCGGACTACTATAAAGACTACTATACTAATTATGAGAGGGATAATCATGCGGTAAGTTTATATTATTTTAGTAGTGATTATCCAGACAATTCACACATCACACTCAAGTCCCAAACTTAGCAAATCTTGTATGGGAACTAGATTGCTGATACTATTTTTTTTTGTTGTAAATAGCATACATAGCTTATATAACATACATAGTAATACATACATTTTGACGACCGATGTGGCGCGGCGGGCGAAGGTCCGCCTGCGACGCGGAAGGTTGCGGGTTCGTTTCCCGCCTTGGGATAAATGTTTGTACCTGCAATCTATATATATATATCTATATATATATCTATATATATATATATATATATATATATATATATATATATATATATATATATCTATATATATATCTATATATATATATATATATCTATATATATATCTATATATATATATATATATATATATATATATATATATATATATATATATCTGCAAATATTTATTCCGGGTGTTCTGGGCATTTTATATGTATAATAAAAGATATCTATCCATGTAATGTATTGTATTAAGTATTGTCAGTCTTCTAGTACCCATAATACAAGCTCTGCTTAACTTGGGGCTAGGTGATGTTGTGTGGATTGTCCAGCATTATTTATTATTTAAACTAATATTATAAAGAGGAAAGATTTGATTGTTTGTTTGTTTGCATCGAATAGGCTCCGAAACTACTGGACCGATTTCAAAAATTCTTTCACTGTTGTGAAGCTACATTATCTGTGCTGAACATAGGCTAGTTTATTTATAAATAAGTATTATTTATAATTACAGTTCAAAATGTATACTCGGAAGGCAGCCATCACAGCAGTGAGTCGCGCGCGAGCCCTCACTGAATCACAAGCCGAGCTCATACTGTCAAGAAACTTGCGACCAATCGGACCTGACCAGTACAGGTATTATTCAATGTCCTATAGTAGTGTATAGATAAATAAATATTCACGGAAAAAATCACAAATCAGTCTAGTCCCAAACTAAGAAAAGCTTTTACAATGGGAACTAGACTGCTGATAGAATACTTTTACATTTTTTTCTTGTAAATACATCCATAGTAACCAGACACAGAACAAATATTTATGTTCATCACACAAACATTTGCTCTGGGTGGGAATTGAACCCGCGACCCACAGCATGAAAGGCAGAGCTACTACCAACTGAGCTGTGACGCCTGTCTAGTGTCTTTGCTGCAAAATAAATATCTAGTATCTATACCTAAATACATATTTATTTTGCAGCATAGACATAGCAAAATTCTTGCTATATTATTTGCTTGCTAAATTCCATATTTTCCTCTCTCCTAGATGCCTAATCTTTTTTTATTCAATTGCAGGTTATCATGGGACAGAAGACTTAAAAACCCCGCCCCCCAGAACTACCCCATAGACTTCTACTATCAACTTTTCTCTAAAAACGCACCCCCTACACTATTAATAACAGCTTTAGATGAAACTAGTCGTCCTTACACGAAAGGAAAGGAAGCCGCCACAAAAATATTAAATTTACTGCAAAAGAATGTAAAGAATTATCAAGTTTTCAAAGTGAAAGGTGGTCATGACGTCCATTTCACGAATCCAGAGCGATTGGCACATTATGTAGTAGAGTTTTTGGAAAAAGACTTTGAAATGAAATGTAAACTTTAGTTTGAAACTGAAGACTGTCGTATTGTCTATGAATATTTATTAATAACTAGTGCCCGAAAAATCGTCTTATTATTGTTATATTTTAGATAATTTATACAATATTTTTAAATTATAGCCTATGTGCTATTCTGATATGTATAAGTCATGTTATTGTAAAGAGTAACAATCATACATACTTACAAACTTTCGCATTTATAGACGTAGATTAGATTAGTTTATATGGTTTTAATATGGTGTAATTTTTTTTATCGGAGTTTTCAACATTTTGCTGGGTTTCGATAAGATAAAAAAGAAGTTGACTTGACGCTAGAGGGAATTACATAAGAAAGTATGTTAACGTTATTTATTGTAAGTCAATGCTGGACTCAAAATGAGAGATGTTTATTTTTACAACTACGTTGTATCATTCCAGAAACGATATAAACAGAAGGCTGAGCACGAAAAAACGTGACAATCGTAAACTTAACGAATTCAAGACACACTGCGCGCTAACGCTGCAACGTTTGAAAGTAAATGATCATAATTACTTTTTTAACGTGACAACGTCTTATAATTCGATAGAGCCGGCTGCACGCACGAAAAAACATGACTCATGAAGCGTTCCGGCGTTCCAAGATAAGATAAGGATAAGGATAAGGACCGCTTACAATACCGTTCGTTGACGTTGTCACGTTCAACTATCGTCAGTAAACCGACTTTACAGACAACCATTTTTTGCCTTGTGTTACATTTTTGATCTTAAACTAGAATAGGCAATGCACAATACATCGGTGTTTCGATACGTTTACGATAATCACATTTATTCCTGCCAACCCGTGGTGTGTTAACATTTACCTGTAACAATGCCTCACTGAGCCATCTTTTGAGGACGTGATTTATGTAAGTAGTGTAATTCTGTGATGAATAAAATGCGTTTAATATAAAATTGTATGTAACATTTATTTAGTCAAGCTCAAACTCTATAATATCGCTGAGGTCCAGGTCATCGTCTGTGTCGCTGCTGTTACCGTCTGCCGCCTGGAAACAGAAAAAAATGATTTTAAACCTCGCAGCGGCTAGCTCATAATAAAACTAACAGGTCTTGCTTTTAACAGTGGACTTTCTAATTGAGAAACCAATTTCACAAAAGTTTTTAAGATTAGGTACTGAGATTTAGTGAAACTTTTGTGAAATGTGTTGTGTGAAATACATAGTAACACCCAAACACAGAACAAACATTAGATTTGGGTGGGAATCGAACCCATAGCATGAAAGGCAGAGCGTGTACCAACTGAGATGTGACGCCTGATATGATATAATGCTGGACAATCCACACAACGTCATCTAGCCCCAAGCTAAGCAGAGCTTGTGTTATGGGTACTAGAAGACTGACATACTATACGTATTTAGTAGAGGTGACTCACAGGCCTCCGCTGTCGGCGCGCGCCCCGCTCGGGCGAGCTGCCGGCCGAGCTGCCCTCCGCGAGCCCGCGCACCGCGTCGCGCAGGATACTGCTCGCTACTGGAACATACATATCACTCTCAACACACAGGTCGTAAGTTTCTTGCCCGTTCTTTTAGGCTCTGGTCGCGTGGAACTGGCACCTAGAGTCACCTAGTATGTAAGACGATTCTTAATGATCCGCGTGATTTTACTGAATAAAGCAATTTTGACTTTTGACTTTGACAACACTTTGGTTTTTTATTATAAAAAAAAGATGCGTGGCACTCGGGTCTGCCGCGGTAAAGCTGTTGCATAGCATTTTTTGCTGGATTACGCATGCGCAGTGTTAGGTTATTTTTTCGTTACGGAATTTCTGGATTCGGTCTCCACGCTCAAGGCCCGCGATAGAAACTATGCAATAGCTTAAAAGTTAGCGCAGACTTGAAGTATTGATTACCATACGTAATGATGACATAAAGTCAACGCTAATTTTTTTTAGATTTAGGGGTAAATGTTCACCAAATTTTTGTGTATTTTTGTTTTTATAAAAATTACTGTATACATACAACATAATTACAAATATTATGTTTAGTACGAGGTAGTTAACAAAACACTCACGATCATCGTTATCCGAGTTGGAGTCTGAGCCGTCGTCATTTTCTGAATTTCCATTAATGTCCTCTTCTTCTTCTTCATCCTGAAACAAATATTTCAATATAAACACGTTTAACGACAGCCAGTTTTCAAAAAGCTCAATGACGGAAAATATTTTTTATATATTAATTAATTTAGTACAACTAATTTAACGTCCGCTATAAGATACCCACTAAGATCTCGTTTTTTTGTTTATTGTACATTTTTGGCACGAAGTTCTTTATCGCTCTTTACGAAAGAGGGCTAGATAGAAAAAAAAGGTAGCACTCCGGGAGTGCCGGCAGAAGTGAAAACTTCAATATTAACGTTGTGTTTTCACTTTTAAGTTTTCACTTCAAAAATATAACCACAGACGTCATAATGACAATGACAATCACAATGACACAGACACATTCGCGCAAGCGCCCTGTGCCGCCTAAACAGAGCACACTCAGGCACGGTAGAAAGAGTGGGAGATACTAGTTCCTCTCCCTTCCCCTCGATCTTACGCTTTTTATCAACGTCACGTGACCCTGACGCGAGTTTGAAAGTTTTTACCCACCCAGCGCCGCTAAAGAAGTTTTCACTTCAAAAATGAAATCTCTCATAGAAAGCAAGCCAGTTATTATATAATTTTTATTATACATACAAAATACCCAGAACACCCGGAATAAATATTTTCAGATCGTAAAAACATTTATCCCAAGGCGGGTATCGAACCCGCAACCTCCGCGTCGCAGGCGGACCTTCGCCCGCCACGCCACGACACATTGGTCGTGCAAACTCGAAGTGTACTCACCGCATCATCCGAGTGGTCACGCTTCCGCCCCACGTCGTATATTTTGACGCAAGACTCCTGCATTTGCTCGAACTCGCCCATGTTCTCGACCAGCGATATTTGCGTGCCGTACCGAGATATCCCCAGCGAGTATATATTACGTTTAACGTCTATTGTGGCTGTAATTAATAAAATCATTTAAAAAATCATTAATTATCAAAATTGGTTCATATTGAAAAAAACAGATAGATATATAGAAAACACTTTATTGCACACCACTTAATTTAAAATTACAAATTGATTAAAGAATTGAACGAAAACGAGATATACAATGGGCAGTCTTATCACTAAAAGCGATCTCTTCCAGACAACCTTGGAAATACAAAATACATGTTAACGTGTTAACCTCCTCCCTTGTTTTCGTCGGTTAAAAAAAAACGACATAAAATCGACTTGAGAATGGATTACTTTTGAAGTCGATTAAAAAACTATAGTAGTTCTAGTTCATATAGTTTTTTTAACCGACGTCAAAAATAACTTTTACAGATAAGATTGTGATCGTCAAGAAAACACTTTTTTTGTTAATTTTTAGACTCATACAAGTAACACTCAAAGTTGTAAAATGTCTTGTAAAATGTTAATTAACAAAAAAAAAGTATTTTATTTGCTGGATCACAATCACATTTTATCAAATAAATACTTTGTTCATAAACTCTTTAACTACAAACAAAAGTTTTTATGTACAAAGTATTTATTTCAATATTTAGTGCTGGCCAAACGGTCTATCTTATAAAAAGTTAGCACAGACTTGATGTATTGTTTACCATACGTAATGATGATATAAAGTCAACGCTAACTTTTTATAAGGTAGGGGAAAAGTAAGTATTTATTAAACTCACCTATACTAGAATAATCGTATGGATCTAATGTTTTAAAGCTCGTGTCAAACTGACTCCTCTCCTCCGCGTCTTGGTCGCTGCACACCGCGAACAGCGCCGTGCACGTCGGGTTGAATATAACCTTAAACAACACGCTTTCTTTAATACCCTCTTAAATAAATAATAATGACTTCCTCAGATGAGCTTCCACTTCCACGGCGATCTTACATAAAAGGTGAAAAGAGTCATAGTCAATTAAACATTATTTTTGTTGTATTTAGTTTAGAATAGTCTTATATTTGACAGACGGCACAGCTCAGTTGGTAGTAGCTCTGCTTTCCGCGTCGTGGGTTCGATTCCCATCCAGAGCAAATGTTTGTGTGATGAACATAAATATTTGTTCTGTATCTGGGTGTTACTATGTATTCTATGAACGTTTTTACAAAAAAAAAATAGCAATATAGTTCCCATTGTACAAGTTTTGCTTAGTTTGGGACTAGAGTGTGATTTGTGGAATGTTCAATGAATATATTTATAAATTGAATTAAACTTTATTCTGTAAAATCACAAAGAACATTTAGAATAGTCTTATATACAACAAACTAAATAATTAAAAAAGTAAATAATGTTTGTGTAAGTTGTTATTTACCTCTGATTTATCTAAAGTAGGCACTGTCCGTAGTAAATGGAACGTCCTTAGGTCCCACACTTCGGTATTTGAAATAATCTGAAATAAAAATAATATCAATAAAAAAAAATCCAATAAGAGAAATGAAATTCTATGATAAGAAGTAAGAAAGAAAATACATTTATGTATAAGTAACTTAGTATCTTCATACTTACATATTAGAAAGAAAAATTATTTTACTTATTAATTAAAAAATATTTTACCTAAGAAAGAAAATGTAAGAATCATGAATTATTAAACTCTTGTGGGAACCGAATCCAATGTTATGGCTGAAATTATTCCAATATATAGTCAAGAGTTTTTTTTAACAGGTTGACTGTCCGGGCTCCAGAGTAGGAATGGTCCTATACGTCCAGTAATGTTTTTATTAAAAGTCGGTATATTTGTGGGTAAAATGTATATATATATTTTATAAAATATTATAAAATATTTATACTATACCGAAAACAGTTTTTTTAACACAGACTACATATGGTCTGTGGACTTGTATCACTTTCAGTACGGTAAAAATCAGACCTCGTGAGTCCACAGACCAATAAGTTGTATGTGCTACTTTTCTTTTTATTTCGTTATTTACCAAGTGATGTTGAAAAATATACACAGCCATTGACAGATTGAAACATTTGAAATGGTTTGACATTTCAGATGGTAAAATTCGAATAATTTAGTCTTTGTCTTTTGTTGAATATAATACATTTTCTTTTCATTTCCCATGTTTTTGTTACTTACTTACCCATCGTTTATCTAATTCTAAGTAATGAAACAATAAAAAATAATAAAAAGACCACAAATATATTAAAATTTGGTCACTTTTTTATTTCATGCTCTAAAAAAAAAAATATCGATTTTTTGTGTACGTCCCATCACTTTTTATAATCCTTATGATATGTCCTGCCAAGTCCGCATTAATAAGTAGACTTTCGCCTTACGTCTACAGTGTCAGATGGTTTAGAAATTGTATAGGCGAACAGACCACGTACGGACTGTGGACTGGTAGGGAAGTCGCTCTAAAGACCATATGTGGTCTCTGGACTGTCAACCTGTTAATCATAATATTTTTTTTTGGATTTTCATAAATTGGATTGTCATGTTTTAATTGTTTTTGGTAAAACAACAATATTTAACATATCATAATGTCTAGAAAACATATTAAATTGCTAATTGAAGCTAAAAACGAGATCAATTACTAATATGTACCACACTTCTGGCGAAATAAATAATTTCATTTCAATATACATACCTCTAAGCCATTTGGATGAAAAACTCCGCTATGCGTTTGATTGAGTTTATCAAACTTATGAATCTCTTTGCCCGTGTTCACGTCCCATAGAACGCCATCTGTAAATAAAAACAATAATTTAGTTCTGCAATAAGATAACAAACATTTTAAAAATATGGACATCACTATTTCAAACCAAGAAAAAGAAACATGAAAGTAGAGCAATGGGCGGTCTTATCGCTATAAACTAACTCGTTGCCGGCGTCTGTGTTGCCAGAGTCCTATAATTTGGATATTTTTAAGAGACGAGTGAATGGGTATCTTCTAGGCAAGTGTGCTACATCGTAGACCGCATCGTCACTTAACATCAGGTGAGATCGCGGTCAAACTCTTGCCTATAACTTGTAAAAAAAAAAAAAACTAGAAATGTATCATAATGTAAGGGGGTGTCCATAAATTACGTGAGGTGTTTTTTTTTTATTTTCTGTGATTTAAGGAAGGGCATGTAGCGCCATCTATCTAGCTACACGAAAAACTTGGCCTATATCATTCTGCGGCTACAGGGCAGAAGTATGGATATGATAGATACGGGTTGTCGTGGGTTCGATTCCGACCCAGAGAAAATGTTTGTGTGTTATTATGTATTATAATGTATTTACAAAACAAAAATATAAAGTGTTCTATCAGCTATCTAGTTCCCATAGTACAATCTTTACTAGTGTGATGAGTAAATATTTATATGTTGATGTTGAATATACATACCTGACAGGACCAGTTCATCGGTGGGATTGAAAGTAGCGCGGTTCTTAGCGTATTGGTTGCTCATAGATGGCGCTAATGTCAAGATATCGCGTCCCGTGCGCGTATCGAAAATTGTCGCTGTTTCGCCTTTCGTTCCAATTATTCTATCGTCTGTCATTTTGGAAAATTCCACGTACTCTTCGTTATCTAATTGAAATCTAGAAACAAAATGATTTAATTATTTAAAGTTTGTTATGTGTGTAGTACTGTATGTATTTTAAGAAATAAATAAATAAAGCTAAGTGAAGATTTAGTTAGCATTTTCTGGATGGAAGGATTCATCTTGACAGGCGACACAGCTAAGTTGGTAGTAGCTCTGCCTTCCATGCTGTGGGTCGTGGGTTAGAATCTCACCCAGAGCAAAAGATTGTGTGATGAACATAAATATTTGTTCGGTGCCTGGTTGTTACTATGTATTCCATGTATGTACATATATTTCCGGTCTATCTTATAAAAAGTTAGCGCAGACTTGAAGTATTGATTACCATACGTAATGATGACATAAAGTCAACGCTAACTTTTTATAAGATATGGGGATAATATATAACATAATAATAAAAAAAATAATATAATAATAACCAATTGAGAGAGATTCCTCTACTTACAATAATTCATATTCTTTCATATTCCACAAGGCGGATAGAGGGCGCCACGGTGTTGTTGCAGAAGCTAAAAGTAATAGTCCGTCTCGACTTGCCTGAAACAAACACACATTGTATTATACCCGCCTGCGACGCGGAGGTTGCGGGTTCGATTCCCGCCTTGGGATAAATGTTTGTACGATCTGCAAATATTTATTCCGGGTGTTCTGGGTGACATACAAACAGACAGACACACGGCAGAGTCTCAGTACGGAAGAAAAAATATGTTATTGTACTAACCTAACAATCTGTTCAACCGCTTAACATCACGTGGGCAAACAGCACCCCAAGTACGAGTTTGTGTTCGATTCGTAAGTGCATAAACTCGTACTTGGGGTACAGTTAGTTGTAACATACCTGCATGTGATAGATGTAAGACTCATGCACTTGATAGGAGTTTTCTTCCGTGCCGCTAAACAGATTGAACACTCGGATATCGCCGTTAGATGTCGCCGCTAGAAGTTGCTGCTTTGTCGGCTGTTGACCAAAGATATATTTTTTTTCACGTATTTTATACTTATTTATACCTACTGTTTGACAATTGTCAAAGGACCTGTTAAAGGTGGTCCCTACACTAGATGTAATCTGTATTGGTGTCTGTACAATCTGTATACACGTCCTTTATAATAATCTATACTAATATTATAAAGAGGTAAAGTTTGTGTATCTGTTAAATTGTAAGGGGTAATCACGGGATCTACTGAACCGATTTCAAAAATTCTTTCATTAATAGAAAGCCACATTACTGTTGAGTGTCATAGGATAAATAAAAATCGAAAAATAAAAAGGCTTTTACTTGGTAGTCCGTTTTGCAAAGTGAATCGGAGAAAATACGGTTGAATTATGCCCAACGAAGTGGGCACGGGTCAGCTAGTATTATTATAAAGTATAGATTTATAACTGAGGATAATTTAATAGAATAGTAGTGTAGCGTACAGTACCTCTACCATGGGTTGTCACAGTAAAATCGCCTGACTTTACTACAGTAGTTACGTCAATATTAGTATTACGAATTTTTGTACCCAACTATCCGCTAGAGGCGCTGTACAATCTTCATACATGTTTTTAACTACAGACGCTAGCGAGTATCATATATATAGTATAGTAAAAACTCATGGTAGGGGTACTGACGTGGAAGAGCGTGTGCGTGAAGTATGCGTCGTCGTCCTGCGTGCGTAGTGTGCGCACGGGCGCGAAGTGCGCGTGCGCGTGCCGGGCCAGCGCGCGCCGCGAGCCCGCGCCCGCGCCCGCTCCCGCGCCAGCGCCCGCGCCCGCTCCCGCCCCCGCGCCCGCGCCCAGCGCACGTCGGCACAGCGCCAGACACACGTTCCACGCGCCCGCGCCCGCCGCGCCGCGCGGGTCCGGACACTTGTGCGGTCTGCAACACACACATACGATAACATAACACAAGTAGAATAAGATAAATATTTATTAGTAGTATACACAAACTTATAACAAAAAAAAAAGGTAGCACTCCGGGAGTGCCGGCAGAAGTGAAAACTTCAATATTAACGTTGTGTTTTCACTTCTAAGTTTTCACATAAAAATATAACCACAGACGTCATAATGACAATGACAATCACAATGACACAGACACATTCGCGCAAGCGCCCTGTGCCGCCTAAACAGAGTCAGCACACTCAGGCACGGTAGAAAGAGTGGGAGATACTAGTTCCTCTCCCTTTCCCTCGATCTTACGCTTTCGATCAACGTCACGTGACCCTGACGCGAGTTTGAAAGTTTTTACCCACCCAGCGCCGCTAAAGAAGTTTTCACTTCAAAAATAAAAATATATACAAGATAAGTTGGTTGGTTGGCATGGACATACTTTAGATAATAGCTTAGATTATAGTGACGACCGATGTGGCGCGGCAGGCGAAGATCCGCCTGCGACGCGGAGGTTGCGGGTTCGATTCCCGCCTCGGGATAAATGTTTGTACGATCTGCAAATATTTATTCCGAATGTGATAATATTAATAATGTATTGTATTAAGTATGTCAGTCTTCTAGTACCCATAACACAAGCTCTGCTTAGCTTGGGGTTAGATGATGTTGTGTGGATTGTCCTGCATTATTTATTTATTTTTAAAACACTCACTCGAACAAATTAAACTGTGGACATGTAACAACGGGATTCTTGCAGAGTGCATGTTGGTTGTACAGATACTCCGTTATAATGGTGTCGAGTGTCACTCGGTGCTGGGAGTGAGTGGGGTCGGACGCGACGCTCATCTGTTTCTGTAAGGATCGCTTGTTCTCAGCTTGGACCGGTGTTGACAACTGTTGGTTTTGGACCTTTCTGGAAGAATATAATTTGGTAAACTTCGAAGAAACGTAAATGATAGATAACATGTATACAAAAAAATTGAAAATAACCTTAGACATTAATATTTGTCATAGTCCACTATTTCTACATGTATGTCGATTTTACCTTAGTGCACTTAAATAATAATAAAAAAATAAAACAAGAAGAAGAAAGAAAGAAAACACATTTATTTAATGGGGCGTCTAAACGGGCAATGTTTTGCGGCGATTTGTGGCTGCAATTATTGGCAAACATTGCCCAGCCATCAATAAAACATTTTATGGCTGAGCAATCAGGCAATATATATTGCAGGCAACAGTTGCAATATGGCTGCAATAGTATGGCCTTTGATTCAGAACCCTTTAATAAGCCACACAATCCAGCAACAATGACCGACGAAATGTCAAAAAATATGTGGCTATAATGCCGGGCCATCCTTAAAATATTGCATAGTGTGGCTGGTATTGGTAGCAATGTTGCCGGCCACAGTATTGCAGCCACAAATTGCCGTGAAGTGTGGCCCGTTTAGACGCCCCATAACAAAAAAAGACACAAATTAATTAATAAAAGTAGGAATCAAAAGACCAACCAATATTTTATTGAATGGAGAGTCACTAAATCTTGTTGATTCTACTGTCTTCTTAGGCCTTAATATTGATTCAAAATTGCAATGGGCTCCACATATTGGAACGCTTGCTGGTAGGCTGAGCTCAGCTGCTTATGCTGTTCGTACGATAAGATGGCTCACCGATGAAACGACAGCTAGGTTGGTTTATTTCAGTTACTTCCATAGTGTGATGTCATATGGTATACTTCTCTGGGGTAAAGCAGCTGATATACAAACTATATTTGTTTTGCAAAAACGGGCTATACGTGCCATTTATAAAATGAAACCGCGGGATTCGTTGAGGGAGCGGTTTGGGGAGATTGGTATTCTAACAGTAATTTCACAATATATTTATGAAATCTTATTGTACACTCATAAAAATAAAGATAGCTTTATGAAAAAGTGTGAGGTTCATGGTGTGAACACTAGAGGCAAATATAAATTGTGCGTTCCTGGGTTCCGGCTTTGGAGGGTGAGTGGGTCGTTTGTGGGGGGTGCCGTGCGTTTTTATAATAAGCTCCCCGAAAATGCAACAAAACTCTCAGTTAGAAAATTTAAAACATACATTAAACATAATCTTGTAAAAAAAGGCGTATTATACCTTAGACAGCTATATTAATGACAAAACTGCATGGCCTGATGTCGCTCCACCCGTCAACAGCAAATTTGTCGATTTGTGATACTAGTAATGTTCTCTTGCCTTGCTTATGTACTTTGTAGTATATTTGTTTCTGAAGCGAAGCGTGTGCTGTCTTTTTGATTTACGTATAGCTTTATTATACTTCTTTTTTTTTTTAAACTCATTAGTGTATCATTACTAAGTTAAATTGACACCGCACTGAAACTTCAGTACTTAATTTAGTTTAATTGTAATTCTTTGTAAGAAGGATCATATAAAAAAACGGTAGGAACCAGGCCGTAAGTTTCTTGCCGGTTCTTCTAGGCTCTGGTCGCGTGGAACTGGCACCTAGAATCACCTAGTATGTAAGACGATTCTAAATGATCCTTGTGATTTTACTGAATAAAGTAATTTTTGACTTTGACTTTGAATCAAAATCAATAAAAGTTTATTTAGTAAATTCACAAGGATCATTCTTACATACTGGGTGATTCTAGGTGCCAGTTCCACGCGACCAGAGCCTAGAAGAACGGGCAAGAAACTACGGCCTGGTTCCTACCGTTTTTTGTAACAATTAAAAACATACATTTCCTAATAATAGTGACTTACCTAAGTTTAATAACATGCGGCGTGCCCGGCGTCTCATCCAAATGCATGGAGTTGCTGAACGAAGAGTTGATTATCGACGAGTTCAGATCTATCGAGTCGCGGTGGAGCGAGCCGGTGCTACTGGTCCTACTGACTGATACCCGTTGCTGTTGACAATATATCAAGTAGATAGATAGATAGAAATTACTTTATTGCACACCACAACTTAAAAATAAACGTAAAAAATTCTATGCTGCAGATCTACTACCGATCTGTGATGCCTGTCAAGCAAAGCTGGTACAATGGCAAATAGACTGCTGATAGAATACTTATATACATTTTTGTTACATTATCAATGGGTGTAAAATATATTGTAATAGTTACTTACTAACACAAATACGAAATTATTAATAGTTCCTCACAGAGGCATCTATGTGACGTCACTGAAGATTGAATTGTATTTATTTTTATTATTTATCTATTTATTGACATTTGTATGTACTATTATTATCTTTGTTTGTGTAAATATTATTTTTGACTACTATGACTTTAATTAATTTGTGTAATTGGTTTTCACCATTCAAATTAAATAAATAAATAATTAAAAAAGAAAATAAACTGTCTGTATAATAACTTACCCTCATCGGTGTGGAGGGGGTGTAGACAGGGGGCGGCGGGGGCGGCACGGGGGCGGGGGCTCTCGGCGCCGGGGGGGGAAGCCCCGCCTCCTTTTGCAACGCAGACGCACTCTCCGTGAGGCCGCGCGCTTGCAAATGCGACGCGACTAGTTGCAGCAGCTGTCTCTCGTTGTAGTTTATACGCGTCTGTGCTACTACGTTTGCCTGGAAGAAACACATATTTTTTATAAACTGCGGGGCAAAGACCAAACTTTTCACCTCATCTCAATCTCTTGCTGTGATCCACTATTCCAGCGGTCACCAAATGGCGGACCGCGGTCCGCATACGGACCGCCGACCTATTCTATGCGGACCGGAACAAATAGATCCCACGCAGTATTTAAGTTGACGTTAATTCGAAGAATTCCGGGCGAAGTAACGAGTAATGTCAATACTAATAACAAACTCGACAACTGGCTACGAACAAGTAAAACAGTGCTCAAATAAAAGTGACTTGAACAGTGAACATTATTCTCCTATTTCAACACTGTGTGACGTAGACACATCAGCGAAAGCTGCTCGTCTATAAATAATAAATAAATAATAAAATAAATAATCAACAATAAAAAGTGACACTTTTCTCATTAATATGTAAATAATATCTATAGATCGTTTGCAACGGTCTGTAGATAGTTCAACTGTTTCTTATGTATTTTATATGACTATGTACATTTTGTAAATACTGTAAATAATAATAAGTACCCTTGTAATTTCCGTAATTACCTTTGTTCAATTTTTTTTTAAATGTGTGGACCGCGGTGGTCATTTCATTTCTTAAAATGGACCCCGAGCGAAACTAATTGGTGACCCCTACACTATTCTGTCGCATGCGTGTCTAGAGCGTCTCGCCAATGTCTTCTCGATCTAAAATTTTAGTCAATTTCAGATACCTATGTATATTATTACACTCACCCTATGTATATTAGCGAGCGAAGTTTCAAACTCGGCTCCTTTATGTTTGCTCTTGCCAGAAACTCGCTCCAACAGTTCAAGCGCGTACTTTTGGAACATTACATGTTCCTGCCTTTTCTCTTGCAGTATCGGATCTCGCATTAGCACTGAAACAAACATTATAATACATTGAAATTATAAGTAGCATAAATGATTTTGTGAGGCTTAAAAAGTATTCAAGGTGTAGTAATAACAAGATTATAAGAACAAGGTGGAGAGGTGAACCGAGGTGGTGAACAGGGGCAGTTTGGATATGATCTGGCGCACGGTGGGGCAGTACCTTGTATCTGCGAGGTGGTGAACAGGGGCAGTTTGGATATGATCTGGCGCACGGTGGGGCAGTACCTTGTACCTGCGAGGTGGTGAACAGGGGCAGTTTGGATATGATCTGGCGCACGGTAGGGCAGTACCTTGTATCTGCGAGGTGGTGAACAGGGGCAGTTTGGATATGATCTGGCGCACGGTGGGGCAGTACCTTGTATCTGCGAGGTGGTGAACAGGGGCAGTTTGGATATGATCTGGCGCACGGTAGGGCAGTACCTTGTATCTGCGAGGTGGTGAACAGGGGCAGTTTGGATATGATCTGTCGCACGGTGGGGCAGTACCTTGTATCTGCGAGGTGGTGAACAGGGGCAGTTTGGATATGATTTGGCGCACGGTAGGGCAGTACCTTGTATCTGCAAGGTGGTGAACAGGGGCAGTTTGGATATGATCTGTCGCACGGTGGGGCAGTACCTTGTATCTGCGAGGTGGTGAACAGGGGCAGTTTGGATATGATTTGGCGCACGGTAGGGCAGTACCTTGTATCTGCGAGGTGGTGAACAGGGGCAGTTTGGATATGATCTGTCGCACGGTGGGGCAGTACCTTGTATCTGCGAGGTGGTGAACAGGGGCAGTTTGGATATGATTTGGCGCACGGTAGGGCAGTACCTTGTATCTGCGAGGTGGTGAACAGGGGCAGTTTGGATATGATCTGGCGCACGGTGGGGCAGCGCGCGAGCCCGGCCAGCGCGCGGCACGCGAGCCCGCGCACGCGGTCCGCGTCCGTGATGGGAGACTTCACCATCATCAGCGATAGCAGCACCTGTGTAATATACGTGTTACATAACATCCATTCATCACGTCATGGCGAACAACACTGTTGCATATTATTTAAGCTCGCGACATGAAAAACTGCGCCTAAGCCTGCGTCATACAAAAAACTAGGAACCAGACTGTAGTATTTTGGAACTGGCACCTAGAATGACCATTAATATAAGACAATTATCTTTGAGATTTATTAAATTGATTTAAATTTAGATTCATTAATTTGATTTTTGATTTAAATTTGTTTAGTCAAACACGTTACCATTAATAAATAATGCTGGACAATCCACACAACACCATCTAGCCCCAAACTAAGCTGAGCTTGTATTATGGGTACTAGAAAATAATATATTCACGTACCATAATACCATTGCTAGTCCGTACACTTTCCCAAACTTTCTGTATAATATCTTCGTAGGACTTCAATGCTGTTCGCTTCTTGGTAGATCCGGAGATGGAAAAACGAGTTGTAGACGATGTACCTGCCTGGTAATAATACACACTGTTTTAAAATCTTACGGTTAGACACGGATTGTTAATAAAACATAGATTTTTATGTATACTAATATTATAAAGAAGTAAAATTTGTGATTGTTAAATTTAAGGGGTAATCTCGGGATCTACTAAACCGATTTTAAAAATTCTTTCACCAATAGAAATCCACATTTTTGCTGAGTGTCATAGGTTATATAACAAACCGGAAAATAAAAAGGCTTTTACGTGGTAGTCCGTTTTGCAAAGTGAATCGGAGAAAAAACGGTCGAATTATGCCCAACGAAGTGGGCACGGGTCAGCTAGTCTGAAATATCTTTGTGTACATGTATTAAATCAATGTAGCAAATATAGTAAATAAACCTACATTGCAGTGCCCTTGCAGGGTGCATGTATTCACTTGTAGCTACTACTAGACCTAAGCTAACATAAATATGTACAAGCAATAAATACATACAAATACATAAAGAGTTTTTTTATCTAATATTTTGACGTTTTCTTGACAGTAAATGATAGAGGTCGTTTATAAAACAGCGGACTTTCTTGTAATGCTGGGGCCACATTAGCGGGCTACGGCGAATATTCGTGTTAACGCGATGTATGTGGCCGGGTACATCGTGTCATCGCGTAGTATTTAGACAAGAGATCGCCTATACCCGAACACGATGTTTTTGTCGCGCCAACACGATACGAATATTCGCCCGCTAATGTAGCCGAAGCATAAATGAGGAGATATTGACTTACTCTATGTACGGGCGCACACACACAGTTGACGAGTACATTCAAAGCGGCTTTCTGAACTTCCGGCTCCGATACTATTTCACCGTCCGCCGCACCTATCAACAAATCATTTTTGTTTTATTATAAAATAAATAATTTTAGACATACTAAGCAAAGCAAATATTTACATAAATATTTGTTCTGTGTCAGGGTGTTTCTATGTATTTATGTATTTTCCAAATATGTATATACATATATTTATAAGTATTCTATCAGCAGTCTAGTTCCCATTCAAGCATTGCGCTTAGTTTGTAGTAGTTGTAGTAGTTGGACTAGAGTGTGATGTGTGAATAGTCCGTGAATATTTACTTATTTATACAATGATGACTAATAAAAACTCACCCAATACAATATTGACGCCCGTGGTCGGATCTGTGTCTCTCATGTCAACTTTCTCAGTGAGAAGCAGTTGCACGCGCGGCGCCACGCAACACACCGATATCACGTCCAGCGCCGATCGAACTGTTTCTGATCTGTAAGGGAATATTAATACATAGAATATTGTTTATTGTACACTAAAATGCATCGTAATAACTAAGTAATTAATATATAAAAAGTTTATACAATAGCCGGCGTTATTGCTAAAAGCAATCTCTTCTAGGCAACCTTTGAATAAACAGTTAAAATTAAGCAAAAAAATTGTTCTACCAATATTGGGTCCATAACCATCAAACGCACGTTTCGTTCAAATTCCATTCATAAGCCAATCCAACAACTTGCAATAACAAAACCATACAGCCCCCACCCCCCAACTATACAAGTTCGTTATGAATCATTCACAGTTTACAAAAAATGACCATTAAATACCATACAATATGGTCAATATTGTATGTATTTTACGGTATTTTCTGTCTCATAATCGTTTCTAACCCGATCATCTCATATTACAATATTGACGTCACGTCTAAATGTCATGCCATACAATACAAAATTGACTATCTAAACTAATATTATAAAGAGGAAAGATTTGATTGTTTGTATGTTTGTTTGTTTGCATCGAATAGGCTCCGAAACTACTGGACCGATTTCAAAAATTCTTTCACTGTTGTGAAGCTACATTATCTGCGCTGAACATAGGCTATATTATAATGATATTTTTTATACAGACTACCCGGGCGTACTACTAGTACAATATACAAGTGTGACCAACATACCTTCCGTTAAAGTTCCACTCATAAGCCAATCCGACGACTTGCAGTAAGAGAGCCACGCCCCCCAATTCTACGAGTTCATCGACCGGCGCCCAGCGCGACCACGCCACGCTTTGTAACAATTCTATTTGCTCTTGGATCTCTTCCGACGACGATTTTGAAGCCTGGAAAAATGTATTTATTTATTAGGTCTACCAACAGCTTCCTCATGATTACATGCTAGTTTTACACACAGAATATATTGGTACATAAGAAACCAATAACAGGTAAACACTGCTTGGACCAAAATTAAACATAGCGGAGGTTTAAGTATATTTTTAGCATTAATTAGGTTTAATCTACAAACAATAGGATTATGACTATAGTTCTCTATATAATATCTGCTTTATCGTATAATACAACCCGTGTGACTTAAATGCGGACGCGGCTATGGCATCATCGTGTTACGAAACTATGGATAAGCGGGAACGCATTCCAACATTAATTATAAGTGATGTGCTTCCTATCCTACTCATATCCAACATCGAACTATTAATCTTCAATGAAATAAAATAATTACTCTTTCACGCAACTACTGAATGGATTTTAGTGAAACTTTACAGTCATTTTATAGATAAAAATACGTACAAAATTGAGCAGAATGTTATATGTATAAATGAAATATGTGTTACTTTATAAGGCGGCGGTTCGGGCACACTATCGCCGTGCTGTCTTGAAACTTGTGCGGCGCGCAACTTTAAATGCGCTTCTAAGTATCTGTGGACAATACACAAACATTCAAAATTGACTAAAACTTCAATCGCCATCGGCAAGTAATATGCAAAAAATATCATCATCATCATTCCCCTGCCCTTATCCCACGTTAAGTGAGGTCGGCACAACAAGTTTTTTTTCTCCCACTCACTCCTATCATTCGTCAACTCTGAGTCTACTCCTTTCACATTCATATGCTCTTTCGCTACACTCTTCGGTGTATAACATATGTACTACATATTTAGTTTAGTGTACATAACCGACACTCAGTATACATTAGCTACAATCTTTAGTGCACAATATTATAGACTATTTAGTGATCGTTGTACACTAAATATGCATTAGCTACACTCTTCGGTGTACAACATATGGACTATTTAGTATACATTAGATGCACTATTTCGTGTACAATTAAGGACTATTTAGTGTACATTAGGTGCACTATTCAGTGTACGTTACCTTCGCAGTGCGACGCACACGTGACGTACAATTTGGCGCGCTGCGCACGTTTCGTCGTCCGACACGCGCGATTCTTCCTCGTCTGAGCCCAGGATGGGAAGCGTTGATATCACATTGTAAAGTTTCCTTAGACCGTCCTGAAATTATATTCATTTTATTTATTACTATTCAATTCTTTACTATTGCTTCGCGAAGGGTAAAACGGGACCTTATTAGGTATATTACTGTCCGTCTGTCACCAGGATGTATCTCATGAATAGAAATGGAGTTAAAATTGCCGTAAAAGTTAGTATTTGCCGCTATAACAAGAAACAAAAAAAAACAGCCAAGTGCGAGTCGGACTCGTGGATGAATTTATGCTTAATATTGATAACAGGTAAGTATGGTACGTAGCCCTTTTTTATATAATAAAAAATATCTATCTATGTAATATATTGTATTAAATATGTCAGTCTTCTAGTACCCATAACACAAGCTCTGCTTAGCTTGGGGCTAGATGATGTTGTGTGGATTGTCCAGCATTATTTATTTATTTACATTTAATATAATAAAAAAATATATAAAAAATAAATATAAATACTGACCTGATTGTCAAACTCTTCCAATATAACTCTGAATTGGAATGAAAGTCCGAAGAACATGGTCGCGTGACATCGACCTGAGTCGTGCGAACATTCTAGTAGCCAAAGGGCGTATCTGAAAAGAAGATTAGCAATACGCGTATTTATTATTTATGTTTGATCACGCGTAACTTTTTACAGAGCCGGTAGTCCGATTTTGATAAAGACATTTCGAAACAGTATATTCCTCAATATTTTGAAGGTCAATATAAATAGGTGTCTTCTAGACCATCCTGCTCTATCGTCGGTTTCATCGGCGCTTTCCATCAGGCGAGATTGAAGCCAAAGGATGGACTATTGATTATAAAAAAAGTAAACTTAGTAATTAGGATAGAATAAAACTCTGCACTCCCACAAGGAACATCAGAAACTGTGGGAGCGCAGACCGGACTGCAGACACACAATAACAAAGCTTCCAGCTATAAACAGGCACAAAATAACTCTGCTTAAACTAAGACGTGAAGATTTGAGAATTATTGTGGGCAATATCACAGGCCACTGTGATCTTAATCAGCATTTCCTTAAAATCGGAGCGACAGACAATGACCTCTGTCGCGGTTGTCTTCAAGAAAAATAAACTGTAGAGCATGTGACAGTCACATGCTCTACATCTACACGCTGTCAAAAACATTCAAACTTTATTCTGTAGCTCTACCATGAGTTTTTACTATACTATATTTACTATACTCGCTAGCGTCTGTAGTTAAAAAAATGTATGATGATTTGTACAGCGCCTCTAGCGGATAGTTGGGTACTAAAATTCGTCATACTAATATTGACGTAACTACTGTAGTAAAGTCAGGCGATTTTACTGTGACATCTCATGGTAGATACACTGTATGGTGAATGCTACACGCAAGATCCATATTGTGATCCGTCAATATATACTATCGGATTACGATATTTATTGACGTGTAGGGTAATGTATTGACGGATCACAATATACATAACATACAAAAACCAAGATGCGTAAATATCATGATAATTATCACAATATTTATTGACGTGTAGCGTTCGCCTAACATCACAAAGATAATTTAGACAGTAGAGTTACTTGACTAGATCGGCTAGCGTGTGCCTCGGCAGCAGACAGACGCGCTCCATGGCGTCCTCGCAGTACGCCAGGTAGTACAGGCAGATCGACACGCCCGTCGCCGCCACCGACGGACGGGGCACTTCCAGAAACTTCTGCGAACACACACTTTATGATAAATAAATTAAATAATGCTGGACAATCCACACAACAACATCTAGCCCCAAGCTAAGCAGAGCTTGTGTTATGGGTACTAGAAGACTGACATACTTAATACAATACATTACATAGATAGATATTTTTTATTATACATATAAAATACGCAGAACACCCGGAATAAATATTTGCAGATCGTACAAACATTTGTCCCAATGCGGGAAAAGAACCCGTTTTTTTGTTAATGTTTTCATAGAATACATAGTTACACCCAGACACAACAATAAAATCAATGTTCATCACACAAATGTTGTTCTGTGTTTATTTTATTACTATGTATTCATATGAATTTACATATTTAATTATTTTATCAGCTATCTATTACCTACACTATCTTCGTTTAAATATTCATTAAAATAATTTTAAATTAAATATTAATTTACCTGTAATCCGCCCATATTAATGAAGTCTATCGAGAACTTTTTATGGCAGAGCAACGCCGCCAAATACTTGAGCGCTTCGAACGCTAGCCGCGAATCACGTGACTCGCGTACGTTCAGGTATCCTAGGATCAAACCTAGCGCGTTCTGCTCGAACACATGCGACAGGAACTGAAAGGGAAGGTATTATTAACCTCGGTATCCAGTTTTGGTAAAAAACTGGTGTTAACGTTTTTAAGCTGCTAAAATTCGACAAGCTAACAGTTTGTCCTAAAAAAAAAATTATCTACTTGAACAAGCGGCATCAATTCTATCTCTTTAAAGTTTCTTACGTGTCTGTCAATTATCAACTTGTAGGTAAATTAATGTGGTGTTGGAGGAGGATGGAAAAGATAAGTTGGACGGAGAAAATAACAAACGTAGAAGTGTTGAGAAGAGTCGGAGAGGAAAAAGCCCTCATGAAAATGGTTGAGAACAGAAGGGGGAAGATGATTGGCCATCTTATACGACACGACAACCTCATCAATAACATCATAGAAGGAAAGGTAGAAGGAAGGAGAGGAAGAGGAAGGCCGAGGATAAACTACATGAGCCAAGTAAAGATGAAGGTTGCCCTCGTGTCGTATAAGGAAGTCAAGGAGGCGGCCCTGGAAAGGAAAAAATGGCGTGGATTGCATTGATTACGCAGACAAGAGCGTTGCTCTTAAATAATAAGAAGAAGAGGTAAATTAATGGAAGGATAACCTTTTTTTATCTAATTTCATCGGGCTAATTCGGTGGCTAATTGGGCTAATTACTTATGTTCAAACTATGATATCTTCGTTAGCGCGATCTAAGACTTGTCTATGTTGTGAGTTAGATGGCGTTGTTTACAATTCGTTTATCTTACCTCCTGATATTCGCCCATAGGAGTGAGATACCTCAGTATTAGCATCTGCCTTGTAGCGTCTGTGGCCGGGTATATTTGGATATTACCTGTTAACAAATAAATAAACACGTTTTTACCGTTATTTTTTATTCTTACCTGATGCTAAGCGGTTTTTACTACAATAAGTGTATGTAAGGCGTTAATTTAACAACATAATTACGTTTTATTTATGATAATTTTTAGCCCAACATAAATGCTTGATATCAACTCTTAAGCTGCCTTAAGTTATATGCAAAAGAGGTGGAAAAGAAGGGGAGCTGAATGAGGTGAGATAACATAGGGGAGAAGAGGGGAGGTGACAAAGGGGGGAAGAGGGGAGGTGACTAAAAGGGCAGAAAGGGAGAAAGTGAAAAGTGAAGAGCGAGAATAGGTGAATGTACCTACTTCAGACTTGACAAAAATGACTACGCCATATTTTAAACACATTTATATTTAATTAGTTGTAAGTGAGAATAATTTCAAATACAATTTGTACATTGTTAATGAATAAATAAATGAAATGAAACAAAGAACATAATAAACTCACCAATGACGTATGTTTCCATTTCAGCCCAGCTCGAGTTGGAGCTGGTTTCTAGATGTAGGGGAGCAGGGGGGGGCGGCGGCCGCGGAGGGGGGGACATCATGCCGTACTGCTCGGGGGAGCTTGCTATCGCTGGAATATTACAAAAACATATTTTAATTATTATAAATATTTATAAGAACATAACGCTATCTAATCGTAAACTAAACTTCTATGTAAACTATGTGTTAAATAATTATTTATTTAAAATTAGTAATAAATTATAATAATATGTAATAGCAAATTGGTAATAACTTGGATTATTTTAAATAATAAATATTCATGGACATTTCACACATCACACTCTAGTTCCAAACTAAGCGGAGCTTGTACTATGGGAACTAGATTGCTGATAAGAATACTTTTATACATACATACATAGAATACATAGTAATTTTCAGTATCCATGGTGTTGTTTAAAGTGTGTATACAGGGTGCTTACAATTGTAATTCTTGACCGGTGTTTCAGGATCTTCGGTTGGATTCTCTACGACCATTGGTTCACCCCCTCCGCCTTCATCTTTCATACGATCTGAAACTAAATAAATCATGCACTACACGGAAATAATATTGATGATTATAAGCGTAACAGCATTGCTATTAACGGCCGGTTTCTGGAAACCCAAATCACGATTGATCCGAGTTTGACACATAGTAATTATTTGATTTTTTCGTTGATCATCGTTCGAGAAACAGGCCGAAAGTGCGGCAATGCAGCCAGTATCTTAGGTGCGCTTCCGATTGGTACTGATTTGGATAAGAAACAGTTGAGCTATCTACAGACTGTTGATAACTGTTTGATCTACATATGTGTAGCGCCATCTATATCGCTACATGATAAACTACATCGTAGTCTACGCAACAGACCAACAGATGGCAGTAACAAATCCTAACGCAAACGAAGTTATCACGGAGTTTGAACAAATACTATCCATTGGTCCTCGGACCCCGAGCCAAAGGTCGCTCGGCGTGGAAGATCTTCTCTTTTCGTAGAAGATGCCACATGAGGAATACTCAAGGGTACTGATTGTCAGTACATTCAAAATATTATTTATTTTGTTATCTACTTAGATTGATCGAGATTATTGATAAGGAACTTGGTACATACCTTTTTTGTCAGTGGGTCCGTTGCATTTGATATCACTGGGTCTCTTCTTCTCGAAACGTGCGAAATGCCGCGTTTGATTCGGCGGTGTGACTGCGTTCTGTTTCGCGGTAGCCTACAAAATATAATGGATTAGAGATAGCTATAATTATGTTTCCATTCGGGAAAAAAGTATGGCGTTAAGTGGTCTACCTATGTTAATTACCGAGCACGTCCTTTAAGTACTTGTTTTAATAGGCGTGCCACTGCGTTTAGATATAGCTTTATAAGACTTTTTGTATTCCTTATAAATAAAATAAATAAACACTTGTTGTTTGTTGGTTAGATGGCGCTCATCTTAATTTACCTTATCTTGAATGTGTTGCGATCTTAAACTGTGTAGCCTCCTCAGCATTAGTGGTACCATCATCCCGTTTAGTTCTCTGCAATAAGATGTTTTAATGTAAATATATATATATATATACTTAATGGATAAATATCGGTAATTACTTGAAACTATGTGGAAATACACTTTACATATAATTGATTTCATTTAATCAGATCAATTTTCTTATGCCACGTTATGACGTTGTAGTAAAAATATAATATTGTCTTGTTTTTAATCACAATATATCTTATACTTAGTATATCTAGTGATTCTACACGGAACGGTAGGGGATAAGTCGAATTAGTTAGGTTCGACTGCAATTATTATACATACTGACATAAGCACACATTAAAATCAACACTAATTTTCTCTAACTTAACATAATATCTGTTTAGTTTATTTAAAATCTTTCACATTAAAGGCCTGCGCAGACCCGGTATGGCATGGCAAGGGATTATAATTTTTACTAATGGACATTCAACCATACTGTTTGTTACAGAAATACGACATAAATTGCTATGCTTTAAAATGATGCCGTGGCATTGAACGGGAACGGAACGGCATGCCGTCCCGATCTGCGCAGGCCCTAATAGTCCAAGTGGTGCTATCTCACCTGAAGTTAGTGGCGATCTCGTGGACTTCCATGGCGGCGGCGAGAAGCCCCGTCGCGTAGCAACACAGCGGCTCGGTGGCACTGCGGGCCCAGTTCACGAGCCGTTGGATCAGCGTCTCATTATCCTGCAACAATTGTTGAATCATAGAAGACATAAAGACATCAAATCATATAATACTAGCGACCAACGATAGTCGCGTCTTCGTCTTGCTATCGTTAGTCAAAGTCAAAAGTCTAAGTCAAATATTTCTTCAAATTAAAATCACATGGATCATTTAGAATCGTCTTACATACTAGGTGATTCTAGGTGCCAGTTCCACGCGACCAGAGCCTAGACAATGGTACATACCCCTAACTTACTCGAATTCGGAGATACGCGGTTTTGGATGCGATTGCGGAACAAACTGAATTCCTAGACCCAGTTGAATCGGTAAATCAAATAACAATTGCAAATTTGAGAGATGGACTTAATTTTATTGAATTTATTATAAATTTTAGAAAGACAATATTCTAACGCATTTCTACTACTAAACTAAACTTTTTTTTTTTTTTTTTTTTTTTTTATCTCCTCTGTTTCTTGCAATCTGCCTATACGGGCATTGAGCTAGAGTTTGGTTTCTTTGTTTCTCGTCGCATTCGGCATGTATGGTAAACACCCAGCAGTGTCTCCATGTGAATTTAGACTAACACCAACTATAAGAGGTCTTGTGGGGCTCTTCGCTTTAATCTCTTGAATGCACTAGGCGTTTGCATGAGATGTTTGGCTAGATCATTCGGGTGTAGTTCCAGACGTTTTGCGTATGACGTAATTTTGTTAGTTATCTCCTGTTTTACTGTAGGGACTTCAAGGTCGTGATGTAATTGACAATTTGTGATGTACCAAGGAGCATTTGCAATCATACGCAAAGTTTTGGATTGGAAACGCTGTATAATTTCCAGATTTGAGTTGGCTGCTGAACCCCATAGTTCGGCTCCATATGACCATACCGGCTTTAGTAGGCATTTGTAGAGTAGAAGTTTGTTGTTCAGGGATAGGTTTGATTTTCTGGATAAGAGCCAGTGTAGTTTTCTAGCTTGCAAGCCAAGAGCCTTTCTTTTTGTGGTGAGGTGTTTCTTCCAAGTGAGGCGTCTATCAAGGTATATACCTAAGTAGCGTACGTCCTCGCACTGAGGAATTTGTATACCATTCAGCTCAACAGTAGGACATGAACCGTATCTTAAAGCAAAGGTAACGTGTGCTGATTTGGTTTCGTTTGCTTTAATGCGCCAGTCTTTCAACCAAGTCGCGATGCTAGTTAGACTTTTTTGCAACATGGATGATGCCGAAACTAAACTAAGGCATAGAATGTTATACATAAAAATACGAATTTGAATTGATGCCTGGAGCTATAAGTTTTTCATTATTTGTAAGTACGATCATACAAAAAAAACGACAGAAACAAGACTGTTAATCTCTTGTCCGTTCTTCTAGGCTTTGATCGCGTCACCTAGACTCACCTAGAATTATGATTCTACATAAACTTTGTGGTTTTACTGAATAAGATGACTGTAGCTCTACCATGAGTTTTTACTATACTATAT
Organism: Ecliptopera silaceata; assembly: GCA_932527185.1. Lineage (NCBI taxonomy): Eukaryota > Metazoa > Arthropoda > Insecta > Lepidoptera > Geometridae > Ecliptopera > Ecliptopera silaceata. The sequence continues at coordinate 9,466,287 of OW052196.1, read as the reverse complement.
TTACTATACTCGCTAGCGTCTGTAGTTAAAAAAATGTATGAAGATTTGAACACCGCCTCTGGCGGATAGTTGGGTACTAAAATTCGTCATACTAATATTGACGTAACTACTGAGGGCTTAGTCCGAGCTTGTATTTTATAAACTCCCTACTCTCGAGCCGACAGTCGTCTCTCGGATAGCCATACAAAAATGTATGGACATTCGAGAGACGACTGTCGGCTCGAGAGTAGGGAGTTTTAAAATACAAGCTCGGACTACGCCCTCTGTAGTAAAGTCAGGCGATTTTACTGTGACAGCTCATGGTAGAGGTACTGATTGAATAATGATTTTGAAAGACTCTACGTGATTTTACTGACTAAAGTATATATGACTGACTGACCTGAAACACGACGCTCATCTCCAGTCCCGGCATTAGGTCAAGTGTGAGTCGACACGCGGCCACGTTCAGTTTGTACACATCGCGACCCGTTATATTCTGGCGGGAATAGTACGTGTCTCGCACGTAATCGTTCACCAACTGCAATTCATATAATTTGTACAAAAATTAACAAAACTGACTTCATCGAGAAGTAATACAATACACATTTTTAAAGATTACTCAAAGTCCAATCAATACAACATACATAAGTACAACATACACACAGGATACATAAGTACTAGAAACACATTTTAAAAGATTAGTACCGGTGAAATTTGGGTTATAGTGAAACCGCGCATAACGGGGTCGCGTAATGCGGGGTATTACTGTACTACCAAAATGAGCTAATCCTAATTTGAGGAATAAGATCTGCACTGACGTCCCGCAATGGGGTGTATTGTGCATTGTCCCCCTGCTAACCTCACCCCAGCCAGCCCAACTCCTTAGAGTAACGGAGAAGGACTTTGGGTTGGTGGCAGCATTGTTCTAGCATCTCCGATGTTGTGGTGGATGGCGATAGAGATGAACAAGACGATCAGTTCCTGCAGTCCCGTTTCGGACCAGCTGTGCTGCCTATATACAAAGTGTTATATGCAAACAATACAGACCTTAGTCATAAAGTTGTCCTTCTTAAACATGACCTTAAGAGCATGTCCCAAAGCACACTCCGGATCAGTCCTGGATGGATGCCGTTCATCGAATGGATCCGGATCTTTCTTCATAAAGTTTTCTGTCTCCGCTTCTATTATCTCTGCTATCCTGAAATGATTTTATTTATAATTAAATATATGAAAAAGATGTTTATTCAATAGACAAAAATCACAGCTCAATTGGTTCAAAATGATCATTGTGATTTTATTGAATAAAGATTCATTGAGTTTGGCATAGCTCTGCCTTCTGCGCTGTGGGTCATGGGTCTTCCAGAATCATAAGACTCATAGAATCATCATCGAAACCACAAAAACCTTATGATACCTAATTTCCCCACTCCCCCTCAATCCATTCTGATTAAACACCTAAATATATAAATATTCACAGACGTTTCATACAATATAATTATAAGTATTCCACATATATACCTACATGATTTTTGTAAATACATAGAATACATTTCAGTTTGCTGTTTGATCATACCAACTCATCTAAACTAATATTATAAAGAGGAAAGATTTGATTGTTTGTTTGTTTGTTTGCATCGAATAGGCTCCGAAACTACTAGACCGATTTCAAAAATTCTTTCACTGTTGTGAAGCTACATTATCTGTGCTGAACATAGGCTATATTATATTTTCAAAAAAAATAGGGATCCTTACTAAAACTTCAATTATGTAACCCAAGGTGTAAAAGAAATTCCTTACATCGCGTGCGCTGCGGAAACTATTGATGATAGAAATAAATTATGTACTACAATTTTGTAGAACACATCATCATCCACAAAAAAGTCAGCGACAGCATATGTCTAACTATTATAGATATGTCATAATAAGTGTTTTAATATCAAAAAAATATAATTAAAATGACGACGCCAGTAAACGTTCTATATTTGTACTTAGGTATTAATCCTTATCTAAATAAATTACTTTAAAATTAAGACTGCTTCAATACCTTTCTATTACTTTTTAAATTATTGAATTCGGACATTCCATTCGAAAGATATCACGAGTTCAAAAATGTAAGTACTTATTAGAAAAAAGTCAGCGGGCGCCGCCGCGCCGCCGCGCCGCTGCCGGTCACGGGAGTATATGCGGGGGGGTTACATACTATAGGGTCTATATTTTTTATCATTTCGAAAATACATTTATACTGAGTAACATAATTAGATATATTATATTATAATGATATTTATTTATATAGGCTACCCGTGCGAAGCCGGGGCGTACTACTAGTTCATAATAAGTATATTCCACAAAATTAAATATGTTTAATCTTTGAAATGCTATGTGTAATATTACTTATTCATAATGAACCACCATTATTGTGTTGAAAGATTATGCAATAAAAATGTGACAATTTAACATGTACCTACTAACTTGTCTGAATTTTTTAGAGTATCACTTTTCAGGAAATGATAGTTAGAATAAAAAAATTTAGTTATTGTCTCAAAAACTATTTTTGTATAAGTAATGTACTCTTAGAAGCTTCTTTTTCCATGTTCATAAGCATGATTGAAAATAATGTAGAGTCACCACAACTTTATCAACCGGTAAAAATCTCTCAGAATAAACCATTGTTTTAAGGCAAATCAAATCAATTTTAGCATCTAATTTAAATGAGATAAACTTAAAACTGAGAGGCAGTTCTAAGTCATTTATGTAAATCTTCAGTATATATCATCATCATCATCATCAACCTATTTCAGTCCACTGCTGGACGTAGGTCTCTCCCAAGACGCGCCAGTGAGCCCATAATAATAATTATAACAATGATAATAATTTAAACAAATATTCATGGACATTTCGCAGATAGTTCAATGTCTGTAAGGGCATAGAGATTGTTCCTTTTTTCTATGACTTGTAGTTAAGTCTGAAAGTTACATATGTCAGCCACATTTCGTAAACACATGTTGCACACTTTCAGAAAGTATTTATTACAATAGAACACATTTTCTCTTACATAACCTACTTATTCATATAAGTAGCATATATATATTTTATTACTATACTTTGTATTACTGACAGTTCTTCAGTCAGATAGAACCCGTACTAGGGTTCATACCCTATAATATACCACCCAATACCCTATAATAGCATTGCATAAAATCTTCTCGCTTATAACTATCTTCTATACTCTACTAGAAGATGGTTTTAAGTGAGAAGATTATATGCAACACCATTCATTCTTACATTGATTTTAATCAAATTTACTAAAGAGACAGTTGGTAATAAGCTTCTGGCAAGATATGAACTTCCATGGCTTATTTGGAAGTCTCTAAACAGACAAGGTGCGTCACCGCAGGATTAACCCAAGCAAGTGGGGCTACTCTGACATGTTGTGGTGCGATTTTGGTCTCAAACCATGTCTCACCTATTGACCTACTAGCTGTGCCGAAGAACCTAGGCTCTAGCATACTTTAAGTGATTTATAAGCTGCCACAGGAGTACATAATGTTTGAAAGCATCATCAATACGAAGAAGAAATTGTTTATCAGTTATGTACTAAACAAACCTCTCAGCTAAGATCGCAGATTGATTGTAGCTCTGTGTTGATAGATATCCTGAGATCAGTAGATGATACATAACTCTTACATACAAAAACCAATGTAGAATTTAATAGCATTGTTGAAAGGTGGACATGAAGCACCATAATATGATTAGATACTCATAATCAATGAATAAGAAAAAATATAAACATGGAACTGAATTCTGAGGGTTACTTTCATGCTGGGTCCTGTACTTTAAAATAACCACTTGAAATGTAATACTAGTCTTTAATATAATACTAATAGAACAGAGCATTCCTGTACACCTGACACAACCCATGCGTTAGACCTACTCAATGTGCTAGAATTGACGTCTTGCAAAATCATAACAAGAGGAACTTGCCTGGTTAAAGTCATCATCGGGTCGTAGTTAGGCGAGGTATGCTGCTCCTCCCATTGTCGTAGAAGCTCAGTCACCTCCTGAGCGGGCGGTGAATCCATTCTCAACAATTTTGTAATTAAAATTTCACTGATTATAACCTCACAGAAAGTTTGGTGTCAGTCCATAGCACAGAGTTTATGACTATTAAATTATTTACAGGTACATAATCTATAAATGTACAGAATTGTAAGATAACTACACTAATACATAATTACAAAATAAATTCGCAAAATTTTATCTATTGTCTTTCAACACCGCACATTTATATTTTTTTTACGAAGTTTTTTTTTTAAGTTTTTGTCATTCGGTGATACCAGTGACACTTAATAATATCACAGATAATGTAGAAATAATCATCACAGATTGACATGGGTGGAAGCTTTTTGATGATACACATCAAAAGGTGACAAGTTTGTATGACGCCAACCACGCATCGTGGTGAAAACCACAACTTGTAACAGGCAACACAGAACATCAGTAAAATGATCGAAAAAATATTTTTGATACTTTTGTATAAATTACGTATGTATTTTTCAGTTGTACCAAAATGAAGACGTTTTACCTGAAAATAAAACGTTAATTAAAAATACTTACCTGATCCGAAATATAATATAATATATAGTGAGATAAAGCTATCGCTTTCGCTTCTTTTTATCTCTTTTACTACTTTTCCTCCCTAACGAACGGTGTGTATTCGCTATCCCTCTCGCACACTTCCACCACCACAGGCTCCGAAGACCGGTAGGTCAGCTAATTTGGTTCCTCATTGGCTTGTTGTTTTTGCTATGCCACCAGGCAGAATTTAAAATTAATATTATATTTCGGATCAGGTAAGTATTTTTAATTAACGTTTTATTTTCAGGTAAAACGTCTTCATTAAAAAACTGTACCGTGATCCGAAATATAATATAATATATAGTGAGAGATGTTTGTTATCGCCTGGTGGTGGTGGTTATCGTCAATGTGACTACAGAAAATTATCTATTAGGTTTTAGCTAGTATGAAGAGAGTTCCTAACTAATGCAACCAATAAAAGTATGACTAGTTGTAATAGTAAGTATATACCTAACAATGTAGGTAAGTACCTAAGCACCAAGTGTTTCTGTAATTTGAAGCTATATTCAATAAAAAAGAAGAAATACATAGAAATCAATTTATTCAAAAAATCCAAGGTAGTGATTTTCAAAAGACATAAAATTTGTTAACTTAAATTGCTTGAAATGTAGAATTCACATCAAGATTACATTGCTTACTTGATTCTAAAATTTGTCTACAATAGAACTTTTTAAAAGTGTTCTGTGATCTCCAGTTGCCTCTTGAAAGTATATTTTCTATAGGTGTATTTTCAATCCAACTTTTGGAAGCAACTGCTGACCTAAAACTACCAGGTGAAGCTTCTATACCAGCATCTTTTAAAAGGTTTTTAATCCATCCTGATATAACACATCTAGATGCGGCTTTAGGCTGACCGCAAGTAGTAATAAAGAGATTTGAGCAGTTTGCTAACTCCCTTCTATTTTTACCAATAGTTATTAATCGATTTATCCAAAAAACTGGGTCTAAATTTTTATTATTAGGGTTTGAATTAAGTCTCCAGCCAGACTGTCGGTAATTAACTGAATCAGTCTTGGATCCAAAAATTGGCCATAAAATTATATAACTATTATGAATAATGCAATTTTCAGAATTTACTCTAAGAAGAGTTAAATCATGTAATCTTCTTCCTGAGAATAAAAGTAAAATAGCAGCCGTATGCTTAGAAATTTGATAAAAGCTATCAGTATTACAATCAACTTGTGACATAAACTTTACAACAAGGTCAACATCCCATACAGGGGGTTTCATCGAAGTTGGATTAGATAGAGCTATTGACTTCAAAATTCGTTTCACAAAAGGATGACTACTGAGACGCTCGGTTAGCTCAGGGTCACATAGTGTTGAAACCACTGACTTATGAACAAGGATTGTATTATAAGAAAGTTTCTCTTTATAAAATAAATCTGCTAAATAACGTGCTAACTCAGAACCAGTAGGTTTACTTCTGGTAACATTATTCTGTTCTGTCCATTTAATCCATCTGGCCCACGCTGGCTTGTAAGTTTTAATGGTCGAAGGACGCCAGCTATTGAAGAGAAGATTTTGTTGCTCTGGTGTCCAATCCTTTAGATGTTCGCTCCAGCCCCACATCTCCATACTTCCAGTTCCATTTCCTGTACATTCTGAGGGGGGTTGCCCGTTGAGATGTCCACTAGGACTCGGGGAAGATTGCGTATGGTCCAAGGTGCTGCTGTTGCCCGGCTCCGTAAATCTGGGCGCCAAAAAACTTTTTCCCACCTTGGTACTATTATTAAGTACACACCTTGACATTGATGTAGATGTTGAAGGACTTTTGGTATCAGGAACGGAGGGGGAAACACCCATGCTAACGGATAATCCCATTTTTGTGATAGGGCATCGTGGAATTCCGCTTGTTTGTCCGTGTAGTCTAGGGTGCAGTACCTGGGTACTACGCGTGTTAGATACGTCGCGAATAAATCTATTGTCGGTGTGCCCCATTTGGTGAAAATTAAGCTGGTCACCTGCGGAAGCAAGTGCCACTCCGGCATTACTCGATGACGGGACAGATGATCTGCCTCGGAGTTGTAGATCCCTGGAATGTGGTAGGCTACAAGATTGATATGGTGAGTATCCAATTCTAGAAAAATTTTGTATGCAAGGTTTTGCAGATCTTGAGATTTTGACCCGCCTTCGTTGCGTAAGTAGGCTACTGTCGTCTTGTTGTCGGATTGCAGATGTATGGAGGTTGACCGTAGGTTCGGACCTTGCTCTTTCAGGACTTTTAGAACTACAAGAAGCTCTTTTATGTTTGAATGCAGATCTTTCTCCGAAGCCATCCAATCGCCTGACAGCTTCATGTTGTCGATCTGGGCTCCCCACGCTATTCCCGAAGCGTCTGTTACGAGAAAATGTGTTGGATGAGCCGTATGTATTTGGGAAAAACCTGTCAGATGATTGAGCCACCAAGTCAAGTCTTTTTCCGATTCTTGATTGAGAGAGACTAGCTTTGAATTGCGGTTGCAATGATAAATCGTTAACTTTTGCAGCTGCCGATGATTGAGTCTCCCTCGACGAATGACAAAACTGGCAAAATTCATCATGCCTACAAGACTCTGAAAGTCCACAAGTTTCATAGTACGGCTGTCTAAGAGTTTGAGTATTGCTTTTCTTAACTTGTGACATTTTGGTTCGGGAAGAAATTTGCGATTTAGCCACGGATCCCATACAATGCCTAGATATTCTATGCTTTTTCTTGGTTTTAGCACGCATTTTTCGAAGTTCACTTTCCAGCCTAAATATAACAGCATATCTAGAGTCATGTCGACGTGCTTTTGTAGTGTTATCGCATTCGTATTTGCGATCAAAAAGTCGTCTAGGTAGACCAGAAGTCTGATCCCTTTTTGACGGAGTATTTGTGCCATCCAATTGCTTACAGCAGCAAAAGTTTTTGGTGCAGAGCTTAACCCGAAGGGCAGGCAATTCATTTCCAAAATTTCCTGACGATACTTCAGGCGCAGAAACCGTCTGTGCGTTCTGTGGATTGGTATGTGAAAATATGCTTGTGAAAGATCGATTTTTGCAAGCCAATTGTTGGGCTGTAAGAAGGTTGGAATTTTGTGAATATTGATTAATCTGAAGGGCGTTGCCAAAACGAAGCGGTTTAGCGATCTCAGATCGAATATCGGTCTCATGGAACCATCTGTCTTTGGTACTAGAAACATCCGTGACAGGAAACTCTGAGTTGTACAAACTGGGAGTAGTACATGTTCTGTCTTCATTTTTTCTATAGCTATCGACATCTCTGTGGTCTCGTAAGTCGCTTGTTGACTGTTGTGTCGATCGGGCATATGAAGAGGAGGTCGAGTTGAAAAAGGGATACGGTAACCTGAAATAATTTTGATAATGTAACTGGGAGCTCCCATTAATTTCCATCTGTGTTGGTAATGTTTCAGTTGACCGGCACGAAAATGACTCGGTGAGTCAATATTTTCGGCTACTTCTCCTATCCCGGTGGGATGAGGGAGAACGATGTTTGTTGCGTGCACTTTTGTGGGATGGTTGTCGGTCGTTATTTCTTCGTCCTCTTGAAGTTCCGCCTCTGCCCCGAAAGGGCCTGTTAGAGGACATAGAACCGCGAGGTCGGGTAGTGTTTCCTCGAGCACTATTATTCTGATATTGTGATCTGCTAGAAGTACTTGCAGTTTGAGCAGCATTTAGACCGGTCTGCGTAGCAGGAACGCGGTCTTTAGTGAGAGGCCAAAAAACCTTATGGGAATCTCCCATTTTTTCTAAAGCAGACGTGAATTTGTCAGCGTCAAATAGGTTATTGCATGAAGGTGGTATTTTTCGTAAAATACTTTTGTGCAAGGGATCTTTTACTACAGCCAAGATGGCTTCTCTCCTATGTTGTATCACCTCCGCTCTATGGCCGCAGACCAACTGAAGAGCATCATTCGAAATTTTGGAGAAATCTCCTTTGACAAATATATCTTCTATTTTCGTATGAACTGTATCATAATTAAGGTCAGGCGAAGCCTTTGCCCAAGATAGAAAAGAACGTAGTTCTTTTTCAAGGTGATCTTTTTGTTTAATCAAAGCATAACTTATAGCAGCGAAAGCTTTATCAGCGTTCGCAGTGGTGCGGGACGTGTCATAACGTTTAATTTCTACGTTAGGTTCTAGATCAGTGAAACCGGGGGTATGCCTATAATTTTTTTGAACGTCTGCATACCTGACGTTTTGCCACTCGTTATCATCGAATCTTTGAACGCCTTTTAAAAGTTCTAGGTATATAGAAGATGTCTTTGGGATATCAGGATCTTTGAGCCTCGTGCCAATTGAAAGAGAGAACTGCGGTTCAGCTTTGCCTGATTCTGAAGGGTCATCGCTGTACAGGTGTCCACTTACATCGTTTTCGATATACTCATTTAAATTATCATCGTCAACATTATGACTCGTGTTGCATGATTCTCGAGAGTCACGAGAGAGTTTTGATTTTAGGTCACTTACTTCAGCTATTAGTTTATCTAATTTAGCATGTTTATGTGAACGTGTTTGATTTCTACGTTTTTTGCGTCGATGACGGCGAGAACGTTTAGTAGAATCAGAGGATTGCTCATCGGAACTGCTACTTGAATCATACGAACTCTCAGACGAAGATGATGGCTTACGTTTTCTCATTTTAGAGTTTTTATTTTCGGCCCCGTTCATAGTGTGCCTCAAATCTAATATAAAACTATCGTTACTCAGGTCCAATTCTTTCTCACTCATTCGATAAGAGTTATTCTTTGAAAAGAATCTAAAAATAAAAGCCTTAATGTGAAAAAGCGAATGCAGAAAATGAGGGTAGAACAAAATAAATTATGCGAAGAAAAATACAAAAAACGCAGATAGAGAACCAGGATTCATATATATATCGAACGGTTACACCGTTAAAAGTACCATTAGTAAAGTTATTAGGTACCTCTACTAGAAAAGTAAAAATTTTTAGTTCGACTTTTCTGGTTTGGGAGGAAAATAACTTTAAACCATATGAACTATAGAGAATATGGATCAATCTGTTTAAGTTTAAACATTTATAACTACATTTTCACTAAACTCGACACAATTTTATCGCAATGGAAAAAATAAGTCATGCGACGGTAGTCTTGAAATGAAAATTTTCTTTCTTGAATTTAGTGATATACGCTACAAAAACTTGATCGAAGTACATCGATGTAATAAAAGGATCATAAATTTAGATTTGAAATATAAAATATTCAAATTAAATTTTAGCACTTACCAGTGCACGTCCTTTCGAAGCGAAAACAACAACGTCAATGAGGAACCAAATTAGCTGACCTACCGGTCTTCGGAGCCTGTGGTGGTGGAAGTGTGCGAGAGGGATAGCGAATACACACCGTTCGTTAGGGAGGAAAAGTAGTAAAAGAGATAAAAAGAAGCGAAAGCGATAGCTTTATCTCACTATATATTATATTATATTTCGGATCACGGTACAGTTTTTTAATATCTTTATTTTCAATGTATAGGCGACCAAGAAATTGGTTTACCACTCTAAGGCTGAATATCATTTGTACGTACATAACATCAAGGGCTATTTTCGCTTGACAGATTAATAAGTGCTACGTCAGAATCTGTCAATCTGTAATCCTTAGCGAATAATTATGTTACTGGGAGATGTCATCAAAATTGGTAAACCAATTTCTTGGTCGCTTATACATTTGATCATAGTAGCCTATGATTTTTTTTTAAATGAATGTTAAATAAATAAAAAAATGTAACAGACGTTACAAGTTAGTTTGCATTAGCTCTGCCTTTCATACGAGTCGTAGGTTCGATACCCAAGAAAAACTAATATTTGGGCAATGCATATATTTTATTTCTTTTGTCTGCGTGTTACAACACATTATAATGTAAATACAAAAAAACAGTTTGTAAAAATTGTATAAGGGTCCCTAAATTAATAAACTTTGCTTAGTTTGGGACTAGATGACGTTATAAAAATTGTGTTTTTATTTGAACACACGTCTCCACAATCACCTACATAAACCTACATTTACATTAAACGATGTTTATTTTCCTCCAGATAATTTATTGACCCTGTGACCACAGAATTGAGATTAGTGGGTATTTTATGCCTAGGTCAATTAAGTTCATGTATTTAGATGTATATAGTCCTTACTACTAAGATCTATATTACCTACAAAACACTGAAACCGGTTTTCATTTTAGTTCACAATGTGGATCATCAAGCAAGTGGATGTCTGAGACAAGTGTTCAACTTTGATTACGATGGACCATCGAGTTAATAAATTAAATAATTATAAAATAGCTGTTGTTTTGCTGACAGTTTTTGGTGAGTTAAAGTAATTCTACTTAACATTATCAATAATTGAAAAAAAAAACTCATGATTATAAACTTTGATAAGTACCTACTTAATAGTTTTAATATTAATTGTACTCAGTTATTTGATTTGTATCCTGTTTAGATTATTGTTGTTTAATGTCACTATTGAATGGCTGGGCTGATTTAAAAAACTTTGAATAATTAAGTGGGTAGGGTGTTTTTAAAAACTGTTTGTATAATGCTATGAAATGTTTGTTTTTAGCATTGTCGTCGGTACAAACCTTTGCACCGCTCGTTTGTAAGTAAGTATATATTTACCTACCATATCAGCTTGACCCTTCTATTCACCAAGAGTTCTACTAGTAATAGATGTCATTCTATTTCCACCGTTTGTACCATTATTAAAGTAGGTGTAATTTGTAAACTATCGTGGGTTGAAGATACGTTACTAGTTCCTAAACTGCAAGAAGAGAAATCATTGTAAGGAATCCCACAACATTCAGGTTTTTATCATGTTTTCCTGGTAATTATACCTACTTGTTTACCTACGAAGGTGACCTAAGCATTGATTTGAGTTGAGATTTCGTTGTAATCGTAGCGTACCTACATGAATCATCATAGTCATTGCACTGCTGTGCTGTGTGGTACAAATACCTACTCTTTACAATGTTGTCAAGTCCTTAGATCAAGAAGAAATATTCATAATATGACCATGTCTCATAATACTGGCCCTTTATCAACTTATATCCGGTTAATGTAGAATTTTTAAGCAGAATAAGACATAAACTGTTTAATTTAAAGTGAATACCAAGCAAACTTATGAGCCTATCTTCACAAGAATAACTTCTGACACCGCTTACTTATTAAGTAAACTAAGCTGCGTAAATTTTACAGGGAAAATGATTGGATGTGTAATGATGGCGCATGTATCAAACACGAAGAGAAGTGCAACGGTGCTGTCGACTGCCCCGATGCTTCGGACGAAACATTTTTGACCTGTAGAACCATGCCGTAAGAAATTATGCTTTCTGTAAACTTATTTCCTTTATTTGCCCGAATTTCATCTGCATCAATATAATTTCTCTTGAGTCTTCGTTCAGCTCAGTACCATAACCATCATCAAACACGCTTCTTGAAAATCATCACTATAATTATCCCATGCTTACATGTTTTCTTCTTCCACTCACTCCTATCGTCAACTGAATATATTCTTTTTTAATAAAATTGTATTTTAATTTTCAGCTGTTCTGGGTTTCAATGTATCTATGGGGGCTGCGTTGCTAGCAACGCTACTTGTAATGGTGTAAAGGATTGCGCCGATAATTCAGACGAACTTCTCTACCAGTGCCGGAACGAATCCACGTATTTAGAGTTAGTAGTTTCATTACTATTATATTTTGAATTTCATTTGTGATTGCATATATTCAATAAAGTAGGTTTTACAACGTTAGCAGTTAGTTAGATAGGCACCACAAAGAAAGTACAATACTACGATGACTATGATTAGTATGTCTAGTCTATAATTATATTACTTTTTAGGTGTGTTTCCAAAATACCGTACGACGCTGTTGACAACCGCGAGAGATGGCAGCAATGTAAAATTCAATGGAGGTCTTGCAAGGACGGTCAAGTGCTGGACAACTATCAGAAATGTGATGGAAGTTTTGACTGCATGGATGGCTCGGACGAAACCCTAGAGACCTGCGCGACGGATCAAAGAAGTTGCCGCAGATTGTCTTACGGACCGAAATTCAGATGCAATTATGGAGCGTGTATAGACCAATCCGTGATTTGCAATGGGGTAAGCTTTTAAATGATAAATATCTATCTACTCTCTATACTATTATTCAATGCCGATTAATTACACTTTATTAGGGGTTATTTAAGTTAGTGTTATATGGTGGGTTTGAAGATCATAGACATTCTTTAATTATAGGTATTTATTATTTATACATAACATATTTGGTTAGTTACATACTTTTGTATGAAATGCTCATATTTTTATGTAAGTACATCAAACTACCTGTTTAATATAAAGTATCAAGATTTTTTATACCACTCGTGTCTACAAACGTATAAAGCACATACAAACCCAAACAAACGATCCCAACAAATCTAAAGTAATTAATGTAAACGCAAGTAAATCCAGACAAACTGATGCTGAGTACTTTGTATAAAACTTTAGACTTTTTGGGGTCGACAGTTAGTAGGTATAGGCTAGCCTGTGGCGCTCTAGCATACACATAGGGTAGTTTAATACTACTCTACGCACACATACCACAGAACGTAGATAAACTAGTTAACAAATGAGAATAACGTCTTCAATACATAAAGATAGATTCCTGCATGAAATTGGTGCACGAAAATAGCTGTCGCTGCTCGTATCAAGAACTTTTAATATAGTACATATTATTGTAAAAATATTTTATTTATTACCGACCAACATCAATTTCACAGGTAACAGACTGTGTGGACGGATCTGACGAACTCTATGGCCTGTGCCACCCCGCTGTTAATGAAAATGAGTAAGCACAAGCATCATATTATCTTCTATATATATATATTTACCTATATATTTTTTATAGGCGAACGCTTGACCGCAATATCATCTGATGTTAAATGATGATGCGGCCTACGGTGTAACATCTCTCTAGGTAAACGTTACGGCGTAACGTTTACCTAGATAAAACTTATTCACTCTCCTTGAAAATGTCCAAATTATAGGTATCTGGAAACACCGCCAAGGAGTGGGATTCCTTGCCGGCGTCGCGACATCAGCAAGGAATCCCACTTCTTAGCGGTCCTCAAAATAAAAGTTGAACCAAAATGTGAATGCGAACTACCGACATTAATAGATACAAACAATAAAAACAATTAATTTCTATACTTCCTATTTAACAATTTTGTCCTCTACAGTTGTGTATAAATGTTCGATTCAGAGAATGGGATTGCAACGATGGAACCCGTATAAAAGCCACGAAGAAGTGTAATGGCGCTGTTGATTGTCCCGATGCGAGTGACGAGACCTTCATCAACTGCAGAAATAATAGGTACACAAAACATTTACAAACAAATAGTAGTAATTTACAAGTTGCCTCTATTATATGCTAGTTATTTACAGTTGCTCAAATGGATTCCGCTGCGTGTATGGCGGCTGCGTGGGTAACAACGTCACTTGTAACGGGGTGCCAGACTGCATCGATGGCTCGGACGAGCTTCTCACCAAGTGCAGAAATGAACAGACTACCAATGAGTAAGTTCGAAACGAATATTCACGGACAAACCACACATATCCTAGTCCCATACTAAGTAAAGCTTGTACTATGGGAACTAGAGTGCAGATAGAATATTTATAAACATATTTTTTTTGTAAATACATACCTCGAATACAACACCCAGACACAGAACAAATGTTTATGTTCATCACACAATCATTTGCTCTGGGTGGGAATCGAACCCACGACCCACAGCATGAAAAGCAGAGCTACCATCAACTGAGCTGTGACGCCCGTCAGTTACACAAATACAGCACGTTTAATGTGTTCTTTTTGGTTTAGGTGCTTAGACGTATTGCGTTGGGAATATCTTAGCATCGACGAACATGTAAAAAAGCTGGAGAAATGCACTGATCTAGACAAAGTGTGCAAGAACGGGCAAATCCTGCACAGCTCGAAATTAAAATGTGATGGTAGAGTCAACTGCCAAGATGGATCTGACGAGGATCTGGAAACATGCGCAACGGACCGGCATAGCTGTTTTATAAGCGGGGATTTCAGATGCAAACATGGCGCTTGTATCGACAAGTCGAAGGTTTGCAATAAGGTCAGTTACACACATGGTAAATAAATACATATGTAAGGATGGGCATGCATACATTTGTTAAAACACTCAAGTATTGTTCTTTTAAATTTCCAGAAACGGGACTGCGCTGACGGTTCTGATGAGTACGATGGAATATGCCAGGTGTAAGTATAATATTTGACTAAATATTAAACTTTTAGAACGAAGTTCCTTAGCGCACGTTGCGAAAGTGGGCTAGACGGAAAAAAATAAGACCAAAAGTCATAATGACACTTTTTGCTATAGTTGTAAACCGTGCGGCGTGCGCGTGTTTCTCTGTCTCTCTCAGTCTCTCTCTCATAGAAAGCAATCCAGTTATTATATTAAGAACTTCGTTCCATCCGGGTATCCCTTGACACCTAAGTTTTTATCAAAGATTTTCTATTCTACTAAAGAATTGTTAACTCCTTTGTAGTGGTAGATGCGTGTTGCCGGAGTATCCTGAACACGGGAACTACACAGTGATGAACAAGCCGGACGCGCACCCAGGCCAGGACTTGCTAGCGTTCAAATTGATGTACTCTTGCGAAGCAGGATATGAGCTGAATTCACCAGATCCATACGTTAGCTGCTCCAGTGGCTCGTGGGCAAAGGAACCATTGAGATGCATTAGTAAGTTTTTATCTAATCTTCTTCTTCTTTTTTAAGAGTTCATTGTAACAAACATACATTCGTCCATACAAACTTTCACGTCTATATTATTAGTAAATTTGTATTCCAGAGGCCTTAGTCCGAGGTTGCATTTTAAAACTCTCGGATATCCATACAAAAATATGATGATAT
Organism: Ecliptopera silaceata; assembly: GCA_932527185.1. Lineage (NCBI taxonomy): Eukaryota > Metazoa > Arthropoda > Insecta > Lepidoptera > Geometridae > Ecliptopera > Ecliptopera silaceata. Next base: position 9,450,761 of record OW052196.1, on the reverse strand, counting down.
ACGAGAGACGACTCTCGGCTCGAGAGTAGGGAGTTTTAAAATGCAACCTCGGTCTAAGCCCTCTGTATGATTTTCAACAGTTCAGTGCTATCTCAAAAAGGACCCGAGTATAACGTACTGGTGCATTTCCCAAGACCCTCTGACCTATAAGGAAATAACGGAGTGTCGAGGCTCTGTCCCAGATGGCGAGATCATTCGCCCTAAATGCCAAGAGCCCAACTACCACTACCCTGATGGAGTTCTCACACACATACGCTGCGTAAACGGACAATGGGACCAGCCTGTACCGATTTGCTATCCAAGTGAGTTACTGAGATACTTTGCCAAGCTTATTTTTTATTTTTATCGTTATTTCAATATCATGCTGTGATGCCTACCATGACCTATATATGGGAACACTCTGGTTTGTTTACTAGGTGATCCTAGGTGCCAGTTCCACACGACCAGAGCCTAGAAGAACGGGCAAGAAACTTACGGCCTGGTTCCAACAGTTTCCAATTCATGTTTTTCCAGATTGTGGCCTTGTGACCCCGGTAGGCACTGCATTGATGTATGGGGGCACATATGCTGAGAAGGGTGAGCTGCCTTGGCACGCCGGTATCTACGAGAAGCCAACGAATATCTCGTACCCTTACAAACAAATCTGCGGCGGTTCTCTTATCACTACCAAGATTATTATATCAGGTAAGATATATGAAGTCACTAAGTATTCATCTTTAACAACCTCTGTAGGTAGAAAATTAAGGGCTGAAGTAAGTTAGACCACTGTGTACTTAGCGGATGAGCAAAATAACAAAAGCACCAAATAGGTGGATGTGTTTTTTTCTTCTTTAATATTATGTTATGGTATTAGCAGTTATCAAGCACTAACGTTTTTTTCTGTATTTCACATAAATCAAGCTGCACATTGTTTCTGGGAAAAAAGACTTCATCCCGCCGAGCGCTACGCCGTGGCACTCGGCAAGATCTACCGGCCGTGGAATAATCCGCGCGAAGTTGATGTACACAAATCTGACGTACGTAAATTATAATACATGTTAAATACTATCAATAATATGTAAACTCTTTAGTGTTACTTTGATGTTTTTCAGGTTGCACGTATAATAGTCCCAGATTCGTTCCACGGATCGCTGACCAACTTCCAAGATGACATAGCGTTGGTGATGCTTGCCAATCCAGTACAATACCAACCTCATTTGCGTCCCGTTTGTCTCGATTTCGACGATGACTTCGAAGAGCGGCAGCTGGTTGAAGGGAAGGCGGGCAAGGTTAGCTGATAAAAGTTAAAACTAGTAAGCATACACGTAAAAACTAAAACACTGTTGTTCGTGTTATTTATTGAGCTGGCAAAAACATATCAAAAATAATCTAGATATAAGACAGATAAATAAATAAATATTCCTGGAGAAATCGCTCATCACACTCTAGTCATAAACTAAGATTGCTGATAGAATATATAAATAAACATATTTTTGTCTGTAAATACATACATAGAAACACTGTATAGGAATAATTGTTTTGTGGCAGGTAACGGGCTGGGGGCTCACGGATGAAGACGGTAGAGCGTCGCCCGTGCTCAAAGTATCAGAGCTCTCGTACATAGACTTCAACCGCTGCTATTTGGAATCACCAGACTCTTTCCGCATGTTTATTACGAGTGACAAGTTCTGTGCTGGGTTTCTTAACGGTAGCTATACATATATGTACTTATTCTGTAACCATATATTTTACTATGTATTCATGGCTCAGTTATGAAATATTAACGGTACAGTGTTCACTTGTAAACTATTAGCTATTATTTAAACTTTGAGGAAATTATTGAGTTCCTTTTTAGTTGAACGTTAGGGAAGTTATTTCAAAATCTACCCACTTGACCCACCAGTAGGCCTAACGGTAATGAATGAAATTTTGTACCAAGTCTTTACCATAAAAACATTTAAGTCTTAGCGCAACATAACTTGTTTACAACATAGCTGTGTTTTCTCATTACAACTTACCTCCTGAGTTTAAACATTCTCATATTATGTATTTGTAAAATGTTTTATGATTTTGAACAGAATCGATGCTTTGCCACGGCGACAGCGGCGGAGGTCTAGTGTTTCCGTCGAAGAGCAAGCGTGGTGAGCAACGCTACTACCTACGCGGAGTTGTTTCCACGAAGGCGCAGAACGAGCATGAATGCAATATACACGCACACACTACATTTACCAAGATATCAAGCCACCAAGCGTTTATTCTGAAGCATTCGGATAAGCCTTACCGCCGCGAATATTCAAAAGACACTGAAGATGATCGGCCATATGTGTTACCATAATAAAAACTACCAATATGGAAGTTTAATCATTACTTGTTGTTTTACTGCATGGGTTAGGTAGAAACCAAAGCCATGTAATTAATTTCATTATTTAATGCAATGTGTCCTCGAGGACGTGCTAATCAGACAATTTATTTATGTGGCTAAGATAAAGCGAAGGAAAAGCAGGAGGAACACAATAATTTGCATATCTATTGGCGAATATAACTCGAAACTATAGTAGAATATATTTATTTATATATAGGAAAACCAACAGCACAAACATTCAGTTCTTGTGGTGGTCATTATAATTTTTCAAAACGGTGGTCAACTGTGTCTGATTGTCACGTATAATTTTTGTTTATTGTATAAAAATTATGCTACATTCTGTGGTTCACTTTGAGTAAAATCAGTGGTATAACCATGTTTATGTTAGGGAAAATTTTTATTTAGTGCTGGCAGCACTAAAACATTCCTGGTCACATATTTATTTGTATGTATTCTTTGTTTGTTTACATTTTTAATTTAAAAACGCAGAGAAAACGCCGTGTTTAATTTTTCTTTTCACAATATTCTAGAACCTTGCTATACTCGGAATGGCTTCGCTAAATGGCACACAAGCGTCACGAAGCAGTTTAGGGAGCCATGATCGCAAACTACGCTACAGAGGACTGTTAGAAGACTTATCCACACTAGGTAGGCGACGATTTACAATAGTTATCGTATTCTGAGGAAGACCTGAGAAAAATCTGCTTGCTACTTAAATTTTTCTGTTTCCTAGCCTTAAAATGCACTTCGTCAGTACACGTTTGAGATTTTTTAAATTTTCCTAGTAAAATCATAAACACCGTTGACGATTCGATTTTTAAACAACCTGCGTTATTAACTGAGTTGTTAAGCTATAAAGCCTGTGTGACTTGACGACTCAGTTTATAGCGATACTATAAATTTACAGAAGATGAAGCTGGTAATAATGTTGAGCGTATGGAGAAAACTGCGACAGCGGTCAAAGAGGCCCAGGCCTTACTGGCAGAAGGCGGGGTTGAAGAACGCGTCAAACATCCAGGTATGTACATCCAACGGCGGATCCAGGGAGGGGGGTCATGGGGTCATGACCCAGTTTTCGAACTTGTTTCACAGTTTCATAGTTTTGGTTTGATCTAACAACTCATTCACGATAAATAAATATTCACAGACAATTCACGCTCTAGTCCCAAACTAAGCATAGCTTGTACTGTGGAAACTAGATTGCTGATAGAATTTTTTTAAATAAATTGCTCTTAATTCAGTAATTTCATAATTCTTTTCAAAATCTTAAGTCCTTGCACCAAACTATTGGGCATATCATAACCTCAAGGTTCATCCCTGGGCATCACATCACATCCTCACTTCAAAATCTATCTATAATTCCTGCGTCATCTATAACTAAGTCTTGAACGACTCCAGGTGAAGGCTACCTGGACTCCCGAGTGCTCCGAGCTACCAGTGACCTGGCCGTCCGCTGCTCCGAAGCCGTTAGCAGCAACGCAAACCATTATGATAGACATGAGTTGGCCAGCCATATTGTACGTAAACATATTTTCTAGATAACCATCAGAATCCATTCAACAACACAGCACGACTATTTGATATCTGGGTAAAATAACAAGTTAGAATAATTAATTAAAATAACAACAAAAATTTATAAAGATTTTGCGAATTGTCAAAAATGTAATGATAGCAATAAAAAGGAACCAGCTAGTAAGTAATAATTCTGTTTCGCATCATTTCAAATACTAACTTCCAATATCAGATGTTAGCCTATTCGAGTAACCACAACACAAAAAAAATATTTCAGCGTGAGAACCCGGAGCACTGGTCGTTGATGTTCCCGCGCGAAGCCCCCGCGCTCGCGTTCACATTCGGCACGTTCGCGGCGGCCCCGCCCGCGCCGCGCCCCCCGCGCCCGCCGCGCGCGCGCCTGCAGAGGCAGCAAGCGGCCGCGCTTAGGGCTCCAGAGAACGTAGACAAGTATGTTAGACTATGCACGCATCTACATATAATACATATATATTTTTTTTAACTATATTGTCCCACTGCTGGGCAAAGGTCTCCCCAAATTCCTCCATTTCTCTCCTTCTTTTGCTTCTTCCCACCATCCCTTTTCAAAGCCGTCTAGCTAGATCATACTAGACTTGGCCGCTTTGTTTAGTATTTGTTATTTATTTATATAATTTTACTTATTAAAGAAAATCCACAGCTCTTGACTATACATACTACATATTTTTATAGCGGCATCATCTGTTTCAACTATTTTTCACGGTTCATGATATACTCATTCATAAAATACTGCCTAGTATAGTAACAGACAGACAGACAGTGCAAAAATAACGAAAGATATAGAATTTTAATAAAATAAATAAACGAATAATGCTGGACAATCCACACAACATCATCTAGCCCCAAGCTAAGCCCGCCGCGTTGCATTGGTCGTCAATTATAGATTATTTATTTCCACCAGGCTAGAGAAGGTGGAGGAAGGCAGTGAGATGGTGAGCCGAGTGAACCGGTTCATCACCAAAGCATACCGCACCCGGGGGGCTCCGCTGAGCTACTTCCATGTGGTGCTGGACCCACAGAGCTTCAGTCGCTCCGTCGAGAACATATATAATGTGTCCTTCCTAGTGAGGGATGCTATGCTTAAAGTGGATCTAGGTAAGTTGCGTTTTTTTTTCCTTAACCTATATTGTCCCACTGCTGGGCAAAGGTCTCCCCATTCCCACAAAGTCTTCCACTCATCCCGGTCCTAAGTAGGATAAAAAAAAAAATTAATAACTAAATAAAATCAGAAAAATCTTGGTGACAAGGAACAGTCAATTATGTATAATTAATAATTATTAGATTATTATACAAAAATGACTGAACATGATTTTTTGGTACTGAATCCGTCGTACACAATACAACTCACACTTAATTTTATCTCGGGCCTTGAGCGTGGAGACCGAATCCAGAAATTCCGTAACGAAAATAACGTAACACGCATGCGCATCGCAATGCAAAATAATTCAGCAAAAAATGCTATGCAATAGCTTTACCGCGGTAGTCCCCGAGTGCCACACCTCTTTTTAGGATGATTGCGCTCAGTTTGGGCGAATAACAAATACAGTATAAACTCTTTATAACGGTATCCTTTATAACGATAAACTCCCTATAACGTTGGTTTTCCCAAAGCGATTAGTGTTGACAAAAATTTGGTTGTTTGTTTGTTCACTCCATATAACGATAACTCTCTATAACGACATAAAATGCTCAGTCCCTTGAGTTTCGTTATAAAGAGTTTACACTGTAAATAATAAAAAAAAAATGTTTTCAGATCCTGAAACAGAGTTGCCTTTCATCACCCCAATCCCGCAGCAGACAGAAGAGAGAGATATCTCTGAAGAAAACCAGTTTATTGTCTCTCTAGACATGAAGAAATGGAGGGTAGGTAGTCTTTAGATATATATATACAGTGGATTTCGGGTATAACGACGATGAAGGGACCACTCTATTTTCGTCGTTATATCCGGAAGTCGTTACAGGCAAAGGTAAAGAGATACAGACACGTACACATGTATATGATTTCCGCCTTTTCTTTGAAAGTGAACGAGCGTCTAGCAGCCATACTTATTCAAAAGTTTACTAAACCTAGTTGCTACTCAGAATATCACTTTGTAACTGAACCATAAATTTAACTCCGAAACGTACACGCTTCCCTACCTACGTAGCTGATATCTATAAACAAAAGGTAAAGGTCTCCACACTTGTTGACCATCTGTGTGGATGTAAACAAAAGATAAGAAATCTATGTGTCTTTGGCGATCGACTACGGTCGCAATATCTGCATGGGATTTCTAGGAATTTGTTACAAATGACTCATTGAAAACAGTCGCTATACCCGACCTCGGCGTTACATCCAAAGTCGCTATAGCCACATGAGTTTTGCACTAAAGTATGCATTAAATTCAAGGGACTTAGATTTAACGTCGCTATAGGCAAATGGTCGCTACAACCAAGGTCGTAATAAATGAAATCCACTGTACATGTATTTAAAACTATATATTCATGGACATTTCACACATCGCGCTCTAGTCCCAAACTAAGCAAAGCTTGTACTTTGGGAACTAGATTGCTGATAGATATTTAAATACATATTTTTGTAAATACATAAAGTACAGTCACACTCAGACCAGAACAAATATTTATGTTCATCACACAAATATTTACTTTCGGTAATGATCGAACCCATGACCCACAGCCCGTAAGGCAGAGTTACTACCAACTTAGATGTGATGTCTGTCTAGGTCTACCACTATGTTTAAATAAACCATTCTAAAAATTTGTAGTTAACAAATTAGAATGGTAAAAATTGTCCCCAATATATTGTTTCTGATATTGTGTATAAATCATACTTTTTTTTTTAGGTACTTATTGATGCGTTCAATATTCGGAATCCAATGATGGTCCTCAAAAGACACCAATGATCTTTCTATAATAAGAATAAGTTCACAATAAATATGTAAGTACCACAAATAAGTACCAGTGATTGTTAAGAAATCTGTGATTGCTTTATTACTTATTTGTGGTAAGTACCACAAATAAGTACCAGTGATTGTTAAGAAATCTGTGATTTTGTACAAAAACTTAGTTACGTAATAAAAGTTGATTCTTTATAACCAATAGTTTTATTATTAACAGCACTTTTTTGCCTATATTTTTCAAGTTTTCTTATTATTATTTTGAGGATGAATTATTTTGAGATATGCTGTACGAAAGATCTTGAAACTAATCTTTATGTTTGTTGTATATATAGAACGCCTGATGAAAAAAACTTTGACAAATTCATGGACAGCCTAGAAAAGCTCTTAGAGTACTTTTTTAAAAAGAAATGCGTTATATGTGGGGACTTTAATGTGAATTTACATGTAGACAATAAGCAAAGGACTGAATATCTTACACTATTGACATGTTATAATTTCAGACCTCTTACTTTTGAAACGACTTTCATCCGTAATGATATATCATCTTGCTTAGACAACATATTAACAAATCTGGACGATGAATCTGTAACAAAAGGCTGTAAAATTGATCACAATGGCTTGTCAGACGGGCATGGTGCTCTGTATTGTACGGTATCGCTTAACAAAGTCAACGTGCAAAATAAAAAGAATGCAAACTATATATACGTAAGGAAGAGAATTTATAATAAAAAGAATAATGATAATTTTAAATTACGGATTCTTGAACAGAATTGGTATAACATGGGTATTAACAGTTTTTTGAAAAATTTTTACGACTGCTTTAAAAACTGTTTTAAGTTTGTTCACAAAAAGCTACTAGTAAAATCGAATAATGGCATTAGATGGACTACAAAAGGTTTAAAAGTGTCCAGTAAAATGAAACGTTTCTTATGTTCTTCAAATATCAATAATGATGAAAGTATTTTGGCTTATCGGCATAAATACATTGGTCTATATCGTAAAATTATTAGAAAAGCTAAAAAAATTGCCATTAAAGAACAGATATTGCAAGCAAATAATTCCATAAAGGAACTTTGGAAAATTATTAACAAACACTCAAAAACATCTAAAATTGCAGAGCAGAAAAATATAGCTCTGAAACATAATAATGTTTGGATTGACGACCCAATAAAAATTACAAACATTTTCATGGATCACTTTGATCTTAGCAGTCGGACTAATTTTGGAAGCTCCAAAGATGCTGTTTCATTTTTACGTATTAGCACGGAAAGAATTGATAACGAAATGAACTGCATGCGTCCGACAAATAAAATAGAAATAGAGAAAATTCTAAATGTCATGAAAAATAAAAATTCAACGGGACATGACGACGTACCTATAAAAGTTTTCAAAGAAAATGTTAAAATATTATCTGGGCCATTAGCTTACTTTTTTAATTTGTGTTTTGACGAAGGCATATTTCCTGAACAATTAAAGATAGCTAAAATAGTACCAGTCCACAAAAAAGGACCAACAAATGACTCAAAAAATTATCGTCCCATATCATTATTGCCAACCATGTCTAAAATCTTGGAAAAACTGATGAAATCTCGATTATTACAACATCTTCATCTAAATAAAGTCCTTAGCACTAGGCAGTTTGGGTATCAGGGCTCAGTTGGCACAACTGATGCAATCAATACCCTTATAAATGACGCGGTCGTGAGACTTAATAGTAAGAAAAAGGTCGCTGGAGTTTTCCTTGACCTTAGTTCAGCCTTTGATACAGTGGACCATTCGATTCTTTTAGAAAAACTCGAACATTATGGAGTGAAAGGTACAGCGTTGAGTCTACTAAAATCATATTTAACCAGTCGTAAGATGTATGTTGAAATTAAGACCGGAGAGCTTAACGGTAAGCAACTTATACATCGATCACGTTTCGCAAATATATTTACAGGAGTACCACAGGGATCAATTTTGGGACCGATATTATTTATAATTTTCATGAATGACATAATCAATTATGTATCAGAATCTATACCTGACGTTGAACTTATTGTCTACGCTGATGACACGAACGCAATAATTAGTGCGAACAATATGGCAACCCTTGGCACTAGAGTGCAAGAGACGTTAAGTGTCTTCCAAAGATGGTTTGCGGCTAACAAGCTAATTGTTAATGTTAAGAAAACCAATGCTATATTGTTTAGATCTACGGCTAAAAACAATGAAAATATTGACATAATGTTAGATGATGAAAAAGTGAAATGCGCTTGTTCCGTAAAATTTTTAGGTGTACATATAGACTCGTTATTAAATTGGAAAGAAGAGCTTCTGTCTATAGAAAAAACGATCTCGTCTGCTTGCTATGCTTTGCGCACATTACGCGATGAGGTTAGCATTGAGCAACTAAAACTGGTTTACTACGCAATGGTTGAATCTAAATTAAGGTACAGTATCCAATTTTGGGGTAATAGCTATAATTACAACATTGAAAAAGCTTTTATTTTGCAAAAAAGAAGTATTCGGACAATTGTACGAATATCACAAGAAGAATCTTGTAGAGAGCATTTTGGAAAATTAGGTATTTTAACTGTACCAAGCCTATATATACAGGTCCTTATGGGTTTTTTATCAAAATAGTTATACGAGTTTGAATCACCTGAAGAAAATGTTTTAAGGTTAAAAAGTCGAAAAAAAAAAACTTAAAAAATAAAATTACCCCTAAACTTAACCTAATCAAACATACCACGAATTATCAAGCTGTAGAAATGTTTAACAAACTACCCCTAGAAGTAAAATCAATCATACATCATAAAACACTCTTTAAAAATAAACTGAAGTCCTACTTATTAGCCAAGTGCCTTTATTCGCTTGATGACCTCTGATTTAAATATGTAGATATTTTTATGGCTGTTGACTTGGATCTCTGCTGATACGTAGGTATTACTGTCACAAACTATTATTGCATGTTAGGTAGGTATTGACGTTATTTTAAAATAAATTGAGGGTAGACATATATTTATATTTTTGTTCATAGTAATAATTTGACTAAAATTGTATTAGTGTATAGGTACTTATAATTTATTGATCAATTTAATTTGTCTAGTTTTAAATTCCGCACACAATGTATATTGTTTCTCATTATGGAATAAATGAATATGAATATATGAATATGAATATTAGACAGGCGTCACAGCTCAGTTGGTAGTAGCTCTGCCTTCCATGTGGGTCGTGGTTTCAATTCCCACCCAAAGCAAATGTTTATATTTATTCTGTGTCCGGGTGTTACCATGTATTCTATGTTTGTATTTACAAAAAAAAGTATCCTATCAGCAATCTAGTTCCCAAAGTAGTACAAACTTTGCTTAGTTTGGTGTTTGGTTGAGTGTAGTGTGTGAAGAGTATTTATATTTATTTTCTTAATTGATACTTTTTGAAAATAGCGCCATCTATGCACAAATTTTAGATGTTATGGTTCGACTACTCAACACTAGATGGCTCATCAATTAATCCTCATATAAAATAACACATAAATCGTCTTATCACTAAGGGAAAACTAACTAATGAAACATATTAATTAATTGATTAGCCTATTATAAAATAGTATATCTACTAATAAAGCAAATTCACTTGGCCGAAACATCGTCCGTGTTGACCGTGTTACACCTTGAGTTACAAAAATCAAGATTACAAACTGAAAACTCATTTATACCAAAATAAAATATATCCCTTGTCATTTATAGATATTATAGCTATATATCAGCGAAAGAATTACTAGAATCGGCTTGGTAGTTTTGAAGATATAAGCTTTAGAAGATGACAAACAAACCTAGATTTCTTGATTATTAGTTTAGTAAGTTCGATGAGCTCTCGCGGTTAAAAACCAGTTTTACTTCACGTTTATATCTTATTATTAATCTGCAAAAGTAAAATGATGTCTGTTGGTAGTTCATCATCATCCTACTAGCCTGTAGAAGTCCACTGATAAGATTATCAGTGATTATCAGTTACTTAGGTACATTATTTCTTTCTTTATTGAGTTATAGTAAAATATCATTATAGATAGATATTAAGTGGTCAAAACTTAGTTTTATATGAAATAACGTATTCAAAATGTCGAGTTATTTTAGTTAATAAACAATTTAGGATTTTTTTTCTTAATTAATCTTGGTGATTACTTTGTACCTACACTATTATGATGTTACATTATATAATTAATTATGCTCGATAATTATGACATGTAGACTAATAATACTAAGTACTAAGTAGAAGTTTTTAAAAGAAAAAAATAGCGTATTTTTTTACTTTCATTTTATAAAATAAATTACTTTTGGAAGTTGAATTTAGTTAAACTGTTGAATAAATATAAAAACATAATGTATGGAACTAAAGATTTCTACACATTGAAACTAAAAAACAAAAGATTGTAAACATTGTATGTATTCTGCAATCAAGTGAAGTCAGACGAAAACGCTTGTTACAATCAAGAATAAATTATAAGGAAAACGCAACTCGAAAACAAGATCTCTAGTCATTCTTAAGTCGATGTATGAAATATCTACTACAATTCTTTAAGGAAATAAATATAGCTTTAATATTAACCTATTATTAACTAATGATTTTTTTAAATAACTTCTAGTAATAAGCTAGTTTTGTGATAACCTTCGAACGATGCAGTGTTCTATTTTGTAAATAACGATTGCTATGAAAATGTTTATTATTTTATTAATTTTTGTTGTTGCAAGTGTCCGGTCTCAAGGTAAGCCAACATTTATATATAATTGTATATAGATTTTACTTAATTTGTAAGGAAAATTGTTAGAATACAAGAAACTTAGATATTTATTGTTTCACAAAATGATAGTACGCACCAACTTCTAAGCCCTTAGTATAAGTTTTATTTGATTTGAATATTTAAAAGTGAGATCGAGTAGCTCACTATATCGAGCAACCCGCTATATCGAGTAACTCACTATATCGAGTAACCCGCTATATCGAGTAACCTGCTTTATCGAGTAACTCACTATATCGAGTAAAAAGGTTATCGAGACCCCATTTATTTGACAACGATTTTTAGAATAATTCTGTTTCTAGTTTGAGGATAATTTAACTGTTTCTTATGATGAAGTTGTAATGGTATTTTGGTGAGCGTCGAATTAAGTTGAATTTAAGGTCAAATACTTTTTTAAGTGTGTTTTTTGTTTGTTCTCGAGTCTCATACTCTTGATACATAATACGTACTTAGATAACGGTAGTATGTATATTATATGATTACGTTCAGTATTTGAACAGATAATAAGAACGAGGAATTGGGTTAGGGATAGGTACAGTCACGAGCTTTAATTTGGGACCCTTTTCCATTAAATGTTGTTAGAACATTCATAATGCAATAAGGTCGAAACTTCAGTATGACGTATGACATACGTTAGAATATTAGCACTAAATAACGTCAGTTTGCCACACGATATTCAACCTTAGGTGGGTCCCAAATTAAAACTCGTGACTGTACATAAAAATGTAAGAAATTAGGGAGATCGTGTACTTGCACTTCTTTCTACAATACTAAAGTAACACTCTAATTGCAATGGATTAATTTATTTTAACCCTTATAAAAAGTTAGCGTTGACATTATGTCATCATTACCAGGGGGGGTCACATAGTCGTGGTCAAGTCAAGAACTAATCATTTTATTTTCAATTAGTGGTCCACCTAATGTGAGCGTGGCTGAGTTTGCAAGTAGAAGAAGGCCGAAAAAAAAGTGGTTGGATTGTGTGAAAGAGGATATGAATGTGAAAGGAGTGGACTCTGATTTGACGAATGATAGGAGTGGAAGAAAAAGACATGTTGCGCCGACCTCACTTAACGTGGGATAAGGGGAATGATGATGATGATGATAGTGGTTCACCTAAGTCCTGGAACTAGCTCAGGGGGGTGTCATGACCCCCCCTGGATCCGCCGTTGCTTACAACCAAGGGCGGATCCAGCTTTGGCGCTTAGGGGGGTCACATAGTCGTGGTCAAGTCAAGAACTTGTTAACTTGAACTTTTATGTTCAATTAGTGGTCCACCTAAATCTTGGAACCAGCTCAGGGGGGAGGGTCATGACCCCCATGACCCCTTGGATCCGTTGCTCACAACAATCTTGCGGTCTGTTGTGTACCTACGGTGTGTACATCCTTACAGTTTTCTTTTGTGTAAGAATGCGGGACGGTGTCGAAGTCTGGGAAAGAGGTGCCATGGCAGGCCGGTATCTACACCCACTCCTCCAACGCACCTTACTTCGAGTGGATGTGTGGGGGATCCCTCATCAGCAGTAAAGTTATTGTTACAGGTATTACGATTTTCTACTTAAAATTATAATATTTATAGACATTTCACACATCACACTCTAGTTCCAAACTAAACTTGTACTATGCGAGAAGCGTCACAGCACAGCTCAGTTGGTACCTCTGCCTTCCATGCTGTGGGTCGTGGGTTCGATTCCCACCGAGAGCAAATTTTTGTGTGAAGAACAAACAAATATTTATGTTTTGTATCTGGGTGTGTATTCTATGTAAGTATTTACAAAAAAAATGTATATAAGTAGATAATATATCAGCAGTCTAGTTTCCATAGTACAAGCTTTGCTTGGCTTGGGACTAGATGTGGGAAATGTCCATGCAAACTGCAAATCAATGCACGTGTCACTAATTGGCGCTAGACATACGTACGGTGGGTACTTAGGACGAGTTCTTTGAGAATTAATTCTACGAGGTATCTAACTACTAGTCTTATTTCAATAAAATAAATGTTATTTTATATTAATAGATTTTTTCACCAACATGATAAAATTAAATAGGTACTCCTGCTTTGCCTTATATACTAACGTGTTTAAGTATCTAATTATAGTGTGTATATGACTAGCTGCTAAGTTATTTATGTACTCTCCATAGCGGGTCACTTCTTATGGATTCCCATGTCTATTGAGAGGGTCATCAAACCTTCTCGGATCATCGTCGCAGTCGGGAAGCTGACCAGACCCTGGGTGGACCCCGTGGATGAAAATACACAGAAATCTGATGTAAGTCTATTCATATAGAAGCTAGTAAATATATAATGCTGGACAATCCACACAACATCATCTAGCCCCAAGCTAAGCAGAGCTTGTGTTATGGGTACTAGGAGACATACTTAATACAATACATTATATATTTTTTATTATACATATAAAATACCCAGAACACCCGGAATAAATGTTTGCAGATATCGTACAAACAGTTATCCCAAGGTGGGAATCGAACCCGCAACCTTCCGCGTCGCAGGCATATGATTTAAACTAAAATGTTGTCTGAAATTCTAGGTGAAAGAGCTGCATCTAGCACCTGGATTCTCCCAGCAAGGGTACGTAGCTCAGCCTAATTATAATTAGCAACCAAGATATGAGTATTTTTTAAAATCTAAATTTAAAAAATGGTTGTCTGTAAAGTCGGTTTACTGACGATAGTTGAACGTGACAACGTCACTTCATGGAACGCCTCAGAACGCCTCAGAACGCCTCATGAGTCATGTTTTTTCGTGCGTGCAGCCGGCTCTATCGAATTATAAGACGTTGTCACGTCAAAAACTATAGTAATCATCAACATTTCACACAGAGCTATTTCAGTATTCAGTATTTTTATTGTCATCATTATGTATATATCTAGGTCTTAATAGTACTCACATAATGTACCCAAGTTTGGGTGTAGCAATAATTATAATTATGTATATGTAATTAATTAGTGTCAAACAGCTTTATTAACTAAATAGCTGATAGAACCCACGACCTTCAGCATTCAAGCCTAAGTTAGCACCAATAGAGAGAGGTGTGACACCTGTCAAAATGATTTATTCTACATGTTTATCTTACTATAGGTTTCGCTTCGGTTGCCTGGAAGAGATCGTTATTAGCGGTAAAGCCGCCAATTGCCTACTGTTACTAGTTTAAGGTGATACCTCTCGCTCTAGCGGGAAATTCATTTTTTTTTTTACTGTACAAAACAATTTCTGTACTTTCCCAGCAAATATAAAGAACCAATCTCAAAAATTGATACAGGGTTACACAGAAAAATATTGTTTATGTTCGCAAAATAGCCTAAACAAGTAAAAGGTATAACAGTTCAGCCGCAATAAATAAAAACCCTAATAAATTGAATTTCCCGCTAGAGCGAGAGGTATCATCTTAAGTTTTTTGTTTGTGGTATGCAATAATTAATTATCTATGTAAGTATAGTTTAAATCCGTTTTTTGTATTCTACCAAGTATTTTTATACCATGGTTTTTTATTTACAGAAGCGGTGCGATCCCATACTTCATGGATGATATCGCCGTAGTGATAGTTACTACGCCGTTCCGATACAACGACTACATTCGACCAGTTTGCATCGACTTTGACTATACATTTGAACAGCAACAGGTCAAGGAAGGCAATTCGGGAAAGGTAACAGTATAGAGCGGGGGTCACCAATTAGTTTCGCTCGGGGTCCGTTTTAAGAAATGAAATGACCACCGCGGTCCGCACATGTCATAAAAAATGATGAACAAAGGTAATTACGGAAATTACAAAGGTTATTAATATAAAGGTTATTAGATCAATGAGGAAAGTGTCATTTTTTGTTGATTTATCTGTCTGAAGTTTGGAGTGGAATTGGTGCAAATTATTGACATGACTAGTTACTTCGCCCGGAATTTATCGAGTTAACGTCAACAAAAATACTGCGTGGGATATATTTTTTCGGTCCGCATATAATGGGTCGGCGGTCCGCCATTTGGTGACCCCTGGTATAGAGCAAAAGAGACTGGCGCCTAGCTTTATAGCGTCCGCAATTTTTCTTGAAGAAGTTTGCTGAATTTTTTATTGTAGTAAGTAAAGTGTAGTAGTTGTTTCTCACAAGGCCTATTGGTTGAAAGGTCTTGACACCGCACTGAAACTTCAGTACTTAATTTAGTTTAATTGTAATTCTTTGTAAGAAGGATCATAAAAAAAATGGTAGGAACCAGGCCGTAAGTTTCTTGCCCGTTCTTCTAGGCTCTGGTCGCGTGGAACTGGCACCTAGAATCGCCTAGTATGTAAGACGATTCTAAATGATCCTTGTGATTTTATTGAATAAAGAAATATTTGAACTTTAGTTTAGAATACCAGCGCTTATCTACCTACAAGTGGCTAGGCTTATGCTGAGTCAGGTTTTGCTGCTGTAGTGTAGCACACAAAAATGATCCTATTGTTTAATTTTTTAATTTAATTTGTTATGTGTAGTAAATAAATAAATGTCTATGTCTATGTTGTAAAAAGTTAAATGAATATTCCAGGCCGCTGGTTGGGGAAAGGTCAATGACCAGCCGGTACCTCGCGTCAAAACATTACACAACATTGGAATAGAAACATGCGCCGCCGACAAATCTACCAACCAGTTCTATGTGAACAGCAAATTGTTCACTTTAGCTATTAGTGACAAGATCTGCGTGGACGCTAAAGAACGTAAGATCATTGTTTTACATTCAAGATAATTCAGAAGTGTTTCGTGAATCATCTTATATTTTTGCTTCTAGTGCTCCTTGTCTATTTTCGGTTTGAGTCATATTTTTAATTTATTAGATCTTATTTATAACTTTTAACTAGGTAACCTATTTATAAATTTTAAAGTTCTAATGACTTCGATTTATGTTATTTATGAAATCGTTTGCCCCTTGTGCCCTAATACCTGCATAAGGGATGTCCTCATCATTGCTTAATTGTGGCAAAGTTCTACATGAAATATGTTTGATATATAAGTTGTGTTCAATTGACACGCAAGAAGAAGAAGAAAATGAATGAAATTCGAATTAATTAATTATTTATTGTACCAAAACAATAATCTTACATAGCAAATTTAAATTTAAATCAAAATCAAAATTACAATCGGACTCGGATTCTTATCTTACACAAAAGTACATTTACTTAATTAATTACAGAAAAATAAAAACGAGTTTTGATAGTAACTTTACTTCTTCTTCTTCTTGTCAAATGAACACAACAAAAAATTTAAACACATTTCATGTAGATTTTTGTCACATTTATCCCCATTATCTGTACCATCATATCATCTGTAACTTTACTGAGTATTACCCCCTAGCTTATAAAAAGTTTGCGTTGACTTTATGTCATCACTACGTATGGTAATCAATACATCAAGTCTGCGCTAACTTTTCATAAGATAGACCGCTAGAGTTTTGTATCTCGTTTAGAAAACAATGCAATATGTAATGGCGACAGTGGAATTGGCCTTGCTTACTCCAACACGAGCACAGGCGTCGAGAAATACTACCTGCGAGGCGTTCTCTCGGGGCCTCTGGACGCCGCTAAGACCTGCACTGCCGACACTTATTACGGCTTCACATCGTTGAGGAAACACGAGAGCTTTATCAGGAAATATTGGAACGAAACGGCTGAGGCAGCTCCGTGAGTACAAAGCCCTCTTCAGCCACATTGCATGTATATGTAATCTATCAGCAATCAAGTTTAGTCCATTGAAGTGTTACAATTTAAGGGCCGAATATTGCATTTATTCATCATCATCATCATTTCAGCCCGTTGGCACCCACTGCTGAGTATAGGCCTCTTTATAATGCCATTCTTTTCGGTCCCCCGCGACTCTCATCCACTGATTCCCGGCTCGCTTCATAATGTCTTTGGACCATCGGGCTGGTGGTCTGCCTTTTGGGCTACGAGCATCCCTTGGCCACCATTCCGTAATCGCCTTTGTCCACCTTCCATCGTCTCTTCTTGCTAAGTGTCCCGCCCATCTCCACTTTAGCTTTGCAATTCGCGTACTAGAGGACGCAATTTTATTTTTGGGACAAGTGTCAGTAGAAGCTTAACCTCAAGTTTGTGGGGTCGCCACCATTGTCCCCCGGCCGCCATCTTGAAAAAAGGGGTGTACCTAAATACTATTCGCGATATCTCGGAAACTATTCGTAAATATCCGATAATATTTATTTATTTATGATTGGTTTACTAATTACGGATATTTATAAGACTTTCTGTAAGGCATCACATCCCTTTTCCTTGTTATTGGATATGTATTAATTAGTCAAAGCGTTTATCAATACATCCTCTCAGATTTCTGAATACCTATAACACATAGGAAAATCATTAAAGACGTGGCTATACTCGTCCTTTTAATAGCACATACCCATATTATGAACAAGTTTGTATTCCTTATGGGTTAACAGATTTCCTAAAAATATTTTTTGAGCTTTTGATAAAATCATTAGTGAATGATCCATGACTTTAGACATGACCTTAGGATCGCTCCGAATAGACTATTAAAATTGTAATATGTATTTGTATATTTCTACGGTCTATCTTATAAAAAGTTAGCGCAGAATTGAAGTATTGATTACCATACGTAACAATGACATAAAGTCAACGCTAACTTTTTATAAGATAGAGGGTTACGGTCTATCTTATAAAAAGTTAGCGCAGGCTTCATGTATTGATTACCATACGTAACGATGACATAAGTCAACGCTAACTTTTTATAATCTAGGGTGTTAGTGTTTCCAACACCACAGACCTTTTGATATAATAATATTTTAAACTATCACGGTTTTTTTTTTAAAATAGTTTTCATTGTAAACGGGATATTTATCATGATTTATGAGTTTGATTATTTCATTAATGTTTTTTTGTTTCAAATTCATGATCACGAGTTTGACCCGTGATCATGGCGCATGCAACTGTTCCGAAATATAAATAAGCAAACTCGCCTTTTGATATTGTTTTTTTTAGCAAACAAATCGGCAAATGCGTGCTGCCTCCTACCCCTGAGTTCGGCACATACACTCTGAACGTGACTCACGTCGGCAAAGACGACTCTGAGGATTTCGTCATAGTGGCTGTCACTGTGGTCTGTGACAAAGGCTACGGCGTGGTCGGTACAAACACTATCAACTGTTTCAACGGATTTTGGCCCGACAGCTTGCCGAGTTGTGTTCGTAAGTAATTTTACAATACTTTTGTTATTTTGTACAATCAACATTTTAGTTGGTGAAAACTAGTTGGAATAAGCAAATGAGCCACATTTTCGGCTGATATCAACCAAAAAATCAAATTACAATGTGTCAAAACTCGGATCTAGGATTATTTGGGTTGCTCAAACGCTTGTTATCTGATCTTTTCTTAAATATTTCGCAGATGACAAGCGTTCATGCAACCCAAATCGCGATTGATCAGAGTTTTGACACATTGTAATTTGATTTTTTGGTTGATCAACGTTTCAGAAACCGGCCGTTTGTTAAGTGGCAACGTATTGTATTAAGCATGTCTGTCTTCTAGTACCCATAACACAAGCTCTGCTTAGCTTGGGGCTAGATGATGTTGTGTGGATTGTCCAGCATTATTTATTATTTTTAATTAGTTCTTCCGTCATCCAGGCATGTGTCAGTTAACACCGCATCATTCAGTGGACTACCGTTGCCTGGTGTCAGGTGCTATAGTTGGGTCTCGCGATTGCAACGACCATGAAGCGATCGGCTCTATCGTAAGTCCACGCTGTCGGGAGCCAAACTTCTATTCCCCCATTACATTGAACTTCATGAGGTGCAAGGAAGATGGACAATGGGATTATATAGCTCGATGTTCACCTGGTAAGTTCGTTTAACCTTTATACCGAACAAAATCTCGTGTAACAAACATCTTATTTACGTCAGAAATGTTTGTTTTTGGAGAGGATTGAACTCACAACGCAAGAGGCAAAGTTATTACAAACGAATTATTAGCTCACTTAATTGTCAAAAAAGTCTAGATATAATACTCAATACAACAATACAATAATTTGTTATGAGGTTACTTAGCTGCAACGAATCTAAAGTAACCCATTTCTAGTAAGTACACAATCTTTGACATTTTATTCTTGTGAAACACCTATTATAGAATGTGGAAGAGTAACTCCGGATGGTAAAGAGCTGGTGGTTGGAGGAAGAGTTGTTAAAAGAGGCGAACTGCCATGGCACACCGGGATTTACAGAAAAACCACGGAGCCCTACATGCAGATCTGTGGTGGCTCCATCATTAGTAGTAGTCTAGTTCTATCAGGTGAGCCATACTTCCCAAAGAGTGTAGACGTGTTAAACACTGAAATTTAGTAGTAAAATGCTTATGATATATCCGCTATACTTCTATCACCCTGATGGATTTTGGCGAAATATACAAGAAAATGTATTGGACCCAATGTGCATCCTTGAGGCACTCCATGCTCATATGACTTTATATACTAGTTAAGGTTTTATAATCGTATCTGAATCGTAATTCTTGGAATCTGTTTGTCTGTTTGTCTAATAAATTATCAGCAATACAAATAAATGTATAGTATTTCATTAGACAAGGCCTGAAAACTGTGTCGAATGCCTTGGCTAGATCAACAAACACTAATCTCTAATTTGTTTTTATTAAAATTTTGGAATGATCTAGTTTAAAAGTTCGACAGAAGGCTAGATTTTAAGTTTCATACAAGTTTGTGTATTCCAGCGGCTCATTGCTTCTGGACTGACTTGGAAAAGCAGCTGCCAGCGTCAATGTTCGCAGTGGCAGCTGGCAAGCTTTACCGTCCTTGGAATGACAAAGTCGACGAGGCGCAAAAATCTGACGTAAGCACGAATTAGATTATTGCCATATTCACTGTCTCCCTCTCCCCCCCCCTCTCTCTCCCTCTCACTAACTCTCTCTCTCAATGTTTCATACTAGTTTAATTGTTTTGGGCTAGAGTGTGATGTGTGAAATCCATGAATATATATATTTATTTATTTTTCCAGGTCAAAACCATACATATTCCAGAGCGGTATCAAGGTGCATCTGCTAGTTTCCAAGATGACATCGCTGTAGTGATCCTAACAACGCCATTGCAGTTCAAACCGTACATCCGGCCCGTTTGTCTCAGCTTTGACTCCAACTTTGACAGACTGCAGCTTCAAAGTATCAATAAGGGGAAAGTAAGTGTATTTTGAACATTTTTGTGTACATCCTAGTCTTTAAAAGACTTAAATACTTTTAATAAATTTAATTTTATTCAAGACATGTAAACAAAGTTATTTCAGTATTTTGCTTGTTATCTTAGCACCCCAAGTACGAGTTTGCCGACACGCGAATCGCAGAGACGCGATCGTGACCGTGCGTGCACAAACTCGTACTTGGGGTACTGGTCTTGGCGTCTTGTCTGCTCAAACTCTATCTTTTTAATTTAATTAATTTATGTGTTGTGCATGCCTTTGGTACACAGTTTTGAAGCGATTATTTTAAATGTATAATAATTGTAATGCTGGTTTTGCCTGTTAAATAAATCATCATCATCATTTCAGCCTGTTGGCACCCACTGCTGAGTAGGTCTCCTCTTTATTACGCCATTCTTTTCCGTCCCTTGCGATTCATCCACTGATTCCCGGTTCGGCCATGTCTTAGGACCATCGGGCTGGTGTCTGCCGCTTGGTATATTAAGATGTTTAACCACCATTTTGAAGGTTGCAGGTTGGGGCTTGACGGCTGCGAACGGTAAGGCGTCCCCCGTACTCCGAGTCCTGGAAATGCCGTACGTGGAAGTGGGCACCTGCATCGCGGAGTCTCCTCCAGACTTCGGGGAATACATCACTAGTGACAAGATCTGCGCCGGCACACAGCAGAGTAAGATAAATAAATAAATAATGCAGGACAATCCACACAACGTCATCTAGCCCCAAGCTAAGCAAAGCTTGTACTATGGCAACTAGCTGATAAAATATTTAAATGTATATTTTTTGTAAATACATAGATAGAATCACTCAGATATAGATATATTTATGCTCATCACACAAACATTTGCTTCGGGTGAGAATCGAACCCACGACCCGCAGCATGAAAGGCAGAGCTACTACCAACTGAGCTGTGACGCTTGTAGCAAGATATGAGATATATAGCAGAGTATGAGCCGTTGCTCTTCTATAATAGGCGCTACAATGCCTGGCACGAGGTTTCCACTATGTAAATAAATAATGCTGGACAATCCACACAACATCATCTAGCCCCAAGCTAAGCAGAGCTTGTGTTATGTACTAGAAAACTGATATGCTTAATACAATACATTACATAGATAGATATTTTTTATTATGCATATAAAATACCCGGAATTCCCGGAATAGATATTTGCAGATCGTACAAACATTTATCCTAAGGCGGGAATCGAACCCGCCCCCCTGCGTCACAGGCGGACCTTCGCCCACCGCGACACATCGGTCGTCAAATATCCATTACAACAACAAATATATAAATGTGCATGTTTTGGTGTCCTATAATTTGGAATATAAACTTTAAAAACAACTAATCAACTTTTACACACTTTAAGAATCAAATAAAGCCATTATTTTTATCCATAATGTCGTCATTAAAATGCAAATTAAGCAAATTTTGTGGACTTTGAACGATATTTTAATAAAAAACTGTTTTTTTTATATATTTCTAAATTAAATTAATGAAAAATGCTTTATTGACACTTAACCAAACATTATAAAGTAAAATAAAATGTACAATGGGCGGTCTTATCGCTGAAAGCGATCTCTTCCAGACAACCTTTGAAATTTAAAAAAAAAATCTTCCAAATAATGTTTTTTTAAGTAGATGTTTAAATCTATTTGTAGCAAACTCAGCGTTATGCCGAGGCGACAGTGGCGGCGGTCTTGCCTTCCCCGCGACAGACCGCGGCATCGAACGCCACTACCTGCGCGGAGTGGTCTCCACAGCACCAAGCAACAACGACGACTGCAATACTAACACCTACACCAGCTTCACACACGTTATCAAACACGAGGACTTTATCAAGCCGTATTTGACGGAATTGTAGATGTTTTTATTGTTTAATTAAATGAATATATATGAACTTAATGGAATCATTATTTGACATAAAATGCACTTGACAGGTATCCTATATTTTTTTTTTAATTTAACTACATATATTTATTGGAATTAATTGAACATTGAATTTCTATTGTAAATTATTTGCTCATACTTTATAATAATTATACCTATAATGACTAGGGTCCTACTATTTATGTAAACTCGATTCAAATTTGTAATCATTGAAATTAAATGTATTGTAAACGGACATGCCTTGTATGACATACACTGTGATAATACCTATGGCGAAATAAATAAATGAAAATGAAAAATGTTTTTATTTAAATAAATATTTTTATTTATGCGCCTATCAATAACGACGACTGTAATACTAACACATACACCAGCTTCACGCACGTTATAAAACACGAGGACTTTATCAAACCGTATTTGACGGAATTGTAGATGTTTTTATTTAAATAAATATTTTTATTTATGCGCCTATCAATAACGATGACTGCAATACTAACACCTATACCAGCTTCACGAATAAAACACGAGGACTTTATCAAACCGTATTTGACAGAATTATAGATGTTTTTATTTAAGTAAATAAATATTTTTATTTATGTTTTTGTGTTCTTTTTGTCTGATTTTATAACTTGTATTTAGTATCTTAGTTAAGTATTATCTTAATTCTATTTTGTTTATGTATGTACATAATGCTACCTCTATAGTCACCTCTCCCTAGCCTCAAAGGTTTGCTGGAAGAGAACCCTTCTTAGGGTTAAGCTCAACTTTGTACATGTTATCTATTTCTGTCTTATTTTGTGCACTTACAAATAATAAAGAACTTATATTGTAATATATGTGTTTAACGAAACGTAAACTACAGACTACTTCAAATGGTTCATGTTATAATAGGTAGTCTATGCTACAGACGATAGCAGTTATATGAAAATCATTGAGACACAACTTGTATTGAGCCGCGTGGCGTGCCCGCCATTACGTCGTTGACCCTAGTAAGAAGCATTGTACTTTAACATAAGTAAAATAATAAAACAGTGTAGTTGCCCCACATGATTGTTTCATTTAATAGAACAATACATGGCGCAGCCGAAGTGAAAAATACCTACAAGACTCTCATAAAAAGTAAATTTAATGAACGAAGAAAATATGGCTTGATATTAAGTTTATTAATAGTAAAAGTGCAAAATGTATTAACAACACTTTAATAGATATTTTCTGTGTTCATGGATCTCCAAATGAGATAGTGTCTGATCATGTTCCATTTGACTCCAAGGAGTGCAAAGAATTTGCTTCAGAGTGGGGATTTAAATTCACATATACAAGCCCTAGATATCCACAGTCAAATGGAATGGCAGAAAGAGCAGTGCAAATTGCTAAAAAATTGTTTAAAAAATGTTATGAAGATAAAACTGATGTTAGAATAGCGTTATTGCACTATAGAATTTCACCTGTATGTGGTACAATTTTTTCACCAGCACAATTGGCTATGAATAGGAATTTAAAAACAAAGTTACCAGTTAGCTTAACTTACTTGAAGCCAAAATTAAATGCAGATGTAAAAACAGAATTTAACAAAAGCCAGAACAGAAATAGGACATATTATAATGTAAACACAAGATCCAGGCAAGAATTCTTTATTGGTCAGGATGTGATGTTTTTAAAAGATCCAAATAATAACAAATGGTTACCTGGTAATGTTGTAAAGAAAAATGGTTTGAGATCCTATAATATTGTAGATAGTGATGGTGTAACATTTACCAGAACATCTTATCATGTTCGACCTGGATATTAATGTCTTTTGGCTGAGTTGGATGGATGTGTGGTTCAAACGATAAAATAAAACAACTTTGTACAATCACAATAAAATATAATTCTGTATAAAACAAAACATGTGTAAACAATATTGAACTTAGTAAGCTATGTATTAAGTAACTAGAAAATAAGTTAGTATATAATGTAGTAATAAGTTAAATATAAAAGATAAAGTTTAAGTCAAATAGGTAGGTACAGTTCTTGTTCTGTTTTATTTTTCTCAAGAGGGGGAAGAAAATGTAAAGAGTTTCATTGTATTATTTTTGAATGGGGTTTAATGTTTTGATTATAATGTAAAGAATTTCTAAGAGTTTCATTGTATTATCGTTGGATGGGGTTTAATGTTTTGATTAGGGGAAAGATGTAATATATGTGTTTAACGAAACGTAAACTACAGACTACTTCAAATGGTTCATGTTATAATAGGTAGTCTATGCTACAGACGATAGCAGTTATATGAAAATCATTGAGACACAACTTGTATTGAGCCGCGTGGCGTGCCCGCCATTACGTCGTTGACCCTAGTAAGAAGCATTGTACTTTAACATAAGTAAAATAATAAAACAGTGTAGTTGCCCCACATGATTGTTTCATTTAATAGAACAATACAGAAGTATAGTTTTTTATACTTATCTATAGTCGGGTAAAAACATGTCGTAATGTAAGTATAAGTATAGGTTATCAAAGCTTTGAAATAAGTAAACACAATTCTAAATAAATATTTT
Source organism: Ecliptopera silaceata (assembly GCA_932527185.1). Lineage (NCBI taxonomy): Eukaryota > Metazoa > Arthropoda > Insecta > Lepidoptera > Geometridae > Ecliptopera > Ecliptopera silaceata. The sequence continues at coordinate 9,425,565 of OW052196.1, read as the reverse complement.
AATAGATTATATTGTACACATTATGTAGGTATTGATATATTATGTACAATTATGGACTAGTAGACATTCATGGCACAAACAAACCAAGTCTTTTAATATTTTTTATGTAAGCCTCTTAGTGAGAGCGCACACCGAAGACAAAACGACTTTTAGACATGTGACTTGACGTTTAACTATAACTATCGGTACCTCTACCATGAGTTGTCACAGTAAAATCGCCTGACTTTACTACAGTAGTACGTCAATATTAGTGAATTTTAGTACCCAACTATCCGCTAGAGGCGCTGCCTGTAGAAATCTTCATACATTTTTTTAACTACAGACGCTATCGAGTATAGATTGTAAAAACTCATGGTAGAGCTACAGGAAAAAGTGATGTAAAGTAAACTGTCTTACTGCAGTCTTGTCGTCAGTGTGCGCATAACCTTAGTGTCATAGTTTTCACACGAAAACCGTAGTTTCAGCAATATTTAGTCTTCTTCTTCTTATCGTGTCGATGCTACAACTGTATTTTGTTGCAGCATCGTGTTGGAAAGATTAGCCAGACTAGACACTGTTTTACCGTGCCTAGCTGTTACCGGTGTGCGCCACGAGGAAAGAGCAATATTTAGTTATCCTGTATTATTTAGAAACAACTAAACTTAAACAGATTTCCTCTCTCACTCATTCTCTAATTAAAAAAAAGAGACACTATTATCATTTATAACCAATAATTAAACGATAAATCGAACCCGCACTCGTTTGCGTCTTTTTCTAGGCTTATTAGTTTTGTAAGTACCAAATTAATTACTTCTATCTCTCTATTAATAAAGGTCACTTAACATCAGGTGGGCATCGGCTTGTTCAATCATTGTTCTTATTTACCTGCATATTGAGAATTTACAAAAAAAACTATTTTCGTATTTTCCCAGAAATAAACCTTAAAATAGTACTAAAATTACATTAAATTCAGACTTGGAAACTAATCTAATTATTGTCTATGAATTATTTGAAAATCGAATTAAAAAGTCAATTGAGTAACTTTTAAAATCAATTTACAAAAACTACGCCAAGCACATTTATAAGTAAATATAACGGATATTTTATAATAAATCCGCAAAAAATTAGTCAAAATTCATTCAGAATCCGATTATATCTATCCGACAGAATAATACTTTTTATTTACAATATTTACATTTTATACAAATTTATGAAAAACATCGATACAAAGTATTTATGAAAAAAATATCTTAATTCGTTTTAATCTAAGCGATAAGTTCATAAACTTAAAAACAAACAAAATATGCGATTTGATTACTTTTTTCTTATTTTTTAATCTATCGGGAATTCAATAAATTCGATAGATTAAAAAACTATTGTTTTACATCTTAATGGCAAGATAATGGCATATTTTTTTGCAAAGTATGTTGGTCTATAAGTTTAGAACTTTCAATACTTATAATAATATAACATAAGTAGTATTTTCAGTTTATGAAAAAAATTGCGGGTAGATAGTAATTTTTATATCAAAAGAAATATAATTCTTAAACTAAAATAAACTCAAATAGACATAGATCCATTATTATCCAAATAAACCTTTTTTAGATATTCTTGCACACACACGAAAAGATTGTGACTTTTTCGAACCGGATGTCTTGATAAAATTGACACTCATACTCCTACTCATAAAAGAGTGTAAAACAGAATAAAACACAAAATCAATACAATAAATAATATCAGTGTACAAATTCGTTGACGCCATTCCCATGGTGATGAAATTGTTGCGTATTATCCACAATAACACTAGTGTAACCTTCTTGTACCGGACTCGGCGCCATCTTGTTAAAAGTCCCGCCAAAACTTTCAATAGGTCGGCCATTTTGATTTTGCGCGTTCTGCCCGTAAAATGAAATTAAATTGGTGTAATTATACTGATTTGCATCAGAACCTTCGACTGAGGAGCAGGATGACGAGCTGGCTGAAAAAGGCCGTTGATTTTGAGGGTAGACGTAGTTGCTTTGTGCTATTTCGTTCGGGTCTGGATAGTTTTCGTAGAATAGTTCTTGGTAGGCGCCGTTGTGTTGGTATTCGTCTTGCGTTTCGTATGTTGGTATCACTGGCAGCGAGTACTCGGGGTATGTGTAGCTTCCTGAAACAATAGATTACTTTTTAGATCTTTCTAATTTACAATCAAAACTAGAGTCAGAAGTAAGGACTTCTGTTCAGTTGGTAGAAGCTCTGCCTTCCATGCTGTGGGTCGTGGTTTCGATACCCATCGAGAACAAATGTTTGTGTGATGAACAGAAATATCAAAAATATTGATAGGTATATAAGAATATTCTATCAGCGATCTAATTCCCTTAGAAGAAACTTTTGGGAGTAGAGTGTGATATGCGAAATATCCATACATTTATTGAATTATGTAACACACATACTTCTGACCAGGGATCGAAAATCGGTTCCAATAGAACCCTATCCGGTTCTCTTATAGGTATTTTAACTGTGCCAATAAGAATTTCGGTATCGGTAAGAACCGGTTCTGGAACCTTTAGGTACTTCTAGAACCGGTTCTTCATACCGGTTCCTAGATAGATTAGAAATGTCTATTACCTGTGGAGTCTCCATTAAACTCTGCCTCGTTGTGTGGTGCTTTGTCGTGTCGAGTGGGCGTGTCTGCGAGGATCTTAGGAGGACCTTGCTCCATGTTCAGGATGAGATGCTTCTCTTCAATGTCACTGAGGAAGAACAAACATTTTTGAAAAAAATACCAAACATACAACATAGCAAAACAACGCCCATACCTTGTAACTTTCAATTAAACAGATTGTGGAGGTAGGTGTGGTATCTCCTACGAAACGGGAAGATCTTCCACGCCGAGCGACCTTTGGCTCGGGGTCGCTCGGACCGATGGATAGTCATCGGTTCTATTACTTATGTTCAAACTCCGTAATAACTTCGTAAGCGCGATCTAGGAAATGTCGCCATCTGTTGGTCTGTTACGTAGACTACGATGTAGTTCATCATGTAGCGCTATAGATGGCGCTACAAGATGATTTTCATATTCAGTTTTTGAAAATTTTTGAGGGTAGATTGAAATTTTTCGTTCTAAATTACATCTATACTAATTTGTAAAAAGGTAAAGTCAATTTGTAAGGGGTATCACAGGCGTCACAGCTCAGTTGGTAGCAGCTCTATCTTCCAAGCTGTGGGTAGTGGGTTCGATCCCCACCGAGAGCCATGTGACCAGTGTGGTGAGAGGCGGGTCACTGACCTGAGCACGTAGTTGACGGAGACGATGCAGTGCGGGCGCGAAGACCTGGAGTTGTGCACGATGGTTGCGTAGCTCTGCATCCACACCCAGCCGCCTGCCTTCGTCAGGAACCGGTAGTATCGAGACGTCACTTGGCCTTTTGTTAGCACTGGAATACATAAACAAATAAGTAAGTACCTAAATAAAAAAAACGTGTGGCACTCGGGGACTGCTGCGGTAAAGCTATTGCATAGCATTTTTTTTTAGTTAGGCTATTTTCGTTCGGTATTATTCGTTACGGAATTTCTGGATTCGGCTAATTTCTAGTTAATTCACACATCACACACTAGTCCCTAAGCTTGTAGGTACTATGGGAACTAGACTGCTGTAATACTTAATATTATATAATTATTTTTTTGTAAATTCATATAAACATTAGTACCTAACACACAGCACAGTTGGTAGTAGCCGTCTTCAAAGCTGTTAGTCGTAGGTTTGATTCCCACCCAAAACAAACATTTGTGAATCACTGTATTTTTAACTCCTATACTAGAAAAAGTTAGTGTCAGTCACCATTACGTATGGTAATAAAAACATCAAGTCTACGCTAACTTTTTATAAGACAGACCGTTAAAGTACAATTTATCATTTGAGCTAAGTATATGCATACCGTTGCAAACGATCTACAGATAGCTGAACTGATCCAAGTGTGTACTTACAAGTGCAATGTGAGTATCTCATGTGCAGTACATCGGTGCCATGGATGTAGTGGTACAGCGTCTTCTCGATAAGGTCCTGGGGTTCGTATCCTGTCAGTGACGCAACTCTGAAACAATACATTCAATAAAGGATCAGTTGAGAGTTGAGATATCTATAAGTAAATAAATAAATAATGCTGAACAATCCACACTACTTACATAATGTAGCCCCAAGGTGTGTTATGGGTACTAGAAGACTGACATACCTACTACATTACATAGATAGATATTTTTTATTATACATATAAAATACCCAGAACACCCAGAATAAATATTTGCAGATCGTATAAACATTTATCCCAAAGCGGGAATCGAACCCGCAACCTCTGCGTCGCAGGCGGACCTTCGCCTGCCGCGCCACATCGGTCGTCAATTTTTGTTCTTTTTGTCTTTTTCCAAAAAATCATGAAAAGCGACTGTTGTAGACTCCTTTTTAAAAAAACACGATTGGACACTGTTGTAGATTTCAAACACCTTTATTTATAGACCTTTTTGGCTATATTAGATACAATAATGTGCCAAATTAAGAACCAATCAGCAAATTTAGAGTTCCCTTTAAACAACAATAGGTAACCCGATAGGCACTCGAGTTGTTTTATAGCAAAAAGCATTGTTCCGTGTTGACATGGCAGGATTGAACAACTTCCGCCAATTAAGTAAGGGTGAGTAGGGGTGAGTTTTTGTAGTAGACATGATTTTTATAGGGGTGAGTTTTTGGATAGTTTTAAATTGTTTAGTTTTTTATTGCGTTCATAGTCCGGTCAAATTAGACCAAAAATAAGAGCAAAGTTACCTACATTCTCACCAAGCTGAAATACGGTAAGATTGTTTAAAATATCACTAAAAAATATCAATATCTTTAAATATCAATCACATTAAAATTAGGTGCCTAGCTAGCTGACTTTGAACGCAAATGTTTATTCTAAGTAGTCTATGTATTAATCTACGTCACAGACTATATTTATTTTAAGTTTCATCCAAAAGGCACAAACATCTAACTCTCTCCTCATTATCACTCAACTTATTATCGTTATATTTTGGATAATTTACACAATACATTTTATGTTCCGAAGAAAAGCCGGTTCGGAAGAAGAGCCGAAGACGGGGCTCAGTGGCGCGTCTTGGGGTTGGGAGAGACCTACGTCCAGCAGTGGACTGATATAGGTTGATGATGATGATGATGATTATAAGTTATAACATATGGGCTATTCTGATGTACCTACAAGTTAAATTATTGTAGAGTTTCATTTAAATCCATTCAGTAGTTGTTGCGTGAGTAACATACTTGCATACAAACTGCATATAGAATTATAAAAAAATCCGATTTGATAGCAATTATTCACAAAGTTTACATACTAAATTTTAAGATAGTTAGTTAGACAGTAGTTAGACACTTATTTTTCAATCGAATAACAAGATTTTTTTAGTTTAGGTAGTTTTTTTTAGATAATTAATCTATGAAGGGTCTTATGCTGGGGCCACATTAGCGGGCGAATATTCGTATCGTGTTGGCGCGATAAAATCATCGTGTTCGGGTATAGGCGATGTTCTTGTCTACATTAGACGGGCGAAGATTCGTGTCGAGTTGACGCGATGTATCGTGCCGGATAGGGTGACCAGATGTCAGGAATTTTCCTGACATTTCAGGAATTTTAGACATATGTCAGGAATGCGGCCGGAAAAGGGAAATGTCAGGAATTTCTCGGCAAATAAATGGAACAATTTTTTTTTACACTATAATTTTATTTTTGGTCACAATAACAAAAAGGAAATTGTCATTAATAGTAATTAGCTTTTTACGATTTTGACATCAAACAATCAACATTGACATATAATATTAAACGTACTAGATTCAAAAAATATTTTTTATTTTGAAATAACTTTTGAATTATTACGGAAAAATAGAATAAAATTAGTTGTGTTATAAAACTTATCCATTTATCACAAAAAATATATATATTCAAAAACCCAATTGAGCTCATGTCTGGAATTTTGTCAGGACTTTTGAAATTTGCATCTGGTAACCCTGTGCCGGATGGTGTTGTTCTAGGCATGGGCGTTTTTGGATTTTTTCACAAACCGATACGAAACCGATTTCAGATTTTGAAACCGATTTCAAAAACCGTTTTTTGAAATCGATTTCAGTAGCGAATATCGGAGCGTATTTACTAGTTATTACGACAAACGCAAAATCGAATTCTTTCGGTTTTTCGTTTTCAATGTCATCATCATCATCATCATCGACCTATATTAGTCCACTGCTGGACGTAGGTCTCTCCCAAGACGCGCCACTGAGCCCGGTCTTCGGCTCCTCTCATCCAGTGTTTGCCAGCTACACTCCGCAGATCGTCGCTCCATCTAGCCGGACGGCCTCCTACACTACGCTCTCCTAAACGCGGTCTCCACTCCAGTATCCGTTTGCTCCAACGGTTGTCGGTTCTTCGGCAAACATGGCCGGCCCACTGCCACTTCAGCTTGCTAATTCTTTGAGCTATGTCGAACACTTTGGTTTTTTGACGAATAACTTCGTTGCGGATTCTGTCTCGCAAAGAAATTCCGAGCATAGCTCTCTCCATAGCGCGCTGAGCGACTTTCAGCTTGTGGACCAACCCCACTGTCAGTGTCCACGTTTCAGAAGCATAGGTCATAACGCACTGGTTGAAAACTTTCGTTTTCAGACATTGAGGGATGGATGACGAGAAGACTTGACGAAGTTTCCCAAACGCAGCCCAGCCCAGCTGAATTCTCCGGTCTAGCTCTCTCTCGAAGTTGTGTCTACCTAACCGCAGAGTCTGCCCGAGGTAAACATACTCCTGCACAAATTCGAGAGGCATTCCGGAAACGGTTATTGGCGGTTTTCAATGTGCAATTGGGTATTTGAATTAAAAAAAATATTGTATATTTTTATGTATTTTAAGTTTGGTTTTCGATGCAAAACTAAACTCACGGTTCGGTTTCATTCGGATTAGGTTGTTAGGTTGTATTGTTAATGCGTTTTCTAAAAACAGTTTTCTCATATTGGAATGGAATATCGGATTGCAGTCAGAAATCATAAAACCGGACAATTCATAAAACCGTCAAAAACTCAAAATCCATAACGATTCGCTTCATTTCTCTTGCTCTTACGACGGTTCACTGAGTTAGAAAAAAAAGGAAATGAAATTAGCTCTGTCTTATTCTAACTAAAGTAGTCGTACGGTGGAGTGATAGAGAACGAATGCGTATCAAAACTATAGAAAACTTAAACTTTAGGTAGACATAGATTTCGTTCGTTTGCAGTTTGAGTTTGGTTTTCGGTGCAAAACTAAACTCACGTCGGTTCGGTTTGGTTTCGTTCGGATAAGATTGTTTGCAGTTTGCGTTATCATCGTGCGTTTCCTAAAAACGGTTTTCTCATATTGGAATATCGATGCGATACGATTTCTGACTGCAAACGGATTTCAGTTTCGTTTTGATATATCTGTCTCATGCCTAGAACTTAGCCTAAGGCTAAGTTCATATGGCCGCGCGGTACCGCGTGGAACTACGAACCGCGCGGTATAAGATCAATGTAAACGGTAATTAGCGTCTACATTATCGCGCGGTACCGCACGCCGCGGATCATCTGAACTTAGCCTAAGGCTAAGTTCATATGGCCGCGCGGTAACGCGCGGAACTACCAACCGCGCGGTACAAGATCAATATAAACGGTAATTATCGTCTACATTACCGCGCGGTACCGCGCGCCAACGTGCGTCGCGCTCCCATACAAATATCGTCATGTGAATGCTCAAACCGCGCGGCGACGCGCGGTTACGCGCGGTCATCTGAACTTAGCCTAAATAAATTGACGTAGATGTAGCCACCTAAGCGAATATTGGCGCGACAAATTGATTCGCGTCTTCGCCCGAATACTACGCGATGACACGATGTACCCGGCCACATACATCGCGTTAACACGAATATTCGCCGTAGCCCGCTAATGTGGCCCCAGCATTAGAGTGTCAACCCTCTAGTAACAACCTTTTTCGTCCTTATGTCAAGGGTTGAAATCTATGGAGAGTCTATTTTAAAACATGTACTTACACATTATTTGAATCCACTCGACTTGTTTATTTATTTAAGATTTTAAGAGTTTTATTTACAAAATCGACAGAACTGTGAAATTACATTTTACAACATTTTCTAGTCAACTAATAATTAATTGAAATATTTTATTTATTGTTTGTTTGTTTGTGAAACTAGGGTAGCCATAGATATTAGTCATTAGTTTAAGTTTCGTACTCTAGCTCCTATTGATTGAAAAGTAAAGAATTTAAAACTATTCGATATAAGTAGGTACATAGTTAGTTTCAGAAAATCTGTTTTTGAAATCTTTTAAAAATCTAAAGAAGAATTAAGTTTTTATTTAATTTGATGTCCGATTTTTTAAGAACATTATAAAATATCAAGAAAAAATATAAATAATAATGAATTAAGGACCTAGCTGAGCATTCTAGTTACCACAGTTTTGCTTAATTTGGAACTAGGTGGCGTTGTGTGGTACTTAAAAAAAAGCAAGTTTAGCCTTCAAAACTAAAAATAGAATCACTATTTCTTCCTGATCACAAAAACTGCTGCAGTTTTAAAACAAGACAATAAAATTACTCAACAAAAAAAAATTAAACGTCATCAAATTTTAAGCATAAAGTCTCCATACATTTCCGTACGCTGACTATGCGGAAGTAAATCTCTTGTCAAAGCTCTTTGACACGTACGATTGAACAAAGGAAATCAAACGAATTTCAACCTTAATGCTTAAACAATACAGGTGATTTTCTACGAAGGTATCATTTTGGCTAGTACAAATTGCACGCTAATTTCTACGCTAAGTTTAACGCAATAAGGACGGATATTCTGTGAAATAGCACGAATCTTTTTTGAGTAGCGTATGTATTAATAAAATTTCATTCAATTTTGCATTATATTACTTAGGGTTTAAAGAATATAATGTATTGCAACTGTAAAGTTTGTAGTCGTTTGATAGCACGTGAATTCAAAATTCGAATGCGCTATGGCGAGAAAAAGAGACCGACAAAGTTTTTTTTTTATTATAAACAAAGAATTCTGATTCTAGAGTTTATAAGAGAAGGTTTTAATAAAGATTCTAGAATCAAAGTAAGGCGATTATAAATGATTCTTGTAATTTTACTGAATAAACTTTTATTGATTTACCTACTTACATTTCTTTTTGGTCATGATTTGATTTTAATTTTGTAAAGTCACAAAACAGTAGGTTCCTATGCTCTATCTAAACTTCATTGATCAGTTGGTAGTAGCTATGCCTTCCATGCCTCGTGGGTTCCATTGACCCAGAGGAAATGTTTGTATGTGATGAGCATAAATATTTATTCTGTGTCTTGGTGTTAATATGTATTCTATGTATGTTATAAAAAAATGTAAGTATGTAGGTACTTACCTACTTATATAAATAGGTTAACTACCAGCAGTCTAGTTCCCATAGTACAAGCTTTGCGTTTAGTTTGTGACTACAGCGCGATGTGTGAATTGTCCGTGAATATTTTACTTATTAATTTATTGGTGTGTAATATTCTATTACTTATTTAATAAAATTATGCATATCTCATGTCTAGTAATAACAGACCACACAATTCTATAAATAAACTTACTAAGAAATAATAGAAGAGGTGTTACATTTCAAAACACTGAATCACTCTGGGCCCAGATGTTCGCAATACGACACTTTTGTAAACTTTGTTTAAGCTACCTTATACAGTTTACTAACTACTAGATAAGAACTTACATACATATTCTATTTTATTATAAGAAACTAGTTCTTACCCGCGACTTCGTACGAAAGGGTAAGTTTTGGAAAAGATCGTGAAAAAACGTCTTTAATTTTTTTTAATAAATATTAGTAGCAATGGTAAAAGTGTTTTTAAAGCTATAGCGCTATTTTTAATATTAAAACTTCAAATGCTTATACGAGCTCAGTTGCGGATCGACTGTTTAGTCGATGGTCTGCGCACATCAATACAATGCAATACAAATAGAAACTTGATCGATAGTTGTCCAACTTTTAAATCAAAAGCAAATCGATTTTTTGAATTTTTTGTCGAGCAACTATCGAGTTGACTGTATGCGCGCTTTAATATAATCTATTAAACATATGATACACAACAAAATAGTTGTTCAACTAAAAGTTGTATGTATGCGCTAGCCCTAAGACGTTTCATATCGTAAAGCTTGTTTTCTTTACTTGACTTCACCATACTACCACTTTTGTCATACTAACAGACCTGTGACGCCTGTCATGTCACGCTTAACATCAGGTGTGCCTCCGGCCATTCACACTTAACATCAGGTGAGTCTCCATATTCAGATATATAAATAAGCAAAGGTACCTTAACCACCTTTAGTCATAAAAGAGTGTAAAGTTTCCGCGAAGCCTTTACTGTAGTATTGTTAACCAGTTTCTCGGGGATCGGCGAACCAATATAACTTGAACTCGAGTGCGTGTCCATTGTTTGTGCTTGTACGTACGATATTTATATGAGTAACATCTTCCTACCCTTATCGGACGCCTGTCAACTGTTGTGCCGACTCCTATGTGGGGTCGGCACAACAGTTAACAGGCATCACAGCTCAGTTGGTAGTAGCTCTACCTTCCATGCTGTGGGTCGAGGGTTCGTTCCCACCCAGAGCAAATGTTTGTGTGATATACATCAATATTGTTGCTCCAGTTAAACTATTTTTGCTGTCTTAATTGTAATAAATAAAGTTTTGCTCGATTGGCCCGATTGCAGGAACTATCAGGCGTTGATCAGGCTAAATGGCCCAACAGCTAAATATTCAGGTGCTGGTCATCAACAATTTTAGTTCAAAAATGTTCTCTAAAAGGGAGTCAGGATTTTGGCTGCAAGCACTTCCTTCATATCATATTGGTACCCTAATGGATCCTGTCACGTTCCGTATTGCAGCAAGTCTACGGTTGGGCGCGCGGTGCTGCGCACCTCATCTGTGCCAGTGCGGTACTGCTGTCGAACAGCTTGGTCACCACGGATTATCGTGCACTAGAGCCGCCGGTCGGATATCCCGTCATGCTAGCCTCAACGACATCATCCGGCGGGCTTTTACCAGCGTGAACGTGCCAGCCATTCTAGAGCCGAATGGTCTGATGCGTGACGATGGCAAACGGCCTGACGGTATGACGCTTGTTCCGTGGGAGGCGGGAAGGCCTTTGGTGTGGGACGCAACTTGTGTCGATACCCTTGCTCCTTCTCATCTGTCACAGACTTCCGTTCGGGCTGGTGCGGCGGCGGATTCGGCCGAGGATCTCAAGAGACGCAAATATGCAGGTCTCGACAGGGCGTACATATTTGCTCCTCTTGGGGTCGAGACTCTAGGTCCGTGGGGTACCGAGGCCCACCGCGTTTTCAAAATTATTTCTGGGCGTCTAGTCGAAGCGACGCGTGACCCGAGGGCTGGTGAGTATCTGGCCCAACGTATCAGCATTGCTATTCAGCGCGGCAATGCAGCCAGTGTCTTGGGTACGCTTCCGATTGGTACTGATTTGGATCAGTTGAACTATCTATAGATCGTTTGCAACGGTCTGTAGAACAACGGAACGGTCTACGGAACGGTCTGTAGTCAGCTCAGCTGTTTCTTATGTATTTTATATGTAAATGTACATTTTGTAAATACTGTATAGTCGTAAGTTTGTTTGTGAATAAATTTTTACCCTATCAAAAAAAAAAAAAAAAATGTTCAATATATGATTTAGTATAGCAACTTGGAAATCATGGGATAAGTTCATAATCTTTGTTATCAAATCCCGGCCCGAAGAAAATAGTCGTGCGACAATGGACACGCGCCTTGTCCGTAGCGTTACCGAATGGCAGTTTCTTGGAAGTGACTCGTATCGGTTATTGTAAATTACACTTGTATTTCACTAGGGAAATGAATCTTTATTTAATGCGTAAGTAAGCATATATAAAAAAAAACAAATGTTATGTATGAGTCATACATAACATTTGTTTTTTTTTATATATGTCATACAGTATGACCCACTTCTTTACTGGTCACTTTTTGATCGAGCGAGCGAAGCGTCTTAATTTCGAGATAGGTAAGTCTATCATTTTGTTGTACACGTCTGTTTTTGCCTACAGCGAGCATTTTTCTACCGATTTAAATAAGTAATAGATAAATATTCACGGAAAATTCACACATCACACTCTAGTCCCAAACTAAGCAGAGCTTGTACTATGGGAACCAGATTGCTGATAGAATACTTATATACATATATTTTTTTGTAAATTAGAAACACCCGGACACAGAACAAATATTTATGTTCATCACACAAACATTTGCTCTGGGTGGAAATCGAACCCACGATCCACAGCATGGAAGGCAGAGCTACTACTAACTGAGCTGTGAGAATAGAATGAGATTATTGATTGAATAATTATTTATCTAAGTTGTCTCATAAAATAAGCAAATTATTGTTATAAAAACTTGCAAGTTCAAGCTATCGCAGTGTATTTGTATCGGCGCTCCGTGAAATCGTTCAGTTCCGCGCACTTCCGATGCGCTTATTAAATTCACATGAAAAACATTTTATTTGCGTTTTGAGCTTTTTGCAAGCAATCACAATGAGCGGTCTCTCATTGTGATTGCAAAGATTTTAGTACACAAAAAAAACGCTGGGATTTAAAATTTAGTAAATTTTTCGACCGATGTGGCGCGGCGGGCGAAGGTCCGCCGGCGACGCGGAGGTTGCGGGTTCGATTCCCGCCTTGGGATAAATGTTTGTACGTTCTGCAAATATTTATTCCGGGTGTTCTGGGTATTTTATATGTACAATAAAAAATATCTATCTATGTAATGTAAGTCTTCTAGTACCCGTAACACAAGCTCTGCTTAGCTTGGTGGGGCTAGTTGATGTTGTGTGGATTGTCCAGCATTATTTATTTATTTATCTAGATTGCTGATAAAGTTGGAAGCTCAGAGGGCTTAGTCCGAGGTTGCATTTTAAAACTCCCTACTCTGGAGCCGACAGTCGTCTCTCGGATGTCCTTATATTTTCGTATGGATATCCGAGAGACGACTCTCGGTTCGAGAGTAGGGAGTTTTAAAATGCAACCTCGGTTTAAGCCCTCTGAGCTTCCAACAAAATCAGCAATCTAGTTCCAATAATACATGCTTTGCTTAGTTTGGGACTAGCGTGTGATGTGTGAACTGTCCATCAACTTTGCTCAACAACCTTGGACTAAGCCTTCAGATATTATCTCCTTTTTCGTACTAACTTACCTCGCATCCAGAAATATAAGGCGCATGTCCAAGGACGCGCGGAACATGAACATGTTGGAGTGCAGCTTCAGTTCCGTGACCGCGGACGGCGGCAGCGAGTGCCCCACCGCCACCAGCCCCAGCGGCGCCGAGCCCTCGCCGAACCGGCGCGCGCGCAGGTAGCCCGAGCAATGGATCACCTGCACACATTCATAAACTATCGGTTTTGCTACGAGCAATGGATCACCTGGTAACATTTATAAAACTATTGCTACGACCAATGGATCACCTGCACACATTTATAAAACTATTGCTACGACCAATGGATCACCTGGATACAAAACTATAGTAAAACTAGTGGTTCTGACAACAAATCGGACATCTTTTTTTTTTTTTTTTTTTTTTTTTTTTTTTTTTTTTTTTTTATGCTAAAATGGGTGTGCTCTTGACCTCGAAACTCACACAAGTGCAAGGATGAGGTCTACGATGGAGCGAGCCCACCCAGAAGGTGCCTATTAACTCTCCTTTTGAAAACAACGGGGTCGTCGTAGTTAAGCGGAAATACAGACGCTGGAAGCTGATTCCAAATTTTTGCAGTGCGCATAATAAAAGAACTTTGAAAGCGCTTAGTTCTAATGAGTGGAATATCAACCAAGTGAGGATGATAGTCAGCTGAATATACATCTTGTTTAGAATTAAGTCTTTAGTGTGCCATGTGCAATTCTGTGTCTTGGAGGGAAAAAAGTGGAAAGGGGGGATGGTGTTTATTGACAAACCGTACCCCCTTTTTCCTGATAAATGTGCCAATTTGAACAGATAGTCGGAAGAATAAAATAATTTTTGGCTTATCTTAAAACTCTACGCCCATCACTCCGAATTTAAAGAATCTTCTAGAAAGTGGATCCAATCAATCTTTGTTATCTACCAAGTTAAATATTTTAAAATTATAAAACCTACCGCAGTGAGCCCCAAAAAACCTTAGATGCTAAACGGAAGTAGTTACCATCCTAATCTAATAGTCAAAACACATGGCATAGATCACAGCATGAATGCAAGTCCCTACAAAGGGCCCACAATACCATAATCCCTAAAATGTGTAACGGCTTAGCCGGATTATATGTAATCCGCGCAATTATGCGCAATCCATTTGTGCGCAAATCCACTGTGTTGAGAGAAAACAATTCGGTTATTGTCAGGGCGGGGACTGATGAACGCATTCAAATAACGAACAGTTTTTCAAATTTAGAAGAGGTTAATGTTATTAGACTGATAAAGGCGCAGAATAATGAATAAATTCAAATATCGATATTTTTTTTAAAATTTAGATGTTTTTATTGGTATAGGCGCGGAATAATGTATATAAATTCAAATAACGAACAGTTTTTAAATTTAGAAGAGGTTTTTATTGGTGGTGACTAAAAAGGCGCGGAATAATGAATAAATTCAAATATCGAACGCTTTTTAAATTTAGAAGAGGTTTTTATTTGTGGTAACTGATAAAGGCGCGGAATATATTCAAATAAATTCAAATGAATAAATTCAAATAACAAACAAAAAATTAGAAATAAAATGTTATTGGTAATTGGTATTCTGTATAAAACCGGTCAGTTGATAAAAACGTGAATACTACTAATGAACAATGCCCTAGCGGCCTAGCTTTATCTATTCTGAAGCAAATATAGATTTTTGACATATTTTACGAAAACATAACAAAAATCTGTAGTTTTAGAAGAAAACTAGAATAGCTAGTATAAAAACTCCCGTACCTACTAATGGGTGGACTAATTATCATTTCATACTAGGTCTTACTTATTTGTATAAGTACTGTTACCATATGTATAATTAAACAAAAATAAAAAGTACGTCACAACAAAAAAACTCCCGTACTAATTAATGTGTGTATTGTTACCATATCGTAGTAAAAAAATACGTATCTACAAAACAGGACTATAAAAAATGTGTTGAACTATTATCCGCGCCAGTAGGCACCAAACCCCCGTAATGGTAATACACACTCATCTTGTTTGTATAATTGAGCGCACGACGATTGGCACTCGCCCTCGCCCTCTAACAGGCGCGCGATCGAGTGCTGTTCTATGGATTTATTATTCAAATAAAAATATGTTTTTTAATTTACAACAATTTTGTTTTACGAATGTTGAGTGAGTATCGGATTTTGTATTGTAATAAGAACAATTTAGTTTTTTCATGAATGTTGCTGGTTAAGTTTCATATTGTAGGTAATAAAACATATTTTTGTATTTAGAACGATTTGTTTTTTCAATGTTTTATTGGTAAGTTTTTAATTTAGTTACAAAAATAATTGATTGGAACTAAGTAAAATTATTTTGTGATGCAATTACAACCACTTTCCATTTCTTTTTGAAATGTATTCGTTTGCGATTACCTTAGCTGCAGTTAATAATAAAAATAGTTTTCTTAGACATCTAATTAGCCATTCCATTCGTATATTGGTAGATATCATAAAAATTGAATATTAGAAATACTTAGAAGTTAGAACCAACATAAAAACTCATAGCATTTTTTAAATAAGTATTCTTTATACTACTTTTTCACCTTCTTTTGCGTAAAATACCATAATATGAACTAAGTAAGTAAGTAAAGTGCAAGTAAGTGTATATATAATATATAGTTTTCATTTTAAACGGGATATTTACCATGATTTGTGAGTTTGATTATTTCCCGATATTTCGGCACAGTTGCATGCGCCAAGATCACGGGTCGATCATGGGTCAGTTCGACCCGTGATCATGGCGCATGCAACTGTGCCGAAATAAAACTATGTTCAAAATAGTGATATGTAGTTTCAAATATTATGTATATATAATAGTTACCTTATACCCTGAAGTGGTAAGTCCCGCGTTCCTCTTAGCGAGTACGCATTTCATTCTGATGAAGAAAGCTCGCTCGCATTCTATATCCACTGTTGGGCCCCAGGAACCGGCCACTGGATATCTAGGAAAGATAAAATAAAAAACATTAGTATGGATTAGTCTAAATGATCTATTCTAAATGATCTTTGTGATTTTATTGAATAAAGTAATTTTTGACTTTGACTTCTATAGATTGGCATGTACCAGTTTGGGGATGTCTCAATTGTTTCTCATGTAGTGTGTTAAGAGAGTTAAAGTTTATGTACTTAAGTGCATAACACAAGCAGGGATTGAGAACCGGTACCTAGGTACCTACCAATCGGGTTATTTGTATACAGGGGTTCGGTTCTCATAAAAGTTCCTATAATAGTGCTGATTACATGTTTTGGTTCCAGTAAAGGTTCCAGAATAGGTTCCTTATAGCAGTTTCTAGCCAAAGGGGACGGAGATGTACATTTCATGGCACCGCTTGCCTATTTGATGGTAATTTAAGTATGGGCATGGGCGTGGGCGAGGGAGTGAGCGTGAGCGTGGGCGTGGGCTTGGACGTGAGCGTGGGCGTGGGCGTGGGCGTGGGCGTGAGCGTGGGCGTGGGCGTGGGTAAATGTGACTCACCCGAGCGAAGGATACTGGTGGCCGAGGTATGAGTGTGGATGCTGCAGACTGAGCACGGCACTCATCTCCTCGTGATCGGCCTGGTGGATGTACTCGTAGATGGAGTTACCGGTCAGCTCCACCTGGAAGTTGATGACTTCTAAATACCGGATACACCTGGATTCTAAATACCGGATACACCTGGATTCTAAATACCGGATACACCTGGATTCTAAATAACGGATACACCTGGATTCTAAATACCGGATACACCTGGATTCTAAATACCGGATACACCTGGATTCTAAATAACGGATACACCTGGATTCTAAATACCGGATACACCTGGATTCTAAATACCGGATACACCTGGATTCTAAATAACGGATACACCTGGATTCTAAATAACGGATACACCTGGATTCTGAATAACGGATACACCTGGATTCTAAATAACGGATACACTTGGATTCTAAATAACGGATACACCTGGATTCTAAATAACGGATACACCTGGATTCTAAATAACGGATACACCTGGATTCTAAATGACGGATACACCTGGATTCTAAATGACGGATACACCTGGATTCTAAATAACTGGGCTGGCATACCATGTTTGGCGAAAGCTCCAAATTGAAATTGTTAAAAAAAATAAAAAAGTACTTACTTACTATTATTATAAAATACAGTAATATACTCTAGGCTGGCACATAATTATAAGGAAGCAAAAAGTTATCAATTACCTGACTTAATCCTAAGTGTACAGAGGCGGTTTCACTAATGTACATGATCTTGCCATCTGGAGCCACCACGAATATGAACCCGTCCAGGGTCTGCAGCAGGTGGGAGCCCAGCTCGCGGATGGACAGCTCCCGGGGCTGCGGGGGCGGGGGCGAAGCACCCCACGCGTCTCCTAGCCCTGGGGGTTGAGGACTGTTGGTTTAGGTCTACATGGGTTCAGTTCTTCTGAAGTTTGAGACAAGGGACAAAAGTAAGATGATGATGATGATGATGAATACAACCAAAATGTGGCTGCGTTATGGACTAACTAAAACTAAAATAAGTTTGCCAAAGGTTGCCTGGAAGCGATCGCTATTGAGAGCTAAGGCCGCCTATAGTGCATTTATGTTCTAACTATTGTTCTTCTTGTATTTTGTTGGTGTTATTTGTGTGTACAATAAAGCGTTATTCATTCGATCAATCATTCATTCATTTATTCATTTATTCATTCATTCATTCATTCATATGTCATTAAATTTAATTGAGAAGCTGACTTCATCCCTCCTCATTACTACGCTAATATATTTTATGACAACAAAATGCATACCATCAGGAAAGACCTGTCGCATCTTCAGATAGCTTGTCGTGAGTCGGATAACAGACGCCTTGTCCAGCTGTGAGGTTATCGCGGAGGGGAGAGGGAGAAGTTTGGCTAGTTCTAGAAACTCTGCGTTCTCCTTCTCTCTCCTGGATCGCGCCGCATTCTTGCTCTTTTCTTTCATGCTGGCCGCCGCGTCGTACGGCTGATACCGTACGCTGTCTTTGCGGCAGGCTGGAGGAAAAAATATTTTTGTCAAGTCAAGTCAAATATTTCTATATCAATAAAATCACAAGGATCATTTAGAATCGTCTTACATACTAGGTGATTCTAGTTGCCAGTTCCACGCGACCAGAGCCTAGAAGAACGGGCAAGAAACTTACGGCCTGGTTCCTACCGTTTTTTATATGATCCTTCTTACAAAGAATTACAATTAAACTAAGTACTTACTGAAGTTTCTGTGCGGTGTCAATTTAACTTAGTAATAATAGGTAGGTACTTAAGTAAAGTACACTAATGAGTTTAAAAAGAAGAATAAAATTGTCATATAAAAAACGCTAGGATCCAGGTCTACTTTCTTGCCAGTTCTTCTAGACTCTGATTGCGACGAACTGGCGCCTAGAATCATCTAGAATCTAGAATCATCTAGTTGTAAGACGTTTCAAAGTGATCCTTGTGATTTTATGGAATACTAAAGTCGTATATATTCTTAGGCATAAAAGATATAAATTAGAGGTTAACTGGAAGAAATAGCTCATTTTGAATATTGTGTTGTTTCCTGATAGGTCACCGCCGCCCATAATAACCTTCCTAATGTTATGGTAAAATGTACGAGTAATATTTAATATTTTATTTAATGTTGGTAGTGTGTATAAATTAAAAACCGTAAGTTTACGTTTTTATAAAAATAATCTAGATGTAAACTGGTTAATAATTTTGTTATTTTCATAAAAGATTCTTATAGATGAAAATGTCTTTAAAAATATTCTTAAAAATAAACAAAATTCTTAATGCTCTGTACCTGACCTATCCTAATAAATTATACATGCATAAAAATTTGCATTAGCGTACTAACGAAGTAAAATTAATATGCATAAGGTAGAATGCACCGCTCCTTTGCTACTTCAACTAGAAAAAAAATAAGAGAGAAAAATCACCTTGTTTTGGCGGGAAAACAACAATGTCTGAATTATTCATGGCCGTAATGCAAATAAATATGTTTTAGGGATTACCTAGCTGGACTATTAGAGGGGTGTATGTAGGCCAAATCTTTATTGGAAATAATAAAGTATTTTATCACATTCACTTTCTAGAACATATTTTTCAAAGCGGTTTTAGTCTATGAAATCGCGTTGAAATCTTTTGTATGGAAACTAGTGAAAACCTAAAAAAAAGTTTGAATCGCTCAACTGCTTACTGCACTGGCAGGTAATAAACAATCGAGGCGACATTTGAAAATGGAATTCACGTTCGCGTTCGATTTACAATTCTGAAACGGTTATTTTTGTTTTGACTGCGCGCGCGATAGTTTCATTACCTATAATAATTTTAGTGATATCATTACTTAATTGGTTAATAAAAAAATAAAATAAGTAAGTAGGTATGAGATTTTGTCAAAAATTCTGTACTCACGTAATTCCATTTCGATCTCCGCTAAATATTTACTAAATGATTTCTTGCACGGATATTTCATTATTTTTAAAAATAAATAAAGTCCTAATAAAAAGTAATTGCACCTTGCACCTTACACGGACAGGTTCTACTACAGACTGACAGAAAATAAGGTGTTTCCGATGTCCGTTTCCGAAAAAAAGGTGACAATAGACGTCATAGACAATGCAAAAAAGTGTTTAGGGCCCGCATTGATTTGACAGTTCGAAGCCCCGATTGATTTGTATTGTGATCTTTGATAATGTAACGGTTGTCAAGCTTCTTTAGCATATCATAATCTAATGTTTGATGTCATCATTGGATTTTTTTCTTTTATTGTACCAGATGTCTTGATTCAGATATTTGAACTGATCAGTATTTTTTAAGTTATCCCAAAAATCTTTATTTAGTAAGTAATTGCGATTGCTGTCATTTTTTTTTAAATAAGTACTTACTTATAAGTATTAAATTTTGTGTAAATCTAAGAAGTAATATAACAAACACTTGATATTGGTTAAGGTCAGGTTTTGTACTAAATCTAAATATGTATCCTATTAAGTATGTAAACTGAAAACGACAGTGACACGCAACACCAACGTCATTTCTGTAAAAACTATTAGACGGAAATGACATCACGTTAGTTAAAAATATCCTCTTTCTAAAAATATCAATAGCACATTATATAAAGCTTCTCTTTTAAAAACTTATACTAAACTAATTCTATAACAGGATTTACAAGATAAAGCCTCTCGAACCCACGACTATAATCGTAAGATGACTAGGCCAGATGAGTATTTTAATAATACAATCATTATAAAGCTCAGTAAATTAATGCACAGTCACATTATACATTGAAAAGGACAGAAATCGATAAAAGCTACAGCTTGAATAAATTTGCATATCAGCCGCCATCTTGGCTGAATGAAAAGGGCAGTTCGCAATTTGAGATGCGGAAAAAAATTACAATTCGAAATTTGAATCTGAAGAGTCCTCAGACCTTGGCAACTTCAAAACAGTTTCGAGATTCGAATTTCAAAGGTCAGTACTGATTTATCTGAATGGTTTTTGCTTTTGTTCACAACCATAGATACAAAAATCTTACAAAACTCTCTATAAGTCCATTTGTGAGAAACTCTAACATTTGTAGGTGAACCTTTATTATAAGGAACTTATTTTTGAAAACATTAAATAAAATAAAAATATGTAAGTAAGTAAATAAAATAAAATAAACACTTACTTACTTACTTAAATAAATAAATAAAATACTAAATGTTTTATTTCAGTAGATAAAGTAATTTACTAACTAGAAACAGTGGTTGGATACCACCTTTTAAGTACATATGTACTTAATACCAGTATTAGGAGATACCGCTCTTCCTTATCCGTAGTATTACGATGTACAATTTCAATACTCAGTAAAGTAAATATTTATTATACTACACCTGCTCGGAAAGTACCTTGATACTTTATCAAATTTACGGTAGAAAGTACGTCATTGCATATCGAACAAATATGCGGCGAGAAAACGCATCTGAGCGGGAGAGAAAAGTGTATGAAAATCCATTTCTTACGTGGTTTTTCTTTTTTAATTTTGGGTAAGACTATGCGCTGGTAACCTAAAAATCAAAAGCCAAAAAGTTTTTACAGTGAGTTTTTATCTCCAAGTTCGCAAAATGACACTGGCCACTAGCTGTGTGTTGGATGGTGTCAAACAATTTGAAAAAAGAACATGTGAAAATTTTAGTTTTTTATTTTCCTCGTAGGTGTAGTATAAAGCACTATGTATCACTCAAGAGAAAGTGCGATTCCCGATCTCGGGTGTTTTAAAGCCCTCGCCTGCGGCTCGGGCTTCAAACGACACCCTCGACGGTAATCGGTCACTTTCTCCTCTCGGTGAACAATGTACTATTGTGTTTTGTTTTCAAATAGTTTTGGACTTATAAAGAAATTTTCATCATAAAATATAGTGAAATCTCTAAATATGAACGGTTAATTTTACAATTATTCTTATAAATAATTGTAAAATTAAGAAAAAAAAATACTTAAGTACCTACCTTAACTTACGGCCGGTTTCTGGAAACCAAAATTACGATTGATCCGAGTTTGACACATAGTTATTATTTGATTTTTTCGTTGATCATCGTTCGAGAAACCGGTCGTTAGTGTTTCTAATGTAACTTACAATATTTACACACAAAAATATATTTAACAAAAAAAAAATTTGGAATGTGTGAAAAAACTGTTCGAAATATAAAATTGTGAAATTTAAAAAGGTGACAGTTATGTCACATAAGATTTTAAATGTGGAACATCAGCTGTTCCCACACGTGCACGTAATGTATAGGATGGGGGCGCGCGCGGTGGTCCCCATACGTCAATACTATTGTTTTAGAGGGAACGGGATTTGGTTGAATGGGAGTGCGACGTTTGCCGCGACTCTGTAAAAATAATAAATTTTCCAAAGATTTGTGGGAAACTTTTTAGGAAAATATGTTTTGAACTGTGCTTTCAACAGATTTAAAATTAATTAAGTACTTAAGTAAGTATAAAAAATGAAATACATAATAAAAAGACGTGTGGCACTCAGGGACTGCCGCGGTAAAGCTATTGCATAGCATTTTTGGTGGATTACGCATGCACAGTGTTAGGTTATTTCGTTACGGAATTTTTGGATTCGGTCTTCACGCTCAAGGCCTGCGATAGAAGATATGCAATAGCTTAAAAAAAATTCTGGACAATCCACTCAACATCATCTAAAGCTAGCTCCAAGCTAAGCAGAGCTTGTGTTATGTGGTATTAGTATGGGTATTTTAAAATATCAACTATCCAAATCAATTTGATTAGCAGTGTTGATAAGTATATTTTTTTATTATTAAAATAACATAAATAAAACACAATATAAATTTGAAATTTCACTTTCAATTTATTAATCCGTAAGTCAGTAATCCTACTCTCGTAATTGGATAACAAATCACCTGCAAAAGCTCTAACCAGCTTAAGAAACCCTAAAATGAGTTAACATTATGTAAAATTGCTAAGAAAATTACTTTGCGTGGGAACGACTGACAAAACTGACAAATCAATAAAGTTCGCGCCAAAAAACTTTTTTTTTTGTTACAAGCTAAGGCGGGGTGTGATAATTCTATTGTTTCTGGCCGCAAAGGACGCACGTGTCTAAAGGAGGTTTTACTGTTTACTATACTTTTTGTTAGTCGTAGACACCTGTAGCGTCATTCACAGACTATAATATAAAATGTAATAGTTCGGTCATTTGCGTCGTGGGAAACGGTGTAAGGTGACAGTCTTTAGTTGTGAATGAGTCATTATTTGTGCGTCATACAGTTAAAACCTTTTGTTTATTGTTACATGATATTATTTGATATCAATAACCTTTATTTGATATCAATAAGATTTTATATTAGCGCTCTACGATTTTTGAGTACAAATTTATACTCACAAGTACATTGACGACCGATTTGGCGTGGCGAGCGAAGGTCCGCCTGCGACGCGGAAGTTGCGGGTTCGATTCTCGCCTTGGGATAAATGTTTGTACGATCTGCAAGTATTTATTCCGGGTGCTCTGGGTATTTCAAATGTAAGTAAGTAAAATAAAAAAATATCTATCTATGTAATGTATTGTATTAAGTATGTCAGTCTTCTAGTACCCATAACACAAGCTCTGCTTATCTTGGGGCTAGATGATGTTGTGTGGATTGAACAGCATTATTTATTTATTGAAGTGATCCGATGGGCGGTGTTCCAGTGTCGCGTTAGAAGGAGTAAGAGATATGCGATTGAAAGAAAGACAATTAGTTAGAATAATTATAAAATGTTAGAATAGTTAGAAAAAATAGTAAGAATTTTGGTATCCAACGCTGTATTTATTTATAAAATTAACCTTTTAATATCTAGAGTTTTTAATGGAATCTGCCTTCAGAGGACTTAGTGCGAGGTTGCATTTTAAAACTCCCCACTCTCGAGCCGACAGTCGTCTCTCGGATGTCCATATATTTTTGTATGGATATCCGAGAGACGACTCTCGGCTCGAGAGTAGGGAGTTTTGCAAATGCAACCTCGGACTAAGCACTCTGTAATTAATATTCATTGTGTAAAGCACGTGTGTAAAGCTGTTAGTTTTCCAAAAACTTGTAAAAATAAAATAAAAAATGTAAGAGTATGATACCTAGCGCATAAGAAAGATTTTTTGTACAACGAGAAGTTTCTCAAAAACGTGACCAACAATTAGGCACAAATCACACGTCATAAACGAAAAATTCATTCATAAACTCACAGAAACGTAATTTTACTACGATTCCCACGCCGCATACAAACAAGTGTCAAAAGCATAGACAATAACATTTTTTGCACCTCTGCATAAAATTAAAACAAAATTTAAATTTTCTTCGTTCATTTTTTGGTAATGCAATAGGACCTTATTTCGATTTAGTAGAGTAGTGAATCGCATGATTGTTGTCTTTCTAAATTCAAAGTCAGGTGTTCTTTGTTTAAATGGTGACAGTGACAGATCTAAAGGCGCTACTTTTGTTTTGCGCGGGAACAGCGGTAGACAAAGACGCTTTGTTTTTAATTTTTATTATGGAACATTTAAGAGTAGATGTTCGTCTTCTTCGTGTCGATGATCTCGACCAGTGTTTTTTATTTAAAAAATAAAGTGATGTTCTATTTGACAGAAATGCACCAGTAAATTAACTAATAGATATTCCCACCAAATCGTTTTATCAGAGCCAGATGTTCCAGCGCTGGGATTACCTCCCCAAATCCTCAGCTCCCGACGCCACTACAAACTAATCCGTACTAAAATATTGCCATTACAAAAAATAATCCTTGCTCTAAATGTATTGCCAGTGGAAAAAAAGATTCTGATTTATCGACACTTCCTGAGTTAGTGGTGTTTTCTCACCTTTGCTTGTGGGGGCTTATGTTTTGATATTTTAAATGTTAAAAGAAGAGGGGGCTTTTTATCGAACTATATGTTGGAAGAAACTGTTGTCTTCTGATGCTAAGTATTCAATAATGCTTGTCGACCGATGTGGCGCGGCGGGCGAAGGTCCGCCTGCGACGCGGAGGTTGCGGGTTCGATTCCCGCTTTGGGATAAATGTTTGTACGATCTGCAAATATTTATTCCGGGTGTTCTAGTTATATGATATGTAATAATAAAAAATATCTATCTATGTAATGTATTGTATTACTAAAGTATGTCAGTCTTCTAGTACCCATAACGCAAGCTCTGCTTAGCTTGGGTCTAGATGATGTTGTGTGGATTGTCCAGCATTATTTATTTATTCAATGCCTAACACCATGTATTGCTCACCGAGCACGTCCATTAAGGACGTACCCTGTGAGTAAATAATGGTGGTAGTTCCCCGACTGAGCTCTCTATCATAAGCCAGTGCTACAACTACTAAAGTTTTAGTTAATAAAGACTTTTTCTAGAAACCATGAGGAGCATTTGGATTTCTAAAATAGTTCGTAAACGTAGATAATCTTTATACTGCATGTGTAAAGGCTAACTTGACCGCATACATGTGTAAAAGCCGACCCGATTATACACAATGTCATCGCACAACTATGTTGCATTACGTGCCTCAAACTAAAATACCTCTTACATTTGAGCCAGGATCACGTACGGCCGCAGTATAACACGTAGTTAGTATAGGTGCAGCTATTCACTTGACTGTAAATAGTTACGCTGCGCTATTTGCAGCGTACTTAGTTGCTGTAAACTATTTTGTAGTAGCTTTTGAGGTAAATATCGGGTATTATTGCCTAAGAAGCTATTTACATGGTCTTTAAGTACTGTAATTATATTTTTTGTGTCTGTTCGATAAAACGGGACTTTATCAAGGTAACTGTTTTATCGAGATAGCTATGACATTTTTTTATAACGACACATCCATGATCGCAATGGAAAATAATGAAGATGCTTAAAAAACGTGTGGCACTCGAACTCGGACTGCCGCGATAAAGCTATTGCATAGCATTTTTTGCTGGATTACGCATGCGCAGTGTTAGGTTATTTCATTACGGAATTTCTGGATTCGGTCTCCACGCTCAAGGCCCGCGATAGTAGCTCTGCAATAGCTTTATAAAAAAAAATCAAAAGTTGGCACTTTTGATTTTTTTTTTATTATTGTCAGTGTGAACCTAAGTGAGATATAAATGAAAAGTTCTTAACTCTCCCTTTGCTTTTTACGGTTAAAAAAATATTTATGAATCAACCAAAATTAAACTTAACAATTAAATTAAACTTATATCCTTCTTATATCTAAAAAAATGAATGAGTTAGATCACTCTACCATAAAATCGTTTGACCTAAAAAAAACTACGAAAGCTCAATGATTTGTCTAATGACAGAAAAAAACTCGTTCAAAAACCTCCAAATGTCACGTTCTAAAACGATCTATTAAGATTTGGCGGGAACGTACGTGCGTGCATCCAACATGGATGCCCGTTTTCGGCATTTTTTCGTTTTATTTGTTGTGTTTAGAACTATATTTGTTTTTATTGCTTAGAAATGCATTCTAGTAGTCACGGATTCGCCATTAGTCGGGATTCGAGGTGTTACGTTGTAATATGTCGCATACCGAATCGAAACACCGACGTGAGGATATGTTGGTCGTATACTTTTGTATTTTTGGACGAAAAGTTTTATGACACGGTGACATCAATCAAAATTGCATGATTCCTAGTATATTTCTACGACAGATTGTAATGAATAAAATCAAAACTACTGCGTCGATTTCTAAAATTATTTCACCATTAGAAAGATACATTCACCACGAGTAACATAGGCAATATGTATTGCTAGAAAAGATTAGTGATTAGATCCTTACTAAAACTTTAGTAACGTTGATTGACGCGCGGTTTATTCGCGCCCGTGGAAGCCAGAACGTAAGTTTACCTCTATGTTATACTAGCTGACCCGTGCCCACTTCGTTGGGCATAATTCGAATCCACGTAAATAAACAATAGAACCCGCATAAACTCCCGTGACCGGCACCTGCATTATTCCGCTGACATTTTTCTAATACATACATTTTCAAACTCGTGATATCTTTTGAATGGAATATCCAAATTGAATAATTTAAAAAGTCATATAAAGGTATTGAAACAATCTTAATTATGTAGTAATTTATTTAGATAAGGATTAATACCAAAGCACAAATAAAGAACGTTTTCTAGCAGCGTCATTTTAATTATATTTTTTCGATATTAAAACACTTATAGTGACATATCTGTAATAGTTAGACACATGCTGTCGCTGACTTTTTTGTGGATGATGATGTGTTCTACAAAATTGTAGTACATGATTTCTTTCTATCATCAATAGTTTTCGCAGCGCACGCGATGTAAGGAATTTCTTAGGTATTTTTTTTACACCTTGGGTTACATAATCGAAGTTTTAGTAAGGATCCCTAATTTTTTTGAAAATATAATATAGCCTATGACACTCAGCGATAATGTGGCTTTCTATTGGTGAAAGAGTTTTTAAAATCGGTTCAGTAGATCCCGAGATTACCCCTTACAATTGAACAAATATACAAACATACAAACTTTACCTCTTTATAATATTAGTATAGATAACAATTCATGAGATTTATACGTATTCTCACCATAAGGAGGTTTATTTCAAAAATAGATCATACATGTAAATATATTTAGGTAGACGATCACACGCCAGTAATAATAATAAAAAACTACGAAGGTTCTAAAGTCGGCCATCTTTTTATTCCTTTGTATACGGCCAAGATGGCTACCGTCTCGCGCGCTATTTGACAGGTAAATAACATTTTATTTGTATTTTTTGATGAGAAATATTCGGGTTTTAGGCCTAGCAGGTTTGGATTTGGAAGGGCTTGTGTGTGGATGTGATAAGAGGGGTCAACGGTCTTAAACCCAGACTTAAGAAACTGGTTTAGTCATTTTATTGTTACAAACAAACTTACGACAGTATTTACAAAATGTACATAGAAATATAAAATACTTAAGAAACAGTTAAGCTATCTACAGACCGTTGCAACGTTCAACTGATCCAAATCAGTACCAATCGTCGCGTACCCAGGATACTGGATGCATTGCCGCGCTGAATAGCAATGCTGATACGCTGGTCCAGGTACTCACTAGCCCTCGGGTCATTTATTATATTATATGAGTATTATAATTACAGCGTGTAAAATAAAGAAGCTTGCAAAAATTGTGGAACAAATAATCTTTTTTTAAGAAAACAATGTACACAACTGTGATAGCTTTCATCAATATACCTACCTCTTTAATTATGACAAAGATTAGATAATCCCAAAAAAATATTGAGCAGAATTCAATGATTCTTTAGCTATGTATCATCATGATTATTTTTAAGTATTGTTTTTGTATTTAGACACAGTTCTTGTGATATTTCAGCTATCGTTAAATGGCTCTACATAATGTCTAAAAAAGCTATGTATACTTTTACAATGTAACTTGCACATTTAAATGGCATATCATTTACAAACTTTTTTAAATTTAAACTGGAATAAAAACATTCGTCTAATAAGTAAGACACGTCTACTAACAAGACTCTCATTATGTTCTATTTAGAAAAATAATTCGTGTGTCTAGAAGAGAACGCTTATAGCGATAAGACCGCCTATTGTAGGTACCATACTTTTGATTGCTATTCACTATCTGTTTTTTCTTTATTAATTGTGGTGTACAATAAAGTTATATTCTATTATTTTCTGTGGTTTACAAATCTAGTAATCAGTACCTACTTAGTTATATGTATATAAGTAGTAGGCAATGCTAATATGTATTCCGAGGTTCAGTCCAGGTAAGTAATTACATTACTGATGGCTCCGCTAATGGAAGAAATGGTAAGCAAATGAAATCTAAAAAAAAAAACAACTTTACTCTCAAAGACTTCAAATGAGTTCTGTTGGCAAACGGTTATTTATAAAATCAACTTTACATCGTTGAAATACGGCTTACTTTTGTAAACTAAAAGGTGTTTACACTCGGCGTTATTATGCGCAAATATGGGTAATGTGTTTGTAGCGTGCATTTAAAAACTTGTTGGTGTACACAGTGGGCTTTTGCAAGCCGCCCCATGAGGTGAAGAGTAAAAAAAATATGCTTAAAAAAATGTAATGTACAAGTGGTTTGTACTGTCAGCATCATTAAAATTTAGCAACAGCATTAAATTATAACATATCTATTAAATTATTATGTTTAATAAGATAAATAAAATTAGAATTTACTGATTAAGTATAATTAAAAAAAAACACTTGTGACTTTAAAATGTATCAATTTATGTAAATACTTATGATTTTTAATACTTATTACAATATTTCAAATTTAATAACTTTTATTTCTTTTAAGTATATTGATTTTTATGTGTACTGCTCATTTTATTAAAAATAATACAAATATTGCAAAGATGAGTAATTTTTTGTCTCTATGGACTTTAAAAACCTACGGGATTTTGCCTTACATTACACCTACATTAAAAATTCCGTAAGTAGGTACCTACCTAAGTAGTCTTTTACCAAAAAAATATCGGTAATGTTGTTGGTATATGGCGACTGATTTGTTCCCAAATAAATACTTTTTGATTTGATTTTGATTTGATTAAGTAAGTATATGTAAGTACCTAATATAAAAAAAACAATTATTCCTATTTGGAGTTATTTGTTCGATTAAGTTTTTAAAACCCAAAGAAAATTATAATATTGCAGTTACCTATAGATTATTTTAGATACTTACCCGACGAACGCCTTTCATTTTTCATAATAAAAAAAAAACACAAATTCACTCTCGATCCTGGCCGGCACAAAACAAATATTCGAATTTCGAACTAATTGTCTATGGCACTTCCCGCGGAAAAGCACAACACGGACTGAGATGTTAAAACAAGTAACGGATTTTGCATTATATTTTCTTCCGTGTTTTAAATCAATGTCACTGTAGTGCATCGTCAGGCCTTAAAGGGGAGCTCCACTGAAAAATCGCTAATCGGTGCGTGCGATTTAGGGCTCCCGCAAACTGCAGACTTTTTATCGGCCGATAGTTTGGTCGGCTTCTTAATCAGTATGAAGATGTATGCAGATGCGCTCATTACAGTGATTCAGTCTTTATAATGATTAAGAAGCCGATCAAATTATCGGCCGATAAAAAGTCTGCAGTTTGCCCTTACAGTGCGGTTTTATTATTGTTGTCATAGGTTTCAGGATGAGACTCAAAATACGCGCTCGGCCTTGTGTTATTATGCTATGATCATCGCAATTTATGTATACAATAATGTTTAGATTTTTGATAATAGTTTAAAGATTAAAGAAATTTTTATAAAAGACAACCACAATAAAAGACAAGTTAGCTTATAAAAACCATGATTTAAGTTATAAGTGCTTGACATAAATGGTTAAAAATAATGTTATAGCTTATTTAGTATTAATTTTTAATTATTATCTACCTAAATTCTCAATTATGTTTCTGTTTGAGTCAGCATTCAGAATTTTAATGAACACACATTTTTTTTGGGCTCGCACATTTATTGCATTTGCACACATTTTTTTTATAACTTTAAACTTTGCATAAACGTCCGAAACGGATAAACTGTTGGTTCTAACCTAGTTTTATAACATCTATGTACACAGTTATACAATAAATACATTCGTATTTATATTCATTCTTATAAATTCATTCTTTTGGCTCCTGTAACACAGTTTTTTAACTAGCTCTGGAGCATATCTCTCTTTGGATTCAACTTTTTCTGTATAAACATTTATTTGTGTCAATAAAACATTTTTTTACTTTACTTTTCTCATTCTTATTCTATAAATGTGTGCGATGTTCGTTTCAGTGCATACGCCCCTTAAGTAACATTGCACACGCTGCATTGCGACGCTGGCCTGGTTATAGATAAACGTTTGCATAATATATATTTTGTGACTCATTGTGATAACATTACTTGCTGTATTATTTGGAAAATATTTCGTCAAATTATCTATAATTATTGATTATATTACATAACCTCTCCCGTGTATATCGTTTTGATAATATCCCGTTGTTGAAGGTTTTTGAGGTGGTATTCAATATAGCCACCTGAATATGACATCTGTCGGGCCATTTGGCCTGATCAACGCATCAAGGTATCCTGAAGTCAGACCGAATGGGGTTTCCAACGCTCCTGTCTTGCGAGGCCGCATAATATATGAAATTATATGTACATTTGTATACAAAAAATACTTATAAAAAATGCATTTATGACAATTTGTCACACAAACTTAATCTTTTTCATTCATAAATAGTTTTGAGTGTTTTAGTAAGTAGGTACCTACTACTTATATTTTTTTATCCTTAAATTAACTAGATTTAAAATGCTCAAGATTTTTACTCCTCTAACTTAGAAATTAGAAAAAAAACAAACCAAAATAATGTCACTTTGCGCCAATATACCAAAAAAATATATTTATGTATTCTATCAGCAATCTAGTTCCCATAATCCCATACAAGCTTTGCTTCGTTTGGGACTAGAGTGTGATGTGTGATTTGTCCATGAATATTTATATATTATTTAAAAATATATGCTATAATTAAAATCTTCTCATAAAACTACCAAGAGAATAAAATGAATCTTTTACAATAAATATAATCGTTTACATAAGTTTCTGTCATAAAACCATAAACAATAGACACAATAGCGGCGGTGTGAAACAGTCTGTGCGTGCCGGTGAATAAGTAGATGCTTTGTCTGTGGCCGATCGATGACGATAACTTGTCAATTATGACGTTTGACGTTTTATTGGCGGGAAACGAGTTGCTTCACAGTTCTCTGATACAAAACTCTTGAATTTGAATATATAAAAAAGAATAGTCAATTTATTAATACTTTAAGTTCTTTTACAGATCACATTTAGGTAATATTAAAGAATTCATTAAAAAATACATTTAAGTAAGTACTTATAAAATAAAAATAATTATCATTATTAAATATTATCATCCAATAAATTATAAATAAATAATAATAATTTTGAATAAAGTTATTTCCAAGAGTGTATAAACGGTTAATAGTTTATTACATTTTGTCAGATGTGAACCCACGACCTTGGCTTGGTCACCACTACACATTGTTTGTAGGCGGTAGGCGGTACCATCAAACTCCACCTAGTCTAGACTGCCAAATTACAAGTACTTTAGGTACTTCAGAGTTTTATTTGGCGAAATGCCTAGAGATCTTGAATTAATAAAAAATTGGTAACTTTTAACAGGGCCGATGCATTTTGAACTGTAAATCTATGTTGCTAAAACATATTATCAAAGAAACCACTTCTACAAACCATGACATTTAAAACCTTGTGCTTTATATACGACTAAAATGAAATGAATTCTATGTTTTTTATAAAATAAAATAATAATACATAGCCTTTATTTACCCTTAGAGTGTTCTATATCTATTCCTATATCTATTTAATCTAATAAAGTTAGGTCTATCTATTATCGGATGTTTTTTATAAGTAACTATACATACAAAATAAATATGTAAGTATATTAAAAAATGCTCTCAAACAAACTTCAAAGAACTAAAACTCGAGTGAAGTTGCAAGCAAACCACTAGTTAACAATATCTCATAGACACAGATAAAGTAGCGTAGACCCTCTACGAATGTGCTACGAGCGCTACGTAAACAGCTACGACAACTTGTCTAATTTAAAATTGGATGCCTTATTACTTTATTCGTTCAAAGTGAAATATTACTTATATGCCTATTAGCGCAGGGATTATTTTCAAAGGTCGCGCTAAAACCTAGTCAATCGGCTTTCGCTACAAACCGATTATAATTCTACAATAGTGTAACGCTTTGACGCTTTATTTAATCAGTTTATTCGCTAAAAGTCACGTAAAATGAGACTACTTATGACATTATATTTACGGCCGGTTTCTAGAACGATGATCAACAAAAAAATCGATAAATTACTATGTGTCAAACTCGGATCAATCGTGATTTGGGTTTTCAGAAACCGGCCGCCACTGTTCTAGTTCACCACAAACTAACAAAAACTAAATGAGTACCTAGAGTATAATAATAATTACTTACGTTTTTCAAAGTCGGTTTGGCGTTCATATAAGTAAGCAAATACAAAGTTATATTATAACAAGGTATTATATTCCTATAAAATCAGATGATAAGTATTTATTTTTTATGTACTTATTCAAGTAATAATCGTATTCTAGAAATTATCTTCTGAACATTACAAAAAGATCAAATTTGACATATACATTTGGTTGTCAGAAATCGATAGGCTGCCAATCGTTTGGTATATTCCGCTGATCATTCCGTCTGCCATTCGTCTAGTGAGCTCTACAAAACCGTGTTCCATTCATTAGGATTCATAATTCGAAGAGTGCTTTCTGCGTCACGTACAGATTCATAGACAAAACGGCGAACGTAGCGACCTCCTTTGTACAATCTGATTTATCGCGCGTCATTTGTTTGAGGGGCGGAAACAGCTGCTTTTGAATTTAGAACATGAAAATTCGAAATAAATGTTTTTAATTTAGAATATGAAAATTCAAAATAATGTTTTGAATTAAGATATGAAAATTGAAATAAATGTTTTGAATTTAGAATATGAAAATTCGAAATAAATGTTTTGAATTTAAAATATGAAAATGCGAAATAAATGTTTTGAATTCAGAACATAAAAAATCAAAATAAATGTTTTTAATTTAGAACATAAAAATTCGAATTAAATGTTTTGAATTTTGAACATCAAATTTAAATGTGGACGCACTCAAACGGTAAACGGAAAACATGTTGTGAAAATCCGTGGGCGCGGCCATAATTTATTGATCTTACCTTTCCTGTAAAGATAGATAGAAAATACATACTTACTGACATTTAAATATAAAAAGAAAAATAGAAACTTGACGTTATGACATACAATGCGATTTTACAGCTTAGCAGTGATAATCTTGTAAGGTAGAAATTATTGCAATTTTGGATATTTTTATTTATTTTATATCTACTAATCCAAAATTAAACAATTCTACATAAGCATAGATTAAATAAACAATCATTTCTGCATATTCCTTAAAAATTGTGACAAATTCTAAACAAAAGAAAAAAATCGTATTCAATCGATTTACGATTTGCTTACACAAATATAACCGAAGAATCGAATCGCCGAATAAACAATATGTATTGGTGTCATTACCACTAGGTCAGTAGGTTACGTTTCAAATAACTGTACTATGACTCACCTTGACATAATACCTTTTTTGAATCAGTAGGTATATCTACCAAGTTTTTTTAGTAGTAGTTACTTAGTAGGTACTTATTGTGAAAGTGACGTGAAAGACGAATTACTACTAACATAGAAAGTATATTATTATTTGCTTGTAATCTATTGATTGATTGTGTTCTAGAGAAAATATGTGGAGCTTGATAATGCCTACAAAAAAGTCAACGATAGCATATGTCTTACTTTTATATTTAACTAGTAGTACTTCCCGGCTTCGCACGGGTAGCCTATGTAAAAAATATCATTATAATATAGCCTATGTTCAGCGCAGATAATGTAGCTTCACAACAGTGAAAGAATTTTTGAAATCGGTCCAGTAGTTTCGGAGCCTATTCGATGCAAACAAACAAACAATCAAATCTTTCCTCTTTATAATATTACTAGTAGTACGCCCCGGCTTCGCACGGGTAGCCTATATAAAAAAATATTATTATAATAAAGCCTATGTTACTCAGTATAAATGTATTTTCGAAATGATAAAAAATATAGACCCTATATTATGTAACCCCCCGCATATACTCCCGTGACCGGCAGCGGCGCCGCGCCCGCTGACTTTTTTCTAATAAGTACTTACATTTTTGAACTCGTGATATCTTTCGAATGGAATGTCCGAATTAAATAATTTAAAAAGTAATAGAAAGGTATTGAAGCAGTCTTAATTTTAAAGTAATTTATTCAGATAAGGATTAATACCTAAGCACAAATATAGAACGTTTTCTGGTGTCGTCATTTTAATTATATTTTTTTGATATTAAAACACTTATTATGACATATCTATAATAGTTAGACATATGCTGTCGCTGACTTTTTTGTGGATGATGATGTGTTCTACAAAATTGTAGTACATAATTTCTTTCTATCATCAATAGTTTCCGCAGCGCACGCGATGTAAGGAATTTCTTATACACCTTGGGTTACATAATTGAAGTTTTAGTAAGGATCCCTAATTTTTTTGAAAATATAATATAGCCTATGTTTAGCACAGATAATATGGCTTCACAACAGTGAAAGAATTTTTGAAATCGGTCCAGTAGTTTCGGAGCCTATTCGATGCAAACAAACAAACAAACAAACAAACAAACAAACAAACAATCAAATCTTTCCTCTTTATAATATTAGTTTAGATATAGTTTCGATAAAAAATATGTCCATTGAAGTGGGCACGTGTCATCAGCTAGTATAAAATAAAAGATGAGATATAAGTACTTACTCAAGTAAGTAATTGTAATTTTTTGTAAGAAGGATCATAAAAAAAACGGCAGGAACCAGGCCGTAGAGTCTTGCCTGTTCTTCTAGACTCTGGTCGCGTGGAACTGGCATCTAGAATCATCTAGTAGGTACCTATATAAGACCCTATTCTACATGATCTTTGTGATTTTACTGAATAAACTTTTATTGATTTTGATTTTTAATCAAAGTTTTTAACAAAGATATCTAGAACCTACTACATAGGTAAGTACTTACCTATATTTGGGTATTTTTGTTAGATTACATATGTTTATGTAAATAGATACTTACTTAGATAGAAAGTCTTTTATTGAAGTCTTTTTTTTTAAGTGCAAGTCAAAGTAGTGGAGGCGAACTTAATGCTAAAATAGCATTATCTACCAGCTAACCTTTGGTTAATGGGAATTAAGTAAAATAGGGTAGAACAGGGTAGGATAGGGTAGAACAGGGTAGAGTACTTAACTGTAGACATAAAAAACCTTATCTCTACAACCACAAAGTATGCTGAAAAGATTTTAAATCCAGAATTTATGACAATGACATTTCA
The DNA here is from genome assembly GCA_932527185.1 of Ecliptopera silaceata. NCBI lineage: Eukaryota > Metazoa > Arthropoda > Insecta > Lepidoptera > Geometridae > Ecliptopera > Ecliptopera silaceata. The sequence goes on along the minus strand of OW052196.1, from coordinate 9,389,776 downwards.
AAACTGTCAATTCAAAAGAACACCTTTCGAAAAATCGAAAACCCCGCCCGGTAGCATCATTGGTCGGGGGATGTGTATGCTCGCACCTGATTGGCCGAGCCGGGGGTGGCGGGTACTCTGTCGACCAATCACGTCGCGGCTCGAAGACGTGCTCTATCTCCCGCCAACACCCTCCAAAGTTGTTTACTCTGCTTGTTTGTCATTTTAATTGATATTCGTTTTCAGCGCACTCGATTTTTTATGCGTATCGGGTAGCTTTTTAAGTGTTTAGCGTAAGGTATTTTGTTCTTATAATAGATACTTTATGGTTTTTATATCAGAGATAAAAGCTCCAACTTAAAAACAAGCCAAACCCTCAGTCCTAAATATAGTGCTTATTTTTTTTGATTCAAAAGAAACTTACGACTATTACAGTAAGTATTTACAAAATGTGCATAGGAATATATCAAATACATAAGAACCAGTTCAGCTATCTACAGACCGTAGCAAGCGATCTATAGATAGTTCAACTGATCCAAATCAGTACCAATCGGAAGCGTACCCAAGATACTGGCTGCATTATATGTTTATATTAATTTTAGTACTTAGATACTTATTTCGGTATGTCTCTATAATTAAGCACAGTATCTCTATCTATACTAATAGTCGTAAGTTTTTTTGTTAAAACCTATAAATGATCTAGTACTTGTAGTTGAATGCCTAATAACCGTTCCTTTTAACGGTCACATTTTTATAACAAAGAACAAAAGCGATATTTCAAAATTGGAATCAGTATCGGGGCCGACAACCGGGAACAAAGCTTTGTTTTATTTTTTTACGTTCGATATTCGAAACTGTTTTGACGTGGAGCGCTGGCTGGTGAGAGTTGTGCTGTGTCAAATAAAAAATAAATAAAAACAGACGGGTTTTTTTTAAGTCTGCAGTGAATGCATGTGTCACTCATGCTTCGGCTACATTAGCGGGCGAATATTCGTATCGTGTTGGCGCGACAAAAACATCGTGTTCGGATAAAGGCGATATACTATGCGATGACACTATGTACCCGGCCACATACTTACATCGCGTTAACACGAATATTCGCTGTAGCCCGCTAGTGTGGCCCCAGCATCAGCAATAGAGTATTTTATTGACTCAAAAGGAAGAAATACATAAATTTAAAATAAATGTATAATTAGGAAATGATTAGTGAATTTTAGAAATTAAAATTTCTATTTTTTTTATTTAAGTACAGTTGTACTTTTATTTTCTAAAATTCATAATATAATAATAAAATATCCGGTACTACCCGGATTATCCGTCTGAGATTTTTACCGGTTTTTGTACGATGGCACAACACTATGCGCGCTGCAAAGAGTTTTTTTTGTTTTCTTTTCAGTCGCCGGCCACAGCGTGACCAATGTCAATAATAAAATTCAGCTGTTTTTAGTTTACGATCTCAAAATGAATATTGTTTTTGAGTGCGTCAAAGACGTATTGCGACTTTTTATTAAAAATTATAACTTGTTTATTATACTTTTAATATAAAATACATTAGCTAAGCTAGTTTTGACGTGGCCCGTTTTTGGGCCAGACACATTTAACAATGTCGACACGAAGAAGAAGAAGCGTGTTTATGCTCAGGGAAAATATAACATTTTTTTAAATATTATTTTTGTGAATCTTTTTAACGTTTATTCTATTTCTACTCTAGAGAAACACATAATTCTAAAAACAATATTTTTATGATTGGTAGGAGGTACTCGGTATATATATATATACTTACCTAACTACCATTTATATATAAATAGATTTACTGATTATAAAATAAAACTATTTATAATTAGAATTACTAACGAAACAGCGGATAATTGCAATTTATATTATTAAAGTTTTTAATTCTACAATATATTTTGGATTTACTTAATGTTTTTTGTATTATATCAAACATAGTACTCTACAAAGGTTCTGTAACAAAGTAATACATTACTTATTAGTTTAAATTATTTATTAAAGTAATATAATTTTTTTCTAGTGCCTAACCATTCTTTGTAAACCTTTACTCGAAAATAAACATTTTTTGATTGATGACCTTATTGTATTATAATTTTGACATTATAATATTAGACATTATAATACAAATCCTGAATTCTAAAGTTTTTATCTGCATATAAGCATAACATAGTTCCTATATAGTACCTATCTTATATATAAAATGTCTAAGCGCCCAACCCTTTTTTGCGATACCTGGAATAGGTGAATAAGTTTTTAAGTGCCTCCCTAATTTTAAGACGTTTGTAATAACACTTATTTTGGCAAAATAAATATCTTGTATCTTGTATATTATCCATTGTACCTACTTAATTCATATCAATTGAAGTTTTAAAAGATATTATTTATTATACTGTCTATTTCCAAAAATCTAAGTAAACTAAGTAGGTAAGTACTTATTTAAATATAAGTAAGTAGGTGCCTTTAGAAAAAAAACAAATTGAACGATTCAAATTCTGTATACTTATATTATTATAAGGTACCTACCTTATCATAATATAGTACCTTATAATAATATAAGTATATTATTATAATATAAGTATATTATTATAAGGTAGGTACCTTATCATAATATAGTACCTTATAATAATATAATTACCTAGATAATATAACCTATTATAGTACCTATTAGATATAAATTAACGCTTTGTTTTCTTCCGTCGGGTGCGATTTATTTGACTTTATATTTGTACCTACTACACTTATATTTGCATTAGACGACCGATGTGGCGCGGTGGGCGATGGTCCACCTGCGACGCGAAAGTTGCGGGTTCGATTCCCGCCTTGGGATAAATGTTTGTATGTTCTGCAAATATTTATTCCGGGTGTTCTGGGTATTATATGTATAATAAAAAATATCTATTTATGTAATGTATTATATTAAGTATGTCAGTCTTCTAGTACCCATAACACAAGCTCTGCTTAGCTTGGGGCTAGATGATGTTGTGTGGATTGTCCAGCATTATTTATTATTTATTTATTATGTAATCATTTTCTTAATCAATAGAAAAATCGAGTCTTTTGGACGAGGCCTATATCCGAGAAGGGGTCCAATTCTTTTAATTAAATTTAAGTAAGTACTTAAGTATATTTTATTTTTACTTGTATTTGTAAACAGGACCAATAAAGTCCTTTTATGCAGAAAGAAGTAGATTTTAAAACTAATGAAATTATTGTAAAATATACTTTTTCAGCATTTTCAGTAATGTATCCAGACTAGATGTTTTTTAGTTTATCTTATTCTTTATAAAAAAAAAGTTAAAAAAATAGCGAAATAGCTTTGGAAAATACCTGGTTGTAAATATATCTACTTTCTTAAATACCTAGCAGTACTAGTAACGTACTGTACGACACTGTTACAGTACGTATACGATTTTAATTTTGCTTACCACATTTTAATTCATTACAAACCTCTACATAAGTAGGTACTAAGTAAACCTTAAGACGTAATCACCTATTGTTTCAAAAGTATTTAAATAACATGTAAGTACATTGTAACTTGTAGTATTTTAGATAACATACCTTACAAGAATCCAACTTGAATGAAAAATCACATACAACAAAATACATAATACATTCTAAACACAAAGTAATTCTGTGACAACATTATCACAATTTCACATCACTGTACTTTCACATCACTAATACACACTTTTTTATAAGTACATTCACATGGCAAATGTGCTTAAAGTGCGAGCCAGAAAAAAAAAGTCTATTCACAAAAAACACTGGCCATCAATAAAATGTTACTATTGACATTGTTAAGAAGAAATTTCCAACACCAATTATGAAACTTTATAGTCTATGCACGAAAAACGCTGGCCATCAATAAAAATATTAACATTGTAAAGAAAAAAATCAAATTCCAATTATAAATTTGGAATGTCAATTCGAAAATGTCGGGGCGACGCGCCGGTCGTGGTTTGACTGACAGAGCGCGCGCAGTTCCCTCTGGACTCTGAGGGAGAGGGGTGTTTCCGGAGGTGAGCGGGAGCTATATTGAAGGCTTGCATTTTTTACTGCAGATAGATAACTATGATCAAAACTATGTTCAAAACCGTGATAGTTTCAAATACTATACAATATAGATAGACTTATAAAATATAGATAGACCTAAGTATACAATATAGATACACTTATAAAAAATATATAAAATATAGACCTATACAATATAGATAGACTGATAAAATACCTCTTTATTGATAAGTAAATATGAGTTAAACGTACATAAAGGTTTTAAAAGACAATACTTTGATTTAACTGATCAATATTTGAGCCATATCAATCTATGCTTGAGACTGGCTCAAAAAAAGAATTTTTTGCACTTTTTTTTATCCACAGGTGATGATACCTACTTGTTTTATATTTACCTACTTATTTAGTTTAGCTTCTATTTTTATAATATTTTGGCAAAAACTTGCCACATACTTAACTTGTTAGATTCTAATATGATGGTATGACAAAGGTTTATAATCTAAAGCTTTGTGTTTTTGTACAGGTTAAGTACCTAGTAAGGAATCTAATAATTTTGAAAGATTATAATGCTTTTATTAAACAACAGCGGCCAAAGGAAAAGATTATTCATTCATAAAAAAAAACTTAGGTAGGTATATAAATATATCCAGATATCAACCATAGATCTGCCTGAAATTGGTGCATTGAATTCTCTAGCGTTTTTACTTATTTAATTTACTTACATATTTCGTTATTTTTTGTATTGTACAGTTGTACAGTCAAGGTTTCCCATACTTTAAACCTTTGTGGGACAAACTACCTCCTATTTCTTTTTGTTTATACCCATTACATTTACTTCAGGGGGTACATAAAATAATAATAAAAAAATCTTTAATTAAAATTCAGTCGTGTGCATTGCATATCATTCAAATATCAAAATGCTCATATATTTCCATTCCAACCTAAAGGTGCGTACTCTACCGTAACGTATCTCTAAATAAAATAACCAGTTACTGGCCGTAAACAAACAAAAGAACCGAAACCGGTTCTAAAAACCTCATTTGCATTTGACGTTTGCCTCTTCCCGCCTCCGTGGATCCGCGCGCTGTGATTGGTCGCAGCTCAGCCAATCGGCTCAAAGGTCGACGTTTTATAATGTTCGAATTCTTTTTTGAATTTCAGAATATCATTATGTTTTTTTGTTGATGGAACTCTTTAATCTATGCTCGTAATAAAAATGTTTCGTAATAAAAATGTTAGTTGTACTTTGCATTTTAATTACTTATAGCAGATAAAGCTCGTTGCCATTCAGTTTGCAGTATAACAGGCAGTTTACCTTCCATGTCGTGGGACGTAGGTTCGAGATTCGACGAAGAACAAACATTTATGTGAAGCCACATATTGATGTTTACTCTCTGTCTGGTTGTCTGGGTGCTATACTATTAGGTATATTGATTCTACTTATATAGATAATATCTAAGTAGATAATATAAAAATGGAGGTAGGTATATCAGCGATCTAATAGGTAATAGGTAGGTACATAATAAGTAAGTAGGTAATTAATTAGTTTTTTAATTGAGCGCTATGTTACAAATGTTATTTATTTATTTATTTAATACCAAAAAATTTATAAAAAGAAAACAAACATTAACGAAATCAAATTTGATTCTATATAAATAAATCCAAAAAATCAGGATAAATTGTCAGTTTTTCTGGATAATTTAACGGTTTTCTTTTATGCTTCGGCTACATTAGCGGGCGAATATTCGTATCGTGTTGGCGCGACAAAAACATCGTGTTCGGATAAAGGCGATATACTACGCGATGACACGATGTACCCGGCCACATACATCGCGTTAACACGAATATTCGCCGTAGCCCGCTAGTGTGGCCCCAGCATTATAAAAAGAACGTCATAGACAAAAAAACAAACGAAAATTGCCAAAACTCCCAAAGCAAAGGAAATAAAGGCGAAGGCGAGTCACACGCGCGACTTCACTCGGCGCGCACGTGCCGCTAACGACGCGCTAATTGGCGCGTTTTGTTTTAATTTGGCGTTGTTCGTCTGTGATCGGGAGCCTAGTCACGCGGATAAACTGACAAATCTTTTTTTTTATTGACACTGCTAAATAAATGCTTTTGTTTAGAATTGACTCTTACATTTATTACATTAATTACTCTACAGAAACTGTTTTGTACAGTTTCTGCACCTTTACAGCAAATATAAAGAACCAATCTCAAAAATTGATACAGGGTTACACAGAATATTATTGTTTATGTTCGCAAAATAGCTTAAATTAGTAAAAAGTGTAACAGTTCAGCCGCAATAAAAAATAAACCTTAAATAAATATTCAAGGACATTTCACACATCACACTCTAGTCCCGAACGAAACAAATCTTGTTTTGAGAATTTAAATTTGAATAAGAACTAGACTTTGTAAATACATACATAGAATACATAGTAACACCCAGACACAGAATAAATAATTATGTTCATCACAAACATTTGTTCTTGGAATCGAACCTACGACCCACAGCGCGGAAGGCGGAGCTACTACCAACTGAGCTGTGACGAATAATACATCATCGGGTGGGCCATCGTCTTCCACCATTCAGTACCTACTCACCGCTAGTCACAAAGTCATTAAATCTATCCACGAACAGTAATTAACGTCGTTAGCACCTCGCGCGCCATTTTGATACAAATTGAACTAATTTAGTCACTCCTCTCCTCTCCTCTCCTCCATCCACCCTCTGGGGAGTGACCTCAGATTAGAGATCATTCGAGTCGACTGAATCAAACCACTGACAAAGGGAAAACTCTTCACACCCAGTTTATTCTTTCAGTTTTTGCTTGTTGTAAAAATTTGTGTTTTTAGACCTGTTTTAGTTATTAGATACCTATATGCTTTGATTGCTTGCATGGTTGAGCATTAAAACTTACAGCGGTTAAAAAGTTTTTATTAATTTGTAGGAACTTTGTACGCCTTAGCGCAAATCACAGTGCACAATTGCACATACCTGTTATTGACCATCACTATTCACCTGTGTTTACAAATAAATGATTTGATTGTTTTTTTTTATTTATTTCTTAATTTTACAAACTTAATTAAGTATCTATCTACTTACTTACTTACTATAATTTTTAGGTAGATAAGGGTCAACCGTTTCAATTATTTTTAGATAAGTATTCTATAATTCAATGATGTACAATTTAAATAAAGTACTTACTCAACATAATTTATCTTAATTCTTTATATCACTGGCCTCTTATCTCATCGGGAGGGCTTCGATCGGCAAATCCTTTGTTCCAATTCAACTTTGTCTTTTGAATATTCAATGTAAAGTAATTTTACTTTAGATAGATACTTCTACCATCTATAATTAAGTAAACTATGGAAACTAGGTACGAGATAAAATTATTACTTACAATTATGCAACCTGTCGTACAATTTCGACGACCGGTGTGGCGCAGCTGGCGAATGTCCGCCTGCGACGCGGAGGTTGCGGGTTCGATTCCCGCCTTCCGGGTGTTCTGGGTATTTGATATGTATCAATGTAATGTATTGTATTAAGTATGTCAGTCTTCTAGTAGGTAAGGTCAGTGTGGGTAAGTCCGTCTAGGCCCTAAGTCCGTCTAGTGGCAATAACTTCCGTTTTTGAATAGCTAGAGCCATATAACTCGGTTGGTAAAACAGTATCATTGAGTTTGTTCGAACTAGTGATAATAGATGTCGCTAACATCTTAATGTTGGAAAAAAATTGACAACCAATTTTTTCCGCGAATTTAACTTGAAGTTGAAGTTTGACGTCTCGTCGAAAAATGAAAAAAAAGGTGTGAAATCTAAGGAGTTTTCCGAGTATCTGTGATAACGTAGGCCATTTACAGATTCGGGAATGTATATCTGGTGCCCGATTCAAAAATAACGCATTTGTTTCGTAATTATAACAAATAGAAAAAATCCAAGCTTCGAATGTTATAGTTGGGAAGTCCGTCTACTATACATAAGGCAAGTCCGTCATATGCCGGTCTTGCCTTAATTCCAGATATTCTCAACCTTTTTAGTATTTCAAATTTTATAATTATTTTATACTGTTTATTCAAATTGTAAGTATTATTATACGCCTGTCTACGAAAGTGAACTCTTTTCAGGGTTAAGCTTGCCTCTGTAAATCTAATCTATTTACGTTTATTTTTCTGTATTTACTTTGTGTATAATAAATAATTAAGTGAAAGATGCACTGGTATGTTTGCAAGAGGACTAGCATCACCTATAAGTAATCTTTAAAAGTTTATAAATTGTGAATACATATTTTGAAAGCATGGAACTATCCAACCTTTTTTTTTTTAATTTCTGATTTTTTATACCTGACTCATGTAGCATGGCACATCATGTCGGACTTTGTGAACATTTATCGTTTTAACAAAGATCTGGTTTAGAAAATTATCCCATACTCACTTATTTCGTACTGGCAGAAAGTGTTATAAATGTAGCTACAGATCCGGCAATAGTTTGCCACACCACTTCTAAATTCATACATTACATTATTAACGATTACTTGTTTACAAATAAAGATTCTTGTGTATTGATTTGTATATTATTGACAAAAAAAATCGTAAGTGGGTACTTTGTGAAAATGTTTACAACCACTGAAAGTACATCATCAGCAAAGATATGCCGGACTTGCCCTTGATTTTAATAATTTTATTTTTCTTTAAAAGTATACCTTATAGTCACACGTTTAAAACACTTATTTCAACGGCAGCTTTTCATCATTTATCGATAAAGTTTTCATACATATTGGCTCACTAGTTACGATTTTATTGCTACTAGACGGACTTGCCTCAAACTGGTTGGGAAGTCCGTCTAAATGCCTACTTTACAAAAAAATGCTATAAATCTGAAGACAATCACAATTAACCCTACTTTTAGATAGATATAGAAAGATAAATGTAATACCAATATTTTCCGACTACTTAAAGTAACTAATAAATTTTATTTCGATTTTTAAAGTTAAATTGAAATTCAATTTAAGAAAACTATGCCGGACTTGCCCACACTGACCTTACCCATAACACAAGCTCTGCTTAGCTTGGGGCTAGATGATGTTGTGTGGATTTTCCAGCATTATTTATATAAACATTTATTCTGGGAATCAAACCCACAACCCACAGCATGTAAGGTACCTAGAGCTACTATCAAAGCTGTGACGCTTGTCACAAATAAAGTAGGATAAATCAAAAGTAGGTGTTCAATACAGTGGTAGGTGGTAGGTACTCGCAGCGTGGTCCTGGGAAGAGTTATTTTATTTGGAAGCGTGGCTCATTAAAATTATCCCCGCGGAGTAACGTCGCCCGTGGGGCCTGGGACATTCTAAAATAACAAATAAATAGTATTTATAAGACATGTAATGCTCAGGTTTATTTATGTAGCTATGCTATGCTATGATATAACAAAAGTACAAAAATAAATAAAGTTTCTAGCAGGGGCTTAAAACTAATAAAAATATAAATAAAGTATATGTATATCGTTATTTAGTATCGCTACTTGACGCTTGATGTCGCATATTAGAATAGAATGGATAAGGTAGGGAATTATATTTAAAACTTTAAACGCTAGATGTCGCTTTACAAAGCTTGTACACTACAAATTTGAAATCAATCAACGTCAAATTGACTGTTTTCTAATTTGACATTGATTGATTTCAAATCAATGTTTTTTTCGGTTTTTGTTTATTGTGTAAAATGCAAATTACTGCTGATTTCCTGATAGTTTAACAAATAATTTAAAGAAAGTAGAATGTCCTGGAAAACGATAACACTAAACAGCGATTTGTACACATACGACTATTTCCTATCAGAATACGTGTGTAGATTATGTTGGTGCCAGAACGGGGTAAAAGAAATCACTTCGAAAGTGTCCGAAGACGCTACCACAAACGTTACAGTATCTCAAATCATTTACGAATGTATCGGCATTGATTTGACCATCAACAGACAGCCCTCAAAAGTATGCACAAGTTGCTGGAACGAAGTGAATCATTATTGTGAGTTTAAAAGATTTTGTCACACAACTCAGAGCAAATTGTCCCGAATACTTCGATACGATCATTCAGATGAAAACAACGTCAACGGCAGATCATTTTTAGATTCTAAGGCTAATGATGGCTCCGATTTAGACCTGGATGAGGTCAACGCCCTCTTCCAAGATGTGATTAACGAGCCCGACAGCGAGGTAGAAAGCGAGGTCCCGCCCGAACCTGAAAAAAAAGTAAAAAAAATAAAATCAGAAACATACTGCTTTCAATGTAAAATTGATTTAGTTACAGAAGAATCTCTCATACAACATAACACAGATGAACATAATTTGAGCAACTTATTTAAATGTTTCCGTTGTGAGCAAACTTTTAAAATTAAAACGCAGTGCGTCAGACACGAGCTAGAATGCTGGAGGGATTCTAAAAAAGGCTACAAATGTAGTACTTGTGGAAAGTTTATGGAAGATAAAACAAGTTATGAACGACATTTGAAGTTACATAAAGAAAATGGTAGAAGTATGATCAAACTTTTTAATTGCAAAAAATGTTCCAAGATGTTTAGCACTAAAGAGTTATTGAAAGAGCATATGGCAATACATAGGAATAGAAAGTTTGTTTGTGATGTAAGTATACATTTAAGTTATGTTAAAGTAGGATTTTTAGCTTGTTAAGTTTATTTAAACTGCACACTTGCAGTTACAAAATGAACTTAAAACACTATTAAAAAGGTTTAAAAAGATGTATTCTACCAGCAATCTTGTTCCCATAGTACTATCTTTGCTTAGTTTGGTACTAGAGAGTGTGAATTGTCCATTAATATTAAGCTATTGCAGCTTCTATCGCGGGCCTTGAGCGTGGAGACCGAATCCAGAAATTCCATAACGAAATAACCTAACACTACGCATGCGCAATCCAGCAAAAAATGTTATGCAATAGCTTTACCGTGGCATTCCTCGAGTGCCACACGTCTTTTTTTTATTTACATTTTTTTCTTTTACATTTTACTTATATGTTTATCGTTCTCACAGTAAGAAATTTTTTCCAGACATGCGGCCATGTTTTCGGACGACTGTACAACTTCAACAAACACAAGTTGATGCACGAGGGGGTCAAACAGTATGTCTGTCCGCACTGCGATTACAGAACTACGTACAAAGCATCCCTTGTTATTCACATCAGGTATTCAATTTAATTTTTATATAATGGCATATGGGGGTTAGCCAACTTCGCCAATGTCACGTTGCAAGTTAGGCCTTAACACGAAGGAGTAGTTCAAACCGGTGGACTGATATGACAATTTGAAACTTAAGTTAACATTTGATTTATTTATACAGGTGTCACAGCTCAGTTGGTAGTAGCTCTGCCTTCCGTGCTGTGGGTTGTGGGATATTTATTTATCACCCATAAATCGCACCTTTGACAGTGTGTTGAATGCTGAATTTTTATTATTATATTTAACGTAAAGACATTTTTCTTGATTTTTCATCTGAACTAATACAAATTATAATTTCTATTAGTTCACTTTTTGCTAATAATTGATAATTATCATTGATTGGAAAAAGGTGGGTAGTGTAATAACAAACCTAGGTTAGAATCCGCCATTTTGTTTTAGACATGCAAGATGGCGGGTGTTTTGGTAATCGGCTGTTCGAGGTAAAATTATGATCCAAGTTACGTTTTATTTGCAGAAAACACACCGGTGAACGTCCATATGCATGCTCAATGTGTCCGCAGCGGTGTGTGAACCAATCCAACCTGCGGAAGCACATGAGACTGCATCTTGGGATCAAACGGTTTCAGGTACATACCAATTTCATTTAATTTAGTCAACATAGTCACTGAAACTATATGGCCAAAATCAACTATATAACAATCAGTATATCTATTATTCTAGTTGCATAAAGTATTATTATAGTTGCGAGTACTTTTCTACTTATTTAAATGTTTTATCTTATTTATTTTGCACATAGTGATTATAATGTGGGCGTAACGGAACGTAACAAAAAAAAACTCGTGTGTTACCAGTGTTACCACATTAATTTAATATTTAATTTCAGTGTAAAATATGTGACAAAAAATATGGATACAAAACCAGCCTGGACGAGCATATATCTAGGGTCCACGAGCAAAGGACCAAGCAGCATTGTTGTGACGAATGTGGCGCCACCTACTGTTGGTACCGTGACTTGCGACGGCACGTGATAGCTAAACACGGGAAACAACCAGTCAAGCTTAAAAGAAATGAACATGACAATAATATAGAAACAATGTATTGATGTCGGTACATCGGTGTAATTAAATACCTTTAAAATATTGTTTTTTTATCGGTGGCTTTCTTCGCCATGTCAGTCGAGTGAGTAGAAGTAGTAAAAATGACGAAGTTAATCAAGAATAAATTAACTTTGGAAATCAAATATGTTTGATTTAAATTATGTATAATATGCTTTTTGCAAACTGCCCTAACCTGGATGCGAGTAATAACTGCAAAGTCTCGTAAGTATATAATACGTAAAATGAAACTTGAAGTGCAAAAGAAAGACATTTTCTTGGTTAGTGGAAATTACACATAAGTGCTCTAATTTGAAGTATATACATATTACTAAAAATCTTTATTTAATAAATTTTTCATAATTTAGCTCTTTCTGAATCAAATAGTAGATTATCGTATTATTTTTATTTGACAAGAACTTCAGCGTTGGCTGGCGAAAGTAGAATAATCAAGCTGGCAACACAAAAACATAACCAACAAAATATTAGTAAACAAATAATCGAGGATTTGTTTTTTGTTTCTGTTCGCAAATAAAATCATGGCAGGCGTTTTATTCGAAGACATTTTCAACGTAAAAGACTTGGATCCAGAGGGCAAGAAGTTCGACCGATGCAGTAGATTGCATTGTGAATCAGAGTCTTTCAAAATGGACTTGATTCTTGACATAAATTCCTGGATATATCCTATGGAACTAGGTGATAAGTTCCGGCTAGTACTGGCTACCACTCTTAGAGAGAACGGGTACCCGGATGGAGGGGAATGGAACCCTCTAGAAACGGAAGGAAACCGTGCAGATAGCTTCGAGTATGTTATGTCGGGAAAAGTTTATAGGTTAGTTCTGTGTTTTGATCTTTATTTTATCACTCCGACCTCCAGATTTGTTATTAAATGCCTGTCAAGATAGTCTCACAGCTGAGTTGGTAGTCTGCCTTCCATGGTGTGGGTTGTGGGTTCAATTCCCACCCAGACCAAATGTTTGTGTGATGAACATAAATATTTGTTTTGTTTGGTTGTGGCTGGGTGTGTCTATGTATTATATGTATGTATTTACAGAAAAAATGTATATAAGTATTCTATCAGCAATCTAGTTCCCATAGTAGAAGCTTTGCTTAGTTTGGAACTAGAGTGTGATGTGTGAATTGTCCGTGCATATATAAAATAATAAATAATTATATTAATTAAATAAAGTTTTATTTTCTTTTTAGGATAGAAGGTGATGAAGGAGCCATGGAGCCTGCGTCTCGACTAGCAGCCTATGTATCATTCGGAGGACTCCTCATGAGGTTACAGGGAGATGCTAACAACTTGCACGGGTTCGAAGTCGATCAGCACATGTATTTATTGATGAAGAAATTGGCTTTCTAAGATAAGGTTAGGTTACGTATTAATAAATGTATTTTTAAAACTTCACACTTTTTTTTATGAAAATTATTGAGACCTACTGGATGAAAATTAAAAAATAAATGAAACTTTATTTAGTAAAATCACAAAGATCATTTTGAATCATCTTATATATGTACTAGGTGATGTTAGGTAGTAACCTCTGTAGGTAGATAGAAGTTTTTCTGATTAACCAACTATTTATAAAGTGATAAATAGTTGGTTAATCAGAAAAACTTCTATGTACCTACAGAGGTTATCATTAGATTATGTCACTGTTTATAGATTGATCTTGCGTTGATTTTTAAATGAATGAAACACCTTTGTTTACAATGTATTAAATCCACTAAAAAGATAGATAGATAAAACATTTACTTAACATACAGCAACACACACAAACTGCAATTAAAGAGCTAAGAAATAAATCATCATCATCATCTTCCTACCCTTGTCCCACATTATGTGGGGTCGGTACAACACGTCCTCTTCTTCCACTCACTTCTATCAGACGTCATCTCAATGTTCACACCTTTCTTACACATGTCATCATTCACACAGTCCATCCATCTTTTCTTTGGCCTCCCTCTACTTCTACATCCATCCACATTCATATCTAACACTCTTCTTGTAATATGACTTTCTTCCCTCCGCATGACATGCCCATAGCACGCTAACCTATTACTCTAATAATGGTAACCAAATCTATAAAATAAACTTTAAAAAAACTGGAGATGCCATAGTGCAATATCACATACGTAGAACTTGAGTGTGTTGTGTTCAAACATGAACTGAATACAATCAACACGAAAATCGCGAACAGAAAAAAAAACTAATGTAAAACTAAAAAAAAATATGTCCCAATTTTCGTTGAAATCGGTTTAATAATGCGTACAGAGACCTGACAGACGAAACGAAAGGAGGAATGCGCTTTTGGACAATCTTGATAATAAAACGCTCAGCTCGTTCCCTCGCTTATCGCTCGCTCAATTATTAAATAACGATATTACCGGTTTTAATCACGAAAAGCTCAAGGCAAAGCAACCATCTTCTAAAAATATGGTAAACTGGTTTGTGTTCGCAACGAATGCGGGCTGCATTCGTTGCGAACACAAACCAGTTGTAATAATTATAATATTTTGCTGTGAGATCATATTAATTTGCTGATTTATAAATCTCCTTTCCGGTAATTTGTTGACCCCTTGTTAATTCCGCCGAGTCTTTGGTATTCTATTTATTAAGCTATTGCATAGCTTCTATCGCGAGCCTTGAGCGTGGAGACCGAATCCAGAAATTCCGTAACGAAAATAACCTAACACTGCGCATGCGTAATCCAGCAAAAAATGCAATATCTTTACCGCGGCAGTCCCCGAGTGCCACACGTCTTTTTTTATTTTGAAGTGTATAGAGGTCTAGACATATCAAGTTTATTTTTTAGTTTAGTTTACAATGTGCGTCGTTAGTTGTTGAACGTGTGTTGAAGTTTTAAATCAATAGATTGTTTATTGTTATGATGAAACAAATAGTGGATTTTAAAATTGCTGTCTTGTTAATGGTTTTTGGTGAGTATTGACTATTGTTTTAGGGCCTTACAATTATAAAATGGTATCTCTTTCAACGATAAGGCCGACCTTCGTCGACACAAGCACAGATTTAAGTGGAGATTTTGGAATCTCTACTTAAATCTGTGCTTGTATGTAGGTACTTAGGTACAGAATGTTCCAAAAAAACATCGACAATTCAAGTCAAAACCTATAAGTTAACCTCTAGGTTAAACTATAGGTTTAAGTAAGTTAATATAAATAAAAGAACCAATCTCAAAAATTGATACAGGGTTACACAGAAAATTATTGTTTTTTTTTCGGAAAATAACTTAAACGGGTAAAAGATATAACAGTTCAGCAGCAATAAAAAAACCCTAATAAATTACGGTCTATCTTATAAAAAGTTAGCGCAGACTTGAAGTACCTACTAATTACCATACGTAATGATGACTTAAAGTCAACGCTAACTTTTTATAAGATAGGGGGTTAGAATTTCCCGCTAGAGCGAGAGGTACCTATCACCTTAAGAGTTCACTGATCTTTTAACAAAATAAGATGTGCCTATTGATGTTAAATGACCGGTAAATTACATATTTATTAAAACATAGTCTGTCGTAGCGTAGGTTTAAGACCATAAATTCTGCTTATCATCCACTCAATAATAAAACTTTTTTCCTATCTCTTTACATTTTTTAAATTTATTATAACTAATTATAATAAATAATTAGGTATAATGAGTAATTAAACTCTCATCTCCCGTATCGTGTGGGTATTTCCAACGGAAAGATAATTCTAATGTAAACACATGAGAAGGCATCAATACGTCTTAGGTCATTCTGATAAGACTGATTTAACATTACGGCTGTTGTAAATCTATCTATACTAATAATAAAGTAGGTATTATAAAGAGGTAAAGTTTGTGTGTTTGTATATTTGTTCAATTGTAACACAGATAAAAACGTGTGGCACTCGGGGACTGCCGCGGTAAAGCTATTGCATAGCATTTTTTGCTCACGCATGCGCAATGTTAGGTTATATCTTTACGGTATTTCTGGATTCGGTCTCCACGCTCAAGGCCCGCGATAGAAGCTAAGCAATAGCTTAAAAACTTCATAAAACTGTTTCATTTTAGGTTTGACATCGGTTCTAGCAGAATCTGGCATCGCTCCTCGACCTTGCAAGTGAGTAGGTGCCTCGCATCAGGTAGGTTAACCACAAGGATATTTCTACTGGTTACTGTTGTATATTAGCTACTACATGGACAGGGGTCCGAGAACTAATAAAATAACTATTTTTTTCACCAATATTGATACAAATGAATAGGTTTGTATCAATATAAGTAGATATATACTAACGTACATAAGCTGGTATTTTGGTATTCTGTACAAAACACGTTCACATCGAAAGTTGGGACTTATTATGTAGGTAATAGGACAACATATTGTATAGTAAGTACTTTGCCTACAGTTTTTCAGTGAAAAATGTATAAGTACCTACCTGTAGATAAAATCTATGAATTCATTCTGGTAGAGCTATACACTGCACACGGCTCTTTATTATTTTAATTCATATAAAAAGATCCCGAAACCCAGCAACCCAAATAGTCCAGTCAAATTACGAAATAAATAAACATGAGCGAATACAGTTTGGGGACTTTGAGGATCGATAGGGGGGTGTATTCTGAGCATACATTCCAATTTGAGGGGTTGTACTGAGGTCAGCTCAAGGTCATTTCGATGGAAACGCGTTTCATTCGATATCTCGAGAATGGATAGTGTTAGGCGAAAAATTGTTGAGACCTTTTCTTTTCCAAACAAAATTTACAAACTTTTTTATTTGAAACTTTTTTTTATAACATTAATATTTTTCAACTTATTACTCCCGCAAGGCAAAAATTTTACTTTTTTTTCATTTTTTGTCGTTTTCTCCCCAACCATTCAATTTTATTAAATTTTACCGATCATCAAAGTGTAGATCTTTTAATTATGAACAGTTTTGTCCTTAAACTTTTTTCCGTAGTGCCAATACCTTCGGAGTTATATATTACTTTACCGAGCGAAATCCGCGCCACTGTCGCAATATAAAAAGGTCAATCGATTAAACTATTAAAAAATTAAGTATTTAATTTGGGTAAATTTTTGGGTTAATTTGGGTAAGAAGTAAATTAACAATTAAAACTGTTTTACACATTTATTGATAGAAAAATAATTTATAAAAATAATAATATATCGGTAAAGTAATATATAACTCCGAAGGTATTGGCACTACGGAAAAAAGTTTAAGGACAAAACTGTTCATAATTAAAAGATCTACACTTTGATGATCGGTAAAATTTAATAAAATTGAATGGTTGGGGAGAAAACGACGAAAAATGTAAAAAAAGTAAAATTTTTGCCTTGCGGGAGTAATAAGTTGAAAAATATTAATGTTATAAAAAAAAGTTTCAAATAAAAAAGTTTGTAAATTTTGTTTGGAAAAGAAAAGGTCTCAACAATTTTTCGCCTAACACTAACCATTCTCGAGATATCGAATGAAACGCGTTTCCATCGAAATGACCTTGAGCTGACCTCATTACAACCCCTCAAATTGGAATGTATGCTCAGAATACACCCCCCTATCGATCCTCAAAGTCCCCAAACTGTGTTCGCTCATGTTTATTTAACTCGTTTTTAGCCATAATTTGACTGGACTAAAAGGAACCTTGTCTATAACAAGCCTATACTTAGATATTTGTGCAAAAAATAAATTTAAAATAAATACAAATAAAAGTACCTACAAACTTTGAATTCGAAAGTCTATCGTTATTTCCGCCTGATTTCTTTAAGATATCTTTATTATAGGAAAACAGATTGGTCATGTGCCGACGGCGCGTGTATCGACGAGACGCTGAAATGCAATGGCGCCGTTAACTGTCCTGACGGATCCGATGAGACTTTTCTGCTGTGTAGGAATGAACCGTAAGAAATCCTCAATACTTTTTAGTAAAAATCATTCAAAAAATAAATTAACCGGGTAAATAAGTCGGGTTTCCCGCCATTTGTTTTGTTGGAACCTTCATGGTCCTGGAACTTTAACAGTCTAAATTCAAAATGGCGCCTATCTGTCACTACAGTGGCGTTTTGTAGAAATAAAATAACCCAGTCGGGTTAGCATTTGACGTTGCAAAAGTTCCCGCCATTTTTTTTGTTGGATGGAACCTTCATGGTCCTGAAACTTTCACAGTCTAAATTCAAAATGGCGCCTGATTTCTCGTTTCTATTGGACGTTGTACGAAATAATACAGTTTTTTGAAAATATCCCACAGGTTGGATTTTCAAACAACCTGAGAAGCAAATAAAGTCCGTTTAGTGCTCTTTGAAACGCAACTACAGCCATTTATGTGGGCTTTCAGAATTCAGAGTTATATGATGTTAAAATAAAGAAAAGATTTTCAAAATTTCTCGATTTGCAAAGGATGGATTTTTTTCAAAAAATAGTAAAATGTGTGCCTGTAAAAGACTCTTTAGACGTATTATGTGGGAACTCTGAGGGACGAGTTTTTTAGTCGTGGCCCACGCTCCATACAGAATTGACCATTCTCCTTTTATAGTGTGTGTCAGTGACATGATATTTTCAGTTGCGCCGGACCACAAAAGTTCAAATGCGTGTATGGCGGCTGCGTGCCGAGCTTCGCCACTTGCGATGGTGTCAAAGATTGCGTCGATAACTCGGACGAACTTCTTCTAAAATGCCGAAATCAAACTACGTATTCAGAGTAAGTATTTTTACCTAACTACACTGGCCTGCAAAAGTAAGTATCACACATTTTAAATTGCTATAACTTATGAAGTAAACAATATATACTTTGATCTCAACCCAATTGAGCACGCCTGCGGGACGAGCTAGGAAGGCTATTCAGAAGCCGCAGACCACCAGCTACCATCCTCAGGGCACCAAAACAGGCCCTGATAGAAGAGAATGAGTCCCCGAAATCGGCTCCAAAACCTCGTTTTCAGTATGCCAAACCGGCTTGAAGCTCTAATCAGAGCCCGAGGAGGCAATACCAGTTATTACAAATGAAATAACATGTAAAACATACTTAGAAAATGTTAGATGCTGAAGTTTTGTAGTGCTATTAAAAACATATTTTAGTCACTTAATTTAATTTGTTTATTCATATCATCATGACCTAGTGACTACTGTAGAAAATGAAATAGATATGCTTGCAATGGGACTCTTAATAAATGTATACCTAATAATAAATCTGAAATCTGATAACTGTGTTGTGTTGCAAATATGATTAATAGGTAAATATGACAACATGATCGAATAAATGATCCTATTATAAGTATTTTTTATGTTGAAGTTGTTTATATTGAAGTAGAGAAGCTTCCTGCAAGAGGTGATGCGCCAATTTCAAATAACCCTGTATATCTATGGGTAGGTACAGCGCCTTTCTACATATATTTGATTTAGATTGTCATCTTTAGGTGTATGAACAAAAGAACCACAGATTTTGCATCAAACGCTGAGAAATTGGAACGTTGTAAACTTACGCGAAGAACCTGCGGCAATGGCCAGGTTTTAGACCATTTCCAAAAATGTGACGGCAAAGAAGACTGCGCTGATGGATCAGACGAAACTTTGGAGATGTGCGCGACGGACCAAAGGGACTGCGACAAACTCAACAGGTTCAGGTGCCGGTACGGTGCTTGTGTCGACCAATCCAAAGTTTGCAATGGGGTAGGTACCTAAGCCTTTTTTTAATACCAATTGTCCATTTGAAGTCTAAAACGACATGACACTGTACTTTAAAAACGATATTTGTGAATTATTCATACAACGCGCTCTAGTAGTAAACTAAGCAAAGCTTGAATAGAACTAGAATGCTGATAGAATACTACTTATATATATATTTTTGTTTATAACACAATCTCTTGCTCTCGGTGATTGAACCCACGACCCACAGCATTGAAGGCAGAGCTGCTACCAACTGAGCTGTGACTCCTATTGATCTTGAGCTTCCTTCACTCCTTGTTCTCCAGGTGGATGACTGCGTAGATGGATCTGATGAGCTGTATTATCTGTGCCATCCTGAAACTGACAACAAAAAGTAAGCATTTTTCTTCGGATCATATCTCTAGATCAGTGTTTCCCAAACATTCACTGCCATGACCCGGTAATTTTTACATTGCCCCTTCGTGACCCACTGAACACTTTTAAACCCAAGCTGGTTCCATAAATCGAGTAGATACCCAACGTCAAGCGAAAGCGACAGTTCACAATTATATGACACAAATGACAAATCGGTTTCGGAATTTCGAAGACCTTATTACGCCTCTACTGGATATCAACTCGATGTATCTCTAGATCAGTGTTTCCCAAACATTGTTCTACCATGGCCCGGCCCCCATATCTCAATGTTGTATGTAATGCCAATGTTTTATTCTTGTATGTATGTCAAATTTTTTTTTAATATAATATAAAATATATTTTGTTCAATCTATTGTAGAGAATGGACGTGTGACGACGGCAGTCGCATCAAAATGACAAAGAAATGCAACGGCGCAGTGGACTGTCCCGACACTAGTGATGAGACTTTTGTTAACTGTAGGAAAAACGAGTAAGTTCTACAGACACACATTTCTTAACTTTGAATCCCTAAATGAAACGCGTGATGTAAATAATAACTAATAAAAAATAAATAATGCTGGACAATCCACACAACATCATCTAGCCCCAAGCTAAGCAGAGCTTGTGTTATGGGCAGCCTCCGCGTCGTCGCAGGCGGACCTTCGCCCACCGCGCAACATTGGTCGTCAATATAATTTATGGCCCCTAAATCGGACAACTTTGGCAGTCGCAATTTGCAATAATTCATGCATATATTTATTGATGTCAGCTGTCCGAACGCATTTCGGTGCGTGTACGGAGGATGCGTGAGCAACAAGGTCATCTGCAATGGGGTGCCAGACTGCGCGGATGGATCCGACGAGAAGCTGCTCAAGTGCAGGAATAAAGAGACACAATCTGAGTGAGCTCTTACTTTATTCAGCTTATTATATTGAAAATGTTTTCATAATGTTTGTCAACCGGCTATGCCTCTTGTTAATAACAGGATAGGACCGCCAATTGTAGGTACATTTAGTTTTTATATTTGTTTTTTGTAAGATCAGCAGATCAGTGTACAATAAAGTATTTTTCATTCGTTTAATCAATACAATAGATGTAGTAAACTTCCTAGATAGAATATCTGATCAAAATTCTGAGTAATCTTTTCAGGTGCTACCAAAAACTAAAATGGAGTTACATTAAAAAAACACACGAAATTAGCTTCAGATACGCGCAGTGTAGCATTATTGATAAGTTATGTGAAAACGATGAGCTCTTATCGAACTCACAAGCTACGTGTAACGGTAAAGTAGACTGTAAAGATGGCTCGGATGAAGTGTTAGAAACATGTGCGACAGACAGACAAAACTGCATCTCCACCGGGAATTTCCGATGCCAATATGGCGCTTGTATCAGCCAATCGAAGGTTTGCGATGAGGTTAGTACCTTTGTTTTCTAGTTTTGGTAAAAAAACCGGCGATTTTGAGATGGTAAATGGATGGCTTGGCTAAATATAGGTAATGAGGATCTGTCACGTTTTGTTTTAGTGGAGTATGCAGATTTGTAACTATAAAAATACCAAAAAGTAAAGTGTTTTTTTTATCGGATCATAAATGATGAGATTGAGATTCTAATTTACGAATCTGAAAAACGCGCGCCAACAGGCCGCTACTTAGCGTGACGAGTGTGACAACCGTAAGTAAATACCGACAATAAATACATGTTTTCGCTCTTCAACAGGTAAAAGACTGCGCTGACGGTTCAGATGAATTGGAAGAAATATGCAACATGTTAGTATTATATCTGACTATATTTAGACATCTGTTCAAGTCAAGTCAAGTCAAAAATTACTTTATTCAGTAAAATCACAAGGATCATTTAGAATCGTCTTACATACTAGGTGATTCTAGGTGCCAGTTCCACGCGACCAGAGCCTAAAATAACGGGCAAGAAACTTGTTAAACTTTATAACACTTTGCGATGTCCGCTTTATTATCATTCTCTTCTATATCTTTCTGTCAACAAACGAAGTAGTTACCCTAAAACAAACTCAAGTATTGTTTCATAGATCAGTGTTTTTCAGTCTGTGGGTCACGACCCTCTAGGGGTCGCGATCCTCTGTAAGAAAAGTATTGTTACTTAATTCTTTATTTATCCAAAACCCTACTATGCAAATTTTGTAAGTATGTATTATTGTAACATTATAAAATACATGAAAAATAGTGAAAGGTTTAGGGTCTTATTAGGTCTATTTTTTTCCAACAAGGGGGGTCGTGTCATGAAAACGTTTGACTAACACTGACCTAAATGTTTAAATCACGCTATCGGGCATCAACACACCTGACAGACAATGTACATGTATATTACATCCCATAAGTCAGCCATACAGACACGTTTATGATAGAGTTTTGTCGTCACCCAAATATTGATGATATTTTATATTTGGAGATATATTGTTTTTAGGTTTTTGTTTGTGGCCAAAATAAAGTAAGTATTTCTATTATATACTGGTCAATTGGGCTATTCAACGGGTACACACTCATGTTTTGCGCAGTCCTAAATGCGTGCTCCCGCCGTACCCTGCAAACGGGGCCTACATGGTGCGGGATGGCCCCTCCGCGTCTCCTGGCGAGAACCTGCCATCAGCTCGACTGCTGTACTTCTGCGACCGAGGATACGAGCTGAACGAGCTGGATCCCGTCGTGAACTGCGTCAATGGCACGTGGGAGAACGAACCGCTGACATGCGTCAGTAAGTCGTCAGCCTTAAAGTTTATTTATTTAATAACAGGCAACGCTAAAAGCACACAATAAACACTTACAGATTAATAAATAAATGCAATGTGTGCCAATTACAGGCATGCACAGCACTCATAATAATCAACATCAACAGGAAATAAAAGTTCAAGATATAAAGAAATACAAAATAAAGATAAATAGTTCAGGCACTCATGGTAGAGTGGTTGAGGTAATGAGGGGCACCAAATTAAGGTTACCTAGAAATCAATAGTGTAGATTAGGGTGCCTCAAAACCTTGAAGGTTTTGGTAATGCATTTATAAAGACTGAGGCAGAAACCATCAGACATTTCTACCAATTTCTTACATATATTTTCTTCACAGTTCAATGCCGTCTAAAGAAGGACCCTAGCATCGTGTACTGGTGTCCTAACAAGGACCCTCAAGCTTACACTCGCACACAAGAATGCGAGAACCTAGTGGCAGAAGGCACGATCGTGAACCCGCAGTGCCGCGAGCCAAACTACCACTACCCAACCGGAGTTCTCGAAAATATCCGCTGTTTGAACGGCAACTGGGACCGAAAGGTGCCTATCTGTGCTCCAAGTGAGTTATCTGTGATATTTTTAGTCTTTGTCTTGCTATTGTTGATACTAAACTGAGTAATAAACAAAAAGTTTACGTTAGAAAGCAGATCCTTTCTAACGTAAACTTTTAGTTTCTTCTTTCTAACCGCGATTCTTTCAGCATTACTTCGTTTACTGCTATTTTTAACAAGGTATGAATGTAGTGATGTCTTTTTGTCGTCACTCATCATTGTCAATAAACTAGGCTTTTTGTCTGAGTCTACATCTTGTGCATCTCGTTTTGATTAACTGCAGCAGAATGTTCAAAGTGGGGCGTTCAAAACTATATTTTTGCAGAATGCGGTCTCGTCACTCCAAAAGGCACTCCGTTGATAGTAAACGGGACACTGGCCAAGCGCGGAGAGCTTCCTTGGCACGCAGCTATTTACAAGAAGCCAATCGATCCCAAGCACCCTTACGATCAGATCTGCGGAGGCTCGCTCATCACCACCACAGTGGTTATATCAGGTATGTATCAGGCAGCAGTTCATCAGGGAGACGTTAAATACCATGGAATTCGTGTGATGTAATTTATGGATGACCTTAAAGAGTAGCCATCTATTCATTATTTTCTACCTTCCTACCAAACTTTGATTTTTGGCTTCAAACCAGACTACAGCAATGCGAGCATCACAGCTTGGCTGTACAAATAGCTACGGTACTGGCCCGAGGGGATTGTTGAAGGAGTCTCGTAGTGTTGCCATACGTTTCAGCGGCGCATTGTTTCTGGTCGAGCATGGTGCTGATGCCGGCAGAACGGTACGCCGTAGCTCTGGGCAAGATACATCGACCGTGGAACAGCCCAATGGACATCGATGTACAAAAATCTGACGTAAGTTTCTCTATTCTTGCTCAAATTATGTTTTAAAAGCTTTGGAACTTGTCCTTCTAAGGTTATGAGCGGTGTTTGATAAAAAGGCCTTAAAACTGTATTTTAATTAAAGTGAAAATTACTCGTCTTAGTTAAATATTTGAGTCATCCCTGTATCAAATGTAGGTACCAAGGTTGGCATATAATACCTTCTAAAAAGCAGGCAGTAGACTCATATTTATTTCCTAAGTATAGTTGTGAATCAGACAAACATTAAATTCCAAAATCTTTTTGGTTTTGTAGTTCACAATACACGTTGACCGATTTTCAACATCAACATTTAGGTAGTCAAGCAACCCTGTTGATATGTTTTATGTTCAGGTCGCGAATATAACAGTACCAGATTTGTTCCGTGGTGCGCTATCGAACTTCCAAGACGACATAGCACTGCTCACGCTCGCGACGGCCGTGCAGTACCAGCCGCACGTGCGCCCTGTCTGTCTCGACTTCAACGACACCTTCGAACACCAACAACTCACTATTGGAAATGTTGGCAAGGTTAGATACTAGTTCTCCTTGAAATAACATCTTGCACTTTAGTCTAACAACTAATTGTGCAAAATTTGACAGTTTACAATCTAATTCTGTCTGCTCAAATTATCTAATAAATAAATGATCAATTAAAGTGGCCACATCTGTCAAAGTTTCTATGCACAGGATTATTTGTTAGACTATAAATATATTTAAAATATTCACGGTTAAGAAATAAGATTTCTTTGAAAACAATGTTGTTAGAAAGCGACTAACAAACCTACTTCTTTTAACTCCCGTTTAAGCCTTTAAAGTCTTATAATTATTCAAACCTTCGCTTATTCATCTCATTATCTAAATTGTGTGTTGTAATAGCTGCACCCTTTTTCGTGGTAGGTAACGGGCTGGGGGCTGACAGGTGAAGACGGTACGGCTGCGCCCTTGCTAAAGGTGACTCAGCTATCGTACATAGATATCAATCAATGCTACAGGGAGTCACCGGACAGCTTCCACATGTTTATAACGAGCGACAAGTTCTGTGCCGGCTATCTCAACGGTAATTTATACTTGATACCTATAAATATTCATAAGATTAATGTATTTATTATATAACAGTGTGGGTACGTAAGGGTACTATGAAACTATGTATAGAGCCAACACTTTTCGAATCAATTACAAACGCGTGTTACACTACGCCAATATTAATAGAGCTGAACTAAATAGAATTGCGTGGCGTTGCGTGAAATATCTACGTATATTTGTTACTTGACTGTAGATATAATCCATGTCAATTATCAATGCAATTTCAATAGATAATGAAGCTGGCTCCTTATTTGCGTAGAATCGTCTATCTGCCAAGGCGACAGCGGCGGAGGCCTGGTGTTCCCGGCCGACAACGAGCGTGGGGAACAGCGCTACTTCCTCCGAGGAGTGGTCTCCTCCAAGGCACAGAGCGAACACAACCACCACTGCAACGTGCATGCACACACCACCTTCACCAAGATAACCGACCATCAGATCTTTATACAACAGCATTCAAATTACGTATGAATATACGTTTAAAGAGCATAAATATATTTTTTTTTATCTAAGTCTTTTGTTTCGAACCTGATTACGCAGCTGCGTAGGAATTTCGCCCAATAGTATTAAAAATGCATTCTTAAATAGGGATAACTTTAAACGAATACCTTGTCGAATTTTGATCATTTATTTTTATTTACACAGAAGCATCAGTTTTCGAATAAAATAGAATCACAGGTTTTTTAAATGTTTAAGCAAGTACAAGTTCAAGTATCTAATATACAGAATTAATTAAGGTTTTTTTTGCTGAGGTAGTCTTTGCGAGCTCTCGCGACCCCCGAGGGCGTCTGACCCACAGGTTGAGAAACGCTGTCTCAAGCACATAGCTGTACTATTTTGGAAAAGGTAATGTTATAACTATTTTATTTCCATTCAGGAAGCACAGATATTAAAACAACATGGTTGATCAAAACTAATATCTAATATTTTATAAACGACGCAAAAACGAAGAAAGTTCTCAAGTTGATTCGCAAGTTCAAAAACATAATAAAACTAAAACTCCTATCAAAGGCATATTATAAAATATCTGAGAAGACAAACTAGCTTGGGACGAACTAGCTCTATCTAACAAAAAACGGTAAAAATTCTTGTACCTAGTAATTACGCTATCTACCTACTCGAAGTCAGTGCTTGTAAGTAAGTACATGAAGTAGGTATAATGTTATTACGTACCACCAAAGATAATACTTACTGTAGGTAAGTACCTACAGCATCTCTGGTCATAACATAAGTAATAAGTACCTAAGTACTCTAAGTACTGTACAAATGTTTATATTATAACTATCCCATGTCAATGCCACTTTGGTTATTGTTTGTGGGCGTATAAATAATTGCCGAGATAGTATTTATTTGTGAGAAGAACTGACAAAGTGGCATTACGGTAAGAAAAAACTGGCTTAAAAACAATAACGTTCGAGGTTAGTGCATATAGATAGATTTATTTATTGTAGCTACAATTATAGGTCCCGCTGTGGCACTACATTAAACAACTTTTTGGTACATTAGGTAAGCACTAAGTAGAGATAATCCATTCTAAAAATGACCGATAAGGCGCGGCGGGTGAAGGTCCGCGTGCGACGCGGAGGTTGCGGGTTCGATTCCCGCCTTGAGATAAATATATGTATGATCTGCAAATATTTATTCCGGGTGTTCTGGGTATTTTATATGATAATAAAAAATATCTATCTGTGTAATGTATTGTATTAAGTATGTCAGTCTTCTATTAGTACCCATAACACAAGCTCTGCTTAGCTTGGGCCTAGATGATGTTGTGGATTGTCCAGCATTATTTATTTAGTTTATCTGTACCTACCTAATTTCTTTCCAATTGCCTTAGACGGTGTAACCCTACCAGTCTGCTCCGACTTTAAGTACCTTGGCTCGCTCCTCCAAAATGACGGCAATATTGACCGAGATGTAAGTAATAGAATGAATGCGGGATGGATGAAGTGGCGACAGGTCTCTGGGACAATATGCGACCCACGAATGCCCCTTAAGCTCAAGGGGAAAATTTACAAGACGGTCATCAGACCTGTCACCATGTATGGATCAGAATGTTGGGCAACAAAGAAGACGGATGAAAGAAGAGTGCATGCGACGGAGATGCGAATGTTAAGATGGATGTGTGGAGTGACGAAGCTAGATAGGAAAAGGAACGAGTATATCAGAGGAAGTTTGAAAGTGGCGCCTGTTATTGAAAAAGTGAGGAGTGCAAGATTAGCGTGGTATGGACATGTTATGAGGAGGGATGAAAATCATATTACGAAGAAAGTTATGAATGTGAGCGTGGCTGGGTATGCAAGTAGAGGAAGGCCGAAAAAAAAAAGTGGTTGGATTGTGTGAAAGAGGATATGAATGTGAAAGGAGTGGACTCTGATTTGACGAATGATAGGAGTGAGTGGAAGAAAAAGACATGTTGTGCCGACCCCACTTAACGTGGGATAAGGGCAGGGGAATGATGATCTGTACCTACCTAACTTTAGTGATTAGTTAAATGATTGATAATTTTTATGATCTCAAATTTGTTTTGGCCAGTTCATACCGTTTTACAGAGATACCTATAGTGCTAGGTATATAATACATATACGAGTAGTCGGCAGTGTGTCGATAACTGGTTGAACGTGTTTTAGTTATTGTATCTCGAATTGTTGTGGGTGAATCGATCATGAAGGATCGAGTAGTGATCGAAAAGTGTAAAATAGTTACTGTGATTCTGTTTTTTGGTGAGTACATAGCTATTTATGTAAGAACTTAATATACTGGATACTTTAGTAGTTGTCAATACCTAGTACCAATCTAAAAAGAGACTAAACTAAAGTCAAGTGATAATTATTTTCAAGAAACTCAAAAGAAGAATGTTTCCATTTTGACTGTATTTTTTTGTGTAACTTTTTCTGGAAGGACCAATTTTGATACGAAAGCTAGTCTCGTGTAGGTACTACCGGTTCTATCTTCCGGTCCGAGGATTATTATTTTTTATTTGAGTAGGTGTGTATGTAATTGTTTATGATTTTTATCTAAGGCTAAATAGGTCAGAGTCTTTCTTGTTAATCTTTTACATGACGCATTCTTAAATTTAAGTAATTGCTTATGATTTTTATTTGGGGCTAAAGATGTCGGAATCTTCCTTGTTAATCTTTTAAATAACGCATTCATAAATTCTTTATACTTTTATTTATATTAACTACACCCGAATTTACTTTAAAAGTCTTTGCCCGAGGCCTATGTTCTTCTGACTATTTAGAATCTTAGTTGGTATGTACGAGTAGATGTGTCTAAGAAGATAAACTTAATTAAATTGTTTTACTTTTTAGGATTCTCGTTGGTTTTAATTCAAGCTACTGTAGCTCCACGACCGTGCAAGTGAGTAGATGTAAATCGCCAACAACAGACACCAACCTACCTCTTATGCCTTGATCACACGTACCGAGTAAACCGGCGAGACAGTGAGAGTAGAGAGTATTTGAGATACACTGCGCGTCGACATCAGTTTTACTGTTCAACGTTGCAGCGTTAGCGCGCAGTGTATCTTAAATACGTCACTGTCTCGCTGGTTTACTCTGTACGTGTGATCAAGGCATTAATCAGTGTCCAGGAATGCTATTTCCTTATAATTAATTAAACAGACAGGTCACAGTTCAGTTGATAGTAGTTAAGTTTTCCATGTTGTGTCAGTTCGATCCCCACTGAAAACCAATAAGTATTTGTGTGATAAGCAATATTTATATTTGGGTCAAGTCAGGTTGTGGATGATGAAGCAATATTTGTTCTGTGCCTGTTAAAATGTTTTTTATGAATTTTATATAAAAATGTCTATCAGTAATCTACATAGTTCAAATTGTACAAGCTTTGCTTAGTTTGAGATTAGTGTGATGTGATGTGTGAAATGTCCTTGAGTATTTATTTATCAAACTTTATGTGATGTGGAGGTTGCGGGTTCGATTCCCGCCTTTCGATAAATGTTTCTACGATCTGCAAATATTTATCCCGGGTGTTCTGGTATTTTATATGTACTTATAATAAAAAATATTTATCTATGTATTGTATTAAGTATGTCAGTCTTCTAGTACCCATAACACAAGCTCTGCTTAGCTTGGGGTTGTGTGGATGTTGTGTGGATTGTCCAGCATTATTTATAAGTTGCACTTGAGATGTGATATCCTGTTTACATTGCAGGAAAACCGAATGGGCGTGCGACGACGGCACGTGCATCGACACGACGCAGAAGTGCAACGGAGCCGTCAGCTGCCCCGACGGATCCGATGAGACCTTTCTGCTCTGTAGGAATCAACCGTAATACATGGATTTCTTATTGATTTTATGTTTAAGATGCACACACGGCCAAGCCTCTTCTTCTTATCGTGTCGACGCTACAACTGTATTTTGATGTATCATCGTGTTGGAAAGATTAGCCAGACTAGACACTGCTTTACCGTGCCTAGTTGTTACCGGTGTGCGCCACGAGGAGGCTCTTTCCATGCACGGCCAAGCTTTAATATAACTTCGAAAAATTCAACCAATCAACAGGCGCGAATAACTATATTTTGACCCTTTAATTTAGTTTTTCTCTGTACAAAAACTACGTTACCTAGTAAAGAGATATATTATACGGGATTTTATCGCGTACCTTATTACCGAAACGTCGGGTACAATAAATAGGGTACGCGATAAAATCCAGAATAAAAAAGTTATCTTTATGTATGAGTTCTGAGTGCTTAGTCCGAGGTTGCATTTTAAAACTTTAAAACTCCCTACTCTCGAGCCGACAGTCGTGATGCGGATGTCCTTATATTTTTGTATGGATATCCGAGAGATGACTCTCGGCTCGAGAGTACAGAGTTTTATAATGCAACCTCGGACTATGCCCTCTGATCACGAAAATTAAAAAGAATGTCCAGACTCGTTTGAGTAAAACTCGGACTATGGGCTCTGTGTGTCATTTATACAATTTAAATATAATTTCAGATGTAAGGGTTTGAGTAAATTCAAATGTGCGTATGGTGGGTGCGTGCCGAGGTATGCGACATGTGACGGCGTCATGGATTGCGCAGACAACTCCGACGAACTGATCGTGCAGTGCCGGAATGAAACCACGTTCTATAAGTGAGAATATTTAAAAACCTATTTAGAACCTCTTTGCAACTGAACTGAGGCCGTTTCCTAGCCTCTCAAAACCTGCAAGGTTTTAAATCACGTTAAGTTTATATTTAACTCATACACTACAGTTTTTTCTGGAGGTAGTGTTTGCGACCTTTCGCGACTCCTATAGAGATTACTCTAATTTGAACTACGGGCAATAATATTTTTCATATTTTAGATGTGTTAACAGCATATACCAAGGGCCAGGAACAATAGCCGAGGAATGGGAGCTCTGTAAGCTAAAATTTAGAATGTGCAAAGATGGCGAATTATTAGACAACTTTCTGAAATGCGATGGTAAAATAGACTGCGCTGACGGATCAGACGAAACTTTGGAGACATGTGCGACGGACCAGAGGAACTGCAACTCGCTCGTTAGATTCAGGTGCCAGTACGGTGCTTGTGTGGACCAATTCAAAGTTTGTGATGGGGTAAGCTATTATGCGCTGCTTTCAGTCACACACAGCTAAATAAATAATAAATAAATAAATAATGCTAGATAATCAACACAACGTCATCTAGCCCCAACCTGAGCAGAGCTAGTGTTATGGGTACTAGAAGACTGACATACTTAATACAATACATTACATAGATAGATATTTTTTATTATACATATTAAATACCCAGAACACGCGGAATAAATATTCGTAGATCGTACAAACATTTATCCCAAGGTGGGAATCGAACCCGCAATCGTCGCGTCGCAGGCGGACCTTCGCCCGCCGCGCCACATCGGTCGTTGGTAGCTAGCTAGCAGTTGGTAGTAGCTCTACCTTACCGTGCTGTGGGTTTGATTCTCACCGAGATCAAATGGTTGTGTGATGAGCAAAATAGTTGTTGTGTTTGTGTGTTACTATTACATATACCTATGTATATTTATAAAAAAAATGTAGGTATTAAGTATTCTATCAACAACCTAGTTCCCATTGATATATATATAATTGTTGATATACATTATATATAGATTGTATTGTATCTATTGCATCATAAAGTAATCTATCTATGTACAGGTGCTAGACTGCTTGGATGGTTCCGACGAGCTCTACGAACTATGCTACCCTTACACTGAAAATAAAAAGTAAGCATCCCTTTACCCTTTCTCACCCTTTATTTTAAATCCATGTGGAATTAAAAAAGTTAAAAGAATTCTGTCCTGATTTTACAACATAATGTTACCTACTTTTGTATTCAATAATAATTTATTTTATTCACAGGCATCACAGCTCAGTTGGTAGCTCTGCCTTCCAGGCTGTGGGTCGTGGGTTCGATTCTCACCCAGAGCAATTTTTTGTGTGATGAACATAAATATTTGTTCTGTCTGGGTGTTACTATGTATTCTATATATGTATTAAAAAAATGTATATATGTAAGTATTAGGTATATCAGCAGTTTAGATCCCATGCTTTGCTTAGTTTTTGGGAGTAGAGTATGATGTGTGAAATGTTCGTGCATATTTATTTATTTAAAAACACATACATAGCCTTAATAGTTATTTATTTTTAATATTTGTCGTGTAAACTATGAAAAAAATTCCAGAATGTGGACGTGTGATGACGGGAGTCGTATTAATGAAACACAAAAGTGCGACGGCGTCGTCGACTGTGCCGACGCAACGGACGAAACCTTCATACATTGCAGGAACAACTTGTAAGACACCAAATATACATAGAAGTAGGTACATCAAATAAAAAAAAAACAAATATTCAAATAAGTCAAAACTCTTGAATCTACCTGTCATATCTTTAAATATGTAATAAGTTCATGTAATCTACTTCTGGAATTCGCGCTCAGGAACCAGTAAATAAAGGTTCTTAGCGGTTCTCAGAATGGTACCAGTTCTTAATTTTCATTGTAAACGGGATATTTACCATGATTTGTGAGTTTGATTATTTCCCAATATTTCGGCACAGTTGCATGCGTCATGGATCAATGAAAACTACCTATGTTCAAAACCGTGATAGTTTCAAATATTGTACCAGTTCTTGTTTCGGAACCGGTACCATTTCGTTGCTAGAAGCTTTGAGATCCGATTCGGAACCAGTTTAGAGTAGAAATGATGAACAACATATTTCAACTTATCTTGTATTTATTTTTTGTTATAAGTTTGTGTGTTTTTGAGCACAAATAAATAATTATCTTATCTTATTTTTAGATGCGCCAACAAGTTCCGCTGTGTGTACGGAGGGTGTGTGAGCAACAGTGCCGTCTGCGACGGGGTCCAAGACTGCGTCGACGGATCCGACGAGAAACTACTGAGATGCAGAAATGAACAGACTCAAATAGAGTGAGGAATTAAATAAATAATGCTGGACAATCCACACAACATCATCTAGCCCCAAGCTAAGCAGAGCTTGTGTTATGAGTACTAGAAAACTGACGTACTTAATACAGTTGAACTATCTATACTTAGATTGTTTGCAACGGTCTGTAGATAGCTCTACTGATACATTTTATGTATCTTATATGCCTATGTATATTTTGTAAATACTGTGATAGTCGTAAGTTTACTTGTCAATAACGACGAAAATATATTTTCGTTCTATTCTTTTAAATGGGGTTTCACCATCCCATGCTGCTACTCTATACTCTGGCTAATATTTGTCTTTGGATTATTTTTTTTCTAATTCGGGGCCCCCACCTTCCAATATCCAGTCTGTAGTCCTGATAGTTCTGAAGCCCGTTAAAACTAGAGGAATACAGTATATACAGTTACACGTTTGACACAATTACAAGAACTTTTGGCTTTCCTTTCCAGATGCGATTATAGTTTGCAGTGGCAGTACATAAGCGACACACAAATGATTGACTTAAAAAACGCTGAATGTAGAGGCAAAGATTTAAGTTGTAGAAACGGGAGACGGTTATCAAGTATGCGACATATTTGCGATGGCAAAGTCCACTGCAAGGATAAATCTGATGAAGATATGGAGACTTGCGCCACGGATCGGTATAACTGCGTATTCAACGGCAATTTTCGCTGTCAGTATGGCGGTTGCATCGATAAATCATTGGTGTGCAATAAGGTTCGTAAAACTCACTCAAATTGTATTTTTAACCGACTTAATGAAATTTCGATTATTACAGACTAGTAAGATGCAAATCATCGCATCTAGTATAGGATTATCGTAATTCCGATGGCCTACCTCATGCCATTTCTGTAATATAGTTTGTAAAAAAGAGTTCAATAACTGGTACCGCGCTGCCCCAAAGTAGGAAGTATGGTTGACAACCATAGTTGCAATAAATCCAATAAGAATCATTTATGGTACATATTTATCTAATATGTATAGATACTCTTTTGTGAAATAAATTCTGGATAAGATAATGGTATTTCATTATTTATAACGATAACTTTATAAAATTGTCTTCACAGGAGAATGATTGTGCCGACGGTTCGGACGAGTTGGAAGAAATATGCAATATGTTAGTATTTTTATTCACAAATTATTAAAGTTCGTCGAACACGGATTTTCAATTCATGAATTGATCACCAGGATAAATTACGTCACACATTTTTTCCCCTTCTTTGTCGTAGCTGGACACATGTGAGAGTGAGACCCACCGTACCTTGTGTCACATATTTTATATTATTTTTGTAAAATGTGATGGCACAATATTTGGGACGTCTGCCACAAACACTTCTTGCACCACAAAGTCACGAACTTTCTTAACTTGTGACGTAATTTATAGAAAGCATTTGTTTAATTTCTGACTATTTTTTTAACTTTTGCCCAGTCCTAAATGCGTACTTCCCGCGTACCCTGCAAACGGAGGCTACATAGTGAGAGATGAGCCGAAGATGTCTCCCGGCCAGGACCTGCCGTCAGCTCGACTGCTGTACTTCTGCGACCGAGGATACGAGCTGAACGAGCCGGATCCCGTCGTGAACTGCGCCAATGGCACGTGGGAGAACGAACCGCTGACATGTATCGGTAAGTAACAAGTAGCCAGCGGCTATTCAGAATAAGGTTAAAACCTCATCTCGTCCTCATCTTCTCCGTCAGTCAACTAAAGGTCTTGACTGAACTGACTGAAACTTTCTGGACTGAAACTGTACAGTATCTCAGGCTTTGAGACCACTACAGTTTTATTTTTTTTGTAGTTTCATTGTTTCAACTTGTAGCCTATTAGTAATCTTTTTTTTTTAGTAAAAACCTAAAGGCTATATATAGAATAATGTAAATGGTAGATATCAATCAGGCAAGCTTTCGGCCATCTGTCTTTTTCCAACAATTGCATTTAGTAACTGCCAAGTATGTATTTATTTCTCAACAGTTCAATGCCATCTCCAAAAGGACCCTAGTATAGTGTACTGGTGCCCTAACAAGGACCCCGAAGCTTACACTCGCACACAGGAATGCGGGAACTTAGTCGCGGATGGTACGATCGTGAACCCGCAGTGCCGCGAGCCAAACTACCACTACACCAATGGTGTTCTTGAAAACATTCGCTGTTTGAACGGCCACTGGGACCGAAAGGTGCCCATTTGCTCTCCAAGTAAGTTACTTTTACATATCTGACGACTCTTGATATTAGGTAATATTCTCGCAATCACTTGATTATTTTAGGGGTTTATAACTATGTAAGTATTTGAAAAAAATGGATTTTTCAATTGTTTAAATTTTAGTTTGGGACTAGAGCGTGATGTGTGAAATCGGTGAAATGTCCGTAAATATTGATTTATTTTATCAATTTATAGAATGCGGCCTCGTCACCCCAAAAGGCACTCCGCTGGTAGTAAACGGGACGCTGGCCGAGCATGGAGAGCTTCCTTGGCACAGAGCTATTTACAAGAAGCCAATCAATCCCAAGTACCCTTACGAACAGATCTGCGGAGGCTCGCTCATCACTACCACAGTGGTTATAACAGGTAAGTATCAGTCATCTGGTCAGCAGTTCATTCGGTTAAGTTATACCATCTCATTCATGTTCTTCTACCTCCATACATTGATAATTGGTGTAACTGGACATTAAAGTGTAACAAGACGGCTCTACCACGGGTTTAAATACCAGATTATAGCATTGCGAGTATCACAGCCAGGTTAGTTATTTGAGAAGGATTCTCGTAGTGTTGCCATACGTTTCAGCGGCGCATTGTTTCTGGTCGAGCATGGTGCTGATGCCGGCAGAACGGTACGCCGTAGCTCTGGGCAAGGTGCATCGTCGATGGAACAACCCAATAGACGTCGATGTACAAAAATTTAATGTAAGTACCAATACTAACCAGTTTACACCAATAGGTATCAATTCTAACCAATTTACACCAATAGGAACCAATACTAACCGATTCACACCTTAAAAATAATAACCCAATTTAAAACAAGTCATCAGAAAACGGTCAGAAAAACAATTGAATAATAAATTAAAAACAAGATAAGAAAATATAATAACAAATATTAACATTGATAATTCACACTCAGATCAAATCCTATAATAAAAAGTCAAAATTCTGAATGAATTAGTTCTATTCAGTCACAAGTTTTAAAGAAAAATCAGCCTCATTATCTGTCAAAGTGCTGTATACTGTATGTTTATTATTTTAGGTATCAAATATAACAATTCCAAATGCATTCCGCGGTCCGCTATCGAACTTCCAAGACGACATAGCACTGCTCACGCTTGCCACGGCCGTGCAGTACCAGCCGCACGTGCGCCCTGTCTGTCTCGACTTCAACGACACCTTCGAACACCAACAACTCGCTATTGGAAATGTTGGCAAGGTTAGCTTTTATTTTAATGGACCTTCAAAACCCTCGTCTTTACGAATAGATGTGATATAATCTCGGTAATATTCCCCGTTATTTTAAATGGCATCTTGCTTTAAAATAAGGGAATGCTGGCTAAGTCAACCACATATTATTATAAAAAAATAAATAGAAATAAAAAGTCCCAGATAAAAAGTCAATAAACTTGGCCTCTGTGTTGATCTTTGCCATGTAGATATATAGGTACTCGTATTGTTCTATTTCAAATCAGTACCTATTTGTAGATGTTTTGTTTAGTGTTGTTTCGTGTCAGGTACCAGGCTGGGGGCTCACTGGCGAGGACGGTAGGGCTGCGCCCTTGCTGCTGGTGGCTCAGCTATCGTTCATAGACATCAACCTCTGCTACAGAGAGTCACCGGAGAGTTTCCACATGTTTATAACGAGCGACAAGTTCTGCGCTGGCTATCTCAACGGTACCTATTGTTCTCAATTTTTTTTATTGATTTTCGTATTGATGAGTAAGAAGTGTAATGATGATCGAGCGAGCAAAGATCTTTGTGACCACTTAGGCTAATCGGTTTTTTACATACACTTATGTATACGTCCTTCGATTTTGCAATCGAAGCAGTTTACAATTTTAGTGGCAAATTTTGGGAAACCCGGGATCTCTGTTCAAAAAAAGTGGGAGCATGCATTTAAGAAGTATAAGTTTTCAATAGTAGTGTATTACTTAGTCCGTCGGGCTTTTGCTATTAAAAAATGAAACTCTATTTGCTGCAGAATCGTCTATCTGCCAAGGCGACAGCGGCGGAGGCCTGGTGTTCCCGGCCGACAACGAGCGCGGGGAACAGCGCTACTTCCTCCGAGGAGTGGTCTCCTCCAAGGCTCAGAGCCCGCACAACCACCGCTGTAACGTGTACGCACACACCACGTTCACCAAGATATCAAAGCACCAGGCTTTTATATTGGAACATTCTAACTACTTACTTTTAAATGGTTTACAATAAATAATTTTAGGCTAAGTTCAGATAGCCGCGATTTTAAAATGCGTCTTCGGACTAAACCCTCTGAACTTAGCCATACCGTTTATATTGATCTTGTACCGCGCGGTTCGTAGTTCCACGCGGTACCGCGCGGTCATCTGAACTTAGCCTTAATCTCAAGGGTTTTTTTTCATGAGTATGTTAGACCTAGTTCTTAAAACCTAGTTCCTGAATCTCGTTCTCCGGCGGAGGGTATAGGTACGCCATCTCACAGGTCTTCTTAGTTTGGGTACCTATGTCATCCATCCCGAATTGTCAAGCTAAGGAATTGTCACCTCGTATATAAACTTAATGATTCTGTAAAGTTTGTCATTTATCAATAAAAGTTATCTAATCTTTATCTTTTTACTTGTTACTAATCGATGATATCCTCTTCCACTCTCTTTTATCTCCCATTTTCTAATAACCTCCCAAGTCCAGCCGGCCTATCCTATAGTCCAGCGGTTCTCAAACTTTTTTGGTGACGGAACCCTTTTATAAAGCAGAATACTTGACGGAACCCTACAATAAAACAATAGTTTTTAAAAGTGTATTCTTTATTAATGGGATAGAAAAAAAAATTAAAACACCTCTCTCTAGTCACTAGAGAGGGGTTTTTTTTTTTATTCTTACGGAACCCCTACAGGATTATCGCGGAACCCTGGGGTTTCGCGGAACACACTCTGTCTACCTATCTAACCGAACATCTTAGAAGCTACGGTAATTGTTTTTTTCAATGTTGGCACGAAGTTCCATATCGCGCGTTGCTAAAGGGGGATAAGACGGAAAAATTAAGACCATAAATTGTAACGTGTCACTTCGTCACTTGTGGTCTTAATTTTTAATCATTATAGTTGCTTAACTAATGAACCGTGCGGCGTGCGCGTGTTTCTTTCTCTCTCTCATAGAAAGCAAGCCCGTTATTAAATTAATAAATTCGTTCCATCCGGGTGTCCATTGACATCTCTCAAGTTTTTCTTAAAGTATCTTCTTCTTCTTCCTATTAAAGAGCTACGTTCTTGTCTGCGTAATAAATGCAAGTCACGCCATTTTTTCCTTTCCAGGGCCTTCTTAAAGTATACTGGTATTAAAATATCTTATAAAAAGTTAGCGTAGAATTTATGTCATCATTACGTATGGTAATCAATACATCAAGTCTGCGCTAACTTTTTATAAGATTACTAAAAGATCGAAAATCGCTAAAGTTTTACTGTTAACAAAGTTTAATTTCAATACACGAACATTGACTACATATTTACATAGAATTCTATTTCTCTACACATGATATTTTAACTACATATTTAAAAGATTAACAGTAGGCGAAGATACCTATTCCAAAACAGAACGGTGGACTATGTTGTATTTGTTTAAAAAACCATTTTGAAAAAAAACAATGTTGTATTTGTTTGATTTTTTTTCAAAATGTTTTTTTTCAACGACTCGAAGAAGAAGCAGCACGGCCGGGCCCATCATGACCAAAATACGATAGCTAGTTAACTAAAAAAACAGCGCCATCTGTGTTTTTAACAAGCATTAATTCGCCATCTTTGATTTCAAACTGAGATTTTTCTTCGACGCGATTTTCATTTTCAGTTTTTTTCAGTTTTCCGTGTTTCGCCGATAGATGTCGCCGCAAGCCTCGCAAGCGTGTGTAGGTGGCGCCACATTCGTCGCACGAATGAGTTTCTGAACGTTCGTGGATTGAAGAAATGTGCTCTTCTAAGCTTACTTTGTAACCGAACTTTTTTCCGCAAAGCTGACACTGTAACAAGATATTTATTGAATAAAGTTTTTAATTTTTTGAAAAGACGAGTAGGTTTGTCACTGTTCTTATTTGTCACTGTTTTTGTATTTTATACATTGATTAATCTACGTAAAAGTCTACTTGTTCTATTCTGTAGGTAGATCAGTGGCTCTACCATGAGTTTTTACTATACTATATTTACTACACTCGCTAGCGTCTGTAGTTAAAAAAATGTATGAAGATTTGTACAGCGCCTCTAGCGGATAGTTGGGTACTAAAATTCGTAATACTAATATTGACGTAACTACTGTAGTAAAGTCAGGCGATTTTACTGTGACATCTCATGGTAGAGGTACTGACTACCTATTGGCGCGGTTGTTTTGTCTATTCTCTACTGGCGCACGGCAGCGGCCCTTGGTTTGGCACGCCGTTCGTGGAGCGGCATAATGAAGAGTAGAGCTTATAGTTGTAGATGATTACCTGAAAGTGTTTGATGCCAAGATGTCGTTTCATATGCTCTCGCAGGTTGGAGCTGTTGACGCAGCGCTGGGGACACAAGGAGCACGCATAAGGACGCTCACCTGTGTGTTTCCTGCAATTATTTAGATTAATACATTAATTTTTATACACATTATTCGGTCTACAAAAACTCGCAATGTAAGTACAGTATGTAATATATGTACAGGAGGTTAGTAAATCTATGGAGTAATAGACCACTACTGGTAGCATGATTGTTTTATCTCTCTCATGCTTCGCCACCCGTATTTACTTCATACCTGGCAAGGTCATGCTAAGCCATTCTGACTCCCATGACAGGCATCACAGCTCGGTTGGTAGGTCTGCCTACCACGCTATGGGTTATGTGATTGATTCCCATCCAGAGGAAATGGTTGTGTGATGAACATAAATATTTGTTGTTTCTTGGTGTTTCTATGTATTCTAGGCATGTATTTACAAAAAAAATATGTATATTCTATCAGCAATCTAGTTCCCATGGTACAAGCTGCTTAGTTTGGGACTAGAGTGTGATGTGAGAATTGTCTGTGAATATTTATTTGTTTATTTATATTATTATGTTGATGATCTTAAATATATTGTTTACGATTATCATAACATACAAATAAATGTATGCTAAGCCCTCTATAAAGAGAATGGTAAGTCCTATCTCTATGTCTATTTCCTTACCTAATATGAACATTGAGAGAGGACTTCTGTATGGTTCTGAAGCCGCAGTGCAGGCAGACATGTTGTTTCCGTCCCTCGTGGATCAGCTTGTGCTTGTTGAGGTAATCTCTCCGCGTGAATATACGGCCGCAAGTCTAGAATATAATATTCAGTCTATTCACACAATGTCATTACTGATCAACCATCTTAGTTCCTTAATTTTTTTTTTTTTTTTTTTTTTTTTTTTTATATATCCTGCTACTTGGCAATCTGTTCAGGAACAATGATCCAAGATGCGGGCTGAAGACATCCTCTGGTTTATTGTCTTGGACAGAGAGATACATCCATTGAGCCATCTCTCATTCTTTCTCTGTGAACCGTTCAGCTAGGTTCGATAAGCAGCTAGTTCCTTAATTAGATTTAAAAACTAAAAACTATCTAGACTCTCAAGTTATCTCAAAAACTAGCTACAAACAGAAAAACAGTACTTACTTACTCAAAAAAATGAACAGTAAATTTATTGTAAATATCTAAGCAAAGCTTGAACAATGAGAGGCAAGAAATATCTTTAGTCTGAACAAGTAAATCAAAATATATTTTTTGATTGATTTTCATAGAAAAATCTCTGAGACAAAGTCAGTAATTTATTTAGTAAATCAATTTTATTTTAATAATTTGACAGTATACTTACATCACAAACCCATTTTTTTTTATTTTCACATTTTGTTGCATGCTCCTTCAGTAGTTCTATATTTACGAATTGTTTCTCACATTTTTTACATGAAAACACTTCTTTTTTCAAATCATCATTTTTATCTATAGTCGGTGAGATTAGATCTTCTTTTATATTTTCCTCTCTATGCGCTTTCAAATGTATCTCAAAAGAATCACGTTTGTGCAGATTTTTTTCACAAATATGACATTTGTAACCTGTTTTTAGAACTTTACAGTACTCCGTCTCATGTCTTATGCATTGCTTTTTGTTTTTAAAATATCTCCCACACCCAAAGCATTTGTAAAGATTATTTTCTAAGCCGTGTATGTGTGTGTTATGCTGTGTCAACAAATCTTGCGAGCCTAAATCTTTTTTACATTGCGAGCAGTATGTTTCAGACCTTATCTTTTTTTTAGACTTTTTGGTTGGCAGTTCAACTGATTCCTTTTTTAAATCTGCAAACAGAGTTTCTACTGCTGCCTGTTCTAAATTCGAAAACATGTGATCGTCACTGGCCGCATAGTCTTCTCCAGATATAGCATCGTTTTCTGGTACCATTCCAAGAGACCCTGCTTGAATTATATCATACAGTTTACTTTGGGTTAGTATACAAAACCTTCGAAACTCGCATAAGTTTTCTACTTCATTCCAACAGCTAGAACAGACTTTATTAGGTCGTGGGCTGATGGACAAATCAACGCCCATGCATTCGTAAATAATTTGAGTCAACGTTTGATTAGTTTCAACGGCATCGGATATCGAAGTTATTTCTTTTACTCCGTTTTGACACCAGCAAATTCTACACACGTATTCAGTAAGGAAATATTCATATGTGTATTGCTCATCGTTTAATTTTACAGTTTTCCAAGACATCATACTTCTTTTATTTTTGCAAATTTAGCTTAGTTTATTTTAGAAAACGTACTATCCGAAGGAGTTTTATTTACAAACATAATTGAAATGACACTAATGACAGGCAAACACAAGTAAAAAAAAATAACGACCGAATGGCATCTATATCTAATGTCAAGTGATACATTTTGACATTTGGCATGACCGAATGAATAGCCTTAATTTTATTTAGACCAAAAATTATAAAAAAAACTTAATTTATCAACATTGTTGTGGCCATCTTCAAGATGGCGGGAAGACGCTGTAAATAAAATAATAAAGAAAATAAACTAATTTAAGAGAAAAACATTTACTGTAACAAACTAACTTATGAGAAAAACATAACTGTGAAGTGAATGCATGAAATACTGAAGAAAACGGGTTAACATAGGAGAGAAACATAACGTACGAAAAATCTTGAGGATGGCGGGAAAAACATAACTGTAAAGTTGTAAAGTGAATGCATAAAATACTGAAGAAAACAAACTAACTCAAGAGAAAAACATAACTGTGAAGTGAATGCATGAAATATTGAAGAAAACAAATTAACATAAGAGAAAAACATAACGTACGAAATATAAGTGGACTTCCCGCCATCTTGGGGATGGCGGGAAAAACATAACTGTAAAGTGAATGCTCTAAGATAGAAGTGTAAAGTCCCCAGTACACAATGGCGTATGCTGGGCCACGACAGGCCATCGCCATTGTGTACACGGGGCAATGGCGTATGATGGCGGACAATTGTCAACCGTGGCACGCAATCGGAAAGTTGTGGGTTTTTCGGGCACACTTCAAAGGAATCGTGGCGTAGCGTGGCCTGTGGTGTTCACACTGGACCATTGTTTAGTTTGTCACCTACAACTTTCAAGTTTATTGATTTATAATAATTGTAGTATTTTAGGTACGATGTTTTCAGATGAATGATGCATTTAATCTTATAGTAGACTCCCTGAAAATACCTATTTAAAAAAAAGAGACATTTCTTCTACGTCCATCGCAAGTGGATTACCAGGCAGCAATGAGACATGCGCCATTGTGTGAACACCAAGTGATCGTGGCCTACAGTGGTGCATTGCAAAGCGTGGCCCAGCATACGCCATTGTGTACTGGAGCCTTAAAGTGAACGGGAAGACGTTGTAAATAAAATAATAAAGAAAATAAACTAATTTAAGAGAAAAACATTTACGTAAGACTAGGCGGTATGGTTATAAAACTTTAGCCTGCTCGGAAGAGCAAATAAATAAATAAAAAAAAAAAATGGTAGCACTCCGGGAGTGCCGGCAGAAGTGAAAACTTCAATATTAACGTTGTGTTTTCACTTATAAGTTTTCACTTCAAAAATATAACCACAGTCGTGATTGTGTCATGTCATTGTGTCACATTCGCGCAAGCGCGAATGTGACACAACGACGAAGACAACGAAGACACACTGACACAGACACATTCGCGCAAGCGCGAATATGTTAATTTGAGACGTATGTTAATTTGAAGACACATTCGCGCAAGCGCGAATGTGTCTGTGTCTTCGTTGGCTTCGTCGTCATCGTCACGTCACGTCATGTCGCCACGTCATCGTCACGTCATGTCGCCACAACACTATTTAATTGTTTGAGTCATACGTCGCGTGACCGCAAGTGTGTTCTTTTGTCGTCTCTTGTTTTAC
The DNA here is from genome assembly GCA_932527185.1 of Ecliptopera silaceata. Taxonomy (NCBI): domain Eukaryota; kingdom Metazoa; phylum Arthropoda; class Insecta; order Lepidoptera; family Geometridae; genus Ecliptopera; species Ecliptopera silaceata. Next base: position 9,346,148 of record OW052196.1, on the reverse strand, counting down.
GAGCAATGTATAAAAATTAAATAAGATCTTTTTTTTTTTTTTTTTTTTTCGCTGTCGCACCTGTGAAGCCAGCACACGTGTTAGAGAGTTTTCGAAAATAATTATTTGCTTTTTAGCAGATCAATCTCATTTTTAATTAAGCAAAAGTATTCTTTTATTATTGGTGGTGGTAAACAACTAATCAGGTGGTAAGTTTTATGTTTCTAACATAGATTGTTGTTAGTTTACTAACAAAATAGTGGCTTCCTCCCGCTCAAGATGGAGGAAGACACTCTAAGACCACCGGATCCGGGAGGGACAAATAATTTGTCTCAGGACTTATTCACAACAAATGTACCGAGTCCTCCAACTTCAGGTACGAAACGTAGAATCGAAGATGATTCAATAATTAATAGACATCAAAAAATAACTGTTCTTAACACTGATTTACCATCTGCGTCAATTCAAAACGTCTATTGTAGCCCAGCTATGATAATTGGGGTTAAATCATACAAACAGCAGGACAAAGGACCTTTTATTGTTCATGTTACCAGAATAGAACCTGACCAATCTGCAGGCACTTCTATTAGACCTGTAAAGTTCGGTCAATTCCTAGTCCAGAACAAAATTGAAAATATATGCATTGACGGAGTCAAAAAAGTTGGCAGGAACAAGATATCAGTTGAATTCAAAACATTTAGTGATGCCAATAAGTTTCTGGATAATCCAATTCTGTCCCATTACAAATACGAAGCCTCAATTCCCACCTACAACATCACAAAGATGGGTATTGTTCGACAGGTCCCAGTTGATCTCTCCATGGAAGAATTTGCAAGCTCCCTAATTTTGTCAGAAAGTTGCGGTGAAATCCTTAAAGCTCGCAGACTTAATAGAAAAGTAAACGATGAAGGAAAAATATCTTGGATCCCAACACAAACCGTTGTTATTACCATTCATGGACAAAGACTGCCTAAAAGAGTTTTTCTGTTTCATACCAGCCTTACAGTCGAGCCTTACCAATACCCTACTATCCAATGCCTAAACTGCTGTCGGTTTGGACACATCAAGGCACAATGTAGATCTAAACCTAGATGCTTTAAATGTTCACAGGATCACACCGGAGAATCCTGTGAGATTCCTGAGAGCAAATCTTCATGTATTCATTGTTCAGGGCAACATTTTGCCTCCAGTAAGGTCTGCCCAGAATTAGGCAGACAACAAACTATTAAACTGCTAATGACCCAAGAGGGCATCTCTTATGAGGAATCATCCAATAAATGTCCTAAAGTCAACAAATCATATGCAGAGGTCGCAAAGGAAATGTTCTATGTCCCTCCTCCACAAACTCAATCCCCATTTATATTTCAAAACTCTCCCTCTTCAACTTCAAAGTCTTATAAAAAATCAGTTTTTACCACTCCCCGTCCCAGGGTCCAAACTGGAATTTCGTACGACAAAACAGCTCATCAAGCCATAATTCAAGAATTGCCTTCTTCTCTTCCCAATGGTTGTGCTTTTCCTAACTTAGAATCCACAATGCCTCAGGAGAATAATCTCCTTGAACTCCTTCTCACATTAATTATTAACATCCTGTCTCAAAACAAAAACTCCATACCGTCCAACGTTGCCCACAAACTTATACAAGTAATTTCCGATCATAATGGATCATACAACTGTTCTCCAATGGAACAGCCAAAGCATAACCAAGAAAAAATCTGATTTAATTAACTTAATTTCTAAATTCAACCCATCAGTCATTGCCGTCTCGGAGACATGGCTGAGGCCAGGAACTCGTTTTCGAGTTTCGGGCTACTCCTGCCTGCGGGACGACAGGGCTGACGGACATGCCGGTAGCGCCTTACTTGTAAGGCGCTCACTTTCCTTTTCCCAAATCCCTATCCCCTCCCACTCCCCTGACATAAACATAGTTGCTTTACGCACCTTAAATATTTCTTTTATTTCCTTGTATATGCCCCATCCTAATCCATCTCTCTTCCCAGACATATTAATGATTATTTCTTCTGTCCCTTCTCCAGTCATTTTGTTGGGTGACTTTAATTCTCATCACCGTTCATGGGGATGTTACTATGATGACCCATCTGGTCACCTGCTTCTTGAAATCCTTGATGAAGCTAATTTGTGTATCATCAATAATGGATCTCCTACTCGTCGTGTCTATCCCAATCAGAATCCTAAAACTGCTGTTGACTTAACTATCTGCTCCCCATCTCTTTCTTCTAGACTTTCTTGGAGAATTTTAGATTCCACATATGGTAGTGACCACTACCCCATTGTTATAAATTTACCTAGTAGAGTCCCCCCCCCTAACAATTTTTCTCCATGTCTTAAATTCAAACTTGCAGATGCAGATTGGTCTCTTTACTCATCTAGTTTAGATGACCGAATTGATAAACTGGCCTTACCAACATTAGATAATTCTATAACATGTTATTCCCAATTTGTTGATGCTGTTAAATTAAGTGCTGATGATCATTTCCCTTTAAAGAAGCCTCTGAAGTTTAGAATCGCTTCTCCATGGTGGAATCTAGAATGCTCTTCTGCTCTTAAGGAAAGGAAGGAAGCCGAAAAACTTTACAATTCTTCCATGACTAAAACAAACTTTCTGTCTTATCAAAAATGTGCTGCGCATACAAAAAAGGTTCTTTCGGAAAAAAAACGACTTGGTTGGTCCAATTTCTGTGAAAATTTATCTCCCAGAACTCCTGCAAAAGTTTTATGGAATCAAATAAAACGGTTCAGACATGTCTGCGATTCTGAGGATGTTTCTGTAAACGATCCATCATCATGGCTAGAAGCCTTCTCAGACAAATTGTCTCCATATTGTGTCCCAAATCAAGACTTATTTCCTTCTCCATCTTACCACATTCCCTCTCGGGACTGTTTTGATTCCCAATTTTCTAGCGATGAACTACATTGTGCTCTTGATGGTCTCGTTGACTCCGCACCTGGTGAAGATGGCATTCCTTATTCGTTTTTAAAAAATGCGTCAATTAAAGTTAAAACTTATTATTTAAAAATTATTAACATTTTTTATGAAAGTGGGTCTATACCAATGTCTTGGAAAACTCAGATTATTATCCCCATTTTGAAATCAGGTAAAAACCCTAGTGACCATAATAATCGAAGACCAATAGCATTATCGACAGTGTTAGTAAAAATATTAGAGCATATGATCAAACATCGTCTAGAATGGCTTATGGAGAGTAGGGGTATTCTGGCAGGATCCCAAAATGGTTTCAGAAAAAATATGAGTACATATGACAGCCTTAGTATTTTGATTTCAGATATTCGTTTGGCTTTTTTAAACAAGGAATATCTCATAGGAGCTTTTTTAGACATTACGGCAGCATATGATAATGTACATCTTCCGACTCTCAGACAGAAACTTATTCGAGTGAGAGTTTCTGAGAAGATGACTAGGTTTATATGTAATTTATTATCAGAGAGAACCATAATCGTAAAAAATCAAAATCAATTTTTTCCTCCTAGAAATGTATGGAAAGGTCTTCCCCAAGGCTCAGTATTAAGCCCTTTGTTATACAGCCTCTACACATTTGACCTTGAACAATCAGTACAACCGTATTGTTCCATTCTACAATATGCAGATGATATAGCTCTATATGTTTCTGATAAAAGTATATTAGACGCCTCCCTTAAGTTAAACTCCGCTCTAGAAAACCTTTCTTGCTTTTTATCAGATCATGGGTTGTCCTTGTCTATTCCCAAGAGTAAGTCAATAGTTTTTACCAAAAAAAGGAACATTCCCCCTTTACATTTGCAGATTAACAACGAACCTATTTCTCATGAATCAGAAGTTAAGTTTTTGGGAATCTGGTTGGATCAAAGACTTACAGGTATGAAGCATTTTGAATACATTGCTCAAAAATGTGAGAAAAATTTAAATGTCCTGAGATCACTCTCTGGTGTATGGTGGGGATCTCACCCTTTTACCCAGAAATTAGTTTACAATGCTATCATCCGCAGTCATATGGATTATGGGACTTTCTTATTAGATCCTTGCAATAAAGAAGCGTTTAAAAAAATTGATAAACTCCAATCAAAAAGTTTACGTGTAATTTTAGGAGCCATGAAATCCTCTCCTATCAATGCAATGCAAGTTGAATGCGTAGAACCTCCTCTTAGACTTAGAAGACAATACTTATCAGATAAGTTTATGTTCAAACTTCTCCAAAATCCTAATCATCCTTTAATTTCTAAACTAAATTCTATTTCCAATAATTATGGGGATCAGAGCTATATTCCTACTGATAAAATTCCATGTATTTTACACAGTTATTTTAAATTTACTCGATTACCGGATCCTGTCGCTCAATACCATCTAAATCCACTTTATTCAACACAGTATGAAGCTCTTATTTATAAACCTAACATTAAAACGGACATAGGCATTGATAAACATACCATAGAGGCTGGAAGGGTTTTTTATGAAATAATAAATGATCAATTTAAAGATTGGCTATCCATTTTCACTGACGGTTCTAAACTTTCAGATAATAGCCCTGTAGGTGCTGCAGTTTGGATTCCCAAATTCAGTGTAATTTTAAGTTTTAAATGTCCCTCATTTTCTTCAGTATTTACAGCCGAATCTATTGCTATTTTAGAGGCTATATTATATTCCAAATCTCACAACCTCAATCAAACCGTCATATTTTCAGATTCTAAAAGTTGTCTCCAAGCTATCCAAAGCAACCCTTTCAGAGATAAATCTCGATTCCCTATTATATTAGAAATCCGTCAAGCCCTTTATCAATGTTCCCAACTTGGAATAAATGTAATTTTAGCCTGGATCCCAGGACATTCTGGAATACCTGGCAATGAAAACGCTGATTCCTGTGCCAAACATGCTATTCAAATGGGAACACTTGATCATTTTAAACTGTTCTGTCATGACATAGTCAATCTAGCAAAATTACATTTATCTAGCTCCTGGTGTAAAGAATGGGAAAAATCTAGGAACTTAAAAGGCAAACATTATGGTGAAATTCAACCAGAGATTCCAAATAAGCCCTGGTTTTTTAAATATCGATTAGCAAGTAAATCAACTACTTCTAACTGTTTGTCGTCTTCGTCTTGGACACGCTTGCACCCCAGTATTCCTTGCCAAATTACGGATCAGGGATCATTCACTTTGTGAATGTGGACTTGATATAGGAACAGTTAATCATATATTCTTTAATTGTCATCCAACATCTTTATATGACTTTGTCCCTCCCGAATCTGGTATCCCCCGTCCGATTACCTTTAATTCCCTCCTCTCCCTTGTATATAGTCCATTTATAATTGTTTTATGTAAATATATAGATAAATATCACATAAAACTTTAACTCTTTCCCACATCCTATAATTTAATTTAAAAAGAAAAAAAAAAAAAAAAAGTATTGTATATTATTGTTTGTGATGTCTGTAGTTAGTTTGTGCTGTCTTATTGTTACAGGTATTGGATAACTAACCGAATATTATTGCTTATTTGTCATATCAGTCCACCGGTTTAAACTACTCCTTCGTGTTAAGGCCTAACTTGCAACGTGACATTGGCGAAGTTGGCTAACCCCCATAAGCCATTAAATAAAAATTGAATTGAATTGAAATAAGATCTTACGCTTTTTCGACGTCACGTGACCCTGACGCGAGTTTGAAAGTTTTTACCCACCCAGCGCCGCTAAAGAAGTTTTCACTTCAAAAATCAACATTGTTGTTGTTGTGAACTTGTGAGTTGCGTTCTAATTTAGAAATTAAAAACGAGGATTATGTAAAAAGTAATGATTAGTAATCTTTGATCTTTACCTAAATACTATGTTCAAAACAGCAAAGAAAGAATGTCTTGGAGATCCGTAAATCCAAATAGCGATCTGTACACTGCCGACTATTTTCTATCAGAATATGTTTGTAGACTGTGTTGGTGCCAGAATGGTGCAAAAGATATCACATTGAAAATGTCTGATGATGCTACTAATAACCTGACTGCTTCTCAAATCATATACGAATGTATCGGTGTCGATCTTACCATCAACACAAAATTTAACCCAAGCCTAACAAAAATCTGCTCTAGCTGCTGGAATGAAGTGCAAAACCTTTTTGAATTCAGAACTTTTTGTCACACGACACAGAGCAGACTGGCCGGAATATTTGAATATAGAACATCAGAAGAACCAAAGATAAGCGAAACAAATGAGTTTTCAGATTTAGAACTAGATGAGGTCAATGCACTATTCCAAGATATTATAAATGAGGATAGTGAGACAGAAACAATTGAACCGCCATATTTAAATACAGAAATACCTCAGAAATGCAGCTACTGTTTTGAATGTAAAACCAATTTTGAGTCGGAAGATTCTCTCATACAGCATAAAATAGATCAACACAACATTAAAAACTCATTCAAATGCTTTAGATGTGATAAGACTTTTAGAATAAAGACGCTGTGTGTCAGACATGAGATAGAATGCTGGAAAGCTTCGAAAAATGGCTACAAATGTGATACCTGTGGGAAATTCCTGCACGACAAAAATAGTTATAAGCAACATTTGACAGCACATAAAAACATAACCGCAGCTTTATTTAACTGTAAAAAATGTATGAAAACATTTATGACCAAGGAGTTATTGCAAGAACACTCTGTTATACATAAAAATAGAAAATGGATATGTGATGTGAGTATCTTACATAAATAAAAACCACTTATATGCATATATCCGAACCTTTAAGAGTCAAAAAATAATTATTTTTTTATACTGTATTTATACTGACCTACGTCCACACGTGGACTGACATAGGTTGATGATGATGATTGCATTTATATTATTGCAGATAGAAAATCAAGGAGTATCTACCTTAAAAAAAGTCACTCATTAAATAGTACCCACAGTGCAGGAATCTGCTTCTTATTACTTAAAGAAATACTGAAATACTAAAATCCCCAAACTTAACAATTCCCACAGTGTGATAGTATTTGAGCAAGTGTGATGGGATTATGAGTAAATCTACTATAGTTCATTATTCTATTACCCCATAATACCCACAGTACATTGTTGTAGTGTAACTTTTTTTGTGCAAAATCCCCACTAAAGTCCGGTTGCAGAGCAGGAAGAAAGGAGAATGGGCACTTTGGGCCACGACTAAAAAAAATGTCCCTCAAGGTTGCCACATAGTACGTTTAAAAGGGCTTTTATGGGCTAATATTTTACTATAATTACGGAAAAAATCCGTCCCATGGAAATCGAGATATTTCGATGAAATTGTTTTTTATTTAACATCATTTAACTTAAAATTCTGAAGGCCCACAAGAATAACTGTGATGGCGATTAAAAGAGCATTAAAAGGGCTTTAATTATTTCTCAGATTGTTTAAACATCCAACCTGTGCAAATTGAGTTATTCCTGAAAAACTGTAGTATTGCAAAAAATAAATACAGTTTTTCGGAAATATCTCGATTCCCACAGGTTGGATTTTCAAACAATCTGAAAAACAAATAAAGCCCGTTTTGTGCCCTTTTCAATGCAACTGCAAGCATTTTTGTGGGCCTTCAGAATTCGGAGTAATACGACGTTAAAATAAAAAAACTGTTTTTCAAAATATATCGATTTCCATGGGACGGATTTTTTAAATAAAATTAGTAAAAGGTAGGCCTTTAAAAGCCCTTTTAAACATATTATGTGGCAACCCTGAGGGGCGGGTTTTTTAGGCGTGGCCATATCATATTCTCCATAGAGAATCGCCCATTCTCCTTTGTACAACAACCTGTTATTACCTGTCTCCGTCACTCTCGCGTAAATATGATGCGTCTCGCTCGCACAGATCCAATGACCGCGGCACTCAGCGAGCGAGACGTATCATATTTACGCGAGAGTGACAGAGACAGGTAATAACAGGTTAATGTATGAATTTCTTTCTGCTCCGCAACTGGACTTTACCTATGATTATAGAGTTTATTAATACTACTAGTGTAAGAATCTAAAAACTTAAGTACCTTAAATATTTGTAAGTAATATAGTAACTAGCTTTTCTAATAATTATTTTTATTGCTAAACCCAAACTTGGGTACATTATGTACATACTATTAAAACCTTGTGTACATGTCATAATGATGACAATAAAAATACTGGTTCTCATAATACATAGTTTATTTTTTTCAGATTTGTGGCCATGTATTCTTTAAACAGTTCAACCTGGTCAACCACAAGCTGATGCATGATGGTATCAAACAGCATGTCTGTCCGCACTGCGACTACCGTACTACATACAAAAACTCACTTGTCATTCATATCAGGTATTATTATGGAGAAATTGTTTAATAAATAATGTTGGACAATCCACACAACATCATCTAGCCCCAAGATAAGCAGAGCTTGTATTATGAGTACTAGAAGACTGACATACTTAATACATTACATAGATAGATATTTTTATTATACATATAAAATACCCAGAGTACCCGGAATAAATATTTGCAGATCGTACAAACATTTCCCAAGGCGGGAATCGAACCCGCAACCTTCTGCGTCGCAGGCGAACCTTCGCCCACCGCGCCACATCGGTCGTCAAATAACGTTTAATAATGAAAATGGGTATTGCCTATCTTGACTTTTTACAAAAGTTTTTTTAAGATTTTATATCCTCAAAAGTTCAGTAGCGAATCGAGATTTATTTTGTGTCTGTTTCTGCTTGTAACTGTTTTTTTTGTTTCAGGAAACACACAGGAGAACGTCCTTACGCGTGTTCAATGTGTCCACAGCGTTGTGTGACTAAATCCAACTTGCGTAAACACATGAGACTGCATCTCGGCATCAAGCGATTTCATGTAAATAATAAATTAATAAATAAATAATGCAGGACATTCCACACAACATCATCTAGCCCCAAGCTAAGCAGAGCTTGTGTTATGGGTACTAAAATATAATGGGTAAAAATGACTATGACTAGTACTAGAAGACTGACATAGGTACTTAATGCAATACATTACATAGATAGATATTTTTTATTATTATATAAAATACCCAGCAGAACACCCGGAATATTTGCAGATCGTACAAACTTTTATCCCAAAGCGGGAATCGAACCCGCAACCTCCGCGTCGCAGGCGAACCTTCGCCCGCCGCGCCACATCTGACGTTAGTGAAAATTTATTTGAATTTGGTTACAGTGCAACATATGCGATAAAAAGTTCACATACAAAGTGAGTCTCGAGGAACACGTTTCGAGGATCCACGAGCAGAGAACCAAACAGCACTGCTGTGAAGAATGCGGCGCCACTTATTCCTGGTCCCAAGATTTAAGAAGACACGTTTTAGCGAAACATGGGGATTCTCCTGTCAAATACAAAAGAAAAAAACGGACATCAGTTTTAGGAACAGAAGTCAGAAATGGATGTAATGAAGATAAAGTCGTAGATTATGAAATTCCTTGTTCAAAGTTATAGTTGAAATGAGTTTTTGTCGTACAGCAAAAATGCGGACAGAATAAACTACCCCGATGAAAGCCCAGCAAATTACCTAAAAACTTAGATACCTATAATTCATACCGCTTCCTATTTTTTATTACATAAAATATAAATATGTATTTGGAAAAAGTTGGGTTTTGTTTTTGACTATTACAGTTTCATCTACACCTAGATCTAGTGTTTTGTATCGAAGAATTCGCACAGAAACTACTGTTTGTTGTGAACGGAAAGATTTACATTTGCCGCGAAACTGGGCTGTGTTATGGCGTCTATATTCTGGGTGCTGATCAATAGTAGTTGGCAACACTGAGACAAACACGCACGATGTATAGACACACACGTGCACAGTGCAAGTAGACCAGTGTGACAAGGTGAGATATTTTCCCTTAAATTTAGGTAATTTTTAGAAGTAGATCAATAAAGTATGTCATGGCAGAATATTATATTAAAGCAAGCAAATTAATATTAGGAAGGTTTATTGCATGTTTGTGAAAAATAGTTAGATCGCGCGATCGCTAAGTGTGATTGAAACCACTGTTCTTAATATTTTGAAAATCTTTGCCTAAGATATAATGGGAAAGTACAACCTGAAAAAAATAGATATAGTACAGAAGACTCTTATTCTTGTGTACAAAGTATACTGGAAATCAACAAAAGGAACGAACCTACAGTTTGGTTGGATAGACATTGGTGTGCTGTGACTGTTATACATAATTGTGAACAGAGCCGAGCTTGTATCTTAAAACTCCCTACTCTCGAGCCGAGAGTCGTCAATCGGATCTCTCTCTTTACTTCTTACAAAAATCTAAGGACATCCGAGAGACGACTCTCGGCTCGAGAGTAGGGAGGGAGTTTTAAAATGCGAGCTCGGACTAAGCTCTCTGATGGCATGGCAACACAACGACACGATAACCAAAAAAAAAACAAAGAAAGACAAAAATATAACCTAAATTCGGTACCGCCGACCGCACGTGTTTATATCGGATGGATACGTGCGTCGCGCATTTCGGAAACAAATAATTTACATTGCAAATAGAAGAAGTAGACCAGTTGCCTTTACAGGGCATTGTGCTACTCCCCATACCTATTGAGGTGCTGTGTACAGTGTGTAATAACAAAACAAACAAAGTAAACATACAAAATGACGGAACTCGACCCCGGAGCGGAGGTGCTTTCAGACAAAAAGAAGAAAAAAAATAAGACCGCCGTCACGCTCGGATCTTTTCAGAAGATTGGCGACTTCAAAATCGAGCCTTCAGAGAGTGTGACTAAGTTGGACACCGCGTACTGGCCTCTGCTATTGAAGAATTTCGACAGACTCAACGTGCGCACTAACCACTACACGCCGCTGCCCTTCGGACACTCGCCCCTCAAGCGCCCCATCGTCGACTACATCAAGTCAGGATTCATCAACGTCGACAAACCCAGCAATCCTAGCTCGCACGAGGTCGTGTCGTGGATAAAACGCATTCTAAAAGTAGAAAAGACAGGACATTCCGGGACTCTCGACCCGAAGGTCACGGGATGTTTGATCGTGTGCATCGACCGCGCGACGCGGCTCGTCAAGTCGCAGCAGAACGCCGGCAAGGAGTACGTAGCTGTTTTCAACCTGCATTCAGCTGTGGAAAGCATCAAGAATGTGACTCAAGGGTTGGAGAAGCTGCGAGGAGCTCTGTTCCAACGGCCGCCGCTGATATCTGCCGTCAAACGTCAGTTGAGAGTCAGATCAGTGTATGACAGTAAACTGTTAGATTTTGATGCGGAACGCAATGTAGGAGTGTTTTGGGTGAGTTGTGAAGCCGGCTCCTACATCCGTACCATGTGTGTACACTTGGGACTGATATTAGGAGTCGGTGGTCAGATGATTGAGCTCAGACGAGTGAGGTCCGGCATCCAAGGAGAGAAGGAAGGTATGGTGACCATGCATGATATTTTAGACGCACACTGGGCATATGAAAACCACAAGGATGAGACGTACATTCGCAGAGTGATCAAGCCTTTAGAAGGTTTGCTCATTGCTCATAAAAGAATCTTCATAAAGGACAGTGCGGTCAATGCAGTGTGCTATGGAGCCAAGGTGCTTTTACCCGGAGTGCTGAGGTACGAAGATGGAATCGAAATAGGACAGGAAATAGTCATCGTCACAACGAAAGGAGAGGCTGTAGCCCTAGCTATTGCGATGATGACCACCTCAACAATGGCATCTTGCGATCACGGGGTAGCGGCTAAACTTAAGAGAGTTATCATGGAGCGTGACACATATCCTCGCAAATGGGGGCTCGGTCCGAAAGCCTCACAGAAGAAAACACTCATATCTCAAGGAAAGCTCGATAAACATGGCAAGCCCAACGAAAACACACCGAAAGAATGGTTGAACAGTTACGTTAACTACAAACAGGGGGAGAAAGAGACAACAAACGGAGACGCTGAGGAAGGGAGTAGGAAAAGGACAGCCAGCACGGCTAATGCCGACGACACTAATAACAGCATTGATGTAAAGTCGGAGAAGAAAAAGAAGAAGAAAAAGCGTGACAGTGAAGCACCGTAAGTATATATAAATCAGGATCAAAAATAAAAGTTGGACAGTCCTTCAGAAATGTAGTCGGTGACAAATATTGGTGTCAAATGTTTGTGCCTCTTTAGTACCATTTTCATTTTAAACACTTACGGCAGGTTTCTCGAATGATGATCAACAAAAAAATCAAATAATTACCATGTGTCAAACTCGGATCAATCGTGATTTGGGTTTCCAGAAACCGTTTGTTTATAAACAAACTAGATTTGAAAGAATGTCTTGCTTAAGCTTAAAGTTGTGTTTTATCAGCTATATTTAAGCTTTAGTTTTTTTTAATTAAATTTTAAATTCCTTATTTTCTCATCAAAAATTTTATAAACATTTGAATTTGTATCAAAATTGTTTATTATAAAAGTTGGTTAATTTTAGTTTAATAATAATAAATAATAAAGGGTTTTTTTTAAATAGCTCTAAAAAAACTAAAAAGACACTTGAGTTCTCCAATAAATGTAACATTGTTTTTTCATCAATTTTAAAATCTACAAATAGTGTTCAGATAAAGAATACTAATATAATAATCCACATCTTTTGGTCTAGGCATTGAATATAATGCCTAGATCAAAAAATTCAAGAGCTTTTCCTTTTCAAAATATGGCTAAAGACAAAAAACTATATCAAAGACTCACAATAATTTAAAAAATATTGTGAATTATAGTTAGATAAACCAATTTGATTTAAAATTACCTAAGATTTTACTATTACAATGATTAAATAGTGTCAACTACTAATCATTAACCCCTATCTTATAAAAAGTTAGCTTTGACTATATGCCATCATTACATATGGTAATCAATAGTTCAAGTCTGCGCTAATTATAAACTAGAACTAGCCATATTTTGAAAAAGGGATCAAAAAGCCGGAGACAAAAAAAACACAGAAACAAAATCTTGGTATTAAAAACATCAATTTATTTATAATTTGTGATTTTCAGAGAAGCTGAAAGTGCCATGGAAGCCGATACGACTTTAGACCAGACGGATGGTGAAGTGGTTAAGAAAGATAAGAAAAAGAAGAAGAAGAAGGACAAAGATCAAGAGAAATCAGACGAATAAAGATAGGATATAATTAATAAGAGTTAAAAATGTTTTTTTTTAATAATTTTAAGGACAGGTCCATTTTGCATTTTTATAGTTTCAAGCTACACAAAGTAAAAAAAGAAAAGTTTGATACTCTTTAGCAAAATTTTCTTTTTTTATTTTATATAATGTTTATTCAAACAACTCTGAAGCATAGTCAAGGCATTTTTTTAGCCTATAACATTATTTTAATAAGACTGACCCCCAAATTCATAAACAGATATCAAGCGACATGCATGAGGCATCTAGTAGTTTTTAAATTGTTTATGAATTTGAAGGTAAACCTATCTAAATCAATTCTTTCAATACGCAATAGTGAGCTAGTTTTAAAATTATGTTTTAAGAATAGCAACGACATGTAACGAAAAATGTACTGGTACAAATATTTTATCTAGAGATACAATAAAAAACAAATGGTAATATTTGGTAGATTGCCTACACCTATCTATAGATGGCAGCACATTACTAGTGAATATTTAGATACTAAAAAATACTACTACAATATTTTGAGAGAAAATTCTTATTTCACTATACTACAACTTGAAACGTCCATGTTTCAAGTTGTAGCATGCACATTATTTTAGACGACTCTAAAACTAATGATTTAGAAAGCCAAATATTTGTATTGTATTTGTCACTATTTTTAAATGGCTGACCGCAGTGGGGTTGCGTAGATTGCATAGAAGATACTTTATTGCACACCACAACAATGGGCGGCCTTATCGCTAAAAAACGATCTCTACCAGACAACCTTAACATTACTCTTTTAGATTATGGTTAGGCTTGCTGTCACTGCCTGGATGAGATCGCTATTGAGCGAGAAGGCCGCCCACTGTGCATTTATTTGATAACTCTTCTTCTTGTATTTTGTTGGTGTAATTTGTGTGTGCAATAAAGTGTGTTATTCATTCATTTATTCATTCACATTTATGTGTATCTAAATATTCACTAATATGCGGGATATTGAGATTAAATTATCCCTATTTTTTATACAAGAGATGGCCATTATATGCAATATATGTATTTTGGGAGTGCCTGGTGCATAGCGCCTCTTTGTAACTTAAACGCTATATTTTAGAATATAAACTATTTTGTTGTACCTCTGTACTTATGACTTGAAACGAACCGTTTGTTAGAATAGCCTGCCCTTTGTTACTAGCCAGTGAGAAAAACACCAGTTAATGATAATTAAACTTATATTAAGTATACAAATTGATGTTTTATTTACTTGTTTAATAGAAAATTAGGAGAATTTGAAATACCTTTTGCGTAACTAACGGCCGGTTTCTCGAATGATGATCAACGAAAAAATCAAATAATTACTATGTGTCAAACTCGGATCAATCGTGATTTGTGTTTCCAGAAACCGGCAGTAAAAGCGAATATTTTCTAGAAATATACCTACCTACGGAGACTAGGTAATGGCATAGTTATCTTAGAAAATTTATGTATGTAGCGTTTGTGTAAAGTTAGCTAGATTAAATCTAATGCAATAAAAGTTGCAAGGAGGCTAACGAGTTTTGTTTGAAATGTTTTTGCTACTCAACGATAGATGGCGTTAAACTAAGTGATCAGCGTCGAACCCGCGTAAAAACATGGTTCTTCTAAGATCATTGGTTTATCTATTTGACGCTAGATGGCACAAGTAGTTATATAACTACTATTGAGAATTGAAACAGACGGGGTTCATAATAAAAATGCTTCTTTCGACCTGAATTATTTTATTTGGCATTGATTAATTACAATTTTTCACAAGTAACACCAATTTTTAAATAAACGCTCATTTTGAAGCGTGCTTAAAATGTTCGATATTATTTAGTAGGCCTAACAATTATAGTAGTTGTAGGTAACTAATGTAGGTACGTAAGTTCATAATTTTTTATGATTTATTCATAAAATTTACATACAGAGAGCGATTAAAGTATCTAGATTCCAAAATTGCTTAATTCTTAGTGTACGTCCGGACTGGACAAACTTAAAAACTTGTACTAGGTATACTTAACGTTAAAATATTTTATGTACAACAGTTATACAATAAAATATTTCTGATTTTGATTCTAAAAACTTCGGTTTTTGGAAACACATATCTAGATATATTTTGACAAGCATGACAGTGGGTTCAATTCCCGTTAAACTGTATACATAATTTGTATGTTACTATGTATTCTATGTATGTATTTACATAAAAATCAGCAATCTAGTACCCATATTACAAGCTAAGCTTAGTTTGGGCCTAGATAGCGTTGTGTGAGAAGTCCATAAATGTTTGTATGACTTAAACAAATTTTGTAGATCTATCATTTCTAGATCTTTATAAAGGGTGTAAAAGGTTTTAATTAGTGCATTAGCTTTTCTGCAGTAGTTTTTTTCCACCCTATACAATTAAATCCATTCTGGTATTTAGTAAACTTAATTCATACACAAACTACTGACTCACTAAAATATCTACTTAAAATATATTTTATTATTTATACACATTATCACTATAATATTACTTATGATCATAGCAAATGATGTTTTTTTTTTAATTTTACAATGTTTTTACCGACTTAGTGAGCGCACACCGACGTCACAAGCTTAAAGTGACATTGACATTTAACTATGGTAAAGAGTGACGCGACTAATCTGTCTTAATGACTAATAGTCTTGGCGTTGGTGTGCGCTTACCTTAAAGTTTTACTAACTGGACTAATTAGCATAAACCATATTTTAATTTATGTGATTCTATTGATCCATTCATTGAGTTTGAATTTAATCTTTTTTTCACGTAGGTATTTAGTAGGTGACGGGACTAATATTTGATTAATTTTGTATTATATCTGTACACCTTGTTCTAAATAAACTATATAAATTAAACTATTTAATAATATTGTCAATCAGAGGAACTATACTGGTTTAAATAGCACCCCTTTCCATGCTATTATTATAAACATTTTTTTTGGTACTAGAAACAATGTTTAATTCACTGTTGTCTTCGTAACATAGCTTATCATCAAATTACACAAATATTTATGGAAAATCTTCAATACCGGCTTTAATAACATAACTTTTCTTTTTACAACATTTAATAAAGAACATCAAATAAGGCCAGATATAAGAAAATACTTAAAATATGCATTCTCATCTGACGATAAAATAACATATTTTGCACATATTTGACTTTTAGCTCACCTACTTTATAAAAAAACTATTTTTTTCAAGATTGAAAAAAACACTTGTTTTTCCGATTTATCGATCACCGATCTTTAAATGAAAAAATACTGTGTTGCCACCAATTCCATGTGCTTTTCTACATTGTAGGTATATATTCCCATTTTAATATAGAATGCATTTATCTTTAGTACCTTATGTCAAACGCACACGTAGACAATCTTTGACAGAAACAAAAGATAGCGCGCACTGAAAAGACGATACTGTCATGTCAGTAAAAAGTATGGTTTAGTTATAAGGTATAGTTAAGTTATACTTTATACTTAGTTAAAGTATAACTTAACTTTAACCTTACTATACAGTTAAAAGATTGACGTACTTGCCTGTGTGTCGGTACATTTATTTCTTACGATTATTGATCTTATTTACAAGTAAATACTTAGGTAGTTTGGCGTTTTATCATAAAACCTATTAACTTATGGTAAAGATTTTATTTATTATCTAACAGTTTAGGGGAAACTCTACTTATTTTTCAAATAATGCAGCTAAATATATCTAATTTTGTATTATTATATACATAATCTACAAACTTTATGTACATACCTAAGTATAAAAAAATAAGAATAATGTTATTTAACAAATAATAAAATTAAAAACATTAAGTAACATTTTTAAGTTATATATATTACTATAGTTAATTCTATTATTGTTGTATATTATCTTAAACTTAAGTACTGTTTAGTATTGGTAGGTATTTATCAGTATACTGTTCAACAAGTCAAAAATCAGGTGTGCACGAATAAATGTGACAATAGTAAACGTATCGAAACAGTGACGTATTTGAGATACACTGCGCGTCAACATCAGCTTTACTGTCGAACTTTGCAGCGTTAGCACTCAATGTGTCTTAAATACGTTACGTTTACGATTGTTACATGTCTTCGGAACACTAAAAATGGCAGTGGTTAATAATGGTAGTTTGAACTCGACTCAAATGCGTTAACTATTTAGATTTATAAATTGTAAGGAAATTAAGTAAGTACGTGAAAATAATTTATTAATTCTATCATTACTGCATCTCACTATAAAATCCGTGAAAGAATGAATTCATGTCGGCCATACAGAAAAAAAACAGGAATAAAGTACTCGACTTTTGATGTGTTCTGTGAATCTGACAGAATAACAAACACACCAAAAGTTTAGTGTTTATGTTCAATGCCTATAAACTACTTACTAAATTAAATATAGGTAACATTTCAAACATAGTGACTTTTCCGGCAAGATCCGAAAATTATTTGACACATGTCAGTTTTTTCTGCCAGTGGCTGTAAGTGTGCGGCTAGCCTAAATTGATGCCAACAAAATAAAAATCACAGTGTAACCATAAAGTTTATGTTCTAAGCTGAGGGCTTAGTCCGAGGTTGCATTTTAAAACTCCCTACTCTCGAGCCGAGAGTCGTCTCTCGGATGTCCTTATATTTTTGTACGGATATCCGAGAGACGACTCCTCCTTGGACTAAGCCCTCTGAGACATAGACCACAAACTAAAGAGCATAGACCACAGACTAAAAAGCATTCAGTACGGTAAATTGTCTTCCAAAAACGCTTGTTTCCTATAATTCCATCGCAGACACTTTCCCCACCATGATCTCTGGGTGCACATCTTCACAGGTTTCAGAATGAAGCATTTTGTTTGCACGATGTTGAAGAATAACTTGCCAACCATGTTGGATACCGACGTGTCTGCTAGTTTAAGGCAGGCGCGAAATCTGGAAATGAAATTCAGTTTAAATTTGAATACAAAAACGATCTACCTACCCTCTGTTTTTGTACACATAACTGTTTACAGGAAAGCAGAAATTTTAATGATAAAGCCATAGGTGACTTTCCTTTGAAAGGTAATTTAGGTAGAGAGTAATTCAAGCCAACTTGGCTTCCAGCTATAACAGTAAGTGGGTAAGTTGGGTAACCCAATATTTTAAATTTTTCGAACCGGTTTGCCCCGAAAAAGGTGGAAAATAAGCGCTGTAAGGTATACCACGTTGTTTTTGGCATCGCTGGGTGCTTGGCGCGGGCATATATTACAGGATGCATCGGCTAAGCACCGTTCGAGTGGTTTCCGAACGTATGCACTTGACAGCTGAGTATTGGCGGGAATGTCGTTTCGCGCCATTTGTTATTGCCGCCATTTTGTTTTATGATTTTCTTTTACGTGAAAATAGTGGAAATGTTTTTGGATTTCGAATATTTTTCTTAAAATCTAAAAATAGATAAGTGCTAAAAATACCTACTGTGTTTCTGTACAGTCAGCATAAATAAAATGTTCAATTTGTGGTAAACAAATATCAAAATAATAAGGCAAATCAAAATAAAATAACTGTTTATTTAAGATAAATAAAGATGTCTTTAAAATTAACTAAGTAAACGCTTTAGTTTGTACAAGGTGTAAAAAAGTACCAAAAACTATTAAATCACCATAAGTTATAGAGCACTATAGACGTAAAATCTTGGGATAAGAGGGATTTTAATAAAAAAAATAATAGGAGTAAAGTATGCGATTCTGAGCTATTAATTTATCTTGTAAATGTCAGTTGCGAGCGCAGTTTTCGCGCGGATTTATGACGTGTGTCGTAAAATGGCGGGAAACGATGACGCGCGGCCGTAAACCGGACAGCCGGTCTTCTAATAGCTTTTTGTAAGGAACTGCATGAATGATCATTATTCGTATTTACCTAGCACAAAATTAAATTTATTTATTTATTTTATTTACTTACATCTATTTTAACAGGGTTATCCTAATGTAATAGCGTAGTTATATTTTATAAATTTAATTATTAATTCATTACTCGTGAATTGGCACTGAATGTCTGAGAGAATTAATAATAATTATTATTGTGTTAAATTATTTTCTAGTCTAACAAGTGTAACAAGCCGATACATAACTGGTACACAGGTTTACAATCCAAGACTGACAAATTAATTGTGTATTACCTGGTTTGCCTTTGTTACGTGGTTTACCTTTAGTATCTTAAACTAGGCGTATCTAGGGTGTGAAAACATTATTAAGTAAGTAATTAAATAAATTTAAAAATGTTTACGTAAGTAAGTAACTATTAGATATAGTAACCTCCTCGTAGTCCTCGAAAATAAAATTATATTATCTAACTTTTAAAAATAAATCAAAGAGTTTTGTTTATCGAAAATCATGGCATTTAAAATTGCAGATAAAGGATATCCAGTCGGTAAAAATAAAAATGCTCAAATAGTCTTTTTAATGCATCTTTTATTTCCGGTCATAACGTTTTATAACGGTCAACTTATGACCAAGTGAATGAGTGAATGACACTTTAAAGCATTTGCAAGTAAGGGTATGTGTCAAACGTACGTCAAAATTAAAATAGAAAAAAAATCAAGTCATTTGACATTTGAATAAAAAAAAAACTTGTCATCATTGAATGATGTTGACTGTACAATTAAGTCGGATCGAAATCGATCTTATCAAGACTTCAAGGCTCTTTTGTATGCATTTTACTGTGGCTACAGGTTTGGTAGAGTATGCATGTTATAGAGAGTTCAGATACATATTTAAAATTGTCTGTATGTTTGTTCGTATGTATGTTTGTTTAAAACTTTCGAACGATTTGACAACTCGCCATAAATTTTGGAAGTTCGAGAAATTGTTTACATTTTACTGATAAAATTATAAAGTAAATCAGCCAAAGATTTCCGAAAACAAAACCAAAAATATCCATATATTATCCAAAAATAAACAAATACTTAAGTACCTAATTTATATGCGTTACATATTTTAATTTATTTTGGAAATATCATAAGATTCTTGTTCAGAGTGAACAACTATTAAATAAATAATAACAAAAACATGTATATATATATATATATATATTCAGTAGGTTTCTGCAGGTGTAAAATAGAGTTATTCAAAAGTGGTATTTTTTTTTAAATAGAGAGTTTTCAGATAATGCACTCTATGATATGATAGCATAGTTGGTCAACGGATCCTCATATCAAGGAGACAGTCGCAGGTTCATATCTTGCTAATTTCTAATCAATCTAGAGTAATGCACGAACAGAGAAAACACTATTTTTTACACTCTATATTATAGGTTCAAATCTTGCAATTATTATGAAATTAGCAAGATTTGAAATCTTGCTAATTTCATAATAACTTATAGAGTCTATAAGTTATTATGAAATTAGCAAGATTTGAACATATAATATAGAATGTAAAAAATAGTGTTTCCTCTGTTCGTGCATTACTCTAGGTTGATTCGGTCGAATCGGGTGTGTCGCGCTCTCTCCCGCTTCATTTGGCAAAGTTCTGGTCAAGCTGGAGTTGGGACGCAGTCGATGATTTGCTAGAAATTTTATCGATATTTCCCCTAAACCGATACTTTTACGTCACATTGTGTGTTAGTTACACGTAATGCGCGTGAATTGATCACTCAGTTAAAAATAACGAAAGTTATGTACCTACAGGCCACTTCTAAAAGTTTGTTTTCTTTTATCTATTCATTTGAGAAGTTTGTTATCATAGTTTAGGGAACGGTGGTTTTCAGAATCGACCTAAGTTTGCTCAAATGATATCAACAGCTCTCTTTCTCTTTTTCATATCTTTACAACGTTATAATAAACTTTAATGGCACTTATAATCTCAAAACGATGACGATATCGTTATATCGACGAGTCTTTCTGATCCGACCCATAACCATCACTAGTACCTACATACCATGAGCACAAATATGGTGTAGTTTGCAGTAACCGGCTTGAAACACAAGAATAATTTATTAGCATGAAAAATAAAAAATCATTAATATTGCTTTTATATTTATATCTTGTGTTTATTTTGTGTCATTTTAAGATTTATCTAAACGTTTAAAAACTGTGTGTACTTATTTATTTGTTTAATAAGGGCATCCAACAGAGAAAACGTTAAAAAAACACGAAACAAAAGACAAAAATGTAAGTGTGTCCCTAATTATAGGAAACGACAACAATTGTGTATTAAACACAGTTTATTACCAAATGTTTTGACTTTAATTAAAATCAATGCGAAACATAAAATTGAGTAATTAATAAACATATAATAACTCATTATTACCTTCATAACTTTTAACTTTTGATTAAGTATAACTTTATGACTTTTGCCCAGCAGTGGGACTGGAATTAATAATTAAAAATGTCTCTCTACAATCTCATCTACTAAAAATAACAAAGTGTGCCGATTAAATAACAACAGTACTTCATTTACCGATACATCGATAAGTATAATCCCCTAAATCCCCTCCCTACGGACCCGCGTAAACCGTAAGTGGCTTAGTTACTACAAGTGCCAAATAAGACTCCACTCTAAGAACAAAAGGGATTATAGCACCCCGAACGGCATTAGCGTCTTTGAAAGTGCACGCTTGTGTTTTTTTGCTCTAAGCGTTCGTTAGAAGCGGTCAGCTTAAATTGCTATTTCGTATTGTTAGGTTGGTACTATATAGTGTAGATGCGTCGGGTTACGTTACGTGATGTAAAACGATAAGCGTGATTTTCACTTAGTAAAAGTCACGTGATTTTCACGTGACTTTTACTAAGCTTAGGTATACTAGGAGCTGTGTTGCCAACTTGTCTGATTGATGAATTACAATAAACAATTAAGCATAATAATTTTATCCTTTTATTTTTCATATTTGATTCATTAGAATGAAATAAAGTACACTATGAAACATTTTAAATTTATTATTATTTATTTTCTAGTTCATTTATTGTTACTGATATAATACCTATTACATGTTTTGCTCATTTTTATAATATGGCGATGTCAAAAGTGAATTTAGTTCAATCAGTCATATTCATAAACCATTAAAGGTTTAGTAAAATATGGCGTGACAGCTGTCAAACTGTCAAATTAAATCTTTTTAAACTCAGTTTATGTT
Source organism: Ecliptopera silaceata (assembly GCA_932527185.1). NCBI lineage: Eukaryota > Metazoa > Arthropoda > Insecta > Lepidoptera > Geometridae > Ecliptopera > Ecliptopera silaceata. The sequence goes on along the minus strand of OW052196.1, from coordinate 9,323,948 downwards.
ATTTTAGATTGCTAAATAAGAATATATTTGCTTAAATTCAATCAATTTACTTTTATTGTCCACTTAAATAGGAATCGAAGTTTTTGAAAACGTAAGGTCAATATTTGAAATGCGTTTCATACAAATTGGTTTTATATGTGAAACATTTTATTGGGAGAAAGTCCAGCTTCTTATTATAACACAGTTTACATATTCTTTGCTCATTGTGCAAGACGCGTAGTTAGACTTTCTGACTAGCAAGTAGTCTACTAATCTTTCTTACTTCTGTCTCAAATGGTCTCAATCAAATGTTTCAAAATAATTGTCAAAAATAAAGGTAAGTACTAATATTGCAAACTCTAACAAATCAAATGATTAAGTTTGATGTTTTTTAACACAAATTCTCTGTAAAAAAACCTTTTTGTTTCTCTTGATTGAATAGTTTTGACGATAACTAAGTATATACGATATTGAATAGGTAGGTACTTACTTAGTTGTAAGTAACGGTAAGGTAAGGTTTAGTAGTTGATGTATATTTTTACAACTAAACTTGCAACTAAGAACTAATGCCATTATAAAGAAACACAAAATATTTTGTATTTAGACCCACAGTTACATTGAAGATCAAACTTGGCAAAAAAAGTTTTCCAAAATGGCGGACAAAGTCTTTCCTCAGTAACAAATCGAATGGTCAGTAAATTGGTATATTTTTGTTGGAGCCCGCATCTCTGCACTTTGGCTTAACTTGTTAACTTTGAAAAAGGTTTTATTTACTTAATCCCTATTCTTCTTTTTTTTGTAGACTTCATTTGGAAATGGTTAATACAGAACTACAAAAGTCAATACACTAATTGAAGCAAATCGTTTTTAGGAATCATTAATGATAAATAAATTATTGTGATATTATTACAAATTCTCGTTTATCATAGTTTTGTTAAGCTATTCCATAGCTTCTATCACGGGCCTTGAGCGTGGAGACCGAATCCAGAAACTCCGTAACGAAAATAACCTAACACTGCGCATGTGTACTCCAGCAAAAAATGCTATGCAATAGCTTTACCGCGGCAGTCCTCGAGTGCCACACGTCTTTTTTTTAAAGTAGTAGGTATTTCTAGTTTTTGTATAGTTTTTTGATTACTTGTCAACAATATTTTTGAAATTTTCGGTGATCGTTGAAAAACATCGAGATTCTACTTGCCTAGTACAACTTACTAGATATTTTATAGTGAAAATAATATAAAATTATGTAAGGTCAGTGTGGGCAAGTCCGGCATAGTTTTCTTAAATTGAATTTCAATTTAACTTTAAAAATCGAAATAAAATTTATTAGTTACTTTAAGTAGTCGGAAAATATTGGTATTACATTTTTCTTTCTATATCTATCTAAAAGTAGGGTTAATTGTAATTGTCTTCAGACTTATAGCATTTTTTTGTAAAATAGGCATTTAGACGGACTTCCCAAGCAGTTTGAGGCAAGTCCGTCTAGTAGCAATAAAAACGTAACTAGTGAGCCAATATGTATGAAAACCTTATCGATAAATGATCAAAAGCTGCCGTTGAAATAAGTGTTTTAAACGTGTGACTATAAGGTATACTTTTAAAGAAAAATAAAATTATTAAAATAAAGGGCAAGTCCGGCATATCTTTGCTGATGATGTTCTTTCAGTGGTTGTAAACATTTTCACAAAGTACCCACTTACGATTTTTTTGTCAATAAAATACTTATCAATACACAAGAATCTTTATTTGTAAACAAGTTATCGTTAATAATGTAATGTATGAATTTAGAAATGGTGTGGCAAACTATTGCCAGATCTGTAGCTACATTTATCACACTTTCTGCCTGTACGAAATAAATGAGTATGGGATAATTTTCTAAATCAGATCTTTGTTAAAACGATAAATGTTCACAAAGTCTGACATGATGTGCCATGCTACATGAGTCAGTTATAAAAAAACAGAAGCTAAAAAAAAGGTTGGATAGTTCCACGCTTTCAAAATATATTCAAAACTTATAAACTTTTAAAGAATACTTATAGGTGATGCTAGTCCTCTTGCAAACATACCAGCGCATCTTTCACTTAATTATTTATTATACACAAAGTAAATACAGAAAAATAAACGTAAATAGATTAGATTTACAGAGGCAAGCTTAACCCTGAAAAGAGTTCACTTTCGTAGACAGGCGAATAATACTTACGAGTTGAATAAACAGTATCTATAAAATATTTATAAAATTTGAACTATTAAAAAGGTTGACAATATCTGAAATTAAGGTAAGTCCGGCATATGACGGACTTGCCTTATGTATAGTAGACGGACTTCCCAACTATAAAATTCGAATCTTGGATTTTTTCTATTTGTTATAATTACGAAACTAATGCGTTATTTTTGAATCGGACAACAGATATACATTCCCGAATCTGTAAATGGCCTACGTTATCACAGATACTCAGAAAACTCCTTAGATTACACGCCTTTTTTTTCATTTTTCGACGAGACGTCAAACTTCAACTTCAAGTTAAATTCGCGGAAAAAATTGGTTGTCAAATTTTTTCCAACATTAAGATGTTAGCGACATCTATTATCACTAGTTCGAACAAACTCAATGATACTGTTTTACCAACCGAGTTATATGGCTCTAGCTATTCAAAAACGGAAGTTATTGCCACTAGACGGACTTAGGGCCTAGACGGACTTACCCACACTGACCTTAAACGATTTGCTTAACCACAGAGCGAGAATTGGATCTCTTTGACCTAGATTTAGAATCAGACAATTTATAGGACGAGAGCGAGCAGGAATTTTGGCACTAAAAAGTAATAAATATGGAGCTCTGGCTTAGAACAAATCTATTAACCTTTCGTATACATACATATACGACGGTACGGTAGATGGCTAGTGTTGAACGTTTTTTAGGTCAAATTTTGGCAGTTGTCGGGTTATTTTTATTTGGCCCTGATCAAGCCCTTTTTTCTACGTCTTCGTTTTATTGAAGTATTAAAAAAAACTCTAAAAAATTGTTGTAATGTTTTTCCTTGAATAATGTTCTTTGTGAACAATATAGAGTTTATCTATCTATTTGGTTTGAAACTAGATATCGCTGTCTGAGTTTGTTTATTGACGTAAATAGTTCACTTTAAGCTCTTGCACCAGCAACTTTGTAATAATCTGTGCATCTCTAGACACGCCTGTAGATCGCCAACGCAAAGTAACGGTGAGCTCCTACAATAAATAAATCTAGGTATAGATCAACAGAACTAAATATATGAAAAGGATCTGATCGGTAAACTTTAAATAAATATATTTAAAATAAATAAGTTGACAGGCGTCACAGCTCAGTTGATAATAGCTCTCCCTTCCATGTGTGTCGTGGGATCGATTCCCACCCAGAGCAAATGTTTTTGCGATGAACATAAATATTTGTTCTGTGTCTGGATGTTTCTATGTAAATAGGTATGTATTTACAAAAAAAAATGTAAGTATTGAAGTATTCTATCAGCAGTCTAGTTCTAGTTTTTGATGAAGATCGAACCCACGACCCACGGAAGGCATAGTTACAACCAACTGAGCTGTAACGCCTGTCTGTGATACCAGACGATTTAAGTTTTTACTATCGTTTACATGTGTGAACTTGCTGACATGGAAATTATGCGTTGTGTTATGGAAATTATGGGATTTGTTCTGTTTGTGCTTTGGATAAGCTCAAATTGCATATAATATCCGATTTTGGTACAGACGGCATCAAAAAATCATGGAATTACACTGATGCTGTACTGCGAAAACCAGAGTGCTTAGTCCGAGGTTGCATTTTAAAACTCACTACGCTTGAGCCGAGAGCCGAGAGCTCGAGAGTAGGGAGTTTTAAAATACATGCTCGGACTAAGCACTCTGTTGAGACGTCGGTTTTTTTTACGGAGTTCGCAGCGTGTCTGTCATTCACAAATTTAATGCACAAGTCCACGATCATACGTTGTAGTTATACTAACTTCCCCTTGGTGTTAAGTTGGTATAATTCTCTTCGCCAGTACTTGTACTTTTGAGATTTGTCAAGCCGTTTAGCTTGATCCAGTGACGGTTTCCTCAAAATAGCCCACTTGGGCATTAAAAAGCCTTGTCATTAATATTTCTTGCGTACTATGGTGAAATACAAAACAATATTGTATTTTATTTTAATTAACAATTCATTGGTTTTCTTTCCCTTGTTATTTTCTTATCGGCAACGCCATTTTGTGCGGAGACGTTCGAAATTCGAAAATCACGCGCGCGCTTCAATAGACGGGTAATGGCGTGGAAACCATAGACTGTAGACTAAACAGGTGGCCGCACCTTCTTGCGGGTGCAACATTAACAAAATTGCACCATTGTTTTGTTTTATTAAATGAAGCTGGTGTTTTTAGAAGGGTTTTATAGCCACACAGAAAGCTTTTAAGTTGTAAAGACCTTTTACATGACAGTTATTAATAATTATACGAACAATTAATTCACCTCAAGACTTATAATAAAGTATTTTAAACAACTCTCGAGTGCCTGGTTCGCAAATAAAAATGGCACTAAATGAAGCACTGTATAAAAATGGTATTAGTGCAATGTAGGTATTCTCCATTAGGTTTTTTAAAAAATGATATTCGTCAGAACCAGGAATAAGTAAAAATTTTTTGTAAAAAGAGTGCTCAAAAAATTGAAACGTCTTTTTACGCACGCCATTTCGCGCCAACTTTCGCGCCGAAATCGACGTCAAAGAACTGTCAGCGCCATCTTGTTTTTACGGGCGCTTATCGGCACGCTTGGCGGGATTTATAATGTGTGAATAATGCGTTCTACGACGCTAAATACACTTTCTGACAATACATAAATTACGCTGAACTTTTCTTTGTGAAAGATTACTATATTCCTGGTTATCGATGCGGAAAGGTCCGTTCGGGGGACAACAATAATGGGGGGTATCTATCTAACTATATTCAGTTTGTGCGATCACGTTATTGGGTTAATTTTGATTTATTTGATTCTTGCGGTATAGACTATACCAGCTGGTAAAGTTATTTAGCATGTAGTTTTCTAGAAAATCTAGGTATACATTCGTACAACTTTATTTACTTGCCTAGTTATTAAAAACTAAAATGCAATGATGACTTTCACTCCATAAAAGTAACTGGCATTGGTTGCGAGCATAGATGGCGAGGTCTAGGGTAACCTTTGTCCACTGTTGGACTTTTTTTTATAATCGAAGCCATTGTTATCGCTTCATCGGATCACGATCAGGATCAGATGATAGCGGCGATCCATAAACCAATCCTTTATTTTATTTAAAGGATGTTTTTTGTTGGGTTGCCATAAACACCTAGTTAAAATAGTTTGATGGGAGATTGTGATGTGATTTACCTACGTGAGCGATAAAAAGTTTTTTTTAATTTTTTTGTGTTTAGTTTACATCCCCTATTTTTCTCATGACAAAGTTATTTACTTACTTATTTTATCTATTTTTGGAAAACATCTCGCGCCAGCTCATCACTAAATCGATTCAGTTCCTAAAGGCTGTATTTTATTTACCAAATCAAGTTTTTGAGTACTTAAGTAAGTAATAATCATGAATGAGTGAGTATATATTATTTAGACTTATGTTGTTCGTTCCTTAATCTTTTAAAATTTTGTAAACTTTCTCATTTTATCCGTACTTTGTTAATTATAATTAGTAAGTTCTCAATGTATTAACTGTTTTTTTTTTACGAAAGAAATATAACAAAACGTTTTTTGACATGAATTAAGATGAATGCAAAGTGAGTGCATAAATCTTTTTTTTATATTTTAGAGCATAAAAAAATACAAATAAGGTTAGGTATATCTGCCATATACACTTCTACCAACCATTGTTCGATATATTTTTTACACATACTTATATTAAAAAAAGAGTTTTAATAACAACAGAAACCGTAGAGGTTAACAGTTAGTTTTATTATATTTTTACAGACTTTCATACGATACAAACAAACAGATGGACGGACCGCGGTATATTTATGGCCCCAATTAGGCCGTGGCCGATACTATCAGATTAGTTTTTTATAATTTACAAGGACATGAAATCTGTAGAGATTTCAGTTTTTTTAGGAAAGGTGTCAATTTTTACATTACACAGTGAAAATTAAATAAGTCAAGCGCAATGATTAAGTCTAGTGCTGGATACAGACCTCTTTAGATTTCCATAAAGAGGTATCTAACCTTCTCCAATTGACAGAACTCCGTCGGCCAATAAAAGCGCGGCCAAGTTGAAAAGTTTTCAGAATTATTTTTATATTTTTATATTTATTTGGCCGACCAAGGAGACGATGGCGGGACGACCTAGATACTTTTGAGAGGAATTGGTGGAAAAAAAGCGGAGGGTAGGGACGAGTTGCGAGAGACCTTTGCCCAGCAGTGAGACGAGAAAGATTAGAGAAAAAAATAATATTTATTAATCTTGTGTCACGTTTATCCCTATATGGGTTCGCTTCTTTTTCTACACTAGTAAAACTTGCATTTATTTTTTTATTGACATATTAATTAATAACAACTCCATATTTGTCTCTGTCCTCGTCCCGCGCTATCTCCGACGACAGGGAGGTGAGATACTTTTATTTTGTTTATTTCATTAGAATCCATTAATCGTGTAGGTACGTTCCTTTTCTCAGGGAAATGACTCTATTAATACAGCGCACTCTGTGGTAATCGTTTGGAGACATTTTTTTGGTGTGGCAACACAATTTTTTACTTTTATGATCGAGTGTTGATTCGTTCGGAAATCAAAATAATGAATTGACTGTGTTTTGATATCTTGTGACAGTTAGAAGTTGTGGCGTGGAAAATGTATTTATATTGTTTTATAAGCATGCGAGTTGCTATATTCTGGCATAATTCTACTATCATTACTATAACGTAAAGCATTGTTGTTTTTTTTGACAAGAGATGGGAGAGGGGTTTGAGAGATGAAGAATGTCCTATAGATACCTACCCAAGACGGGTTTTTGGTAGAGGTTGAGGCATACACTTTAATCAATCACTATTGCACATAAATGTGTAAATTAATTTGAGATCTTTAATACATAATATATAGTTTTAAAAAAAAGTTTAATAAACCACGAATATCCTAAATATCCATGTAAAATATCACACAACATAAAACGCTACAACATCAAATACTTATATGTACATATCATGCAACATTGTCTCAAGACCGTATTCGAAATAGTTCGTGCGCGGATCAGTTGTACTATTAAATAGTACAAATAGTACAATAGTAATTCTAGTGTCCAAACTCAAGCATAAAATGTCTACCACCAAAAGCAAAAATATAACATAACATACAGCCACACTCTTTACAATTTTACCTATTCTCTTCCGGTCGCAAATATATTGTTTGGCCTAAGATTACGTTATTCAATTATTAGGTTAAAAAAAATCTTTTCAATACTACCGGATAATATGATCACTGAACCATCTGATCAGACTTGGTAAGGTAAAAAAAGGTTTTTTGGATTTGGAATACTCTTCAGTAAATGTTTTGAGAATAACACTTTTAAAGACGTAGATGAGGCTAAAAATATTTGTAAGGAAAATCTTTGGCATGTGATGTACAAAGTATAATGCATTTCAGGGCACATCCTCAATGGACGTGTTTGGTGATTCAATACGCTTTTTCCATTTCCATTTCCAATAAAAAAACAAAAATTATGTATTTTGAAAAACTGATAAAAGACGTTCACACCCGAGAAAAAGGTTTTTTTATTCGAAATTCATAACAGTTCTTTAAACAGATCTTTAAACTGAGTTTTTTGTACCAACAGAGCCTCGGAAAAAAGTTGCTGACGTAATCCTAGACCAAAGCGGGAAGAGAACACCCAAACCGTGCAGCCACCAACCTTTCGTCGCACCGACAATGCATGAGAGTATTCACACGCCAATTGTAAACTCCGTACTTATTCTCCATTCCACCAATCCAGTAAGGGCATCGAAGGTCGTGGACTCTGCAGCACCTATCAGTCCTCGTGTAGCCTCCGAGCTGGGAGTATCTGGTCGCGGAGAATCCTTTTCCACACCATTTAGTTCCGGGCACGCGGAGAATCTCCATGGCGTCCCGTTTCGTTCTGTCAATACGTCAAAAAAAGGTTTCGTTCAGAAAAGTGAACGAAAACTTTTTTTTCTTCAGCCAGTTCTTTTTGCCGCGTTCTGATTTCAAATTTAATTCGAATCGCTTTTGAATGTTTCTTTTTATGGATTGAAATAAACTAATTAATGTAGCTTTCTGTACCTCTACTATGAGTTGTCTTGTCACAGTAAAATCGCCTGAGCTTACTACAGTAGTTACGTAAATATTAGTATTACGAATTTTAGTACCCAACTATCCGCTAGAGGCGCTGTACAAATCTTCATACATTTTTTTAAACTACAGACGCTAGCGAGTATAGATTGTAAAAACTCATGGCTCAAACTCAAACGCAAACTCAAACTCATAGAGCTACTGACCATACTACATAATTTGTTCACACCAGGCGGCATGGCGATCTCAAATTCCTGACAGTTCAAACGTAATGACCTCACAAAGTTTTATTAATTTCTATCCTACACGTCATTAAATCGACCACCAACGATAACTTTGATTTGAAAGAATATTAATCGTAAACGCGTTGTTGTAAATTCAAGGAGGCAGGGATGTAATAAGGCAGTTACACTACCTAACTTAAGTGTGAGAATATTAAATTCGTCAATTTCAAATAATCAAATAGACAACTAACAAAAATTTGTTATTAAAAATGAAAATTACTTGACTGTGTATGGAAAATTAAACTTACTAAAACTTTATTTTCTGGATTTTCTTATTTAGTTATTATAGGTTAAATTATACCAAAACTTAGTAGAAGGCGCGTAGCGGCAGCGCGTTGAAATCTTTTGTAAGCGTACTTAGCGGGAATGTTTACTTTACAAAAATATTTAGATCCTTTGCTGCAAGATCAGGTTTGTTATTGAAGACTTAAATTAAGTTAAACAAAAAAAAACTTCATACTGAAATATGAAGTTTAAGTATATTTGTTTTAAGCATTAATTTGTTTTAGCGTTGAAAAAAAAATTGAAACGCGCCTAGATAGGCTCTTTTTCTCGATACTTAGAATGAATTGCTTATTTACCTAATGTGCAACCAAATTTTCATTTGAATATTCTATAATATATTATGTTTATCTGCTTTTTTTTGGTAATACATTATAATAATCGAATTAAACAAAGACAATTATTTTTACTTTTTCGTCCCGATTACTAATAGTCCATAATACGATATAAGTAGTCCTTAGTCCGTCCCTGTTCATGTATCACGCCATAAAGCACGTTGCTAACTCGACTGATCTACAATCTACAACTTATGTTTTTATTATCTGTGTTAAGGCAGGCGTGTCTTATTTAAGAGGCTGACAACCGTCAAATCACTTCTCGCTTGCATATTTCTAGAAATATATTTCAATGAATATATTAAGTAAAAGCAAGTCAATCTTTTGAAAAACGTTAAAGGAAATATTTTTTTTGTTTAAGTATATTAATATACTAGCCGACCTGGCAGACTTCGTACTGCCTCAATCAAGTCAAGTCAAATATTTCTTTATTCAATAAAATCACAAGGATCATTTAGAATCGATAAATAAAGTTTAAGTTGACTCTACATTTTTTGTATGGGAAATGGAAAGGGCTATTTTGAGGGTTTTCTCGGCAGTTATTCGAAACCTTCCCTAGACCTTCACGAACACTTCAAGACCAAGATAAGATAATTCCGTTCAGCCGTACCTAGAGTACAAAAACTAATCAAAGTTAGTTAATCTTTATTCTACAGAATCACAAAGATCAGAATTCTGATCTTTGTGATCTAGAATTCTGTTATAACATGTGATTCTATGTACCAGTTACTCGCGACCGGAGCCTAGAAGACACTACGGCCTAGTTCCTACTGTTTTTTTGGTGTATAATCCTTCTTACATAGAATTACAATTTGTGATTACATTATAAAATAACGGTACATGGTACATAATACTTCGTTATTAAAAAGGATTTCTGTGTGAAGTCATAAACTAAATAAGTAGGCACCCTTATTTTCAAACGTTTTATTACAATTGTGAGTCCTTACTAATTAGTAACGGGTTTTGAAACGACTTATATAATCTGTGGAATGGACATTTAACTGGCAACACTACTAATATAACGTAATGAAGGTATTTTTATAGCTTTATTTTTAAAGGAGACGCTGCTTATACTGATATATATTTTGATATAGAATATAGTTATTAACTTAGCTTGGCTTAGTTTAGGACGTGATGTGTGAAATATCCTTTAATTTATAATGGATATTTAATGTATTTTTTTTTAATGTATTTAATATTGTGGAGACACTTTTTTATTTTGTGAAATTTTAATTGTTTGTATGTCTATGTTGTAAATGTGTAATTTGAATGTTGCTTTTTTAAACAAATTTTATGTCTAGATTATATGTGTTCTAAGTATTAGATATTTTTTAAATCCAATTTCATATCATCATATCATTTCGTGTACTTCTGATCTGGCTAGTAAATAGCAAGTTGTTATATTAAGTGCATAATATGTTATTGTGATTAGTGTGTGTATTGTACTGAAAGTTTATTTACTTACATAAATACCACAACCAGAAACCAACAAATCCCACAACCAACATGAAAAGTAGTCATTTCAAAACTGACAAACCACACTCCAATAAAAATGCAAGTTATTCTGTCCCCATTGCATTTACCTCGAAATCTGATTGTAGCTCCCTCGAAATCCGATCGCAATCGCTGTTCCAAATTCATAAACCAAAGCCCTCCCGCGCATAAAATAAAAAACAAAACAAACCTCCTATCGCATCGGCAATGCGAGATTGTGTAAGGTCGGAAGTTGAAATATCCGAATCGTCTTCTAAACTGGCCGATATTGACTCTGCAGTGATCGTGGGCCCTACAGCACTTGTCCTCAGCTCTATCGACTCCAAGTTCGTTGTATTCTTCAGCCAGTTGCCCGGAACCACACCACTTCGTGCCCGGCAGGATAAAATTCTCCCGGAACGACCTTCGTGACCTGAATTTGTTAGAAATTAGCTGCTTGTATAACCTAGCCTTGTTAGTATTGTAATTGAGTTAAAAGTGTAATGCATGGTTTAGTGTTAGTCATGTTGGTCATTTGAAGTGAATCTGTTAGTCAAGTTTTTGATGTTATGTTTAAAACCCCGAAGTAACTGGTTAATGCTTTTAGGTTTTAGTACGAAATATTAATTAGGTAGACTACCCTATGATAACTGATAAAATCAAGATTTAGAAAGGGTTTAATTATTGAAAACACTAAAAGTTTGGAACTTTTTATATGTCATGTTATTACGTTTTTCAGTACTACAGTGGATTTCGGGTATAACGACGATGAAGGGACCACTCTATTTACGTCGTTATATCCGGAAGTCGTTACAGGCAAAGGTAAAAAGATACAGACACGTACACCTGTATATGATTTTCGCCTTTTCTTTAACAGTGAATGAGCGTCTAGCAGCCATACTTATTCAAAAGTTTACTAAAACCAGTTGCTACTCAGAATATCACTATGTTACTGAACCATAAATTTAACTCCGAAACGTACACGCTTCCGTACCTACGTAGTTGATATCTATAAACAATAGGTAAAGGTCTCCACACTTGTTGATCATCTGTGTGGATGTAAACAAAAGATAAAAAATCTTTGTGTCTTTGGCGGCCGACTCCGGTCGCAATATCTGCACGGGATTTCTAGGAATTTGTTACAAATGACTCATTAAAAACCGTCGCTACACCCGACCTCGGCGTTACATCCAAAGTCGCTATAGCCACATGAATTTTGTACTAAAGTATGCATTAAATTCAAGGGACTTAGATTTAACGTAAATGGTCGCTACAACCAAGGTCGTAATAAATGAAATCCACTGTATATTCAATGTAATTACCGCTATATAATACCGCCTATGATTCACCAACAAACGTCTTCGTTTGATTAAGAAATTGTTAAGTAAAAAAAAATATTTAAGCACAACTGAAATCCATTTCAACATGAGGTACCATTTTTAGATCTCTAGAACAAATCCAATTTTAAAATATATCGTTATTTATAATACATATAAGGAAATAAATACTTGGTGGACTCGTTGGTTTTTACAAAAAATGGAGGAAAATATACATATAATTAATAAAATTATGATAATTTCCATTATAATTTTCCTTAACAAGATCATATTGGAAAAAACCCCAGTTTTTCCTTATACTTATTGATAAAATAGAAATGGACTAGACTGCATCCAGAATTTCCTACTATATACATTTCAAAGTTAGATATCGGGTAATTTCGAAATAATGGTATTCTAAGCGGTAAAATGCATAATCGTCTCAATACGCTCAACAATATAAAATCGCTTTAATGTTATTTATGTTTATCGATACTAATAAAGACAATTCATATGGAAGGAAAACTTTGAAGAGGTCATTCTGAAAAGTATTCCAGAATAGGTGTTTAGAAATGTTCAGAATAAGTTCACGAAGTGACAGTTGACAGGCGAGACATTCAAAAAGATTCGATTTATTTTTTAGAACTGGTTGAAGAAAAAGTGATTTAAAGTTAGTACACATATAAACGTGGGTATTTGTATTCATATAGTGTAGAACGCAGAAATCTAGCGCATAACGTAAAGTCATAGACAAAATGTAATAAAAAAATGTTTTCTTTTAGTTCGCTAAATGGTAGCCTTACACAGAGTATAGCTCGATGTGCTCAATTTTTTTTTATTTATGCAAAAAAAAAAAAAAGTATTCTATCAGCATTCTAGTTCTCACAGTACAAGCTTTGCTTAGTTTGAGACTAGAATGTCATGGGTCCATGAATATTTATTTCATTTTTATTTTGAAACTATACTCTGTGTAATTTTGAAGCTGATGTATTATATAAATTTGGCGCCAAATTCATACAAATTGCAGTTTTTTTGCATTCCCCAATACTAAGCGTGACGTGGAAAAGCATTGTTTTTATTTTGCTCTAAACCAAAAGGAACATATAAAAGTAAACATGCTATGCATTGAAGTAAGTAAGTAGGTACATATTTTATGCGCTTATTTTAATTTACTGTTCCTGAATTGTTTTCTTAAGGATCTATCTACTGACGCATGTCTTACAAAGCAAAAATACAATGATTTATGAAAAATAATATATAGATTGATTTAAGCTTCGGCCACAAGTAGCTTTGACGAAATTAAATGATATTTTTTTGGCAGCTCGTTTATTTTATTATGTAACTTACTTATATGATCTAAAAGTACCTAAATTTTAGATCTTAACTTAAGTAAGTACTTACATAAGTTAAGCTACGTGTGGCTGTAGCGCTTTAGATACTACCAAAACTTGTTTTAATTTTAGACCATTATTTTGTTTTAGTAGGAAAGCACAGCGAGCAGTACTAACGCAGTCCAAAACAGTAAGACGCTGCTGTAAGCGCAGCGAGCCGCAGAGATGCTAGTTTTATTTCACTACGCGATATATTTGTGCATCTTCTTCAAAACAAGTAAAGGCTTTGTCTTAATTTAAAATAAAAGTACAAAAACATCAAAACTAAACATACCTACCTAGCCAGAGATACACCTCCAACTTTATTTTTATTCTCCACTATATATTTCATTTCTTCGTGCCTCCTCAGACATTCAGCTTTCAACTTCCCATAATCAAACCAACTGCCGACATCTAGCGGGAGACTTTCCCCATGTTTTAGTATCCGGAACGTTACGTTACCGAAATGTCGAAAAAACTTGTCGTCTTCCTCTTGTTTTTCTGATATACGATAGCTTTCCTCGTCCAAGGCTAGTTTTAGTTCTTTTCTTAAGTTTTTTAGGAATGTTCTCGAAGATTTCGCTTCGTTTATGTATTCGCAGTCTTGGATGGCGCCATTTTGGTTGTAAATCACTTGGACAAGATGGCGGCCGTCGGTTAACTGGCGCAGTCGGAGTCCGAGCCTGGAACCAAACAAAATAGTTTAGCTAATGCGTTATTTCTCAAGCTTTTTTCGTGGAATAGTTTTTCAATCAAAGTTTCTTGCAAAGCTTAGTTACAAACATTATTAGGTTAGTTTTAACAAGATCTAACGTCTTGTTCATTTAGATATGTAGATTAAATACATTCAACATAGAAAGTATTTTAATTCTAAGACCCGCCCTTATTCATGTTATTCATTAATCATTAACAATAAGATATGCATCTTGCATTCGGAAGCGATAAATAAAAAAAGCGGCCCAAATATTATTATTTATTTATTACTAGGTGGCGCTCGCGGCGTTTCCTACAACAGTTTCTTAGTAGAAAGACCAACCCACAAACGTCAAGTTGATAATTTGATCAAGAAACAAGTATTTTTAATAACAATAAGTAAGTATACTTACCGACTTATTGTTATTAAAAATACGACCAACGTTCAAAAAGTTTGATACCAATGATCCCAAAAAAATACACACCCTGTGTCACTAGTACTAACTAAACAGCACAACTGGTAGTAAATAAACACTTTGACAAAATCATTGGGTACATAGCTATTTTATGCAAACTCGACGATCATATTGATCAAAATACAATATAAACAACCAAATAAGTTGATACATATTTTAAAAGTGAAATCGTTTAAACCTCTATGCACTCTATAAATAAAAATAAAATAAATAATGCTGGACAATCCACACAACATCATCTAGCTAAGCAGAGCTTGTGGGTACTAGAAAACTGGCATATTTAATACAATTCATTACATTGATAGATACTTCTTATTATTCTACATATAAAATACCCAGAACACCTGTAATATATATATTTGCAAATCGTACAAACATTTATCCCAAGGCAGGAATCGAACCCGCAACCTCAGCGTTGCAGGCGGACCTTTGCCCGCCGCGCCACATCGGTTGTCATTTACCTCTATGCACCTCTTTGCACTTTAACTGTGTCTAACTCCCAAGAGAGCAGTGTATGATCTAATATTAATATTTTGAGTATAAACTAACAAATTACTGAATTAAAACGACATTACAAGTCTCAGGGGTCGTTATAGTACTATTTGTCAATTTGGTCTGAGGGTGACATTGAGAGGGTCGGGGATGGGTCCATGCAAGATGAAGCAATTATAATTTTTTTGGTCAATTTTATTATTTTATCAGTAATCTGATCCTTTGTTTGGAATTATAGCATCAGTAGGTTCGAGTTTGTGCACACAAGGATCGCAGAGATGCGATCGCCGAGCGCCACTGATTTTGTAAGAAAATCTAAGCTTCTCAAAAAATCTACTAGGGGCGCTGCTTGGATCTCCATACAAAATAGGTGGCACTCGGCGATTGCCTCTCTACGATCCGTGTGTACACAAACTCGTACTTGGGGTACTGGTAAGTGCTTCAAATGATAAGCCATGCATACAACGCCGATTTAGCCAAGTCACAAATAAATTTTCACTCAATTAGAGGCAGAAAATTCTAATAGCCCACCTTTTGTACATTATTTGTATATTGTGCAATAAAGTGTTAAATAAATAAAAATGCATTTACAGTTATATTATTATTTTTGCGCTTCACTCTCGCATACCCCCATCCAAAGTAAGTAAATCAAGTGTCATCGGGGTGCATCTCTGTAAGTGTGGTGTTATTGGGGTGCATTGCATCTTTGTAACCGATACTATTTGTCAAATTGTCACATTCTCAAGCAATTGACAATGACAGTAACATGACAATGGATGAGGGTATGCAGTATGTATGCAGTTTTATTTAAATTATTGTTATTGCGTGTAAGAGGAGTTGAAGGTTTTATTTGCTAGCTATTAGGTTATAAAAGATTGAGTAGTTATTGTGATGTTTTCGAATAATATTTCACAATTATTAACAATTGATGTGATATTTTTTTCTTTAAAATTTATAAATCTTTTAACGTCATTTCATCATTTCAGTCCGTTGGCACCCACTGCTGAGTATAGGCCTCCTCTTTATTATGCCATTATTTTCTTTTCTAATTTAAATTTAAATTCTTGTCTAAAAAACGAAAGACTAGAAGAAAAACGCATTTAAAAAATGTAAGTATTTATTTCAGACTTTGTTCATAATGCAGTCACGTGGCTTAACGTTAAACTATGAGTATCGAGTGGTGACAATAAGTGACGTGAAAAAAACTGTCTTATTTCAGTCTTGCCGTCAGTGTGCGCATACCCTTAGTTCGGTTAAGTTAATAATTTCTTTTATTGCTGTACACACATTGCATCATATTTATTATTATTAAAGACCTGTGAATCCAATAAAATAAATTAACATACATTTAGTAAGTACTTACTTAATAAAATATTCATACTTCCTATAGACGTAATAGTTTTATTTATAAATGAACCTTGAACTCAAAAATGCACCGCAAATATAAAGCAAATCTAATGAGCCGTGATTGGTAGAAAGTGCATTTTAGGGTTCCGCAGAACGAGGGGAATAATTCAATTACTGATCACATTGCATTAGAAACGAGCCGTAGGGATTATTTTTATTTATATATTAAGTATTGTTTGGTAACACTACTTTGGTAAACTTGTAATATATGTCTACCTACCTGATTTCTAATGTATTTATGACAATTTAATAATGAACAACATGTAGAGCATGAATAAAAATATATCTATATTACCAGACAAAATTAACTTACAAGAATAGAGAGAAAAAATAATAAGGTAAGTAAGTACTTAAGTAAACAATATTTGAGCGCGAATTGAAAAAACAACGATTAAACTTCTGCTGTACTTAAGTTTTTTATTACATATTATTGTCTTACATTTACATAGTGTTCATTATAACAAAATACTAAAATATCATGTTTACCATGTATTTTGGCGCGTAAATTTTTCTGGCTTTTGCCATATACACACCGTATAATATATGAAACGTCAGTCACATAGATCAAGCTACCGATTTGAAAGTTTAAATTTAGCACGTCAATTTTGTATATTCAATTGTTTTGACCAAAACATTTAACTCCGCAATTGAACGCGAAATAAATGCGTGTAACGTGCTTTCCCGTGCTGCCTCGAATTACACAGGAAATAATTTATGTATGTAAATACTATAAAATAATGTTTGACAGGTCCTTTAGTCATGCTTTTTTTTTTTTTTTTTATTTATTTGCTCTTCCGAGCAGGCTAAAGTTTTAGAACCATACCGCCTAGTCTTACGTAAATGTTTTTCTCTTAAATTAGTTTATTTTCTTTATTATTTTATTTACAACGTCTTCCCGTTCACTTTACACTTCTATCTGACTATCCAGCATTCACTTTACACTTAGATATGTTTTTCCCGCCATCCCCAAGATGGCGGGAAGTCCACTTATTTTTCGTACGTTATGTTTTTCTCATAAGTTAATTTGTTTTCTTCAGTATTTCATGCACTCACTTCACAGTTATGCTTTTCTCGTAAGTTAGTTTGTTACAGTAAATGTTTTTCTCTTAAATTAGTTTATTTTCTTTATTATTTTATTTACAACGTCTTCCCGCCATCTTGAAGATGGCGGGAATCCCCTTTAGTCATGCGCTCGATTACTGACGTGAAACAGAAACGATACTTTTTAGTTTAAACTTTTTATACCACTAAAAAGTTTTCATAACTTAGCAGAAAATAGAAATAAATCTTTTCGATGTTTTCAATACATAATTTGTATTTTAAGTTTTTGAAGTGAAAACTTCTTTAGCGGCGCTGGGTGGGTAAAAACTTTCAAACTCGCGTCAGGGTCACGTGACGTTGATAAAAAGCGTAAGATCGAGGGAAAGGGAGAGGAACTAGTATCTCCCACTCTTTCTACCGTGCCTGAGTGTGCTCTGTTTAGGCGGCACACAGACACATTCGCGCTTGCGCGAATGTGTCTGTGTCATTGTGATTGTCATTGTCATTATGACGTCTGTGGTTATATTTTTGAAGTGAAAACTTAAAAGTGAAAACACAACGTTAATATTGAAGTTTTCACTTCTGCCGGCACTCCCGGAGTGCTACCTTTTTTTTTAAGGTTAAAACCTAAGTTATTATTCCTTCCATTTTCTCCACCATTTTTTGCAAGATTGTATTTGATGTTTTTTTTTGTTTGAAAGTAAGATCACGATCTGATGAATTCGTTTTATAAATCAAAGTGCGAATTTTATTTCGTGTTGAAGTCGATATGTTTATTTTATTTATTTAAGTACCTACACTAAGTTTAACTTTACAGATGAGCTTTTGTAATTTTATTTAATTGTTTATTTTTAAGCTCGTTTTAGCTGAAAATACTACATTACAAATACAGACAGACAGAAAACAGTTTTTAACAGTAAATGTTGCCAGTCAAAACAAATGGGAGTACCAGGCTCTCAGAAGCGCCGAGGAAGTGTCTCCGCAATCCGTCTGCGGCCGGCATACTAACTGCTGTGCATTCTGTCGATGCAATAAAGATTAGCGCCCACATTGCGGGAGCATAGTTGTTTCCTAATTTGTTTTGATTACAACTGTCCTTTTTGTTACTTATATTCAATAAAATATTCGATAATTACCCATGTAGTAGGTACCTACACTACAACGCAAGATGTTTAAAAAATATTCAAAAGTCTACATTTCTTTATTCAATAAAATCACAAGGATCACTATAACGATATAAAAAACATATGAATAAATGATGATTTATGATTTATAAAGAGCTAAGTTTTATTTTAATGTACGAAATCTCTAATCACTACTCAAAGGTAGTCACTGCAGAGTCATTCGAAATTGAAATCAATTGAAGCTATACTTTTTTGTAACAAAGAATAAATTGATAATGTCAATTGAGAGCTAATAATAGCCAAATATTGTGTCATTCACTCACTCTACCATTCACTCTATGGCGCTAAAATGTCGCTAATGCTTCGGCTACATTAGCGGGCGAATATTCGTATCGTGTTGGCGCGACAAAAACATCGTGTTCGGATAAATAAGGGCGATATACTAAGCGATGACACTATGTACCCGGCCACATACATCGCGTTAACACGAATATTCGCCGTAGCCCGCTAGTGTGGCCCCAGCATTAAAATAAGAAACGTACAATTTTTGTATCGTTTTTTTACAGAGTCTAGTCTTACTTTCTGTTTTATATTTGCAATGTCTACAAAAACATATTAATATAGATAATATTATGTAATAAAATCGTAAAATCCTAATCGTCTTCATTTATGGCTTCAGTCCATTATAACGACAGACAAATAGTGTTAAATATAAATTTAAAAATTTTATTTAAATTTTTGAATAAAATAATGTTAGATCATTTGACTCATTATTCTCTCTCATTATACTCATTATTGAATCGAACTGCAGGTAATCGAATCGTGTATCGATTTTATTATGTCAAGTGCAGAAAGAAATCGAGTCATCGAGATAGAGAGAGAGAGAGAGAGAGAGAGAATGAGAAACACGCGCACGCGTACGACTTACAACTATAGCAAAAAGTGTCGTTACAACTTTTCGTCTTAATTTTTTCCGGGATCTAAATTTGCAAAAATGAAAGCAGCCTGGAAAGGAGGCTCCCGAATTCGTAGACTTGAGTTGTCGAGTAGCATTTTAGTGTTCCAAAGCAACGGTATTGGAACTTTTTGCACTTAGATTCCAAGTGACCACAAAAAGCTCGTTACAAATAAAAAAGTCTTGGTTTCAGTTATCAATTGCGGTTTTGACAGTTCCAAATACAAATCTACACGATATCGTGTAGTCGCTTTTATATTGTGATATGGTGAAAATAAATCCTACTAGTATTATAATCGCGAAATATTGTATGGATGTAGGTATGTTCGTTAAGCTTTCACACAAAAACTACTGAAAGGATTTTATCTAAACTTTACGATAGTGTAGTATAAACTACACTATCGTATCGTAATATCGGTCTGTGTATAAACACAGACCGATATTCAAGCCATGAAATGATATGTCGCTATCGCATCGGAGTCGGGCGATGTGCAAACGTTTCATATACTGTAAAAAAGTAATCAGACTTTTTCCTACATAATAGATAATCTTCTAGATAACCTAACCGCTAGGCTATCATGTAATAGATAAAAAACAAATAGGTAATTGTAAAGAGGATTCACTATGATACGTGCTGTTTTTTATGTGGTAAATAAGTACAGTTAGCATCATAAATAAATAATAAAAATTCTAATTTAATTTTAAAATTTTTCACAGTATCGTTGTAAGTGTAACGTTAAACTTTTTTCTGAAAATTAAAGCTCAATTTACCAACATATGACAGGCGTCACAGCTTATTGAGTAGTAGCTCTGCCTTCCATGCTGGGGGTCGTGGGTTCGATTCCAACCTAGAGCAAATGTTTGTGCTATGATCATAAATATTTGTTCTGTGTCTGTTACTGTGTATGTATTTACAAAAAAAAATGTTTATAGGTATTCTATCAGCAATCTTGTTCCCATTGTACAAGCTTTGCTTAGTTTGGAACTAGAGTAGAATGAATGAATGAATGAATGAAAATTCTTTATTGTACACCTTAGATACTAAATGAATATACAGGTTAGGAAATTAATATACTAAATGTACAATGAGTGAGTGTGAGTGTAGAGTGTGATGTGTGAAATGTTCATGACTATTTATTTATGTATTTATTTTCCTATGTACATTTCGTAAATACTGTACCTAATAGGTAGTCGTTTGTAATAAGTTTGTTTGTAAATAAATTATTTTCAATTACATTTTAGTTAATAAATTAATTACTCTGCGTATCTTTAATTCCATAAGGTATTATTGTTGACACAGGACTGCGTCCCGGCGGAATCCATTTTGAAAGTTTGACGTTTGATTCAAAATGGCGTCCGCAAATGGAGTGGCTAGCTAATCTTGTTTGGAGTTTCGCGAGTTGTGAGCCCTAGCCTAGTGCTCGGGGCTGCGGTTAGTGAGGTCGGTATCGTTTCTACATTTAAGGCTATCACAAAAATGGTATTCTTAAAGTCCCCGAAAAATATCAAACGATTTGATTTATATTTCGTTAAATTAAAAAAATTAATATTTAAAAAAAACTTTGTTCACTTTTCCAACTTTATTACATTTGGTTACGAACCGTACGTATGCCTCAATAAAATAAATAAATTTCCACAACGCTATTAAGACCCAAATTAAGCAAAGCTTGTACTATGGGAAGTCGATTGTTGATAATAAATTAATACAATATTATAACACTCAAACACAAAACAAATTTCAATGTATAAACTCGTGAATAAATGTGACATTCTTAAACGTATATAACCGAATTACACTCATAATCATAATCATAATAATCATAATCTTTATTTATCTTTAGACATGTCACATGTAACTTAGATACGTCAATAACCATTTTCAATAAATTAAAATTAAATTAAATTTTAAACATAAATATAAATGAAAAATAATAAATTAAATTAATTAAAAATGTCAAATATACAATAGTAATTCATTTCCATAAAAATAATAATTAATCGGTAGGTATGTCATTACAAAATATAAATTTATCAGTCAAGGCTTCGTCAATTTTATAATAGCTTTTAAGCATAAGACATTTTTTGATATATATAAAGAATTCGATGTCATCCATATTTCTTATGTCAATTGGAATACTATTGTATAATTGAATAGATACAAAGACAAAGCTTTTTTTTGTTTTTGCTAGTCTAACACTAGGTGCCACTATATTATTCTTATGTCTAGTATTATAAGTATGAGTGTCTTGTTTTAGTGGCATATGGCTTAAGTTTTCCCTAACATATACAATATTTTGATAAATAAATTCACAGGTCATTGTCATAATATTAAGCTCTTTAAATCTATCTCTACATGAGTCCATTTTTTTCATGCCTAAAATATACCTAATACAACGTTTTTGAAGAACAAATATCCTATTAGCTTCAGCTGCTGTGCCCCAGAATAATATCCCATATGTCATTAATGAGTGAAAGTATGCAAAGTATACATCTCTTGCAGCTTTTATACCCCCCAGTTCTTTAATTTTTTTTATTGCGTATGTCGCTGAACCTAATTTCTTTGACAATTCATCAATATGAACTGCCCAAGTTAATTTAGTGTCTAACCATACTCCTAAGAACTTAATACAATCAGTACTGGGCAAAGACAAGTTACTTAATGTATCTTGTATTGAAGTACTAGTACTAGACAGTTTGTTATTTCCTAGACAAAAGTTCATTATATGTGTTTTATCAATATTCAATAATAAGTTATTTACAGAGAACCACCTTTCTATATTTGGTATAACATTCCTGAGCTTAAGACTAACACCATCATTGGTTTTGTCCTTAACAATTAAACTTGTATCGTCAGCAAATAACACCATGTCAATATCATTACAAACTATGGCAACATCATTAACATAAATTAAGAATAATAGCGGTCCCAATATTGAGCCCTGTGGAACACCTAATTTTACAATACATTTATTTGATCTCACACCATTCAGCTCTGTCACTTGTTCCCTATTACATAAATATGATTTGAATATTTGTAATTCATTGTTTCTGACACCGTAGTGTTCTAATTTCTTTAACAATATTTCATGCGAAACACAATCAAAGGCCTTTGAAAGATCACAGAAAACTCCATATGTTTTATTAGATTTTTCAAGGCCCGACAGGATATCTTGCATAAGTCTAGTAATAGCATGTCTAGTTGATTTGCTCTTTTGAAACCCAAATTGTCTAGTATTCAAGAGTTTATTATCTAAAACAAAAGTAGTCAGTTCCTCAGCCACATATTTTTCGAAGACTTTACTTAAAGTAGGGAGCACAGACACTGGTCTAAAATTATTGCAAGAAGTAGTCTTGCCTTTTTTGTGTATTGGTACAACCTTAGCGATTTTCATCTTGCTAGGAAAAATACTATTTTCAATACACTTATTTATAATTTCTACAAGTGGTGCTGCTATTTCGCATTCCAATTTTTTCAACAAGTATGGTGTAATATACCAAAAATCATTTGATTTCTTTAATTTAATGCTACGTATTATTTTTATTACTTGTTTAATATTTATGGGGTTAAGTACAAAATGTTTATTAGAAACCGGAATATATCTCTCTAGAAAATTAAGAGAATCGTCAATTGAACATTTCAAATCAGAAGTCAGGTCTTTTGCCACATTTACAAAATAATTGTTAAAATAATTGGAGATGTCAAATTTGTCAAAAATAAATTGATTATCATTGTCACCTTGTATTTTATCACAGATATTATCACAGTTGTTATTACTTTTCCCTGTTTCTTCTTTTATTATTTGCCACACACATTTAATTTTATTTACAGATTTTTCAATTTTTTCAGTAATATGTATTTTCTTAGCCATTAAACACACTTTCTTAAAGATTTTACTGTACTTACTTACATAAGATTTTAACACTAGATTTTCATTCATGTTGCTCAAAGCATATAAATCAAAAAGTCTTTTCCTTGATATGAGGATCCCTTTAGTGGCCCAATTATAAAAATGTTTTGACATAGATTGGCCTACTTCCTCGATGGGTAAATGGTAGTCTAAGTTTTCCACAAATTGATTAAAAAATGTATCGAAATCGGCGTAAAGTGGAATATTAGTTAAACTAAGTTTCATTTTTTCTAGCTTAAGATCAGTTATTTTCCTTAGTTTTACATTGATTGGTTTTACTTTGTCGACATTTAAGGTTATATCAATAGTTTGTGCATAGTGATCTGATGGAACACCTGGTAACACTTTTATGTTTTTAGTACTACATGAATCAGAGAAGAAATTGTCTATACATGACGTGGTCGAAGATGTGATTCTGGTGTAATCGAACACCTGCTGATTTAATAAAAAACTATTCATGACATCGATCACGTCTTTACAATTTTTATCGTCACTTAAGAAATTTACATTGAAATCACCACAGATTATTATGGTCTTATTATTATGATAAGTAAGTTTATCAAGACATTCCTCTAATTTTGATACATATATACCTAAGTCTGCTGAAGGTGATCTATAAATAACCGCTATGATCGCATCATTTAATTCTATACAAGCAATTTCAAATATTAGTTCTTGAGACATCTTGCAAATGTCATTTCTCACTTTATATTTCAAATTATTCTTAACAAGTATAAGACACCCACCGCGTTCATGCATAGTTCTACAAAACGAAGAAGTCTTTTGATAACCTTCTATACTAAACACACTCATATTACTTTTGACCAACCAAGTTTCTGTCATACACATAACATCTATTTTTTCATCCATCAAGAATAGTCCCAAATGATCTTGTTTGTTGTAGATGCCACGGACATTTTGATGCCCTAGTGTTATTTCACAACTTCTGGAGACCCGACGTCCTGAAAATAAGACTTTGTATCTTGCTCACTATCATCATCACCTTTTGTCAATACAACTAAATTTTTGCAACTTCTTCTATTAACATAAGCTTCAGTTATGTTCAGAGCAATATACTCAGGTTTTATGGTGCTCTTTTCTGAAGCATTAATTTCTATTACGGTAATATTTTCATTCATAGCAGCAATAGTAAATAATTTGCTGTTCAGCTTCCTTATGTTATGATGAACTTCAATATTAGTTCCATAAGAAATTGTAGAAACTATTAGTCTTTTTTTATTCTTTTGTATCACGTTAGCAATTCTACAAAGTGTCTTCAAGTATCCATTTATATCCATTTTTATACTATTGTAATCCCCTATTAAAATAATTATATCTTTTTTGTCAGATCTTTGTATATAATCTTCGTTTAATATGGTACAGTAATCATTGTGAGGCATGCACAAATTAAGCACTGTAAGATCTTGTGGAAGTTTGTCATTTATTGGTTTTGCCATATTTCTTCCATATCTGTCTGAAAACATTAGTATAGTTTCCTTGTTCGCTATATCTGATTTAGTGTTACTCGCAATCATAGGTAACTTATGATTTTTTTGTAATTCTACGTAAGTGTCTTTGTCTTCTGTATTTATAAATTGATTAAGTTTCAATAATTGTTCTTCTAAAATCATAATTTTATCATACGTCACTTCTCGTTCTTTAAGACTTTTTTCATACTCCTGGATTAGATCTAAAAAACTGTCGCATTCTTTTCGTAATCCTTTTATTGTTTCTTCCCTTTTAATTAGTTCGTTTTCCATTAACAAGTTCATCGCAGTTAATTGTTTAATTTTAATATTTATTTCCTTATATTTTTTTTTTACATTTTTAGCTCGTTTAATCATTTTTCTCATGCATTTATATCCATTCTTAGTGGATGAAGTAGTGTGACACAACAACTGGCTGTATCTCATATGTAATTCTGTATTTTCTAGTAGTTGTTCATCTAGATTTCTTTCTAGTGCAGAAATTCTGACACATAAGTCTTGGTTTGCCCATAAATCTAATTCTTCCTTTAATTTAGTATTTTCAATAACTAGCTGTATATTCAATTTATCAAGCTCATCTCCTCTCTCTTCCTCTTCAGAGGCTTTCTTTTTTAACTCTTGTACACTTTTACACAATAACTCAAATTCGTTGGCATTTATTTCTTGTTCCTCCAATAGTGTTTTATTGAGTAATTCCTGCTTTTTTAACTTTTTCTTTAAGTTATCGATAGTCTTGCAATAATTATTTATGGAGCAGTCTTTTTCACGCTCTTCATTATTTATTATTTTTCGAGCTTTAGATCTAGTAGTTATGGTATTCATGGTTCAAGAATATAGTTTAAAATATTTTGTCAATAACAATATTTATATACTTATATGTATAATATGCAGCCAAAATTAATTATATTTGGTAAAATAAAAAGTCAATTTTAAAATTATTAACAGTCAAAAAGTAATTTTTGATGCTCGGACTTGAACCTGTGTCAGTTATCCCGCTGAAGTTTGTATTGCCCGGCCAACCAACTTAGCTATCAGCGCTTAGAATAAGGCGGCGAAATTACGAATGGTATCATTCATACACTTGTAGTAACTACAAACTTATTCAAGGTCCACCGCCGTTTCACTATTGTAGCAGTGTTTGAATTTCGATGCACGTTAAAAATGACACATCTTTGTTTACGTTGTTTTGATGTTTGTAAATCCGAATCTTGTGTTTTACTTTGGTTCTTGTAGAAATGTCTACTTACAGTTGCCCAGGTTATTTTATTTATCAATACTTTTCCGTCCAGATATCTTTATGCGATATAAAACTCTTTATTCTGTCACTTTCTCACTTGTATTCGTAATATTCCAAAGTCCATATAACACTTGTTGTACTAAATATTTTTAAGAAATAACACTTGTACATTAGTATTACACTATGTGTTAACGATTCATAATGTATTATGAGAATTTAAGCTCTTTTAACAATAAAAAACAATAAATAAACACGGAGACGATGTAACTTGTTCTAGCGCCACCTGGCGAAAAAACTGCGCATCAACGCACTGCGCGTCAACGCCCGCTCGCTCCACTGTCGAACGTTGCAGCGATACAGCGCAGTGTCTCAAATACGCCGCCGTTGCGATACGCATACGATTGTCACGTTTATTCGTAATCCGAGATCACACCACGCTGACAAACTATTGTCACAAGTGTAACAAACTAGCTGTGACAGCCTGTCAATTTTGACATGTGTCAAAGCTCAGTTTGTGAGGTTGTACCAACCTCATAGCTAATCAAATAGGTCCGCCAAAATAGGTTCGTATTTCTGCGTAAAGGTTGTAATTGAAGGCTCGCGTGATGTCCGTTAACTGTACACCTACTTAGCGCGAGAGTAACTGTGCCTACGTAACTTTAGGGGACGTATTCAGGTATGCTTTGGGGCTTGTTGTGATTTATAAGCCGGGGTCAGTATACTTCTGTCTCGATCAAAACTCTTATCGTAACCAAAACGAGTGCAATGACAATAATAGAGTACATTTCTTTTAACGAACAGAACTTCTAGTAAAGAGATATATTTACGAATACGACTATTGCAACATAGCCGAAACGAAACGTCGGGAATAATAACAATAAGGTACTTCTAAACAATCCCGTATTAAATATCCCTCTACTAATGGTAGAGTACTGCGCTTAACTCCCTATTAAGAAGGTAATTTATTTATTTATTTTTATTTATAAGAATTTGTTAGTGACGAATATTTTGAGCCCTTAAAAGTAAAAATATAAAGTGGTAAATTGTAGGGCATGCTAAAAACTTTAACTGGATCTTGTCTAACTACCATAACATTATGACTTTTTATATTATGTTGCCCTCGTCGAAAGCTTCTGGATACGTCCCTGTGCATTTCAAGTATTATTGATCCGACAAGCAGATCGCGTGCGCAGACCAATTAGAATCAATTTATGAATGTGTGATATAACGAGTTGTCAGACAAAATTGAACCTTGGAGATGTACATGCATTTATAAGAAAGTGCGTGAAGGTATCTTTGATTTAGTATTTAATCATATATTGTATTATATCAGAAATAGTTATCGGGTGTATTATAAAGACATATTCGACACATAAAACTAATCTTGATAATGATTTTAAATCATCTGCGTAAAAAAACAAGGCGGATTTCCGCGCGCGTAAATCACCCGTCTTTGTCAAGAATGTCAAGTAGTCGGTCGTCGTCATTCTAACTTCTACGCGAAATTCCGTACATAGTGATTTTGCTGCCCGAATGTTGCTAAATTTATGAAAGCCAACGGCGGATCCAGGGAGGGTGTCATGGGGTCATAACCCCCCCCCAGAACTGGTTCCAGGACTTAGGTGGACCATTAATTGAACATAATTATTTTATTTATATATTTTGTCACCATACAGAATTAATGAAACTACATGTAATAACTTTGTACCATGGCAAACGTTTGGAAATTAAATTTTCTGTCAAAATTAAATTATAAGATCTTGACTTGACCATGACTATTTGACCCCCCCCTGGCGCCAAAGCTGGATCCGCCCTTGATTGAAAGCCTATATAAAATATCTACTAAATAAACATCCACCTAATATATGCAAATAGTTTACTAGCTAAATTAAATCCAATTCTTGATACCGAAATTTCAGAAAAGTGCTCAAACTAATACATTCTGTGAAACAAAATTCCGCGCTGTCAATCATTTTGAATTACGAACGAAATTCAAAATGACGTTTCCTGTGCGCGGGCTTTGCTTTTAATTAGCTCGATACGGCCAGTGTCAAATTGATTATTTTTCCTGTCTATGGCTTAACGGGAATGAGAAGATGTCCACATCTGTAGGCCTATCCTAGTCTCTAATAATCTGTCAGGTATTTGTGTAAGTAAACGTATTCTATTCTAAACTATACAGTATTTTTACAAAATGTACATTATCATATAAAATACATAAGAAACGAAACGATACGAAATAATCAAAATATGTGTCAGTAATTCAGTGTGTCACATTCGAGTACGATTATTAGCGAACTGTATCTGGCTTTGTGCCATATCATCTAACTTTCTCTATAGTTTTTTTATGAAAGGTGTGGGAGTGGATTGTAGTGTTGTCCGTATGATTGGTTCGATACGAATAATCGATTAAGATATCGATATTAATTGACATGTATCCGACTAATGGAAATGGGCTCAACTTTAGTGTTTTAATTAATAGAAATGCTTCGGCTTTGTGGCGTGGCGGCGTTTTGTAAGTGTTTTTTTTTAAACTAATGCAGGTTCGGAAATGCCCTTGTACATCACACTTCTTCTTCTTATTTAAGAACTACGCTCTTGTCCGCGTACTGAGTGCAAGTCACGCCATTTCTTTCTTTCCAGGGCAGCCTCCTTGACCTCTCTATACGACACGAGGGCAACCTTCATCTTTACTTGGCTCATGTAGTTCATCCTCGGCCTTCCTCTTCCTCTCCTACCTTCTACCTTTCCTTCTATGATGTTATTGATGAGGTTGTCGTGTCGTATAAGATGGCCGATCATCTTCCCCCTTCCGTTCTCAACCATTTTCATAGGGCTCTTTCCTCCCCACACTTAGGTACTTTGATAATATTCGAATACTTAGTCGAAAATATAATGATAAAAAAAATCTTTTCAGTGATCATTAGACGTATATTATATTAGATTTCATAGTAATTCTAATTATGAATGAATGTACTTACTTATACTTAAATTTAAGGCAAGAATGCAATTAATTACCTAGCATGTACCTCCCTAGCATTTTTTATCATCTATATTTTCGGCAGAACATCTATAGCTTTCCCGCCAACTGTCATTTTCACAGATAATTTATTATAACGGCTTGTAAGCGCTCACTCAGTTGTCAAACGTTTTGTTCGCTTTTCAAATGCGCGCCCCGACGGGCATAGACAATGGCGCGAGATTAGGAGCGTGGCAGGTGATACGAAAATCAGATGTCGCAGCAATGTGTTTATTTCTAAGATATTTTTTAATTACCTGTAAAAGTTTAGTTTAAACTTGTTAAGACGCGTTATATTTATTATTATTTAGGACACTCCGATTTAAGGGTAATGTATTTTGTGTTTGCACGCACAAGTTTTTGTTTTTAAGTTATTGCATAGCTTCTATCGCCGGCCTTGAGCGTGGAGACCGAATCCAGAAATTCCGTAACGAAAATAACCTAACACTGCGCATGCGTAATCC
The DNA here is from genome assembly GCA_932527185.1 of Ecliptopera silaceata. NCBI lineage: Eukaryota > Metazoa > Arthropoda > Insecta > Lepidoptera > Geometridae > Ecliptopera > Ecliptopera silaceata. The sequence goes on along the minus strand of OW052196.1, from coordinate 9,294,316 downwards.
AGCAAAAAATGCTATGCAATAGCTTTACCGCGGCAGTCCCCGAGTGCCACACGTCTTTTTTTATAACATTCGGGGCTGACTAGTCAGTTGCTGGTCGAACTATAGCTCATCATTTAGAAGTAAGTATACAAAAAAGGTTACGTTAAGATAACAATCGTGATGAATTCGCTCTAAATTAAAGCTAATAAGCCAACGCGAAAGTTGCTTTCTTCCGATTAGTTTATATGAGAAAAAAGACAGTGCTTAGTAGTAGCGACCTGCCTAAACAATGTTTTCAAATTCGATTTTAACGTTATTAACCAAAAATGAGAGGACCTTATCGAAGCTATAGACAGGGGGATAAGAGTAGCAGAGTTATACTCAGGTCGAGTGTAAGGTTGTTATTTGTTGACACGAAAGAAGAAGAAGAGACAAAAAACTTTGCGTTCACAGGCAACTTTATAAAACTACTTTGAAATTATATTTTAGAATTCAGTTTTTATGTAAATGAAAACGCTACGAGAAATAATTGATACTATTTTAAAATTAATATTTAAAGCTTATTTTTATGATTTGTTACTTTATTACGTGATAATTCTGTATTCTTAACATGTTTTGCGTCATTTGAAAGAACTACCCACAAAAATCATTGTTCCGTATATAGCATGCAAAATATATTTAAATGTGAGTTCTTTGGCGGTGCCTAATATATGGAAACATGACCAGGTTCGCAACTTAACGAATTCATACAAGTTGCTTTTAAAATGTTGGTAGTATGATAGGATATGTTTGTTATGGGCTTGCTCTGACATCATATTACATATTATATTAAAAAGTACATAGATAGTTGGAGTACCTACATAGGAGTTGATACACATATGTATAATAGTCAAATAATTTTATGTAAGTTTTTTTGTTTTATTTGTGACAGAAAATAATGTTTTTCTTTCTTTCTTTAATGTTTGTATTTACTTATCTTTTTTAAAATCGTAAACGTATCGTAACAGTGACGTTTTTGAGAAACATTGCGCGTTTACATCAGCTTTACTGTCGAACGTAGCATCGTTAGTGCACAGTGTGTCTTAAATACGTTACGTTTGCGATTGTCACATATGTCCGTATCTAGGCCTCAGATAGGTTTACGATTGTCGCATTTGTCCGTGCTAAGCCCTCAGATACTTTTACGATTGTCACATTCATTCGTACTCAACTCTCAGATACGTTTGCGATTGTCACATTTGTCCGTGCTAAGCCCTCAGATACTTTTACGATTGTCACATTCATCCGTACTCAACTCTCAGATACGTTTGCGATTGTCACATTTGTCCGTGCTAAGCCCTCAGATACGTTTACTATTGTCACATTTATCCGTGCTAAGCCCTCAGATACGTTTACGATTGTCACATTTATCCGTGCTAAGCCCTCAGAAGTGACGGAATGGTGGCCTGGAGGACATACAAGAGGCCTTGGCAGACCAACAGCCAGATGGATGGACGATATCGTTGCCGTACAGGGTAGGACCTGGATGCAAAAGGCCCAATTAAGTAAAGAGTGGCGTTTGAGGGAGGAGGCTTATACCCAGCAGTGGGCTAGTAAGGGCTGCCGATGATGATGATGATGAAGCCCTCAGATACGTTTACGATCGTCACATTTGGCCGTGCTCAACCCTCAGATACGTTTACAATTGTCACATTTATCCGTGCTCAGGCCTCTGTGTTGCGCTGCAACATAAGAGCGCGAGAGTAGAGACGTCCTCGCTTGGAGCTGACCGCCTTGCGCAGCGCCTATTGTTACACTCGGCTTAGTGTGGATATGACACTTACACACTAAACTACACTTTTTCACTGATTAATCAGCTATTCAGTGTCTTGTTAGTTATTTTTGTTTTTAAACTAATTGTTTTTTAGTTTTAGAATGTAGATTACTGGCTAATGTACTTTGGCAAAACGGGATCTCCTGACACAAGTATTGTTTACTTAAAAGGAGATCTCCAAAACTATGATATGATACTATAGAGAACAAATAAAAACATTTTGTATTGTATTGTATATTGTTGTATGAAGCATCACGCCATGCAGTTTTTTTTCTTAAAAGTAAGAAAATATTTTTCCATTAACTTTGATACTTCCAAAATGTTGCTGCATGTTACGCCAGAACAATGGAGGCATACTGTAGAGCATTTCAGACCTGTTTTTCTGTAGCCATACATCCTTTCACAGTTTCTTTGCAAGTGCAAATAAAATAATAATCAAAAATAAGTAAAACATTTCGTTTCCACTGGATTTACATGAGCATTGACGAACCCGGTCAACTTTGGAGCGCTTTCAATTAAGTAATGAAATTAAAAAAAAATAGAAAAAGAATCCTCAAAAGATTTATCTACATTGTAGATGATCTATTGAGGATTTTTTTGTAGTAGTTGTAGAAATTGTAGATTCTACTAGATTGGTCTGATTTATTATGGACGTGTCCATACTATCCCGACGTATAATTGCACAAAGTGACTCGCGTGCGAGGGCGCATACTCTTAATATTTGTATGGAGATTGAGCTTTTCATCTTACTTATAGCACTTGTTTTCTTTTAAATATAGCCGCCATTGTTACAAAGTAACGGAATCAAGTGAAGGTAGATATGAATCTATTTAGATAATTATATAAGTACATAAGTATGTACTTTCAAATGGGCAATGAGTAATTAACATAAGAATAACCAAATACAAAATATAATTTTGGCTACATCCATCTTCGCTACATATTTATTTATTTATATGTTATCTATGCAATAAATATTTATAATTTTAATATTAAATTAATTAATTAATTGGCCCAACGTATCAGCATTGCTATTCAGCGCGGCAATGCAGCCAGTGTCTTGGGTACGCTTCCGATTGGTACTGATTTGGATCAGTTGAACTATCTATAGATCGTTTGCAACGGTCTGTAGATAGCTCAGCTGTTTCTTATGTATTTTATATGTAAATGTACATTTTGTAAATATTGTATAGTCGTAAGTTTGTTTGTGAATAAAGTACATTAAGTAAGTAATTAATTAAGTTACTTAATATTATACAGTATTTACAAAATGTACATTGTCATATAAGATACATAAGAAACAGATAAGCTATCTACAGACCGTTGTAAACGATCTATAGATAGTTCAACTGATCCAAATCAGTACCAATCGGAAGCGTGCCCAAGATACTGGCTGCATTGCCGCGCTGAATAGCAATATTAGCAATGCTGATAGGTACGCTGGGCCATGTATAATCGTAAGTTTGTTTGTGAATAAATTACTTTTTATAAAGTTACTTAATGTGTTTTTTATTAATTACAAATTTATAAAATTTGCAAAATTTTATTTGATCCATTTTTTTTTATTTTAAAAATACTTAACATCATAAGGTAAGCGTTATTTACGATGACTAGCTCGAATAACAGGATACAGTTTTCTTGATTTATTCCAGAAATGTTTGCTAAATCATCGCAGCTGCTATTCCCGAAATTGCCGCAAAACATTGCATTCTAAGAAATAGCGTTTGTAGGTATTTATTAAACTTCACTACTTTGCTAGGAATAAAGAACATTTATTCACAAACAAACTTACGACTATTACAGTATTTACAAAATGTACCTATTTATAAAATACATAAAAGTAATTCAGCTATATTATATTGTTCATAGTTGAAACATTCAAAAACAAAAAAATACAACAAAAGTTAGTAATTTTAAATTTTTCTGAGCGTTTGCAACGGTCTGTAGATAGCTCAACTGTTTCTTATGTATTTTATAAATAGGTAGGTACATTTTTTAAATACTGTTAGGTATATCATAAGTTTGTTGGTGAATAAATGATAGATAAATTGGGAACGCTTACGATTGGTACCTACTTGGATCAGTTGAACTATCTATAGATCGTTTGCAACGGTCTGTAGATAGCTTAACTGCTCCTTATGTATTTTATATTGTATACCTAATATACCTATGTACATTTTGTGAATACTGTTATAGTCGTACGTTTGTTTGTAGAAAAATAAAACATCTATGTGCACTCTTTCTGTCTATTCTTGCTCTTGGAAGCCGACCTTGTTAAGTTTATTATTAGAATGCATCTCATCGCAATTCGATAATGTAAAGAAAGAAATCTGGTTCCCGTAGTACAAGCTTTACTTCAAGATTTTAATATAAATAATGAGTCAGATTCGAACCTGTAACCTTCCTCTTGATACGCTTACGTTTAAATACCTACAGTAGCTGTCAAATAAAGGACATATTTTTTGACGTGACAACGTCTTATAATTCGATAGAGCCGGCTGCACGCACGAAAAAACATGACTCATGAGGCGTTCTGAGGCGTTCTGAGGCGTTCGATGAAGTGACGTTGTCACGTTCAACTATCGTCAGTAATCCGACTTTACAGACAACCATTTTTTTGACAAATTTACAAAATTACGATAAATAAATAAATATTCAGGGACAATTAATTCACACTCTAGTCCCAAACTAATTATACCTAAGTCCCTAAATTTAAGTAAAATAATATTGTACGCCCTTAATGGGTAGGCTGTTGAAACATATAAACTTACTTTAAGATCTTTATACACAGTTTTACAATAAATGATTCTTATTCTTATTCTTATTCTTAAAGCTTGTACTGTGGGAACTAGATTGCTGATATAATACTTTTGTATATTTTTTTGTAAATACATACATAGAATACATATTAAAACCCATAATAAATAAAGGCTGTTTTTTTTTTGTTATTTTTAGACCATTTCGAGATAATATATTTTTTGTAAATAAACCAAGTACCTACTTACCCACCTGTTGTAAAAATGGCCGTAAAAAAACAGCGCTTTCAAATCTTTAATCAATGGCTGGGATTTTGTCTACAATACTTCAAACAGACAGTAGGACTCTAATGGGTATTAAACTAGATTGCAGGTGCGGGTTCTATTCCCGATGTTTATCGCGGCACTCGCACGGAACGCATCTGTTATCGCCCGAGTTTTCGTGTACGTAAACAATGTTTGTTTTAGAGTTCCTTCGTTTAAAGTATAAAAAATTTAATCCTTATACATAAATGTACTTAATAGATAAGAAGAAGATGAAAATATATAAGATCCTACACTAATAGCAATAAGTACTACTAAAAATCAAATTATTTTGTAAAGAAAATCGTTGCGCTTACTACATTGTACTTAGTACAAGTTTTATTCGACTTTGATTTTCAAAAAGGTGACGTCGCTCAACTCGATTTTATGTGAAGAGAAAAATAGTTTTCTAAACACCCTTAGGTCAACAAATATTATACATCGTACTTCTTATGAAGACTCTAAACATTATCTTTATAAATAAATAAATAATAAATAATGCTGGACAATCCACGCTTGTGTTATGGGTACTAGAAGACTGACATACTTAATACAATATATTACATAGATAGATATTTTTTATTATACATATAATACCCAGAACACCCGGAATAAATATTTGCAGAACATACAAACATTTATCCCAAGGCAGGAATCGAAACCGCAACCTTCCGCCTCGCAGGCGGACCATCGCCCACCGCGCCACATCGGTCGTCAGTATGTTATGAAGAGCTCATTAGTTTAGTAGGTCACTGTACGATATTGGATAATAAGCTTAGAATATAAACAGTTCTTGACCTTCAAGATGATTTAAGCTACATACATATATGTATCATTTCAGTTTTTTTTTCGCACAATTAATATTGCCTTCATTATCAACGTTAAGGTATGTACGACTTAACTGCGGACTGCACTCTTAAATCGCACGGGACGACTCGCTCACTCTCGTGCGACGAGGACGCATCTAGCGAGGTACACAGATAAGTCGCACGTGTTGGAAAACCATTAACATCGAAATACTTATACCTTAAAAATTGCGCCCAAACGTCAATGAATATACTCCAATAAATCAGATGTCAAACTTTGACAGATGTGACCGGTTTTCCACGAAAATAGTGAATAGTGTGGCCAAAAAAATTATCAAGAAGTTAAGTAAATGAAATACCCAGAGGCTTATGTAGCTATTTGCCACCAAGAACTTTATTATATGACAATTTGAACGTTAAAGCTGTCAAAGTTTGAATCTGATTATTTGATAGTCCTAAATCGCGAAAACGAAGTTATTACGGAGTTTGAACATAATATACTGGTCCTCGGACCCTGAGTCTGCTCTCAGCGCTGAGTGTAGATCTGTACCCCAAGTACGAGTTTGTGCACACACTCGTAAAAACGCAATCGCCGAGTGCCACCTATTTTGTATGGAAATCCACGATCCTTGTGTGCATAAACTCGTACTTGGGGTATTGCATTTTTTCTAGGATAACAGTTTAAAACTCACCCATTATCCCCCACATAGGTCTCCTTGGCCGTAATTCCATTAAAATGCACTCTGTTCTCCACTTCTCCGTCAATCAAAGAGTCAGTCATCACAAAATTCAAAATTTCTTTATTCAAATGTCTGCGTAAGTATCTTATCTCACTGAGTTTATTCACATTGACATTAGCTACAATAGAATGATTGTGCCGATGACGTACTGGCTCGGGCGAAATGTCACTGTCAATGTCACTGTCATTTTCTTTTTCGCAGTTCGTGGATCCGAGCAGAAGGAGGATGAGGAGTGGAGTCTTCAGCATCTTTCCCCAGGATATCAGCTTTGCTATGTTGGATTTCTTTTTCGCTTTCAGCGTTTGAAGCTCCATTTTTGATCTGGAAATAAAAGTTTCTTAACTGTATGATAATGTAAATGAATACTAAATGTATATCTGCCAAATAAATTATATATTTATTCATTAGAATGTAAATTATTCAATCCTCCAAAAGTACAGACTTAAAAAAATAGAAAGGAAAAGCTTTTTATCGGATAATTTTAGTAATTTAATAGATCAATTTGATTTTAGCTTATTCGGTAGTTTTCGGTTTGTAGATAGATAATGTTGTTATCAAAACAGCTCAAACATAAATTCATCGTATGTTTTTTTCCAACTAAAAAAGCCTACGACACTTTTTCCAAGAACATCTTTTGTTTGCTCAATCTCATATTTCACGTTTCAAATAGAAAATAATTCAAACGTAGTCGTTATATGAGTTGGCGCTTGTGTAGGTACTATACATACCGACTCTGGTAGATCTGTGATCATATTTATTTATTCTGTGACCATCTGCTTATCTGCTTTTATATTTCTGCCGGCTTTCAAAAACTGCTAGGTTTTAAATCACAAGAAATGCCACAGAAACCTATCCTATTAGTAACTAAAAACTGAACGTGATTTAAAACATGACAGGTTTTTTACAGGCTAGGAAACGCCAGCCGAGTACGAATAAATATGACAATCGTCAACGTATCGTACCGTTAGCACATTCAAGACACTACGCGGTGACGCTGCAACGTTCGATCGAAAGACGACGCGTAGTGTCACTCGAATACATTTCGATAAGCTTGCGATTGTCCGTTTTATTCGTACTCGGGCCTCTATAAGCGTCTATCGACGAGCAGCGAGTTTCGCAGCGCGTTCCACTTCTTCTTCTTTCTATCCTTATCCCACTAGGTAGGGTCAGCACATAATTTTACTTCTCGCCTACTATTCTTCATCTCAGTATTCAATTCTTTCAGAAGGGGTTCCACTAATAAGTTATAATTAAAACTCTTGGCAATCAGTGCTAGGAAACAGTAATGTTGTGATTTAATCTGCCAACTATCTATTGGTAGAGTACTGGTATAGCATTGGTTAGGTCAAGTTCTACATCTTTCAATAACCTTTTAACCGACTTCAAAAGATGAGGAGGCTCTCAATTTGGCGTTATAAGATCATGCCACTAATAATAATAGCCTTTATTCAGATACAAGATTACTTTAGATTAGGTTAGGTTTAAATTAGATATTAAGTTTATAATTATGATTTTCAGCTGCAGCATGCCCAAATTTGACAAAGGCCTCTTCCAACGATTAGTTTGGCGTTATGCGATCATGCCACTATTTATCAAAAAAAAAAATGATTAATCTATTTATTTTTATTACTTATATATTGTTTGGTAGATCATACTTTTATTAATGTTTAAGATCAGAGTTTTTTTATTTATATTAACATGTGTATTTATTTTTCCTTGACGATAAATATGTTAATTCACAAACAAACTTACGAATTACAGTAGTTACAAAATGTACATAGGTAATTATAAAATACATAAGAAACAGTTGAGCTATCTATAGACCGTTGCAAACGATCTATAGATAGCTAAACTGATCCAAATCAGTAGACGATTGAAGTAAATTTTGACAATTCTGTTCGACCTCGTAATTATCCTTGTATTGTTTTTTATTAACTTTGACAATTCATGTCATAAGTATTACGTCACAAGACCGCATCTCATCAATGCATCGATAAAGATAAGGAAATCACAATGTACGTAAAAATAAACCAACGTAAGTAAGTAGTACGTAACTGATAGTAGATTACATTTTATGATGCTAAATAGGTCATTATTGTGAAAACACATTAATAGATACACTTTACATAATATAAAAAAACTATTGAATTAGTATTTGAAACTATCACGCTTTTGAAATTAGTGAAAACGGGATATTTACCATAAAATAATAAAAATAAAACTTAATAATGAAATTGAAATTTATTTATTAAGTTGTTACATACATTACAATTACATATAGTTATAATAGGGTGTGATTAACAATGGGTAGATATGAATCAATTCCTGGTTGGACAACATTGATACCCAGTACTAGGATTAACCTGTGTTATAGCATATCAATGTCCTTCGCCAAACTAAGTGTTTATTAAGTAGGTACATTAAACAGTACAGTATTTAATACTTAAATAAAAGATAATAAAAGAGTGCGAAAGAGCGTAGAACGGTATGTCTACCTATGACTTTAAATAAATTACATAAACTTTTCGACCCGTGATCATGGCGCATGCAACTGTGCCGAAATATCGGGGTAATCAAACTCACAAATCATGGTAAATATCCCGTTTATAAAGAAAACTAAATTGAATTAGTATATTATTATTGTAGTTAGGTTAGAGTTCACACAGCTCAGTTGGTATTAGCTCTGCCTTCCATGATGTGGGTCGTGGGTTCGCCATCAAGAACAAACATTTGCATTATGGCAAACATGTTTGTTCTGTGACTGGTTGTCACTATGTATATAAAAAAATAATATATTTTAGTATTCTATTAGCAAATTAGAAGCTAGATTTATTTATTTATTGTAAAAACGTATCAGTAAATTCACAATCCATAATATCTATAAGTCTTGTGATTTGTTTGGTATTATGTGAAAGCACTATACATATTGTTATTTTTGTTGTAAATTTATTTAAATTAATTTCGTTAGCGCAGGAAGTACAGAAGTAAAATAGGTTTGAAAGACAGAGGTCAAGAGGTGACACATTCTCGACAACTTTGCCGCCAAAATGCTTTCTTTCTGAAGAAATTTAAGAATAAATAAATAATACTGGACAATCCACACAACATCATCTAGCCCCAAACCAAAGAGCTTGTGTTATGTACTAGAAAACTGACATACTTAATACAATACATTACATAGATATTTATTATCATACATATAAAATACCCAGAACAACCGGAATAAATATATGCAGATGTACAAACATTTATCCCAAGGCGGGAATCGAACCCGCAAGCCCGCCGCGCCACATCGGTCATCAGAAGAAGAACAACAAGAAGAAGACTGTCACACACGCGAAAGAAGGCGTATTCGATTTTTATTTTTAAAGTTTGTAGTATCGAATTGAATACGTCGTTCTGAAGGTGTGAGAAGTATGTATTTACATTTTTGAGCATTTTATTTCTGCAATACATGATTTACTTTGTTTGGTCGATATTGATAGTATATCTACTTACAGCACTTTAGGTATGTATTTTAATAGTAGGTAACTATGTAATGCGACGTTTCGAAGCGTAAAAACCTATTTTTATCCTGTAAGTAATTGTATTTTCCTATGTACGATAGGTAATTACAGGAAATATTATTTATTAATAATCGTTTATATCGTAATCCAATGAAACCAGTTAAAAATTTGATCACCATTTTTGGCCTTTTCACATGAAAGTCATTCTTTTTATTTATTCATGACATTTTTTCTATAGTTACAAATATTATGTAAGTACAAATATTTTAGTAATAGTATAAAAAGTTTCAAATCAATATCACATAGGTATAGGTAGGTACATACAGTTTCCATAACATAGGTACAGACAAAGACCATCGTTACTAGACCGAACCCTAAAAACTCTTTACTTATGAATAAAAAAGAAATCCAACTGACTAGTACGCAATTAACTTAATTTATTATAATTAATTAAACCCATGTTGAAACGTGTAAATCAGTATTTCTGTTAAAATAGACCTTATTCCTGTAAACATAAGAGTGTGGATATGACGAGACAAGAATGACTCGACCATGCTCTGTTGACACATTTTACCGTGAAACGTTGTAACAGGTTGCAATCAATGAATCGTGATTTTTTTTTACTTCGAAAGACATACACCGTAAATAATACGACCTATTTACTGTGCCCCAATTATGTACTTTCAAAGTATCCAAGAAGGTTGAGAAACACGCTCACACATAATTTCTGTTGACAGAATTTCGATTAAGTATAGGAATCAAAATGTCGTCTTAGCACTGCTCTTAAATTCAGCTACAAGATTTGACACGAATATAAATAAAAGTTTGTGAAAATATGAATTTTTTACCTTGAAACATTTTTGAATTTCGAACTCGGCCGGTGCGGCGCGGGTGCGACTATAGTAGGTATAGCGTGACATTGACATTTCGATAATCGTTGAGAATCTCTCGAAATAAATTGGCGGGATCAATGAGGTATTATTTTATTATGACTGCTAATTACCCGGGACGACTGGCATGTATACTATAAAACTTTGTTTATTTAGTTCATCGAGGGTATTAATATGATCGAGTATAGATGGAACCTTATAAATGTGCTAATATAATTAAATTAATTTAACTGTTTTTATTTAACTAATATAAGATTATAATGTCAGATTATTAGTAGGAAATATGGAGCATTATTTACCAGAGTAGGTATATAAATAAAACTTAAAGAGGAAAATCCTGATTTTAATATTTACTTGCAAATGAATATTTTAATAAATACCTAACAATTTTAAACTAATTTAAATCAGTAAACTCACTTGTTATACTTACTTACATAACTTATTAATTATAAGTAAAAAAATACAAACCTCAAATCACTAATTTCACAGAAAATCCATTTTCTTCAATAATACCTTCACTTTTAAATCACATTAAAAACTAAAAAGTTGGTTTCCGTAAGTTGCCGCGCGTAAAGTTACTTCGACGAGCGGCGCGAGCGATACGCGCGGCGGTTGGTACGACACTGAGTCGACACTCGCTTGTCGCTACGCTAAAGACAGAATGGTCAACTCATTGGTCACTTTACAGATTTTTATTTGCCAACTAACATTTACGTAAAGTTGCTAGACGTTCAAAAATACATTTATACTTAGATAGCCCGTATAGTTTAACGGTCTATCTTATAAAAAGTTAGCGCAGACTTGAAGTATTGATTACCATACGTAATGATGACATAAAGTCAACGCTAACTTTTTATAAGATAGGGGGATAAAACTTTCAAAACCGTGATAGTTTCAAATATTATATCAAATAGTATAATATTTGAAACTATCACGGTTTTGAACATAGTTTCTTTATAAACGGGATATTTACCATGATTTGTGAGTTTATTTCCCGATATTTATAGACTTTCGACCTGTGATCATGGCGCATGCAACTGTGCCGAAATATCAGATCAAATAATCAAACTAACATAAATATTTGATTCTGAAAAGCGAGAAATACTTGTCACAATTTTTGTATGGATAAAATAGTTTTTCAAATTTCGCGGAAACTCCTTTTCTCGTTACCACATTTTAAAATCATTCAAATGCTCTGCCTAAAGTTTTCAAAGCAAGTTGAGACATGGCATCAAATAGTTCAAGGAGAGACAACATCTGTTAATTAAATTATTTTGGCTAGGTTCATTACCAAACACCCAAAGAATACTGATGGCATATCTGGTTCACCCAGAAATTGCATTTTCAACTAATTTCAAAAAGGAGGTTCTCAAATTAACTTTTTTTTATGTACGAGTGTGCTGCTATTTTACATTTACCAATTATAAACCGATTTTGATGATTATTTTTTGTTTTTAAAGGTGGTCCGAAAAAGTTTTGTAAGTACTTTTTGGGTAATCTTTAAAACTGTGTTTTTACTTCTCAATGACGATATAAATCGTTCATATATTCCAATTATCTTTCAAAATCTCGCCACTTTCAGCAAGGTTGGGTATGTTGGCAACACCGGTCACCGATCAGCTGATAATCAGGCGATCAGGAAACAGAATGCAGGTGAAATTTAAGAAAGTAGTTATAAGATTTTTATGACAAGATTATTACGTGTTGTTTTTTTTTAATGCGCCGTAATATAGTCACAATCTGGGAAATAATGGAGGGTGTCATTTGTCCTTTGACATTGACATACCTACTTATTGTTAATTTTTATTATTGTTGTATGATAAAATTATATTTAGTTTGCTCCTGTATGTCTTGTCAAGCTCAGAGGGCTGAGGTACGAATAAATGTGACAATTGTAATCGTAAACGTATCGAAACAGACATGCCCACTATCTTATAAAAAGTTAGCGTAGACTTTATGTCATCATTTCGTATGGTAATCAATACATCAAGTCTGCGCTAACTTTTTATGAGATATAGACTGTTAAGCTTTACTGTCGAACGTTGCAAAGTTACCACGCAGTGTCAATTTTAATTTACACTTACGATTGTCATATTTATTCGTACAAGCTTTGCTAAGTTTGGGACTAGAGCGTGTTGTGTGAATAAAATAGTATCCGTGACTTTATTTTATTGGACCAGAATAAAAATAATACAGCTAAGTAACTTTAACTAGCAAATGATAGCATGACTATCGCCTACAGCGCTAAAACTATACTACAGTACTCGACCATTGGTGTGGCACATTAAAAAAAGTTTTTTTTTATAAATATTTTATAGTAATTTGATGCTTTCAAATCGTAAACGACAAGTGACAACCCGCAGTATCACAGGAAGAAGAAGTGTTATTTATTCCCTTTTCAATAAGGTAGGTACCTACCTACCTTATTCTTACAGGATTTTAGTCATCATAATTATGATTACTAAAATCCTGTAAGTACTTTTTCATTTTACACGGTATTATATTAATAAACTTAGCTGGAATTTCAATGTGCCAGACTAAACTCCGGCAGATGTAATACGTTATTGCATCATTTCTCGTCAATGTCTCAAGTCTAATTTCAAACTTGATTCTGTATATTCAAGCAATTACATTTATGAGATCACCACTTATCATCAGGTGGGCCATTTTTGTTCGTCTCGTTTTCAATAAGACGTAAGTAGTTATTTAATAATGTTAATTTCTTGTAAAAAAAAATACTTTGTTAAGTATATAAAAAAAAGACTGTAAAGCTATTGCATAACATTTTTTGCCACCGCCTGTCGGAGTGTTAGGTTATTTCGTTACGGAATTTCTGGATTCGGTCTCCACGCTCAAGGCCCGATAGAAGCTTCAAAAAAGTAGAGAACAAATGTTCTAATTTAAAATCGATCCAAATCGATAACACAAGCGTTCTATTCTTAACATTTTGAATGAAGAATGCAGCCGCGGCCAACCGACGCGATTTTGCACTCCACAGATTAAAATATAGTTAGAAACTATAGTGTAATCTGTGGAGTGCACAGATCGCGTATTCGCGTGTACACTTTCATAGTACAAATGGAATGCAGAATAAAATTATAATAGTTTGTTAGTACAGACAAGCAAGCATGAAAATTATGCCTTGATCACACGTACCGAGTAAACCGGCGAGACAGTGACGTATTTAAGACACACTGCGCGCTAACGCTGCAACGTTCAACAGTAAAACTGATGTCGACGCGCAGTGTATCTTAAATACGTCACTGTCTCGCCGGTTTACTCGGTACGTGTGATCAAGGCATTACCCTACATTTTATCGTTATCGAATAACTTTTAATAATGTAAGTATCTATGTGTTGCTGAAAACGCGGCCGAGGACGGTTCAGATATACATATTAAGCTATTGCATAGCTTCTATCGCGGGTCTTGAACGTGGAGACCGAATCCAGAAATTCCGTAACGGAATAATCGAACACTGCCCAGGCATAATCCAGCAAAAAATGCTATGCAATAGCTTGACCGCGGCAGTCCCCGAGTGCCACACGCCTTTTTTATTATCAAGCAATATATTAAATGTCTATAAAAAGTTTAGTTTCTTAGTATAATATTTGTGCTTTAGTACTGTCGGCGCAAGTTTCAAATCTTATTTTCACAATAATAATACTTACCTACATTGAAACAGGATTTTATAAATGATCAATCGAAATAAGTCACCGCTGACCAACTGTTGCCCATATCCAGAAGCCAGTTTACCAGATGGCTCTTAATTTTGACAGCTGCGAACTTTGGCGGGAAAACGCACTTGTATATCTACCGCGTCAGATTAAACGTAGCTTTATCTACAGCCCCACAAAACTAAACCACTTTTAAGTAATTTTACAACAATAACGATAATAAACAAACAATAAATGACAATTCGTTCATGCAAAAGATCTTCAATCTTTTTCAAGAAGGCATCAATAGCATTCCACTTGACTGCGCGGCCATTTTGTATTTTTTTTTCTTTTCTCTGCGGCCAGCTACAGACGGTATTTTAGAGTTCCGTTAGTAAAAAAAACAAGTTTACGGCAGTTTTAAAAAAAAGTAATCGTTTGAAATGTCTTTGTTATAAGAATAGTCTCAATGCAAGAAAGACATGAATGTTATACATAAATGCTTGGTAGAGGTTGGTAGAGACCATAAAAACTTTTTGCAAAAATTGGATTGGCATACAATCTTAATTCATAAACTTTAAACTTATTATATTTTACCTACAAATACATACCATTAATTAGAAAATTACATTATAAGAGACAAAAATAATAAACAAGAAGACAAAAAAATTACAACATGAAGCTAGAAAAAAACATATACTTATGTAAAAAAACATGATTATTATTGGCCTTTTCCCAGCTGTGGGATGAGTTAGAAAAAAATATGTAATGATTTGATGGAGACCCCGGAACCCGCTCGCGTTGTGAGGTCTCGCCGCTGACATTTAAGTTACGGGGCATACATTATTATGAAATCGACACTCGATTCTCACGTAGCCACCTTTTGTGTGGGGTGGCGAAATGACAACGCGATTACCTGATATACAGGGTGTGTTAGAACCATCTTAATAATAAATAAATATTCACGGACAATTCACACATCATACTCTAGTCCCAAACTAAGCAAAGCTACTACTTATATACACATTTTTTTGGAGATACATTGTAACACCCAGACACAGAACAAATATTTATGTTCATCACACAAACATTTGTTCTAGCAATCGAACCAACGACCCAAATGGAAGGCAGAGCTACCAACTGAGCTGTGACGCCTGTATAGAACAATAAAAAAAAAGACGTGTGGCACTCGAGGACTGCCGCGGTAAAGCATATCAAATACAATTGCATAGCATTTGTTGGATTACGCATGTCCAGTGTTAGGTTATTTTCGTTTGGTATTTACGTTACGGAATTTCTGGATTAGGTCTCCACGCTCAAGCCCCGCGATAGAAGCTATGCAATAGCTTAACAAGTTTCATTTAGCTAAGGTCTCTGCCAATACCAGACTCTATAGACCATAGACTCTATGACAAGTCCATAAACTCTATGGTCTTGTCAAGTTGTAAAAAGACACAGCCTGTGTAGGTAAGGCCGCCCAGCTAGTATTAAGTGTATTGACAGATTCCTCTGCCGCGCTCCGAAGGTGACCTGAACAAATACTATTTAAGATCACTAGTTTTTTATGTATTCTATGTATTTACAAAAAATGTATATAACTATTCTATCAGCATCTACTTAGTTCAAGCTATGCTCACAAACAAACTTACGACTATACAGTATTTACAAAATGTACATTGGCTTATAAAATACATAAGAAACAGTTGAGCTATCTACAGCTTCGTATTAGTGATGTGTGAAATGTCCAAGAATATTATTATTTTAAATTACCAGTCGAATCAACGGTCCCGCGTCTGGCGGGCTGGACTCTTATTGATATTGATAGTAAATTGATTCGCGGACTGAATAAATCATAGTTCGGCTAATAAAATAATTTGCATGGCAACACTGATTGGCTGAATAGACAGAAGAGACTCTTATTTAGAAAAAAATAGTTATACATACGTTTTTTTATTTAAATAAATAATGCTGGACAATGCATACAACATCATCTAGCCCCAAGCGAAGCAGAGCTTGTGTTATGGGTACTAGAAGACTGACACTTACACAGATACTTATATAGATATTTTTTTTATTATACTTACATATAAAATACCCAGAACACCCGGAATAAATATTTACAGATTGTGCAAACATTTATCCCAAGGCGGGAATCGAACCCGCAACCGCCGCGCCACATCGGTCGTCAAAACAAGAAAAAGAAAAAAAAATAGTTTAAGTATATTAAATAAATACGTTTTTTTATTTGAATGTGAAAGTTTAGACGAAAGATCGAAGACAATTTTGTATTTTTAAAAATTACCACCAAATGTAAAAAAAATACTATACTTACTTATACTTAGTTTTAGATACTTTATTAACGGGATATTTACCATAATTTGTGAGTTTGATTAGGTATTTATATTGTCATGGTAAAAATCCCGTCTATAAAGAAAACTGCGTTCAAACCCGTGATAGTTTTAAATATGTATTAAGTAGGTTTGTTTGTGTTGTTATTTAATTTAGTGCTAATTATTACATATATTTTATCACAATTAGTCAAATCTAAATAGCTATTGTCGGTTTGTCGGTGACATACCTACTAAAAATGACATAATAGCTATTAAAATAAGATAGCCTGAGTACAAACAAATGTGACAATCGTAATCGTAACGTATTTAAGATACACTACGCGCTAACGCTGCATCTTTCGACAGTAAAGCTGATGTCGACGCGCAGTGTATCTCAAATACGTCACTGTTTCGATACGTTTATTTGAATTGAATTGAATTTTGAATTGAATTTATTTATATATTCGTGCTCATTCCCCTGAGAGCTTAGTCCGAGGTTGCATTTTAAAACTCCTTACTCTCGAGCCGACAGTCTTCTCTCGGATGTCCTTGTATTTTTGTTTGGATATCCGAGAGACTACTCTCGGCTCGAGAGTAGGGAGTTTTAAAATGCAAGCTCGGACTAAGCCCTCCTGATGTTGACGCGCAATGTATCTCAAATACGTCACTGTTTCGATACGTTTACGATTGTCATATTTCTTCGTGCTCATTCCCCTGTGTTTGTTGCCTTGATCACACGTACCGAGTAAACCGGCGAGACAGTGACGTATTTAAGATACACTGCGCGCTAACGCTGCAACGTTCAACAGTAAAACTGATGTCGACGCGCAGTGTATCTCAAATACGTCACTGTCCCGCCGGTTTACTCGGTACGTGTGATCAAGGCATGTAGCTTAGGCTCTGACCTCACTGCCAAGATATTCGCACAAGACCCGTCTGTTCGCAGTCTGATTATGATAACTATTACAATATACCATTTTCTAACTAATTAGTTGCACGAAACAATTGTGTACTGATAAATAGGTACTTTATTTTTTGATCCTCATGTAAATAATACTAAAAAAAAGATTTATAAACTAAAATATTATTCAAATGTTGTACAACGTCATCAAAATTAAATAATATATTAGGCAGAATTACCTACGAGTCGATTTACACTCTCATAAGTACAGTGTAATATTATGCAGCAGCAGAGTTACACTGCGTGGCACTCTCTGCTTTATTAGTCAGTACATACTAGTCTCTGGTCAGTACACAGTCTCACAGGTAACGTCTTCTAGGGACGTACTCTGTGAAGCAATGCTCATAGTAAACCACTGTACAAGATACAACGCGCTTTTCGTAAAAAATACTTAGTTATTTTTGTGAAATGATTATATTATTCCAAAATAAGTACAGCCTACTTTTTTTCAGATATCAGAAATATTTTAATAATTTACTAATAAGAGGCTGAGGTTAATGTATGTATTTCTTTATTTAGCTTGCATGGAGTGTGGTTTTAGGATAAAGTGTGTATTGTCATCTTAGAACCACACCACAAAATATTATACAAACTTAATATGTAGATAATATATTACATTCAAGAGGTTTTATAATATCTTTCGATTCATTTAGTTCTATTTTTGCACTTCAAAAAACAAAACATTTTAGCAGTATCTGGGTCATCTCTCAAAATGCTATTCTAACACTTCCGAAAGAGCTGATGACTGACGGATGAGCAAAAATACTATATTTCAATGTTTATTTTTAATATTTCTCAGCATAATTTTGCTTAGACTAATAATTATGATTTTTAGTGACATCTATTGTCCAGTAGTTGCGTTACAAGAACCCCTCGCCATTTTTCTACAAAGAAATAGCGCCATCTATTAACGAGTAGCAAAATTATATCGTATCAAGTTTCGAAAATACCTCAATAGATGGCAGTGATAAATAAATTATGGGCAATAGTTCAAGGACATTTGACTGATGTCAGTCATAGCATGAATGATCAAGTGACGCTGACAAACGTATCTAATCTAATGTTTCGGTAGCATCATGATGAATAAAGATTTGTGCAAACATTAGGCTCAGTCAGTCTCTCCGACAGCTACAAAGCACTTGTTTTTAACTTATCATAAATAACTTAAATTTTTTTTTTAGAGTTGGTTAATGAATGTGTTAAGTTTTAAGCTTGATTGCCGGATTTGTTTGTAAGTTTTGAACTTTTTATTTTAGATTAAGAACTTATTATTTGATTAATATTTAACTAATTAGGGTACGTGTTATCTAGAGGTATAACAATATCTAATAACTGCTATGTTTTGACTGTTTTTTATAGTTTTTTTATATTATTTGATATGGTTTATTTTGATTATTGTGTTTTATTACGGAACGACTTTAAAATATTAAAATTGTAATACGAATAGGTACTAAGATACCTACTTATCTCCAACGAGTTTTTACTACTACGTTCCTTAGCAAATTTTAATGTAAGTATATAATTAGTGTGCTCGAAAACGGTGAAGGAAAACATCATAATGAGTTATCTGCGCAAGTCCTATTTCCGTGGATATCTACAGTTTACAAATAGGTACATTAATACAGAAACCGGCAAACCGGCTCCACTGACCCTGGGTCTACCTACAGCATCCAGTACATAGAAGCAGTCAAAACTTGCCCTACTAGTTAGTCTGGAAGAGATCACTTATAGCGATAAGACCGCGCGTTTTATTTCATGTTATTTTCTGATGATTTTTCTGGTGTACCTACAATGTAAATTGTTTTCTAGTTAAAGTTTTTGTTTAGTACTTTTATAATTTTTCTCAATAAGTCTGAATTATAAGCATGTGATTTATTTATTAGTTGTTCAAATCTAATTTAATCTAAAGTCAACAGCCTATTACGGTTCATGGAAACTTCAAAACAAAGGTCATAGAGTCTGTCAAGCGAAAGATGGCCCTGATAAATCGCGGCAAATTCAAAAACTATTAGTATGGCAATAGTATATCATCTACTTATTCATAATCATCATCAAAAATTATGTAAGTATATTTATTTAGAATAATATCAAAGTATCAAATTATGTAATTCCAAGTTATCCTATTATTTAATGTATTGCCATACTAATAGTTTTTGAATTTGCCGCGATTTATCAGGGCCATCTTTCGCTTGACAGACTTTATCAAACCCAACCATTGCTTTTAATAACTGATTCAATAAAAACGTATAAAATTCAACAAAATCATCTGTAGACCTATCTACTTACCCAGGTAAAAGTATGTCTAAAACCAGTTTGTGCTACAAATATCCACCCAAAAACTACTCGACCTTGTAAACAAAAACAAAACAAGATACAAGTATTCCCTTCTTCATAGCTGATCAACATAAAAAGGAACTTCAAACTTCAAATTCATTTATTCAATAAAATCACAAGGATCACTTTGAAACGTCTTACATACTAGATGATTCTAGGCGCCAGTTCGTCGCGACCACTGGCAAGAAACTAGACCTGGATTCTAACGTTTTTTTCATATGATCCTTCTTACAATTGTTTAACAAAGTTGGAGCTAGTTCGTCCCAAGCTTGCTTGTCTTCTAAATAGTCAGATATTTTATAATATGCTTTTGATAAAAGTTTTCGTTTTATTACGGACCTTGGCCTATTTGTAATATTATGCTGTATTTAAAACATGATCGTAACCCGAGTTCGATTGAATCAAGCACGCTGAAGCTTGATGTCTTTTATTAAGACTGAGATATAAATGAGAAACGGAAATAATTAAAAAATTTTACACTTACCCTGCCTAAACCTAGCCACCTAGTAAGTGAATTCTTCTTCTTCTTCCTGCCCTAATCCCACAACCACACAAAGTGAATACTTATATTAAAAAGACGCGTGGCACTCGCGGTATAGCATTTTTAGATTTTTTATAGCGGCATAGCATTTTTTGCCGCCGCGCCGGTCGGAGTGTTAGGTAATTTCGTTACGGAATTTCTGGATTCGATCTCCACGCTCAAGGCCTGTGAATCCTGTGATAGATGCTATGCAATAGCTTAATAAATTGTTTGCAGAATAATATGAGTTTGAAAGTGCTGTTCGCGCTGGCCGCGGCGCTGGTGGCTGCAGACGGCTACCATATCCTCTGCATCTTCAGCATCCCGTCCAGGAGTCACGACCACCTCGGCCAGGGCGTCGTCAGGGCGCTACTGAAGGGCGGGCATGAGGTAAGAACACCAGATTGACAGCCGTCACAGCTCAGTTGGTAGTAACTCAGCTTTCCATGCTATGGGTCTATTCCCACCTAGAACAAATGTTTGTGTGATGAATAAACATTTAGGCACTGTGTATTTAGTGTCATTGATAGCTAGAGACTGACGATTTAATTTTATAAATAGAAATGTATATATTAACCAGGATACCGGCAGCATCAAAAATAAGTGTTATGTTACATACTCAAGCTGTTCCACAAAACAGAAGCAATAAAAAAAAATTGACACTGATTTCTTAATGATGCTGTCTGTACCTAACTAGTAAATGTTAGTACAGAGTAGTATATAAAAGGTTAGGTACTAGATCCATACGTAAATATGTACGCGCAATTCACAATACTAGCCAAGGTCGAGTGCTAATAGAATAATAACAAATCAACAAACTATAACAATAAGTACCATAACCAAGATTAGCTAGCAATTGAATATAAAATAAATAAATATCTACTTTCTATAATATATGTATCTCTTTACTCGACAGGCGTCACACACAGCTCAGTTGGTAGTAGCTCTGCCTTCCATGCTGTGGGTCGTTCGATTCCCACCCAGAGCAAATGTTTAAGATATGAAATGAACTTAAATATCTGTTCTGTGTGTGTATGTTTCTATGTAGCCTATGTATGTATTTCCAAAAAAAATGTATGTAAGTATTCAACCAGCAATCTAGTTCCTATAGCACAAGCTTTGCTTAGTTTGGGACTAGATTGTGATGTGTGAAATGTCCGTGAATATTTATTTATTATTAATTCCTGTATAATATATCCCTATACTATGAATTCTGATCGCGAAAGTTAAAAGAATTCTAGTCCGTACCAGAAGAGCAGCTAAGGATGATGCAATATGAAGCCGACGTGTGTGGGACTAGTCATCATCAAATCATTAAGTTTTTGCCTGATCTCCGTGTTACCAACAACAAAATCGTTGTACAAGTTGACGGTTGAATCATTATAATTGTGCAACATATTTCTGTACTTTTTTTTATTAGTCGCCGTGTATTCGTATGATTAATTTTAGATTACTGTCTTGTCAAATTAGTTTTGTTTACTTATATTTGTATTTTGTAGCTTCTGATTGGTAACACATTATTATATTTTATATTTGGCTTGATAAGCTTGTATAGCTGAATATTTTTTCCCAAAACCTCGCAAGGTTTCATTACTTAGCTTCTTTTAAATAACTTCTCAGTTTCCATCCTTTATACCTCTGTATATAAGTAGTTATATACGTATCTATCTATCTAGATACATAAGATGCTAGGCATCGTAAAAAGCATAGTATACCTAGGTCATAGACTTGATTACTAGGACATACAAAACACACGTTTTTCATAAGAAACATGTCATTGTGCAAGAAAGTCATAAGATAAATGTTATTTTTTCAGGTGACATGGGTCACCCCCTTCCCCTCTAAAGACCCGCAGAAGGGGCTGCACATCATTGACGCAAGTGTCACACGGCCCATTGCTGAGTGTAAGTATTTCTTTCTACCCCTAGGTTGTGTAGGGGACACAACCCAACTTTTATATAAATAAATATTCATCACACTCTAGTCCCAAATTAAGCAGTGCTTGTACCTACTATGGGAACTAGATTGCTGATAGAATACTTTCAATTTTTTTATTGTACCTACATACATACATAGAATACACAGTAGCACCCAGACCCAGAACAAATGTATATGTTCATCACACAAACATTTTTTCTAGGTGACAATCGAACCCACGACCCATAGCATGCAAGAAAGAGCTACTACCAACAGAGCTGTGACGCTTGTCAATATATCTTATGTATGTTAAAAAAGTCTAATTGAGAACCTCCTTTCTTGAAGTCGGTTGAAAACTATTGAATTATCTTGGTATAACTTTTATTAAACAATGTACATATTTATAGTACCTATACCAATGAATACTAGCAGATCCCTTTGGCCTTCTTGACTCCTCGGTCACCGCAACCACAAAGTCATATAATGTGACAAAGTAGGTACTCTATTATATTTAGGTAGTATATGTAGGTACTGTTGCGAGTACCTTTGCAAAGGGATGAGCACGAATATTATAAGTATTTATTTATTTCTCTTCCAACAGGTTTGCCTTAACATAAGATTTTTTAAGCTATTGCAAGACAAGACAACGTTTTGTGTTGTCACTCGAATCACCGTTTCGATACGTTAACGTTTCACAATTACTCGTGCTTGGCTTTCAATACTGAGTACCTACTACTGAGTAGGCGATAACATTATGTTAACAATGATTGTACCTAAGTACATAAAAACTTAGCTTACAAGAGCCTCATAGATAATTCTTGCGATACCTAGTGTACAGTAGGCATCAATAGTTGATAGGTTACTATTTCAGAATTTGAATTAAAAAGTAATTAGAATACTCATTTTATTTCTGTTTTTCTTTTTGAAGTGAAAACTTCTTTAGCGGCGCTGGGTGGGTAAAAACTTTCTAACTCGCGTCAGGGTCACGTGGCGTTGATAAAAAGCGTAAGATCGAGGGAAAGGGAGAGGAACTAGTATCTCCCACTCTTTCTACCGTGCCTGAGTGTGCTCTGTTTAGGCGGCACACAGACACATTCGCGCTTGCGCGAATGTGTCTGTGTCATTGTGATTGTCATTGTCATTATGACGTCTGTGGTTATATTTTTGAAGTGAAAACTTAAAAGTGAAAACACAACGTTAATATTGAAGTTTTCACTTCTGCCGGCACTCCCGGAGTGCTACCTTTTTTTTCCTGTATTTCTTTTGTTTGTACATATATAAAATAACAAAAAAAATGCTGAACAATCCACACAACATCATCTAGCCCAAGCTAAGCAGAGCTTGTGTTATGGGTACTAGAAGACTGACATACTTAATACAATACTTTACATAGATAGATATTTTTAATTATACATATAAAATACACAAACAATTTATTTTTTTAATTTATAATTTTTTTATTCCCAGAACACACGGAATAAATATTTGCAGATCGTAAAAAAATTTATACCCAAGGCGGGAATCGAACCCGCAACCTTCGCCGGCCGCGCCATATATGCCCGATCGTCTATATGTGTCTATTTTGATTGTTTATATCGTATATACATATAGCTTTGTGTGTATATTATGTTTCTGTCCATTTAAATGTATTTTCTTTCTTTCATTTTATGAATGAATGATCACAGTACTAAAAAAACAATGAAAGACAGTTTTCGTAATCAAGCTGATTAAAACTTTGTTTACTCATAATTACTAACAATACGATAATCATTATCATAATAATTACTTTTGATAAAATCAGTTTTTAGGTAAGTATGTATTTATTTTTGTGTCAATATTTCTTATTACAGTGTTGTAAACAGTAGATTAGTTCATCATCATCATCATTATCATCATACTGACTTGTCCCACTGCTGGGTATGGTCTCTCTGCTCTTTCCGTTGTGACAGGCGTCACAGCTCAATTGGTAGTAGCTCTGCCTTCCATGGTGTAGGTCGTGGGTTCGGTTCCCACCCACATCAAATGTTGTGTGATGCATATAAATGTTGGTTCTGTTTGATTGTTTCTATGTATGCTATGTATGTATTTAAAAAAATGTTTAAATGTATTCTATCTGAATCTAGTTCCTATAGTAAAAGTTTTGCTTAATACTTTGGAACTAAAATGTGATTTGTGTGAATGAAAAAATCATTTCAACATTTCCAGACATAAATGATTTAAAAGACATACTTAAACAAATAATAA
The DNA here is from genome assembly GCA_932527185.1 of Ecliptopera silaceata. Taxonomy (NCBI): domain Eukaryota; kingdom Metazoa; phylum Arthropoda; class Insecta; order Lepidoptera; family Geometridae; genus Ecliptopera; species Ecliptopera silaceata. Next base: position 9,269,564 of record OW052196.1, on the reverse strand, counting down.
ATATAAGATACAATCACAGATAAGCTTAAGTAGGCTTAAATACGCAATTAAATACAATGTACCTACTTTAAGCCTTGTATTTAGATATCTTAGATCTTTTTATTGCACAATGACAATACATAATTTACAGAAGGCTTATTATATCAAGGTAGATCTAAGCTAAACTTTTTTACATTTTTGACGACCGATGCGGTGGGCGAAGGTCCGCCTGCGACGCGGTAGGTTGCGGGTTCGATTCCCGCCTTGGGATAAATATTTATACGATCTGCAAATATTTATTCCGGGTGTTCTGGGTATTTTATATGTATAGTAAAAAATATCTATCTATGTAAAGTATTGTATTAAGTATGTAAGTCTTCTAGTAGGTACCCATAAAACAAGCTCTGCTTAGTTTGGGGCTAGATGATGTGTGGATTGTCCAGCATTATTTTTTCACACATCCATCTATAAAAACTTTCGCATTTCTATACTAATATTATAAAGAAGTAAAGTTTGTGTGTTTGTATAAGTATTTGTTAAATTGTAATGGGTAATATCGGGATCTACTGATCCGATTTTAAAAATTCCTTCACCAATAGAAAGCCTCATAATTGCTGAGTGTCATAGGTTATATAAAAAATCCGAAAAATCAAAATGCTTTTACGTGGAAGTCCGTTTTGCAAAGTGAATCGGAGAAAAAACGGTCGAATTATGCCCAACGAAGTGGGCACGGGTCAGCTAGTATAATATAAAGTAGGATTTATACTTGTTCCAGCTATTGACTTGAACGACTCTAGGAACGCGAACGTAGGGATAGCGTTCGTCAAACAATTCTCTGCAAACATCTCTGAGACGACCCTCAGGGTCCCGGCGCTGCGGGATGCTATGGTCAGGAGCAGGTTCGATGCCGTCGTGACCGAGACTTTCTTCTCTGATGTGGATGCTGGGTAATATAATCTGAAATTTACTTTGAAATTGTAAGCTAATGTCAATTTAGGAACGTATTACTGATGTTTGATATTACGATTATAAAACATATATTGATTGTTTGTTAAAATTGTTGTATGAATCTATTTTTTTAATTTTATGATACTTATTATCAAGATCGATAATCGCTTTAAGCGGGCAACTTTGTATTATGTGGGATAAATGAAAAACACATCAGGGTAACACCGGTTGAAAAATGGTTCGTTGGTGAACAGTTTGTGTGATAAAATAAAAACACTATTTGAAATCTAAATGGTTCAGTTGTTATCATTTCATAAAAACTAAACGAATTGTGAGTGAGTATACCCTAGTTTTCAATCAGAAGTGTTGATGAACTCATGCGCTGGACATGGACATCTGCAAAACTGTAAGTGACTTTGAAAAATTGTTTGGAATACCCAAGAGTTGTCTTTTGATGGCCGATTTCAATAGATTGTGACTATTTGTGACCGACTAAAAGCAATATTACTTGTACAATACCATTTGGGGACAGATTTACAAAATATATTTCAATAAACATAATGAACAATTTGCTGAGAAGAAAGTGCTTCAAAGTGGTTTAGATTTATCAATATTCAAAGACTATTTAACTTAGTACCTATGTAATATAAAGAATAAAGACAGTAAACAGTTTTGTAGCGAAGTGCAATAATTGGATGAACATTTTAGTACATAATTTATTCTTATCAATTTTGTTTTATAGTGTTGTAATTAGTTCAAACTTGTTTTAGGTATATATTATACATTTGTTTTTCTTATATCAATATTGTATTATAGTCGACATTTTAATATAGTATAAGAAGAGAATAGTAATTAAGAACAGATTGTTCGGTTGGTTTAATCGGGGAAAATCATTTATTTTGTTAATGTTTTATTGTTATTTTTCTTATTGTTTGTATTAACACTTATTATGTTGCTTATAATTATAAATTAGAAACAGACAGTTTAATTTGGTTTACTGGGGGAAATCTGTTTATTTTTGTCAAAGGTATCTTTTATATTTTTAGTTCCATCAATATTAATTGTAGATTGCTTTAAAAAAAAAAAAAAAAAAAAAAAATATTATTATTATTTGAAATTACTAACTATGGGTTCTAACAGACGAAGTAGGTCACGTAAGCGACACATATCAAAACACCGTCGTTACCGCCGCCACTCAAGTAGTGTTAGTGTATCTTCTTCATTGGGCACAAGCGATGAACATTATCGTAAACACCATAAGACTTCTAAATCATGTTCCAAGAAAGATAGTAAAAAACGCAACCGTTCTAGAAACAATAAAAGAAGCAATGATTTGCAAAACAAAGCAAAGGATAGATCTAGGACACTAACTCCTTTACTACATGAACAAGAGCAAGTACAGGCTAATATTAATACAACAGCTTTTAATAATGATAAAGATAAATCGGGTTCTTCGCAAGTATGTAACAGTAATTTGATACAACTTACAGCGCACAATGCATTTTCAACTCACATCAATGTAATACCAGACTTTGATCCAAGCGACGGATCTCAAAATATTGAATCATGGATACATAAAGTAAATGAGTGTGCTCAAATATATTCGTGGAACGATACTCAAGTTCGCCATTATGCTTTGGCCAAACTAACTGGTCTTGCCAAGCGATGGTATCAAGGATTACCCTCATTGTTGTATACATGGGATCAGTGGACAGAAAAGTTGAAATCTGCTTTTCCATCAACGGAAAATTATGGAGACATGCTTCAAAAAATGTTGCATTATAGATGTAGAATAGGTCAACCACTAGACCTTTATTATTATGAAAAGATGATATTGATTAACCGTTGTGAAATATCTGGTAGAAAGGCCGTAGGATGTTTAGTACACGGAATTGACGATAAATTTGTAAGAATGAGTGCAAACGCATGTCGTTTCGAAGAACCAGAGCAACTGTTTTCGTATCTGAAAACTCTAGCGTTAAGTGATAATTATGTAGTCAATAAAAAGAAATTTAATCTGAAGGATTCAGGTTCGCAGCCAGAATCATCTAACAATAGTACTAATGCAACAAACAATGTAACGCCAGGCATCATTTGCTATAATTGCGGCGAGGCAGGTCATATTAGGACAAAATGCACTAAACCTTTAAAAAAATGCAACATTTGTCGGAGAGTTGGACATTGGGCTAAAGACTGTCGTTTGAAAACTCATTCAAACTCTACAGAGAGTATGAGTGATGGTAATAATAACTCACAAATCATACCTGTTGAATAAAAAATTATGCGCATCAATTCAAGCAACAAAGATAGTGATAAATTTTACAAAGACGTTAATATTCAAGGGTATGTAAAACGGGCCTTTATTGATTTAGGTAGCACCAGTACCTTGTTAAAAGAAAGTATAGCGAAGGAACTTTTCAAAAAAAATATGATAAAGTGGAAAATATTTCAAACCTTCGAGGATTTGGTAATTCAAGCGTCAAACCATTAGGGTTAATTAAAGGTTCTATCCAGGTCGATGACATCAATGCAGAAGTCGATTTCGTGGTGGTATCAGATTGTTACATGCCATGTGATATCATAATCGGACAAACATTCACTGAGCTGCTTTGCGGTAAACTTGTCTGAGCTTGGAAAAACGGATTTGACTAAGATGACAATTAAGCTAAAAGATGATACCCCAGTTGTATATAACCCATATCGTATGTCGTTAAAAGAGAAAGAACAGCTTTCAGAAATAATTGAAAACCTTCTCAAAAATGGTGTGATTCGAGAAAGCTCATCCTCGTTCGCAAGCCCTGTGTTACTCGTCAATAAGAAAAATGGGCAGAAAAGATTATGTGTAGATTACCGTGCTCTTAATAGAAAAACTTTAAAAGATAAATATCCTTTACCCCGCATAGAAGACAAATTGGACTGTTTGAGTGGAAGCCAATTGTTCACAAACTTAGATCTCGCTTCAGGCTATTATCAAGTGCGGAAGATATGAAAAATTAGAAAAAGTATTTATTATTTTAAGAAATTCGAAGTTAACACTTAACCCCAAAAAAAAAAAAAAAATGTGTATTTTTCCAAAAAAAAAAAAAAAAAATAGATTATCTTGGTTATGAAATATGTAATAAAGGTATTAGACCTGGTTCTTACAAAACAGAGGCAGTAAAACTTTTCCCAATACCGAAAAATGTCCATGAAGTTCGCCAATTTATCGGGCTGGCAAGCTATTTTCGATGATGGTGAGGGACTCCAACCAATATCATATTTTAGTAGGCAGACCTCTCTAGAAGAGCAAAAGTTTCATTCATATGAATTGGAGACTCTTGCTGTCGTAACGGCGTTGAACAGATTTCGCGTATACCTAATTGGTGTTGAATTTAAAGTCGTCACCAATTGCAGTGCAGTAAAAAGTACAATGACAAAAAAAAAGATTTGATCCCTCGCGTTGCAAGGTGGTGGATCGCAATGCAAGAGTTTGATTTTACTAGCGAGTATCGCAAAGGTCTAAAGATGGCACACGTAGATGCCCTTAGCAGAAATCCAATTGATATGAAAGACCCGCCATCGCGAGATGACGATGATCAAGTTTTTCAAATCACTACTGATGTAACTAACATTGACGTTGAAGATGAAAGGTGGCTTCAGACAGTACAGCAAGCAGACACTGAATTGCAGAGAATAATCGATATTTTGAAAGACCCAAATAACGATAATATTGTGGAAGTGAAAGCAAATTTTGTTGTTAAAAATGAGAAATTATATCGATTAGTGAAGAAAGATGACAGTGTCCGTTTGTTGTGGGTAGTACCAAAGTCTGTAAGATGGCAAATCGTAAAAAGTAACCATGATGACGTTGGACATTTTGGTTTTGATAAGACGTATGATAGAGTGCGTAAAGTGTATTGGTTTAAGAAGATGCGACGCTTTATAAAAAAAAATACTGTAGTTCGTGCTTACAGTGTGCACATAATAAAATACCAGGTGGACCAAAGGAAGGTATGCTACATCCCATACCAAAACCTAACAAACCATTCGAGGTTCTACACGCTGATCACTGCGGGCCATTCCCTCAAAGCAAAAAAAAAAAAAAAAAGGAAACTCTTATATTCTCGCTATAATAGACTCGTTCACAAAGTATATATATATCAAACCAGTTAAAAACTGTAAAAGTAAAACAACGGTAAATATATTTGAGGAATACTTTTCTCTTTTTGGTATCCCACGTCGATTGATAACAGACAGAGGGACCAGTTTTACTAGTAAGGAATTCTCAAATTTCATCAAAGTTAAAGGGATTAGTCACACGCTGAATGCCGTAGCAACTCCTCGCGCTAATGGTCAAATTGAGCGCTACAATCGTTCCATTGTAGACGCTCTTACAGCAATCAATAATAATCGGCCTGATAACGAATGGGATGTTATGATTCCAAGGGTGCAATGGGGTCTCAACAACACCTTAAACAAAGCTACGGGTAAAACACCTTCCGAAGTGTTATTTGGTATATCACCCACTGGTACATCGGATGGCGCAATGAACTCAGTTGTATCAGAAACAAATGAAAGTGAGAATCGGGAAAACTTGAGACTGAAAGTTAGTGCGCGAATGTTAGAAGAACAAAGAAAACAAAAAGTAGCGTTCGACAAAAGGTTTAAAAAAAAAAAAAAAAGCTCATGTGTATGACATTGGGGACCTCGTACGAGTTGAGAGAGAAATAAATACTAATGGTCTTCCGGGACAATCAAAGAAACTAGTTCAAAAATGTTATGGGCCGTATAGAATTGTTAAGGTGCTCGACAACGATAGGTATGAAATTGAAGATAAGTCTATAAAGCAATTTTCGCAGTTGATAAAATACACCCATGGTTAGTATTTTCAACCGACCCCATAGATATTAATTCTGATGATAATTCCTCTAAAGGCGAGTCAATATAGAAACAAAAATGAAGCTACTTTAATACAGTAAATATTGTCAGAGAAAATTATTTTTAAATAAGTAATAAAAGATGTATCTAATGTTAATGATAATATGCAGAAGAATGATTAAATGTATAGTAATGAAACTATTTGACAATTTTATAATGTAAATAAATTTAACTAAATAATGTTACTAGCCCTGTGTGGCGATACTAGCCCTTGTGGCGTTATTAGCCCTGTGTGGCGATACTAGCCCTTGTGGCGTCACTAGCCCTTGTGGCGTCATTAGCCCTTTGTGGCGTTATTAGCCCTTTGTGGCGTTATTAGCCCCGTGTGGCGTTAACAGCCCTGCGTGGCGTTACTAGCCCTTGTGTGGCGTTACCAGCTTCTTTTGCGTTATAGCCTTGTGGCGTATTGTTTTTTATTGATAACAAAATCGATATAAATAAGTAAACAGTTTTAGCTAAAAACGGAAATTGAATTCTGTGAAGATTTGTAAAACAAATATTCGTATATTCAATAAAAATACGTATGTTACGTTGCGTTACAGTAACATGTTAAATCATAGTGTTAATGTTGTTTATCTAATTGTATATTTACTTAATTTTATTTGATTTACTCATTTGTTTAAATCACGCGGGGTCGCGTGAGTTGTCAGATTGGCCGATTGTAAGCTAATGTCAATTTAGGAACGTATTACTGATGTTTGATATTACGATTATAAAACATATATTGATTGTTTGTTAAAATTGTTGTATGAATCTATTTTTTTAATTTTATGATACTTATTATCAAGATCGATAATCGCTTTAAGCGGGCAACTTTGTATTATGTGGGATAAATGAAAAACACATCAGGGTAACACCGGTTGAAAAATGGTTCGTTGGTGAACAGTTTGTGTGATAAAATAAAAACACTATTTGAAATCTAAATGGTTCAGTTGTTATCATTTCATAAAAACTAAACGAATTGTGAGTGAGTATACCCTAGTTTTCAAAATGTACTAATAATCATAATTACTTATAACTTTTAGGGAAATAAAAAAAAAACTTCGTTCATGTACCTTAACCTAATAAAAAACACACACACAACTCACACAAGATAGGAGCTACGCATTTGGTTTTCTTTGTGTGTGACTGAAAAATTGTGAAAATTAGCTGTTATTAAATATACATAAAGGAACTTTATTCACAAACAAACTTACGACTATACAGTATTTACAAAATGTACATAGACATATAAAATACATAAGAAACAGCTGAGCTACCTACAGACCGTTGCAAACGATCTATAGATAATATAAATATAAATATACTAATATTTTAGAAGTAAAGTTTGTGTTTGTATATTTGTTAAATTGTAAGGGGTAATCTCGGGATCTACTGAACCGATTTAAAAAAAAAATGTCACCAATGGAAAGCCACATTATTTATTGCCGAGTGCCATAGGTTATATAAAAAACCGAAAAATAAAAAGGCCTTTACGTGGTAGTCCGTTTTGCAAAGTGAATCGGAGTAAAAACGCTCGAATTATGCCCAACGAAGTGGGCACGGGTCAGCTAGAATAAAACGAAACAAGAATGTTTTCAGATACGCAGCAGTCCTCCAAGTGCCATGGATAATTCTCAGCGGCATAGTGCTGCAGCCGACGACCGAGGGTCTGGTGGACGAGGTCAGATCTGTGCCAGTGTTGCCACTTCTGTTCAACGACTTCGGCGTCCCGATGAGCTTTCTAGAACGGGTCCTGAACGTGGGTCTGTACAACATTATGGAAATCAGTCAATGGTTTGTAGCAATTTTATTTATATCTAGTAGTACGCCCCGGCTTCGCACGGGTAGCCTATATAAAAAAATATCATTAAGTAGCTAATATGTTACTCAGTATATAAATGTATTTTCGAAATGATAAAAAATATAGACCCTATAGTATGTAACGCCCCCGCATATACTCCCGTGACCGGCAGCGGCGCGGCGCCCGCTGACTTTTTTCTAATAAGTATATACTTACATTTTTGAACTCGTGATATCTTTCGAATGGAATGTCCGAATTCAATAATTTAAAAAGTAATAGAAAGGTATTGAAACAGTCTTAATTTTAAAGTAATTTATTTAGATAAGGATTAATACCTAAGTACAAATATAGAACGTTTTCTGGCGTCGTCATTTTAATTATATTTTTTTGATATTAAAACACTTATTATGACATATCTATAATAGTTAGACATATGCTGTCGCTGACTTTTTTGTGGATGATGATGTGTTCTACAAAATTGTAGTACATAATTTCTTTCTATCATCAATAGTTTCCGCAGCGCACGCGATGTAAGGAATTTCTTATACACCTTGGGTTACATAATTGAAGTTTTAGTAAGGATCCCTAATTTTTTTGAAAATATAATATAGCCTATGTTCAGCACAGATAATGTAGCTTCACAACAGTGAAAGAATTTTTGAAATCGGTCCAGTAGTTTCGGAGCCTATTCGATGCAAACAAACAAACAAACAAACAAACAATCAAATCTTTCCTCTTTATAATATTAGTTTAGAAATTATATTTTTTTGATATTAAAACACTTATTATGACATATCTATAATAGTTAGACATATGCTGTCGCTGACTTTTTTGTGGATGATGATGTGTTCTACAAAATTGTAGTACATAATTTCTTTCTATCATCAATAGTTTCCGCAGCGCACGCGATGTAAGGAATTTCTTATACACCTTGGGTTACATAATTGAAGTTTTAGTAAGGATCCCTAATTTTTTTGAAAATATAATATAGCCTATGTTCAGCACAGATAATGTAGCTTCACAACAGTGAAAGAATTTTTGAAATCGGTCCAGTAGTTTCGGAGCCTATTCGATGCAAACAAACAAACAAACAAACAAACAATCAAATCTTTCCTCTTTATAATATTAGTTTAGATGTATTAATTTGTAGGAACTTTGTACGCCTTAGCGCAAATCACAGTGCTACCTGCTATTGACCATCACTATTTCACCTGTAATAAATAAAATGATTTGATTTGATTAAAATTTAAAATTAAATAATTTAAGTGCTGTCGAGTTGGCCTAATATCTATGTAAGCATATAATGAAACAGTTGTGGCATCGACACGAAGAAGAAGCATTTAAAAAAACATAATCGGATTTAAAACCTCTTCAAAAATTCTTTTTTATTGCGATTCATAAGAGTCATTGATTCTGGGTATACCTACAACACAAGCTCTGCTTAGCTTGGGGCTAGATGATGTTTGGATTGTCCAACATTATTTATTTATTATTTATAAAACTAATAATTACCTAATTTCCAGGTGGGATAAAGCAGAGACAGAACAAAGATATCAGTCGATGTTTTCGTCTCTAGCGAAGGCCCGTAACGTGGTGTTGCCGCCTCTAGACGACGCGTTGCACAATGTTTCCATACTCTTCGTGAACTCGCATCCCTCGTTTGCGCCTGCGCAGAGCATGCCGCCTAATGTCATAGAAATCGGAGGGTACCATATTGAAGAGACTGTGCAGAGCTTGCCTAAGGTAACTAAAGTACCTACTAAAAAAACTGCTGGACTGGAGCTTGTGTTATGGGTACTAGAAGACTGACATACTTAATACAATACATTAAATAGATAGATATTTTTATTATACATATAAAATACCCAGAACACCCGGAATAAATATTTGCAGATCGTACAAACATTTATCCCAAGGCGGGAATCGAACCCGCAACCTCCGCGTCGCAGGCGGACCTTAGCCCGCCCCGCCACATCGGTCGTCTTCTAACTCTAACCACTCATCAAATCAAATCAAATCAAATCAAATCAATATTTCTTTTATCGAATAACTTGGTTAAGTTTAGACTACGGTAAAAATAGGATTTGATTGTACAGAATGTACCTAATACTTAATACTTATAGTTTTTTTTTCAAATAGTACCTACCTATACCAGCATGTTGGAACATTCTGTCAATATATTACACGTTTTGAATTAATGTGTAGGTATGTTGCGTACATAAACGTATGCGAGGAACTTTTATGTACTTATACATGGTACAGCTGTGCTTTCAGCGAATGGTCTCAAAATTGTATCTACTAGATGCATTTGTGGTACTGCAGACTTCCTGCGGTCAGACTATAATATAATGACGAAAATAAGTCACAAATGAACTAAACTATATTTATATTTTATATTAAGCTATAGGATAGGCTGTTGTTGAACTCATTAATTTTTTTTTTAGGATTTACAAGATCTCTTAGACTCGTCAACTCAAGGAGTGGTGTACTTCAGCATGGGTTCAGTTCTGAAGTCGTCAGCCCTGCCCGCATCCACAAAGCAAGCTCTACTGAAAATGTTCGGAGAATTGCCCTACACTGTGCTTTGGAAGTTCGAGGAAGAGTTGAAGGGATTGCCGAAGAACGTTCACATCAGGCCTTGGATGCCGCAAGCAGCTATTTTAGGTAGTCACCTGTACCCTGCACCCCAAGTACGAATTTGTGCACACACGGATCGCAGAGACGCGATCGCCGAGCGCCACCGCTTTTGTATGGAGATCCAAGCTTCTCAAGAAATCTGCTAGGGGCGCTGCTGGATCAGCAGCTGGGCTGGATCTCCATCTCTCCAAAATCGGTGGCCCTCGGCGATTGCGTCTCTACGATCCGTGTGTGCTTGTGCACACAAGCCCACTACTCCAAGTAAGAGTTTGTACTCGTATTTGGGGTAGTGGGCTTTCTTTCTTTATCACTACACATGTAGTGATAAAGAAAGAAGTACGTTATAGACGTTTTGGGGTCGTAATAAACGTGTAAGTGGTCAAAAACGTTTAACGTTTGAAATTAGAGCCGTTTTAGCCATGTCTTAGGTCTAAATCTATACCCTTTCGTCTGCAAATCGTCTGCGCGCGAAAACGGCGGATGTGCGACATGCGTTTTTTTGTGGTCGGCGCGCGCACGCCGCTTGGTAAATGATGGATGATTGTACTTTATTTTACTACTGTTAATATGTATTATTATACCTTTTTGAAATCAGCTTGAAATACTCTAACTACTTGAACAATCATTATTACTTATTTACAAACGTACATTTTGCTACTCGAAGTCAAAGATTTAGTAAAGGGAAAAATTACAAGTTCATGTACGAAAACCTCTAAATAATTCAAATAAGAAGTTTTTTAAATCTAATAAGAATTTGATTTAAAAGTTTATGCACCATTATATGATATAAATTCAACAGAAACAACATTTCAATACATTTTTGACAAAAAAAAACAATCACAAAAAAGGTTCGTTATCGGCAATCTTAGCGCACAGCTGTAAAGAGTTCCACTTTCAAAGATTGTTTATAAATTCCACGAACTTCAAGTGGCCCTTTTAATGGCTTAAGCCACTAGAGTGGTTCATAAACTCTGTTTTAAACAAAGAATCTCACATCTCAAGCATATTATTTACGATCTGTGAAATAAATACCAGACCTATTAAAAATCACCACCAAATACACACTTTCAATTTGCGCGATGTAGTACAAAGTAGGTTCAATAAGTTAGACAAAATCATTAGTATCCAAAAACTGTAATATATTTACAATAGATTCGTGATAAAATAATCACCTGTTACCATACAAAAACATTTAGAAATAAAACAATCAAATCTTTAAAAAACTTGACATTTTTTATGATTACAGTGCCAAGGATCAACCAATGAAACTGGATGTGGCATTTTAGTATGTATGGTCAATTCGTTTTCGTTCATACTGTACGAGTTTGGCTATTGAACAAAAAAAAGTACTTAACAAGAAATCAATAATAATTAAGAAAAACATTAAGAAAAACATTAAGAAAAAATAATAAACATTAAAATCGGAATGATGATGATGATTATCCGAAGGAATAGGTAATAACGTAGTACATACCTACTCAGTTACTTATTTATCTAATAATAAAACATTAAAATCGAAATTATGATGATGGATGACATACTGAAATGCCACTTCCATTCCTATTTAGATCCGGCAAAATGGTCGGTACGTTGACCTTTGAGCGCGTGTATCGGGCTGTCCGTCGGTCAGCTCCTGATTCATGCGTGGAGTGCTTGTATTTATTTCCCTATTTTGAAGAAATACAATTACATTCTAACAATATAACACCGAAATAACATAAAAATATGTATTGTTGACCTATTTCATTCGTTTTTTTAGTAAAAACAGTTAGATATTAGGTTAAAACAAAGGGATTTTGTTAGAGTACTTCGCAAAAAAAAATTGGGTGTCTGTAGAAATTAGCAAGATTTTATATCTAAAAGTTATCAAAACCGAAACCAATGAATGAAAAAACATTAAAAACTTATCTGTTCATCGTTATTTATGCGCCAACAACAATAACATTCACTTTTCACACTGAAATACCACAACAAAACACACACTTGACACACGACAACCGGCCGCGACAGCGCGCGCATTTCGACTGGCCATGTGAACTTTTTCTCCTTTGGTCGTAACTGTTTATACTAATGTTACCTGTCTCTGTTTCACTACGAAGCTAGGGAATAAGTTAGAGAAGTGCAGCTATCTGTTTCTACCCTTAATTTTGTACTTAAAACTGAGACTGCGGGATCGGTCAGGAGCTGATCACGCGACAGATTTGCGAGTTTTGATCGTGATCAGGACCTGTGTTTTCGACAGTCGAAGGGATACCTGTTAGTATTGTGTCTTTTTTGCGATTACTACCTATTGTTTTGCAATTACTACACGAGTCAGAGTTAGAGAAGAAACCCATGTTACGATAAAAACCGGCTTATGTTGAATGTGTTTGAGCTAAAATTCTCGAAGGCCATCTCATTTTTGACAACTCGGGTCAAGTGACAGTCGTGTTTATTAACCTAATCAACGCTCGAGTTTCTCGACCAATTGATTCATTCAATGCCCGATACAAAAAAAATCATAGATATTTTACACACGCGACTCCCAAACTATGCAACGTTTTGTACTATAGGAACTAGATTGCTGATACAATACTAATATAGATTTTGTTTGTAAATACCTACATACATCGAATACACAGTAACACCCAGACCAGAACACATATTTTTATATTTGCTCTCGGTGGGAATCGAACCCACACCCACAGCATGGAAAACCGAGCTACTACCTGAGGGCCTAGTACGAGTTTTGCACATGCTACGAACGTATCGCCTTCGTATCGCAAGCTACCAATTTTGTATGGAAATCCAAGCTTCTCAAGAAATCTGCTAGGGGCGCTGTTTGGATCTCCATACAAAAACGGTGGCGCTCGGCGATTGCGTCTCTACGATTCGTGTGTGAACAAACTCGTACTTGGGATACCTACAGAGCTGTGATCAATTCTTCTTCATCTTCTTTTATTAAAATCTTTTTCATCAATCCTCTTTTCAACAGCGCACAAAAACACCAAAGTGTTTGTCACACACGGAGGTTTACTCAGTAACTTAGAGACCTTACGTTATGGAGTCCCTCTGATATCTATCCCGGTGTTTGGAGACCAGCCAGCAAACGCAGCGAGGGCTGTGCGGTCCGGGTATGCAGTCAGAGTGGCGTATAATACTGAGACTATGGCGGAAGAACTTAGAACCGCACTGAAGAAGGTTCTAGGAACTGATGTGTAAGTATAGAAAGAAAATAATAATATTCTTCGACATTTCATACATTCTACCATAAACAATAGTATATTCAATAATTACTAACTGTCTAGCTGATTAGATAATAATAGATTAAAGTATATCTCAAGACAATCTTCAACACCTCAGAAACCCTTGAGTTACAATGTGGTTGTTTACAAGTTCCTTCTTTGTTGTAACGAAGTTCCTTATCGCGCGGTACGAAAGGGGGTAGACGGAAAAAATTAAGACCAAAAGTTGTAACGACACTTTTTGCTATAGCTGTAAGCCGTGCAGCGTGCGCGTGTTTCTCTGTCTGTCTCTCTCTCTCATAGAAAGCAAGCCCGTTATTAAATTAAGAACTTCGTTCCATCCGGGTGTCCATTGACACCTCTCAAGCATTTTTTTATCTATATTAAGTCCTAACAATGTCTTTTTTCAGATACACAAACCGTGTTAAATACTTATCATCATTATTCAACAAACGTCCCGTCCCGCCTTCTCAGCTCATCTCTCATTACGTGGAAGTAGCTATCGAGAGCAAAGGTATAAAAATACTTATATTCTAATATTCTCTAATTAAATCTTCCAATTTCTTAATAGAAAATGCTATTGGTGAAAGAATACTTTGGATAAGAAAATGTAGGGCCTTTGTAGACGATGTTATGGTTATAGGTAACGTACAGAACAGAGATAACTGATATAGAGTAAAAGCTTATCAGCTGATGAAAACTGACTATGATGATGCAAAAAATAATTAACTTAAAACCACAAAAGACTTCTTACTTTCTAAATCAGACTACAGACAGACACACAAGTCTTTTAACACCCATTATCTTGTAGAAAGTCTTAGATTATATTTGAATGTACCAAATAATAATGGTTTTTTTTTCAGGTGCATACCATCTGCGTTCAAAAGCCACTCTCTACTCGTGGTACCAACGATGGATGTTAGACATACTAGCGGTCATACTCCTGATTTTATATATATCATATAGAATTGTTAAGAAAATCATAAAGGCTATCGCAAGCAAGTTCACTCGTACTAGCAGTGTTAGTAAGAAAGCTAAAGTTAAGAAAAACTAGACAATTTGAATTTCGAAATAGCAAGGCCTTTTACTACCATATTTTTTTATTTTGGTAAGCTTTATAAGCTGCACAATAAAAGTGTACCACAAGGCTCGATACTAGAGCTATTTTTGTTTGTTATTTACAATAAGGATCTAACAGTGAGATACATTTGATAGACAAAAAACAGGATTATATAAATATTTAGAATATAATTGTAATGCTCTAGTGCTGAGGTATTTAACTGTATCATATAAATGTGCAATGTACAAAATGTGAGTAATAATAAACTTAATTATTATCTAGTAATCAGTGCTTTCCGTAAGGGAATAAAAATTTATAGTAAATTACTATAACAATGCAACATATTTTTTGAATAAATGAAGGTATTCTTTATTACGGTCTTCGTTTGTTAGTTTATGTATTTGGATCTCATCCTCCGTGGTAAGCAGCGCCTGAAATATAATACAAATTTACATATAACGACAGGAAATAGCGGTATTTATTTATAAATATATAGTGTACATAATAAATAAACTGAAAAAACTTCAAATGAGTACATTAGAGGCAGCATTTTGAATTCTTTATTCATTCATTCTTTCATACACATATTAAACAGAGAAAACTGAAATATAAAACATGTAAACGTACATATACGCGAGCTTAACCCTAAAGAGAATTCTAAATGTCAAATTAAAGCTTGACATTTCAAAAATCATTGATTATGAAGGCTTTGTTAACCATAATGTCATGCAATTTAATATTTTATTTTTTTATTACCTATAAATAAAACTATACAAAGAGAGACTTACCAGAGTGTGATCGCCAATGGCCGCTTCCGAAGCTGCCTTATCGGTAGCGAAGCGCGCATTAATATCGCTATGTGTGAGGTCGAACATAAGAAGCGCTTCGTTGCGAAGCAGAACGAACACGCAGCAGTGGTTAGCGCGCGACCAATGTACCGACTGGATTTCCAACTGCGGGGCGAAAGACAGAAATAAGGAAAAACTATGATTACTGGGGTTCATGAGAAATAGACATGGTCCGCACAAATAACGATGTTACCTATAACATAATACTTAGTTACACTGCGCGGATACTACAACGGGCTGCAATCGCGCTGTCGTTGAAGCGCAGTGTAACTCGGATAATACCGCGATTTCTTTACAACCAGGATACGTATAATCTCCAATTATATTTTTCGAAGTAATTAAACAACAGTGTTTTTTTTCTCATCGGAATTTCTGCTAATAGGAAAATAATAAAGTTACCTTATTCATATCACCATCATTGCTTTTCGTAGATTTGGCAACACTGCTAACGAACCTGCCCTTATGGTCCGAGTGGCATTTGTCCACGACATCGGGCAGGGTCGGTAGATTTCTGGAAACAATAAGTTTTTTTTTATATTTTACTTACTAAATCAGATATATTCTTACAGTTCATGAACGTGAGTTAAAAAGGAAATCATACTTATTGGTAGGTATTGCCAGAATGAACAGCGAACGAGAGTCAGACGAAGATAAGTCTGCCATGATACAAATGGGCAGTCCCTAAATTATCTTCACTTATTATACACTCGTAATGTGTTGTCATATCCAGGATTTTAAATTACACCCTATTCTAAGCCAGCAGTGCTTAGAATAGGGTGTAATTTAAAATCCTACTGACTACGATATGATTCTGCTATAAACTTGCATTCTATAGACGTAGGTATAACAATCTTGTCTATGATTTACCTGCAGTCCAGTTTAAGTAGAACTCTAGAGTCGAGTAAGGAACAGAGACTGAGGGTCCCGTTGTCACTGGCCGCTAGGAAATATGGAACATTTTCTGATGACACGTCTAAACTTGATATTGATGATGTGTCAGCTATAATAAGAAAATGTAATGAAATGTTAGGTAAAGTATATCCGAAATAAAGTGCTTATGAAAATTAAATACATGCTATTAGTCAAGATCGGAGCATTTTGATAAAGAGTAATTTAATTTAGAAATGGTTTAAAGCAATATTGATACTTACTGGCAACACTAATCCGTTCTATCCTTACTACACCAAGGCATCTCTTACAACAGAAGACTTCTCCACAATTTTTGGCAATTAAAAAACTATTAATATTATTCAAACAGACTACTTTTAAATCATAGCACACGATCCCATTCTCCCAACTTTTCGGCACATTTATGTCCACTGGCACCACTTTTTTCCTTAAGCTGGCCGCACTGTATGGTCTGTCAATGTCAAAATCGAATTTCGTAGCGGTTTTTGGGCGGGAACTTTCTTTTCTAACCAAGTTTTTCTCCTGTTTTCTTTGCGATATTCGTCTTTTTGCGGAGTTTAGGTTAAAACTCGTGTTTTCTTTTATCGTATTATCTATATGCTCGCTAATATTGATGGTCTGATGTTTTTCCAGCTTCATTTTGGACCAGAATGCTTTTCCAATGTCTTTGCTTGCTTTTTTCTCTTGAATTATTGACCATATTATAAGAATTCCAATTTTTTGTAAGGCGACAATCTAAAAACAAAACATGCTTTGATAAAACACACGATTGAAACTACTGACTATATAAAAATATAATAGGAAGACAAATGCAAACATTCTTCTCAGCTATTTTACCTGATTAGTCATCAGCTCAAGTCCGACTAAGCAGTCCGAGGATTCTGAGGAGTTCATGTTGAACGCACTGTTTGTGAAGGCACAGGACTGCAGTGCCAAAGGGATTGCAGGCTGATGGAGTAAAATGAAACCAACATAGTAAAAAAACTTAACATAAAAAAAACTGCCTCTACTAACTCTAACTAAAACTTCGTTTTTTGATGTCATATAATAATTTAATTTATAGATGATAATAGGATGCCTGTAGAATATAGTCATATTTTAAAACACCGTAGTAGGTAAGTGCTTTAGAATTGTTTCAGAAAGAACTAACATGTCTAGCCCAATTGGAAGTTATTCGTTTTGCATCGCAGTCCATTTTTGTGTAATTTTGCGGCTTGTAGCAAATCTTAGCTCCAGCAGGACCGTAAACTATTGCGAGCTGAGAAGGATACACAATATTTATCTACTTACATACTTTTCACTTTCTGGATGTTCTAGTGCTTGTGAACAAACTTTTTGATCTATAAGGTGAATTCATTTAGGTAAGTACCTATACAATTTTTATAGAAATTTAAGTAAGTATAGAAAAAGTATCGCTCTTAGGACAGACTTTTAGATTAGATTAAATAAAATGATGGCTGCGCCACAGTAATTGCAACTTTTGTAGCTGTCATCGTTTAAAGTTTTGATAATAGATCTAAGTTTTTTATTGTTCCCAATAAAATGTTTTTTTTAAATTACGATGTGAATATGTAACATGATTAGAGATTACAGTAGTAGGAACAATAATGTGTGCTTTCGAGTTAATTTAAGTTAATATCCATGGTGAAAGTACCTGTTCAAAACCAGCTTTGCTAGTTCTAGAATTCCATTCTCTATCCTTTTCTGTTTGCGTGAGGCGTTCTTCAACTTCTGCAAAATCGGGAGATTTTTTCTCAGTTGCAACACTTTCACGCCATGACGGTTCTTCGGAAAGGTCCCAAAGGTGTATCGACCTAAAACCAAATTCATGAATCGTATACTATTTCTTATCAAATATAGATTCTAAGTATCATCAGTTCGTTTAATAGCTTACTATGTAAAAAAATATATATTTCTTACCCATCTTGCAACCCAGCTACGAAAATACCATCAGTGTTTCCTCTAAATTTCCCGATTGCCACTTCGTCAATAGCATGCATAATTTTAAGCGGCTCCTTGCCAATACTTAAGTCCCAAAGACAAATCAAACACTTCTTAGCATCAACGTCTCTAGCTTTTTTGTGAATAGTCATTATCAAATTACTTTTCGTCTCGGAAAATATCACTTTAGATATTTTTGTACACTTTAGAAAGTAATATTTCGGGTTTTTTATTGATTTGGTGCATATAGTCACATGTCCTTTGCTAAAAGGCAATTTTCCAGAACTTTCTGAGCCCGTGAAATTTTTACCACCGGTGTTTTTACTCAAAATAAAACTGACTTTGCTTTCGACTTTTTTCAAAAACTTGCTCAGTCGATTGGAACTGCAATCGTTACTTTTTAATTTTGATTTATACGTTTCGTATGGCAACATTTCATCGCCCCCGACGCCATCCTTTTGTTCAAAGAATATTCGCAGTGGGTTATCTTTGTAGGTTTTATCGGATTTTATTTGAATACCATTTTCATCAACATCATGTTTTTCTTTTACCAAAAACGTAAACCTTGCTAGGTAATCCTCGGATTGTCTACTATACTTTCGCGCTGGATCATCTTTATTAAGGTAAATGTCTTCTTTTGAAAACTTTATAGGGCATTGGGTCCATTTTTGCGAAACCGAAGTGTCTTCTGTTTGGACCTCTTCAGTAATACCATCTTCAAAAGTTTGTACTCCACTTTGAGTGTAGTTGCTTCTGCCAAATGTTGCCATGTACAAATCGTAGGAAATTGGTTGCATTTCAAACAGTGAATATGTCATTTCGTGTAGGGATATCATATTTAGGAGATCGTTGGCTCTTTGTTTCAATCGAGCGTTTATCGCTCTTTTTAATTTATTCTGTTTTGATTTGGAGAAGTCTATGAAAAGAGGCCTGCAAGAATACTGAACGTAAATATATCATTGAA
Organism: Ecliptopera silaceata; assembly: GCA_932527185.1. NCBI lineage: Eukaryota > Metazoa > Arthropoda > Insecta > Lepidoptera > Geometridae > Ecliptopera > Ecliptopera silaceata. Next base: position 9,250,354 of record OW052196.1, on the reverse strand, counting down.
AACGATGCGTAATCACATCTTCAATCATTCTGTCCTGTAATAACTTAAATACCTACGTATAGAAAGATCATTGTAGTACCTGTCCAAAATTTCCACCGTTCGCATGCTGGAGGCCGAACTGCTCATCTCTTGAAACCCCTCATCGAGAGACTTCTTAGATTCTTCTAAAGACTTCTTATCTCCTAGATGAGACTTTTCGGTGTCTTCTAAAATAAAGTCCATAACGATGGTTGGCTTGGTTTTACCGGAGCGCTGATCACGGAGGTCGAAATTACCTAAAGCATGGAAATCAATCACTAAGGTGTAGAATATAGATACTTAGTAAATGTACACTGTGAATCACCAGTGGAAGCTGTTAACAACTACAGAGGGCTAAGTCCAAGGTTGCATTTTAAAACTCCCTACTCTCGAGCCGACAGTCGTCTCTCGGATGTCTTTATATTTTTGTATGGATATCCGAGAGACGACTCTCGGCTCGAGAGTAGGGAGTTTTGCAAATGCAACCTCGGATTGCCTCTGAGCCCTCTGAACGTACCGCGCAAATATCACGGATACCTACGTTTGCTATGTTTACGTTTACAATATAACTTACCTGAATCAAGCATTCTTTCTTCATCCCTTTCTTTAACACTGCTCCCTGCTGACAGCTCGTTAGTCTCGCTTCGCTCGCCGCGCTCGTTATTGCTCGCTTCGCTTTCGCTGCCGTGAACTTCGCTTACTTCGCTTTTAGCTCCGCTTGCGTCACTGTGATATGAATCGAAATCGGATTCGTAACTCTCGAAATCATCTTCGTAACTAAATTCTTCATCTGAGATTTCTTTCTTGGGCTGAAATAAGGAATAATCCGAATAAGTATTACATTACCTGGATATAAGCTTACCCAAACCTAAAATACATAAGTATAAAACAGACGACGAAATAACTTGCTAGACGTTCAAGTAACAAACGTCATACAATATAAGTACCTATCCATGTAAAATAAGTAAGTAGATTGACATCTAATAAGGTAATATTTAAACTCACCAATGGCTTCGGTTTTTCTTCATCTAACTCAACATAAAATGATTTTGGCTTAGCGACTAGTTTCTCGGATAGATTCCGCATTTCGAAATTAACATCAACATTATCAGGAGTTAAAATCTTTACCTCCGATTCATCTAAAGTTCTGGTTTTTGTTCGCTGTCTTTCTCCTCTTTCTTTCGGGAAGTTTTGAGCTTCAGCAATCTTCTTGGTTCTCTTGATTTCTCCGCTGCTAACCTCTTTAGTTTTCGCCTCTTTGGATTTCCTATGTTCACTGCCAACCTCTTCATTTTTTGAAACCTTTTTACTTGTTACCTCTTTCGTTAATCGTTCCGTATAATCTAGTTTTCTTTTTACAACTGGTGAATTCACAGTCACGTTAGTAAAGAGTTCCTTCTTTCTCGTTTCGTTTTTACTGGTAGAGTGAGCCTTTACATCGTTTCTGGCAGAATACAGATTTCTTGTTTCGAGTTTCTTTGGGGGTGTCCTATCAGAAATCTTGCTTATTTGGCTAATGGATGAAGCTGAGGATTTCAGCAGACCTTTCATGGGGGATACGTTACTTTTAGCAGAAACACCAGGAACTTTTCTTGGTGCTTTGGCATCAGAATTTTTCTTTTGCGAGTAGATATCACTTGCGCTGGTTTTTAAACCGTATTCTCTTGGTGTTGAGACCATATACACACTTTTTTTAAGTTTATCTTCTTGAGCTTTTTTCGATTCGTCTTTTTTTTCCTTTCTTGCCTTTGTCTCACTAGTTTTTCTTGAGGTAGTCTGCATTGTTTTCAGTCGTCTGAAATTAGGAACGCCCGTAGTTATACTAAAAAAAGTCCCACGCGCACTTTTTCAGTGAAGAATTACATGAATAATAAATTAACCAAAGCAATTATTTCTTACCTTGACACAGTTAAGTAGGTATTTACGGCGTCCTGGGTACAAAAAACACTCTAAACTTCCAGTAAAAAATAGGCAGGAGTATTCTTTTCTTATTAGGTACAATATTTTCTTACGAGCTATAGGTATTTGTTTAGGTAACAATGTAAAAAAAATAAATAAAAATAACCCTCGTGCGTCGTCACTGTTTGACACATGAAGTGCACGCCATGGTCTGTACACAATTCACGTTGCCATGGTGACTGTAGCCCTCAACATTATCATGTTACAGCATTTTCGACCTAACAACATGAACATTTAAAGTGGTTTTTGCAAAAGTTTGGTATGACCTATTTAAAAAATGTCATACACCTCTTTCGTGGATTACGGTTTTTTATAGAGGGCGTATGGTATTTGCCCAACTTTATATTATTTTGAACGTGCAATAGCAAAGTGCCCTAAGATAAGTATTACAAGAAATTGTAATATCGCTCTGAAGTCTATAGTACCTACCTACTTAGGTACCTGTCTAACTTCGCTTTTTAAACAGCTAATTTATAGAACTGAAAGACACATCTTTACTACTAAGCTTTAATAATTTAAATTCGTATAACATGAGGATTTGTATTTAAAAATAAAAGTTATTTATAATAGTAAAAATAAAACAACATTTGTGGTCATAAGACAGAGGAAATGTACTTGATGTTATCACTTAAATCACGATAAATAATACAAATACACAAATACGGGCGTACATTTTCAATAAATAAACAGAGCATACACATCGTGCAAGCGACATCTAGTGATCTAAAAGTGCTTCATTTACATACTTCAATTGTTTCGGTCAGTATCGAACCATACGTATATTAAATGCTACCCAAAACGATTATTACAACTACAACAATTGTAGTTTATTTCGAAACATTTCGAAACACCCGGGCAACTACTGATTCAATGTTAAGCTCCATCAGCAGGAGTTTAATTAGAACCTACCCCAATCAATCTTAAAGGTAACATAAACATGGGTAAAATGTGGTAACTGACACTTCATAAAAAAATCTGATTGTTACTAATGGTAACAGAGATTCTAATACCGACCAAAAAGTATTTACAATCCAGCGATGATAGTAGCGGGGTCTTCAACTCCTTCCTTGATCTTTTTCAGGAACAGAACAGCTTCACGGCCATCGATCAGTCTATGGTCGTATGTCAGAGCGATGTACATCATGGGGCGAATCACCACCTGTCCATTCAAAGCTATGGGTCGTTCGAAAATCCCATGCATTCCTAAAATAGCTGACTGTGGCGGGTTGATAATAGGCGTGCCCATTAATGAACCAAACACTCCACCATTACTGATCGTGAAAGTTCCCCCATCCATCTCCTCGATCGTCAGCTTCCCTTGTCTCGCCTTCTCAGCTAAGCCGGCTACGGTAAGCTCGATATCAGCATAGGTCATCGTCTGGACATTCCTGATGACCGGCACAACCAGACCTTTGGGAGTGGCCACAGCAACAGATATATCAACATAATCTCTATACAAGATGTCGTTTCCGTCGATGACCGCGTTGCACACGGGCTGATCTATCAGGGCGCTAGCTGCGGCTTTAACGAACGGGGACATGAGGCCTAACTTCACACCGTGCTTCTTCGTAAACTTATCCAAGTTCTTCTTGCGGAAGGCCATGATGTGCGACATGTCGATCTCGTTGAATGTCGTGAGCATCGCGTTGGTGTCCTGCGCGTCCTTCAGCCGCTGCGCGATGCGCAGGCGCATGCGGTTCATCTTCACGCGCTGCTCGGTGCGCGTTCCGGCTATTTCCTTACTGTAATCCGCGGGAGGGACTTTCACTGTGGCAGTTTCGATAGCTTGCGCGTGGCGGATCGCCGCTACCGGGATCGACGAGATAGGAGCCGCGGGGGGTGGGGCCGCTCGGGCAGGGGGAGCTTGGGGAGGGGGGATCGGGGCCTGTGGGGGGGGAGCGGCTGCGACGGGAGGCGGGGGGGGAGGGGCAGCAGCCTTGGGTGCTTCCGGAGCCGGAGGAGCGGGCGCAGCGGCCTCCTTCTTCGGAGCTTCACTTGTCAGCTCCAATTTGAAAAGTTTCTGACCTGCTTTCACGGTATCTCCATCGTTGACGTAAATCTCCTTTATGATGCCATGCGCTGGAGCCATGACCGGTATCGCTGTTTTGTCGGTCTCGATTTCACAGATGACTTCGTCGGCGGCTACAGCGTCGCCGACCTTCTTGTCGAGTTTCACATCTCCCTCGGAGACAGAGTCAGGAAAGTTTGGGGTCATCACATCTTGGACTTCGAAAAGTGGATTCGTAAAGTGGATGGAGGCGATTTGGTTGTGGGCTACCACCACCCGGGTTTGCCTAGCTGCAGCTTGAGATAGGGCTCCGAAGACTTTGGGCACCTCAGTTGAGTTCAACCGGAGGCTCTGTCCTTGCCTCCGGTATAAGGTTTGTAGGTGCTTTGAGCAGCGTCGTAACATGTTTAGTTTTTAGTGGGCTTGATTACCCTGAAACGAAAGAAACAGGTTTTTTTTATGTTTGACAAATTAGTACTTGATAACAGAAAGTCCTAATACCTTCAAATATTTTATTATATTTGATATAATGAAAGATTCAGCGAATCATTGAGTCATTTATAGTTGTTACTACTGTATCATTAGTTTGTCCTTGAATTCTATATCAATAATGAGTTTTGAAGACAAAAGAGAACACAATAAATTTCAAGCAACTAACATGAATTTTAATGATTAGTTATGTCACATTGTCATTTAGGTATGTTTGTTATTATTTATCTTACTGCTATTTTGGATTAAATAGTTTTTAAATAAGTTGTCTTCTTATTATTTTTTTAGTAGATAAGAAAATAGTAAAACATACTTTCATTGATTTTTAGAGAATAAATTAATTTATATGATTATGCTACAAATAGTTAAAATGGATCAAAAAAACAAATTCTCTTATATATATAACAACAACTCAAATAATAAGTTTGCGACATAAAATTATATTTTTTATCAGTTGAGAACCAAAGTCAATATAACTGAATGTTTCATTGTATAAAATAATCAAGATGTTATCTTTGGCAGTTTTTAAATTGTAATGATGAATTCAGAAAATGACAATCAAAAACAATGTTTGTATGACTCAAATATCAAATTATCAGACTTACACCTTTTTGCAAGCATCATGACAACATGTGAAAGCTATGAAACCTTTTTAAGATATTCTTTTTTTTAAATCTAGATTTATTTATGGACATCTTCTTTCTACCATACTGTCAAGAGGTATGGTGAGAGTGGTGGTTTCAACAAATTAAATACACATAAATCAAAATATTACTAAAAAGCATCGAAACTACTATTGATACTATGTTAGAAATTGTAAAACTACTCGTATTAGCGTCAAATAGCCGGGCTGACACCCAATTTGCTGCAGAACTATTTCAAGGTTAGCTACACAGTGCAATCACACAGATAATTAGGAATAATGATAGTACCACACCCCTTACCTTCTGGAGGCGGTAAACAGCCACTACAAGCGAACGATTACAGATTCACGGACAAAAATTATTACATAAGTTTAGATCTCATGACATTCGAACGAGGAAGAAGCACAAGTGTTATTACCAGACAAAGTTATTTTTCAAGCGTTATTTAGTACATTGCTCGTGTATGTTGAGCTTTTGGTTATTAGAACTGATACTTCACTTCAATTTGACGCTGCTTTACTGTATTTTCAGATGGTGAGGCCCAAAGACCTACATTTATTTCGATCGGCTCGCCTTTCGCGAAATTCGAGTTGGCTACAAGGGAGAAACAGCTGTCAAAAACAGGCCTCTCGCCCCGTCCGCATGACCGAATTTCGCAATATATTTAGCATGAAATGAGGGAGGTCGTTTTTAGAGAGGCAAGTGAAAGAGATAGCTTCAACATGGAACGTTTTGCTAGAAGCTGAAGCGGTCGAACAAAACGCAATCTGTTTAATTGTAATAGAAGTTTATTTGAAAAATTGAAAATATGCCAGACATTTTTCAGGTACATTTTTATTCGAGGATAAGTCTACATCATTAACGCAACCCTTTTGTAAACACTTTATAGGCAGGATAAATTTCGCTATTTTTTTCAGTTTCGTGTTGGCAGCACTGTTGATAGCCTTGCTTGGCGCAGTGGCATCACTACATACCTATATATTGAGAGGTAGTGGTAGGTAACTTAAATATAGTGAGGAGTGGTATCATAGTGCGGCGGCGTGGCGTGGGTGCGTAGGCGGTTCATTCATTTTTCATCAGACTACACAATGAGTTTTTCTTTACAATTTCAGCTTTACACCAAAACTCTTTATTATCCATCGCAGAAGTGCCGTTACGTTAAGATTGTAAAAATATGCTATAAAAAGATGTCATAGCTGACTTCGCTTGACGAATCTACTCAAATCTAGGATATGGAAATAAAAAAATAAATACGTAGCAAAATTTATTTATAAATCCATACAGCATACATACAGATCTTAAAATTAACAGCAGAACCTGTTTAGTATTTAGTGGGCTTGATTACCCTGAAACGAAAGAAACAGGTTTTTTTTATGTTTGACAAATTAGTACTTGATAACAGAAAGTCCTAATACCTTCAAATATTTTATTATATTTGATATAATGAAAGATTCAGCGAATCATTGAGTCATTTATAGTTGTTACTACTGTATCATTAGTTTGTCCTTGAATTCTATATCAATAATGAGTTTTGAAGACAAAAGAGAACACAATAAATTTCAAGCAACAAACATGAATTTTAATGATTAGTTATGTCACATTGTCATTTAGGTATGTTTGTTATTATTTATCTTACTGCTATTTTGGATTAAATAGTTTTTAAATAAGTTGTCTTCTTATTATTTTTTTAGTAGATAAGAAAATAGTAAAACATACTTTCATTGATTTTTAGAGAATAAATTAATTTATATGATTATGCTACAAATAGTTAAAATGGATCAAAAAAACAAATTCTCTTATATATATAACAACAACTCAAATAATAAGTTTGCGACATAAAATTATATTTTTTATCAGTTGAGAACCAAAGTCAATATAACTGAATGTTTCATTGTATAAAATAATCAAGATGTTATCTTTGGCAGTTTTTAAATTGTAATGATGAATTCAGAAAATGACAATCAAAAACAATGTTTGTATGACTCAAATATCAAATTATCAGACTTACACCTTTTTGCAAGCATCATGACAACATGTGAAAGCTATGAAACCTTTTTAAGATATTCTTTTTTTTAAATCTAGATTTATTTATGGACATCTTCTTTCTACCATACTGTCAAGAGGTATGGTGAGAGTGGTGGTTTCAACAAATTAAATACACATAAATCAAAATATTACTAAAAAGCATCGAAACTACTATTGATACTATGTTAGAAATTGTAAAACTACTCGTATTAGCGTCAAATAGCCGGGCTGACACCCAATTTGCTGCAGAACTATTTCAAGGTTAGCTACACAGTGCAATCACACAGATAATTAGGAATAATGATAGTACCACACCCCTTACCTTCTGGAGGCGGTAAACAGCCACTACAAGCGAACGATTACAGATTCACGGACAAAAATTATTACATAAGTTTAGATCTCATGACATTCGAACGAGGAAGAAGCACAAGTGTTATTACCAGACAAAGTTATTTTTCAAGCGTTATTTAGTACATTGCTCGTGTATGTTGAGCTTTTGGTTATTAGAACTGATACTTCACTTCAATTTGACGCTGCTTTACTGTATTTTCAGATGGTGAGGCCCAAAGACCTACATTTATTTCGATCGGCTTGCCTTTCGCGAAATTCGAGTTGGCTACAAGGGAGAAACAGCTGTCAAAAACAGGCCTCTCGCCCCGTCCGCATGACCGAATTTCGCAATATATTTAGCATGAAATGAGGGAGGTCGTTTTTAGAGAGGCAAGTGAAAGAGATAGCTTCAACATGGAACGTTTTGCTAGAAGCTGAAGCGGTCGAACAAAACGCAATCTGTTTAATTGTAATAGAAGTTTATTTGAAAAATTGAAAATATGCCAGACATTTTTCAGGTACATTTTTATTCGAGGATAAGTCTACATCATTAACGCAACCCTTTTGTAAACACTTTATAGGCAGGATAAATTTCGCTATTTTTTTCAGTTTCGTGTTGGCAGCACTGTTGATAGCCTTGCTTGGCGCAGTGGCATCACTACATACCTATATATTGAGAGGTAGTGGTAGGTAACTTAAATATAGTGAGGAGTGGTATCATAGTGCGGCGGCGTGGCGTGGGTGCGTAGGCGGTTCATTCATTTTTCATCAGACTACACAATGAGTTTTTCTTTACAATTTCAGCTTTACACCAAAACTCTTTATTATCCATCGCAGAAGTGCCGTTACGTTAAGATTGTAAAAATATGCTATAAAAAGATGTCATAGCTGACTTCGCTTGACGAATCTACTCAAATCTAGGATATGGAAATAAAAAAATAAATACGTAGCAAAATTTATTTATAAATCCATACAGCATACATACAGATCTTAAAATTAACAGCAGAACCTTTGTAATCCTCCCACGCATTTCTAGATCTTACTACCCAATTTATTTCGATGTAAAGGATATAGGCCCGTTTTTCTAGACTGGTCGCGAGTTCATATACTGAATAATGACTTTGATTATTAAGACACTACTTAAAATAGGTACAAAATTGTTTAATTACTGGGTGTATTAAGGTTTGGCCCAAAGGGGGGGTTTACGTTTTCATTACTATAAACAACTCTTTTAAGAAAATAATAGTGCCTAAACAATTATCAAACACATAGTTTCTTTTGTTAATGATGCAAACATTAAATAAGTAGTTCTTAAGAATGGGTAGTTGTAATAAATAATATCTAACACTAGATTTTTGGTATAATAATACTTTCGATGTAAAAAAAATAGTACAATGTTTTAACAACTAAAAATAAATATGTACTTTACTTAACCTTTTATGGTCAAAAATATTAGCTATGTTATCTGGGATCTCCACAGTTACATATATTTAAAAATTATATTATTACATGGAATAATATTAAATTAATCTTTGGAACACCTACCTATTATTGCTAAAACAATAAAAAATCATGTATTTTTAGAGATCCAGAAACTTATTTGTAGTACATGTTTTTACGATAAATTATTGTAATAAAATCTAAAGAAGCAATAACATCAATAAAATATAACTTAAAAAAAAACAAAAATATTATATCATCTTTTTAACTAATCTCGGACACTGAAAATATGTAATAAGTAATGACTAAAATAATATATTTAAATAATATTATAAAACAGATATAATTATAATTTTGGAATGGAAAGTGTTCGAGCTTGTCCTTTTATTAAACAATATTAAAGTTATATTTGATAATTGTGTGTCCAGCATTATTTATTTATTTTATCTTTCAGCTGCATGACAAATAATTTATTTATATTTAGAATACTGATTAATTTAGACAAAGTCAAAGTTGTAAATAAAATCAATATGCTAAAACCAAGCTGTGAATAATTTCAATGTAAAACTCTTAAGTTAGTCATGTTGGTATGCAATCGCTCATTTTGATATATACAGGGTGTAACTTTTTTTTCTGTAAGCCCCGTCATAGTTTGCGATCGCTATTTTGTTATATACCGGGTGTTTAATAATATTTTATTTCTTTGAGTGTGTGTATATGAGGTAATTCTACACGAGTGTAAATATGTTCAACTATCTACTTATAAGACGCAACTTTTCTCAGAAATAAATATTTATTTACTCACTTTTCGCTATCTAGTCGTTAATCAAGCAACGCTTATGTACACTAGATTGCTCATTATAATACATAAAGTATACCGCTCTAAATGTGAATAAAAATGCGTAAACAAGTTTGTCGACAATTTTGAATGCTAACACATAAATATGGAAGTTTTAATAATATTGTTGTCCTGAAAACGGAATTTTAACTTTTGCTCACAAAATATGCACAAGCGCATGTCCAAATAAGCCCCTTTCACATGATACACGTTGTATAAGGCTTAAAGTTATTGTATAAACCATAGACATAGAGGATGAACTGTGCGTTCCCATGTATAAAGTAAATACGGCAAAGCGTGAGAGAGAAAACAACCGTGCGGCCATGTTGTTACCGAACCTTTGTTATTACAGGCAGTGTTTCTCAACCTGTGGGTCCCCCCTTGGGGGTCGCGAAAGGTTGCAAACACTACCTCAGTATACTACAACTTACTTAATTCTGTATTTATAAACGAAACCTTTAAAAACAAAGGTATAAAAATGTTGTACGGATTGAATAAATGAAAATAAAGCGAAAGGCAAAATATTACTTCATATTAGGAGGTCGTGTCGTGAAAAAGGTTGAAAAACACTGCCTTACAGAAACGAGATAGGGAGGTAGATTAGCCGCACAGAGTGGTAAATTTAGTTAGGCTGAGGCTCAGTCCATAAAACTGGTATAAACTGATCATTACTAAGAACTGAAATGCATTTTACACTCGTCGAACAGTTGGTCCCGAGTCTTGACAAGTCGTGTTCAGATCTGGAGGGCGTCTTTCACAATACTATCTCTTTCAGACTCCTGAGATTTCTTCTCCGTCTGAAATAATAAATAAATTCTGGGTATTTTATATGTATAATAAAAAATATCTATCTATGTCATGTATTGTATTAAGTATGTCAATCTTCTAGTACCCATAACACAAGCTCTGCTTAGCTTGGGGCTAGATGTTATTGTGTGGATTGTCCAGCATTATTTCTTTATAAATATTCATAGTTTGTTCCTGTCCTCTAGTATGTACCAGACTAATAATAAGCAATGCTTGTACTATGAAAACATTGCATCTTGTTCCCACAATACAACTGATATTTTGTCAATAGATAATAACAACCAGACACAGAACAAACATAGACTAATGCAACAAGCTTTGATAGTAGAAGATATTCAAATTGAATATTTTATTACGTAATTTGTCATCGGCTCAAAATTAATACTACGGACAAGGGGATAAGCGTAGCGGAGTTCTACTCGAATGTTTAAAATTGTTGGAAATAATTGTCACGCAAGAAGAAGACGAATTAATACTATTATCTAAAAGTTACGAGTCGTGTGAGATATGAACCCGCGACAATTCCTTGATTCTTACATCGGGCTCTCCCAGGAGTGTGTTTGCGAGATATGGAGCCCGGAGCACCCCGCGCCAGTACAGCTTCTCCAGGGGGCGGTTAACGGACCACCCGATGCAACGCACGCCCAGCGACTTCCAGTAGTGGACTTCACTCCTAAATATACACGATACTATTAATAGGGAATGTCGGCACATTAGCGCATTAAGGAGCCGTACGCGAGCACATTTATATTATAAAATTTACAACTAAAGTTATCTAAAATGTGTACTCCGGGGAGATCAAAAATTCCGCCATATCGCAGCAGTGATAGCTGCGCTCTGATTGGTCGACTGAAGGTCAAGCGAAAGCGACAGTTCACAATTATGACACAATTGACAGATCGATTTCGGACCTTAATACGCCTCTACTGGATATGTACTCGATGTATGCCACCCACCGTGTCCTGGTACTCACAGACTGACGATATCCTTGTGCAGTAGCACCGCGCTGGCCGACGTCCACCGCGCGCTCCAACGCCAGCCGAGCGCGTGCAGCGCGTCCGCAGCGCGCAATGCAGCGTGCAGCGCTATGTTGTCACCGTATCTGAACGTACCACACCATCACTCAACACGTTACCCTACTATTTCTACATATACTACTATTTATAAACAACAAACTAATAATATGAACGCGAAATAATAATAAATAAATAAATAATGCTGGACAATCCACAATCCACACAACATCATTTAGCCCCAAGCTAAGCAGAGCATTTTTCATACTAGGAGGGGTCGTGTCATAAAAAAGGTTGAGAATCACTGCTATAGATTTTGCGTAAAAGAGTAACAAAAATCCATCCATTACAAACTTAATTTTTTAAGTACATTATATCAGTCTTCTAGTACCCACAGCACAAGCTCTGCTTAGCTTGGGCCTAGATGATGTTGTGTGAATTGTCCAGCGTTATTTATTTATTTAATAATAAAATAAGGTTAAATATACCTGGGATTATTAGGTCCGTTCTCAGCATCATAGTTTTGCGCGCTGAAGCAATACGGACGGTAGCTGATGGCTCCCACTATCTGAGGGTCCTTCTTGCGAATCTGAAATAGATAACATTTTGTGTCATAATATTGGTAATTTTCGAAAAAAAAAACCTGTCTGCTTCCTACTAATATTATAGCGCGAAAGTTTATATGGATGGATGTGTGGGTGAATGTATGTTTGTTACTATTTTACGCAAAAACTACTGTATGGACTTTAATGAAACTTTACAATAATGTAGTTTACACATCAGAATAACACATAGGGTTCATCCATAAAGTACGTCACACGTAAAGGGGGGGGAGGGGGTCGACAAAGTGTGACATGGTGTGACAAGGGGTGGGAGGGGTCCTAAGTTTCGTGACATCACATTTCAAAATCTAGAGGTACTAATCGCGTAATTTGAAATATTAATTAAACTAAAAAATATGTCCAACTCTATCTTTAGGGCAATAGGTTTAAATTGTTTTGTTGACAAGTTCATAGCCGCTTCTGTTCTGACACGTGCCGATCGCCGACAAGCCCTTTGACTAATGCCGCCAAACGCACCGCACGCACCTCGCGTAGGTAATGTTTTTGTTTCTATATTTTCATTCGACAATTTGCTTTCGCTGAGTGAACGACGTCGTTTTTTTAGTTGTGCTATTTTGTGGATATCAAATATTTGATATTATGTTGATTTCATAAAAAAAAATACTTAATTTAAATGGAAATAAAACGAATTTCGGAACTGCTGTTTTAATTTAATAATTTTTCGATGTTAAATTGCATAAAAACATGTGACGTCACACTAGGGAGGGGGGGGTCTCAGAAATGTGACCACCTGTGACAAGGACGGGGGGGGGGCTCAAAAACTCATGAAATTAGTGTGACGTACTTTATGGATGAACGCTAAGCTATAATTTATAATAATATTGTGCGAATTGACAAAAGTATGTCAATAGCAAGATGATATCGCAGGCACCGTTGCATATAATTATTAAAAAATATTAAGTAGGTAATAAATGTATTTTGTTTGTGATTAGAGTTAGTTGAGTTGAATAGAGTTGAGTTGAATAGAGTTGAGTGGAGTTGCGTTCCAACAGTCGTATTGACAGGTTCTAAAGGTGGTATTAGATGGTGTGACGGTAATACTGTATTAAACAGAAGTGTAAGTACTTGATATTAACCTTGTTTGTATGTATTACTAAATTAATCAATGTATTTTAAATTAAATGATAATCAATTAATGTAAATACTTACCATTAAATGAAAGAGTCATTTACATATCACTGATGTTTATTCATTGTTGGATAAATAAATAAATAATTATATGCACCTGATAGAGCCGGTATGGGTTGAAACAGGTCACCGCAGCATACTTGTAGAGGGACGGACGTGATGCAAAAGTCTGCAGAATTCCGTTCACCACCTGAATGAATAACACTTGTCTTCTATATATACAGGGTTACATGGAAAGTCGTGCTAGATCCGTTAAGGGCGTAGAGTACCCATCATTTCTGACTTATTTTACTATGAAACAACCCACCCTAAACTTAACCCATTTCGAGATATTCGACTTTTAAATTTTTATTGAAAATTGCAGATTTTTAGGCTACTAAATTTATTTTTGTTTTTTCTGTGCATCTTATTATTATTATTTTTGCATTTTTACATGAGTAATAAGATGCTTTAGGACGTCAATCATTAAAATAGTGCATAAGTTAATTGAATAGATCGTAGTAGAGAAGTGAAACTTATGAAATAAAAAAATATTTTAGAAGGTTTGTTTTTCTCTAAGGGATATCTAAAAAAAATATTATGGCACTTGCTCGGCGGATGTTATAATAAATATCTACGTTTCAACAGCTATCTAACGACGTATAATAATCTAGGGTTTGTATTACATTTCGTGGAAAAAAAGGAGTTGGGACGCTCCAGGTTGCAGTTCTAACGGTCCCACGCGAGTAAGACAAGTGAAGATTTAGGTAGATGCGAATGAAAGAAAAAATGTGTAGAGACCGGCTAGGGCTGGGAATACAACAGGGGAAATTGTTTTGGTTGTCAGTCTGCTTTTGTGCTTCGTACATAGTGAATGTGATATGTTTTGCTCTTCTCCTAAACATCTGAAGAATATGCTGATATGCTTATTTGTTACGGATACTGCGATTGTGTGTCTGCAAATAAAGCATAGCAAGTCAAATAAGCATATCAGCATATTCTTTAGATGTGTAGGACGTAATTTTCAACACTTCCGTATCACAGGTACAAATCAGAGTCCGGTTAACCAGCACAGTAGTCCAAATCAGAAGAAATAGTTCAGAATCACAGCCAAGTTGAGAAAAAGAGCAAAACGATATTACATTCACTATGTACGAAGCACAAAAGCAGACTGACAACCAAAACAATTTCCCCTGTTGTATTCCCAGCCCTAGCCGGTCTCTACACATTTTTTCTTTCATTCGCATCTACCTAAATCTTCACTTGTCTTACTCGCGTGGGACCGTTAGAACTGCAACCTGGAGCGTCCCAACTCCTTTTTTTCCACGAAATGTAATACAAACCCTAGATTATTATACGTCGTTAGATAGCTGTTGAAACGTAGATATTTATTATAACATCCGCCGAGCAAGTGCCATAATATTTTTTTTAGATATCCCTTAGAGAAAAACAAACCTTCTAAAATATTTTTTTATTTCATAAGTTTCACTTCTCTACTACGATCTATTCAATTAACTTATGCACTATTTTAATGATTGACGTCCTAAAGCATCTTATTACCCATGTAAAAATGCAAAAATAATAATAATAAGATGCACAGAAAAAACAAAAATAAATTTAGTAGCCTAAAAATCTGCAATTTTCAATAAAAATTTAAAAGTCGAATATCTCGAAATGGGTTAAGTTTAGGGTGGGTTGTTTCATAGTAAAATAAGTCAGAAATGATAGGTACTCTACGCCCTTAACGGATCTAGCACGACTTTCCATGTAACCCTGTATACAGGGTGGAATTTTGTAATGCCACCTGAAGGGAAAGTACTCTTAATACTTTAGAGATAGATAATTTTACTCAAAGAAAACATTCCTTTATTTTTGAAAAGAAAGAAAATAGCATTCAAGGATTTAAAAAAAAAAATTTTTTTCGCTTAACGCACACGATAATAAGAATAAGAATAAGAATTTATTTATTTGACAACACAACTAGATTATACAGACTAAAAAACTTTCTAAACTAACTCTAATCACTTAAAAAATAAATAACTCCTATACCATGTGAACCTACCTAGGTAGATCCCATGGCAAGGAGCAAGACAACATTTGAAAAATAAAAAAAAACGTGAAAAATAACAATGTAAGTGTGCTGTCAAACAGGTCCAGTCTCAGCTTAATGCCACTTCCACAGGTGTGGAAGCAGCGCTGGTTTTCAGACAGGACCTCAGAAGGTTAACATCACGAGCGCAACCATACACAATTGGCGTACACAAAAAATAACATAAATACAAAAAAAGGAACACAAATAAATACAATTTACACATCAATAAATAAAAAATAACAGAATGACACTTAACTGAATAACAGAGAACACTTTTAAGATAAGCACATATTTTACAATTATGTTCTGTGGCTTATATGGTAGGAATAACATGTAAACAAGATGCTACTGTAGACTCAAAGGAACATACATTTTACTGTTAATTAGATAAATTTAGGACAAAAATAGCGTAGAGAGAATAATAAATAAATATTGAAAAGTTCAGTCCACAACTCCTACAATATGAACATAAACAAAACAATAGATTAAGACAAATCATGAATAGGAACAAAAATGAGAGAGGTATGAATCGAGGATGTACTATGTACTTTTCTGCCTGGCTAGAAGTTCTTTCTTTAGCTTATGTTTAAAAGTAAAAAGCGATTTCACGGCACGTAGTGGGGGGGGCAAATCATTCCAGCAGCGCGATGCTGCAAAGCGAAACGACCCTCGAAAAGCAACAGTTCTGTGCTTGCTTGTCACAAAAATAAGAGAACAGGACCTACTAGGGTAGCGAGAGTGTTCTCGCGCCCATTCTAGCTTATTAAAAAGATAAGGAGGACATTGGCTCTTAATAATCCCAAACAGCAGGCTTGCCATGTGGAGGTCTCTACGTGCCTTCATCTTTAACAGGTTTGAAGCATTGAGAAAGGGCGTCACATGCGTGCGAGGGGGAATGTTAAAGCAAAACCTGGCACAGGCATTCTGGACACGCTGTAGTAGCTTTTCTGCTTTCCCAAACAAACAGGGCCCGTATACCACATCACAATAATTAAGTTTAGAGAGTATAAGTGACTCACACAGAGTAATTCGGACCTCCTCATTTAAATATGGACGGATTCGGTAAAGAGTCTTTAACCTGTAGAAGCAACTGCGAACGCACTCCGAGACCTGGCTTTCAAATTTAAGTTGTGGGTCGATCATCACCCCCAAACTTCTTGCTTCCCTTACATATTCAACTGTTTCGCCACCTACCATGATTTTAAAACTTTCGAGTCTAATCTTGCAAATGTTGGTCTTTGACCCCGTTAACATGAACTTAGATTTTTTAGGATTAAGCACCAAGGAATTAGCACGAGACCATTGACCAATACGTTCCAAATCACAGTTAATCTGTTCTATAGCGCTGGGACAGTCACTTGGCACGAACGAGAGATAAAGCTGCAGGTCATCTGCGTAAAGGTGAAATTTGCAATGAGTGATTTGATTGATTATATCGGCACTATATAATATAAAAAGGATTGGCCCTAAGATGGATCCTTGAGGCACTCCGCGAGGAACCAGCTGGACGGAGGAGCGAGCCGAGGAACCATCACCCAATTTTAATTCCACACATTGACTACGATTACTAAGGTAACTGTCGAACCATTTTAAAGTTTCGCCAGAAAAACCATAAAAAGCTAATTTTGATAAAAGAAGTGAGATGTTTATCGAATCAAAGGCCCTAGAAAAATCCAACAAAACCAGTATGCTGCACATACCCTGATCCTGAGCCAGAAGCAAGTTATCCACCACATCTAAAAGAGCAGTTGAGGTACTGTAACCCCTACGAAATCCAGACTGAAATTGTGGTAAGATGTTATGCTCTTCAAGATATTTAATAAGTTGCATTGACACCACCTTCTCCAATATCTTCGAAAGACAAGGTAGTAGACTTATAGGCCTAAGATCACAGACAGATTCAGGATTGGATTTCTTAGGAATTGGTTTGATGACTGCTAACTTCCAACAATCAGGGAAAGTACTATTAGAAATAGACCCATTTATAATTGTTGTAATAGCTTTCAGAGATTGTGGGAGCGACATGGTGACCATTTCTAAACTAATGCCATCAATTCCTTGTGCATTCGATTTAAAACTTTGTATGATCCTAAGCACAGTGTCCTCACTTACAAGGGTCAAGGTAAAAGTTTCAGAGCAGTATCTGTGGTGCTCAAAATAAGTCAGCAAAGAGATATCAACTGAATCCAGGCCTGGAACATTTAGAAAGTAGTTGTTAATGATATCAGGATCTACAAATTGAGGAGGTAATTCAGTTTCTTTCCTGCTATCCGGCAATATGTTACATTTAAGATTCTTCCATAGTTTTCTAGAGTCCTTGATATTTTTATTGATATGCTGAGTAAAGTAAGCAGTTTTTTCGCTATTGATTGCATGTATAACCAAGAGTTTTGCTTCTTTATAATTAACCTTACTATCAATGCACTTTAAAGTCTTGTATTTATGATGATAATCATTCCTAACTCTAATCATCATTTTAACGGTTTCAGTTATCCACGGATGAGGTGGACCCCTGAATCTAGTTGTTTTTAAAGGAGCATGTAAATTGAACAACGTTAAAAGTACATTATTAAATTCCGAGACCAAAAAATTAACATCTTGTATTTGCCCTAGACATACCCAGTCTATAGCGTCTAGATCGTTTGCAAATAAGTCCTGAAGTATATTATTTAGCGGTCTGTAAGTTACAAAGCGTGGACTAGGCTTATTTTGTTTTATTTTGAACTCAACTAGTAACATAGCATGGGCTCCTAGATCAGGGTTATGCTGCACACACACATTAATCACATCTGCATCTGTACAGACTATATCTATTAGTGTCTGACTATGGGATGTGAAATGGGTGGGTTCTGTAATTAATTGCCTTAGACTCATACACCCCAGGAACTGAGTTAGTAACTGGGTTTTACTATCATTTGGTTCAAGCATATTAATGTTGAAATCGTCTAACAGAACAACACTATCACAACCCAGGAACGAAGACAAAGAATCAGTCAAGGCATCCAAAAAAGTGGTAACATTCAACCATTGCGGTCTGTAAGCAGTTCCTACTACAATAGTTTTGCCACATACACTCAACCGTAGCCACATCTGTTCAACTGAGGAGGCCACAGGGTGAAGAAGAATACGAATTCTTAAACCCTTTCTCACATAAAACCCGACTCCCCCTCCTCGTCCCTCTTTGATGTGCTCAGGCCTCGGAGTTAAGTACAGACGATAGCCTGGTAATTTCGGAGCACTATCCTCCTGACCTATTCTCAACCAAGACTCATTTATGGCCATAATATCGGGATTCAAACTATCCATGGCAACTATAAATTCGTCATGACCGGTATTTAACGAGAAGGCGTTAAAAAGACCAACTTTTAAGTTTAACTTAGGAGATTTTATTTGATTTGTGCTGTACTTGAACTTGATATGCCACTAGTATAATATGATTCCCTGAGTCATCATCAGCATACAACCATAAGTTATTAAAAGTTATGACAGAATAGGTATTATAAGTATTCAAATATAGAATAATAAAGACAGTAGTTATTTTTAAAGGACAATTTAAAATATATTGAGTTATAAAAATATAGGTAAATATATGAGTTGCTTTAGAATACAAATTAAAGTTGTAAATTGCTTTCTGACAAACCACATTTAAACAACTAAAATTATAGAGAGTAGAAACCAACCACACTCCAGATGAAACAATACATAATTCAACATTAAAGGAACATTTAGCATGCCCCATGACAATACACATGAGAATAAGCTGTACCCGACAAAAAGATTTAGACGAAATAAAAGTAATACATTTAACAAAATTAAAAATTGGTACAAATCGGGAAACTAACCCGACGATAACCCAAAAACCCGGACCACATCCACGTCTGAACGAATTGGAAACGCCTGTTTACCATCCCCCTGTCTGGCGTACACTCTACCCCGCTTGGTCCACACGAATCTCCAGTGCAATCGGCGAGATTCTTCTCGTACACGGTGAAATAGTTGTCGATTAGCACGTGTCAGCCTTTCATTGATGAAGATACGCGGGGCGGCGCCAGCAGAGTCGACGGAACAGCCAGCATAGCCAGCATCAGCAGCGGTTAAGGTTCGACGTACGCGCGCTCCTTGAAGCATCTGGTCCCGCAGATTACGGCGTGCCAATCGCACGACGACGCGGCGTGGATTCAAGGGTGTACCTGCCGCAGCCGCACCCTGCGCAATTCCGACCCTTTCAGCGAAAACAATGTCACGCTCCTCCAACGTGACACCCAGTTTTGCAGCAAGCACGGTGACCGCGTGCACGACACTTTCTCCTCTCTGCTCAGGAAGATGTCCAATTTCCAAGTCTGACAAAAGAGCATCCTGGTCGCGGTCATTCAGCTCCCGCTGCAGAATGGCCACTTGGGACTGAAGATCGGCGACCGTAGATGGGGCCTCTCCCACCTGCCGCTCGATAGCTTCCAGACGTACTTCGAGCGTGTCAACCCGCACGTTAAGCCCTCTAACAGAAGCACGAAAGTCACTCATTTCTTTCCGGAACTCACGCATTTCGCACATCCACTCTCCTATTTCGCGGTGCATGTCTTGTAAATTCATGGCGATCGCAGTGGGCGCATCAGGTACGACGACGTGTGTAACGGGCGCTCCAGGCGACGATCCAGGGGTAGTCCGCTGCACGACAGCGCTGGCTCGCGGCGCGATGGCGTCCTGCGGGGCACCTCTCACGGGGGTGTTATCACCCTTGCGCGTCCGAGTAGTGCAGCCAGGACACACCCACCCCTTAACGACTGGAGACGTCTCAGAAAGCGAGACGCATGCCTTGTGATACAAGGCCAAGCAAATGCTACAGGCCGCGGCCCCAGTTGCTGATATATATTTTCCACACGCATTGCATGACTTCGCCATGATTGGATGAGTCAAATTGCACACCTGACTTGTTATTTTCAATAGGTAAAGATATCACTGCTACTCAGTGGGTGTACTTTCACTTTCTATTTGCCGCCGGTAGTTTCACACTCAGATATAGTTTTCACTTATATAATGTAATCAAGGACAATATATTATGGCAATCAATAAACTACACTTGAGACCGTCTAAACTTATATTGTACCACAGTATTATTGGACAAAAACACCTTTATAATCGAACCGACTAAAATCTGTAAAAGTTGCACCCTGTACTTTTATAGCATCGATTGTTAGGGTCAATAAGGATGAAATCTCTTTGACAAACTTCATAAATTCAATGAAATGAAAACAATGAAATCTTAAATTAATTTAATTATTAACAAAAATAAAAAAAATAACAAATTAATTGGTCGAAATGGGCTCCATTTTCTTGGATACACAAATTTATTCTTCTAACTAATTCATTTCTAGTAACCTTTAATAACGTGTTGAGTCGAATGTTATAAATCGTATTCTGAACTTCAACTCTCAAGATTTATTGAAAATTTGATTTTTTACATATCCCAAAAAAAAATCTAAAGGGATGAGATCTGGTGATCTCGCAGGCCATCTGATTGTGCCGTTTGTACCAATCCAGGTATTAAAATGGTTATTTATGTAGGCAGTAGTGATTCTGCTGTTATGGGTTGGAGCACCATCATGCTGTAGAGTTATTTGGTTTCGCTCTTCATCAGGGAAACCATTTAACTCATTTCTTAATAAATCTTAATAATCTTTGAGTAAAAGTGCTTTAACTTGACCCATTGAATTAGTAATTTAAGATTTCATTGTTTTCCTTTCATTTAACTTATGAAGTTTGTTAAAGAGATTTCATCATCCTTATTGACCCTAACGATCGATGCAATAAAAGTACAGGGTGCAACTTTTACAGATTTTAGTCGGTTCGATTACCGTGTGCGGCAAGCGAATTTTTAAAAATCTTTGAATGCCGTTTACTTTCTTTTCAAAAATAAAGGAATGTTTTCTTTGAGTAAAATTATCTATCTAAAGTATTAAGAGTACTTCCCCTTCAGGTGGCATTACAAAATTCCACCCTGTATATGTATATATATAAAAATGAAACCCGTTTTCCGTTGTCACGACATAGCATGAAAACGGCTTGACCGATTTGGCGGTTTTTTTTTTGGAATTTTTTAATAAAATCTTTAAGAAAAAAAACTCTCTAAGGCGGTACGAAGTTCGCCGGGACAGCTAGTTTACAATAAATTAATAAATATTTACGGACCCTTGAATATTTATTTTACATTCATTCCAGCCTAACACTCACTCGGTTACATGATATACTTTCTTCCTCATAACATGATCATTATACTATGTTGCTCCTCATTCCCTCCGCCACTTGCGTGACTTTCCTACCTCGAATCGAACCCACGACCCACAGCATGGAAGGCAGAGCAACTACCAACTGAGCTGTGACGCCTGTCAAATGTTACCTCATTATCCTCTCCTTTGATGTCAATGATCATGCGCATGTTGTTTGACAGCAAATAGTCGAGCGCATCGTCCAACAAACACAAATGAACCTCTTTGAATTGCTCCCTGTAACAATACAATGTTATTTAATAAAATAACAAAACCGATTTCAATTATGTTTTTCCTAGGGTGGAGATTAGTGTCCAACCAAATTGTGTTTTAAAATAAGTGTTATAAATAAATAAATAAATAAATAAATAATAAATAAATAATAAATAAATAAATGCTCACCGAAATGTCTTTTTTGTTATTTTTATATCGTAAGTTTTATCGTGGTAAGTGGTAAAAGTTTTTTTATTACCATTCGATTCTGTTTATCAGTAATTAACTAGCATTTGATCATTTTCATTGCAGTAAAGATATTAAAGTTATAGAATAAAGAAAGACAAGAATAAAGTTTATTAAATTTTCATTGCAATAAAGATCGAGTTACAGCAATGATTTTGTTTATTTATTTATTTATGTATGGTGATCCAAGCAGCGCCCCTAGCAGATTTCTTGAGAAGCTTGGATTTTCATACACAATCGGTGGCGTTCGGCGATTGCATCTCTACGATCCCTGTGTGCACAAACTCTTACTTGGGGTACTGTTCATAGGCACTACTTTGTGCAACAAGTATCCAAGGAGCAGTTACTGTTGCGTTCATATAATTGGGGACATCCATTAAATTACGTGAGGTCAAGAAGAGGGAGGGTCAAATTTCACACATCTCAGAGAGGTGGTATCGAGAAATATCATTTTTTTTACGCAAGAAACCGTAAAATTGCGATATCTCGACGATATTTTACTATGGGCGTGAGGGAGTGTCTGAAAATCGCCAAAACTACGTTATCAATGCCTCATAAGTAGGTACAATGCCACTCTCATAATTTTCCGTACTTGATGATAATGATACACTGTACACGTGTATGATGAAAATGGTTTTTTTAAATAATTCAACAAAATACTATCTAAAAATGCAATATTACCAAGCCTAATTAATGTTGAATATTAACAAGACTTGATATTTGTTATCAAGTCTAATTAATATTCAACATATCTAGTATTTATTTGCATATCATCACCTATATAATAAGAAACGTTTCAAAAATACCTTATTTTTTAAATGCAGTAATCATGCAAAAACTACTTCAGGTTTTAATTATCTTAATAGTAAATATCATTGTATTGTCGTCATGTCAATGTAAGTAAAGAAGTTATTTATTATTTTAGTGTTTGTGAAAGTTAAATATACCACAGATAACCTCTGGTCGCGTGGACCAGAATCACCTAGTATGTAAGACTATTCTAAATGATCCTTGTGATTTTACTGAATAAAGTAATTTTTGACTTTTGACTTTGACTTTGATAAAACTTTCTAAAATGTATGCTGACTTGCCTATTTGAGCAAATTGACCTAAAAAGCCGGTTCGAAGTACTAGATTATACGTATACTTACATAATGTTTTTTTCAAAATTATTTAAAATATTCAAACAATAATTGTAAATAAGTTTAATTACCTACTGGTACCTACTGGGGTGTAGTGGACTATCAGCGTTCTATTCTACTAGCCGGCCTATCTTATAGGAGTAGAATAGACAGTAAAATCGTTGTAGTTCATAAACTCTCACCAGTGGCTCCAAGTAGCTGTCCTACATGCAGCGGCCACACCCCGGGAAACCACGTCGGCTCGTGGGCTAAACCTGGTGAGGGGGGCTTAGTGTCTTCACACGTAAGCTTGAGCGGTTGCTCCCCGCATAGTGTACTCAGTCTGTCTCGGCCGATCGGCAATCCATCTACGGCGGCGAGGTAGCAAGGCAGTGTGGAAGGCCTTAAAGGCGACGATAGGAGCTATTAGTTATCGTCGGCTAGACACAAACAACCAGTATTCCCAAAGAGGGTTGACGTCAGGCAGGCGGCCGGTCACAAAACATGATGCCGAATCTTTATACAACATGGAATCACAAATAAATGGAATGCGCTATAATGCTAGGGCGTACCCCCCAGGCGACGCGCAGGCGCAGCACCCGGCGGCTGTGAGAAATGGATTAGGGTTGTTGCATCAGGGACGGGTGCAACGTAAGACGCTAGTCCGCGATGTAAGACTGAGGATTGCGAGCTGGAATGTAGGAACGATGACTGGAAGAGGAAGAGAGTTAGCTGATGTTTTAGAAAGAAGAAGAATAAATGTAGCATGTTTGCAAGAAACGAAGTGGAAGGGAACGAAAGCTCGAGAGATTGGAGCAGGCTATAAGTTTTTCTATTGCGGGAGTGATGGCAAGAGAAATGGAGTGGGTGTTGTGCTGAATAATGAATTGAAAAAATCGGTGACGGATGTGAAGAGAGTGAATGATAGAATGATAGTTGTAAAAATAATGCTTGGAGATTCAGTTATGAATATAATAAGTGTGTATGCACCGCAGACTGGATGTGACGATGCGCTGAAAGAAAAATTTTGGGAGGATTTTGATGCGGTGATGATGGGTATCCCACAGAATGAAGATATTTATATAGGAGGGGATTTTAATGGACATGTGGGAAGAATGAATGTAGGTTATGAAAGAGTGCATGGGGGATGGGGATTTGGAAATAGAAATAAAGAAGGAGAGGCTCTACTGCAGGCTGCATCTGCGTTTGACCTTGCGGTAGTAAATACGTTTTATAAAAAACGAGACCAACATTTAATCACCTATCAGAGCGGAAATCACAGCACGCAAATTGACTTCTTTCTTCTTAAAAGAGGTAGCATGAAAATAGTAAAAGACTGCAAAGTAATCCCAGGCGAGGCTTTAGTTTCTCAACATCGTTTGCTCGTTTTGGAAATAAAAATTAAGATTCAACCCACTCAAAACAAACCAAGGCCCCCACCCAAAATAAAATGGCATTTAATAGATAAGAATGAATATGCAGACAAGTTCCAAAAAGAAGTGGTAGATAAGATGATTGAAATGAAAGATATGAGTGAAAGGTCAGTAAACGAGTGTTGGAATGAAATGGCAGTTTGTATTAGAAGTGTGGCCAAGGCTGTGTTTGGAGAAACAAAAGGGAAAGGAAAAATAGATAAAGAAACTTGGTGGTGGAATGACGAGGTACAAAAGATTGTGAAAGATAAGAAGAATGCCTTTAAGGACTGGAAGATGATTGATGCGGATGATGATGTTATGAAAGAGAATAAAAGAATAATTTACATGGAATGCAAGAAAAACGCTAAAAGGGCTGTTGCAGTTGCTCGAGCCAAAGTGCAAGATAAACTGTACAAAACACTAGAGAGCCCGGATGGACAAAAAAACCTGTACCGCATAGCAAAAGAAAGAGATAAGAATGCAAGAGATATTGTTAACATGAGATGTATGAAAGATAATGCAGGAAAGGTATTGACAAAAGACGAAGACATAAAAGAACGCTGGAAGGACTATTTTGAAAGATTGATGAATGATGAGAATGATTGGAGCGGCGTGCTAGAGGAAGTTTCAGTGAACATGGGTGTGGTAAAAGAGGTGACTATGGACGAAGTAAGAGTGGCTGTGCAAAGTATGAAGAATGGAAAGGCGGTAGGGCCAGATGGTATACCAGCTGAAGTGTGGAAGTTTTTAAAATCAGATGGATGGAAGTGGCTAGCTTTGTTCTTCAATAAATTGCTGTATGAAGAGGCGATCCCAGATGAATGGTGCAACAGTTCGCTGGTGCCCATCTTCAAGAATAAAGGTGATGTACAGGACTGCAATAATTATAGGGGAATAAATCTTATGTCGCATAGTATGAAAATTTGGGAGAAAGTGATAGCGAGACGTATGAGACATGAGAGTGAAATATCACAGAACCAGTTTGGTTTTATGCCTGGACGAAGTACCACGGATGCCATATTTGCAGTTCGCCAACTATGCGAAAACTACAGACGTGTGCATAAGAACTTACACATGGTGTTCGTGGATTTAGAGAAGGCATATGATAAAGTACCAAGGGAGGTTCTGTGGTGGGCGTTGAATGAGAGAAGAGTGCCTGGGAAGTATGTGCAGCTAGTTCGGGCTATGTATAGCCAAGCTAGCACACACGTCCGGTCAGAAGCTGGCGTCACCAACAAGTTCAGTGTGGCTGTAGGCTTGCACCAGGGATCGGCATTAAGCCCTTATTTGTTTCTCCTGATTATGGATGCACTGACATCGGACATACAGGAAGAAGCACCCTGGTGCATGCTGTTCGCCGACGACATTGTTCTTGTGGGTGAAGATGCGCATGAGGTCCAGAGCAGACTGGGAAAATGGCAGGAGAGATTAGAGAGTGTCGGACTAAAGATAAGCAGAACAAAAACAGAGCATTTGTTTTGCGACTTTGGTGGTCCATCTAGTTTCGCACCTATAGCCTTAACCGGTGTACCCCTGCCAGTCTGCTCCGACTTTCGGTACCTCGGCTCATCCATTCAGAACGACGGTGATATTGACCGAGATGTGAAAAACAGAATAAATGCAGGATGGATGAAATGGCGACAGGTCACCGGGACAACGTGCGATCCCAGAATGCCCGTTAAACTTAAGGGAAAAGTTTATAAAACCATCATAAGACCTGTCGTACTGTATGGATCGGAATGTTGGGCAACCAAGGGGACGGATGAGAGGAGAGTGCATGCAGCAGAGATGCGAATGTTGAGATGGATGTGTGGAGTGACAAGGATGGATAAAATTAGAAATGAGTACATAAGAGGAAGTTTGAAAGTTGCGCCCATAACGGACAAGTTGAAGAGTAATAGGTTAGCGTGGTATGGGCATGTCATGCGGAGGGAAGAAAGTCATATAACAAGAAGAGTGTTAGATATGAATGTGGATGGATGTAGAAGTAGAGGGAGGCCAAAGAAAAGATGGATGGACTGTGTGAATGATGACATGTGTAAGAAAGGTGTGAGCATTGAGATGACGTCTGATAGAAGTGAGTGGAAGAAGAGGACGTGTTGTACCGACCCCACATAATGTGGGACAAGGGTAGGAAGATGATGAAGTTTAATTACCTACTAAACCCATACACTCTCTGTCAAGATTCTGTGTTTGCGTTTATTTAAATGTTATTAATAGTAGAAGAACGCTTTCTCCTACTATTAATAAAATTTAATTTAACTTCTAGAAAGGTGTTCGAGTTTTTTCACAAACAGCCCTTTCTATCGTATTTACTAAACATTCTACGATGTATTTCATTCACAAGCGTCACAGCTCAGTTGGTAGTAGCTCTGCCTTCCATGCTATGTGTCGTGGGTTCGATTCCCATCCAGAGCAAATGTTTGTGTGATGAACATTAATATTTGTTCTGTGTCTGGGTGTTGCTATGTATTTTATGTATGTATTTACAATAAATGTATTTTATCAGCAATCTAGTTCCCACAGTACAAGCTTTGCTTAGTTTGGGACTAAAGTGTGATGTGTGTAATGTCCGTGAATATTTATTTATTTCAGCTCTTGATGATATTTACTGCGAGTCTCAAGTAGTCACTGTTAGCAACAACTGTCCCGACGCGGTGGCTCGCGGGAAAAGTAAAGCTATCTCATTTGCATTTCAATATGTATACGTGAGTAATATTGTTACTAGTACATTAGTTATTAACTTATGGATAAACCCCTTTTCTTTTTAACCTCTTTCTTGTGGATAAGGCCGACATTGCAATTTGATCATGGCTCATGCCATGTGCCGAAATATCGGGAAATAATCAAACTCACAAATCACGGTTTACATCCCGTATATAGGTTATTTTCATAGTATAGTTTCAAATATTATAGGAAAACAAGTTTTTTAGTTTGGGTCATGAGTGATGATATCTTTTAAATTATCTATTGTATCAATGTACAAATCAATACCAAATAAGTCTATAAGACTAGCAGGAAAACTTTTAGAAATTGGCTTCGAAGCTTGAAAGTTTATCAATTTATATATTTTTTTCATATTAACTTTTAGAAATTGGCTTCGAAGCTTGAAAGTTCATCAATTTATATATTTTTTTCAGAACTTATTGGAATATAAATGTAAGCCAATTTTTATCGCACCTGTCAACGCGTTTTATATGATGTGTCTCTTTGGACTGTACACACGGAATAACTCCCGCGCTTACAACGCAATGACGGAGTTTACAGGAATGAACAACAATCAAGAGGTCTGTAAGACTACTTTACATTTTAGTGGATTTAATTAACTTTAGCTAAAATCTTTTCTCTTTCGTTAACTTGTATTTTAGATACTGACTAAAGTATTGATTACCATACGTAATGATGACATAAAGCTAACGCTAACTTTTTATAAGATAGAGGGGAACAATATAGGAAAATGGGTTTTGAATAAGCATTTTAAAATAAATATATCTATTTGGAATTATGCTTTACCTATGTGTTCGTGTAGGTAGACCGTGTATGAGTTTAGTTACTTACGAGTATTATACATGTATATAATGCACTTGCTCACAATTTTGACCGCATCATGTTGTATTTTTTATTACTATGCTTCATTTTGAACCCAAATTAGTTTATAATTTGATATGAGTACTACCTATACGTCTAATTTATTTTAAATACATTTTTCAGATTAGATGCGTATTGCAAAATTTTAATACGTACTATTTAACACAACCACCGTCAGTGGTGTATAAATTGAGCGACTTTGTCCTGTCCGATTATTGTAATATATTCACGAGCAGATTCAAATGTGATGCCGATGTACTTATTGGGGCTGAAGCACGGAATGACGATTTCAAACGCCCTAAGAGTGTGAGAAGGAATATTAACCAAATGGTATGTACGTAGTATCTAGACGACCGATGTGGCGCGGCGGACGAAGGTCTGCCTGCGACGCGGAGGTTGCGGTTTCGATTCCCGCCTTGGGATAAATGTTTGTACAATCTGCAAATATTTATTTCGGGTGTTCTGGGTATAATAGTGGGTATAATAGAAAAATATCTATCTATGAAATGTATTGTATTAAGTACGTCTGTCTTCTAGCACCCATAACACAAGCTCTGCTTAGCTTGGGGCTAGATGATGTTGTGTGGATTGTCCAGCATTTAAAAAAAAAAAAGTTTCTTCGGAATTTAACTGGCAAATGCTGGATTAGACAAGCCGAAGTCTGGGCTCAGTGGCGCGTCTTGGGAGAGACCTGCGACCAGCAGTGGACTGATATACTTAGCTTGATAAGTTTACATAAATTGTAAGCATGTTATACATTCTTCTTCTTGTCGTGTCGATGCTACAACTGTTTTACTTATGTTATGTTATACATTAAAACTAGAAATCTTGAACGTTTTTGTATTATAGCTCCGTATTACTTAGTACACATTACTCATTGTCTTTCAGATTTTCGAAGATTCGGACTATTATGTACCAAATGCTGTGCCGTGTTCAAATATTTTCAATAAAAATTGCACAGCGAGTAAACTTGTGATAGCAAGCGGAAGGTACTTTGAGGTATTAACTTCCATTACATAATAATAAAATAATAATATTACATTAGTATTTGCTAATCCACCTAAAGATTCATTCATTTCATTTTCCGACTGTGGTGTCCCACTGCAGAGCAAAGAATAGAATAGAATACTTTATTTCAGTCATTATAAAAACTTAATGCTAGAACACTTAAACGCTATAATTATTATATGTAAAAATAACTGAAAAAGGTCATTACTCAGATTGTGCTGGTGTAGAACCATTGGGCTCTACCCCATCGCTGGTTTTCAGTAATGCCAAAAGACCTCCCTTCCCTCTCTCCAGTTCCCTCTGTCCTGGGCTATTGTGGGCCAAACTTATCAAAAAGATAAATACATTTTAAAATTTCCAGCCGAAGTTCAAAAAACCTTTTATACCAGTGGGCAAGAAAAATTATACCGATATTGAAAATAATAGCTACGAAGTAGATTTTCTACAGCAGTGTGGCACGTACAACTACACTAATAGCAGAAAAGTTCGTGCAAAGGTAAAACTAGAAATATTCCCTCAACTTAATTTTTATAATTGAAAATTTTTATAAACCTTTAAAATCTTTTACGGTCTATCTTATAAAAAGTTAGCGCAGACTTAAAGTATTGATTACCATACGTAGGTAATGATGACATAAAGTCAACGCTAACTTTATATAAGATAGGGGGTTAATATTTACGTTATTTACCTACTTCACTCATTATACTATGTATACAGTCTAAATTAAAGCTCAATTTTACAATATCAGAAAAGACAAAACACTTGCCGATATCAATAGTTTCCGAGTTACCTTACCTTAGTATACCTTAAATAAATGTATACATATATTAAACGAATTCTAGATTTTTTTTTAAAATTGGTTTCAAGTCGTAAAATTTTATTTTAAGACAAAATTTGTTTGTTTTGTGTATATTATATTTGATACTATCCCGGTTTTGAACATAGTTTTCTTTATAAACAGGATATTTGCCAGGAAATATCACGAGTAAAATTATGATAAATATTCCGTTTACAAAGGAAACAAAATTTGATGTCTATTTTATAAAAAAATTGGTTTCAGGTTGTTCAATTTTATTTAAAAGATAATTACATGCTCTACACAATGATTGTTCCGAACGCGGGCAACACTCTCATGGATGCAGCCAAAACACTTCAAGATCCGAATGTGTACGACGAATTAATGCAGAGTTTGAAACCAACGCAACTTAAATTAACTTTACCAAAGTATTCCAGTGGCTCTTCCGTAACTAGTTACGTGGAGGTTTTCAAGAAGGTAAATGTTATTAATACTTTTTACACGTTTTGTTTTATAAATTTTATACTGTTCAATATCACTTAGTTATTATGTTATTAATTGATATGTGTAACAAGTCTTTTTTTTAATAATTAGTTGTGCTCGCTGTAATTATAGAAACACTATCGTAATGAGCGATTTTCCAAATAGCTTTTAAAAAAAAAATATAGTTCAAAAAGAGTCGAAAGATGGCGCTGGACACATAGTGTAAATCAAAATACCTCTCTTTTTTATCTGTATAATCTATTGGCAGCTCTGTCGTGTGCGGTGTGGCTGTCATTATCATCCTGTCACATCCGTTTCGGTGTATTCAGCGTTTTGATATCTTTTGTTTGCTTTTCTTTTAGCATTCGTGTACCTTCTTGTGGATTTTACTTTTGACGACAACAGACTGTATACTGGTTTCAAATTTCTGCCACGATTGAAGATTTTTAGCTTTTGTCAAACAGTTTCGAATTTTTCTAGGACAAAAATTTCACACCACAGATAAAATATAAAAACTTTTTGTGTTGACAATTGACATTGAAATGCAATTGACGTTGAGCGCCATCTATCGTGTATTCTAAGAACACTCCCTGGAAAATCGCTCATTCCATGCTTAGTAGGTACTTAAATTAAAATAGCAAAGTCAAGTCAAAAATTTCATGTACTTTATATTTAAAATCACAAGGATCATTTAGAATCGTCTTACATACTAGGTGATTCTAGGTGTAATAAACCTGTGTTAGGTATCCTAAGTATAAAATAAAAATTACTTCCGTCAGTTTTTAATTTCGAGCTGGAATTACGAATGATTGTGTGTTTAAAGTTAAAGTAGCCATTTGGAAAAATTCAATTTACAGGAAGGCATTGTTAGTCCATACTTAGATGCCAAAACAGCCGATATTAGGGATGGTAATGGGGACTTCGGAAATGTATACTTGGCCGGAAGTTCTGTCAAAGTAATTATCAACAATACTTTGAGTAAAGATGGATCTACCGAAGATGGTATGTACCTACCTAAGTGCTTACATTCTGTAAATTGTATACTAATTTTTTTCTATAAATGTATATTGTATATTTGTATCTACTAGAATAAGATCTCCTTATTATAAATAATCAAGGATGTATTTACAAACAAATAAATAAATGAAAATGGGCACTTTGGATGATGTTAAAATGTAAAATAATTTTTCAATATTTCTCAATTTCCAACGAATGGTTTTTTTTTTTTTTTAAATGTAGTCCTGTAAAAAAACTTTAAGACGTATTATGTGGCAAGTCTGAGGAGCGATTTTTTTAGTCCTGGCCCACGCTCGGTAGAGAATTGCCCATTCTCCTTTATAAGTATTCTATCAGAGGTCTAGTTCCCAAAGTACAAGCTTTGCGCTTAGTTTGAGACTAGAGTGTGATGAGTTAATTGTTTGTGAATATTATTTACAGAATGCAAGCGAAATGCGAATGGAAGGATTGATTTCCTAATAAACCGGCCCGCGCTTTTCTTGACCACATTACAAGGCGTTCCCAATTTCTGTGGAGTTGCTAATGTCATTACTGACTAATCACCACAAAGTTGTAACAATTAGTTTTATTGTATATGAGTATATTTAATGCAAATAAAATGATTGATTGAAATGATTAAAATGAAAACTTTTTTGAAAAAAATTTAGGAAGCAATTAACTATATTTGTTGTTCCTTACATGTTTTACAAATATCTAGTTTACACACCATTTTGTTTTCAATGGTCACAGGAGAAGACAGCAGAGATATTGCATTGATTTAATTACTAACTTGGTTATTACTACTAACAAGTTTGAATGTGTTGCACCAATATCCACATAGTTAATAGCCTCCTAAGTCCGCCTTGGTTACTTTACTTACCTGGTTACATAACTTCCTTGGTTACATTACTAACTTAGTTACTATTAACTACTAACCGGTTGGGATGTGTTGCACCCACATCCACATTCTTGATAGCCTCCCAGTCCACGGCATGGACATCTCGTAACGCTGTCCCTGTTAGTCGCTCGAGGCCCTGGTCATGAAGTAACACCAGTTTCCCATCCCGGGAGGTTCTCACATCCAATTCTACAAAGTTGCAGTCATGCTCTGCACACTGCAAATATATTAATCCTTTATTTCTGAAATACTCTTTAATGATCGCCTACAAGAATATAAGTAAAATATATATTTGTCTTTTTAAAATTGGGTTCATCATCATCATCAGTACAGCCTGATCACTCCCACTGCTGGGTTATAGTAAAATTGGGTTAGATAAATAAATGTAAGTAAGTAGATAAATAAATAGAGAAAATATGAAAGATTTTTTATTTATTTATTTGTTTAAAAGAGATCACTCATTTATTTATCAAAAGCTAGCAATCAATGATTCATAGTTGCATGTACTTAGAAGATTGAGTCACTAATTTGTTATAATAATTTATCTATTTGAATCTCAATATTACTGGCTACATAAATGTTCTATTTATAAGATGGAACAGACTATTGCCGACCACCTGGCCACATAGATATTATAAAATAAGGTTTTACTCACATACTTGAATGCAGCGATAGTGTTTTCGGGAGCATCTAGTGCCGCACCTCTATGGGCTATGCACCGAACTACTTTCTCGGGATGTAGCTCGCTCTCCTTGCTCCCAGGCTCAGGCCCGAAGATACTGGCCACATTATTCACATCTGGTTTCTTCAATCTAGTCAAATAATAGGCCGAAACTCCAACTAAGCCGACGTCCAGGCCAAAGGGCAAAACTGTGTGTAACAACGAAAATAGGTTGTATATAAATGAGAATGTGTAGTAGCCACTGTTTAGAAATATCTTTATTATCGTTAGAAACATATTTCTCGTTCGTTCGTTTATATTTTATGTTATAATTTATGTTAATTTGGTTTAGCAAAATAAATACATCGATTTCGTGGGGCGGGGCTTATTTTGTATCAACATTATTCAACTTTTGACAGCATCAGCATCTGCTGGATCTGACAGTCCAGTACACTACAAAATCTGTCAATTGCGTTTTGTTCGCAACCAAAGAATCCAACTCGTATTGTGTTTTGCTCTCAAACAAGCGGTAAACGGAAACATTTTATGGTGAGGTGGTGTAATCTCAAAAATTCATACAGGGTTAAACTAGTAAAAGATATATGTACTGATATATCTTATAAAAAGCCACAATAAAAAAAACCCTAAAAAAATTGATTTTTTTTTTAAAGTTCTATTTAATTTTCAGAGCGAGAAAACCTGAATTATGAATTATTTATTCTTTCAACTCAAGTAAATTTAACTGCGGTTGCTTTTAGGCTAGTAATGATTAACGTTCCTACTAACTACCCATGTCTTTCTTTTAAGCTTAGTTTAAGACGTGCCTCTGACTACATACATTTAAGAATCCATAAAGGACCTTGCATGCGAGAGTATTGTACAAGTACAGAGGAACTTGAGTTATGTACTACCTTATTGGTAAAGTTGTTACTAGAAATGTGTAAAAAAAATCGTAGGTAGTATGTGAATCATAAGTGGTGTGGTAGTTTTTCCCAACTATGTGTCATTAAGGGAACAGAGGGCTTAGTCCGAGGTTGCATTTTAAAACTCGCTACTCTCGAGTCGACAGTCGTCTCTCGGATGTCCATATATTTTTGTATGGATATCCGAGAGACGACTCTCGGCTCGAGAGTAGGGAGTTTTAAAATGCAACCTCGGACTAAGCCCTCAGGAAAACACAGAAAACATTTAATTGCCAGTAAGTATATTTTAATCATCATTATTTACTTACTCATTTTCCAGAACAATAATATTTTAGAATATTATTTTATAACAACTGAATGTACCTAATATAAAAAACTACTTTTACATCTGCCGATAATGCCATGACGAGATTTAGTATGTTCAGTTTTGTCTAGAACTCTGAAGACATCATTCAATTGACTTTGCTCTCATGGTTTGTATTGTATTCTACCAGACCGTGCATAAATCTTCGCCAGCACTGCACTGGCGACATGTCGGACGATGAAAAGTACCGTCTCCACAACCGTCAGCACACTGGCACCAACGAACAGAGCTGTGGTGCCACCTAGAGATGCTGAGGAGAGATATGATTAGAATTTACAAAAATAAGTTTGGTAAGTTGAAATAAGGAATAAACTACTCAAAATAAAAGTCTACTTACCGGTGCTCAGCAGGTATAGCATATTCAAGTGCCTGGTTTTGTTTGGTTTCGTAAAAAAGGAAAACAATAGTGTGCGTTATGGCGTGCAGACACAGTGCAAACATTCACATATCATGCAGCGATTTCAGAAATATTACCGACGCACCAAAGAGGTCTTCAAGTGTGAATATGACATCGCGATGGAGACGTAGTTTGGGAGGCAGCATGTTAATACGGAGCGCAGCCACGCTCGGAGCGTCGGACGATGTCAGGTTCATGTGAGGAGAAATGGCTCTATCAACTTACTGAATTATATGGAGATTTTTTATTACTGACAACATTATTTTTCAACCCACACTGACACACTTGGTTGACCCACCCGACAATCTTAGAAGGTTCTAATGGTTTAGGTTAAGAAAATTGGAAAAATACTGGGGGAGGGAGACCTTTGCTCAGCAAAGGGATAAAAAAATAGGTATCTACTACCTACCAATTACTTACTAATTGTACTAATACCCTGGCTGGCTGGACAGATGGCTGGACGTCGTAATGGATAGCTTGAATATCTTAGTACGTAAACTTAACACACATTACTAAACTTAGACCCAGGTTAAGTTATGTTTGAGGTTATAATATAACCACAAAACAGTACCCGCACTGTTGGCTTGGCAACAAAGCACTCAGGTCGGTACCTACCTAGTAAATACCAACATCACGTGGTTAGTGGCATTCTAGTCTTACCTAACAACGACCTTCTTTGTATGAGAGTAGTAGTTGATTTCGGCGCACTGAGGAAGGCAGGCGCATTTAGCAAGGTTCTTGGGGATATTGATGAGGATTTCCACGTTCCGGCCGATGCATGCCATGCCGTGCGCATCGCACACGTCGCCATCTTGTATTTAAATACACACACAAAAATAAACAAACTGAATTTCCTGAAGATGCGCCACGCACAATTTAATAAAACGAAGATTATTAGTAATTCAAAGAATTTGCAATAGAATTGAACTGTCAGTCTATTTCAGTGTGGCGAAATGACATTTTGTTTGACAAAAGCTTTTTATGACTTTTTAAGAAAAAGGTTTATCACTTCGAATATAAACTTTTTTCTAAAGATAGCAGTACTCTGTCTATTTAGGAAAAATCCGTTTAAACAAAATTACAGCATTTTTTAAAAAACTAAACTGTTCATAGTTGATAGTTCCCTCGTTTTTACTGCGAGTAAACAACGTTTATATGAGAATGACTATTGCATTTAATATAATGGAGATTCAGTTTGTTTTTCGATTATCTTACCTCCTTTGACGTGGAAATAAGGTCTACATCCGCAGAACATTATGGCCATTCGACTACGGCAATGCATCTGGCAAAGCGCGAAACTGTATGCCTGAAATATTTGAATAGTGCGTTTGAATAAGCGTTTTCCTCTTCGTAGATCGAGTAATCTAATTATATCTGTAAGTACCTTCACGGAAGTGCTAAGCCATTCATCTGGGTACCGACACCGTCTTTGCTCCGGTGTCAAGTCCTGCACACTTGGAGATGCTTGGATTTCTACAGCCTGAGAATAAATTAGAGAGTACTCCGGTAGAACTGAGTTGATTGAGATTTAAATCATAAAATAATTCAGCTCAATAGACAATAGATCACCTTGAAGTCTATGATAAGTTCTTCCCCTGGCGCCACCTCTCCCGTGGGATTCGAAATGGCCGTCGATATCTCGTACGGGGAGTGGATAAAATACTGTAACATATTTTATGCAAATAAAAACCTTATAGGTAGCATTCATTATAAATAAATACGAACAATACAACAAACATACTATCGAGTAAGAATATGTCAATGAAAAAAACATGCGCCCGCGCTTTCTGCGCATTCACTGTTCTGAAAGTGTTACCACCTAGGTGTAAACTGGTAATGTTTTGGGGAGTTTTACAAGCAATGAGTCGATATTATTGTGTCGTAATGTAAGTTCTTTTAGAGTCCTTTAAGTATGTTCTTTTTTAGTGTAGCCTAGCTAAAAAATAAGCATGGTCATCTTACCCGTATAGCATTATCCTTAGAGTCTATTCTCACAAAACACTGATCACTATGATAATGACATTTAAGTAAGCTTTCCTTCTTCCATTCTACTTCATTACTATGAAGCATGTATTGGTACTCCGCGTATTGAGAGTTGAAGGTCAAACACATGCCAACCTCTGTCATGACCGGGAACCAGCGTACCTAGGTTAAAATCATGATTAAGGTCATACACCAATGCAACATTAGTATAAAACTGATTTCTATTTAATACAAATAACATAACACCCAGAGAAATGGCCCCAAATAGTAACACCTTGGCTGCCTGAAGACGGAAGGCGGCGTAGAGGCCGACCAAAAAGGCTATGGCGGGACGACCTCGATGCTTTCGAGAGCGATTGGTGGACGAAAGCGGAAAGCAGGGTTGAGTGGAAGGATTTGGGAGACCTTTGCCCAGCAGTGGAACGAGATAGTTAGGGAAAAAAAACGTAACACTAACCTCCTTCCTATGTGACAGCATAACACTCAACAAATTACTTGGGTGCACGCTTAAAGCCAATTCCAATAAATCTATATTTTTGACCGTCTCGTCCGCTTGGTACTTCCAGAAGTTCTGCAGGTTCTCCCGGAAGGACACATCAGATACCAGGTTCAAGAACTCTGAGTAGTATTGGAACCGCTCCGGATCTGACTCCTCGGTCACGTTCCAGTGCCTGGAAAGTAACGTGTACCTTCTACGTACTTACTGCTTCAAATCAAATATGAAATATTTATTTTGACACACTTGTAGGCAAAATTAACATTAGGTACATAAAATAAGATGAAAATAAGTAGCGTTTAATTGAATGAAATATAAATGCTCTTATGCTGGGGTACTACGCACTGACTAGAATATAAGCCCCGGTTCGTAGTGCCACCTGAAATCTCAATCAAGAACGATGGATTTTTTAAGCATTTAAGACTCACAAATCAATGGCTGCCTTCGCTTTGTCCGGATCTATTCTATCTATGAAGCAAGCAGTAACAGCTGGGAAGGTAGTCTCCCATCCTCGGTAGTCTCTTTGAAGAGAAACTACGACTGGTTCTTGTGTATAGCGAGAGAGCTGGCTGAGGCCGCAATATACCGCGCCCACGAATGCGCTTATTGTTAAAACCAGTCAGAGAACTCTGAAATACAGTAATCGTTAAATCTATATCGCCATTCACCCTAATTTTACAGTAGCTGGGCAATTTGGATCTCTATTACTTTTTCCTGCGTATTATGTCTGTCTTTTCTACTCATTTTATATTTTCTAGCTTATTCTATTCATTATACCACATCATTTAATCACTAGAACAATAGAGAATATAACTTTTGCAAGAAACCTCGTTCTGTCAGGGACCGGAGAAATTTGAAAAATGGAATACATCACTCACTCGTCTACGTTTTGACATTTCAAAATTGTTGCATGTTGAGTAAATTTTCCGTGTGTTTTTTGTGAATTTTTGGATTACCTTTCGACAAAGTGCAGTTTTGGTTCGACAGTATGTTTCAGGCCGTGTAGAGTGGTCTCCTTGCAGAAGTCTGTATAAACAGCGCGGACAGGTGTCATGGAGTCTCTTATTGACTCTATCATAGACTTCGTTCGGGTCAGGCAGCTCAATATTGCGGTAGAGTTTTGCCTCTTTTGCCTTCTACTTTTCGCCATGCTAAAGCTTTGATGCTGAGAATCAACCTAGAACTAAATTTCTAATAGTTAGGTATGAGAATTCAGCTTGTAGGACTTTTTAAACCTGTCTATTTGCGTTAAATTTGTATGGTCTTCATCAGTGAAGGTGAAGATACTGAATTTATTAAATTAGCCATGTATCTAAGCTTTATTACGGTACCTTACCTACCAATAGTGGTATATTGAATGGAAAACTCTGCTTCCAAAAGTTTTATTAAATACTAAGCTAAGCTTCTTACATAATACAGTTAATGATGATAAAATATGATACCTTTCTTTATTTAGTCCACATCAAATAGCGTAGGTATCCATTAGTTTAATGGTTTTTCTAATTGCCATTTGATTGTTTGATTCGATTTAGTTGTTCCCCACCTTTATTTACACAAACAATAATAATTACGTTAGTGTAGTGAAAATGAAGCTTCGTCACATTTTGCGGTCGGTGGTTGGAATCTGTGCATACTAATATTTTAAAAAAAATGCAAATAATGCGCATAGTGAAAACTTACTCGTAAGATAGTCTAGTTATCGATATAAATAAAATAAATAAATACTCGGGAACTAGACTGCTGATAGAATACTTATATAGGTACAATTTTTTTTGTATATACACACATATTAAAATCCAGACACAAAACAAATATTTATGTTCATCACGCAAACATTTGCTGAGGGTGGGAATCGAACCTACGACCCACAGCATGGAAGGCAGAGCTACTACCTTTGACGCCTGTCAGTATAATATGTAATTTACATGAAAAATAATAATACTTACGTATAATATGTACTTAATAGAAGAATAATAAATAATAATAGGAAAATGTTGCCTTAGTCTTGTGTGACCGATCTATAAGTGAATTCTGCAGGTAGCTGCTATCCTGTCTGGAGCCTACCTCATCTACCAGTACTGGGATATTCTTACCAAGCCCGCGGGAGACCACGAATGCCGGCACGCCAGACTATCGCGGTCACGCTCCAGGTGAGAAACTCGGATAAATCTAGGATAGCATCCTGGTAGGTACGCAATATTTATTATATAAGTATTAAAAAAAATACCGACAACCGTTGGAGCAAACGGATACTGGAGTGGAGACCGCGTTTAGGAAAACGTAGTGTAGGACGCCCTCCGGCGAGATGGAGCGACGATCTACGGAGTGTAGCTGGCAAACACTGGATGAGAGGAGCCGAAGACCGGGCTCAGTGGCGCGTCTTGGGAGAGACCTACGTCCAGCAGTGGACTAATATAGGTCGATGATGATGATGATGATGAGGTACGCAATATACGGTTTCGGAGAGTATAAAAAAGAAAGTTATAATTAAACGACTTCAAAAGTTCTTTTCCCATATTGGTAAATTAATTACCTACATAAGGTCCGACTTTTGAGAAATCTTTTAGAATGTGTTTTTAGTATTAAGTACTTTTACTTGTCATTGTTAGTACCTACCTAAATCGCGCATCATGATCACCATTATTTAGTACGCTCATGCATAGATTTTCAAAACAGCTTTTTAGGGTGAACTTGGTTTGATCATGGTGATAAGAACAAATAAAATGAGGATACGAAAACAAGCTAGGACCACTTACTGTGTTTTAAAGTACCCATTAGTATCTTGGAAATTGTTTGCAGGTCAGTAGCTCGGTCTAGATCCCGTTCAAGATCGGGAAACTACTACAAACTCACGGACTCCAAGCACCGACGCGGCAGGAAGTCACACAGACGCTGCCCTGATTGCAGTCTTTGTGACTTTGAACAATGATACAGAAAAATGAATCAATAAGTTTTATATAACGTTACTTTGTGTGAAAATCTACCGACTGGTACATTAATCATTTGTGGTCAAGTTGCAACTGCTTAAAGTGGATCAATGTTTATTTACGAACAGAAAAACCTTACTTTGATAAAACTATTGAATTTCCTGAATTGAAATTATGGATATTTGTACTGAAATTATACATCTATAATACTTTAAAACTGTCTTTATTTGTCATCATCATCATCTAGTGATAAATTATCTTTATCTTCCCACGATGGCTTTGCATTCGGCTTGATTACGATCTGGAAGCTGAAGGGACAGCAAGTTTGATTCTCCACACATGTTCTGCAAAAATTATAAAAAGTCAATACCTAGGGCCATAGTTATACCTGGCTGGCGAGTTTTGAAAAGGTTACCACCACACCAAGGTTGTACGGTTTCAAGCTGCTTAGTTTTAGTTTGGTATCTAATAAAAAAGAAGTTTGAGCAAGTTCGTTCTAAGTTTAACTGTCTCATAAATCATCATTATATTTTATAAGTAGGTAATTTATTTTATTTTTAATTAATGCTTGATAATGAATGATATATGAATGATATAGGAATGATATATATAAAAAAGGTACCTGATCGGGAAATCCTACATACAGCTGGCAGCATCGCGAATAAATTTTTGAGTGTGAAATGATTTAGTCTGTGCAAGTGTGCAGTTTGATTGATGAAAAAAAAGAAGCAGAATGAATTTGGTTTGTTTTGGGTTTCGGGAAAGGGAATTTTGTTTTGTTTCTTAGCAGTGAAACTAACTGAGAATGGACGAAGATAACTCAAATGACGTTGTACTGATAGATAATACCGAAGACGAAGACTCCAGGCCATCGCTATCATCGTCAGGAAGTAAGTATTGCGAGTGAAAAACCGAACATCGTTATGGTTTGAGCTTGAACTACTGTTTTCAAACTTCAATAATGTGTATAAAATGAACTATACAGCGTTTAAATCTCAAAGTGATTCAAGAGTATACGCGTTCAGTGTCCATTATAGTAATACATTGTTTTAAACTGGTTACCGCTTAACATCAGGTAGGCAACGCTCTGATGACTAACCTCATATTTTTCTAATTCCAGTGCGTCCTCTAATGTCGCTGTTTGAACGACTTATCTCCAATGACAGCAAATCTAACACAGTTCTCACTAATGCTCAGATATTATCAATACTAAACCTGGAGTTCCACATGGACATCGCATCGCTTCAAGAACTTGAAATAGAGATATACATAAACATAGTTAAAAAGTTTCTAAAAGATTGGCCCCAGTGGGATGTGTTTGACCGGGTCATTAACAAGTTAAAAAAGAAGGGTGCTGATGAAGAAATAAAAAACATTCTAGAGCAGAAGTATAAGCATTTAAAAGAATACTTAATGTCAATGATTGAGGTTGCCCTTCCATTAGCAAAGAAAGTTGTGCAAGAGACAAAGGTGGCGGTGCCGCAGAATGCAACCGACACACAGAACAGTGACCTGGTGCTTGAAATATACTGTACAAGAAAAATGCTTAACAGATTCATCTTCAACCGCCCTCATCCCAACCAAAACAACTCTCTCTTTAACTTAGAAGATTTTGAACCATACAAATTGAACCCGGCGTTGCCGCATTACACATTTTCATCCATGCTGCATTGGTACGGGGTGCGGCTGTCTATCGAACTGCCAAACATCCAATACACAAGATACACAACCCATCATTTGAACCACACCCTTGTAAATGATGCTAATGGTCATAGGAAGTTAAATACTCCAAACGACACTGATGTGTACATGAAAGCCACAAAAAACATAACAAATAGTGCATCAATACCAGGAATAGTGTCTCTATTAGACAATATATCAGCATATTACAAGGATAAAATTGAGTATGATATGGTTAAAGCAATATTTGAGGTTGTTAAAAGTGATTTGACTTTAAATAGCCAGGTTGTAGAAGTGCCGGGTTCTTATAAACAGCATTCAAGTAAATATCCTTATGTTCGAAAACTGTCAGCCGAGGTTGAAGCTGGTCAGCCATCGCAAGATAACCTGTACATAGAAGAGACAATAATACCGATCCAGGATTGGCATATAGGGAAGTTCATTAACATAATGATGCCGAATGTCCCAAACCTTCAATCCTGGCTGAAGTTTGAATGTGGGGAATGTAAGCTTAAGTTCAATGGAGCAGAGTTTTTGACATTAATGCGTGATCATTTCAAAGTGTATCATTCAGATGAGCCTGATTGGACGTGTACGAACTGTAACAAGACTTTTGAAATGGCAAAGTTGACAGACTTAGGGTGGAGACATGAGTGTTAAAGCCTACAAACATGACAAAAGTTAAAACTGCTGCTGACACAAGTGGTTAGAACCCTGACTGTATCTTAGATCTGACCAAATCATATTATTTTGTCTAATGTCTAAACTCATCTAGAGGTAACATTTTTTTTATACATCTTAGTGGGAACAGTTATTTGGTAGTAGCACAGCCAATAACAGCATTATTAATGCATTTTCTCTCTGGAGCATATTCCCTGAATCAATGCTGTATTAAATAATAGCTTAGTTAATGTGATCTGTGCTTATTAAAAGAGTTTTATTTTCTTTAGACAAAATGTTGGTACATAAATGTTTTCTTAGATAAAACATCTAGCAAGTTAACTGTATTTTTGATAGACAACTGTGATAGTGATTATAAGTTGGTGTAACATAAATAAATAAATATAAGCATAAAATATATAAAGAAGAGCTATATTTATTAGAAAAATCCACTACCGTTTAACCCATAAGGGTGATTTAACAGTAATAGGGCGCTTTTACTCTAGAGGGTACGGAACTCTAAAAATTATCAAACCGCAACAATACTAACGAAAATGAATGATGTGATTAACAAAAAACATGGTACATTTGAAGAGAAAAAAAAAACTAAACTTTTTTTTTGTACTATATGTGAAGTACTTACTTTTTGTAAGTTTTTTGCGCGTAAAGTGACAAGTCTATGGCGTGCGTGCTGAAATCGCAGTACTGGCGTTCTACACAGCTCCCTGGAATGTTTCTGGCCGTAGTGCATAGG
Organism: Ecliptopera silaceata; assembly: GCA_932527185.1. Taxonomy (NCBI): domain Eukaryota; kingdom Metazoa; phylum Arthropoda; class Insecta; order Lepidoptera; family Geometridae; genus Ecliptopera; species Ecliptopera silaceata. Next base: position 9,207,089 of record OW052196.1, on the reverse strand, counting down.
ACTGTGGAGTTATCTAGGGGAAATAAACAAATCATCCATATTAGGTCTGCTTGCTCCGAGGTCGTCTCTCTGATATCCATACAAAAATAGGAGGACTTCCGAGAGACGACTCTCGGCTCGAGAGTAGGGAGTTTTAAAATGCAACCTCGGACTTCTGCGCTTGGGGCTTTCGTACGAAAACCATAGCCGTATTACGCTAATCTAGATCAAATCTAAATTAGCGTAAACAAGTACAAGCTGATAACACACCCTTTTCTATACCTTCAGAGGACATCACGTAATACTTAGGTAGGTACTAAATATAATACTCTTAGGTATTTTTGTATTAGTAGAATACTTCTGAAATATTATGATTTATTTATGATCGAATGTGTAAAGTTACACTGCGCGTCAGCGACAACTACTGCGTGATCGTAGGCTTAGGTACAGCGCAGTGTAGGTAGTTTATTTGCTACACTATACGTACACCAAGAAACTATTAATGAATGTAATTATAATTACCATTACTTGGATTGCTTGTACTTTGGTTGGCAATTGTGTCAGCGTTTGGTGTCTGCAGACCTTGAGGAAACTGCGAGGACAAACCACAGAGGGATAGAAGCAGGAGACCAACACTAGAACATAAATAAATTTAGTAAATAAATATTCACGGACATTTCACACATCACACTCTAGTCCCAAACTAAGCACAGCTTGGGTACCTACCTACTATGGGAAGTAGATTGCTGATAGAATACCTACTTATATGCTTTTTTAAAAATACATACTTACATAGAATACAAAGTAACAACCAGACACAGAACAATTTATGTTCATCACAAACATTTGGTCTGGGTGGGAATCGAACCCACGACCCACAGCAAGAAAGGCAGAGCTACTGAGCTGTGACGCCTGTCACAAATTAAATGAATAGATGGCTACGGTCTACTATACTTTTGCTATGCGACTATACATATCTATAATATAATCATAGTACCTACCATACCATATATAATTAGGTACTCGTGTCAGTACCTCTACCATGAGTTGTCACAGTAAAATCGCCTGACTTTACTACAGTAGTTACGTAAATATTAGTATGGCGAATTTTAGTACCCAACTATCCGCTAGAGGCGCTGTACAAATCTTCATACATTTTTTTAACTACAGACGCTAGCAAGTATAGTAAAAACTCATGGTAGAGCTACAGTTAACTGTCGTACAGAGATCACAGATACTTACATAATGATTATGTTATGATGACTATTAAAAAAATAAACATTACTTACATCAATAACACGTCCATCTCGTCCCGTTTCAATCGCAAACTAATAACAAAAACGATTTAGATAAATGTTTGACCTTTACTTAATTAGTATTTGAATCATAGGTTAGGTCCGAAGACTTTTTGCCGCTTTTATAGAATTATATTATTAGGTTGGTTTTCCTCAAGCATAAATCATATGGGGTGATAGATATACACAGTACACAGCTCAGTTGGTAGTAGCTCTGCCTTGGGTGCTGTGGGTCGTGTGTTCGATTCCCACCCAGAGAAAATGTTTGTGATGAACATAAATATTTGTTCTGTGTCTGGGTGTTACTATGTATTCTATGTACTTATGTATTTACAAACATCAATGTTTACAAGTATTCTATCAGCAATCTATTACAAGCTTTGCTTAGTTTGGGACTAGAGTGTGATGTGTGAACTGTCCATGAATATTTATTTATTTAAGTACTTATATTTATTTTGTATGAAAATAATTGCTTAATAATTCGAGAGGGCAAAATGGTATGGTATAGTATCCTTCGCATAGGATAGGATACATTTTATAAAGTTAAATATGTAAAAATCCCTATATTTTTAAGATAATTTGCAATTTTTCTATGGTAGTTGGTAGTCTTACTACTCTTACATTCTCTTTCTCCCTCTCTACTAGCTTAACCTACCTCAAAAAACCTATCCAGCCCAAAGTTTCAGAATACTGAATGACGCCACTGGACTATAAAGTGTAGGTACAAAATTAAACAATAATAAAAATGCAAAATTATTATTATTAATTTCTTATCACATAATATTATTAAACATCAACATAAATACTTACTATTATCGATATTATTAAATTTTAAACATTTTTTTTATTAAAATTTGAGTTCTATACATAATTTATAGAACTTTGTAATTTTACCACAATGTTATTATGTATTTATTTTGTCACTAAGCATCTTTTAATCAAAATAAACTTGAATTAATACTCAAAATGTTTATGCATTCTCGAGTCTCGATTTAAGACTAGAACATAGTTTTGAAATAAGAAATTGAAAATTATAAATGATCAAATTAATTTAAATGCTGATTGACTAGGAAGGTTTTATTTTTATCAACAATATCCATTTAAAATGCTCAAGTCAAGTCAGTTAAAGCTTTCATTTAAGCTCCATCTGTCGAGATATTCGGAACAATTATATTGTAAACAGTGTATCTACCATGAGTTGTCACAGTAAAATCGCCTGACTTTACTACAGTAGTTACGTCAATATTAGTATGACGAATTATAGTACCCAACTATCCGCTAGAGGCGCTGTACAAATCTTCATACATTTTTTTAACTACAGACGCTAGCGAGTATAGTATATATGTAGTATAGTAAAAACTCATGGTAGAGCTACTGATACGAGTTATGCGTCTTCATCATTTCCACTATCATTCGACACTTCTCCATCACCATTAAATACTTCTTCATGTGCCATATTCAAAAACTTAGGATTATTCACTTGCAACACTGAAGCCATAGCTAGTCCCGCGCCAAAACTATACTCTATGGGCTTTAAACTCTCGTCTACATTATCTATGGTCTTGAGATTAAGATTGTCTATGGTCTTGGCTCTTTGACTGGGATGATTCTTTTTTCGAACTACCCTGTGCCGGCGAATATCGTTGAGCAACGCCCTCTGGTGTTTGTAGTACTCAAAGTCAGATTCAGATGAAGATTCGGATAGTTCTAGATCTTTTTTAGTGAATTTAAGTTTTATTTCATGGTTATTGATTGCTTGATGAACGTTTTTGTTTGAAGTGCTAGCTTCGACATCACTCGTATCAGACACACCACTTGATTCAAATTTAATCTTTTTTGTCTGTGCTTTACACCATCTATTTATAACAATATCTTTGTTTAAACTAGTTATTGTAAAAAGCTTACTTTTTATGTTCAGAAATGCGTTTGCTTCGTATAAATCACCTTTGATATCACCTTCGTTAGCATACTCATTTATTCCTATTTTATACTTGTTTTTTTTAGTTTTGTTCTGTTTAGATTTTATTTTGTAATGTCTAAATAGTCTTTTTCTATCATCTTTAAGTTTTATTTTACTTATATAACCTTTCCTTACAATATATTCGTCGAATTTGATTTGTCTGGGGAATTCTGGGATGTTTTTAAGCTCCGGCATCGTTTTGACTAGAGCTTGCCTCTCTCTTTCTCTCATTAGGTCCTCTCGCTTCCCCAGTTTTCGTTTCAACTCGCTCAGTACTATTCTTGTTGTTTCTTTCTCCTTCTTGCCCGGTGCTGTTGTAAAATCTACTGTGGGTGTGATCAAATCATCGTCTTCTGTTTTCATGAAATAAAAAACTTCATCTTTTGACTCTGGTTCTATATCCTCTATCTGTTTGAATACTTTACTTTCGACTACCTCGTCGTTTTGTTTCGGAACTTTATCAACCATTTTCCCTTTAAGTTTCTGAAGCCTCAACTGCGAGCTTTGTATTGTAGTGAGGCATTTTGTAATATTGTCTATGAGATCGTCAACGTCTCTATGTAAAATGTCTAATTCTATTGGTTGGTTATTTATCGCGCATGAATCTAGTAACATATCTAACGCATTACTTTTATTTAGTGCTAGTTTTAGTTCTAGGCATACTCTGGCTACGCCTGTGTGAACTTCTGAGTAAACCCAGTTGCTTTTAACGGCGTCGCCTAACTTCTTTGAAGCGTTATCATCTCTGGTGCCAGAGTTTTTGAGCAATCTATACATTCGTTCTAGAGCTTCGTAGTTACTTTTGAATTCTTCTAGAAGGTTCTGTATAAGTGTGGTGTGTATCCAGTATAGTCTTTCGTTGTGATTTTTATACAGTTTTTGGATGCTTGGCGATGGTATGTAGTGAGCCATCGCGATGTGTTTGAGAAGAGTCGATTGAACAACTAGGAAGGCGTGGTGAATTTTCTGTGGAAGAAAAATACTATTTCATATTCTTCGCATGATATCTGACTGTTAATTTAGACTTTGCAGAGACCCAGTAAATAATAATGACTTTTTATTTTAATTTGAATGATGCTGTGTTGTTATTCTGTGTTTACTTACTTCTTCTTCTTCTAGCGTGTCAATGCACAACAACAATAATTTTAAACGGAGTTCAAGTATAACTCCGCCACTAGAATCCCACTATCTGTGGCATTGGTAAATTTTAATTGGTAAGTTTACTTACTGATAAATGATCAGTAAATAAACACAAAATATCAAAATATTTTATTGTCTCTAAAACAAATAGCATACTGCATCTAGTATGTTATGATTTATGGTAATGCACGCCTTACCATTGTATTGTAGTACATACTTACCATTGTATGTAGGAATTACCGCTATATTGTCACACTTACCGCTATATTGTCGCACTTACCGCTATATTGTAGTACTTATCATTGAATTATAGTACTTTCCATTGAATACTTACAGCTGGATCATAGCACTTACCGCTATATTGTAGCAGTTACCGCTATATTGTAGCACTTACTGCTAGATTGTATCACTTACCGCTATATTGTAGCACTTACCGCTAGATTGTATCACTTACCGCTAGATTGTATCAGTTACCGCAAGATTGTATCACTTACCGCTATATTGTAGCACTTACCGTCAGATTGTCAGTGTCATCTCTCTGTACTGCGTGCCAAGCCACGTCGGCCCGAAGCCACGGCGCGTTGCCGAGCAAAGCCGATGACGCACGAGACATACACACGGACAAGTCGCTCTGTTGGCGGCATAGCATGGTGCGGATTGATTCTATGACTGATGATAGAGAGCCTCTGAAATAGAAGGAAAAGTTTTTGTTTGATAAATGTATTTAAAAATAGCTAGTTTTATTAACGCCCCATTTAAGGCTTTAAAAATATACAATCTTGAATTTAGATTGCTTTAATTTGTATATGTAAAAACTAGTATAAAAACGATTTTTTTTTAGTTTTTATGTATGTAGCTTTCTAATTTTGTCACTTCCATACAAACATCAAAAACGACTACTACTTACTTGAACTGAACTAATAAAAACATGTAAAAAACTAGTCTAACGACTTACAGCTGGATATGTAAAGCTGCATATTCCTTCAGACAGGCGGCTGCGCGTCTTGCCAAGGCAAGATAGTCCCTCATACACCGCAATAAGGCTGGAAGTGCTCCACGACACAGGGAGCGGTGACTGCTCCGGATTGCAAGTGGGATGGCTGCGTATAGCGACAAGTTGATAAGGGCTGTGCGGCTGAAACTGACATAATAAATTAATTAGACTCGTTTGGGATATTTACAATTATTTTTCAAATACAATACATACATAGAATATCTAGGTCTGCTTAGCTTGGGGCTAGATGATCCACACAACATCATCTAGCCCCAAGCTAAGCAGAGCTTGTATTATGGGTACTAGAAGACTGACATAGGTACTTAATACAATACATTACATAGATAGGAGTTTTTTATTATACATAAACACCTAGAACACACGGAATAAATATTTGCAGATCGTACAAACATTTATCCCAAGGCGGGAATCGAACCCGCAACCTCCGCGTCGCAGGCGGACCTTCGCCCGCCGCGCCACATCGGTTGGTTCATGAGGTTTGGTGAAAGTCACTAGTAAAATGAGAGCTACAGTGAGCTTTTCTATTACTTGATTTATTTTAAAGAAATACTACCTTCTAGGTGGAAAAGCTCCAACGCAAGCAGCCAGCACTGCGGCAGTCAACACCCCCTCTCCGTTAGTCAGCCAGCCCCCGCACCTGCCCCCTGCCACGCTCCACACTGCCTCCGCCGAGGGGGCTTCTTGTTCCACCTCAACACTATCCTCTCGGAACAGCAGTCCGCTTTCTAGTATGGATATTATGTTATGCCGGCTGTTTAGCAACTGAAAATTGAATGGGAGAGTAAGAGAGAGTTGATTATATTTGTAAATAAACTAATATAGAATATGTCTGGATGAGATTGCTATGTCAATAAGACCACCCATTGTACTTTTTTTATTGAAGTGACAACGCCTTATAATTCGATAGAGCCGGCTGCACGCACGAAAAAACATGACTCATGAGGCATTCTGAGGCGTTCCATGAAGTGACATTGTCACGTTCAACTATCATCAGTAAACCGACTTTACAGACAACCATTTTTTTTTTCCTTTTAATCTGCGATCGGCTACTTAGCCATAATCAGATTTGTTCTGTGTTGGTTGTGTAGTGGTGTGACTCCAGCGAGTGACACCATTTATTGTGAGAACATTGTACTTGACACTAAATTGTTATTTACTGTAAGTATGTTTTTTCTTTTACTAATTTGGTGTACAATAAAATTATATTCTATTCTTAACCTCTGCTGATTTTGTTTATGCCTTCAAACAGACCACATCAGTACAGGCAAGGCATATAGTTATAATCTTTATAAACAAACCAAACTAGCTAAATAACAAGTAAAAAGGAACAGTATCTATAGTAAATTACAAGTAAATAGGTTGTGTAAAAAATTTAATTATTTATGTAGTAGACTCACCATATTAGGTCTGAATTTAATAGCTATCCAACGTCTTGACAGGACCGGTGGCATAAAATCCTGCTTCATATATAGAGCCATCTAAAAATATATGAATAAATAAGACCTTTGCCTAGCAGTGGGAAAGTACAAGTTAATTAAAAATATATCATTACATAAGCATATTTTGATAGGACTAGTTTTTTTAGGCAAATATTTAAATAAAATAAATAGATGAATGTATGTCGTAATCACAGAGTATTTAATCGTCGTAATATATTCGTATTCTCAATTATTTTGTAGTTGTGCAGTGCAGCTCTTTAGTGTTTCAAAGGTAAATAAGAGTCAGCTGATAAATATTATTGTAGAACACATTAAATATTTGATGAATTACTTACGTTTCAGGATCTTTCCGATTGTCTCGAGACATATAATTTTCCATATACTATTTACTTACTTTTCGGAATACCAATCGAAGAGGAATAAAATGTAAGTAAATATTTCTAATTATTTGCCTCCCTCTGTCCTATTTTGTCACAATTTATTTTATTTGCGAATTGCGGCTTTTTTGTTGCAGGCTCAGTGTCAGTGTTGCCAAACCTGAAAGTGGATTTTCTCCCATTTTCCAGATCGGGTATTTTATTGCAACAGGCTCTTTATTCGTTTATGTTTCATTTCAACCTGTCCAGTGGTTTATTTAGGTGTGATGCTCGAACAAACATACAGACAATCTCGATTTTTGTATTCAGATCGTATACTTGGTGAATCTGCTTTTTCCTTTTCTGTTCTAAACGCTTTATTTTAAATTTTTGCCTTATAGTTTTATACTGGTATCTACCTATAGATATCCCATGCATCAATCTATCAGGGGAAAACTATTGTGTTTTCTAGACCGTGCGAGACTCCCTTACTTTTTTATGTCTTACAAATAAAGGTTGAAAAAAACTTCAGTAGTGCAATAGGTGCCTATCGATTTATGCACGTCAGAACTAGGAATTAACTCAAGACTCCTTTTCTAATACCTACATTACATGTTACATGTCCGTTAGTAAAGTGTGGCCTTCTACACGCTATTCTTTGTTACAGGCAGGCAGCGGTGGCCTCTAGGTACCTACCAATACATTTATACTTATTAGGTATTATAGCTAGTCTATTTATTATCAGGGTCTCATGAACAGAACTAAAATAAAAATCAGAGAAATAAGTATACTTACGAATTTAATTAGGTAGATAGATAAAACATTTAAGTATTTGTTTTACTGTGTCTGTAACACACAAATTACAATTGCTGTAAGGAATAACATACCGATGTAATCTTTTTCATAAATATTTACTTTTTTAACAACTATTAGGTATTTACTGGTTGAAGTGGTGTTCAAGGAACATAATATTCCCACAATTCAACCACTTAGTCAAATAGTAGAGATGAGATTTTTGCAAAAGTTGATATTTTAGTAAAAAGGTCCGTTTATATCCAGATTCTCTATAGTCCCGATCTTCTGCGTGAAATCAAGGTAGTCGCAGCAAAAGCTGTCCGTTCCATCATCAGGTCGCCACTTCAGCCAGGAGAACTCACTCTCCGTGCAGAGATCATCACAGAACGTCAGTTCTTTTATCCTGGTGCTGTTGTAGAACGAAGTGTTGATTGACACGAACGCTGTTGCGGTTTTTGTCTTGCTGTCGTGGACAAGCTGAAATATTAGAATTAAAAATTATGTAAATAAGTGATGTAATGTTCAAGGGATGACTAATGCCACAGATGGGTTAGGTAGTAGCAAAGTTCTTCTTGGATTTTGTTTAAAATTGTTGTTATTGTGTATAATTGACACGCTAGAAGAAGAATGTTTAAGTTTCCGATCGAGATTCAAGCACGCAGTTTTTACTACCAGTTGTACTGTGTTAAGTAGTACTAGTGATACGGACACAGCACCATTGAAACATGAAGTATGATGTTCGGGGACTTATCCGTAGTGTACCTACACAAATCTATGGGTATCGAGTTATGTTAAAATTATAAAGTGTGTTAAATTATTAATGCGCTTAGTTTTAACTCACTATGTAGTCTGATACTACGGGTAACTAGGCAGATATAATATGAAGTAATGTAATGTGGGTGACCTTTGATAACAAATTGATGATTCATGAAATCAAAATCAGCTAACAAACTAAATTACTCATCAGTTTTTGTAATATGATTTTGAAAAAAGAGAACTAACTTGAACGATTCTCTCCATCCAATGGTTGCCTGGAAGAGATCGCTTTCAGCGATAAATCCGCCTGCATAGTTTCTTCTACATATTTATTTTTTTGTTTTGTGGTGTACAATAAAGCTACATATAAGCTACAAAGCAAATAAGTACAATTCATATAAATCAAAGAGCTCTTAACCTTATAAAAATAAAGTGGAACCGGAACCAGTCCGTTGTTATTGGCGTCCGTGTACAAGTAGATGGGCTGGTCCACACCGCGCGCGTCGGGCAGGGAGACCACGCCGTGAGTGCCTGTGTACACGGTCACAGAGCGTCGCAAGCGGCTCACCCGGCGTCGGAGGGCCTGGGAAATTAGATTCATTAATAAAATCATTATCAGCTTACAAAATCAGCTCAGGTCTTCGTAGGTTTCCGAAAATAATGGCCTCTACATCGCTATCTCTTTCATGATAAATTGATCAAATTTTATTTTCGCTATTTTTAGTTCCAGAATAAGAATCAGAATCAAAAAAACCGTATAGTTCCGTTATTAATTCTTCGAAGTAATAATCTTTATTAAATAGAATAAAAAAAGAAAATAAGATTCTTGTTTATCCAAGCTTAATAACAATAAATATTAATATTGAAATATATCTAATGTTATATAAATTAATCGTAAAACATGAAACTTTCAGATTGGCTACTTATTTAACGATTTTATCTTATATGGTATTGCTGTTTGATCCACTTTAACCAAGGAATTTGATTAGCAACTACATATATATTCCCATCATATTTATTTCAATTGAATATAATGTTAACTTAACTTACTTGATATATATTTACTTACATCTTCTAAAGCAGCCCAATCACCAGCGTTACCTCGCATCCACTGCGGGGCTGTGTTGGCGTAGTGGAAGGTTGCTCGCTGCTCAGCTACGAGTGTGAAATCAGCCCGGGCCGTAAGATGTCCTCGGGTGAGAAACTGAAACATATACAGATTATTTAACTGCGCATATATATGTATCAAGGTCATATCATAGTTGATTTTCCGCTGTAGTATATTTAGGCTTTTGCGGTTTTCCTTTTCGGCTTTGCGATTGTTTTTGTCTTGTTCTCAAACGCAAGTATATTGCTTACATGTTTATAAGAGGAATGCTATTATTAATAACTATGTATTCTATGTATGTATTTACAAAAAAACAGTATTAAAGTATTGTATCAGCAATTAAGTTCCCATAGTACAAGCTTTGCTTAGTTTGGGACTAGAAAGTGATTTGTGAATTGTCCGTGAATATATTTATATTTATTTATTATTAACCATACTATTATACTTACAAATCTGAGCGTTTAGGTGATGGAAATTATTAGTTGTTCTTTTAGTTACGTTATACAGATATGATAAAATAGATATTATATTGGTTAAATCATTTCTAACCTGCTTCTTCGTGATGTAATTCTGGGACATGTTCGCTCCAAGAATAACGTCTAAACGTATTTTTTGGTTCTCTACTTTGTATATATTTGACATTTTCACTTTTTCGAACATGGTGCCTTCTGTAAATGAAAAAACAATACTTTGAAAGCTGGCTAATGAATTGTAGCAAAGTCGTAAACCAAATAAATTAATAACGGTAAAGTGGTTAAACTTCAATTTAATTTAGGTCACAATTTATCTGCTCTGCTTCCTAAATAAAATTGAGCAAGATACCTTACCTACGAATTTGGGCCTGGATGAGCTCTTTTGCATGTAAACGCTGGATGGCAGTATCTCATGTTTGACATAGTGTGTCGACAAGCTATCTCGATCAAAGCATACTTCGTATAGCTGGTGGAATTTGTTCCTTATTTTGTAGCCTATTCTGAAACAATACGACTTTTTATATAAGCTAGCTAAAGGCTATTTTAAAACTAGGTAGGTAATTTTAACAGTTTGTAACTGTATCTTAGATTCTCTAGTTCCGTGCGTATTGTATTTCTTGTGGATAAAGCATATAGATTATAAACTCCGAGAAACTAGGCGATTTAGCGAAAAAATATTGTTCCATAATATCATCATCATCTTCCTACCCTAGTCCCACATTATGTGGTATATATATCTATACAACTAGTCTTCTTACACTATCTTCTATCAGACGTTATCTCAATGCACACTCCTTTCTTACACATGTCATCATTCACACAATCCATCCATCTTATCTTATCATCTTCCATAAAACGTTTTTTGAAAACAGGTTTAGTAGGTACATGTTATTTTGATATGTTATCTCTATAGTCTTAAATATCGTACGCGTGATCCGATTTATGGTCAGTTTAGTACAACGTGTACCTATATAAAGTCTTACTCATGTATAATTCCTCCCTTCAAGCATGTTCGAGAGGTCTTCTGGGACTCGTAGTATGGGTTACCATTGCATGTGATCTGATCAATACTCCCTATCCATCTGTCCACGCGGAAAGTCTTGTCGTTGATACAATGGGCTTCCTGAAAACGAAATAATATGAATTACTTAATTTACTAACAATATTTTTTGCGATCTTTAAATAGAATTAGAAAGCACTCATTACGCAGACAAAAACGTAGCTCTTAAATAAGAAGAAGAAATAACATTTAATGAAACTTCAGCTATTTTAATTTTGTAATTTTTAAGTATTAACTTAAATATTAAATTAGTATTAAATTAATATCCCATTAGGGACAGTCAAAAATTAGTCGATGTCAGGCCTGTGTCAGGAGAAGTTAAAGTTAAGTCAGTCAGTTAAAGTGTACAGACAAGTCTGGCATAACATTAAGGTAATTTGATGATGGGAAATGTCTCACCATGACGTCATAGCTAGTCGTGCTGTTATTCAAAACAATGCTTCTTTTTTGCCCTGGGCAAGCTACAACGATGACGCCTGATCGAGGAATAGATATATTTCCACCTATCCCGGGCACTAGATACTGGTTCCCGCGGAGAAATACCGGTGAGGGCAATTTAAAATCATTCATGGACAGACTGCACCCTGGAATGGTATATCAATCATAGACATAGACATATATTTTTACTAGTACCTACTAGTACCTACAGTGACAAGTTATGTTAAGTAACGGAGAAGCGTTACTTAACATGACTTATGTTACTAATAAGCCGATCTACACAAGTGAGTGTGTAGATCGGCTCTTATTTTCCAACACGGTATCAAACATATTGCTATCTTTAGGGTAACGTCGCGTTGAACTAGCACCTAGAATAACCTAGTTTACAAAAAATCAAAATGATCCTTGCGATTTTGCAGATATAATATTTGAGTTTGAGTTTGAATTGCTCTAGAATGGTGTCGCTACAGAGTGTAAAAGAAAAAAGTAAGATAATTTATTTTGCTACATCCGCAGGTGTCAATCACAGCTCAGTTGGTAGTAGCTCTTCCTTCCGTGCTGTGGGTCGTGGGTTCGATTCCCACCCAGAACAAATGTTTGTGTGATGAACATAAATATTTGTTGTTTGGCTGGGTGTTTTTACGTATTTAATGTATTAAAAAATATATTAGTATTGTATATAAGATTTATTCAGTGTCAGTATGTCACTTATCATATCACTGTCACGCTACATTGGCAAGTATTGGCTAAGTATATATAAATAACATTTATTTACATACTTTAACCATTAATATAACCTAATAATTATGCTTTAATATACATAGCAACAGTGGGAATAGTAGGAACTCTCTTATGTAACACCATATAAAATGAGATAAGTAGGTACTTAGGTACACATTAACGTCATGGCCTCATTTAAAAATAGGTGGAGTACCTACCTTACTATAGAATCAATTAGTGTGGTACTTAGATAGATAATTATTTCACCTTAATGTGGTAGTACTTATTAAAAGACTTGTTAAATGCCTTCTGCTATCTATCTGCATGTTATATACCACTTCATTTTGAATTTGGTAACAATTACTTCTAATATATATTTTTTTTACATTATAAATGAAAAAAAGCTTAAGTCTATTTTTTTTAAGAATAACTCAATATGAAAAAGTCATCTTAATAAAAATGAGAATCCCTCAGAAGTGTGATTAAAAAAAACTAATGAATCATCTAATTCGTTACCAAATTTGTGGATTAGCAGCTTAACATACAAACACATACAAAATTAACATACAGTCGAATTGTATGTTAACTTCAAGTCAATTAATTTAAATAGTGCCTCAAATAATTCAGACGTACCTAACTTAACACGTCATGTCATCTATTTATTCTTAATCATATCCAAATAGGTACATTGGCAAATATCCTTTAAAACATCTATAAAAAATAATCTGCTTGAATCTTGGAACTACTTCAGTGTTAGTTGAGTTATTTATCTATGAACCGATCTAGATAAGATAGCAAAATACAAACAAAAGTGCACAAGAGTTTTCATAAAATAATATCATAATGTTGTTTCAAAATCAAATAATATCAATTAAATAATAATCAATTCGTGACTTACCGCCATCGACGTCTCCAATCGTTTTAAATATAAACAAAAGAACAAATAAACTCATTACAGCGTTCATTATTTGAATTATACTTTTTACATATAAACTATTTAAAATTAAAATATGCAACAATAAAGTTATTTAACAAAGATATTTAATGTAATACGATATATGACAAAATCATTTTTGATTTGTAGAGTTATTAACTGAGTAACGTTATCACACACAGAGACCACAGAGCCGACTAACGGTGAAACAATACTCTATAGTGGGTATGGACTGGGTAGAGCAGCGTAAAGTTGAATGCTCGTGTCGGAGCCACTCACGTTGTTTCAAAACAGCTACACTTAATCACTGATTTTCCTTTTCAGTTCAATGAGAACAAGAATAATTTATTATTTTAAACTTAACATTAAGTTAAGTACAAGCTTTGCTTAGTTTGGGACTAGAGTGTGATTTGTGAAATGTCCATGAATATTTATTTATATTTTAAGTAAGTACTTATAAATATATTTTCCATATCACAAGCTTTGTGTAATTTGAGACTTGAGTGTGATGTGTGAATATATATTATAATTTTATTAATTTTGTTTGTACTTATTATTTACTTCCTTGGACTAATTGTAGTTCATCAACACTCGCTAAATGCGCTCACTAATATGCATGACAATTAAACTCATATATTTTTAAAAGTGTTTATTTTATGGCTATTATTTAATTTTGATCTTATAATTATCATATTTAAAAGTTTACAACATTGATTACATTCTATTTTTATTATATAACAAACAAAATACTTACCCCCTATCTTATAAAATGTTAGCGTTGCCTTTAAGTCATCATTACGTATGGTAATCGATACTTCAAGTCTGCGCTAACTTTTTATAAGATAGACCGTTAGTTATTACAACTTAGCTTTGACCTCTTCGAGCAAGAACTTAGCTACATCGTCGACTATTAACTCAGGGTTCGCTATATGGACATCATGGTATCCCTCGACGATTTTAACTTTATACTTTTCATTAGGCCATGCGGCTTCGTCCGTTATAAATGGTACTTGTGTGTAGAACCCAACTTCTTGTACTTTCTTAGCTACGACGCAGAATGTGGGCGTATCAGTTGATGTGTAGATTTCTCGGAGATTTTCAGGACTAAAAGGCAGGATTGTGACGTCCTTCATACGTTGATCGAATGTAAACCTAGAAACATTATACATTTTTATTTAACTATTTTTTTTTGTCCCACTGCAGGGCAAAGGTCTCCCCCAAACTCTTCCATTCATCTTCAATTTAACTATTAAAAGGCTTAAAGAAGTGCATGAACAATGTTATGCAGCGACGGATGTCTGGTAGAGATCGCTGATTAGTTATTAATCCAGTTTACTATACACTAATCTTGAGGCTTACCAATAGGTATCCAAAGCCTACCTATAGAGTCCCTCTCCTGTTTGTTCCAAGCATCTTTCCAAGATGTGAGCGGCCGCTTGCTTTGGTAAGTTCCGTGTAGTACACACCAGCTGCTCGGCCTGAAAAAAAGACATCAAGAAAACTTGGTAGGAATACTTGTCCTTTGAGGGAAGATCTTTCGCGCCGGACCCCAAACCAATATCGCGACGACAGAGTGTCATCTGTACCCCAAGTACGAGTTTTTGCACACACGGATCGCAGAGACGTGATCGCCGAGCGCCACCGATTTTGTATGGAAATCCAAGCAGCGCCTCTAGCAGATTTCTCGAGAAGCTTGGATCTCCATACAAAATCGGTGGCGCTCGGCGATTACGTCTCTGCGATCCGTGTGTGCACCGACTTGTACTTGGGGTACTGGTGACCTTTGTTAGATGTCTCTATTAGGGGTAAAGGGGGCAATGAGAGTCAGTGGGCAATGGTGGTCAGCGTTCTAGTTCCTAGACGAAAGTAGCTAAACAAACGAATATCGTCCTAAGTTACTAGAGTACTAGTAGTAAGAGTCACATATAACTGAAGTGAAGGTACTTTTTCATGAAGCGGGCTCGATATCTATAAACACAATATGAAAGTACTGCTCTATCTTCATACAAATACTTCATGTACCTTTTCATACGTGTATTTCGGTGCAGAGTCCACGCTTCCACTCTGCTTGGCGTATTTATCCTCATCATAATATGAGTAGTAGCGGTGGTACCATTTGTAGATGCCCTGCCGAAGATATTCAATGTTAGAACGTTGGGTTGGCTGGTAGATAATGCTTTAGCGTTAAGTCCTCCTGTTGTATAGTTTTGTGCAATAAAGAACTAACGAAATAAATAAACGTTAACTAGTAAGTTAAGGAGTAAATGGAAGTGGGCAGGTCACATATGCCGTAGATCAGATGACAGATAGGGCAAGAAAGTTTTACAGTGGAGACCAAGGACGAGCCACAGAAATGTGGGCCGTCAGAAAATAAGGTGATCCGATGACCTGGTATAAATTGCGGGAAAGAGATGGGGAAAGCTAAGAATTAGTAGTAGCTGGTAAAAACGGGATGTTAGTGTTCTGTGATCTTACTCGTCTCGTGCTGGGCCAAACGTGGTGGGCCGGTACGGGGTCCAGCTCAACGGTTCGTGTAATGTAACCAGGGTAGGCTATGTTGAAGATTTTACCTAGGCAGATAATAAAATAGTTAAAAACAAGTAAAAGAGCTTTGGTAGAATTTTGTTTCTATGTATTCTATGTAAGTACTTATGTATTTACAAAAAAATGTATTTTAGTATTCTATCAGCAATCTATAGTTCCCATAGTACAAGCTTTGCTTTGTTTGGAGCTAGAACGTGTTATGTGAAATGTCAGTGAATATTTATTTATTTACCAACAGCCACGCCCAGCGAGTGTCCGATATAAATAAAAGTCTTCCAGTTGAAATGTCTGACAGTGTACAACAATGTCGGCACTAAATCTGCTACTGAATACCTGCACATTAGAAACATAATAAAATTAGAACATATAAAAAGTTTCGTTGAGTTTTTAAAGGTATTCTTTTACACCTTGAAGTGTAAGCGATACTCCTAATTTAGGTAGGTACTGGACCATTTTTTTTCTCTTATTATTTTTTTATTTATGAAAGGAATCATCTAAGTATTTCAGATATCAAAATAGTGTATTAACGAATCTACATCAAAACCACTTCTTTCCATATTAATTCACCTGACTCCACTCGGCAGATGGTCTGATTTCCCGTTGCCCGGCAACTCAATGCTGACGTAGTAAAAACACGTTGGTAACAAGCTCACTAGAGGTCGGAATGATGAACAAACGTCTAGTTTGCCGGTGCACAGTAGCACTGGAGGATTGGATGAACTGCCCCAGGACAATGCTATGGAGTTGGTAACATGTCAGATCATTATATACAATACAGAGAGAGTGTTGATTTGAGAAGGGCGGTGATAGTGATAGCTAATCCGAAAATACGAGAGTTAGACATATGTGAGAGTAACCATGCCTTTAGTTTATAAACTGCGTACTTCGTTTTGTCATAAATCTTTTAGCTGTGGAGAAAATCGGCTCAATTTACAATTTATAAATCAGCATGGTTCCTTTCAAGACATAATCTCTAACTCTCGTGGTATCGGACTTGCTATTACCGCCCTTCTCAAAAAACACCCGGTATTATAAACTCTTCATTGTTTTCATGTTTTTCAGTTTGAAGTAGTTAGTAGAGTAACATTAACACCAAAATCATAAGTCAAAGTAAAGTGGTTAATTAGATTAATTTTAAAATCGGAATGCTCAACTTAAAAACCACTATTTTAACGAGCAAAATAATCTACCTACATACGATAATTGAGCCTACCTAGCGTGGGCAGGAGAATGATGAAAATGTAGTAAAATAATAAAGTACTAAATAAATAATAATGCACAATAAAAAGTCTTAACATAATTTAACACAATACTGGCTCACACTTAACACAATACGTAATTACCCGCGCTTTACTTAACGATTTGTAACCAAGCGTTTTGTATCTTAACTTTGAAGTGTAAATCGGACCTAATCGCGACTTGACTTTCTAATCGCGCTAAATGTTCAGCTAAAATTGGAAAATTACCTATTCTATTCGTTTAAAATCTACTTCACTTTTGGTTTTTTCTTACGATCTCTGTCGCGCTGCGCACGAGGTTACAGATTAAACAGTAAGTGTATTGAGTACATTTTAGTTCCGTGGTGGCAGCACCGGTATATTTTATGGTCAGTATTCTATAATCTGTGTGCTACTTTCAAACAGAGGGTGGACATAAATACCGGCGCGCGATCTGAGACAAGGCTTTTTGCTTCTGGCTCTTGGAGAGGCGAGACGGGAGTGCTGAGCCAGAGGAACTCGGAACTACGAAGGAATAGTGAGTGTCTTGGATAACCATGTAAGTGCTAGCTAATAATTCATTACTATTCTTGAAAGGGTAATGAGATTATGAGAAGATACTTTCGCGATAAACTCAATTGTCCGCGTTATTAATATCCAGTTTATAATTGTCGTAATGGATCAGTTCGGTCGATCTGGGAGAAAAAAGCCGAGCAGACAGTGCGAGGCTAGGGGGTCTCTGAATGCGTTCAGAGACCCACTCAAGCATAGCTTGCTTGAATGTGGGCTCCGGACTCGAGAGTGAGTCCCGGTGCTAGCTGGCCGGGATAGGAACGATCTCTCGAGTGCCCATGGGTCCAGGCAAGGCCGAAGGGGGGTGTATCTCTGAGCCCTCGAATGGGACCGATCAGAGATACAGAAAGATCGACCCTATGAGCGGTAGCGGACTGGTTGCTTAAGGGGATGGAGGCGTAGCACTTGGGTTAGACTTCCCAAGCTCGTTCCGGTTGTCCGAGAAGGCTGTACAGTCCAGGATAGTCGCGTAGACTGTCCTGATGATGGCTGGAATCCGGGCACTATCTGGGCGTCGTCAGATAGTGTAGAGACCAGGGTCGATCGGTGCTTAGGGCAGTCAAATCGTGTGCGAAGCAGTTACATTACATTAGTAGATATCGACTCATAATCTCATCCTCACGTATATATATATATATTTGTCGTGCAATATAAAGGCGCGACAAAAATGGTGGAGATGCAGGGATATGAAATCCTTGGAGATTGAACAACGAAAAGTTTTTTCGTGTTGTTCCCAGAAAGTGGTTAGTCCGTGGCTGACATGAACCAACCGTTTGGTGGTTGAATTGGGTTTTTCATTTACTGAATTATATCCAGAAGAAAAAAAAAATATAATAAAGAAAAATAAAACTATGGTTTTATTTGATTGTCCTTGAATTTCCCCCAACATGATAAAAACAAAATGGCATCCTTTGAAAATATGTGTTGTTTTATTACTTACATCCTACTTTTTTATTTTTTACGTAATCGTGAACTTTTTTAACGTGTTTTATTAATTTCGTCATTTATTAGTTTATATTTTAAACTAGAATAACGAGATATTGATATATGCCTCTTTTGCATATGTTATTTGAATATCTCAATCCATTGACATACGTGCGCGCACTCCTTTTAAAAATTATTAGACGGAACGTTCCGGGTTTAAAGTTGTTAATCCTGACATTTATGGTTTTTGTTATAATTAATTACCTATTGAGATAATCAATTTGTGACTGTTATCTTTTTTTTTAAGGTTAATTGATAGAAACCGCTTAATTCAGAAGTTGGATTGAATTCAATCGTTCCAGCCTAGCTCTGGCCTAAAGCAAAGATCAGTTTTCATTATTTAATTGTACCGTCAGATTGTGATCTTTCGCTATTTGTGTGATTTAATCATGGCAACGTTCGTACTTTCCTAGTGAGGTAGAACTAAGCCTGATTTAAACAAAAATGCTAATGATTTTTGTAAGTTTTCAGAGAATGGTGTATTTAGAGTGCTAGTGCTGCGACCTTGGTGCCGATGACGACAGATGAGTGTGCTACCAGCTCGTTTGTCACGTCTGCGCCGCAGTCTCGCCAGCACGGGTTCTAGCAATGCCCTGGCAGTCCCAGTTGCAGAGTGCGCGACTACCCCCAGCAGCGTCGACTACGCGAGTACGTGTGTGGGCCCCCTTGAGTGTGCTTACTGTTTGGACAACCACCACTGAACGCCCCATTGTAGTGATGAGCGCGTTATGCAAGGTCAGATTCAACCATTTACTTTGATTTTGTACATCGATTCTAGTTTGCAAGATATCGATTTTTAATGTGGGTAGTAGGTAAACGAACGCCTTAAGCAAATGCTGGTCTAAGACAAGCAGATACTGGTCCCGGACAGTTCGTTTCTTGAAGGGCGATGCTTGTAGTTGACTTTACGAGTTTAGTTTACCCACACTTGTTCAAAACGAGTTAAGCACATGTTACACAGTAGTAACATAATCGATTTCGTAAACTTTCAGTAAAATATGCGTTGATAGCTATACCACATAATGTAGATTGCGCTAGGTGTTTTATTTTGCGCCTTTGGTGAGTTTGGGAAACTATTGGTGTAGTTCAGCGTGATAAAAATAACTCATTAGTATGAGCCCCTGATGTGATATTTGCCGCTGTCATTTACAGCATAATTGATTTGTTGAGTTTTTGTTAGTAAAATACAAAAAGAAATAACGACTATCGCTTCAAGTCGTTTCTATGAGATCTTTTTAGATTATTTTGTCCGATAGAAAACTACCCGTTATTCCGTTAGGTAGAATAAAGTTTTGTCCTAAAGGCTAATCTAAGTGTAGTTCTTTTGTTCATTTCTAGCAATTGTGCAATGAAACAAATTTAGGTGTCGTTAGTTAGTACTAATTAGTACATGTAGCTAAGTGTTTTGCTTGCGATAACATCGAAAGAACACCTTTCTGTCGAAAACAAGTGACGTCATTTTCGTTAAGAGATAAGATTGTTGCAGCGATAAGATTGCGTCGAATCGCTCATTCTTTTTGATGAGGGTATTTTGGAAATAGTGAAACTTGCAATATTCTTGTAGAAAAATGTCGTAAATAGATTTGATGGCGAAGTAATCGTTTTATCTGTTTAGAGCATACTTCAAATCTATCCGGTAGGGTAGACAGTGGACGAGATTAGTTATTCTGAGTCTAGTAAATATTTCGTTAGCAAGAAATGTTCTTATCAAGTTTTGCGAGGTTGTTGATACCTAGGTAACTAAAACATCGAGTGAGACCGTTAGTTACTAGGCATGGGAATTTTTGGATTTTTTCACAAACCGATACAAGACCGATTTCGGATTTTGAAATCGATTTCAAAAACCGTTTTTAAAAAATCGATTTCGGTAGCGAATATCGGAGCGTATTTATTACGACAAACGCAAAATAGAATTCTTTCGGTTTTTGGTTTTCGATGCAAAACTAAAATCACGAATGCGTGTCAAAACTATAGAAAACTAGAACTTTAGATTTTGATTGTTTGCAGTTTGCGTTATCATCGTGCGTTTTCTAAAAACTGTTTTCTCATATTGGAATATCGATGCGATACGATTTCTGCAAGCGGATTTCAGTTTCGTTTTGATACATCTGTCTCATGCCTATAGTTACAGTTTTTTGTAGGTGTTGAAATATTTGTCTTCCGTCAAAAAGTGTTTAAGTGTCAATGAGGTTTGCAATCCGGATATTCGTCGTACCCGGATAATTGTTAGTTGGTTTAGTCCAGATATCCGTTTGTTTTTTTGATCAGAAATTCTAGATCCGGATACATAAGGTAGACTAGCTGGTACATACATACAGTTGTGTGTTTATAACATAGACGTTCCTTTATTTTTCTACGGTGATAGGTCGTCGACGATTTATTTAAATAAATTAACATAACTTAGAAGTTACTGGAAGCAATATTATTTCAGTTACATAACGAATTTACTGGTACGAAGAATTATATACCTGCTAGGTTTTGAGATTTTAATTAATTAACGCATTCAAGTTAATAGAAGCAATATTATTTCAGTTACATAAAGTATTTACTAGCCTTCAATTTTACATTAATTAATTTTACTAAGGAACTAGCTACCTATATGTTTAACTACGAATTACATAAGCTACTACGAATAACATAAGCTACCACGAATTACATAAACCACCACGAATTACATAAACCACCACGAATTACATAAGCTGCTACGAATTACATAAGCTATTACTAAGTACCTATGATCATGTACCTAACTACTTACATGCAGATAGATACTTTTCTTTTGATTTGAGCTCTTACATTGTTTGAGTAATCGTTTCCTTTAGGACCTTTACTTACTACCTAGTTAAAGTTGACTTTATTTTATAATTTGAGCGAATCTTTACTCTTAAATCAGTTCAGCATTGGTTTGGATTTATACGTTATGATACAAGTTACGTAGGTACAATTAAGTCGTATCTATTCGAACGGGACCAAACTAGTACCTACCTATTTATAAATACTAATACAGAGTGATACAAATTAAAAATAAACTACAATTTAATGCAAACAGTGAGCAATAAATAACTTCTAGATAACGGTAGGATCAACAGCGTGTTGTGGTACTGGTCAACCCAATCATATCTCTTAGAAATCTAGACTTGTAATTTTCGTTTTAGTTTTTGTTGGTACTTTGCAAAAATTCATATTGTGTTGACGAGTTGTACACTTGTTTGTGCACAGTTGAAGTTATACAAAATAGTTTGAGAAAAGTGTAAATTTGTGTAAAGTCTGAAGTTTGATCATTCGTCCATAGAATGTAGCGAGGTCTTAATCTACTATGAAATGCTGAACGATGCGTTAGTAGTCCGTTAGTAGTCTGGTTGAACATATTTACAGTACTTTCATACCTGGTTTTCTTCTTTCATCTTTGATTTTTATACAATGGAGGCAATACTAGTACGTTCGTAAAAAAATATTTCATGTTAGCCAGTGTTGGTTACGAGTCTGAAGTTGTGTGTGAAGAGTCTGAAGTAGCTTTGATCTATTGTTAATGTGTTGGCGTTAGCGTTTTTATTTTAGACAAAGCTGTAGTAAACGTGTGTGACGTTTTACTTGGGTTTACAATACCAGGTTGCAGATAAGAGCGACTTCACAACTAATTGACATTGAAACCAAATGTTTTTGTTTTGGTTTGGATTTTGATGTTTTTGTCTGTATAAGACGAACGTAATCGTGGCAATCGTGGAAATTGTTTACTTTGAATGTGTAAGTGTACCTGTTAAGGTCTCATAGTAAGCTGGTCGAATAATGTTTTTTCCATGAGATATGAGAGACTAAAGCGTTAATTTAATTTTCTACTACACGAGTTTCGAGTTTTATAAGTTGAAAGGAGAAAGAATGGTTTAATGATTTGCCCGCTGTTAGTAATTTGATTTTATGTATCTGTCATACATAGGAGTTCTATGACAATGTACTGATGCACATGGCATCGTCTTATTGAAATAATTATCAAGTCACATCAGTCAATCGTCAAGTCTACTGTTTGTTTTGAAGTTAAAGATGTTTGTGAGGATTCACTTAAAACAATTCAAAGTTGTTTTCTTTATGTCCGATTTTTGTTGTAAGAAAAGGTGACATCACGATGTTCCAACTCTCTTTGTATTCGAGTTTTTACGGTTTACTAAAGTTTTGTTTTTAACTTCAACGTCGTTTAGTAGTGTGTAGTGCTTGCAGTGAAGCAGTCGTGCATTGCAGTGAGACACTCCTACTCTGCTAGTATTTTCATAAAGTTTTATGATCGAACAGTTGTAGGTACAACTAAAAGTCATGTGGTGTTTACTTGTAATGGGTTTGTACACATAGAATAAGAACCTTTATGTTTAAGTTTTTTGGATGTGTTGTGTATAAACTGTTGGTGAACCTAAATAAAATAAATAAAATAAATAAATAAAAGGTGTGATGAGTTTTGCCGTTCCCGTTTCGAAATGTGGAAGAAAGTTCTTTCGTGTCAAATGTAGTTGAGTTTGACGATTGTTTTTCAAAAAAGTATTTATGTATGTACATGTAAAATATTTGAAATGTTGACGAGATTTTTAATGTTTTGTAGGTTAGACTAAGCGAGAGTTGTCGAAGATTTTACCGACTTCTTTGTGTCAACAATCGTAAATAGATCCGACAGTGGTTTTGTCGAATACTTATGTTAACGGAATTTTTATTTTTATTTGAACAAACTACATAGTTTGTGTGTAGTCAAATACTTACGAGCCAGTTCTTGTTATTTTGACGCTCTGTTACTAGCGGACTACTAAACTACTCCGGTATGATGAAATTAATGAAAATAATAAATGAAACTAATCGTTATTACAATTTTGTACAGGTTTTCATTGGAGATGTAAGATGTAAAAGAAGATCGGACGTGGCAAAAAGAGGTACACAATGGTAGGTAATTGGCTTTACTGTCTTTGCGACTGAGCAATGGTTGCTCGGTGCGGAGACTGGTCATTCACTTGTACTGTGTGTGTCATGTGTTCGAATGTAAGTACATCATGTTACATCGTATAAGCTTGAAAACTACTTGAACTATGAAAACGATTCTAATGTACTGGGTCGAGTCCCTTCTCATTGTGTTGTTGGGCATTTTTGTAATAAAGTTTTCAGGTAGACCTGGTATGACATGCTAACAAGGCGCCTACAATCGCATTCTGTCTTCAGGTGTCTGTAAGGACTTAAGGGTGAACCGTAAGATTTTGTAAAAATGAGTGTAAAGTACGATTCAATCTCATGAGAGATTTGTGTGTTGAATGCTGAATCAAAACGTAAAGTAGACTCAAACATAGATTTTGGGCACTTTCTTGATGAAAACCCGTGAATAAATTTGTGTTTGTATGGGTTTTGATTTAATCATTTAACGTCGGAGCATACACACATAAACGTGAACTAAATCAACACGTAAAGTAGACTCGAACATGAGTTTTGGACACGTTTTCTTGATGAAAGTCTGTAAGAAACTATGTGTTCGTATGGGTTTTGATTTAGACTTAACTTCGGAGCGCGACATGCAACTCGGTGCCTCTGTCTGTTGTTAGAAGATATGCAGGTTGTCTGTATATCTTGGTTAGGTAGGATAATGGAATAGTCCTAACTGTGTATTTTCTGTTTCATTTGAGGAACATCCTGTTGGTTAATCCCAGTTTGTTCCAGGCACCCTTCATGAAAGGTGCCTCAGTCAACCGCGTGATGGAGCCATCTCTGCAGTTCGTGCCTGCAGCTCAAGCCTTCAGTTCGTACCTGCAGTTCGTGCCTGTTGCGAGACGTCGAGGTGGTAACACCTCTCTAGTATTGTCTAATTAGTAAAATAGGCTGTTACTATGCCCACATTTCTCCAAATGGATGAATCACAGTGGCTATCGAACCGTCATTATTGCTTGAACAGAACCTTTTTTTCTTTTCGGGAGGTTCTCCTGGACTCCTGTCCAGGAGAGTTTGAACTTCATGAATGGTCAGAGCTGGCTAAGTCTCATAATGACTTTATAGATATAGAAGATAAACAAGAAGAAGAAACAACTGCTAATAATAACAGTTTATATGACTATAACGTAACCAGTGGTTACACAAATGGGATACAACTTGAACATTTCCTGGATGAGCTGGCGAGTGGGAAGATTCCTCCTGTAAGGGAGTCTTGATTTGTTTATAGACTTTAGGTCTACTTTGATGTAGTGGTTGAATGGTAACTATTCAACCACGCAATTCAGCATGGAATTATGACACTATTTTGATACAGTCTATTGGACATCTATATCCACGGGAAGATGGTTCAGAACAGAGTCTCCAACACGTATAGACTGTTATAAAGGAACTAGGAGTATAGTGAATGTATAGCTCAAGAAATACATCCAGATTTAGAGTCAATTCAGGTACCAGATACTGAATTGCTCCTCAGCAAGAAACAACAAGTACTCGGAGATGATTGGCAAGGCAGACAATCTAAGTGATAGTGACAACGCCAATGGAGATAACCTACATGTGGATTCAGTAGTTTTCAGCCCTGTTCAGACAGCAGATAATTCGCCTCAACGAACTACCGACGTTAGAGGAAGAGGCGAGAGAAGCGCCGCCATACGTGCGAGGAAAAAAAAAATTTCTGGAATGGACACTTCTTCTATTTGCCCTGCTGAAGTAACACCTTTTTTGTTGTTGGGAGTGTCGCGCTGCGCACGAGGTTACAGATTAAACAGTAAGTGTATTGAGTACATTTTAGTTCCGTGGTGGCAGCACCGGTATATTTTATGGTCAGTATTCTATAATCTGTGTGCTACTTTCAAACAGAGGGTGGACATAAATACCGGCGCGCGATCTGAGACAAGGCTTTTTGCTTCTGGCTCTTGGAGAGGCGAGACGGGAGTGCTGAGCCAGAGGAACTCGGAACTACGAAGGAATAGTGAGTGTCTTGGATAACCATGTAAGTGCTAGCTAATAATTCATTACTATTCTTGAAAGGGTAATGAGATTATGAGAAGATACTTTCGCGATAAACTCAATTGTCCGCGTTATTAATATCCAGTTTATAATTGTCGTAATGGATCAGTTCGGTCGATCTGGGAGAAAAAAGCCGAGCAGACAGTGCGAGGCTAGGGGGTCTCTGAATGCGTTCAGAGACCCACTCAAGCATAGCTTGCTTGAATGTGGGCTCCGGACTCGAGAGTGAGTCCCGGTGCTAGCTGGCCGGGATAGGAATGATCTCTCGAGTGCCCATGGGTCCAGGCAAGGCCGAAGGGGGGTGTATCTCTGAGCCCTCGAATGGGACCGATCAGAGATACAGAAAGATCGACCCTATGAGCGGTAGCGGACTGGTTGCTTAAGGGGATGGAGGCGTAGCACTTGGGTTAGACTTCCCAAGCTCGTTCCGGTTGTCCGAGAAGGCTGTACAGTCCAGGATAGTCGCGTAGACTGTCCTGATGATGGCTGGAATCCGGGCACTATCTGGGCGTCGTCAGATAGTGTAGAGACCAGGGTCGATCGGTGCTTAGGGCAGTCAAATCGTGTGCGAAGCAGTTACATTACATTAGTAGATATCGACTCATAATCTCATCCTCACGTATATATACAGGGTTACATGGAAAGTCGTGCTAGATCCGTTAAGGGCGTAGAGTACCCATCATTTCTGACTTATTTTACTAAGAAACACCCCACCCTAAACTTAACCCATTTCGAGATATTCGACTTTTAAATTTTTATTGAAAATTGCAGATTTTTAGGCTACTAAATTTATTTTTGTTTTTTCTGTGCATCTTATTATTATTATTTTTGCATTTTTACATGGGCAATAAGATGTTTTAGAACGTCAATCATTAAAATAGTGCATAAGTTAATTGAATAGATCGTAGTAGAGAAGTGAAACTTATGAAATAAAAAAATATTTTAGTATGTTTGTTTTTCTCTAAGGGATATCTAAAAAAAATATTATGGCACTTGTTCGGCGGATGTTATAATAAATATCTACGTTTCAACAGCTATCTAACGACGTATAATAATCTAGGGTTTGTATTACATTTCGTGGAAAAAAAGTAGTTGGAACGCTCCAGGTTGCAGTTCTAACGGTCCCACGCGAGCAAGACAAGTGAAGATTTAGGTAGATACCAATGAAAGAAAAAATGTGTAGAGACCGGCTAGGGCTGGGAAAATTCCCAGCCCTAACAAATGCTTTGGTTGTCAGTCTGCATAGTGAATGTAATACCGTTTTGCTCTTTTTCTCAACTTGGCTGTGATTCTGAACTTTTCTTCTGATTTTGACTACTGTGCTCGTTAACCGGACTCTGATTTGTACCTGTGATACGGAAGTGTTGAAAATGACGTCCTACACATCTAAAGAGTGTGCTGATATGCTTATTTGACTTGCTTTGCTTTATTTGCAGACTTTTTGAAGTGAAAACTTCTTTAGCGGCGCTGGGTGGGTAAAAACTTTCAAACTCGCGTCAGGGTCACGTGACGTTGATAAAAAGCGTAAGATCGTGGGAAAGGGAGAGGAACTAGTATCTCCCACTCTTTCTACCGTGCCTGAGTGTGCTCTGTTTAGGCGGCAGACAGACACATTCGCGCTTGCGCGAATGTGTCTGTGTCAGTGTGTCTGTGTCAGTGTGTCTGTGTCAGTGTGTCTGTGTCATTGTGATTGTCATTGTCATTATGACGTCTGTGGTTATATTTTTGAAGTGAAAACTTAAAAGTGAAAACACAACGTTAATATTGAAGTTTTCACTTCTGCCGGCACTCCCGGAGTGCTACCTTTTTTTTTACTTTAATCGCAGTATCCGTAACAAATAAGCATATCAGCATATTCTTCAGATGTTTAGGAGAAGAGCAAAACGATATCACATTCACTATGTACGAAGCACAAGCAGACTGACAACCAAAACAATTTCCCCTGTTGTATTCCCAGCCCTAGCCGGTCTCTACACATTTTTTCTTTCATTGGCATCTACCTAAATCTTCACTTGTCTTGCTCGCGTGGGACCGTTAGAACTGCAACCTGGAGCGTTCCAACTACTTTTTTTCCACGAAATGTAATACAAACCCTAGATTATTATACGTCGTTAGATAGCTGTTGAAACGTAGATATTTATTATAACATCCGCCGAACAAGTGCCATAATATTTTTTTTAGATATCCCTTAGAGAAAAACAAACCTTCTAAAATATTTTTTTATTTCATAAGTTTCACTTCTCTACTACGATCTATTTAATTAACTTATGCACTATTTTAATGATTGACGTTCTAAAGCATCTTATAGCCTATGTAAAAATGCAAAAATAATAATAATAAGATGCACAGAAAAAACAAAAATAAATTTAGTAGCCTAAAAATCTGCAATTTTCAATAAAAATTTAAAAGTCGAATATCTCGAAATGGGTTAAGTTTTGGGTGGGGTGTTTCTTAGTAAAATAAGTCAGAAATGATGGGTACTCTACGCCCTTAACGGATCTAGCACGACTTTCCATGTAACCCTGTATATATATTTGTCGTGCAATATAAAGGCGCGACAATCTCGTTTACATTTTTGCTGCGATGATTGTACTTACCAGCTATTTTACCCCAAGGTGCCCTTATAATTATTTCTTTCCCTATTTTGGGCAAGGCTTCCATTGTAGTCTCTGAAAAAAGAACTACCAAGAAAAATAAGTTTACATAGGTATTGTTTTAAAGTAAGTGCTAGTAAAAAGACAAGAATGTCTCATACATGCAATCAACTTTTATCGCAAGGTTTTTGCTAATATTAAATAATCAACCAAAGTACTAAATTATTATTTATGCACACTAATTAATTAATTATAATTAATAGTTAGTAGGTTATTGGAGAAACAGAGAGAGAGCAACATTCCGTAGCCTTAATTGTCAAAATTAATCTGTCAATTTACTTAATGGTGCCAACTACACTATATAGGCTAGATGTAGCATTTTTTTTACATGAGACGTTTATGTATTCTATACATAGTACAATATAATATATTTAAATTGTAATGCATTTTATTGAAATGAGGACCAGTCACGTTTTTTGTCAAGTAAGCAGATTTGTTGCTGTAAAAATACCAAGAAATACTGTTTTTTTTATTCATTTTATCGGATCAAAAAGATTCAGAAAATTTAGAACATGGTGTGACATTATGTGGCTTATGTTATAACATATTTCATTGTGCCTTAAGTTATTAGGACATGCATGATTTACAAACATTACATAGGAATGCACCTAGATAATGTAGGTAGCCTATTTGTAATAAATAATATATAATATTTGTATCTTAAAAAAAAAAATTTCAAAGAAAAAGATTAATGTTTGAGGCAAATCTGACAGAATTGAATTGCATGTCCAGTTGGTAACACTTATAATATGGATATGAATGACGAAAAGTTAGCTAGCTTGTTCATTAAGTTCGGTTCGATCATAATTCGAGCGACTGATTGATTATCTTGAATTTAATTGAATCACATAGATCTAAAAAGTTAAATTTTTACTTTAATTTTAATTTTTCAGTTGTAGTTCTGAGTAAAAAAATTGCAAGATCGTAAAGCAGACAAACAAATTCGGTATGGAAAATACGTGAAACATCTAATCCTGTGTTGTTGAAAAGTTGTAAAATAATATAATAAAGTGTATGTAACTTACCAAAACTTTTCTGACAATGACGACAATAAGAGAAAACGAGTGGTTTATTCAAGCGCCGTGGGGCAGAATTTGTGGTAAGTTAAACAATAAAATAGAATTCTTTGAACTTTGTACTGCATATATATTTCGCTACAATTAAGATATGCGTAAGATAAGCAATCAACTTTTTTATAGCACCAATAAGGCAAAGTACATTCCAACCATTCTGCCAAAAAATATGTATGAAAACATTTTTATTTGTTTTTTTTTCAGTAATAGCATGGGGAAATTGCTGGGATCCTCCAGTACTAATGTGCCATGGTTCTATGGATTCGGCTGCCAGCTTCAGACCACTAGTTCACACTTTGCCAAAGAGTTTTTATTATATTGGTTAGTATTATCATCTCTTTCAACATTGCATGTCTAAGTTAAATTGCAACTGGGAGGTATTTTCTTTTAAAATCCATAACCCATGTAATAATGGTGCAACTATTAATACACCGAACCTACAACATAAGCCTATTCTGCCTTAGTGTAGTTTCTTAAACTGAAACTAATGTTAGGCCATTACTATTCTATTAGGACCTTTAATAAAAAAAAAATAAAAAAAAATAAAAAAATTACTGTTTTTTAATAAATATATTTTTATATTTGATAATAAATTTTAATTTTTGCTTTTTAATGTAAATATATAAAAAAACTAATCTACAAAATCTTTGGGAGAGACATTTTCTTTATCATGTATGATGAGTGATGGTTACTGTCAGGTATGGAGTTCCCGGGCTGCGGTAAATCGGACAGACTTCCCGCCGGTATGATGATCAGTATCTACGACTTTGTGTACTCTGTGGAGGCGGTTGCAAATCACTTTCGATGGGAAAGCTTTGTGCTGATGGCACATTCAATGGGAGCTTATATAGGTTTGATATATTTTCACATAATTATAATAAATATAGTGTAAATACACACTCTAGTCCCGAACTAAGCAAAGTACAAGCTTTCGGACCTAGACTGTTGACATAATACTCACAAAACATTTTTTTTTGTTGCCTGAACTGAGTTATGATGCCTGTTTAATTTATAAAATTGTGTGCCATTTTTAGTTTTTTTTAAAGATTTTCTGTTATTTAGTACCATCTTAATAAATGTGCTTGGTAACAAGTCAAACTATAATCTAACTAACCAAGCCATATACTAAAAAAAATGTTTTGGTACTTATGTTAATATACTACTTAAATACACTTTTTTATTACATAAGTACTTGTTTTTTAGTACATATTTGTCAAAACACAAATGTTTATTCTTGATGGGGATCAAGTGTACCTACTATGCACAGAATGGAAAGATGAGCTTAATACCTTCTAAGCTGACTATTTTAAAATAATGTGCTCTGTGGTTTCAGGCAAGTTCTTCAACATATCCTGTCCGGGCAAACTGTCAAAGTTTATAGAACTGGACCCTATTAATACAGTAGGTTTTGGTCCAGAACACTTTGCGTTATGGTAAGTCTAGCAATTATATTCATAACTAAATTCTAAGTTATATCTGTCCTATCAATCAAAAAAGATTCATCAAAATTTGTTCAGTTGGTGGAGAAATCGTGTTACATACATAAAAAAAAGAGGTGTGGCACTCGGGGACTGCCGCGGTAAAATTATTGCATAGCATTTTTTGCTGGATTACGCATGCGCAGTGTTAGGTTATTTCGTTACGGAATTTCTGGATACAAGTTTATTCTAGTATTTCTCTTAATATTATACGTTTTTCTTTCAGGTATCACCAGTACTTCACAGATTATTATGAAAACATAGATAAATACAACGCGCCAAAGGAAAGATCACAAAAATTGACATGGAAACAGGTTGGGTTTATTTAAATATTTAAGTACTTATGTTAAAATAAATAAATAAATGTATGCAAGAGCTTGAATTGCCCACCTGAATTGTCTGCCATCAACATCTGTCAACATCAGGTGGGCAATCTGGTCAACGACATGAATTTCATTTTAACTCAGCTAATGCTCTAATTCTTTGCTATATCTATGATTTAATTGCATATTTTTTTCTTCAGGCGGTAAATAATTTGAAAAGTCTTCGCGGAATATCAGAACAACATGCAGCTGCTACTTTGGAACGATGGACCGAGCCGGCGGGCGATGGGTTAATACGGTAATTAATGAACATATTTTACAAATATACATATGTATTACCAAGAATTAACTGAAAATTTAACTGAAATTGGTCTGCGCAGGATTCATTTCAGTTCATTTGTGTGATAGCATAGCAACCATTGATTTTCGTTCTGTGTTCATACACAGTCATTCATATGACTGCTACTATGTAGGTATTCTATGAACAAGTTTTTTTTTTATATCATTCTGCTCTGATATAGATTTTTTAGAGAGTAGTAGATATTTACAACAAAGTATAATTATATTCACCCAAAACACCCGGAATAAATATTTGCAGAACGTACAAAAATTTATCCCAAGGCGGGAATCGAACTCGCAACCTTCGCGTCGCAGGCGGACCTTGGCTAGACGCGCCACATTGGTCGTCAATATAATGAATAATATGTATTCGTAATTATTTCAGATACACGTATGATCGACGAATCAGGATTCTAACTCCGGTCGTTTTCTCACCGGAACATATAAAAAAGCTAGTTACATCGACTAAAACACCAACTCTTACTGTAGTTTGTAAAGAATCGTTAAAAGAAGAGTTATTTAGAAACACTGTGTTTCTGCTTGACGAGTCTATTTACCCGAATAAGAATTATAGATGTCGACAAGTGAGTGGAGGCCACGACGTGCATATAACATCGCCCGATGTTGTGGCGACTTTTGTTGCGCAATTTTTATTGCACGGCTTAGACGGTTTAGATGCGAAGGCTAAGTTATAAAACTGCGGGTTTTAATTTAACTAATTGATAATTTTTATATTGAGATCTTAGTTATACCACACATGGTAGAACAAAGATATATAGATTTTTTACATGAACATTGTTTGTAAATTACATTTATAAAATTTATATTTATTTAAATTCAATATATCAAAATTGTTATATCAACCTAATCGTGCAAAAATAGTAGTTAAGTCTAGTCTTACAATTAAATACTTACCTAGTACCTACCCTCCTATTTATGCAGTACGAAATTTATAGCGCGTAGATAAACGAAATTTTTCACTAAAGTAGACAAGCAGAAAGTAGTAATTTTTAAGGTAAATTTCGTCATTAATCGGTAGTTAAGAATAACTAACTACTTTAGTGGAAACACTCCTTTATCTTGAAGCGCATTATTGTTTAATAAATCACTCGGGACCATTTCAACACTTTCTTGATGAATAAGTGTTGTGTATTATATTTTTATTGTTATTGTTGGTTTGGTTTTAAATAAATAATTATGAATTAATGTCTTATTTTATTTATTAGTGAATAAATTATAAATATTTTTTTTTATATTAAAGTAGGTTTTTTTTAATACTTTTTTTAGGATTTACTTAGAATTAATTGTGAGTTTGATAGTTTACCGATATGTCGACACTTGCATCTCCTGAGTTTGCGTCAGACAGAGAATGGACGCGTTTCCTATCCACGTACGAAGTAAATAAAAAAGCGCGTGAGAGACAAAAAAATCGTACGAGTCTCTATGACATAGAGAAAAAAAGACAGGTAGTAGTCGCACAATCGCTAAGTTGTCTCTTTCTAGAGGTTTATTTTGTGAGCCTATTGCTCAGTCCATTCTCTAGGAATTATCTTGGCAAAATCAAAAGTTCACTTGATAGGCTGTGACCTCTGTTTATGAGAAGGCGCGTCCATAGAGGACGCATTGCTCATAACTAGACGAAGATAATATAATAGGGATTTTTATGTAAAAATAGATCAAATTTAATAGATTTAAATAGACACATGTTTATTTATACTTTTTAATCAAATCCTGATTTCAGATGCAAAATCTCCATAACATTGAAATGTAAATTTCTTACTGATAATATCGACCTCATTTTATCTAATTAGAGTTTCAAATGCAATGTATTTGAAACTCTAATTAGATAAAACTTTTATAACAATTTTTTTATAAACAAACCTGTTAATAAGCCGATGATTATCATCAGTAAAAATCTGATCAAATGACAGTCAATATTAGAATTTTTGTTTATACTTACATTCATATCTTGGGCAAGGCAATTTAGATCACGAAACAGATGCGCAAGGCGAAACCAAAAAAAAAGTTTAATAAAAATTAACTAATGTTTAAAAAGAGATATAAACACTTAAAAATAATGAAAATAACGGCGTCGTTTCAATATCTTTTGGGAGA
This sequence comes from Ecliptopera silaceata, assembly GCA_932527185.1. NCBI lineage: Eukaryota > Metazoa > Arthropoda > Insecta > Lepidoptera > Geometridae > Ecliptopera > Ecliptopera silaceata. Next base: position 9,173,364 of record OW052196.1, on the reverse strand, counting down.
CTTCTCTTTTGTCCTATATTTCTTTTTATGTGGTTGTTTTATAGTTTATCTTTTTGTTTCAAAGTTATTAGACAAAGCACACTAATGAACTTACTGAAGTATGCGCAAACGCATAGCAATAATGGCAGTATACCTACTGTTTTTATATTTTCTGTACCTAGTTACAAAATTGACAGTATATTGCCAAAACTAGACACTATTTTAACTCAATTTAGACAACACAAGCGTTAGTAGTTCAGGGTTACGTTAAAAGAAGGCTGTGAAAAACCAACTAAACATAAATGAAAATAAAAGAAAATATTTCATAAAAAGCACATTTATATTACACAAAAAGCAGAAAACGCATCTGATTCGTACAAAACTAAACTAATAATAATTACAATTAATTATTTACCTATTCTAATGCTTTATACAAAAAATAACGCTCAATTACACGCACACATAGAGACATTAATATTACAAAGACCATTATCTTCTAAAATAATAATTAACTTATACCATGTATAACATTTCTATATTACAAGTCTGATTTATAGGGCATTATAAATAAGTTTTTATAAGTGTTCGTTATATCTATTTACCTACTTGTAATAATACTACTATCGCGAAATTGTTTAAATACAGGGTCGAAAAACAATCAATATTGACTACTTTTTCCGTGGAATGATAAATGTGAGAAAAAACTGTTGGATTAAAATGCAATAACAACAGCAAGCATGCATGAGATGTCATAACACGACGATGTGATAAATGAGATCGCAGTCAAAAGCTTGCAGACTTTGAAATAAAAAAAATAAAGATTACATCCTGTATTATACAGGGTACATTAGTTACACCCTATACTATACAGGGTATAACCATTAGTGATTATAACAGGGAAATTTGAAATAATGACAAACAACATTTTAAGTTTAAGTGACAGGAGTGTAGATATTTTTAATTAATTAATTAGTTGATTATAGCAGCAGTACAATAGATATATCGAACAAATTACATACACGCCCAATTCACTACGGTATTACAATACCGACTTAAGAAGCTACTTTTGACAGTTTGTGACAACATTGCTAAAAGCCTGCAAAATGTTTTTTTAGAATTGTTTCGTTGTTTTTGTTACATAAACCGCTATACCTGCTTACTAAATACTACATGAAATAGGACTTTCACAAAATAATTTCAGCACATTGTCAAACGATATAAAGTAACTGCCTTTGTACCGTACATCTGTCAAAAGTAACTTATTAATTTTTAGATCTAAAATTAAGTCTCAGAAACGAATGAATAACTCTAACGTAAATAACAATTTAAATCTATATTTTACATTTGCGTATAGTAAAGCACCCATATTCAATAGTTTGTGAATACAGGCGGATAAACAACGCGACAGATACCTAGTTTTTATTAAGGTTAAATCTTCTGCCTAAGTTCTAGCATCCTTGTGTTATCTGATTAAGTCTGTCATAATGTATTGTGGTAGGCAGGTCATAATAAATTAATAAATGATTTGTAGTACACTATGCGGCAACGCGGCAGGTCTCAACAGTCGAACTGTCGTTGCCACGCAATGTAAACCAAATACGTTACGTTTACGTCTTATGATTCGTACAGACTGCTTTGATTTTCGAAAAGATCGTAGAACACGTAATATTTGCATGTAATTACATACTATAATAGTTTATGTATAGCAGGAAATAAAAATAAAATTCCGTGTTCTATAATCTCATTTTTAACAGACGATACAACGAAAAAGGTTTTTGTAAATCAAACCTAATAAAACATTGATGACACGCGGAAAATATGCTATTAAGATTTAACAAATATCTTTCTTCATAATATTATTTAAATAAAATTAATTTAAACAAAAATGACGATAGATTTTTCATCATTTCTAGCTATGGTTTTAAGGCAGGACTTCAGACCAATAATTAGATCAAAACACGTTATATTATACTTTTGTATCTACAAGATGGTAAGCACGAGCGCTGTAGACAACGATTTAAATCTCCATTCAAGGTCCACAAAGAAAATGGAACTCTACAATTGTGCTAAGAGAAAATAATCACATTTTTAAGTTATATGAGAGAGGCATGCTGCATTTTACACACTTTCCTATACAAAGATTACTGCCTCTATATAACTTTCTCAATCTTCGTTCACTTCTATAAATAATAAATCTTTGATAGCTGCTTGTCTAGAACAAAACTTCAGTCTCTTTCTATGAAAAATAAATAAAATCATTCCGCTAGATATTCATTGTCTAAAGCGCGTTTGCTCAGTTAGCAGAGGCCGGATCATAAATAAATAGGACGATCGTAAACGCATCGAAACGATATCGTGTTCTAATTACATTGCGCGTCAACGCCTGCTCCACTGGCGAACGTTGCAGCGTCACCAGGCAGTGTATGTTGGATACGACAGTCATATATAATAAATAAATAAATATTCATGGACATTTCACACATCACACTCTAGTCCCAAACTAAGCAGAGCTTCCACTATGGTGACTCGATTGCTGATAGAATACTTATATACTTTTTTTTTGTACATACATAGAATATACATAATAATATTCTTTATATTCAGTAAAATCACAAGGATAATTTATAATAGACTTTACACTAGTAAATGTAAGTGCCAGTTCCACGCGACGAGAGGTTAGCACAAATAAATGTGACAATCGAGTATAAAGAAGATATTCGATTCACATTGGGTGTGAAACGCCAGCTCGACAGCCGAGCGATGCTGCGTCATCGCGCAGTGTAAATCGAATACGCTGCGTTACGTTAACTTTACGATTGTCATATTTAATCGTGTTCATCTCTGATTGACACTCTGAGGGGTGAGCTTAGAAGTACGGGTAAGACACTTACGGCCTGGTTTTAACCGTTGATTACCAATTACGATTGTCACATTTATTTGTGTTCAAACCCCGGCTGGGATATATATGGAGGCTTACATAACAATAAGCTTCACTATAATAACAGGCAGTGTTCACACGTAAATAACTAAATTCACAATATCTAACTGTAGTCTTTATCACTTCACTAGCACAACGATCGATTGTTTTGCACTCGCCATTGTTGAACAGTTGTCTAGATTTAAGTTGCAGTCTAGACTTTACCTAGATTCATACCTAGGTTATTATCAATCAGTCAGGACTTTATTAGTGGTCTAGATTGGTCTAGATTGTATTGACGCAATAAGTATCCTCTTCGTTCGAGGGCAATGCATATTTGTTGGTATATTTCAATACCGGATAAGTTGAACTATAGCCATAGTCAAAACTTAAATCATAGCCTAGACTCTTCAGCAAGGCGATAAATATAGCCTAGACCTTGACTAACCAAAGATAGCCTCGGTAAAAACGACTCGCCATTTAGAACTTTAGTGTAAACTAGACTTTAGTCATAGCCTTGATATTAACCCTAGATTATATGTCTAGGGCGTAGCTGTAGACATAATATAGTATCAGTTTAGGCATAGCCTAGACTCATAAACCATTCGAGATTCGAAATCTAAAGTCTATAATATGCTATATCCTATAACAGCCTAAAAGTCTAGGATATGCCTAGCTATGGTCTAGATAAACTAACGATAGCCTAGAGTCTAGGATCATCTAGATCAGTCACATAATTTAGCTTACTTTCGATGTTTAAGCCAACTGACAAGAGATGGCGTTGTATTCAATTGGGTAGAATTCATAGTCAGAAGATTACAAGTCTAAAAATTTTGCTGTCTAGATATAACAAGTTCTTTCATATTTACAAACCAAGTGAATGGGGATTTTCGGGGACTGTTCCTGCCGCCAAATGTTCAATAATTTTAGTCGTATTTTTTATAACATTACCCAAATTTATTATTAAAATATATTTAAGAAAATCAGAAATCAGATTTACACTCGGCGGTCAGACCATTACAACCTCAGACTATGAATTCCAATACCAATATAAAATAAACTCTTTTTTTTTCATAACAAGAGCGCAAGACAGCGCTTGAGACAACGTTCCTTTATGTTACACAAGTACATTCCTGCATTTGTACTGCAATTATATACAATCAGACCAACAAATAGCGCAATGGAGACAGTATGGCCACTTTCTTCTCAGCTGAGCACTAGAGAACTCCCTTAGTGCAGTGACCCGTCACAATTCTTGGCGCGATCGTCTCGTGATAACTTACCATTGCGGTATTTCTAATTTTACCTGAAAACACAATAACGTCGTATGAGTTTGGTTTACTCACTCAGACTGTTTATTATTATTATTTAGGTTTTATGTTGTAAAATTGATAAAAATGTTGAATACTGTCAAGCTTTAATTCGGAAATATTTTGGAATTCAGTATATCGGAATAGAGTAATTTTTAATACCTACAACGCTGTTTATTTTTATTAATTAAGTTTAAATGAGATGAATTGATTGTTATTATTATTGAGGACGAGAAACCTTTTTTCTGGATGAAAACATGGGCTAGGTCTTATGGCAATTAAACACTTGAATTTTTAGGTACAGCTCTCTAAATCGCTCAGCGATCGCGTCTCTTCGATCCGTGTGTGCACAAGCTCGTACTTGGGGTACAGTTCGCAGTAGCTCTGCTTTCCATGCTGTGGTTCGTGAGTTGAACCTTGAAGCGCATAGTTGCTTTTGATTTAGAGAGCTGTATCTAAGAATTCGGGTACTGAGTTGTGACGGCTGACAAACTGACCTAGTCATATAGTTCGTCCCTGTCGTGATGCGGCGCGACGCGCGGCGCGGTAGCGGGCGCGGGCGCGGGGGCGGGCGCGGGCGCGGGCGCGGCGCCGACGCCGTAGTTGAGGAAGTCCCACACGAGGATGGTGTCGTCGTGCGACGACGACACTATCTGGAACTCGTCGAACTGCAACCGGAACACGCGCCCCGTGTGCTCCTGTACAATAAATATATAAATATAAATAAATGCTGGACAATACACACAACATCATCTAGCCCCAACCTAAGCAGAGCTTGTGTTATTGGTACTAGAAGACTGACATACTTAATACAATACATTTACATAGATAGATATTTTTTATTATACTTATAAAACATCCGGAATAAATACTTGCAGATCGTACAAACATTTATCCCAAGGCAGGAATCGAACCCGCAACCTCCGCGTCGCAGACGGACCTTCGCCTGCCGCGCCACATCGGTTGTCAATTTTATTTTATTCAATATAATATCAATTTCAGTAGATTCGTCTCAGTGAAGTTGGCGTTAGCGAGCAGTGTGGACTCGCTTCTTACGTTCCTTATAATGTGATCTTGTAAATAGACCTACAGTATGCATGAGCGTAGTTTTGCCGTTGGAAACTCACCACTAATGTCCTTAAGCATAAGTCTGAATGTGGCGTGCGCACGTCTAGCGCAGCGGGCAAATCCCACACTTTGATTTTACCGTCGTACGCGCCGCTTACTATCCTCTTGTTGTCGAAACTGAAACAAAAATACATATTATTTGATATGATTTAGTTTCATGTTTATTGCATCGTTGTGTTTCGGTTCGAATAGTATATATACAAGCAAAACGAATTGATCCCTTGTGATGAATGATGGACGCAGATCACAGGATGCACTGGCCGCACTCGATGTCACGGCGCATGCGTGCACTCAACGCGTACGTACCGGATGCAGCGCACCAGCTCCTCGTGCCCCTCCAGCACGCGGATGCACTGCCCGCACTCGATGTCCCACAGACGGATGGTGTTGTCGGAGGAGCCCGACACGACGAGCCGGTCGCGGTACTGCAGGCACGCGATGCCGCGCTTGTGCCCGTTCAGTGTGCGCACGAACTCGCACGACGATGTGTTCCACACCTGTCAATCAAAATTTATTTGTAAACAGATGCTCTAAACAGAATGTTATATAATTTTAATGAACACTGGAAACTGCTATACTATAAATAAACTGTGAGTTTCCAGTATCCAACGTTTGACAAAAAGGAGTAAGGCGTTCACTAGGCTTTAAATTTACATGACAATTTTAATTTACACTTCAGATGTGGTCACAGTCATATAAATTCATTTTCGTCTTATCAACAATATAACAATTTCTAAACACGCTAATAAAGGCCAAATGTCCAGTTAATCAAACAAAAATATAATCATAAAATCGGAGTTTTCGCGTAACATACACAAAACAAAACTTCAATAATTCACCTATCTTATGAATGCCTATGTAGACTTAGTATGATTATGTATGTACAGTCAGCACACACAAAGTACGTACCTTGATGGTGCGGTCACCGCTGGCGGAGACGATGTATTTCTCGTCGAAGTCGACGACGTTGACGGCGGCGCGGTGTCCCACTAGCACTCGCCGCAGCATTATCTCCGACGTCGACGTCATGTCCCAAACAGCAATCGATCGATCCTGGATTACAAAAATAGTTGTAACTAAGATTGTCGTCTTTAGGTACGCGAACAGGGCCATCGAGAAGATACCCAATAGAGACGCCAAATCACGGCAGTGATCGCTGCGCTCTGATTGGCCGACTAAAGGCCAAACGAAAGCGACAGTTCACAATTATATGACACAAATGCCTGATCGGTTTCGGAATACCTTATTATGCCTCTACTGGATATGGATATGTACTCAAGAGCAAATGTGGAGATGGAACATTTGGCAGAAAGAACGAAAGGAAGTGAACAAAAGCGGTTACTGCTCGTGGACAGTGATGAAAGCCGGGAATCAATGGTCGAGTGTCGCAATCAAATGATGTTACCTTACTGCATGTGACCATCATGCCGCTACAGAAGCGCAGATGCAGCACCGCCTCGCAGTGATGGATGAGAGTATTCAACATGACGCCGGTGTTGACGTCCCACACGCGCACCGTGCTGTCCGACGAGCCCGATATAATGGCGCGCTCGTCGTATTGCAGGCACAGGACTGAGCCAGTGTGGCCTTGCAGCTCCTGAAATATACAAACAAGTTATTTAATGATAAATAACTTACATAGAGTGGATCCCTCGACATGCAAGTCGACGGCGTGGAAGACCCAGAATGAGATGCCGAGACGAGCTGTACCTCAACCATGAGATGTCACAGTAAAATCGCCTGACTTTACTACAGTAGTTACGTCAATATTAGTATGACGAATTTTAGTACCCAACTATCCGCTAGAGGCGCTGTACAAATCTTCATACATTTTTTTAACTACAAACGCTAGCGAGTGTAGTAAATATACTTAGTATAGTAAAACTCATGGTATAGCTACTGGACTCGCATCTAAGCACGTGGCCTGTCACAGCATTAAATCGCAAAGAGTGGAAGGAGGGAAGGGAGGCCTTTGCCCTGCAGTGGGACAACAGTGGCTAAATAATAATAATGACTTTGATGCTGAGACAAGCTGTGCCGTGTTTTATGCTTTGAGGTTAAGCTATGTAATCAAGAATTGTAAGATGAAATAGTATCACAATTTCATGACCACGAGAATCTTTTCTAAGGGTAGTCAGGCACGTCGGTTTAGAATATTTTTTTACAGAATGCCCAACCAAACAAAGCAATAAAACATTTTATAACAATTTTTTTTACCAAATATGGCGTAAAAAGTATGAAGTCGTTTTTATTTCAAAGTCTGAATAATTTTGCTTAGTTCGGCATTTTTATTTGAATAGAAATTATGAATGTTACAGCTAAATAAACCTAGATTTTTGCAAATATATGTACTTACTCGAACACATTGTAATGTCTTTCTATCCCATATTTTGATTGTGTTGTCTCTGAGGCCGGACACGATTTTATTGTCATCATATTGTAAGCAGTAGACGCCTTTTGAATTCTCCGATCTGCAGTTAATTCTCTGAAAAATAAATAAATTAATAACAAAAAATAATGTCAAATTTTAATATAAATAAGTGCTGTTAATATAAATATATACTGAAATATTTTTTATTGTATTTAAATTCCATCAATTCATTGAAAATGGATATTCACGGACTTTTACATTTCTTTTAGAATACTTATATACCTACATTTTTTTTGTAAATACATACATAGAAGTAGAATATTTCGAAACACCCAGAACAAATATTTATGTTCATCACACAAACATTTGCAGGGTGGGAATTGAACCCACGACCCATAGCATGGAAGGCAGAGCTACCAACTGAGGTAGGCCACAGCTCTCAGTCTTATTGTAAAATCAATGTATTGTAATATGTATATGTGTTTAACGAAACGTAAATTACAGACTACTTCAAATGGTTCATGTTATAATAGGTAGTCTATGCTACAGACCATATCAGGTATATGAAAATCATGAGACACAACTTGTATTGAGCCGCGTGGCGTGTCCGCCATTATGTCTTTGACCCTAGTAAGAAGCATTGTACTTTAACATAAATAAAATAATAAACAGTGTAGTTGCCCCACATGATTGTTTCATTTGATAGAACAATCATTGTATTACCTGTAAGTTGTGTTTGCCCATTCTCCAGTTATCCTCTATAGACTGTATGTCCTTTATTATCTTAGGATACAGTTGTCGGTAGAACGAGTGCGAGGGGTGCTGACAGCCGGGCTTCGGTTTGAACAGATACTGGATCCTAGGTAACGAAATTATAACTATAGAATTACATTTCAACAAAAAAAAACTTGTGGCACTCGGGGACTGCCGCGGTAAAGCTATTGCATAGCATTTTTTGTTGGATTACGCATGCGCAGTGTTAGGTTATTTTCGTTACGGAATTTCTGGATTCGGTCTCCACGCTCAAGGACCGCGATAGAAGCTATGCAATTCCATAATAAGTATGTAAAGGCATTGCTCAAAAGCTAATGGATTAGATCTGTAGTTTTAGAGCTACTTTCCTTATTATTTGTCAATGTCTTCAAGAATCTACTATTCTTCATCAAGATTTGAATGGGACAAAAACACCAGCTTTCAAATAATTATATCAAATTGGTTCACCTAGTAAATAAGTAAAGGTAACATAATTATCTATATCAGTTCATATAGAAAAAATGTATGTAATATATGTGTAATGTATTCACTTATTCAGTTAATCAATCATATCAGTTTTTTATTTCTTAAAATTTGAGAATAACGGTAAGTGAAATCGTAAGTACGCTGAACATAGAAAGTTATCACAGAAAATATGTTTTTTTTTACTGTGTCTGTTTAATTCGGTATGTAATATGCTTATTGTGGGTTAATAAAGATATTATATGCTCACCATCCTCTCCTCTCCGCCAGGCCTCGCCACAAGGAGTCAGTCCGAACCTTCCGTTCCACCAGCTTCTTCCAAAGCATGCCTTCCGATATAACTCGCTGCCATTCTCTACAGACCAGTTCTGCAGCGCAAAGCGAGCTGGCGTCTAAGTACGACAGGATATTCTCTGCTACGTGATCGAGACCCTTCTCTGAAAAATAGATATAAAAAAATATTTATTGATTAATATTTGTGACATACTTAAGAATAGAAAAAACAAAACTATTATAATTATACAACTAATGTTATCGAAGACAGGCGACACGCGACTTTGTGTGCGTTGCAAAGGACAATGCCCAATGGGCTATGGGAATCTGTACCAACTTGCATCAATTTGAACTTACTCTCAAAGCCCTAATTTTTATTTACCTTTTCGCTACCAACAATATTTTTTTCAATGTTTAACCGGATTTCAAAATATTTAAAAATGTATTTTATTTTATATCATATTTGCCCTCTCAGCTAAAGCTTACTTGACAAACAAGATTTTTATGCTCAATGTCCACTCACGAAAATAGGTGACAGCTGGGATCGGAACAAAATAGTTGACGTGCGGAAGGCTTAGTCCGAACTTGCATTTTAACTCCCGACTCTCGAGTCGACAGTCGTCTCTCGGATGTCCTTGTATTTTTGTATGGATATCCGAAAGACGACTCTCGACTCGAGAGTCGGGAGTTTTAAAATGCAAGCTCGGACTAAGCACTCGGAAGTAGGAAATTGATAATCATGTTATGTATAATTAATTTTAATTTTCTAAACCCGGTTAAATAAGAGGGTTAAAAATTAACAAAGTACACGTATAAATAAAATATTAATTTTGATGATAATTAGCTTGTGACGCAATCTGGTACAAGGTTTGGGCAATGTTCTTTCGAGTAGTTTTTGAGTTAAACCGTAACATACTAATCTTTCCACTTTATAATATTGCTTTAGATGTGCCAACTATAAACCATGGAGTATTGTATTTTTTAAAACTTGTTAAACATCAGTTTCATTTTAGTACAAAAACATGTTTGCAATTCAAATTACTGACGGGGTCGGGTCTATTTGAATTTCTAGCAGCCTCCTCGTGGCGCACACCGGTAACAGCTAGGCACGGTAAAGCAGTGTCTAGTCTGGCTAATCTTTCCAACACGATGCAACAACAAAATACAGTTGTAGCAGCGACACGATAAGAAGCATTGGCCCGTTCATCTTTTACAATGGGACCTCTTTTCATTTGAATATATTTGAAAAAGATATTCTTAATGTGTTGCCTTTTATTATCGGTTGCCGTTCAGTCCTTCCATGCATTTGTTTTATTTTATTTTGACTGGTTTCATTAGTGTTCTGGGCAATCCTTCTATCCAATGAATCATCATGGGATAGGAGTAGGTCACGATGGCTAAGTTTAGCAAAATATACTGGTCGTAATATAAACGAGACTTTTTTGTACTTACCCTCCATTACAAATAAAGTGACAATCGTAAACTGCATCGTAATCTATACTAATATTATACAGAAGTAGTTGTGTGTTTGTTAAATTGTAAGGCGTAATCTCGGAATCTACCGAACCGATTTAAAAAAATATTTCACCAATAGAAAGCCACATTATTGCCGAGTGTCATAGGTTATTATATAAAAAACCGAAAAATGAAAAAGGCTTTTACGTGGTAGTCCGTTTTGCAAAGTGAATCGGAGAAAAAACGGGCGAATTATGCTCATCGAAGTGGGCACGGGTCAGCTAGTGGTATATAGTTTCAATTGCCTAGTTTAATTTCAACTGTTCATTATTGTACTTCATTTTTAGTTTTATTTAATTTTCTATGTTGCAAATATTATTATTTTTCTATGCTGTTCTACTTACTTGGCAGCATGCTGATGAAGTCTCGTTGCAGCATCGGCTTGAGATACGCGTTGATGTGGCCATGTTGGTAGTGACACATACGTGCCAGCAACTGTTCCACAAATTCCACCTGAAAAAATACTTTATTTAGTTAGGTAAGGTATCTAACGGAGAATTTACAGTATAATTAAATAAATTTTAAATCCATCCTTTTTGTACATGTTACGTTAGGGATATTAAATATTTTTTAGTCTTCTTTCTGATAATCTATGCTTTTAAATGACAATAGTAAGGAGTTTCTAATAAATTAATTTAAACATGTCTGGTAGTCTTTTTTTTTCAATTATCTGTATGTTGTATTCTATTTTGTTGTTATTCTACAAATTGATGATATAAGGTGTTCTATAAATGCGTAAGACATCGTCGTTATTAATCCAAAAAAAAATGGTTGTCTGTAAAGTCGGTTTACTGACGATAGTTGAACGTGACAACGTCACTTCATGGAACGCCTCAGAACGCCTCAGAACGCCTCATGAGTCATGTTTTTTCGTGCGTGCAGCCGGCTCTATCGAATTATAAGACGTTGTCACGTCAAAAATAAGATGAAACATTGTAATTAAGTAGGTAAAAATAAAGTAATAATTTTAAAAATCCAATTTCAACCAATATAATAATAGGAGTAACACAATGCCATCTAGTTCTAATATAAGTCGTCTAGTCCCATCAAATTCTTGTTCCTGATTGAAATCAAACCTACAACCTACAGCAGAGAATTTGTCTGTTCTGTTACAGCTCAGTTTGACATATCATATCAAAATATGACGTGGAGCAAAGAAAATTACTTGTGAATCAACATATTATATTACATTTAATTGTTTGTATTATAAACTCGATCTTGGTATGCAATTTACCTTCATAATTGAATGAAAAATTAGATTTTTCAGTGAATTTGAACTAGTGATAACCTATAACCTAACCTTTAATCAGCAAATTAAAACAAAATGAGAGATAAAAAGTATAAGCATACAAAAAAAATATTAATTAGCTTTATGATTAGATGATGTATATTTTAAAAAAATTGAGTAATCTAATAAGTCTTTTAAAAAAAATCTTCAATATGCTTATAATATTGCCTCGAGACAATATCTCTATCACTATTTTATCAAGAGAGGTAATAATAAAATATAGGTAGGTAATTTAATTTAATATCTACACACAACTTAGCCAATAGCCATTATTATTTCAATAAAGTTTGACAAGTACTTTATTCACATAAATAACCATTTGCTTAATTTAAATTATCCATTAAGTAATACATATTAATTATGATGAATTTTTTGAAACTTTCACGGTCAGAACTCAAACTAAACAGATATAGATAAAATTACCTGATCTGTCTCGTTCCATCGTCCGAAGTAGTTGAGGCAGGTATCTCGTTCGGCGGTGTAGGCCGGGCTGCTCGGAGTCGGTCGCACACCCGTGTCTAGACATGTTATGGATGTCATCTGCAATGGTCACATTATTGTATGTGCTAGGTACATATTTAGACAATAAATAAATACATCATAGATATTATGTTTTATTTACAAGTTGGGATAAATGTTTGTACAATCTGCAAATATATATTCTGGGTGTTCTGGGTATTTTATATGTATAATAAAAAATCTATCTATGTAATGTATTGTATTAAGTATGCCAGTCTTCTAGTACCCATAACACAAGCTCTGCTTAGCTTGGGGCTAGATGATGCTGTGTGGATTGTCCAGCATTATTTATTTAGTTAAGTTATAGGCAAGCATATGATCTCATCTGATGATAAGTGATAATGGCTATGATGATGCCGGCCCTTTTTATTGTTTTATTTTTAAATATATAAATAAGAGCCTATGTGTTATTCTGATGTATATGCTATATTATTGTATAGTTTCATTAAAATCCATTCAGTAGTTTTTGTGTGAAAAATTAACAAACACACATCCATCCATAAAATTTACGGTTTTATAATATTAGTAGGATATAATATTACTTAGTTAGGGTAAGTTCTGTACATTATACATTGAATGAAATGCCTGGAATACTATTTAAGATAAAGTAGCATGCTGAAGAATCTCTGTCTAGTTATTTTTAATCCTACTAACATTATAAACACCATAGTTTGTATGGATGTATATTTGATACCCTTTCACACAATAACTACTGAATAGATTATTTTAAATCTACAATGAAACTTTATAATAATGTAGTTTATAGGTACATCATAATAACATATAGCTATAATTTATAAAGATATTGTGTGATTGTCTAAAATAACTACAGTAAAACATAATAGCGAGTACCAGTTAGTAATACCTATATTTTTTATCATTGCTCATCAAAATATGTATTACCATTTATATCTACTTATGTAAAAGCATAACAGCAAACCGACCCAGACCAATGTTATATCTACATAGATCAATTGAAAACAATACTAACTTGGTTATTACTTAATCATTGAAACTAGGTAAGTTATCAACTTGTTGATAGTGCATGCTTGTATGATGAAACAAATCTTGTATTTTAAAGTGTTACATTGCAAGCGTATGCAATTAGATGAACAACCAAGTAGAACAAGTTATATCATTGCGTGACTTGTTGATCTAGGAAAATTGTAATAGAAGTAGGACAGTATTTTTATGAACAAAACCAGCATGAGATTTATGGTGTTTTGTAAACGTGGGAAAGAAACTTTTGGGAGACAAGTCTGATATAAAATTCTAATTTACAAGATGATTCATAAAACAGTTTTGAGGGTATTTAAGTAACATAACGACTGGTTTAGGGAGCTCATCTGACCATAACCTGTTACGTATCAGATATTATTGAAACAGCTCAAGAGAAACAGACAAAGTCCTGGCGAAAGCCTGAGTTTTGATGACAAATCCGCATTGCAGAACAGAAGGCTCTCGGCTACGAACCACCCATTACTATTTTCATTCAGATATAAAGATAGCTATGTCCTGTGGCAAGCTATTGATACAATCATGGAGAGCCATAAACAAATTAGAAACAAAACTAAATCAAAATTGAGAGAAAGATGGCGGAATACCATGACATTCAGGTCTTGTCCCAATTACGGATTTCTAGTGTACCTGCGGTTGTATGGTATCTTCTATCATCCTCTCAGTCTCCATTTCTGTTGTTTCACAAGTAACATCAATAATTGTTCACTGTAAGCACCACACAATTAATCAAAATCACAATCACCGAAGAATAATCAGCTCGCGTGACGTCAAGAACAAGAAAACTTTTTAAAATCTTGTTTGACGTAGGGATGGGCAAAAAATATCGATATATCAAAATATCGATATTTTTTCTGAAAAATATCGATATATATCGGCGATATTTTTTCCAGCGATATATCGATATTCGATATTTATTTTCAGATATCAAAATCGATATATTTTTAAAGCTCTTAACAACGAGTGCTCCTGATGTCAATATCAGACAAATTCTTTTTTGAGTAATGTTATGTTTCATTTGTTTTTTATAAGTCAAGCAATGAAAAAAAAAATAAAAATAAAAAAAAAAACAAGCAATGAAAAACCTGTTTTTTTTTAATAAAAAAACGGATGTCAAAACAGCCAGATGTATTTGAAATTTCTAATATTTTGGCAATTTTTATAAATATTTGCATATTGGGCAAAAAATATCGATATATCGAAATATCGATATTTCTTGGACGATATAATCGATATATTTGAAATATATCGATACGATATATATCGATTTTTTTTTTCGGTTTGCCCATCCCTAGTTTGACGTCTTCGAATTAGGGCCGTAACAAGGTACCGTTAAACAACCAAAATACTGGGATGTATTTGCCTAATTTATGCTTTTAAATACCCTACTGTCTGACAGAAACGTGAAACCCACACGGCTCGATTTAACGTGACGTGAAGGTATGGACTATGATGGTACATGGTACATAATATCCATTTAAATAAACATAATAGTATACGAATAGTACAAAAAAAAATCTAAATAGGATGTGGAAAAAGAATATACTTTCCTCGTTTCTGGGGTGATCCCTCGGTCGGAAAGTAGTGCAACAAAAATGTTACTTTTATTATTTATTATACTAGCAACACGCCCCGGATTCACACGGGTACATAAAAAAATATGAACTTATTATAGCAATATAGTTAGTTTGGCCCAGCAGTTTTGAAGCCTATGCAATGCAAACTAACAATGAAAGAAAAGAAAGAAAGAAAGAAATACTTTATTTTGTGTCACAATGAAATCTTTCCACTTTAGTGTAGATAAATAAATTAGGCAATAAAAATAGTGAAGTTTTTTTGAAGTGATTAAGTTTTTCTATTCTTATAAACCTGCTTTGGTAGAGAGCTATGCGCTTGTGTCCTCAACTTTATCATGCACTCTACTCCACATTTTATTTGCTCAAACGATATAACAGGCAACCTATCTACAGGCCATTGAAGTTAATGTCGATTGGATGTCGACAGAGCTCTATATGTATGAGCTGTAATGTTATGTTATATGTTTGCATACAATTTGCTTCCTTATTCTGACGGAAAAAGTATTCAGCTACAAACATAGGTAGAATAAATTTATTTTCAAATTGTACCTGTATAAATCTTTTGTAACCAATATGATCAATAAATAAATCGGAATCTTAATCTGGATAAAAACATAACATCAGAAAATTATAGGTTTGGTACAATGAGAGGATACTGAAAAGTATCCTTTGGATCAAAAGTATCCCAACTGGTGGAAAATAATGTTTTTCAGCTGGCAACACTTTGTTGATCCTTCATACGTCCTGCCGGGTCCGGTTAATGTACAACCATGGAAAGCACGACCCGGGAATGCACGACCACGGAAAACACAGCCAGGAATACGCAACCAGGAAAACGCAGCCAAAATGTACATGAAATCCGGGCTGCGCATTCCCGACACGTGTTGGGAATGTCCAACCACGGAATGTACAGCCGTGGAAAACACGACCATGGAATTGGAAGCCAAAATGGTCATCAATTCCGGGCTGCGCATTCCCAACACGTGTTGGGATTGTCCAACCACGGAATGTACAGCCTTGGAAAACACGACCATGGAATTGGCAACCATTGCTGATTGGTCGAAAGCCTATGCTTCGTTTAGATGAAACCACAGATTAAAATATTACTATCCCATTTTGATAAAGATGAACTGCACAGATTATAATATGCAAATAATAAACCCCAAAACACACTAAGATTAAATCAGACAAGAACCACGTTATGGATAACGTCTAATAATCGAAATTTAACAGTGCAACCAGTAATGTCTCGCAGTTGTGTGCTTGATTCAGTTTTTATCCAAATAATGGCAACCATTCATTTTATTTTGTTTCGGAATGCATCGGTATAAGGTTATAACAGACGGCTACTCTAATATATCTTACATGTCTTAGTGTAACGTGCTCACACACTAACTCTTTTTACCAACAGAGTGCTCCTTTTTTTAAAAACGAACAGACTATAATTTGCTATAGTAACATTAACAAATAGATACCAACAAAAATAATCCTGAAAAAAAATATATTAACATAACAAATAAACCATGTACATACAATAAAAATTAACTAAGGAAACGAATACACATATTTATAAAAAGATGAAGTTTCATGTTGAACATCCACTTCAGGGTTCCGAGCAATCAAAGCGTTGATAATGTAAGTGCGTTCGCTGTCGCAGCATACCGCGCGGTGTCGGCATAAACGACGAGCGCGGCCACGCAAGTTCCGGTCAGGAACGTAAAGCGAGCACTCTAATAAAGCTATAGGATTATCAATATTTCCCCGTAACATTTGAAAATAATGGGTCATTATAGCACATTTTCGGCGAAGCTCCAACTTATGGAGTCCCAACATACCACCCACAAACAAGGACAGAGACAAGAACGGATAGTACCCATACAATTAGAGGTATCTACCAAATTTCATTTGTACCCCCACTAGATAAATTATAAGTTGATGATAGAGTCATCAACTTATAATTTATCTAGTGGGGGTCCCAGATTATAGCGTTATATTTCGTTATTGACGACCGATGTGGCGTGGCGGGTGAAGGTCCACCTGCGACGTGGAGGTTGCGGGTTCCCGCCTTGGGATAAATGTTTGTACGATCTATTTATTCTGGGTGTTCTGGGTATTTTATATGTATAATAAAAAATATATATCTATGAAATGTATTTTATTAAGTATATCTAGTATTCTAGTGCCCATAACACAAGCTGTGATGATGTTGTGTGGGTTGTCCAGCATTATTTATTTAATTATATTTATATTCTAGTTTCGATCTAACGAATGCATAAAACATAGACGTAATCGCGTTTCTATCCTTAACTGATATTAATGTATGGAAAAGAGGTGATGAGCGATATTTGATATAGTTCAAATGTGTAACAACCTTTAGCCTATCCATCATTTTTGACAGCAACATAAATTGACTTTGGCACAATTGGCATTACAAAAGGTAAACAAAAGAAATTATCTCGCTCTAGCGGGAAATTCAAATTTTTTAGGGTTTTTTTTTGTTGCGGCTGAACTGTTATATCTTTATGAAATATAAATAATGCGATGTATAATATATAAATATTATGTAAATAAATATTTAATACGCGATGAAATGGTAAGTAGGAAAGGAAGTAAGTATGAAATGTACCTAATAAGAATAATTATTATAATATTGAATGTGTGTAAATATGAAATGTGGAGGGGATTTACATTACAATTTATCATTATGCTCGTTTATGTATCAACGTTTTAGAAAATACTATTTACGGGGATTAAACAATTTTGGTGAGCTCAAGCGATTGATTGATTTGCCGCCTTCAGATCGAGTACCGTTGACCCCTCTGAGCCAGTGACAGATTTTCATGACCAAGTCCTTTCCAATCGAAACTTCGTAAAATGCATAGTAGTCCAGTCATATACATTTGGAAATGAAAATGAACCGAAAGAGCCAAATTTTGGATATTACTTGGGAGGAGGCTAGAAAAGCTTAAGTTCAAATTATAGTTCAAAATATAATTATAAAATGTTGTACGTTTTCCGCCATCTTGAAAAAAGGGTTAAATTCAGTTTTTTCATCATAACTCGGTTCCCCGTTGAGATACGAAATTTTTCATGGGATACTTTTTTGTTGCTCTTTGTACAATCTACAATTAAGGTCCCATACATTTTTCACATATCGATCATCGTTATCGAGATATCGATCAAAATAATTTATATATAGTTTTTCGCTGTTTCCTTTTTTCTCAATTAGGTATAGGTCGACAATTTGAACTTAAGCTTTTCTAGCCTCCCCCCCACGTAATATCCAAAATTTGGCTCTCTCAGTTCATTTTCATTTCTAACCCGATTTTTCCAACGTAATGACTGGAATCTGAGTTTTTTATGTTCTGTGACTGGAATAAATAAATAAATAAATGATGCTGGACAATCCAAACAACATCATCTAGCCCCAAGCTAAGCAGAGCTTGTGTTATGGGTACTAGAAGACTGTTATACTTAATAAAATAACATTACATAGATAGATATTTTTTATTATACATATAATACCCAGAACACCAAAGGGACTAATATGATATGAATGTGATATTATATTCTGTGGCAACACCGCACGTACGCATTTATGTATGTAGTAAAACTCCATTTTGTTTCTCGCCATTTTTCGTTCAATGTTTCTGAAAAAAAGCTTTAAAATCATAATATTTATCATGAATTACCACCTTAGATGCTGTGCGAAATGTGGAAAATCTTCAGCAGTCTATAAAAATCTCAAGTTATTTCGTTTTCCAAAAGCTGCGATTTGAATAATATCCAAGATATGTGTGCTTCTTTATTGTGTAAGTACTATTTAAGTATTTACATTAAATATTAGTTTCCAAGCAAGAGAATACTCAGAAATGTAGGTATATACCTATCGTTACAGTTGTAATGTATTTATTTGATGGATGTACCCAACCTAGACTAGAAGACTACTAAGTAAAGTTAAAGTAATTCATATTTGAAATGTATCAATTTCAGGTGGTATATCCTGCAACCTGACGGGAGTCAGCGATTTGAATAATATCCAAGAACCGTGTGTTTCTGCTTCTGTAAGTACCATTTACATTAAATATTAGTTTCTAATGGGAATATCTATAAACTAGATTCCTGACGTTTTTATATTACATTTTTTGTAATACACACATATAATACACTGGCTACACATCTGGGCTCCGCTCGGAGCATATTATGTCGCATTTGAAACTAAGTAAACAAATATGTACCTTTTGTGCTGTAGGGAGAAAGAGTTTTAAAAAACCTTCGAGTAAACTCTGATTTAGATCGCTTAATGGTGGAAGTCACGTTATAATAAAAGAATGTCATTATAATGGGTCAGAGTACAGGGAAGGGTGTGCAGGCGAAAAAGACTTAGAAAAATTTTGAAAAAAAAAATATGTATGTATAAGGCCCTGTTTTTATTATTAAATCCAATAGAAGGTATAAAAAGGGACGTTTTTTGTTAAGGTCATTACCCCCTTAAAACAACGAAAACAGAACTAGAGGCTATTTAGTAAACTCAATTACAAAGGAGAAAAGACTTAGCCAAAATTTTGAAAAAAAAAAGTGTATGTATAAGGCCCTGTTTTTATTATTAAATCCAATAGAAGGTATAAAAATGGACGTTTTTTGTTAAGGTCATTACCCCCTTAAAACAACGAAAACAGAACTAGAGGCTATTTAGTAAACTCAATTACAAAGGAGAAAAGACTTAGCCAAAATTTTGAAAAAAAAAAAAAGTGTATGTATAAGGCCCTGTTTTTATTATTAAATCCAATAGAAGGTATAAAAAGGGACGTTTTTTGTTAAGGTCATTACCCCCTTAAAACAACGAAAACAGAACTAGAGGCTATTTAGTAAACTCAATTACAAAGGAGAAAAGACTTAGCCAAAATTTTGAAAAAAAAAAAGTGTATGTATAAGGCCCTGTTTTTATTATTAAATCCAATAGAAGGTATAAAAAGAGACGTTTTTTGTTAAGGTCATTACCCCCTTAAAGCAACGAAAACAGAACTAGGGGCTAATTAGTAAACTCAATTACAAAGGAGAAAAGACAGCCAAAATTTTGAAAAAAATAAGTGTACTTACATTTAAACATACATTTAAAAACAAATTATAAAAGAACATGTGTTAAGCTATAGTTTTTGAGTTATGACATTTTTGGAGCCAAAATCTTCATTTTTAGGTTAGTTTTTTATGCACTATACACCGTTTTCCTATCACCGGCACTTTATGCATGTCGGTTCTGGCACTCGCCGGCCGCTGCCGCGGCACGCTCGCTTTGCTCGCTCGGCTCGTGCGTGGTTTTTTATATCAAACTAACGCTCGTCGCTTCGCTCCTCGCACCTATTCTAGTATTCTGTCACACATCACCTTTCTGAGTTCAAAACCAATTGAAAAAAATATACTTTGAATTAAAATTCAGAAATTTGCCACGAGATTTTTTTTTTCTTGAAATTTCTTTTTTTTTAATATTGTTTACATTTAGGCCTCCTGACACTCCCAAACTGACATACACTAGTTCAAGTGTCAGCCAGTGCCAGAAATTATTTCAAATCTGACCACGTACTCGTATCAAGTACCCCTATCGCTAAATTGACCAAAACCAGTGTGCGCCATCTTGGATCCCAAAATGGTGGCCATATTCGTAATCAGCATCCCAACAAACCCCGAAAATGACACCCATATTGCAAAATTGACCAAAACCTGTGTGCGCCATCTTGGATTCCAAAATGGTTGCCATATTCGTAATCAGCATCCCAACAAACCCCGAAAATGACACCCATATTGCAAAATTGACCAAAACCTGTGTGCGCCATCTTGGATTCCAAAATGGTTGCCATATTCGTAATCAGCATCCCCAAAAACCCCGAAAATGACACCCATATTGCAAAATTGACCAAAACCTGTGGGCGCCATCTTGGATTCCAAAATGGTTGCCATATTCGTAATCAGCATCCCCAAAAACCCCGAAAATGACACCCATATCGCAAAATTGACCAAAACCTGTGTGCGCCATCTTGGATTCCAAAATGGTTGCCATATTCGTAATCAGCATCCCCAAAAACCCCGAAAATGACACCCATATTGCAAAATTGACCAAAACCTGTGGGCGCCATCTTGGATTCCAAAATGGTTGCCATATTCGTAATCAGCATCCCCAAAAACCCCGAAAATGACACCCATAACGCAAAATTGACCAAAACCTGTGTGCGCCATCTTGGATTCCAAAATGGTTGCCATATTCGTAATCAGCATCCCCAAAAACCCCGAAAATGACACCCATATTGCAAAATTGACCAAAACCTGTGGGCGCCATCTTGGATTCCAAAATGGTTGCCATATTCGTAATCAG
Source organism: Ecliptopera silaceata (assembly GCA_932527185.1). Taxonomy (NCBI): domain Eukaryota; kingdom Metazoa; phylum Arthropoda; class Insecta; order Lepidoptera; family Geometridae; genus Ecliptopera; species Ecliptopera silaceata. Next base: position 9,151,867 of record OW052196.1, on the reverse strand, counting down.
CATCCCCAAAAACCCCGAAAATGACACCCATATTGCTAAATTGACCAAAACCTGTGGGCGCCATCTTGGATTCCAAAATGGTTGCCATATTCGTAATCAGCATCCCCAAAAACCCCGAAAATGACACCCATATTGCATAATTGACCAAAACCAGTGTGCGCCATCTTCGATTCCAAAATGGTTGCCATATTCGTAATCAGCATTCCGAATAAAAAAAAAGACGCGTAATCCAAAAAATTACGAAAATTTTCTAAGTCTTTTTTCTTCAAAATTTTGGCAGAGTCCTTTTTATTCAAAATTTTGGCAGAGTCCTTTTTCTTCAAAATTTTTCTAAGTCTTTTTCGCCTGCACACCCTTTGCTATACTCCGACCTTATAATGCCCAAACGTTTCTATTCAGGCTTGAGTCCAGACCTACCTACTAAGATGAACCTGAGTGTCAATCGGATCGATCAACCTGCCAGCCCATCCACCCTGATCCTCAAGCAAATAATCTCTACTTTTACCTAAATGGAAAATTAGTAAATTTAACTAAATGAAAGGATGGCATAAAGGTGACAGAATTCAAGGATCCACAAGCTAAACACCTACAAAATCGGAGTATGCTTTAGCAAGATACTACAAAGGTAACTATCATAAAAGTTTTTATCTAACTAACCATAACTTTGTTAACTAAATTCAACAAATTGTGTGTAACCATTTTTTTTTAACATCATAAAAATCTGCGAATGCCACTGCTGTGTGTTTACACAACACAGCAGTATGATTACATTCCTCATGAAGTTAATTGAAAAATAGAATTAATAAAAATGTTCATTTCATTTATTTTTCAGAAGCACTTTCTGCAGATGCACTGAAATAAAAAGTAGTTTGACTAACTGTTACAACTTGATGAAGAGAAGCCCAGTGAGAACAAACTCCTACTTGAACTTCAAATGAATCTTTCACGAAATGTGTTACTACTAGTTAGCTACTTAATTTGGAAAGTAAGTAAAGTTTAAACTAAAGCATAAAATAAAAAATAACACTACTTATATTATGTAGTCTTGTTTCATCATTCTGGTATAGTTAAGGCTAGGTACTGAAAGCTATATTCAAAAACAACAAATTATCCAGTTAATACTGTTTATTTCATGTCCATTACTGATTGAAAAATAAATGTACATATTTTTTTTTACTATGAGTAGTATCCGCTTGTCTTAGTTTATAAAACACTGATTGTATTTATGGTAACGAAATTAAATGCATAATTTTAGAAAGTAATTAGTAACACAGCCATGTTGATATTTCAATCACATGCTCAAAATCATGTTTATGTCTTGCAACATGCAATGTTTTTAAATGTGAATTCGTAATTTAAATCATTGATAAAAATAATGTATCATATGTAAATTAAAATAGGAAGCAATTTGTGCTATACCAGTACCAGTGTTGATAATAAATATAATTATTAAAAAATTGTGGCTATCATAAGTAATCCTTACAACTTTATAATAATTTAATGCATTTTAAGAAATAATAGTGATAATCACATATTATCACTACTAGGATAAGTTAAATTAATCAATATTTCATACAATACCATGTGGCCTCTAACTAAGCGCGTTAGAGGCTTTTGCTGTAAGTAGATTGCTGATACTATTTATTCTAAGTAATAATCTATGGTATTGTATCATTCTATGATGCTTATTCGGTGTCTGAATGTTGTTGAGAACCCAAATATTTGTTATCGGTGGCATCAAACCCGCGACCCACATTATGGAAAGCAGAGTTATCTTTTGTACAAATTATGTAACATGCAACGTCTTAAAAGATCAAAAAACTTACTTATTATGATTAATAAATGTAAAAGGTAAAAATTTATATGTACTTACTTAATGATTTTTTTACAGAATAGTTGCGTAAATTAATAAAATTACATTATATTTTTATCTGTTTGTGCAAAACAATTTTATAAGTTTATTTTGTAATATCAACAACTAGCCTGAAAACTAGGATAAGACAGTATGATCTCATTCTTTATGTGACAATTTGGTATGATTATGTTGTAAAAGTATTGCATATTGTTAAAATGTTTGTGTTCTTTATTATTTGAAATATAAATTTGTTAATAAATGTGTTTTGTTTTTTTGTATACAGCGCCAGCGTAGATATTATTATTACCCATTTCCGCCGATAGGCAGTGAACGCCGCTCATTGAAAAACACTTTTGTGGTATGACGTTGGTTTTCTTTCTGTTAGGGCTATATTTCACCAGGACGCCATGGCGGCGCAACCAGTCGCCGCCACCAACAAAATGTATACAGCTCTATAGAGAGTTACTCACCTGGTGTCCATTTGGTCGCGCAACCAAACGTACATTTTGTTGGTGGCGGCGACTGGTTGCGCCGCCATGGCGTCCCGGTGAAATATAGCCCTTAGGATATTATGTTCTGTGCACTGGCTCCTGGACTATTAGGAAGGCGAAGGTCCGCCTGCGACGCGGAGGTTGTGGGTTCGATTCCCGCCTTCGGATAAATGTTTGTATGATCTGCAAATATTTATTCCAGGTGTTCTGGGTATTTTATATAAATATATCATCTATCTATACCTACTTATAATAAATCTGTAGAGAGGTCAATTCTGTACATGAAATATATTTTCAAAATAACTATCAGGGGGTGATTAGTGATCGATACTGATGCCAAAAATGCAATCAGTAAAATTTTTGTCTGTCTGTATGTATGTTCCTTAAAGAAACAAAAACTACTCGACGGATTTTAACGAAACTTGGTACAATTAGTTTTCATACTCCTGGGCAGGTTATAGGATACTTTTCATCACGCTACAATCAATAGGAGCAGTGAACGGAAATGTTGGGAAACGGGAGAAGTTACTTCATTTATAAAGCATCCGTCGCGTGTGCAGCCTTAATGGTTAAAGTTATGGGGGGTTTACACGGGTGACTAAAGCCTCACGATTTTTGCCGCGCGGCGTAAATTGACCATCTAAATGGCAATTCGGCTAAGTTGCAGGTGACTAAAGCCGCAAGCCCCAAAGTTGGGTAGCATCCGACTTTAGCCGCGCGGCATACGGCCGCATGCGACTGGTGAGTGACTAAAATCGACCGTGTTCCGTCGTGATCAGTTGCAGGCGATCGCCTGCCGCATGAAGGTGTTTCGCGCACGCACGTGTATTTATTTACTACAGCGTTTCTGTGTACAAATGACAGAGCCGCATGCGATTTTAGTAACCAGTGTAAATGGGCTAGCGATGCGGCTTGGTGAGGCAATTAGTGAAGTGACTCGCCGCACGGCGAAAATCGAGCCGTGTAAACCCCCCATTACATAGAAATCATGTATGGCGCGCACTAATCGGGGGTTTACACGGGTGACTAAAGCCGCACGATTTTTGCCGCGCGGCGTAAATCGACCATCTAAATGGCAATTCGGTTAAGTTGCAAGTGACTAAAGCCGCAAGCCCCAAAGTTGGCTAGCATTCGACTTTGGCCGCGCGGTATACGGCCGCATGCGTCTGGTGACTAAAATCGACCGTGTAAACGATCAGTTGCAATCGCCCGCCGCATGAAGGTGTTTCGCGCACGCACGTGTATTTATTTAATTTACTACAGCGTTTCTGTGTACAAATGACAGAGCCGCGTGCGATTTTAGTAACCAGTGTAAATGGGCTAGCGATGCGGCTTGGTGAGGCAATTAGTGAAGCTACTCGCTGCACGGCGAAAATCGACCCGTGTAAACCCCCCATAAGAGAGAAATTTAGGAAATCACGCTCCGAAGCCCTAAAAACAGGCTCTGAAGTTTGTATGCAGAATCTTATATCGTGAACCGATTGACTTGAAACTTGGTAGGTACGCATAAAGTTGACACGAAATAAAATGGATCTGCATTTTTAGATTTTGCAAAATCATCCCCCAAATCGAGTCAAGTTAGAAATTTGTTATATTTACCACTAGATGGCGCTACTGTGCACGAATCCTAGATCGCGCTATCGGTGCGTTTTGGCTATTTGTTTTAAGTCGGTCGGTATTTAGCAAAAGTTTTGTTATTTTGAGTTATTTTAGTTAGTGAATTGAGTTATTTTGATAAAAGTTATTTAAGTATACTAAGTTTTCCTTCTTAGACTGCACTTTACCATCAATTTCTTTCATAAGAAGATAGTAATGGAATGGGTTATCGCAAAATCTCTTAAAACGGCACGCGGACGAAGTCGCGTCAGGCACTGCTAGTAAAAAATATCTACCTAGCTATGTAGTGTATTGTATAATCTCGTATCCATCCATAACACAAGCTCTGCTTAGCTTGGGGCTAGATGATGTGTGGATTGTCCAACATTATTTATTTATTCCTTTTAGAAACCCCGGTACATAACACTTCTTTCGCGGAAACTTTTTCTGTAGAAGCTGTCAGGCTATGGAACAAACTACCCTATGTTATCAAGAAGGTGGAGTCAGAGGAGCGTTTAAAAAAGTTAACAAGAGAGCTTTTTTACTAAACAATTATATTCTTAGCATGTCACCAATCAGCACCTCATTAACTCACAATAATGTTATTTGTATTTTCTTTATAAATAAATACATTTTCTGTTACCACATTGGGTTGGCTGGTAGAAAATACTTTAACATTAAGTCCTTCTGTTGTATATCTTTGTGCAATAAAGAATTTAATAAATAAATGTAGCTTCCATCAGTGAATTATTTTTTGAAACAGGCACAGTAGTTTTTGAATTTACTCATTACAAACACAAAAATGCAAATTTTTCCTTTTAAATATATTAGTGTAGTTAAAGATGTTGTTTTTTTAGGTTTAGTCTGCATTCTCCCAAGTTCATACTATAGTAATAAATAATAAAATAACCTTTTACTTCCAAATCTCTTTATCTATATATTTACAGTAGTGTTAGTAGATGCTAGCTTATACCTAGTATAGGTTAGTATTCTAAATTTATTATTTTGTTATTGGATAGTTTGTGGACCCCTTTTTGAGTAACGGCCTCCTCCATCCCTTTCTACATTTCTCTATCCGCTCCTGCTGTCATCCCAGCAGTTTGGTTAATATCATCAGCCTGCCGGCTGTATGGTCTGCCAACATTCCTTTTGCCTACTGGTCTTTTCCATCTAGTGGTATGTGTGGTTCACTTGCTGTCGTTACTTCGTGAGATGTGACCCGCCCATTTCCATTTTAGCTTTAGGGCTTGCGAAAGTGCATCTGTAAGTTTTGTTTTAAGTCTGATTCTGTCACTGCGCACTTTGTCGATTTTTCTCTCTTGGGATTCATTGCTAGCTCTGACCAAGTTCAATGGCTATATATCTGAAAAATTAGAGATGAAAATCTGGTGAGTATAAGCAATGAGTATAATAGAATGTCATTTCATTGTTATGAACACTATGCATGCCTTGTCTCACTATGTTAGCCTGCAGTTTCTATAAAAGTAGGTACCTACTCTTGCCTGTAGTCAAATTATAACTGACCATAGGCAATAATTACTATTCTTAGGTGACATTATCAATAAAATAAAACTTGCTTGAGCTCAGCATTAGGCTAACCAATTATTCAATTATGTACCTACTTTATTTTAAACTTTACTGTCTATACAAAGCATCTGAGCAGATGGATAATGGACAGGGCAAACCACTCGACTCAGCTGGCTTTATTAGCAGGAACACTATGGTATCTATATTTCTTTAATTGAAGAGCTCAGCTCTTGTCGGGGTTTTGATGTAGACAATAGACATACATTTAATAGACTTACATACATATGTTATTGTACATATGTACTTACATTTTACTCTTTCTGATGCTTCTTTTCTTTGACTTCCACTTACGAAAGACGGCGACGTTCTCTTTTATACGGCTCACGTAACATAATCTTGGAATCTGGTGTCAGTGCTATAAAATAGTTTTCAGTGATAAAATCTATTATAGCTTCATTTCTTGTAGTTTTTATATCAAGTTTTTCTAAAGTAGGTACTCTGAATACATTATCTACAATCCAATTCAATTAATGTTGTTTAGAAAATAAACAACAAAATCTCTTCGCTACACAGAGCACAGAACATAATATCTTAGGCACAGAGTGAGAGAGAGAAAATAATAATAATAATATCGTGACAGTGGCATAGTTACCTACTTGTACAAGAGTGACAGATCGGCTGAAGAAAAATTCGAGTAAGTGCAAACGAAGCATATGCTATGACGTCATTTGGCTTCAAATTCCCAACACGTGTCGGGAATGTACAGCCATGGAAAACGCAGCCACGGAATGTACAGCCCGGAATTGGTGACCAATTTGGCATCCAATTCCATGGTTGTGTTTTCCAAGGGTGTGCATAGATATGTACGGCCTGGAATGCACGACCATGGAAAACACAACCATGGAATTGGATGCCAAATTGGTCGCCAATTCCGGGCTGTACATTCCGTGGCTGTGTTTTCCATGGTTGTGTAATCACGGCACCCGCCTGTCCTAATCCCTGCAAGGAACATAATATCCTAAAGACTGTCTGTTGGTTGTTGATTTGTTGATTTCGTTTGGTTCAGTGCAGTGAGTTTGTTTAATGTTCATATTTTTCTATTAAATTTTCATGAGTTGAGGTGAGAATAGGTAGGTAATATAGGAAATCATTTCATTTCCTATATTTTGGATTCAGATTGTGTTATGACAAAGTAAATAAAATTAATAAAATTAGGCCGCTAAGCTTTGCCAATAACTTAATCATTCGAAAAATGTTGAAGACAACCTCAGGAGTTATTTTTGTTCATTATTTTTTGTAAATTTAGTCATCTAAACCCTCCTCTAACTCCGAGCTAAGTACTCATCATAACTTCAGCCATCTGCAGGGTATTATCATAAATAAATAAATATTCATGGACATTTTACACAACACCATTCATTTACTCCATAACTTAACAAAGCTGATAGTGACTGTTCATAGATTAAAAGTTGTCCACACTCCATTTTCATCATCTCTAATTTTGCTATAAATATAAGTTTTTCCTCTCAGGGTATAACAATGCTGCCAGATGACAGTGTGGAGAACCGGCTTGGACCTCCGGGAGTTAATTCTCGGTCCGTGAGTGCAGCTCATTCTGCTGCTGACCTTGAAGTAAGAATCTTATTTCAATTGATGATACAGCCAACATTTTGGATAATAAATAAATATTTGTAGACATTTATAACAACATCATCTATACCAACAAATAATCAAATTAAAACTTCAAAGTCACACAACAGTATACCATAGCCTTGGATAGAAAAAAAAAGTGTAAATTTGAGTGAACCTTTGAACTAAAATGCTCTATTAAAAACAATTTGACTAAATTTTAATGTTCTTGATACATGGTACTTATTGTACTTATCTTTTTGCAATATATTAAATTTAATTTAATTTATTTATTGAAGGTACTCCGTGAGATCGAGAATGTGTACTTCACATCACCGAGTGAGTTTGACGCTGGTCGTTATGTGTTGAAAACCATGCCGGAACCCATCTCCTGTCAGGAAATAGAGCAAATGTTCACAAGATTAAAGAGACAGCAGCAAGTGAGTACTTTAGAATGATTACATTATTACAAAATTCCAAAGTTATTGGGATTTGAACTTAGAAACTATTCTAAATACAGGAAGTGCTGATAATTAACCATTTTTACTACAGACATTTTTAATACTATACACATATCCTCATAAAAATATGCAAGGTACCTAGTTAAAATAAAAAATAAATAATGCTGGACAATTCACACAACATAATATAGCTCCAAGCTAAGCAGGGCTTGTGTTATGGGTAGAAGACTCACATACTTAATACAATACATTACATAGATAGATATTTTTTATAATACACATAAAATACCCAGAACACCCTGATTGAATATTTGTAGATAGTACAAACATTTATCCTAAGGCGGGAATCGAACCCGCAACCTGCACGTCGCAGGCGGACCTCCGCCCACCGCGTCACATCAGTCGTCTGTTGTTTTTACTTTGTTAAATAATATTGTGTCTGTTTAGGTAGTATCAGGCAAAGCGCTTCATCTGATTTCCCAACAACGAGATACATGCGACCGCGAATTCACAGAGATTCAGAACATTCGAGATGAACTCGCCAAAACTCTCGAAACTTGCCGAAAAGCGAGAGAGCAACTGAGAACCGCTTCCAACCATCTCACAATATCCACCTTCGTGATCCTAGCGAACTTTAGGAAACGACAGATCATCCGCTCAGTCTTGCAGTCTTTAGAACTACTAAGAAGCTTGCGAAGCGTGGAAAAAGACGTTGCAGAATTACTAAACAAGAAAGAATACTATGACGCTATAGAACTGATTCTAAAAAGCGGAAAAGCTGCTGCCAATCATAAGGAGTTCACTTGCATAGCAGATTTGACGACGAGACTCCAAGACACCCTAGACATGACCGAGGAGAAATTGGACTCGGTACTCGCTAATATTTGCTATAACTTCGATGAGAAGACATTTAGAAAGCTTAGGAAAGCGTACGCGCTACTGGGGAAGACACAAGCAGCTATGGAGCAACTCCATATGCACTACTCGTCAGCGGTTAACGAATCGGCCATCGACGCGGTCAAGAACTATGTAGGGGCAATCAGTATAGAAATGAAATTTCAAGAAATGTGCCAAGCGGTACAACCCAACAAAACACCCACCTGTCTACTGAACCTTTGCGAGAATCTATTTCTTGTGATGCGAAGTTACTATCTCCTGGTGAATTGGCATACTAAATACGACGAAGACGACTCGCCGAGCACCAACAACGTTCTGGAAATAGAAAAGAATGTGAGCAAGGAGTACATCCGGCAGAAACTAAAAGCAGGTCTTGTTAGAATCTGGCACGACGTGCAAGCTAAAGTATCCATGTTCCTGAAGAGCTCGGGCCTAGAGGAATACCCTTTTGAAAAATTCATACAGATGCTAGGGATATTGAGGAAGTTGACGCAAGTAGCGGAAGTGTTCTGTGGCGATAAGTCCGACCTTCTGCAGGAGTTTATTAAAACCCAAAGCGTTATTTACATCAAGAATTACCACAGAGGACGAATGGAGGAACTAAAGCTGTTCTTGGAAAACGAAGGGTGGGAGCAGTGCCCTGTCAAATCTACCTTCACTTTACTAAACTTGCAGGAGTTCAAGCAGTTCAAACGGCATATCAGTTTAAGATCCGATGCTGTTCTGACCAAGGCTTTATCTGATGGTGCATCATCCGTCCATTCTCAAGACGACAGCGTTTATATATCCAAATATTTCAAAGAGAAGACGAATCATACCCCATTCGAGATTTTCCGAAATGAAAATGTAACGAATGATGATATATTCGGACTGGAAAAGGAATGCTCAGATGTCGACGACAGTGATGATGAACTAGAAGAGTTGAAGCGAGATTATGTCGACGAGAATGACAGATACACCACTATAGATTCGAGAACCGTGAACAGCCCTTCGAGAGTGAAGGAGAGCGTTATAGTAACGAACACCACGTTATCGGTGCTACGTCATTGCGGGCAGTATCTACAGATCTGTAGGTATCTCCCGCAGATATCGTTAGAAGTGATCATGCTTATGAACCAACTTTTCGATTACTATTTCTACACGGTCCATTTATTTTTTACCTCAGATTTAGACGTGGCATCGACAACGTTGTACACGAGCAAGTTGAACGCGGTTCTAAAACGAATATCGAATAATATAGACACAGTGAGCGCTGAAGGCGATAGCAAAAACTTCCTCTGCCCCGAGCTACCGCAACATTTAGATCTGTCTTCTGAAGAAAACCTCCACGGACTCTCGGAGAGAATTGTGGGCGTCGAAAGCGTTATATTCCTAGCAAAGCAGTTTGATTTGTTACAACCGTACTTAGAGTCTATAGTCGCTCAGCATCAACGAATGATCATAGAACATTTTAAAGATAATACTCTTGCTGTAGTTTCCGATTTAAGGGTCCCCGCGTACATGTGTTCCGCGTCTAAGTCTGTAGACGCGAGAACCACTCTGATAGCGATGTCTCAAGTCAAATGGGATGTCAAAAACGTGGCGGTAGAGCACAGTCCGTACGTAGACATGATAATACGAAAGATTCAAGTATTCGCGTTGAGATTCGAGATCGTCGCTTCAAAGGTGACTCTAAATATAGAGTTATTGAACTCAGTTTGGAGTGTAGTTTCCAAATTCATTGTACATTTGTTGGTGGAAGGGTTTTCGAATGCGACAAAATGTTCGAACGGAGGTAGAGGACTAATGCAGTTGGATTATAGGCAGTTGTTTGTGAAACTTGAGAAGATTTCCAAGCTAAAGCCTATCCCATATCAAGAGTATGTAGATAGGTATGTTAAAGCTTATTATCTTCCTCGGAAAGAGTTGGAAGAGTTTCTTGTGGAGAGGACGGAGTATTCAAATAAGCATTTAGTTGCTTTAATCACTTGCGCTTGTGAGAATAGAAAGGATAGACAGGCGCTTGCGGCGTTAATCGAAGGCAGAGATGCTTTGTAGACAAATACTTAGAAGGCTTGAAGCACAAGTTACCTATGTCATGCTAAGTTTTATGTAGGTACATCGCTACAAATGCATTCTGAATATTATTTATTTATGTTTCTGCGATATGCAAATGTTATGTCACTATGTTGACGCATTATACGCCAACGCCACTAAATGACGCAAATATGTTGACCACACATAGTTGTTTCAGTATGTACTATACTGGCTATAGACGATCAGTAACAAGGCGGAAGCCAATAGTTTGGTTGGAAAGATTAGCCAGACTAGGCACTGCTTTACCGTGGCTAGCTGTTAACACAACACGATGCTACAACAAAATACAGTTGTAGCATCGAAACGATAAGAAGATGAATAGTTTGTTGTGAGCCTTAAAAAACATTAAGTAGGTACAAGGAAATACGCTTGTTATTTATAAATCGCGAGTGCAGCATATTTAACCCAAATTTATTAAATAGATCAAGTATGTAGAGTATATGTATCGCTTTTGTTCTATTTTGTTACAATTTAACAATCACATCGCAATGAGTGGAACTCTAGCAATACTTGAAAGATCTATCGATCTGTAGATAATTGTTTTTCGCCGTCTATTGTAGTTGCTTATCAGCCTGGTCGTACAAACTATAATTAATTATACCATATGTACCTACTGGTGTAGGTAATTCAGTAATACAGTCGACATAAAGATTGAAAATGATTTTTTTTAAGATGATGGAAAAGTTTGTTGAAAAAAGTTACAAGTTTTTCTTAGTTATGAAATCATCGATTGCTCACGCCGACTGTACACAGTGATCGTTGCATAGAATTGTGTAGAATTAGTTTAAAATAGTTACTTAAAAAAAAGACTATGATGTAATAAAGATCTGTGTAATATTAAGTATAAATTATGTTAAACAGAAATGTTACTTATATTGTTATGTTGATAACTATTAAACAAATGTACTTAACATGTTATTGTTTTATTCGAAGTAAGATAATGTATCGCTCTAAGCAGGCATACCACTTAATATCAAGTGGGCAATCATATTGTCATTTAGTTGTATAAAAAACGGTGTGTCCCTCCCCCAACCCCTCTAGCCCTCGGCATGCCTGGTAGGGTCTGAGAGACCCACCGCTGCAGTTAAATCGTTACAATTCATTTAAATTTGAATTCTGCTCGTAACTGCTCTCAGTAGCTGACCATAGTGAACTTAGTTACGCTCGCCGCCCGCTACCTCAGTTCGGGGCACGCTCCAGTATAGATAGGATGTGTGTGAAGTGCTTCCGGGTCTCACTGACCCCACCAGGCATACGGCGTGACATTTTTATGTGAGTATTGATTATGTTTTTCTGTGAGTTTGTTAATAATAAATATTATTTTTTAGTGGGAACGGACACGTCTTTTTATGAAATGATAGATTTTCATTGTTTTTAGTTTGGTGTCCTACAGATTTTACAAATTTATGTAGGTTTTTACTTTACTTCGAATTCAACTTATGCTATCGTATTCTTTTATTTATAGTTCAAAATGGAGAGCCACCTACGTGACAGGACATCATAAGTTTGCTACTTGAGGAGGTGGAAGTTTTATCAAAAATCTGGGTATCGCACTGATAGAATCACATCTACATCAAGACAGAAAAACACTCGTCTTTCTACAGATCTTCGCAAACGAATTCCCAACCGTATTGGTCTCCAAAAAGGCCCACCTGTAAAAAAAACAGCTCCAGGTGTAAGACGTAGATGTCACGTGTGTCCGTCAATGAAAGACCGCAAAACGCAATACATCTGTGAGATACGCAAGAGCCACTTGTGCCTGGATCATGCAATTTTCCAGTGCGAAAATTGCTTCGGAAACAAACCTCGTGAAGATGATGTTGGAAATGAAGAAGACTAATTACTTTAGCTTAGAATATAAGATAATATATGTGCCTAACGTTTCCCAAAGTCTGATTAGGATATATCTATGGTTTAAGTTGATTTTGCATGTTTTTAAACATAAGATGTTAATTTTACGTTGAAAAACGTATACAGTTTAATTAAAAAAAATATTAAAAGATATTGTTGATTCGACAACGAATTTTATTTAAAACCCTTTAAAGCTTCTTTAATTTTAATATTAAATCACAAATGTTGCTAATTGACAACAATTTGTAGGCTAAAAAAATATTTGAAATTTAGGGTCTCACAGACCCACCAGGCATGCCATGTAACTTTTTTCCACCAGGCATGCCGAGGGCTAGGGGAGCAAATAGGGGAGCTAACGCTCCTAGGCCAAAACAAACTTAGTTGGTGCCCGCAACTTTATATTATTATCGTTATATGTTACACAATTTGCACAATATATTTTTAAATTTATATTGTTTTAACTGTATTATTTCAAAGTTCGACCTATGAAATAGACCACTAATGAAAATATATTCGAATAAATATAATTTTTGAAAAGCAGGTTATAAATAAAAAATGCCATTGAATGATCAAAATATATTTCATAACAGTAAAACGATTAAACTATAGAATACCAACAACAATACTTTGATATTTATAATAATCCATTTATATTTTAAACGCGTAGAAATGTCAAAGAAAAAGAACAATATTGAATATAGCTGATATTATAATCTTGCCCTATTTATTTATTTATTACTATTTATTTGAATAATATTTAGTTAGGCTCGATATCAATATTTTGTCTATTCAATGGTAATATAAAATAGAGTCATGACTCTGTCCCCAGGCACGGTAGACATTCTTTCAAATCTCTTAGATTCAAGATTACTTGTATTGTCTAAAGTAGTCAGAGGTAAGTCCAAATATATTACGACATAGTTTACGCTATGTCGTAATATAAACACGTTATTTTTTATTTTATTTCTAGAATACTTGTCACTAGAGAGTTTGTCATGCATTGCTGTTTTATTTTATGTATAACCTTTTAATAGTATCATACAAAGACATAGAGAATTGACTTCATACGTGGATATCTCATGAAGTAAATACGGGCGGGAAAGCGTAAGAGACAAATTGTGCGGCCAGTAATCTCTTTCTGTAGGTAGTTACTACAAACCTACAGAAAAGAGACAGGTATTGGCCGCATAGTAGTGTTGTCTCTTAACTAGAGAAAGGTAAATTTTGTGTCCATTATCTATGTATATGGTATCATGATTAAGTAGACCAAGTAGTTCAATAACAATCAATCTGTCAAAAGGCGTGTGATTTTATAAGCACAGCAACGTTAGGTATAGCTGTGTATCTACCATGAGATGTCACAGTAAAATCGCCTGACTTTACTACAGTAGTTACGTCAATATTAGTATGACGAATTTTAGTACCCAAATATCCGCTAGAGGCGCTGTACAAATCTTCATACATTTTTTTAACTACAGACGCTAGCGAGTATAGTAAAAACTCATGGTAGAGCTACTGATGCAAAGTCTATGAATGGTAAATTAAAATATATTCATTTACAATTCAAATCACATACATTCATTAACACATTATTATATACATTTATTAAGATTATCATTATTTTACATACATACATTTTATTTAAACTCACAATAACATATTTTCATTCAACATTCTAATAATTTAGTTTAGGCGGTAAAAGTAACATATTTTCAATTTTTTGATATTTTTTTATCATGTCATTATATATTGATAAAAAAAGAATACGTACAATATTTAATACTCTATATTAAGGATAACACAAAAACTTCTGGTCAGATCTTATCTTTAAATGAGACCACATAAGCACCAGCTTTCAAATAAAAAAGAATTATCAAAATCAGTTGACCTAGACATGTAATGAGGTACATTTTATATAAAAAATGACTGTTATAGTTTAATAAGTACTGGAATTTGGAATAATAGTCAATAGAATAACTATACTTAAAATTATTTAACTTCATTTCGTGTCTGGTTTCTGTCCTTTTAACCGTGATATTTCAGCTCCGAGGGTATCCATATTATCCTGTGAATAATACATAAACAAATAAAATATAAATATTCACGGACATTTCACACACCAAAGCAAAGCTTGTACTATGGGAATGAGGCATTTCTAGAATACATAAATATACTTTTTTCTGTACATACATATAGAAACACCCAGACACAGAATAAATATGTAGGTATATTAATCACACAAACTATTGCTCTGAGTGGGAATCGAACCCACGACCCACATGGAAGGGAGCCACTAACAACTGAGCTGTGACGCCTGCCACAGGTTTTGTTATCATGGTTTATGCGATCCCAAAATGTCTAACGTGTATCGTGTGTGAATTGAAAAAAGAAAATTAGCGAGATCGGATCCACGGTACCTTAAGCGTGATATTCTTTAGCAGAGTGTCTTCGAGCACGGCTTGCAGCCGCTTGTTCATCTCGAGCGACAGGTCGAGTGTCATGCCGGCCGGGTCGCCGCCCCACACCGCCGCCATGGCGCCGCCCGCGCTCGCTATCTGCTTCTAAACAACATATTGACATATTGGGCTGGTGAGTATCTGGCCCAGCGTATCAGCATTGCTATTCAGCGCGGCAATGCAGCCAGTGTCTTGGGTACGCGACGATTGGTACTGATTTGGATCAGTTGAACTATCTATACTTAGATCGTTTGCAACGGTCTGAAGATAGCTCAACTGTTTCTTATGTATTTTATATGACAATGTACATTTTGTAAATACTGTATACTTACATCTTTATATTTTGGAAGATTCATATAATATCTGTATAATACATAGACACTAAGTTACACATACGCTAACTGAATGTATCTTACCTTAGTCAACTTTTTTAGCATCTAAAGAGCAGCATGTATAAAGTAGCATTAATGAGTAGCGCACTTAAAAACACTAAAAAATATCACACGGTCAAAAGATAACACATATTCTATTACATATTTATCTAATTTAAAATAGTACCCCACGAAAAAACGTATTTCCAATTATTTATAAAGTAGTTTTTGTACATTAAAGTTATGTTGCGTTTCGTAAGATTGCACATCATCAGTAACTCTCTTTTTTATTTTTACTTTAATCCAGATTTCGACTCTGGACAAGATAAAATAAGATAATTTATAACAACAAACATGTTTAATTATTACATAAGGATAAAAAATAATAACTATGTATTTAGTTGATATTTATGGTTGGAGTCACAAAGTTATCCAAACCAGGTAATAAAATCTGTATGGTAACAGTATCTACTCAGTTAAAACTGCAAAATAACTGGCGCAGGCGGAGGGATTTAGTTCATAACTTCTAATATAATAATATTATTAATAGTAGCCTTTACTTTTTATCGTAGTTCAGTTTACCTTGTTAATATCCCTGTGAGGTGAAGAGACCGCTCCCGCTGGTAAACTGCACAGTAACTGGCGCAGCAAACGGGATTTATTTCTCAACTCCTCAGTAAGTTGTTTAGAATGTTCCTCTAAGAACTCGCATCGTTCTGAACGACGCGCCGCTGCTCTTTGCAAAGATACAATCCGTTCTATCAACGCTTGTCGGTCTGGTTCACGAACCTGGATTGAAAAATATATATTTTGAGAGATTAACAGATCTAGAGAACAAAGGTTTGTTTGATGTGAATGAATGAATTAAAATGCTTTATTTAACATCATAAAACAAAAATATAAAAACTAGAGACTATGCGATAAACGATATGATACAATGGGCGGCCTTATCGTTATCGACAACATATGACTGTGTGATGAGCACTGCTGTTTGTTCCGTGTGTGAGATAGATAGATAGATAAATAATTAATCTATCTACATAGTGTACATAATATATGAATTTAAAAAAATGTAAGTGTGTTCTGTTTTTCATTGATCCACTTCTATTCATGACTGTACTTTATAGAACTACACTATTTTTGTTTACCAAAACTAGTTGATATGATCTACGATACTATTTCGACAAATCAAATTAAACCTTTGGGAATATTTTCTCAAGTAGATTTGGAAACTTGATCTGTAACAAATAAGCTTACCGTACAATACTCTGCTTGGTCCTAAGCATGTAAAAAATACTGATTTAAGTATACAGGGTGTTTGGAAGGGAGCTGTACATACGCCTAGGGTAGAAACTAGGGATAGTCTGCTACCTACCCCCGCCCATTATATTGACCTTGGCCTCAAGGTTTTTTTTTAATTTATTATTATTTTTTATTTGACTTTTTTATGATTTTTTGACTAAAACTACCTGTAGCTCAAAATCTATCCATGGGACCGGTCGGCTAATGGTCTTGTTTTAATCGTTAGAGTCTTAGGGTCCTGCAAAAAATTATTTTACACCAGAAAATTGTGGAGAAGAAAAGTTATGGGGCCTGAAGTACCGTAGTAAGGTAAAGAAATAATTTTAAGGGCAACTTTCTATGGGGTTTAAAAAAAAACTAACAGGGTTGGAGTTCTTCTGATTTTTTTAAAACATCCTCAGTCCATGCCCTTTCTAACGATATGCTAAAAGTGTATTTATCACTTTTAGTTTTAAAGTTATTAATTAATTTCCGCAACTAGGGCACTTCAAGCAAAAATTTCAACTAATGAAAATTAAATGTGTTCGATCGTAAAAGGATGGCAAATGAAACAAAAAATTTGGTAATGACTAATGTCATTAAATTACAAATTTTAATTAATTACTAATTTTAATTAATTACAAATTTTGTTCAAATTGATGACCATTGACCTGTAAACATGCTCGGCACCTCTTCCTCATCTCTTCTACGTCTGGGGAAGGGCGAAAGAGTTGGTGTACGCAGAAGAAGTACCAACAAGGGAGGTTCTAATTAACAGGATCCACGCCGCATTCGATACAATGCGCGAGGAACTGCTGCTTAGAACGGTGACCGTGGAGATGAGGAAGAGGTGCCGAGCATGTTTACAGGTCAATGGTCATCAATTTGAACAAAATTTGTAATTAATTAAAATTAGTAATTAATTAAAATTTGTAATTTAATGACATTAGTCATTACCAAATTTTTTGTTTCATTTGCCATCCTTTTACGATCGAACACATTTAATTTTCATTAGTTGAAATTTTTGCTTGAAGTGCCCTAGTTGCGGAAATTAATTAATAACTTTAAAACTAAAAGTGATAAATACACTTTTAGCATATCGTTAGAAAGGGCATGGACTGAGGATGTTTTAAAAAAATCAGAAGAACTCCAACCCTGTTAGTTTTTTTTTAAACCCCATAGAAAGTTGCCCTTAAAATTATTTCTTTACCTTACTACGGTACTTCAGGCCCCATAACTTTTCTTCTCCACAATTTTCTGGTGTAAAATAATTTTTTGCAGGACCCTAAGACTCTAACGATTAAAACAAGACCATTAGCCGACCGGTCCCATGGATAGATTTTGAGCTACAGGTAGTTTTAGTCAAAAAATCATAAAAAAGTCAAATAAAAAATAATAATAAATTAAAAAAAAACCTTGAGGCCAAGGTCAATATAATGGGCGGGGGTAGGTAGCAGACTATCCCTAGTTTCTACCCTAGGCGTATGTACAGCTCCCTTCCAAACACCCTGTATTTTAACAGACTTTAAAAAAGGAGGTTTTCAATTCATAGATTTTTTGGCCCAGATTTTTCGTGGCCAGATTGTCTATTCTCCTTTTGTAATCGATCTGACAAATACTTTTAGAGTAATCATTAAAAATATTTTTAATGATTGTCGATGACGAATGTCTTGAAAGGTATATGGGTGCCGGTGCATCACATGAGTCTCAACACCACTACGTTATAAAATGCGGAAAAAATCTCACAAGTCATTATCTTAAATTAACTTAACAGCTTAACATCGGGTGGGTTATTTTGTACCAGTATTTTTTTTTTATTGTCAAATTATTTAGTCTGTTACCTGTATTTCTGGTAGAGGGTCGGTGTGTCCGTTTGTTAACCTTTCTTCTTGAGCTGTACTTTCAGCGCTACTTAAAGATGTTATCGAACCTATAATAAAAACAAATATCATCAGTCACATAATTAAACATTGTAATTCTAATTTATTTATTCGCTTCTTCTTCTTCTTGCGTGTCAATGGCCAACACAAACAACCCTACACCAAATTGGAGTAGAATTTCGCCACCTTAATTCCCTCTGATCAGCGTTAGTTGCTAGCATCAACTTCATGCTGAGTCAAAGTCCGATTTGCAACACAACCATGTTTTCTATATAAATAAGTTAATAAGTTTTATGTATTTTTAGTTTTTATTATAGTTTTATTTGTTAGCTCATAATTATTTGTAATATCCATGTGATGTGTGAGCAAATAAATTTATTTTATTTTATTTTATCTTATCTTATCTTATCTTATCTTATCTTATCTTATCTTATCTTATCTTGTCTTATCTTATCCTCTGTGGCGTTAACGAGGTCACGCCTTGTGCAGGTGGTAGGGCACAAGGGGTAAACAAGCAAGTGAGACATCGTTTGGATGGGGACTCTACAGTTGCAATGACTAGAACGGTTTGAAAAATTCTGATGGTCTGCCAAGGCCTCTTTTGCACATAGTAAAATTGAATGTTTATTTACCTGTCCTAGTGGAGGGTGCGTCAGGAGGGGGTAGTTTAGCTTCAAGTTGCTCGCAGCGTTTTAGCGCGCGCTGTAACTCGCGATTTATTTCCTGAAATTATATAAAAAGCTATTTATTTATTTGGCGTCACAGTACAGTTGGTTGTAGCTCTGTGCACACATTAAAATACACACAGTGTATTTTAATGTGTGGTTACATAAATAAGTAGTTTATATATATATGACTGACGCTCTAAGTTAGTATTGTCTTTTTTTGTTTTGTATTACTAATATAATTTTTTGAGTTTTCTATTTTATTTAACTAACAAAAACTTTACCTGAAATATATGTTTTTTTATTTTCTTTTAAATACGCGCATTCAAAGTCGCGATTCGTTCACGACGATAAGCCTTGAATACTCACTTTTATGGCACTGGCATGTTTTTTCTTAAGAACTCCATTTTCTCCTTTCTCCCATTCTAGTTTCTTGTTGGCCTCTGCTGCTTCTTCTGTTAATTCTGCAACCTAAGATTATTTATTTTTAATACATAGCAACTCTCAGACTCTACAATCTATACTAATATTATAAAGAATAAAGTTTGTGTGTTTGTATATTTGTTAAATTGTAAGGGATTTATTGATTCTCGGGATCTATTGAACCGATTTAAAAAAAATTCCGAAACCGAAAAATAAAAAGGCTTTTACGTGGTAGTCCGTTTTGCAAAGTGAATCGGAGAAAAAACGGTCGAATTATGCCCAACGAAGTGGGCACGGGTCAGCTAGTTTGTAAATACAATTACATGCATTTTTTTTGTAAATACATAGATCACATAGTGACAACGACGATATGTAATGAAATACCTTTCTAGCGAGCACTCTATTCTCCTGGTTCCTCCGTTCTGCCTCGTCCGTCAGCGCGGCCTGTAGCCTGGCACACTCCGCCTCCAGTGACGTCACTCGCTCCCTCAGCGACTCGTTATCTGCTGATAACGCTTGTACCTGCAAATACATGCATTATTTATTCGAGTAAGCGATGGCTAAGTACCTATATGGCAACTAATAAAAAATTTCTATCTATGTAATGTATCGTATAAGGTATGTCAGTCTTCTAGTACCCATAACACTAGCTCTGCTTAGCTTGGGCTCGCCTGCGACGCGGAGGTTGCGGGTTCGATTCCCGCAAGATCTGCAAATATTTATTCCAGGTGTTCTGGGTATTTTATATGCATAATAAAAATATCTATCTATGTAATGTATTGTATTAAGTATGTCAGTCTTCTAGTACCCATAACACAAGCTCTGCTTAGCTCGGGGCTAGATGATGTTGTGTGGATTGTCCAGGATTATTTATTTATTTATTTATCTATAAAATTTGGGAGGTCATCATTTACATTGAGAACGATTGTTTTACTCTGTGGAGCTTTATCTAAGACGTTTGGCAGTAGCGTTCAACGGCGGATCCAGGGGGAGGGTCATGGGGGTCATGACCCCCCCTGAGCTGGTTCTAGGATTTAGGTGGACCACTAATTGAACATAATTATTTTGTTATATAAGTTCTTGACTTGACCATGACTATGTGACCCCCCCCTGGCGCCAAAGCTGGATCCACCCTTGGTAGCGTTATGATTGAGTGCATGCGTACCTTGGCGGCGTGCGAGTCGTGGTGCGCGCGCGCGGCGACGTGCGTGTCGGTGAGGCGCGCGGCGTGCTGCAGCGCGGCCGCCTCCCGCCGCGCGCACGTCGCCGCGCGCGCGCGCTCCGCCTTCAGGCACGCTTCCGCCTCGTCCGCGCGCTCCGACTCTCTACCGACAGAAAACACTATCGATAATAGTATGCTTTTATTAGGGTGCATGGAAAGAGCCTCCTCGTGGCGCACACCGGTAACAGCTAGGCACGGTAAAGCAGTGTCTAGTCTGGCTGATCTTTCCAACACGATGCAACAACAAAATACAGTTGTAGCATCGACACGATACGAAGAAGATTAGCGTAGTCCAATGGAAGGACCATGCAATAAACACTTGACTTTTCCAAGGCCTTCGATGCAGTCGATCATAGCTTTCTGATTGCCAAACTTGGACACGCTGGGATATGATTATTATTAGGTTTGTAGACATTTAAATTATTAACTCAAGGGGTTCCACCAACAATACGATCCTTAATATTTCCATATCCTTTCTCATAAAATTGCACCTCATCCACGCAACCTGTGATAGAATAATCTTTATTAAACCTATGAATCGCGAATTTTCTGTGTTAACATCTACTTGCTAAGACTTCATCAGTTCGACTCGTAATCATGGCGCATGCAACTGTGTCGAAATATCAGGAAATAATCAAACTCACAAATCATAGTATATATCCCGTTCATAAAGAAAACAATAATCCTATGCATCACGCTTAGTAGATTATTCTGTATAAGTTAAAACCTGTAATTGGCTTTCTGTTTTTTTTATGCACAATTTTGTATGATAATACCGCTGTTGGTTTTCCCTAAATAAATAAAGTTGATTTAGTTCAGTGATGATACCTTTCCAGCCGTGAGCTAAGTGTATCAGCGAGCGCCGCTTTAGCCCTCAGCGCTGCCAGTTCCGCCGCTTCCTCTTCTAAACGGAGATTGCTGACTTTCAGCTGTTCCACCTTATAAATATATACATTCAACTTACTACAATAATACATTCAGGGGTAAATGTGATCATAATTGAGTTTTTCTTTCTAAATGGCAAAAACTTGAAATAAAAAACATTTTCAACTTTGTTCAGTAAAATCACTACGATCATAAGAATCGTACGTGATTCTAGGTGCCAGTTCCACGCGACCAGAGCCTAGAAGAACAAGCAAGAAGCTTGATTCAAAACAAACATATTACGCAATCATGAGTGTGCTTTAAATAATTCTTAACGCCACTTGTATGTAGGTTTTGCATCCAATTCGACCAAAACTTATTTAAACATTGACTTCAAGGTAGTTAAAGTCACTAAGTACCCCAAGTACGAGTTTGTGCAAACACGGATCGCGGAAACGCAATCGCCGAGCGTCAATTTTGTATGGAAATCCAAGCAGCGCTCCTAGCAGGTTTATTGAGAAGCTTGTATTTCCATAAAAAAATGGTGGCGCTCGGCGATTGCGTCTCTGCGATCCGTGTTTGAGATAAAGGTACAAAACGAAATAGTTAAATTAATATACCTCAGCTGTAGTGAGAGTGAGAGAGCTGGTAGCGCCGTCTCTCTCCTTCTTACAGATTTCAAGCTGCTGTGAGGTAGTTGTCAGTCTTCGGTCCAATTCTTCACTTTCATGGCGACAGAGAATTAACGCCGCTCTGCATTCTTTTAATTCTAGTTCTGAAATTTTATTATGTTTAGAAAATTATTTACATCTCTGCTACTTCTCAAAGTTTTCTCGTAAGAAAAACTTAATAACTTATTACTGGCTTTGTGTTATCCTTAGTTTCAAGTACAAGATTTCAAAAAATAAATTAACATTGATGGAATCTAAAACCGTGGAATCTGAAACAGTGGCCAATTAAAACATGTATTCGAAATGGCACACTAGAAAAAGATCTAAACCTTTTAATTCATATCAACATATTTGTCTTAAAACGTGCTACATACATGACACTCTCTGTGCCTTTGCAAATATGCATATGATTCTGGGTAAGATGTAAATACTGACGGTCTATCTCAGGGGTCACCAAATAGCGGACCGCCGACCCCTTGTATGCGGACCGAAAAATATATCCCACGCAGTATTTTTGTTGACGTTAATTCGAAAAATTCCGGGCGAAGTAACGAGTAATGTCAATACTTTGCACCAATTCCACTCCAAACATCAAACAGATAATAAACAATAAAAAATGTCACTTCTCTCATTGATATGTAAATAATAATACCTTTGTTTTCCGTAATTACCTATGTTCAATATTTTCTTTATAAAATGTGCTGACAGCGAAGGTCATTTTATTTCTTAAAATGGACCCCGAGCGAAACTAATTGGTGACCCCTGGTCTATCTTATAAAAAGTTAGTGCAGACTTGAAGTATTGATTACCATACGTAATAATGACTTAAAGTCATCGCTAACTTTTTATAAGATAGGGGGTGAGTGTATTTGTTTGTGTCTCACCGAGCTGCCTTGCTCTCACGGAGTCAGTAGCGTTGGCAGCGGCTGTATCTTTGGCAGCTTCCAACTCAGACACCTGCTGTGATAGCTTATCAGCACGTTCTGAACTCTCCTGAAACCAAGAATTTATTCATTAAATATATATAAATATTCAAGGACATTTCGCACATCACACTCTAGTCTCAAACACAGCAAAGATTGTACTATGGGCATGATATTGCTGATAGAATACTTACATACATTTTTAAATACATACATAGAATACATAGTAACACCCAGACACAGAACAAATATTTGTGTTCATCACACAAACATTTGCTCTGGATCGGAATCGAAGCCACGACCTACAGCATGGAAGGCAGAGCTACTACCAACTGAGCTGTGACGCCTGTCCTGTCATTGTGTACATTGTCAATTTTACTCAATGTTAGTCAACTCAGACAAATAGACTCATGATGGTACAACCTAGACCCACAGCATGGTAGGCGAAACTTGTATCAGCTAGCTTGTAACAGCAGAAATCTTGTCAGTGATTAGTAGATTACCTTATAAGCATCTATCTCCATGCGAAGTTTGCTCTGCGTCCATTTGAGTCTCCCTTCCAGTTCCTTGATGTCTTCCCTCACCTTCGCAAGCTCGCGATCGCAGTTCTGCAGTTCATGGCACTGGAAGATACACATACATTAGTTATTACATGAAGCTAGAACAGTTTTGCCACAAACTCAAAGTCCTTATTCATTACTTTAAGGAGTTGGAATGGCTGGGGTGAGGTTAGCAGGGGAACAATACACAAAACAACAGGGACGTCAGTGCAGATCTCATTCCTCCAACCAGAATTAGAATAAGTTATTACATAAGCAAGCGTAACGCCCTCCGGCATGATGACGATTTGCAGAATGTAGCTGATATACACTGAATGAGAAGAGACAACCTTGCATAATTATTGATACCTAGGATTATTAATGGTGGATCTACAGGGAGTAGTCATGATATTGTTGATTGATATAGAAGGCTGCCCTGAATACAAATACCTGGCGAGACTTGCATTTGTTACGTTGACTAAAATAAGGCCTTTTTTTATTTAAGAATAAAATGAAGGTAGTTGGAGGTACGTCCAACACGTTAAATTGTATCTACATTGTACCTTATCGTCGTACAGCTGAATGATCCGTTGCTTCTCGCCATGCGCGGACTTGAGCTTGCCATTAATGAGGTCGAGTTCAGCGCGCGCAGCTCGCTCCGCTCGTGCGGCGAGGTCGGCGGCTCGCTTGGCTTCAATCGCGGCGCACTCCACGCTCGCGTAGCGCATCACTGCTGCGTCTTTTTCTCTCTCCGCTTGTTCTACTCGTTTACTCATCTGAAATATAATAATTATACAGTCAAATTGATGATTGTCGCCAAGCATATCATTATGTAATTATATTTGAAACTAAGCTTCACTTTTTCAATAAAATAGAAATTGTTTTTACATCAGTACCCTTTCACCCCATACAAGTTATGTAGCTACTAAGTAGGTACGTAGATACTTTATTATTCAAATAAGTATCTGCTACATATCTGCATAATAAAGCAACAGTCATATCTATGTACCTAATACTATTCTAGCTATAAAAATGCATGAAACTATGCACATAAATAGGTACATGGACTTTTGTACATTTGTATTACACTGTATTCTTAAGGTCACTTACCAAATCTAACTTTCCTTCCATATCTTTAAACATCTGATCTTTTTCTTGACACTCATCTACTTGTTGCTTAACTCTCTCTCTCAGGGAAGTGTTCTCTTTCCTCTGCTCTGACAACAACCTTTCTAATGATTCAATTTGAAACCTTATAATCTCAGACTTAGAATCCATATCTTCATTTATTTCAACTATAGGTTCATTCGAAATTGGCGCCTCTTCAATTTTTGGAGGCTCATTGGCTTCATCTTCAAAAATATCTGTCATTACTTTACTGTTGGGAACAGGTTTAACATTTTTAACAGGTTTTTGAGTGTTACGGTGAGTGTAGTACTTTAAGCTGCCGCTGACTGAAGAGAACATGCCGTGGACATTCTTAACAATGCTTCCTATGTCTTGGGACAGTATCTCTTTGGGTATGCGAGTGTATCGAACATCTAATGCTGGTTGTGGTAAGTTTTCAGGTATTCTCTGAGTAGCATTGACATGTTTCTTCTGCATTGAGAACTGGTTCAATATTTCTTCTTTGTTCAAGTCATCGTTAGCAATACTGAAGGTTGGATCTACATTGTTCACTATTGATATATTTTCTGCACTTCGACTGAGCTGAGATTTTGCAGTAGTATTACAAGTGACTGCTTCATTCAAGCTCATAGAAGATAAAGCAAGGTCACTCTTAATTTGATGCGAGCTATTGCCATCCAAACTCTCAGTTGAAGCATTCAAGCCGGAATGTTTAGTTTCTAATGGATTATATTCCAATTTCATACTTGATACAGCACTAGTATGGTCTAAGATATTCTGTTTATATTCAGGTACATATGTATTTTCTTTATTATCTATTTGGAGGGTTGCACCATGTTTAACATCACTTGCAAGCAGCTCTTTGGTGTTTTCATAGTTAGCAAAGGGCTCTTTGGAATGTGGAAAATCAGAAGTACAGCTATTGTCAGGAGTTAGAGATACAGTGCTTGAAGTGTCACTGTTTTGGAAGCTGCTGATTTCATCCGATATTTTTGCAGCATTAGTTACATTGCCAGAGTTTGTGTTGAAATCAATTTCATCGCTATACAAACTTTTAATGGGCGATGTCTCAGAGTCAGAGGATACAGGGAATGTTTCAGAAAATGCATCGGTGGTTTCGATACCAGAATCGCAACTTTTTTCACTATTTGTTCCATTTTCTGTCGTAAAGTTGTTGACGTCAATTGTGTCAATACTGGTTTTATTTACACTAAATTCCCCAGCTAAATTCGACATTTTGCAATTGCTTATTTACATTAAAACTGTCGGGAAACCGGGAAGTATTGGTTTTGGAAATGTTTTAGCCATCTATGTACAATGTATCTATTTATTTTATTTTTAAAAATAAAGATCGATTCGATGATGCAGTGTAGGATGGAAAACGTTCATTTGACATATTGGACTGACAGATCCTTGCCTGTCATATCTTCAGCATTTCCAACCCATAAATCGTATCTTTCCCTAGATTAAGTTAAAAATACTATAAATTCAACCAATGCCGCGCAGTTTTCCTAGAAAAACCTTTCAGATTTTTTACTAAATAAATAAGTAATGCTGGATTATCCACACAACATCATTTAACCCCAAGCTAAGCAGAGCTTGTGTTATGGGTATTAGAATAACAAAAAAAAAATGCTGGACATTCCACACAACATCATCTACCCCCAAGCTAGAAGACTGACATAATTAATACAGTACATTATATAGATGGATATTTTTTTTTATTATTCATATAATATACCCAGAACACCCGGTATAAATATTGTACAAACAGTTATCTTAAGGCGGGAATCGAACCCGCAATCTCCGCGTCGCAGGCGGATCTTCGCCCGCCGCGCCACATCGGTCGTCATATAAAACTTATTTTACATATTTTTATACACTATAAACTATAAAAATAAAGAATTAAAGTCAAAATCTTGAAACTAAGAAATTCATTAAATAAGTAGGTGATGTAAAAATTTTGTCACCTGTATCTGTCATTGACTCGGTACAAATGAAATCTAAAATACCCTAACTTCTTTAAGTCCCCTTACTTTTGGGGGAAAATACAATGTTGTGAACACAGGCGAATGAATGAGTGAGTGAAGACTACTGAAAAACGCATTTGACAGAAAGGACGGAAACCTACTTTTTTAAATTTCATTATATTGTGCTGCCAGTTTTTCAAGGAATCCTGCTAAGTGGTACAAATTCTCCAATATTGGATTAGTTGATATTTATTTGCTTATTACGTTTGTTTTCAATCTAATTATATTCAGAAATAGTAATATTACAACTATTTCTACAGCACAAATTTCATCAGGTTTAAATTTCGTACACTTCTACAAATTAAAAGATTTTCATACGAACAAAAATCTACCGGAAACAAGACATTAAAATGGTAGTTTTTTCGAAAATACGCTTGTAATCGTGTTGTAAACGTCATGTCATGATGTCATCCATCATAGGGCTTGTCATTTCATTTCCTCTTTTTCATTTTCCATTTCGTTTTCGTGTGTGAAGGAAATAGTTCGGAATACTTATTGATTATTTGGCCAATATTCTTTTACAAAGGATAATTAGTGACTTGGCATTGAAATTTATGTTCCTGGTATTCGAAAAACGAGTGGCGAAGCAGTAAAATGCCTGTAAGTTTGAACATGTTAACTTTTGCACATCCATTTTCGACATGTGACTGCGAAAAAAAGCTGAGGAAAAAATATTATTACATTACACGAGGACCACACTAGAGTTATTAGTGCTAATCGCATTTTCCAGTGTGAAGTTTTACGGATATTTTTATGTTGGATGATTATTCATAAATTTCATCCAATGCTGCAGGCTACATACTTGAAATAATTAATTTATTGGATCACGTCAGCAGGCAGTGCTTACGTAGAAGTCATACGATGCAGTTAGTGTAATCCACCTGTTTCGCGTTTCTAAATGATTTATGCGCTAATCCTATAGGATTCTATTTAGAACGCAACAATGAGGGGGGAGGGACATTCTTGAACAGAGATCCCTCACCAAGCCAGAAAAAAAAGGTAGAAACCAATATTAATGCGAAACCCAACAGCATTGATATTGGTATCCAGATATTATTATTTAAAGATTTTAAGATATCTTAAATTTTTTGATACAGGTTATGTTTAGGTTACCTACCTACCTACCTACCTTGCAACATATCTTATCCTTCCAATATTTCCCACATTAAAGTGTTCTGAAAATAGGCTTCATTTGCAACCTCTATGCTATCTAGGCTATGATCACTAGCAATTAATAATAAATATTCATGGACATTTTCACACATCACTTAGTCCCATATTAAGCAAAGCTTGTACTAGATTGCTGATAGAATACTTATAAACATATTCGTAAATACATACACACAATAACACTGGGTAATACATAGCAACATTTATTGGGTATGTTATGTACTATGGGTAAGAATCAGGTGATATTTGTCTATCTGCATTAATTGGGAATTTTATGACCACTCAGTTAATCAGCATTTTATTCAAGTCATTGTGCATGTGTAAAAAACTCAGCTGCCATCGACTGCCATTATGGCAACAATCATTTAAACAACTTATTTTATTAAGCAATAGGCGGGCATATACTGACTGCAGGTCAAATTAAGTTATTCATCACACCATAAATGCACTTTTACATAGTGCATATTTATATTTAGGTACTAACTTTTCTATATATGCATTAACTGGATTCGAATTGCAGTATTTTGAATATCTTCTAGCAACAAAATGTAACTAGGCTAATAATAACTATAGTATTTAATTACTTCTGTTGCAAACAGAAGTTATCATCATAGTAACACCAGTACCAAAAGTACATGTGTGTGTGTGTATGTGTGTGTGTGTGTGTGTGTATGTTGCATAGGTTATGATATTTTTGCATTTTGATTCTTATCTAGTTAGGCAGCAATAATTAGAATCAATTAGATATCTTGTATATTAGCAGCTTAGTTTGGCTCAGTAAAGCGCACACTGTACCACACAGCGGGAAATACATGCTAATACTGATCTTATCCCCTCAGATTAAACCATGAATCTATCTTTAATTTAGTATCAATGTTTATGGATATTATGCTGTTGAACCACCTCAAAATATATCGCTATAGATATTTAATGAGTACATGGAATAACCATGTTGGTAGAAGCAATATTTTGATAATATTGGGTTTGGGTAAATAAAAGTCTAGTATTAATTTATAATTTATTAAAAACATAAATGCCTAGGTATTCAAGTTTAAAGTAAACATGTGCGTGAAATGCATAAAACAAGTACGGCATGTGTTTACAAATCTAGCAATAGTAGTTTTTTTATAGTATCATCACATTATACAAAAAACATAGTTTTATTAAACTTTTGTCAAAATTCATTTAACCTACTGACCCAAATCAATACAACACAGAAACCACAGATATTTATTACAGAAAAAAAGCAAACCTTTTCAAACTAGAAACCACAACATACTACATAGTTATTATTTTTAAATATTAAGTAAAGTAGGTCACAGAAAATAGGTTACCCCAGAATGTAGGTCAAGCTACACACATTATCATGCTTTAGTATTACTCTCTTTTATTCTGCATGTTTGTAATGTTCTGGATGTGATAGCATTCTTTCATTGATCCTCTAATAACACAAGTTTTCATAGTGCTTGAGCTGGCATAATATAATTAGTTACTACACCTATAATTTTTATGAAATCTTCAAATTTAATTTAATTTTAAATATTTAATACTTAGTTTAATAACAACATATAATTGCCCTAACACATCACACAATGTGGGATACAAATATAAGTATAATTTATCAAAAAACTAAAAACACAATTAACACTGTGGTACTTTGCATAAATAAAGTTTGAAAATAATAATAATGCTAAATATATCTTAAAGAAATTATAGTACAAGCAGTTACTCCAGTAGTACCTATTTCAGTCTTTCAGTGTATTGTATAGAAATCCTTGACACACCTGCATAGGGGCGCGGTGGGTGGAGGGGGCTACTAATCGCGGAAGGGGGGTGCTTCGAGCGCCGAGGGCGGGTGGCGTCAGACTATCGTCAGAGCTTGCAGAATGCAGACGTGCATTCAACGCGCGTAGATCCTGTTGCTTGCAAACAAAGAAAATTTTTGATCATACAAAAAAATATCTTGATAGTGCTCCTTGTAGTGTCTTTTAAGTAAAACTTAATATTGCGTGATGCCTGTGAGTGACGCTCTTAACAGTAATTTGATTTTAGAACAACATAATTTCTGGAGTTAAAAAATCTGAGAAAAATTTTTGGTATACAAATATTTGAAAATAGTGTAGTAGAAAATGATTTATCTACAGAAATATAAGGCACTTGTGCATGGTAAACAGTAAGTAAAAATAAACTACACTAACCATTTCTTGTATTAAACATTTTTGAACTCTAACTTAACCAAAATAACAATATAAAGATAATTACCAGAAGTCTAGAGCTGACTGACTAAAGTCTTTTTCTAAATTCATTTACTAATTGTCAAAATGTCCATGTTTATAAATAATTATATTCGATTTCATAAATGTACATATGTCAATACACCCTTAATCCTGTCTGTTAATATATCCATAACATCAAATTACTTTTGCATTTCAACCAAGTCTTACAGCAACTCTGTCGCTGCTTCCACCTACTAACAGATTTCCTGTAGATCAATTTCTGAAAACTGAATAAATTCGTGTAAAACATAATGAAAATCCAACAATTGCTATAGTCTATCACCGATTTTTTGTAGTTCTATATTGATTTGAATATGTTATTCAATTCATATTCAATATCTACGTTTACAATTTGAACTGGCTCAAGGAAATTCGTTATAATCCGGGCCAGGGCGAAGTTTATCGCGGCTGTGAAAAATGGGCCAGTAGATTGGCCAAAATGTTTACCGATTTGGCAATTTTTAGTCTTACGCCTCGGCGATAAGATTCTTACGTTGTGACGTTGTACGTTTGTGTGTAGTATGGGTTTATTGATAGCACAATAGGTACCTAACCTACTAGGTACTTCACTTAAATTATTTGATATACAATTTCCTTATGTGCCATTGCTGGATAAATTAAAATTAACCTATACTTACGTATATCGGTATTGATCGTATTTTCATATACATTTTTTTGAGGAAGGCACATTAAATGTTCTCTTTAGAATCTTATAGGACACAGTAGTTTTGTATTGGTTCGGAACTGCGTCTCAATTCGTCATATTTATCGCCAAGGGCAAAGCAATAGAAACGCAGTTACCCAAATGCTACTACGCCGCGACCCACTTGCCTACTTAGCTTTTCACATTGTGTGCGCCACAACATAAATAGCCAAATGTCGTCATAACATCTTGAAATATTTACATAGAACTTCAGTTGTGAAGTCCTTTGTTACTGTAAATATGCTTCTAAGGATTGGCGCTTATTTCATTCACTATTAACAAGTAAAAAGTAACAAAAACTCGAAAGTTATAATTAGTTAAAATACAAAATTCCTAGTTAGTAAGTAATGTTAAAAAACAATTTTATATTATATAATTTTTAAATTCTGTAAAGTTACACAAAACACACTTTACAGCAGATGAATTAACATTAGATAAGTATCCACGTTCTAATGAGTTGTTCTTTGAAAGGACGCGGAGCTCACGACACCCACCGTGGAAAATGTCCGCGTGGTGGTCCGCATCCGTCCAATGGACCAGAGGGAGAAAGCTGACGGTTCCTATAACTGCGTCTCTGTCGACCACGGCCACAACACCATAGCGGTGACTCGCAACAACGTGACGCCGCCGGAGCCGCCGAGGATCTACGCGTACGATGCTGTGTTCGACAGCGAAACTAGCCAGGTATGCATTTCTACCCATCAAATGCTGAAGACGGACAAACGTCCCAAGACACTCGATAGGCTGGTCCTGCAGTTCAACCTATTCAGTCTTACAAAGTCTACATTTGCCTTTCAATTACTGTTAGCGGTCTTCAAATGTACCGGTATTAGTGTACTATCCCAAAGGTGGAGTATTATTTACTCTATATCCTGCTCAATGAACAAGGGTTTTCTATCATTACTCAACTACTAGGCATTGCTTGTCTGAAATTCTAGAATAAGTAAGTAAATAAGGGGAAGATAACGTGTGTGACCTTATTTTACGATAGCGATAACAGCCAAGTAAGCCCTAGGGAGGTAACCCTCAGTAATAGGTTTATTAATATTCTGATATACTTAAGCGTACGCGTTATAGCTGGAAAATTTCAGGTTTACAAACCTATTCATCAAAGATAAGAATATTTACAATTCAAATTCCTTTCAGAAACCTGACAACCGAAGGTTATGTACGTTCGTTCTAGAACACAGATCAAAGTATCAGATCAGATACACAATGAATGACTATTTCTTTCGCTTCGTGCATAAAATATACATTATGCTGTCCTACAAATGCTTCTCAATTATCAACATTTAACCTTAAAACCTACTTCATAGTTCAATTTACAGAGTACGACATTGTACGTAACGTATCAGTCACTCGCTGCGATACCGCGTCTAGGTCTCTACGGGTACCATTACTGTGACTAGCTGAAGCGTGTTAACCCCTTTTAAGCAAAACGCAACTGATACTTTAAATGAATGCTTAGATGCATAGCATACGCATGCATTTAGCATAGTATGACAATAAAGAATTGGTTGCGAATTTATATTTTCCGGGCATGGTAAACATGGTAAAATCCCAGTCAAACAAAGTAGCTAAAGAAAGTTCAAAAGTCCAAGAAAATTAAGTCCAATTTGCAAGTACCTACCATAAATTCGCGTATTTTATAATTAGAAACATAGACTGAAACCAGGATAACGCTTATCGTATGTGACTAATGGGTTTTTTTTCATGAATTTCCTTGTTCTGTTATCCCGGTCCGCGTCCGCCTCTCACAGTAATCGCTTCGCATGACGTAATTCTTTGTTAGCTCGTAGCTCGTGCTTGCACGACCTTGGTTGGTACTTGATAAAACTAGCCACTTCCTCTTCGTTGGAAGATAAATTGTATACATAGTAATTATACATACATGGAATACATTATCGTTTAATACAGCTATACAGTTGTGTAATGTTTGCCACGAGTCGTGTTCTGAGGGCCGAACACGAATAAATGTGACAAATCGTAAACGTATATTTAAGACACTGCGCACTACCGCTGCTACGTTTGACAGTAAAGCTGGTTTTGACGCGCAATGTATCTCAAATACATCACTGTTTCGATACGTTTACGATTGTCATATTTATTTGTGCTCATCTCCCTGGTGTATTTACGCCGCGTCGTTAAATTTTTAGAAGAGTCTTCCCGTCGCCGTCGTAGTGTTCGTGTTCTGAATGGAAAATGGCTCTGAAAACTAAATTCCGGAACTTAAAAATTGTACATTTTCGTGTTGTAAAAGAGTTTAAATTAATGTGAACAATCTACTATTCTTCACTAGCTAGCTCTCAGCTGTCGGGATGTGGGCGGCATCCAATGGCAAATTTCCAGATTTATTATAAGAACTTATTCATAGTTAGTACTTAAATAGCGAATAACACATGTCGTACACGTGATACTAGGTTCTTTATCCGGACATACCGCAACGCAAACAAAACCGACCTCAAAAACTACAACGCGGTCTTTTATGGTTTCTAGATATCGACTTTCTGGTTTCCTGGAAGTAACATATGCTAGATCGACTGGTTGAAAGTACATAACACATTTCTCATTAAAATTTAGATATATTTGTAGTTAACCTATTTATTTATATGGAATTATGACACACGCTTTAGTTAAAATATGGTAAAGAGGAAACGTGATTGCAGTTTCTAACAACCTGCTTTTACTCCCAACTATTTTAATAGATTTTCAGTAACAGAAGAATGAAACGAAGAGAAGAAAGAAAGAACATACACGTCACGCTCCCACCATTCGTCTCGACGGATGGTCTCTACCCATCAGTCTTGTCGAATGGTGGGTGGGTGGTGCGTTTCTCATCGATCTCAACGAACTATGGAGTATCGCCAGAATAAGTAACCACAACAAATGTCGCCTGTCGGGTTTTACTGTCTTCTTCAAGCTCCTTACTTAATTTCCTTGCTCAAATTTACCAGCGCCTGTTGTAGCTCTTATGTGTAATGAATGCTTGACTCGTTAAAGTTACCTTATTCACGGACACTTGACACAATACACTCTAGTCCCAAACTAAGCAAAGCTTGTACTATGGGAACTAGATTGCTGATAAAATACTTACGTATATAGATATTTTTTGTAAATACTTACATACATAAAAAAATATTGTAACACCCAGGCACAGAACAAATATTTATGTTCATCACACGAACATTCGCTCTGGGTAGGAATCGAACCCACAGCATGGAAGGCAGAGCTACTATCAACTGAGCTATGACACCTGTCGTTAAGAACAAACACAAAAAAGTTTGTAATTGAATTTGAGTATTTCCCGATTAATTTGTGATATAATGTTGAAATGATCGTAGCGAAACAAAAGAAGAACGAAGACTTGAAAACAAAAGAAGACATGAAAACAAAATGGCGTAACGTTCTGATTGCATCTTGCATTAGTTGTCGAGCAGGCTGTTGCAGGCTGCTCGCAGCTTGCAAGGAGGGTGACTTAGTGCTTCCTGCACACGGAACGTTACACCAACTAGCATCTGACGAAGAACAGAAGATACCCCTGCTGAAGAATAAAATAATAATCCTGTAGAATAGTACTTGCTTTAGAATTAAGAAGTTATCCTATAGAATAACACTTTCTTTAGAATTAGACATAGACAGACATTTATTTGAATTTTTACACAGAGGCTTAACAGAACGCCAAATCTTTACAACCAGCGGTTTCAACCGGGTTCTAGAGTAGGATTCAGCGTTGCGTTAATGCCCGAATCTCTTGCAGTCGTCGTAGGACATCATAGTATGTATTGGATGGAATAGCTTTACTATTCGCGTGGAACTGGCACCTAGAATCATCTAGTATGTAAGACGATTCTAAATGATCCTTGTGATTTTACTGAATAAAGTAATTTTGACTTTGACTTTATTAATGTGCGAAATTTGAGAGCCACTAGAAACTACTAGTATAAAAAGCTTCTTCTTCCTGCCCTTATCCCACTATGTGGAGTCGGCACAACATGTTCTAATATAAAAAGCGTTTCCCTTATATTTGCACTGTTTAAATCCTTGTAAAAAATATACTATCGAAAGTTAAGTTACTTACTGAAAAACATACCACAACTGTAAAATAAAGAATAATAAATACCTGTTATAATTATATATATTCATTCCTGTCTGTGATTTAGTGTCTACAATATCTTGTTTTTAAAAGAATACTGTTAGTTTGTATGTTTTGTACTTTATTTTTGACCCAGCCCTTATAAATTTTATAAACACTTGTTAGTACTAGGTTAATTTCATTGATCATATATCGACGGAAAATTGAGACGTATACTATGGTTTTACTCAAAATATTGCATTAAAAAAAAGAGGGGGTGTGGGGGAATAAAGGGAAGTTTTATTGTAGCTTTAATTATCGCCGGATTTCAATCAAGTTTAAGAGGTACTAATAACTGCAAATTACACTGCATGTTCCGAAATGATCAGCTATAAAGTTAGTTATAAAGGTTCGCGAGGTCGGCTGTTCTCACAGAACCACTAGTTTTACTAGTGTTAAGATATTTGACACGGGACGTATCACGGGAAAGTAATATGATTAAACTATTACTAACTCGCTTGTAACAGCAAACTTTTCAAAGTCATTTTGAACACGTCCTTAGTTTAACCGTTATAGCTAGTTCCATCATTAAGTAGAAAAATACAGTTAAATGCAGAGCCCATAGAAGAGTGTTTTTTTCATGATATTTTACACTAGCTAAACCCGTAGTACAGTTTTACTCGAACGAAAGTCTCTAAAACTAAAATGCAAAATTTTGTATTGATATTAAACTATTTACGATATTTGGACCCGAAATTTTATCTATGATGATTTTCTCTATGCAAAATTTGCATATTTGTTTCAGAGTCTCGTTCGAGTATAACTCTACTACGAACTCAGTACCTCTCTCTACCATGAGTTGTCACAGTAAAATCGCCTGACTTTAATACAGTAGTTACGTCAATATTAGTATGAATTACGAATTTTAGTACTTATCCAACTATCCGCTAGAGGCGCTGTACAAATCTTCATACATTTTTTTAACTACAGACGCTAGCGAGTATAGTAAAAACTCATGGTAGAGCCACAGCTCATCTCTAGTGTAAAATATCATGAAAGAAAACCCGTTACGTTTCTGCCCTCTGTTTTCTTTGTTTTGACACGGAGTTTTAAAGTCGGCTTACGACTGCTTATGAATCACACTGACTGACTTACGGCCGGTTTCTGGAAACCCAAATCACGATTGATCCGAGTTTGACACATAGTAATTATTTGATTTTTTCGTTGATCATCATTCGAGAAACCGGCCGTTAGCTATCCATTATACTTTGATTACCAGGCACTTTGAACATTAGATATGAATGTACAACAACTCGTCGCTGACAAGAAATTGCAATATGATTAAAAAAAAATTTTCGAGAATAATACGTTCCGTGTCGTTCTAGATCATTCTAAATTACATGATGTTTAATGGAGTTTTCCGTAACTGAATGCACAATAATGATGGTAGGTAGGTACCTCGGTAGTCTGAACCTAGGTAATGTTAAATTTAAATTTTCTTCAGAGCTCAGTACATTCTGACGTGCAGTTTCATTAAAATTCTAATAATACGCCGTATCCACCGAGCGGGAATATTTAGTGCAGAGAAGGCGAACATTTTCGAATAATTTCTGGAAATGTGATAGAGAAAATTCATTGTGGCTTGTATATTAATTTTTAAGGCATTTTAACGAACACTTTTTTCTGGTTCGAAGGACCATCTGTTCAGATTTTGACGTAGTTCCCAGAACTACTATTATAGCAGTTTCACGTGTTTTCACTTCAAAGTTATACAGATTTGAAAAATACATTTGAAATTGATAAAGTTCGAAGCATTATATCCGATACCATCGCGTGTTGTAGGTTCACCTTGCATCTAACACCTACTTCAGTTGAGCAAGCAACCTTGTCGCCATTTACGTTGATGGTCATTTGAATACTCACATAATACAAAACATTTTTTTAATGGTTCGAGTATATTGCAGTCATCATCTTTAGTACACTTGATGATGTGTCACAAATCGATGATGATTAGATTATGATGATTAGAAGTTTTTCAAATATTTTTTGACTGAAAACAAGCAACATTTCATTTCCTTTTTGGGCTCATAAAAGCATTTCTCAACACGTTTTCCCCGACGACTACCTTGTCTATGTATTTTTATATGTCTGGCTTTGTTTGGGACGAAATACATGAAAATACTTGAAAAGAAAACTATAAGCGGAAGCTATAGGTATCTATTGAAATTCTAGTTATCTGTAAATATAAACGTGCCAAAGGTTTATTTCGCCTTCAACACCTACCGCGTTGCGCAAGCGGCCTTGTCGGAGCTAAGTTCAAAATGGCGGCCGCGTGATGTGACGACACGGTGACGAAACCTAACCTCGCTCGCACAATGCTGATGATAACGTAACGCCAATTACTTTACTGCTTTTAGTTTTATGTTTTCTTCAGAGTTAAATGAGTCTCGAGAATTCTGTAGGCACTAACTGGATCCTTTCTTTTGAATGCATAAAGTCGCGCCAAATTATATTGCTATTGATATTATAATTGTTTTCAGCAGACCTTAATTTATCATCGACCGAAGTAATTCTATAGATAAGAGTTAGTAATAGTTTAGGAATGCTTTAGCATAAGTCTATCCGTATTAAAAATAATTTCAGAACAAAAAAAATATATAAATAAGTAACTGAATGTAAACTGCAGGACTATTCTTATTTACGACAACTCTTGGAACTGGAAGTGTCTGATGATGATTTAAAATTGGCTTAACATATCCTTTAAAATGTTCAATGTCTGCCTGAAAAAACCTCATCGGTCTTAGAATGTCATACACGTGTGATCGAAATCAATGGAGGTTAGTAGAATACAACATGGTCGCACAACAGTATCCACATGGCAATGCCTAGAATGGTAATAATACAATCGAAATATTAAGTGGGAGGTAAAAGTGGTGCGATTGTTAAAAAACCGTGTATTTGTTACAGGTTTGTACTTTATACCGCTAATAGCCGTTGTTTTATTCTGGCACATCTGCCACCTCAAACCTACCTCTCTAATGTTCGATATTGAAAATATAAAAAAAACTCCAGTCGCAAGATTTACAACTTAAATCTGTGGCAAAGTTATCAGCAACTGAATCGGCCATATCAAATTAAAAATGTTGTGTAAGTATTTCAATATTGAATAAAGGCAAAGTTAACGAATATCGTCTCACGCGTATTCCGATATCGTCTGAGGGCTTAGTGCGGGGTTGCATTTTAAAACTCCCTACTCTCGAGCCGACAGTCGTCTCTCGGATGTCCTTATATTTTTGTATGGATATCCGAGCGACGACTCTCGGCTCGAGAGTAGGGAGTTTTGAAATGCAACCTCGGGCTAAGCCCTCTGATAATAAAACACGAAAGACCACAGACATTAAAATGAAACCGTTAATCTTAACCAAAACCCTTTGTTTCCTTCAACTCTGCGCATACTGGTTTAGCAAGTATTTGTTCAGCTTTTGACCACTTTCCAGCAAAAGACTAGTTTTAATTGGGGATCTGGACTTTTCCTTCGTATTGATAACTGTTGCTATAGTATTATAGCTAGGAATTTAAATACGCTGGTCCAATATCCATCTGCACAACGGGTTTTATCAAAAGACTTCCTCTAGGGTCATGGTGAGAACTATTGAAATCTTTTGAACTGTTCTTTGACGTGAATAATTTGTCTTTTATGAGTTCTGCAGCAATTTACATAACAATGGTCTTTGTGTGTGTATCAATTCAATATATATTTTTACGTACAAAACAGTAGGTAAGGTACCTATTTCTCAGCATCACCACTAAATAAAATCTTTTAATATTACGTCAGCTAGAATACATTTATGTTTTAGTTCAGCAATGATAAGACTGAAGGTGGAGTGTGACATTGTTACACTCCAGTATATCGAAATGCATTATTCCATACTAAGCATAAAACTAAGTCTTTTTAAAAAGGGTAAATGTCATTATTTCTAAACATATCGAAAGTTACTCTCTTTATCTTCTTTATTTATACGAAACAATGACAATGTCTAAGTTAGAGCTTAATCCTATTTGATAAAAGCTAAAGAGTTCTCTCTACTTTCGTCGGTAGTCAGTGCTCGGTGTCAGATGAGATTCATGGAACCAAAATTCAATTCAGTCTCCATTCTATGCAACGTTCAGATCGATAGCGTCGGCGCGAGGGCTGCAGCGCAATGGTGTCGCCCCCCTATTACCCCCCTTTTCCTCCCTTCTTTCCCCTACTGGCACAGTTGGACGACCACGCCTAGTATTTAGGAGGGCGGAGCTATTGCATCGGGAGATATGTAATTTTTTTTGTTTGTATCGAAACCTTTACCTATCAAATCATTTAATTCTTAGAAAAAGATTTTAAGTCCTGATTTAAAAGATTATATTAGCCGACCACGTGATCTCCGACGGTTATCTATAATACTGATCATTCTTTGTAATGTTTTTTATCTGAGCAGACTTTATTCTTTATTGATATACAAAAACAGGGTCTGCAATGTGTTGAATCCATAGGCTCCTGAACTATAAACTGTTTTCTTTGAAGGCTTTTCCAAACTCAAAAACTCTGAACTCTATTAAACAAATATTTTTCTTTTTTTCTGAGTGATAGTTCTTCTTACTGCCTCCCGCTATAAGGGTCTGCCGGCATATTATGATAAAGTTGTTCTATAAAGTTGTTTGAGTGGAAGGCGGGAGTTAGAAACTTTTGTAAAATTAAGAGTGCCTTCACAATTCACAACGGAGGCTTCCCTCCGTTGTGAATTTTACGTAGTTGTTACAGCCAAGATCGAGAAGACAACCAAAAGTGCACATGGTTTTGTGTTATTTTCATCAAATTTATTTTATTTTATTTTCATCAAAACCGTCCAAAAAAATAGATAACATTCACACAGAGGCGTCTCTAGCCCTTGTGGCGCCCGTGTGCAACCAGTACTCTGGCGCCCTCTAGTAGGATCGGGGTCAATACTAACAGTTATTGTTAAAGATGCTGCATTAAGTAATTAAGTGGCAACACTTAATATTTGATTTAAGTTAATTTTAAGTTGTTACGCTTGCAACTTTCTCTGCAACTGAACGCCATAGAAGATAGGTACATGTAATTTTGTCTATCGTCGTTTCACCTAAATAAAATTCCACGTGTAAACTTTGCGTTGTTATTTCCAAAAGTCCTATCCTAATAGTTATATTTTCAAACGGAAATTCAGATGCAAATGGTGAAATTTAAATGATGTCGGGAAGCAAAAAGTTTTTTTAGGAAGGAAGGTGTTCTAAGAATAAAAAAATTTCAACTTTCTAGTTCCTTCAAAAATATTTAATTGAAAAGCTATTATTTATTTATTCATTAATGCCACACCATCGGCACATTCACACATAATATATACATTCTTTATAAATTTGTTACGTTCTTGGACGATGTGATGCGCCATTACAGGTGCAAACAACTTAGTATCGTTATAGTAACGAGTTTTAAGTAGGTACAATTGTGTTAAAAAAATTTGATTTTGCATTAAACATTTTTGAAACTAAAAAATAAACTTCCAACAAACTTAAAAAACTTATCATAGGAACAAAAGCTACACACAGTTTAATTTAATTAACAAGTATCGACATAGTAACAAATTTTAAGTACAATTCTATTAAAATTTATGTTTTTTATACTAAACACTTTTGAAACTAAAAAAAATATAAACTTCCAACAAACATAAAAACCCATAATAGGAACAAGAGCTATACACAGTTGAATTCAATTAATAATAAGGCGGCCAGACATCTCACACAATGTAATCAAAATTTTAAAAAAAGTAACAATTAAAAACTTCTTACAAACAGTAAAGACCTAAAAAATATGTATACACATATAATATATTTATAAAATATATATGGCTTGCTATTATAGTTACATAACAAACAGGACGCTGCTCGTACACACAAATGTATTTACAAAAAAGTTACTTTGCGAGCTTTTGCATTAGCGAAATCTTTAACAATGTCACTAACTTCAATTTTGAATTCATGTTCAATACTTATTAATGATAAATTTGTCAATCTACTTTGCGACAATGTTGATCTAAGGTAGTTTTTAATTATTTTTAGTTTAGAAAATGACCTTTCGCTATGTGCTACCGTGACTGGAAGTGTCAGGTATATCCTCAGTGCTGTGGACAGATTTGGGAACACTGAAATTAATTTATTCGTAAACAAGTAATTTAAAATATCCAACGGCGTAGTGGAATCATCAATAAACATCGGTAATAATTCGATTTCATTATAGAGGTCGAACTGATCCACATCTGAAGAGCCAGCATGGCAAAGTTTCTTTTCTAAATTAGAGCAATGTGTTTTTTTTGTATCAGAGTCCAAATCTTTCCAATGTTTCAATTTTTGAAGAAATGAAAAAATTACATTATGTTCATTCAAAAGTTCGAACCGTTCGTCGAACTTAGTAATTGCGGTGTCTAACAAATAGTAGTAAAAATTTACTTTAAAATATTTTTTCGCGTCTGTTATCGGTTCATCCTCCGCCTCATAATTAAACAACCTTTTACGAGCGCGAGGGCGTGCAGGTGTGGGAAATTCTACTATTGCCTCGACTTCTTCCGCTACAGTTTTCGCCCGGTTAAGAAGCTCCTCAAAAGCCGAGTCATTGCGGAATTCAGATAAACTTGTTTTTACATTATTAATCATTTTTACCGCTTCTGACAATATAACGTCTGACTTTTGAAGGGCCTTGCTAACTATATTTATTTTACTTAAAATTTCAAACCAGACAAGCAGAGAGCAGATGAATTTAAACGACTTAATTTTTGCCAATAATGAATTTGCCGTATTTCTTGACTCTGCATCTTTGCTCCTATCGGAATATATAGTAAACAAGGCATCATACACCTTTCCCAGTTCAAAACGTAGAGCTTTTACTGCTTCAACCCTGCTCTCCCATCGAGTATTTGAGAGTGGTTTTAGACTTAAAGTTGGCACTTCTTTAGCAAGTATTTGCCAACGTGCTGTTGACGCAGAAAAAAAAACATAAATTTCCTGCACAATTGAAAAGAAATTGACTATTTCTAATGAACTTTTAGCAGCGTCATTCACTACCAAATTTAGGGTGTGTGCCGCACAAGGTACATAAAATGCGCGCGGGTTTAAATCTAAAATTCGTTTTTGTAGACCTATATTTTTCCCTTTCATGTTTGCACCATTATCATAACCTTGACCACGCATATCTTGTATGTCAATTTCGTTTGAGATTAAAAAATCTAACAAAAATTGAGTTAAGCCCAGGCCAGTAGTGTCTGTAATAGGAAAAAATCCCAGAAAGTGTTCTTTTACTTCAGCCTTGTTGTTGTTTGCATTTAAAAGAACGTACCGTACGACAACCGATATTTGTTCTTCGTGTGCAATATCTGGAGTGCAATCTAAAATAATGGAAAAATATTTAGATTGTGTCAATTCCAACACAATAGTTTTTTTTATTCTTTCTCCTAATAATTTTATTATTTCATTCTGAATATTATGGCCAAGATAATGAGTTAGGCGTGACTCGGATTTTTGAATAAGAGCAATGTGTTCGGCAAGCACATTATCAAAGTTAGAGGTATATTCAACCAGCTTTAAAAAATTACCATTATCAGAATCGTACATTTTTTGAGATCTTCCCCGTAGAGCCAGACATTGCCTCGCTAAAAAATGAATTATGTTGATTATTCGTTCGAGTACTGCAACCCAACGTTTTTTTTCCCGATCAATTTCACTTTGGTGCAAGAAATCTACCGACTTTTCTTTTAAAATAACAGTTTTCAATGTAATTTGTTTCTTAAGACATGATAGGTGCCCTAAACTCTTTTCATGACGTTCTATAGCAGTAGACAAATGCTGCCAATCTTTGTAACCTATTTCACCATTAAAAGGAGTCGGAGTCGCATCAGCATGAAAAAGTTTACAATAAAAACAATAAACAGAATCAGTTGACTTAGAGTAAACCAGCCAGTTTCTTAAAATGGTTTCATTATTTAACATCTTTTTAGTATAATAAGCATTTGAAAAAGATCTTTTCGAACTATTCGAAGGATATGAACCCACTTTTACCTGTACTGGCCCACGCTCCATCAAAAATATTCTCTGTTTATCGGATAACACCTGTGGCCATAACGCGAGATCATTCATTATACCTTCTCGAAGTATATTCTCCGGGGACGCTTCGGCACTAGGAGGTTCTTCGTCTTCTTCAACTGCCGACGACAAAGACAGCAGCGGCGGCGGCGGTGACGTAGAAGTGACGAGTTCTGCTGTAGAATTATCTTGGGTTTTATATGTCTCTGTCTCCAGGTGTTCGTCCGAGGATGGACCGGGTCGAACAAAATACTTTTTAATAGAACTTGTATTCTTTTTCAGAGACACTTCCTTCTCCAGCTTTCTTTTTCGACTCTCTGCACCAGAAAGTTTCTTTTTTCCATCGCCATCAGACATCTAAAATAAATAATAAACTAAGTATAAGCACCTAAAACACCTAACAGTGTAAATTATTATAGGCCCAGAGAAATAGTTGCAACTTGGACTAAGTATTATTTATTACTAGCTTCTGCCCGCGACTTCGTCCGCGAGAAATTCGTACTTATATCGCGATTCCCCCGGGATTTGTGATCATCTGTGCACTTTTCCGGGATAAAAAGTAGCCTATGTCCTTCCCCAGGACTCAAGCTATCGCCTATCCTATTATCTCCATACCAACATTCATCCAAATCGGTTCAGTGGTTGAGCCGTGAAAGCGTAACACACAGCTAGACAGACAGACAGAGTTACTTTCGCATTTATAATATAAGTTGGGATATTATGACACATCAATCAACGTCGCGGTACCTACATTAAGCAATCAAACGTAATAAATAAATGAAATAAAAAAGTAGTTCGTTGTTCAAAAGGTTAGGTACAAGTAAGACCTAAATAAATACCTTAGTATACTAGTAGGTACATATTAAAGCATTTTAACTTACCATGTTTGTTTCGCACTATCTTCACTATCTATCACTCCACTCGATGTTTTGTTTTTTTTTAATGAATTTCGCTACTTCCGACCTCGTGACATGTCGCAATAATTGTGCAAGCAAAAATCAAATCTTCCCTTTTATATATTTTTTATCAAAAGAAAAGCCGATTTACTTCATATTTACATGTTTATTCAAAGATGATACTTAATCCAATAGCATCAAGGCTTATTTTACAAAACCACGGTGCGGTAAAACAAAAATTGCGGCACGCGTACACAAGCCTTTGAAAATGCCGCCCCGCACGTCCCTGGGAATTTTAATTTGAACTTTATAGCATTGTAATACAGTCGAGTTAGCAATGATTGTCGGCGTACAGCGTGTTGTCATACGAATCAAAACAAACAGGTGCCGAAGCCGGCGGCTCGCGCCTTTGGTAGCGA
This sequence comes from Ecliptopera silaceata, assembly GCA_932527185.1. NCBI lineage: Eukaryota > Metazoa > Arthropoda > Insecta > Lepidoptera > Geometridae > Ecliptopera > Ecliptopera silaceata. The sequence continues at coordinate 9,107,371 of OW052196.1, read as the reverse complement.
TGCGACATTACGCCAATTTAATCCTTAATTATCTGTTTTAAGGCTGATTTCACGTTGAAACAAAGTTATTGTGTATTTAAATAGAGTAGGAAAAGGAGTAGCCTTGCTTTGCTACCGCTACCGCGCGCCCGGCGTCGACGGGGTGCGGCGCACACGAGCGCAGGGTCTTTGAGAGCGCCGGCATCGCCGCATCTATGGAGGTGTCGCATTAGAGGGCGCAGGGCGCTCGGCGCCCCCTTAGACCCGGCGCCCGTGTGCGCCGCACACCCTGCACTATAGGTAAAGACGCCTCTGCATTCACATTGCAATCAAAATGACAATAAACTCTAACGCTACTATGAAAAGCATACTCGACTCATGCAGATGAAACGAGGATGAGACGCTTAGGTCGTAGGCTCTGTCACAAAAATCAATAATCCCAATAAATTATTCACGGTAAGGCCGACGCCATTTTGTGCAATTAGAGCAGCCATTTTGGATGAGCGTACCTCTATTTGCTGTCATTCGAATTAATAGATTTAATTGTCTAAGTTGGGTTTATTATTATTAAAAAAATGCTAAAAATGAACCAAATTCTAGACTACCTTGTGTAGGTTGTATTTTATATAAATTTTGATAAAATTAATTAGGTTCAATCGTGAACTCGGGGGTCGGTCGTAATTTTCTTGCATTAGGTACTTAACAAGTTTAAATAATTTTAAATTTCCGTAAAATATCACTGAAATTCGATCAAACAATGGGAACCAAGGTTATTAATTTAAAGTTACCATTACACTTGGCGGTATGGCTGTAAAATCTGAAGTCACTACTTAACGTACTACGTTACGTTCGTTACGTACGTACTTACGACATTACTTTACGTTACCATCAGCACTTGTCTCGCTAGATGTTGCTCTATATATTCTATACAGGGTGTACAATTTATAAATCGACATCTCAAAAAATTACCAAGACCAAGAGGCTGCTTATCGAATATTTTTGTTTTATTTGAATGAAATTAAATCGTTCTTTTTTTACATTTTTTGTCGACAAAGAGTAAAAGCATGGCCCGACATGCGGCATCCCTGGTTGCAGTTAAGTTTGCAGGAGTACTTAGGTATTCATTCAAATAAACGTACGAAAATATGAGAAGAAAAGATATAAAAATGCCATCAGTCGCATTTCCTCCTAATTTGCGTTCATTCCCCGATCATTCTATTCGTCTTCAAAACAACAGCATTGCGTCTGTCCCAGTTTCCCGAGGCCAGTGCGCATGCGTCTATCGATCGCCCCCTTCGCCTCTCTTCGTCACCCCCTTACCTCCCTGATTGTATTAACCTACATACAAGTAGGACATGCAGTGCGCATGTACTATATCGATTTCACTCAATGCAACGGGATGCTACTAAGGGTTTAACGACCAAATATTTATGGTCTACTATCATGCCCTGACTTCAGCCTTCCTAGGTATTTATTAGGACCCCCCGGTTCTATATCGCCGTAGTTCGAAAGAGGGGAGGATGGGTCACAGACAAGAGGCATATATTTTTAAGCGCTTTTTTATTCGGTAATTAGTACGGTTAGAGAGGAGGCCTTTGACCTGCAGTGGACCACACCACAGGCTGAAAATGAAAATGAAATTAGTAAGGTTCTGATTGGAAGACTAAGAAAATAAAAGACTAATAAATTGGTCTATTTTATAAAAAGTTAGCGCAGACTTGACGTCCTGATTACCATACGTATTGGTGATATAATGTCTATTCTAACTTTTTATAAGATATAGGGGGTAAAACTTCCATGCGCTTTTAACATTAAAAATTTTTATTTTTGGTTGTTTCGACCCTAGTATATAATGAACCCAGAACGTATGATACCACCCTGTATAGTATGTTAAATAATATTGCGTCGTCGCCTGATAAATGGTAACCCGGAGCGACATTTTGAATCAAGGATTAAATTTAAAAAACGAATTACTACAAAGTCCTTGTGAATACATTTGCGCTCTCAGGGCCATAGAGCTGCGTCCAGTCAGGGAGAGCTGCTAACCGGTCAGTTAACACTTAACAAACACACACGTCAGCTACTCACATATTCTCTCTTACTATGGCGTTTCACTCTGGTATTAGTCCAATTTTAGGAGGTTTGGCTAAAGTGCCACCTGGTATGACAATATCTCGAGTGTGTAGTCTTCATAATATCAACTGAGGATACAGTTCAAATTGAGTTAGAGAATTCCGTTGAAAATGATTAGTTTAATATGTTACTAAATTGTTCTGAGTCCTACTGGCTTGGTGTAAAGTTAGCATAAAATAGATTCGCCTCGGGCGCGAAATAGGTCAATCTGGGGGCCCCTGCCCCCGGCCCCCGGCGTCTCCCGTCCCCGCCAGCCGTGCAGAGCTCCATCAACCACGTGTTTTGCAATTGATTATGTATACTGTGGACGCTGGTGTGGACTTTTAACAGACAGAATTTTGCACTCACATAGCTCAAGCTATCATTGTTCAGATTAGGGTGTTTAGGTCTTTATGAAACTAGCTACTGCTTGTAATTTGAATTTTATCAGCTTTATTTTTCTGATCGTACTGATTTCTCGGTATAAAAAGTAGCTAATATTGTATATAATAATATTAAAGAATGGCAGGTATTTATTTATAGTGGTGGCGAGGTACTCGGTTTACAATTTACAATTAATTTTACAAACATATTTTATTTTACAAAAACACAGTTACCTTATGTCTAATTTACAATTGAAAAAAACAACTGGCACCTAGAATCACATAGTATGTAAGACTCTGATATTTTATGAAAAATATGTTCCAAAAGGATCAGGCGTCGTTGGGCGTCACAGCTCAGTTGGTAGTAGCTCTGCCTTCCATGCTGTGGTCGTGGTTTCGATTCCCACCCAGAGCAAATGTTTGTGTGATGAACATAAATATTTGTTCTGTGTCTGGGTGTTACCATGCATACAAATGTAGGTATATATATATTTACCAAAAAAAATGTACTTACATAGTATTTTATCAGCAATCTAGTTCCCATACTACAAGCTTTGCTTAGTTTGGGACTACGGAATGTTGAAGGCTCTACGCAACATACGATCGTAGACTCTCTAATCGGGTTAAAGAATCTTTATTTCTCAGAAGAATATTATGTACTTATTGAGAATCCATTCTAAAAATTAAGTTTATGGGCGGCGTATATACAACAATTTCATAGTAATATTGATACATAAATCGCACACTTCATTTATACACTTTTTTTTTTAATTATCTGTGTGAGAGTAGTGTAGACGGCATAATTATATACATTTCTTTAAAACTTTTTTTAAACTGCATATTTTAAAATACTGAAATTGGATCCTAGACTGAAGCCTATTTAAGTACTAGTACATTTATCACATACGTACGTTAGTACAATTATGTATCTTGTGTCGGGGAACAAAGAAAGTCCGGCAGAGCAGCGAGGGTTGACCTGACCTCAACAGGCTGGTCCAATTCCCCGAGGGTGTGTCCGACTCCGACCTAGATACAAGATATTTATTTTGCCAAAATAAGTGTTACAATGTTACAAACGTCTTAAAAATTAGGGAGGCACTTAAAAACTTATTCACCTTTTCGCAATAAAGGGGGGGCGACCTAGATACAAGATATTTATTTTGCCAAAATAAGTGTTACAAACGTCTTAAAAATTAGGGAGGCACTTAAAAACTTATTCACCTTTTCCAGGTATCGCAATAAAGGGGGGGAGGGTTGGGCGCTTAGACATTATATTATATATTACCTATTTGAAATGTAGCATCATTCTAAAAAGAAGTAAATCCGCCCGATGGAAACAGAGATTGCTTTTGTGTTTATTATCTCTATACTAATATTATAAAGAAGTAAAGTTTGTGTGTTTGGATATTTGTTAAATTGTAAGAGGTAATCTCGGGGTCTACTGAACCGATTTTAAAAAATCTTTAACCAATAGAAATCCACATTATTGCTGAGTGTCAAATGTTATATAAAACCGAAAATTCCATTATGCCCATCGGGTCAGCTAGTTAGGTAATAAAACTGCTAAAGTATAACACTTACGGTCGGTTTCTGGAAACCCAAATCACGATTGATCCGAGTTTGACACATAGTAATTATTAGATTTTTTCGTTGATCATCGTTCGAGAAACCGGCCGTTAGATTGTGTAGCTCGGGGTAAGGAAATATTCCCAAGGATTTTTATTGATTTCATGATACAACCACTTGGACAAAGTTGAAGTAGTTTGAGGATATTCAGAATGTTAAAATAGGATTTAATTAAAAAAACAATTTAATAACCAATTTACTATACATTCTCTTATTATTAAAATCACAAGGGTCATTTATAATCGTCGTATACTAGGTGATTCTAGGTATTCCTTGCGACGACCAGAGCCTAGACTAGATGAACGGGCAAGAAACTTACGGCCTAGTTCCTAACGTTATTTAACTACCTGGCTTGTAACCTAAAGGGTAAAGGAAGTTAGAGATAAAATGTGGTAGTAGGTACCTACCACCGAAACTCAAAGGTGCAGTGCGCGCCATCTTACTATGCGGCTCTGCGAAGGCTTTTCTAACGAGGTCGAGGGAATGCTGACCTCGCTGACCTGACCTCATTTCGACCTAAATCCCACCTAAACTATCCATTAATCTGTGCCAGGGCGTGTGTTGGCACGACCTATTTTTAACACTGTATTCGACATGGAATTGGAGTTGGGAGTTGATTATTTGTGTCACAGCTTAAATTGGGTCAAATCTTAATGATTTGCAACAGCTTTTAGAAATAACGGAGCCAATTTTGGAAATGTACAACAGCAACAACTCGAACTATGCTTTGATATATTTTTTATTCACTCTCCTTGATCTGCCAGTTTCTGATTTCTGATTTCATCACACAAAAGTTTTTTCTTGGTGGGAATTTAACCCTGTGGGTTGTGGGTTCAATTCCCATGAAAGGCAGTGCTACTACTAACTGAGCTGTAACGCCTGTCTATTAAGATGAGTCGCAATATCGGGAAGATTTTCATTTGTGATTTGTACAATGAACTCAACTTATATCGTACCTGCCATTCGTACTCAGAACCGTCTTTCTGTAAGTACCTAATGTTAAATAGGTGATGTGTAATGTAATTTAGATACAGGGCTAACTCACGATAATATCAAATAAAATATTGCTTTATTCATTTCATTTCTTTTTTGTCCTCAGATGGACATCTACGTCCAGACAGCGAGACCTATTGTCGAAGAGGTTCTCAAAGGCTACAACGGTACCATTTTCGCGTACGGACAAACTGGAACGGGCAAAACATACACAATGGCGGGAAGCAACTCCGCGCCGCAGTACAGAGGGATTATACCGAACTCCTTTGCACATATATTCAGCCATATCGCCAAGGCTAATGATGATGAGAAGTTAGTATGTTCAATACTGTAGTACTTTACATTACGAAAAAAAAAAACATTATGACATTCGAATTCCCGCCCTTTTGTGAACTTAAGGCGAGGGTCTCCGCCTTGTGGTTCTTACCCTGACTTCGAATATTTTCTTGCTTAATTTCTCAAGCTACTTAACTTACATCAGTCCGTTGCTGACATACATAGTTCTCTCCCAAGACACGCCACTAAGCTCATTCTTCGTTTAATAACATTCTCTTTGTGGATAAACAATAAATATTTTCAGGTTTCTGGTATGCGTGACATACCTAGAGATTTACAACGAAGAAGTTCGTGACCTCCTCGGTAACAATCCTCACCAGAGTCTAGAAGTCAAAGAACGCCCTGACATCGGCGTGTTTGTCAAGGACCTTACCGGTGAGATATTTTTATTTTTTTATTTGCTCCTCGGAGCAGGCTATAGTTTAGAACCATACCGCCTAGTCTTACGTTATCTTGAAAAACCAATTAGTTTTCAGAAAACTTTTTATGCTAATCCGCTATTTTGTCTTACCCCGGTAAGACAATAAGGATCAAGATGCAATGACCACAGACAATTTATATCTATGATAGATAGTTCAAATTCAAACGGGCTTATGTCTGGCAATGGTTAAAAACAAATGACTTATAGTTAGGTATAAATAGCTTCCAGCAACAATTTTCAACATATATAATAAATAGATCTTATTGTTTTTCAGGATATGTGGTCCACAATGCTGATGAGCTCGAGAAGATAATGGCGGTCGGTAACAAAAACCGTCATATTGGATCTACGGCAATGAATACCGAAAGTTCTAGGTAAAAACATAACTAATGTATCCTTACTATATTTTAAAACCTCTTCCGTTTTTACTTCCGTTAAAAATGAAATCTTAATATGGTAAAAGTTGCCTTCTGAATTATTTTGGGTCCATCAGGGCTATACGATTTTTGACTCTATATCTATACTCTAGTCTAGGGTTTATATATTAATCTATAATATTTGTATACTTTCTAGATCTCACGCCATATTCTCCATCACAGTAGAGAGTAGCAAGCGTGGAGAAGATGGCAAAATGCACGTCAAGATGGGGAAATTACACCTTGTCGACTTAGCGGTAAGGTTCTGTTTTGTTTAACACTTTTGGCAAAATATTTATTGTGGAAAAAAAGAAACACCTATTTTTGTCGTCAAGTAACGATACTCGCACTGCTATGTTCCAGTTTGAAGAGTATTCAAATAATGCTTTTATTAATGCTGCTTAACGTCAAAAAAAACAGAAATATTTCACTTAATATCAAGTGAACCATTTATTTATTATTTATAGTTCAAATTAACTTCAGGGTTCCGAACGCCAAAGCAAGACGCAAGCGACCGGCACTCGCCTCAAAGAAGCTACGAAAATAAACCAATCTCTCTCAGTACTGGGCAATGTGATCTCTGCACTCGTCGATGGAAAATCAACGCACATTCCGTACAGAAACTCGAAACTGACGCGGTTACTGCAGGACTCCTTGGGAGGCAACTCTAAAACTGTCATGGTGAGAAATAGTTCTTATTTGTATTGGGTATTTACTGTTAGTGCTTTAGACGGAAATTTTCACGTTCTTCCGTGGAGAAACTCTAAGCTCAATAAAATAAATAATGCTGGACAATTCACACAATATCATCTAGCCCCAAGCGAAGCAGAGCTTGTGTTATGTACAATACATTACATAAATAGATATTTTTTATTATACATATAAAATACCCAGAACACCCGGAATAAATATTTGCAGATCATACAAACATCTATCCCAAGGCGGGAATCGAACCCGCAACCTTCCGCGTGACAGGCGGACCTTCGCCTGCCGCGCCACATAGGTCGTCCGTCATTTATGTTCATTACCATCACACAAACATTTCAGTGTACTTGTTTAATTTCCAGATAGCGACGATCGGTCCATCGGACACAAACTACGTGGAGACTATCAGTACCCTGCGGTATGCAAACCGTGCCAAGAACATCGAGAACAAAACACACGTTAACAGCGAGCCTGGAGATGCATTGCTCACAAGGTGAGAACATTGTTGGTCGTGGGTTCGATTCCCACCCAGAGCAAATGTTTCTTTATTCTTTATTGTACACAATAAACTTGTAAAATGAAAACAGAAAATAGGACATGTACAAAGGCGAGCTTAACCTTAGAGTTAAAGAGTTTTCTTCCAGCAAACCTTTGAGGCTAGGCTGTTTGTGAGATGACCTTAAATATTTGTTCTGTATAAGTGTTTATTCGATGTATGTAGTATTCTATTAGCAATCTAGTTCCTATAGTACAAGCTCTGCTTAGTTTGGGACTAGAGTGGGATGTGTGAAATGTCCGTGAAAATGTATTTATTAATTTTGACAGCGGCACAGCTCAGTTGGTGGCTTAATGGCTTTCCATACAGGGTCGTGGGTTTGATCCTCTCTAAGAACAAACGTTGATGTTTGATTTCTATCTGTAAGTAGGTAACTTAAGATACTAAGTATGTACCGTATGTATTTGCAAAAAAAACAAATCTAGATCTCATAGTACAATCTTTGTTAAGCTTGGGACTGGACGGCGTAGTGAGTATTGTCTATTAATATTTATTTAAATAAAAACAGAAAACTTAAAGATTATTTTTATTGTTACAGATTCCAACAGGAAATCGACCAACTGAAAAAGCAGCTAGAAGAGAACGGACAAGGTAAGCAAAATACAATCGTAAACAAAATAATTCAAATAATTCAGTAAGGCAGTTAATTTTACGCACAATCAAATAGTATTAACTTTCTAACTAAATAAACTAAATAACACCTGTGCAGAAATCGAGGAAGAAGAAGAAGAGATATCCGAAGAAGAAGAAGCGTTATCAGATGACACTCTCTCCGCTTCACTGGACTCTCTGGACCACGAGGAGAGAAAGGTCCGACGCAAGGTCAGACGAGACGAAAAGGTATCTATTCTACTTTATTTATACATTACATTTCATGTAGTCTTAAGAATAAGAATAATTTATTGTAAAACTTTGTACATGAGAGAAAATGTCTAAATATTGCTATGCTATTTCAACTCTGAGTTATGTTTCTTCTACATCTATAGCAAAGAACACATACTATGGTCATGTCTCTCCCTATCTATGCTATGGAGTAATATTCTGGGTATTCTATTAAGTCAGTAGACATAATATTGTACGTCCGAAACGGATTAACTGTTGGTTCTAGGTTCTAACCCAGTTTTATAATATCCATGTACACAGTTATACAATAAATACATTCTTATTCATGAAAATCGGACAAATACTTATTGCGTAATCTTTGTTTTAAGACTTATGTACTTAGATCGTGAAACGCACCTCGTCACGATTGACTATAATAAATTGTCCAATAAAGTTTATTTATCTGTATGTTTTGTGTTTTCAGGATAAAATGAACCGCGAAAAGGCTCATCTTGCGCGCAAAGTGCTCGAAGAAAAGAAAGCAGAGCTGCAGCGAACCAAGTCAGTACTATATCTATACATATAAACTGATTATATCTATATAAACTTTTAATTTACTCAACCTATGCTGTCCCACAGCTGGGCAAAGGTCTCCCCCCTCTCTTTCCATTGTTCTATATCCCTGGCTAACTTTGCCCATTCCCGGCCGAAGAAGTATATTAACAATACACATAGAAAAATGATCTGTTCGTTTGTGTCCAGTTCTTTTATTACGGCGTGTCACATATATATCTATTAATAAATAAAGAGGAGTTTTTTCGATATAATTCAAAAACTACTCGAACGATTATAATTTAAAGAAACAGGCGTGGACATAGCTGTTTGAATAGCATTATTCGGCGTGTTCCATCCAGTCGGTTGTGGGTTCGATCCCTACCAAGAACAAAAATTTGTAATAGTAAATATTCGTTTATTCTATATAATATTGCCATGGTAATGAATATTGCAATTTCATCAGCGTACAATAGTATTTATTTAGTATAAGTATTTGTTTATTAATATCAAAACGTGTATTTTATTTATAAGAAGTATTTTAACCCATCAGCAATCTAGTTCCCATAGTACAAGCTTTCCTTAGTTTGTGCTAGATTGTGATGTGTAAAATGTCCATGAATATTTAATTATTTTTATTATTTAGCCCTTTATTTGTTTAGAAATTAAAAAGATAAATCTAAATCCAATCAATCGTCAAATTAGGAAACAGCAAGAAGAGCTTAAAGACAAACTACAGCGTCTAGAATCGAAAGTGCTGGTCGGTGGTGAGAATCTGCTCGACAAGGCGGACGCACAGCGCCGTCTGCTCGAGCAAGCGGCGGACGAGCTCGCGCAACGGGAACAAAACGAACTGCGCCTGCAACACGACCTACTCAAGAAAGAGGTCAGTCAACACGACCTACTCAAGAAATAAGCGAACTAACAGCCGGTTTCTGGATACCCAAATCACGTTTGATCCGAGTTTGACACATAGTAATTATTTGATTTTTTTGTTGATCATCGTTCGAGAAACCGGCCGTTATACAGAACAGGTTAAAAAAAGTGCTATTTATTTATTTATTTATAGTCAACGCCAACAGCACACAGTTAACATTTATAATTATTAATTACAGGCTAGCTTATACTATACAGTGCCAAGGATAATGGCACTTTTTACTGTTCTGTCCCACTGCTGGGCAAAGGTCTCCCCCTCTTTAATAGCACTTTAATTGATAAAAAAGTTTTGAATTAGCCCACAGTTCTTTGCAGAATGTTGACCTAAATCGACGATTATAATCTAAGACCATCCTTAAAAATGGCATGAAGGAATATGCTAAAATATTGTACCACTTTTAGCGATAAAACTACACACCGTCATTTCTAGTATGTATGTAGTAATAATCTCATTTTATTCTTATATTTTGAATAAGTAATAGTTTTTGTAATAGTCTCAAGTACTTTATTTAAATTAATTACGAATGTCTGAGCTGTGTGCTGAACAAAACATAATTAAAAAAATAATGTTTTATAATCAGGCAGAGCGTCTGGAGTTAGAAGAACGGTATTCAAGCCTCCAAGAAGAAAATGCAGCGAAAACTCGCAAGCTGAAGAGAGCCGTACAGCTACTTAATTCAGCGAAAGGTATGCTAAACAATTCAGACGACCTACTCAAGAAATATGCAACAGTAACATGACCTAGTACTTAAAAACCATGACCTAGACTTCCAATTTGAAAAATCAAAATTTACCCCAAAAGAGAACGGGCTCGATTCCCACTCAGAGGAAATGTTTGTGTGACATAAATATTTGTTCTGTGTCTGGGTGTTACTATGTATTCCATGTATTTATTTAAAAAAAAATGTATGTAAGTATTCTATCAGCAGTCTAGTTCCCACAGTACAAGCTTTGTTTAGTTCGAGACTAGAGTGATATGGGAAATGTCCGTGAATATAATTTTAAACAAGTCAATAAATAAAAAAAGACGTGTGGCACTCGGGACTGCCGCGGTAAAGCTATTGCATACCATATTTCGCTGGATTACGCATGCGCAGTGTTAGGTTATTTCGTTACGAAATCTTTGCATTCGGTCTCCACGCTCAAGGCCCGCGATAGAAGCTATGCAATAGCTTAATATTCAATAAAATATATGTCAGACACACCTAAAATTTGACGACCGATGTGGCGCGGTGGGCGATGGTCCGCCTGCGACGCGGAAGGTTGTGGGTTCGATTCCCGCCTCGGGATAAATGTTTGTATGTTCTGCAAATATTTATTCCGGGTGTTCTGGGTATTATATGTATAATAAAAAATATCTATCTATGTAGTGTATTGTATTAAGTATGTCAGTCTTCTAGTACCCATAACACAAGCTCTGCTTAGCTTGGGGCTAGATGATGTTGTGTGAATTGTCCAGCATTATTTATTTATTAAAATTTGTAACAATGTGTAATGTTCACAGCGGAGTTAGCTGACCAACAAAGGGAGCAACAGCGCGAAATGGAGGGGATACTGGACAGTGTGCGCGCCCTCAAGCGAGAGATACAACTCGCTGAACTGGTGCTCGACGCCTACATACCCAAGGAGTATCAGGTAAGAATCTTACCTGATTACCTGCCTGATTACCGTAAGATAACAATTAAAAAGACTTGTGGCACTCGGGGACTGCCGCGGTGAAGCACTGAGGGTACAAAGGCTTTGAGACCCACTGGTTAAAAAATACCATTGTAAGGTTTAACATACCTATATATTTTGATATTGCAGACTTGATAGATAGTTAATAAACTTGATAGATGATAAGTACATTTGAAGATATAGTTAGTTAAATATATATTGTGGTATTGCAGACGTTGATAGACGAGTACGTGCACTGGAACGAGCAGCTCGGCGAGTGGCAGGTGAAGTGCGTCGCCTACACCGGGAACAACATGGCGCCGCTGCAGCCCGCGCCAGCCGCGCACAACCAGGTGCGACAAACTCAAACTCAAAGTTAAATCACAAGGATCATTTAGAATCGTCTTACATACTAGGTGATATATAGGCATAGATAGCTCATTACTGACTTATCACATGTTATTGTACAACATAACGACGAACGATGTGGCGCGGCGGGCGAAGGTCCGCCAAGCGAGAGCGCGGAACGAGCGACAAAGAAGCGCCTTTGCGTTCGTTGTCACGTTCAACTATCGTCTGTAAACCGACTTTACAGACAACCATTTTTTTTGTTGTTCCCCCCAGATGGACCCCCCCGACCTGTCGGAGCGGCTGCTGAGCTACTCGGCAGTGAACCCGCGCTCGCTGCCTCGCTCCGCGCGCCCGCACACGTCGGCCGTGCCGCGCCCGCACACCGCGCACAGGCAGCGCACGTGAACCTTAGCGCTGTGAAAATAACATGCTTTTTACATTGTTCTCTATTAGAACATCTTTTATAAGTTTTTAAGCACTGTAGCTCTACCATGAGTTTTTACTATATATATAATATACAAGCTAGCGTCTGTAATTAAAAAAAATGTATGAAGATTTGTACAGCGCCTCTAGCGGATAGTTGGGTACTAAAGTTCGTAATACGAATATTTACGTAACTACTGTAGTACAGTCAGGCTATTTTACTGTGACAACTCATGGTAGAGGCACTGAACTAGTGCGTTCTTTCACACTTTAGTCGTATAGCGTCTACAAAGTGATCGCAGCCCTCCCGGCACCCGCGATCCAGACGTTAGGGCTATATTTCACCGGGACACCATGGTGCAACCATTTGCGTCACCGTGGTGTCCGTAAGCTACCAAAATATGGCGACACTCGTATTATTATAAAAATAAGGCTTGGTTTTGATTTTTTTTTATATTTCTCAGTCACAACTGATGGTGATGATCTCAAGATATTGAATTTCTTATAATTTATATATTTGCCCTAATATTGTACTGTCGGCAAACATGCTAGTCACATTCCAGTGAATAACTGCAGTATTATTGTATGCTAGTTTATATGATATTATTTGCACAATGTCTTAGTTTTGTGTGTTTTAATAAAAGTTTTACATATATTCACTTATTTTGTGTTTTAATCAATAATTATAATAAACATTTTACTAGAATACAGTCTAACAAATAATTACTTATGTGTAAATTTTGTAAAATATTAAGTTTCACGAAAAAAAATTAATGAGGTAATTAAAACAGCACTTCTCAATGAAGATTTTTTTTTGTTGGGTTTTTTGAGCTGAGTGTGAACGGTGAACTGTCAAGATTGCACGTGATTATATTTTAGACTATTTATAAGTAAGACCCTGTATATGTATCAGTATAGTCACCCAGTATATAAAAATGAGTTGAAATGATTTTAAAAGCTCTAGCGACAGGTGTTGTGTTCATGCTTGACTCAAGAATCAAACCTGCACTTGCGTCATAGCCGCAAAGCCGTTCGAAACTTCACTAATGTATTTCGAAGCTTAATAGATTTAGCGAAAACTGACATCCAGTTTACTTATAGTCAAAATTTTAGTTTTACCTGTAAATAATTATTTTTAACTACTGCCATGACTCTGTTTGGAACGATATTGAAGAAGGTGCAATCACATGATTCTATCAATAAGAAGTACGCCTCGCCTCCTCCTGAAAACGCGGAAGTCATCATGCCGAAGAAAAAGAAAAAAAAACTTGATAAGGTATACCTACCGATGATCTTATAAGTAGGTAAACACGTATCCATCTTTATCATATTGAAATGAACATGTCCCCAGCTAACACATTAAAGTTTCTTGATGCGGAGTATGCAGTCATTTAATGCAAAATAGGTGCAATCTGAAAGTCTAGATCAAAATTTAGGTATAAAAAACACAGAAGTTAAAGGCTGTGTAAGCCAGGCACATGGGTCCTAAGCAAACTCATCTTTCGTTAGATTTCGCAAACGGCTGAATGTACAGCATTTATTTGTAGCTCGAGATTTAAGACACAAAAAACAAAAAAAAAAATGGTAGCACTCCGGGAGTGCCGGCAGAAGTGAAAACTTCAATATTAACGTTGTGTTTTCACTTTTAAGTTTTCACTTCAAAAATATAACCACAGTCGTGATTGTGTCATGTCATTGTGTCACATTCGCGCAAGCGCGAATGTGACACAACGACGAAGACAACGAAGACACACTGACACAGACACATTCGCGCAAGCGCGAATGTGTCTGTGTCATTGTGATTGTGTCATGTCGTTGTGTCACATTCGCGCAAGCGCGAATGTGACACAACGACGAAGCCAACGAAGACACAGACACATTCGCGCAAGCGCGAATGTGTCATGTCGCCACAACACTATTTAATTGTTTGAGTCATACGTCGCGTGACCGCAAGTGTGTTCTTTTGTCGTCTCTTGTTTTACGAGCAATGTATAAAAATTAAATAAGATCTTACGCTTTTTCGACGTCACGTGACCCTGACGCGAGTTTGAAAGTTTTTACCCACCCAGCGCCGCTAAAGAAGTTTTCACTTCAAAAACAACACAAAAATGAACATGAAATAAAAAGAGTAATCGGTTTAAAAAGTGGTTAACTTTTACAGTTTAGCCATATAACAGCGCGCGTGGACACCACCCCTCCTGCCTACCATCCACAACATTTGGTTCGTAACGTGGAAAAATGGCGCGCGCAGCTCTGCACCCTTTACTGGCAGAATATGCGCATGCTGACAGCTATAAAACGGCAACACTTTTTACGGGTAATTTAATTTCACATATCAGGCTTTAGTCGGACAGAAAGCAAAGCCAATGCGCACTAGATAGATATATATTTTAACACCCAGACACAGAACAAAGATCACAGCTTAACACACACCTATTTATTCTCAATAGGGATGGAACCCACACACAACCTACATCATATGAAAGCTAGGTCAGACAGAGCTCACCTGAACCTCTGAATCTTATAATTATGTAGAATAGAACTAAACACATATTGTGTGACCTAGATGAGGATGTTAGGGATAAGGTAACGGTAAGATGCACGGGTAAGGTATATTACTCGAAGAAACCTCCGTCTTGCGAAAACCGTATTATCCCAACTTATCTTTAAAGTAATAATTTCCAGGGTAAAGTGGATAGTCACTGGGAGCACCCTCAGTACGCCAGCCTCCAGTCTTATCACGAGAGGAAACAGTTCTTACGGCGCGTGGAGATCGACAACAGATATTTATACAAAACTATAATTAACACAGTTAGTTTCAATTCAATAAATCAGATCACGTAACATGGTTGACCCTACTAAGCTATAGGTAGGTACCTACACACCGACAGGAACGAAGCTTTCTCTATCCTCTAAGGTTTGCTGGTAGAAAACTCTATTAGGGTTAAGCTCGCCTTTGTATATATTTTTCAATTTAAATGTTTGTGTCTCTATGTGTACAATAAAGTATAAATAAATAAATAAATAAATGAAGCAATACATACTTTTATCGTAGGTATTCATGTCACCTATAGCAAAGCAAGGTGAATAAAACGAAAACCTGTGCTTTAGGGCTATGATGAACCTACTTAGTAGGTATTTATTTAAGTATCTCGCATCGCGATAGTTGAAGCTTTACCGTAGTTACCTAATCAGTGTGGGAGATCGCAACCTTGTAATTTGTTTACAGAAAGCCCGAGTGACGACTACAGCGTCGATGCAGCGGGATTGGGCTCATAATCGTCAAACAATAATCGAGAGAGCTGAGAAAAAGTTTGTACTATTCGAACCAGTGCCACAGGAGCACATCGAGGACATTGCGTTCGCACTGCCGGCTGGTGTTAAACGGCCACGGTAAGAAGAATAGAGATTAATATACTTACACATACAAAGCGTTGTCTTTGATTAAACGCGCAGGTTACATTCTTCTTTACATTATTCTAGATCTTAGGGTCTCTTATAGGTCCTACATCCGTTATCCGAGCTTCTTCGCCCGTCATCATCCCGTATTTCTTGCTTCTTTATTTAGTGATTCAGTATTCCGTATTCACCGGGACGTTTAAAACTAGCTAAAGTAAAGAGTCCAGGACCAAGCTATACCGCACTCAATTCACTGAATGCCAGCGTTAATCTAAAGCTTTCTTAACTAAATAACTGATGTTCAGGGTCCACCTTGAGTTGGGCGTGGTAGGCGCCGCGTCGCTCGGTGTGCTGGTCGTGGAACTGTTCACGGACGTGTGTCCCCTCACCTGCCAGCTGTTCCTAGACCTCATCGACGGAGACGGCCTGGGTCATGGTTACGTCGGAACCTACTTCTTTACGTATGTTATACTACACTAATTTCTAGTGAAACTTTAGGTCTTAATTGAGAGCATTCTCGACGAAAACCATAAACTACTGCGGCCGTTGGTCTGGTCACCCTTTTAAAATGTGCTGGAACACGTGGTTTGTCTTCAGCACTCATGGTCTCTAGGCACCTGGTGGACACTCAAGTTCTAAATAGAATGAAATAAGCTAAACTATTTACAAAGTAAGATAGTAAGTAGTAAATACTCAGTTAAATAGAGCGTCAACTGTCACCACTAACTGTCGTAATTGTCACCGAAAATGTCACAAAATTATGATCAAACTTATCTGGTGTCTCGCGTCGTTTTTTACTAGCATTTTCCTATTTCTTCTATTGATTTACACAAAAATAATCGACTTGGAGACCTTACCCAGCTCATTGAATTCTTTGTAAAGAGTAGACGATGTTGGTTTCCGATACCGGTATCAATGGAGCCAGTGAAATCCTCATTAAAATCGTCAGTCCTGAAGGACAGATGTTCACCGCATACTTTTCGGAAGACACTCTCATCGAAGAAGTTAAGAATCGGGCAATAGACTACTTCTACCCAAGCGGAGAAACCGGGTCCAGCAGATACAAGGTCGTCAGAGTTTTCGACACGACAACACTCCACGACTTTCTCACCCTGGCGCAGGAACAAGTCATGGTTCAAGAAGAACTGCTTCTAGTGGAAAGACGTCTGCCTGAAGCCGGCACTCTTTGGGATCTAGGCGCTGTTCGGGCTCCTCAGCAGACTACTATAGCGGCCGCGACTGCATCCTTGCCAAGCCCGCAGAATGCTGTACGACAACCAAATCTACAGTCGTTGCTATCAACGAATGAATTATCGTTCGAGCTGCGTAAAATTTTGATTTCTCTCATCGAGGCGGGTGCTAGGCTGGCTGCTTCGGGCAGGAACTATGAGATGACTCTAGCGGAACTATCAGCGGCGCTAGACGAGCCACGAAGAACCCAACAAGGCGTCATGCAAGTCATTACGCCAGAAGACATCGCTGCCAGATTTGCAGACGCTCAATCAGTATCTGACGCGGAATCCGCAGCCAGGCCAGATAACGACGAGCCGTTCAAGCGCGCTGATCATTTGCAAAGATTCTTGGAGAAGTTCCGCGCGTGGAGAACTAAGCTGGCAGAGCCACCGAATCCCGAGGCTGTAACTGCTTTAAAAGACCTGGGATTTTCGTACGAGGACGCGGACAAAGCCCTACGAAACACTGGTTGCAACGTCCCCGCGGCTGCGTCTTGGTTGATAGGAGAGCGCGGGTCGAGTATATTCGAGCTAGTAAACGGTTTGCCTGATGGAATGATTTTGCAGACATTGCTGAAGCAACCACAGATTCAACGGGGCTTATTAAACACCAGAATGCTTATTGCGTTTATAGCGATGGTCGGACAGACGGGGAGCGCGTCTCTGTGGCTTAACTCGCCTCATGGCAGCCCGCTTCTATCGCAGATTTCAAGGACATACCACTCTGAGAAGTACTGCCTCGCTGTAAACCAGTTCTCAGAAGACAGACCTGATCAACCCTCGAACCCTTCCACTTCAAGACAGAGAAATTGATTAATATATTAACAGAGTAGATATTTATTTACCTAAATTTATAATTGTAATTAAATATTTTTTATTGGTTGAGCACTACCGTATCAATTCTTGCATAACGTCTCTGATATCATCCACAAGTCGAAACACCCCCGACGACAATGGAAATCGATAGGTATACTTACTTAGTTCTTAGATAGGTACCCCACTTAGGGTTAAGTAGCGATTTGGTTTTTCTAACTCCCCGCGGATTGGCATTATGTTAAACAGCAAGGTCCCCACGCTGTATTGGGCGGGCGGAGACGTGACCCACAACAACGGGTTCGGGTGCTACGCTCAGCGCGGCCGCCGCGCGCCCCTCGGCGCTGAGAACTACCACTTCCCACATTCCATGCCAGGTACAGCATCCGACTGAATAATTAACCCTATAACTCGTTAGTTATAGACTCGCATTTATTTTGATGACGAAGTGAACTTTGTGCGTGTCATAGATCTTATGAATTATGATAAAGTCAATATACCTACATGGAGGAGTTTTGTAAATGCGCAGGATTAAATAAATTCTTATAAAATGTATAATTTAAAGGTCTCCTATCAATGAGGATGACGACTAACAACGAGATGTGCGGCAGCTTCAACATCACCTTCAAAGCGCTTCCACAGTTCGATCTCCGTAATGTCGTCTTTGGCAGGGTAGGTACCTACTACTTACCTGCCGACCTACCTAAGTACTATGCATTTTAATCAGGAGGTACCTACTAAAAGAAAAGATGAATCTTGGTAACCGGGTTTGTGATACGTAAAGCTATCGACACATCAATTACGACGAGCGTGTTTTAGAGCCCTCACTAGCTCACAAGGGAACCAAAACCCCCACGCCGACATCGCAAACTGTCAAAAACTTAGGCTCCATCGCTCAGTGGGGCTTACGACACTAAATAAATTAACATGTCCCCCTTCCCCGCGAACAGGGGAAACAGGCCCAGGGGGAGCCTGTGGCGGTTGGTGCATTGATATTATTTCCCAGGTGGTAAGACCGTGCAACACATACGAGACGATCCGCTGGCTCGGCTCGCCGCTGTCGACGCGGCCGGTGGTGGCGGTGACGCGGACGCGCCGCCTGTCCGCGGGCCGCTGGTTGCACGGACAACCCAACACCCGCCTCGTACCTCCGAGATGCTAATCTATGCTATTGCATAAGACGTCTCTGTCTAGTGGAGCGAAAGAGCAAACGCCCGTAAGCCGTCTCAAGATGGTCCGTACATGCCACCATATAGATAAGGCTTACCATGATGCATGGAGCATCACAAGACGCAATATTTTTTTTATCGTTTGTTTTATATTAGCTTATGTATAGTATATCTTGATTTTGACCGTTTTTAGATTACAAATAAATGTACCTACCTATATTATTTTTTACTTTTTTTCTTCCAAACATGGAGAACCCATAGAATACTAGATTAGTTCGTAATGTTAATTGTATAGAAAATAAATAAAACCAGACATTGGTCAAAGAAATGTATTAAACCATTGTACATCCACAATACAACTTTTAAACTTAAACTTACAAGACCAGCAAGATGCTTATTACATTAAGTTCTTGATAAAGTATAAGAAATAGTTATTTAATTTATTTTAATAATATTGTACAGGAAAATGCAGTGACTCAGTCTTATGAAAATAACAAATATTAAGGACGAGTAAACGAATAACGGAAGATATTTAACATTCTTTGTGAAGAATATTCGAAACATTCGATTGTTTTAAGACTTTTTTGACATTTCCATAAACAGGTCGTCGTCATCATCTCGTGTCTTGTGAAGAACATTCTTTGTGAAGAATATTCGAAACATTCGATTGTTTTAAGACTTTTTTGACATTTCCATAAACAGGTCGTCGTCATCATCTCGTGTCTTGTGTTTCAGGTATTTAAATATCCTCCTGTAACAATATCAATTATTTTAACTTAAAAAGGAAAAGTAGCGAAAGAGGGAGTTCCGTTTATTCTGAAAATCTATGAGGATCGCCTCTACTCTTTTCAAGTCTGGTGAAAATGACGCACTCCGAACATCCAATCGGTGCATCATTTACTTCCAAAAATATATACAGTGTTTTAGTGATACACTAAATACTGAATAAATTTGGGCAAAAACATATCAAAAATATTTGATTTTTACAAAATGACCAAATGCATATGGGATCATTTCTAATGAGGAATCATCAACATCGATTCACAATTGACGGAAATTCGCGTAAATAACATAAAAATACAGTCAAATTGAGAGCCTCCTTTTTAAAGTCGGTTAAAAACGAGCACTCACCAGATGGTGCGCGGCGCGTGGCTCCAGTCTCGCGGCAGATGCGCCAGGGCGCGCGGAGCCCCCCCCACTCCCCCCGGCTCCCCCGGCTCCCCCGCGGGGAGCACGCGGCGCACGCGCACGCCGCCGGCGCGCACCCACGGCGCCTCACGCGCGTCGCCCACCACCAGCTCCAGCCGCATCGACACCTCCCACACGCAGCGCAGCGGGACGTTCGCCACCTGACAACCGACCGACAGTTACACCACGACACGTCAGAACGTCGGGAACACAGCGACGACAGGCGACGCAGCTCAGTCGGTAGTTTCTCTGCCTTGCTGCTGTAAGCAGTGGATTCGATCCCCACAGAGAGCAAATGTTTGCGTGATGATTATAAAAATATGTGTAAATGTTTTATGTATTTATGTTATGAATATGTTACCTTGAGCGTGAGCGCGGCGTCCGGCGCCAGCCTGTAGGCGAGGTGCGCGCGCGCGTCGCTCATAGCGCGTGCCCAGCGCGCGGCGAGGCGCGCGCCGCCCGCGCAGCGCCGCACCAGCGCCGGCACCTCGCCCGCGCATGCGCACCCGCGGCTCACGAAGTACCGCATCGTCTCCGCCGCGAAGCTCACGCACAGCGCCGCCAGTGTGTTCTTCGTGTCTGCAACATTCAAATTAAATTTATTAAATTGTTAACAGACATTACATACAGTTACACTAATGGAGAGTGTGATTAGTAATATGTACATCGATTCCCGGTTGGTCCTCACAACATTGATCCTCCCCTCTGGAGCACGACAGTTTATTTTTTTATAAATTTAGCATAATCTGGATGAGAAGAGCCGAAGACCGGGCTCAGTGGCGCGTCTTAGGAGAGACCTACGTCCAGCAGTGGACCGTTATAGGTTGATGATGGTGATGATAGCATTATCTATCTGTGTCACACTACAGCACATAAGAAGACTCGAGAAACCCTGTCTACGGGGCAGTTTCGTTTCCAGCTTTTCACCGCCCGTTGTCACCGAGAGAACATACCGTGAGGCAGAGTCTCGAGCGCGACGGCCCTGACGGGCGTGTCGGCGCGCACGCGCGTGCGCGCGGCGTTGTCGTGGCGATGCGCGAGGCGCACGGCCAGGCGCAGGCGGCAGTGCAGCAAGCGGAAGGCCCACGTGTCGCCGCTCGACGACTCCCACTCGCACTCGTGGCTCCTGCGATAAACGAACCTTCACTTCAATGCGCGCTCTACTGAACGTCCCCGAGGAATTTCAAGATTTTTATCAATCCAAAATTGGTGATTGAAAATCCCGTAGCTGTTTAATAACAACAAGGATCCCGTTGAAAATACAGTATAGCATGGAACAATTATTGTACCTACTTGTACTTTTGGGAGTAGGTAATAATTAAAAAAATAAAGGGAAAACTACTAGGTAAATAAGGCTGTTGAATATGTAACGCGGCACTCACCCCATAAACGGCAGCATGTCAATCTTAGCGACGACATTGTCGCTGGAGTCGCATTCGCTCACGTTCTGCGAACGCAGATCTTCGATAAGGTCCGGTTGCCAGTCCATCCGGGATACTTTACTAGATTGCGATGACGTCACCCCACTCCTGTCATCTCGAAGGTTCTTGCTACTCGTGAACGAACTGACCATATCGAGGCTGTTGCAATCTTGAACGTCAGATTGCGAAGCGGTCTGAATCGGTTCGACACTAGAACCATCAGACTTTGAATCTCTTAATGCGTCTTTCAGCTGCTCGTCCAGAGTATTGTGATCTATTGGACCGACTTTATACTCGGTCATAAGTTGTTGAACCGTTATTGATGTTCCAGGCTTTTTGCTCTTCGATTTACGGGGTGACCTCTTTTTCTTTTCTTCTTTTATTTCTTCTTTTAACTGGGCTTTTTCCGCCGATTGAGAAACATCGATAGGTTTGAAGCCGTCAGGACTTTCGGATAGTTTAAGCATTTTTTTAGTAGGCTTTGGGGTAACGTCTAAGCTCGATAGAGTGCATTGCTTATGCTTGTCGCGCTTAGCCGGACTGTATATCCGTTTTTTTGGCTTTCTTTCCCCCAAATCGTCGTTGGAAGTGAAATCGGAGTCGAGTTTCTGCGTTAGCATTTCGCCTCGATCGACTTTGTATATAATTTTAACCGGAAACTTGGCAGTATCTTCTTGAGACGTCGTGGTCCTTGAGTCGAGATCCACGTCGAACGTGCTGCGAGCGAGCGCGTCGTCGACTAGAGTCAGAGAGGAGCTAGCATCTAGCAGTTCTCTGTTCCCCTTCATAGCAATAAGAGTGTTCACTTCAGTATTTTTCATGTCACTCAACTTAGCATCCGTAGATTGGTCTATGGACGTAGGCTTGCTAAGATTAGAAACTTTGCTTTGAGATTCGACTATTTTTCCCGAACTAGCATCCCCCGATTGTTTTCCAGTGTGTATAAGATTGCCTACGTTGTATTGCGTTGAGACTCTTTCAATTTCATAATTATCTCTTTCGTTAATAGACATCTGCACGGAATGGCTCCTTTCTGAAATCATAGTCTCGGTGGACAGCCCGGGGTTGTATTTATGAACGTCTGTGAATGTATCCGGGGCTAGTAACACGTTGTTTAAAGGGTTATTATGATCGAATATAAGGACTCGTCCGGGTAACTGTTCCGTCGGTTTTGATGGAACTATCGTATGAACTTCCGTTAGTGAACTATCCATTTTGGAGGTAAACGATTTTTCAGAAGTGCGTGTGGTAGTCGCAGATTTTATAGGACTTTTGAGTGCTCGCGATACGGACCGATTCACAGCGTCGTTTATCATATCCACTGAACTAATTTTGTTGATGTTCACATCGTATACGGAATCCGGATTCGAGTATAGTCCTGTGTTTATATCGATTTGGCTGGATGTGATAAGGTTTGCCTGGATCTGTGTACTGCAGGTGGACGGTATCTTTTTAACGCCTTTATCTAGCCTAGCAACTTCGAACGGAATGTCAACGTTAGGCTTGACTAGATCGTCCATAAGTTCTTTCAAGTCATCGGAGACGTCTTTCAAGAAATCCGGTATTACTTTAACTTTATGCTCTTGCATGTATGAAGTTTCCCCAAATGCTGTTTTCTTAAGAGGCGTCATTTTTGCATCGTGAATGCTCGCGTCGCTAGCAGACTCGTCGAAGTGCAATGTTTTTACTACTTCGTTGCTGAGTCTTACTGATTTTTTAGGCGAATTTTCTTCTGGACTGTCTTCGATAGAGTCTTCTAGATCGATGCCGTCAAAACGGGATTCCAACGCCCTCCCAGCTAAAGAAATGTTATTCAAGAGATCCTCTCTACTCATGACTATAGACTGTCTTGTCGGGGCAAAACTGAGTCGCTTCGGCGCCACGGCTTCACTCTTATTCTCCAAAGCTAGATGTCCTTTGATCAGAATAGGTTCAGGAACTTCCTCATCTTCCTCTAAATGCGTATCTAGATTACACGTGGTAGTTTTATCCGTAAGATCGGAAAGCATTTCTAGCAGCTCTTTGGTATCATTGGCTGTTTTAAAATTATTGTTTTCTTTTGGCACACTTGTTTCTTTACTTTTCTTTATTTCTTTATCTTCATCTTTATTAATATCAGAACTAAGAACTTTTTCGTAGTGTCGATTTTTTGGACTTGTTTCTCCATTTATTGCTTCTTTGAGCACCTGTAGTTTGTTTTGGAGGTCAACTATTATTTCTGGCTCGTCTTGCTGGTACTCGAGTGGTTGCGGGGAATTGTCCGTCAGTTGCGCTAACTCTGTACTGTCACATTTTTCAGTCTGTATTTGAACTTCATCGTCAGCATCTTTGGTGATGTAAAATAGAGTATCGTTTGAATTTGTTGCAGTACATGGCTTTGGTACCGTCGAAACATGGTCAGAACCAGTTTCTTTAACCTCCACTTGAGCGATAAGTCCCTTGTCTTCTACGCACTCTGTTGACGACATATCTAAAAGATCTTCAAGAATAGATTTAGATATTTGACTCGTGGTATCAGACTGAACATCATTCATGTCTGATTGGTGTGTCTGCTCTGTCTCATTTTGAATCAAAGGAGTTTCATGGATCTCAGAAATCTGCTTTTCAATTAGTAATTCATGACTAGCTGAATCTGATGATTTCTCAACATCAATTTCAGTAAGTAACTTGGGTGAAGACATATTGCGATCATCTTTTGGTTTTTTACCATCGGCTATTTTGGAGGATGATGACATATTTTCATCATTTTCGATGACAACCTGTTCCTGACTTTCTACAGAGTCGCCCTGTTCGGTTCGTTTAGACATCGCTGCCTGGTACACTACAACGTGACTAATACTTTTAGGGTTTAATTCTACTGATGGATATTTATTTAATTTGTATTTTGAATCTTCACCTACAATCGTTGATAGATTAGATGGGATAGGTTTTGTAGCTGTAACTGGACTATGTTCGGGGGAGAAAGACTTTTGTATAACTTTCGTCACTTTCTCTGTATTATCTATTTCAACATCCATTTCTATGGAAGAAACATCATGTATTCTTACTGGGTTAGATTCTTCTGATACAGTTGTCCTATCGGTTATTTCCTTTATTATATTGACTGGCAGCGTTTGCGTCATGGAAATGTTATTATCTTCGAAAACTACCGTCCTTCGTTTCGCCGAGTTTTCATTAGCATTATTTAGGGAATTATACGATAGCGAAATGGTGTCATTTTGAGTCAAGTTTGTGTTTTCTTTGTCGTATTCTATTGTTTTTTGGCTTTTAGAACCTTTGTTATGTAGTGCTTCGTTTACCGCGGCTTCGAAGTCATCGTGAACACTTTGAACGACTCCTGAAATCAACTGATTTGAATTCACGGCTTGTGTAATAGAAATATCTGCTTCGTCGTTATTAAAAACAACTGTTCTACGTTTTAGTTCCGCTTTAGATGGAAAAGCCACCTGATTATGAATAACATTCACAGGTACTGCTAGAGTCATTGAAATATCTGCTTCCTCATTATCAAATACCACTGTTTTCCGCTTATTCGTATCATATGCCAATTCATGATTTTCAAGCATATTTTTCTTTACATCTATAATCATTTGACTTTCTGTCAATGTGTCATTTCGAAGTACTTCTGATTTCTGGTCTTTGTTAAGAGAGCATATTACTTGATTGAGTGATACAGCTTTGGTAACTGATACATCACCATCATCATTCTGGTAAACTATGGTTCTATGCTGGTCTGTTGGTTCATTAGATTGTGCAGATCTGAGATTTTGTATTGACATGCTATGAATAACTTGATTCGGAACGGCTAGAGTCATAGAAAGATTGCCCGCGTCGTTCTCGTAAACTATGGTTCTCCGTCTAGTATTTTCAACCTGAGCTTGCGTGTTGATTTTCGCTTGAGAGTTTATATTCATTTGCTCCTGTAAAACCAAGTTGGAAGGAACCGCTTGCGTGACTGATATGTTCCCAGTGTCACTTTCAAAAACGACCGTTCTCCGACGATCACAATTTTCCGCTAAGATAATATTAGATGGTATCGCTTGAGTCACCGAAATGTTGCCAGTTTCATCTTCATAAACAATAGTACGACGTTTATCAGCTTTTACTTCTTTTATAAGTATGTTGGGGACTGCTTGTGTGATAGAAAGGTTACCTGTATTGTCTTCATAAACAATCGTACGTCTTTTACTATTATTTGGAAGGATATTAGCTGGTAGAGCTTGTGTCACGGATATGTCACCGTCATCGAAAACTATAGTTTTTCTTTTCTCGCTTTGTGCTTCAAGATCGCGTGCAGTGGCAGGCAAGGCTTGGGTTATGTATATGTTATCGACATAGACCTCCTGGCGTTTTCCCGCGATAATGTTTGTTGGAATAGCTTTCGTTATGGATATGTTGCCATTATCTTCATACAGCACTGTACGATGTCCTTCTTCAGACTTTGCTGATGGTACTGCTTGTGTCTCAGAAATATTACCTAATTCATCATCGTACATGGTATTTTGTTTATGTATTCCCTCTAAAGGTTCAGTTATAGACATATCATCAACTATTATACTTTTCTTTAACTCTGTGACGCCGAGAAAGCCAGAATTATTAGGTATCGGATCATCTATAAAATTTGGGAGGTCATCATTTACATTAAGAATTATTGTTTTACGCTGTGGAGCTTTATCTGAGACGTTGGGCAGTAGCGTCTTACGGTAGTTATCTTTGTCTATTTTCTCAGATTGTATGGTAAGTCGCTTTCCGTCGAATACGAGAACTTTATCCAGATCTTCGTTGACAGCAAAATTTTCTGTCTCCCTCGGCGCAGCATATGGATTAAAAGCAACATTCTCCTTATCAAACACCCAATCCTTATCCAAGTTCTTACTGGAATTGTTTTTAGACAAGTCCTGTACTTTAGGGCTGTGTATTGTATCGGTTATAGACATATCGCCTTCATTATTCATAACATTTGTCATGTTCAAATCCACTTCGATATACTCAGAAATGCTTTGACGTTGAAATGGGGCATTGCCGAAATTTTGCTTTATATCATTTTGAATGGCGTCAAGGTCATCGTCCCCTCCGATTTGTTGTATTGCAGAGAAGTTTACATTAATTCGGTCAGTGACCTCACCGGAAGAGATGGCGAGGTCGTCGAAAATTTTAGTGTTAGTGTTTGTGAATGCACTTAGTTCGAAATTGTTATGCGGGGCTGTTAGTTTGATATCATCTGTACATTCGAGAGACGCTAATTGTTGCTCGAAATTGTTGAAAGATGAGCTGATGTTGATGGGGGGACCTGAAATAAGATTAATAAATTTAAATTGATTTTAGAAAAATATGGGCTTCTTCCTCCTGCTTTTATTAATTTTGTCCTAGTGCGATCATAGATACATGATAAGAAACAAAGGATATCCACTGCGGCTGTGCCCTAAAAGACTACAATTATTATAAACAAAGAATTTTGCCCATAAAAAATCCTCACAGAATAGTTGTCAAAGGACTTACGTGTATTGAGTGATCCGATGAAATCGGCCTCCAGTTCCGATTCGAACTGCCGATCGAACGCCCGCTGGCCGAGGTGAGCGACCGGTGCTCTGCCCTCTCCCGAAGTCTCCAGCGATTTATTGTGCTCCTCGTAGAAATTCTTCCATGTTGTGGTAGCTTCGTTTGTCGCAAATTCACTGTAATATAATATTTATATATATAATAGCACTTCTTCAACTTTGTTGCTCCTTAGACAGAGAAGCATTTGTCAAGAGAATAAATTATTTGATATGAGAGGGTTTATTTAACAAATAATGTATGGTGTGGCCTTATAGTAATGTCTTTATTTAAGATTTATTTAGATCATTTATTGTAAAAAGAAACATGTTACAAAATGTTTAACAAATTATGACAAGTAGTAAGATCCACCCTTTCCAATTTAATAAAATTGATAATATAAAATATATATTACAATTCAATACTTTTTATAATAATAATTATATGTAGGTTTAATCATAAATGTTTAACATAATAATAATTTGGATAGTTTTTTTTTATAATCTATTAAAATTAATAATAATGGTGACTTACGCTACACCAGTTCTACGTGAGAAGCTGACGCGACGGCTCTTTGTAGAATCCGTGGGGGTGGCCACGTGGAACTCCAGCTCTGGAAATAATAATAATTAAAGTTACTTTTCAAGAGTCATGGTAAAAAGAGATTTTATCACAACCCAGTATGCTTAGGTAAATTTCCAGCTTGTTCTTATAGGTTTTAATCATAAGATGATCAGCATACAATCATATTATTGCGTGTGAGCGAGACTTTATAGAAACCAGAAAGTACAAAGTTAATGACTAGTGAACCCACATTCTGCTCTTTGTGATAGTGAGGAGGTACAATTCCATCAAAATTGTGTTTTAGGGGCCTTTACGTTACTTTTTGTGTATTGTTCTTACACTGATATAGGTACACAAACTGTTATTTTGACGACCGATGTGGCACGGTGGGCGATGGTCCGCCTGCGACGCGGAAGGTTGCGGGTTCGATTCCCGCCTCGGGATAAATGTTTGTATGTTCTGCAAATATTTATTCTAGGTGTTCTGGGTATTATATGTATAATAAAAAATATCTATCTATGTAATGTATTATACTAAGTATGTCAGTCTTCTAGTACCCATAACACAAGCTCTGCTTAGCTTGGGGCTAGATGATGTTGTGTGGATTGTCCAGCATTATTTATTATTATTTATTATTTATACACACCTGAAAATGGTGTGCGAGGAGGTCTTTGGCTTTTCAGGATTGATGAGCGACGTTTCCTCCTGGACAAAAAAGATATTTGAGTACAAAAACAGTTGACAATCAAAAATAAACACCATTACATGATCATATTGCTGAGCACAGGTGACTCGATAATATTGTGTCTTCTTGAAAAACTTAGCTGTATGATACAGAGAAGAAAAAAATATTGTAGAGATAAACAGGAATCACAGCTCAATTCGTAGTAGCTCTGCTTTCCATGTGGGTTGTGGGTTTGATCCCCAATAAATGGGAATAGTTACAAGTTTGGACTGAGTTTGGGGCTAGGAGGGCGATGAGTGACATGACCATGAATATTTATTTATTGATTAAGACACCTATACACTTTGTCTGCAAAATAGTTGTATCCTTTGATGTTTGAGATGTAGGTCCTGTTGAAAGTTTTAGAAGTTAATTTCAAATTAATGAAAAAGTAATAGTGGACACTTGCAGAGACTAGATAGCATTTAAAATGCTCATAGTTCTACCTAGTCAAACAAACTTACGTCGCTGCAGCGGCAGCTCCCGCGTCAGACACCCTACTCATTTGTGTGTCGTCCATTATTACGTTTTAGCGGAAACAAATATTATATTAATTCATTTTTGTATATTGTTTACAAAACAATTTTAACAAAGTATAATCTAATTCCGTTCATTTCAAATTATAACAGACACAGCAGTCAACAAACATTTGCAATAAAATGGAGTTTGACATTGACATTAGACTGACAATATGCTAGACACGGTAAAGTTACCGTACCTTGGTACCTCTAGTATATGTATAATTTTAAGTTTTAAAAAAGTTCTATACAGGTAGGAAGAAAAAAAATTACGTATTAATAATTTATTTTAATGGCCATACATAGACTTACGGGCTTCGTAGGGGAGACCTAGGATAGTTGTTACAGAGGAGAGTTGTTACAAAGCCGATTTCTCGGAACCTATGATCGTTAGTGAGCTGGCAATGCCACTCAATTGATTCTTTTTAGATGCGCTTCTTGATGAAACAAGTGCCTCAGGCACCAGGCAAATGGTTGCCCGAGTACGACGTCTGCATGAAAAAAAAGCCGAAAAGTAATTTTTTTGTCAAAATTTTGGTTATATTTATATCTTGACACATTAAATTTAGGTGGTTATGTTATTTTTTTGTATACTGTAGGGTTTTTGAAGTTTCAAATAGTGGCGTTGTTTTGATGATCCTATACGTTGTTGTGAAATTATGAATGTTTATTCAGACCAGGTCCTAATTTTCGACACCTAGGAGAGTTGTGACACGCTGTAACAACTCTCCTATTTTAGTTTGTTTGCTTTGAATTTTATGTCATTAGCAATCCAATCAAAAGGTTTCAGTTCAGGAGTGGAAGGGCTGGTCGAGAATGGCACTAGGAGTGAGCCGCTGTACGTCTGTCATAATAGATTGGATTGCATTAAGATTTTGTCATGCTGATATTCTCATGATGCCATAGTAACTTAAAAAATATTTATTTCTTATAATCTTAATGTCTGTAGTCTCAACAATTATGCCAAATGATACCTAATTTAAGTATTTTTAAAGGGTGTGTGTTTTATAATTCTTATATTAGTCATCTTATCTATCAAAAATAGTATTGATAAACAGCTGTAACAACTTACCTTGGTGCCTGTCACAACTTACCTCGGTGTTAGGAGAGTTGTTACAATTTGAGTTGTTTCTGTTTTGGTAGATTTTCTCAGAAACCTTAAAAATTTCATTTATTGTCATGACTGTTTTTGATAAAGGAAAGATTGCTCTATATTTAGACACAAAGTTGATAACTGTGCTATGTTTCTTTATTGAGATATGTGGTTTTAAGTAAAAATTGTAACAACCCTCCTTGGTCTCCCCTACCCAAAGGATAAAATGGGACCCTATTACTGAGACTCGGTTGTCCGTCTGTCTGCCTGTCTGCAAGCCAGGCTTTATGTCTTAAACAGTGAAAGTTAATTGAAATTTTAACAATTGATGTGTTTATGTTGTCGCTACAACTACTACTACAACAATAAAAATAAATATTTAAGGGGCTCTCAATACAAAAACGTAGTTTTTTAGGTACATAACCCTTCGTGCGAGTCCGACTCGTACTTGGCCGGTTTTTGCATTAACTTACAACCAACAACCAAAATCTGGAAACACTTTTAAGTACTAAATTTTCTATAATTATGTTAACTTCTGCATAGTCACATCCACATCACGGTTACGATGAAAGACATGCCTACAATCCTATGCTGTGATATCAACATATCTCCAACATAGTAACAATAAACATACCGACGTCTCTATTTAGACTGACCTAGCTAGAGAATAGAGAAGTAGGTACTTACAAAATGAAAACAACACATAAAGCTGTAACAGTAAGGAGTGTGGTGTACAATGAACAAATGGCCAGCCAGAACAGGAAGACGGCGTAATTTTCTGCACCCGCTTGTCCAGACATTAGAAATGATAAGCAAAAAAAGACCTACATTGCATTATTTTACATACTAGAATTTTTACCATTTTACATTATATAATTTTGGTGTTTACCTAAAATACCTTACTAAAGTCATTTTGACGAAAATGACAATGAAAAGACAGAAAAGAAGAAACAAAGTTTAAATAGTTTCTGCCTAATATAGCCTTTTTTATAATTAGGCACCCACATAGGCCTACTCTTCTGCTGTAGGTAAAAGCGCCGCGCCAAGTACAAAGTACAAACGCATGTTTGCTATCAGAATAATTACGTACCTTTATACCTACGATAAAGAACGACGTACCACGACCACGAACAATCAATTTAATCCAGTTGGGTCAGTATCTACCAGGAATTGCTTAAATTCACGGCAGCAGTTTTATACTGAAACTCCTAATTCAAGATGGCGGCTAATGCACCGGCGAATGTCGGTCGTCAAATCGAATTTAGACTGCCTTTCCTAAAGATTCTATCAAAAAAAGAAGGTGCCTGGAATATTTGCAAGGTCAAATGGCCTGACTGAACTTTGATGAAATGTTAATGATTGTACTTACTGCAATATCCGGCACATCACTAGTAGGTAACTGTGGTATCAACTGTTAAGGCTCCAGTGCACAATGGCGTATGCTGGGCTACGCTTTGCAATGCACCACTGTAGGCCACGATCACTTGGTGTTCACACAATGGCGCATGTCTCATTGCTGCCTGGCAATCCACTTGCGATGGACGTAGAAGAAATGTCTCTTTTTTTAAATAGGTATTTTCAGGGAGTCTACTATACGATTAAATGCATCATTCATCTGAATACATCGTACCTAAAATACTACAATTATTATAAATCAATAAACTTGAAAGTTGTATGTGACAAACTAAACAATGGCCCATTGTGTGAACACCACAGGCCACGCTTCGCCACGATTCCTTTGAAGTATGCCCGAAAAACCGACAACTTTCCGATTGCGCGCCACGGTTGACAATTGTCCGCCATCATACGCCATTGCCTCGTGTACACAATGGCGATGGCCTGTCGTGGGCCAGCATACGCCATTGTGTACTGGGGACTTTACAATACTTAGCAATGGGTGCAGTGCATCTGTTGAATACTCTTTACACTATCGAAGAATAGAAGTAATAAAACTAGGTAAAAAAGTGTGATACAAGAAATGTATTTGTTTCTAATATTCCATATCCGAGGTGCTTGCGCAGGAAGTAGACATGCTGCTGCAAGATGTCCGCGACGGTAGGGATGAATCGCTTCGAGGCCTGAAAATAAATAATAAATCACATTCACAGTTCGCGATTCAAGTAGTAGGTGGGTAAGTATAAATATTTTTTTTTTCCAAGTCTTCTAAATAGATACCTAAGCTATTATGTCTATTATAGCAAAATTCAATGCTGTTAAGGTCCGTGGAAAATTTACCTCTGGCTAAGAATTCTTTGTTTGTTTTTCCTGAACTAATAGCCACAGGACTATTAGCTTCTAGATTTGAGAATAGTGTTAAGTACCTAATCATGATGTGAATAACTTTTTTAATCCTAACAATCGTCAGACAAGTCTATCATTTATAGGCAAAAATAGGCAGGCCTACATAAAGTGCTCTGTTAATTACCGTCTGTTTTTTCTCGTATTCTTGATAGGTTTCTTCTTCACTCTCTTATCAACTTCTTTTTGTCGTTTATCCCTTCTTGACCTTTTCCGGCTATCTTCAGTCAAGCTCTCATCACTATGCTGTTCCTTGCTCTGCATCTGTTTCCGACGCCTTTCTTTGTAGACTTCGCATGAATCTTTCGGTACGAGCTTCCACGAGCCTCGTCCTTCAGCTCGATGACTTTTCTGCATTGAATTAATAGTGTCAAATCATCTTAAAATGTTTCTCATATAATTATCATAGGTAGCTGCATCAGGATCAAGTTGAGTGAGTATTTAATCATTTGTATTGATGCAAGTGATTCCCTACCGCATATAATAATGGGTAAGTCAAGTCTGGCTAGTATGAACACGTTTCTAAACCGAGTTATCCAAAGCAAATATCTAAATCCTACCTAATTTAGCAATGGACATACATCTTTGCAAGAGAGATAAATTGTAGGGTCCAGTCCAGACCCATTAAATTACCCAGACAAAATTCTCCCACATTTATGCCACTACCAGCGCTGCCATCATGCGTCGATATCGCCGCTAGCCAGCGAGTACGCACAAATTAAACCCAATTATGTAACTAACGTTAATTCGAAGGACTTCATTGATATTTTCAAGATTTGCAATGGAAACATCATTGTTGAATCTCCAGGATCTATATTTGCGCATATATTTCTTCTTACTAATCTTAGCTCTGGTACCACTTTTCTGAATTTTGCTATGTTTTGTAGGTCTCATAATTCTACCATGTTATTTCCAAACACCTTGCCAAGTTTATATGAAAATCCGAGCTCAACCATGTCGCGTAATTTATCAACACAAAAATAGCGTCAATTGTTATAAAAGTGGTCTGTAAAAAGGTTAAATTAATAAAACTGCTAGAAACATAATTAGAAATTAGGAAATGAGTAGCAAAGCAGCGAGCGGCCCTTACCTGCACAAACTTATACCACAGAGCAAAAAAACTTCGTGTAATTTTCCAATATGGCAATATTATTATTTATTGGCGTTTTGTTAGTGCTATGTTGATTATAGAGCAACATGCAAAAACGAAACGTACTTGTCATATGATCAAAGTAGACAGTGCTGCCACTCCACCATCTTTGTAAAATTATTGGTTTGTTTGAGATACAATAATTTGGTTAATTTCTAAATAAAATCTCAAAATGGGTTTTTCATTTGTTCCCATCGTTGTATTCACATGTTTGTGGGCTATTGTTGGTATTGTAGGCCCAATTTTCGCTCCAAAAGGACCTAACAGAGGGTATGTGTCATAGTCATTCAATAATCTTATTTTGCTATTTTTCCATGCTAAATCTTAATAATGATCTCCAATTTTCAGGATAATCCAAGTGATATTGATGCTGACCGCAGCTACGTGTTGGCTTTTGTAAGTTTCAAGTGTTTTAATACTAGTTTTTATTGTATGTACTAGCTCTCCTCTAATCATTGGGAAACCAATCAGCTGACCACATCAGGTGGGCCATGAGTTGGTTCCATGCCATTAACCGTGTTTATTTACCAATATAATATACATATATCTCTTTACTGTTAGATAAACACAGGTTTATGGCATGACCATGACCATTAGACCATGGCTGTGCCCTGAGCCACCTGTGTCTTATTGTCAGAATGCTGTAGTGCCTAGGTAGGTGTTTGATGTAGCCCGTCCACCACAATTACCATTCTTTTGGTCTAGTCAACCCAATGTGCAAAATAGATATAAACCCATCACTCAAATTTGTAATGTATTATTGTTAATAATTCCAGCTGGCTGTGCGCATACATGGCGCAAATGAACCCACTCATCGGGCCTAGACTCACCAACGAGACTCTGATCTGGATCCAACGCTCTTGGGTAAATAGATACAGCAAACTAGATAATAACTAATAAAGTAAATGTTTATGCTCAAAGTAGGCTTAAAATTAAAGATATAACTAAACTTAGAACTTAGCGTGTTCACATGAACAGTTACCCTGTTAGTCAATGTTGTTAGTGAGGTTGTGGGCTGGAGAGCAAACTATACAACTCACAAGTAACTCCTTCTTTGCAATAAACTTATAATAACTTAACCTTGTTTGCTGCTTTTTGTGGGTTTGATTACAACATGTAACTTTTCATCCCACCACAGCAAGAAAATAACTAAATGAGAAAGAAAATTATGCAAAGCAAATTAATAAAAAGTACCTAGGAGTTAAGTTTTTAACAAATTCAAAAAGTTGTGTTAAATTTGCCAGTAGGTAGAAGTAAATAGGTTTATTGATACTATTTTAATTCACAATTAATGCATGCGATGATCTAATTTCAAATTAACTTTACCCTTTAGTGGATAATAACGACTTTTCCAGTTAGATATTGAATACCATTTTATTTTATCCTCAACAAACGCTTTTTGCGGTGAGATATCGAAGTGCAAAAACACTTTCTCCACAATGTTGGATGAACAGTTTATTTTCAAAAAAATATAGTACAGTAAACGAGCTGAGCTAGTAATTATAGCTTTGATTAGTTTGGGACCTACTTGCATTGTGGTGTAAATTCTGGTGGGTTCCCAACCAGTCACACCAAATCCAGTCACATTGTGATAATTGTGTGTTGGGAAAAAAAATCCCAACGAGTCACACTGTTACGAAAGTGTGACTGGTTGGGAAATCTTCTTCAAAAATTGTTGCAACAAGTTACAGTGTTAACTCGCTGGGAAAATAAAATCCCAACGAGTCACACCTTTTAACAATTAATAAGGTTTATTTTGATAAACAAAATACAAAGATTTATTTTGATAACTTATCTAATCCTTGTATCAAGGATAAATTAGGGGCTCAAATTACGCTCATCTCGAAACAAGGTGATAAAAAATATAAAAAAAAATCAAACTATTTCTCTCTAAATATATTTCGGTTTCTTTGTATGATTGCGATTTCAAATTAAGTACACTCGAGAGCAATGAATCCGGGTCACTTAAAGAATCCTAAAAATCTCGGAAACTAAAAATGCTAGGTTAATGCAATAAATTGTATTTAATAGACAATGTAATACTCCTTAAATGAAGGTATTAAAACTTCTTAGTTATTGTAAAGTTATATCATAAAAAAATCAAATTTGAAAAAGGGCCACTTTCGAAGATGGAACTACGAAATTACAGCATTTGGTTTTGCTTTTGTTTGTAATCTGTCATTTATGTGGGTACATAAACCATGTTGATAGTGCTCTATATTCATTATTCAAGCTGAAATTATGTCGCTTACGCCTGAAGAATGCACCAGAATACTTACAATGCTGGAAACCGGCCGGAGTCAGCGCGATACAGCCAGGACTGTCGGTGTGTCGCTGTCAACAGTACAAAGAGTTCTCCGACGTTACGAAGAAACTGGTTCTAACCTACGCAGACCAGGAACGGGCAGAACCAGGTGTACCACAGCACGAGAAGACCGATACTTGGTGAACACCATGCTTCGAAATCGCTTTCTCACAGGAACTGAACTCACCAATCAGTTTCGACGCCTCGGAGGAAGTAACCCAAGTGCATGGACAGTAAGACGTCGGCTTGCTGAATCTAACTTAAAACCCCTTAGACCTGCAAACGGCCCTAAACTGGAGCGTGGGCATCGTATTTCGAGACTAAGATATGCCCAGAGCCACGTAAATTGGAGTATTGAAGATTGGTCAAAAGTTATGTTCTCCGACGAATCAAAATTTATGCTCTACAAGCACGATGGAAGACACAGAGTGTATCGAAGACCAGGGGAAAGATTCAAGCAAGCATGCATCGAAGAAAAAGTAGCCTACGGTGGTGGGTCTGTACTTGTGTGGGCCGGAATTTCTTCTGAAAGTCGCACAGAGCTGGTGATCATAGAAAACGGCTCTTTAACTAGCGTAAGATATGTGGAAGAAATCCTCAATGATCACGTTGGTCCATTTATGGTCAATTTAGGTGAGGATGCTATATTTATGCATGACAATGCCCGACCTCATACAGGTAGGATTGTGAATGACTACCTTCAAGAGATGAACATTACTCGTATGGAGTGGCCAGCGCGCAGCCCGGATATCAACCCGATCGAGCATGCTTGGGACGAGCTAGGCAGATGCGTAAAACAACGAAACCCTCCCCCAATCACGCTTCGTGAGCTCAAAATTGCTCTCACAGAGGAATGGGAGAATATTCCCCAAAATCGTATAAGGAACTTGGTGTACAGCATGCCAAACCGCGTAAACGCAGTAATGGAAGCACGAGGAGGCAATACGAAGTATTAAAATTCAAGAACATCGTAATAAAGTTCAAAAATTTCATGTTTCCTATTTTTGTTTTAAGGAGAGATCAGCAGTTTTTTTCTTTATGTAATTTTGTGTTAATAAAATGTATGGTGACTCATATTTTTTTTACTTTCATTTAAGGAGTATTACATTGTCTATTAAATACAATTTATTGCATTAACCTATCATTTTTAGTTTCCGAGATTTTTAACATTCTTTAAGTGACCCGGATTCATTGCTCTCGAGTGTATTTGGTATTTAAAACAAGCTTAGTTTAGATTAGAATTAGCATTAGATTAAAAAAACAAATTTGAGATTTGGCCCTCCCCCCTAAATGCCTCACATCAGTCAAAATAAATTGGGATGGTTGTTTTAATATGTGAACCAACTATCCGAATTTATTTCTACTTGAAAGAAAGTAAATTATCCATATGAATTTTCATTGTTCCATGTTAGTTACAAAAGGTCTCATATTATGTACATAACTGTATTAAGACCTGAACATCCCTGCTGGGTGGGGCACTACAATGTTTTATGTTTATTCTTAATTATGTTTGATTAATCGTAATATTATCTCTAAATACTTTTTAAGGAGGTATGCAGATCTACTTAATTACCAAATATGTATGTTAACATATAATGTTGGGGGTTTCCACTTGCGTGGACTATCTCCCTCTATTCTGATTGCGTGGGAGTTGTCGCCAACATATTGCACATATATAAACTATCCATTATACTCTCTGCTTAATCTATTAAGAACTCAGTAGTGAATTGATACATTTTTTTAGTTTTTATTTTTATTTATATGGCGCACAAAACAGTACAATCAAATAATCTTATAAAAATGAAAAGCATCAGAATACAGACAAAATTATACAATTAATAATAATAAATAATGCTGGACAATACACACAACATCATCTAGCCCCAAGCTAAGCAGAGCTTGTGTTATGGGTACTAGAAGACTGACATACTTAATAGAATACATTACATAGATAGATATTTTTTATTATACATATAAAATACCCAGAACACCCGGAATATATATTTGCAGATTGTACAAATAATCCCCTTTCAAATACTACTCTATATTATATAAGTACTATAGAAATCAGATGAATATTACTAATAGTAATAACCCACTGCGCATGTTTACAGTTCGCATTAGATAACATTTAACTCTGCCGTGACTTGTGGCAGTAGCGTGCAGGCCACTGTTAGGGCAGAATCACTTATAGTGTACCAGCTAAATCGCACTTATTGTTGATCTTGTCATGTTCATTATATATTTTACGAATCTGTATTTATTAGCAGGGAACAAAATGCATTGATAAAATCTACATAGGTCGTTTATGAGATCCGCAACGAGTCGCTGTGACTGCTTTACAGGCTAAACGATCCTACTTGTATGCTCTATCTATAAGTTTATTTTACTTTTATGTATATTATGCACTTTGGACCAACCACAGCTCTTTACTTAAATCATTTTTCCTTGTTGCAAATATTTAATACTTGGTAAAATATAAATAAAATAACAAAACATAACTGATAGTACTTTTTTATAATACCAAAAAAATATTGGACGATAGCAGACGTCCTTTGAACGGCCTTGAACGTAAGTGTTGTATTTATAAACGCGGCTCGGCTCCTCACGGCCGCGTCACACGCGCCCGACGCTGGCCGTGCCTGCCACAGAATACTGCCACACAAGTA
Organism: Ecliptopera silaceata; assembly: GCA_932527185.1. Classification (NCBI taxonomy): domain Eukaryota; kingdom Metazoa; phylum Arthropoda; class Insecta; order Lepidoptera; family Geometridae; genus Ecliptopera; species Ecliptopera silaceata. The sequence continues at coordinate 9,069,026 of OW052196.1, read as the reverse complement.
CACATACCTACCATGTGCTGAAAATAACACATCTTCGACGATTACATTATCTAACCCTCTAATTCATATCGGTCACTAGCTTCCGGCCGCGTCTTAGTTCGCGTTTCGTTCCCTACATGTAGTTTCCGTAGAATTTTCGCGATTCTAGTTAGTCTCTTTTAACAAGAACACGCATTGCGGATCTGATGTTAAGCTGTAACCGCTCCTTAAAACACACCATAATGGCATTATAATCATTACATATCATAAAAAAAAACATTATCAATTGTTCTAGCATTGAGTTTATGCGTAATGATAACTGATATAAAGTCTTATTCTACTCTATTCTAGTGGGATTGAAAGTATCTAATCATTGTGTAAATAACTGAACATACTGTATCTTTATAAACTCACAAGATAATAAAAACAAACTCCTTTCGCGTAGACGTTTCACAACAAAAACTTAAAATCAATAAAGAAAATTTTAATCTTCTGTAACCTAAAGCCTAAATTGTGTTCTTGAAAAGTTTAAGAGTCATAGTATACTTAAAACCATTTTTTATTTCAGGGAAACCCCATCAACAAGACGGCGTAATCGGCGAGCAAGGAACATCATAAAATAGTTTTGAACCAACCTAGATAAATCTTGAATATCTGTTCAATCAATAAAATATGGTACTTACTTGTTAATTAGGAGGCAGGAGCATTTTACAACTGTTTGTTGGGCTTTTGAAAATAAAATAATTGAATCAAGCAGTCCCTAAAAGATAATATAAATAAATTACCTACATATTATTATAAAGTATATTTTGTTTTGATCATTAGTTGTATAGTTGTATATTAGTTGGAACGGAAATAGTATCTATCCAAGGAGACGGTGAATTCTTACGTACGTCATCAAACGTTTACGTAATGTCAATCTCTCTGGCTGCTGAAACGCATGCCCGAGTGCATTGTGCATTGTGCATTGGCGCCTGCGCTATAACTCGTACTAAATAAATAGTAAAGCTGTTTTAAGTAGGTAATACACGTAAAGACGTACCTAAGCTAATTCACCATCGACTGTCCAAATACTTTGATGTATCCCGTGTTTGGTTCAATGAAAAGATTTTAATCGTAGAATGGTTGAATTGTTAAAAATCATTCCATTTATCTATTTGTATGAAAATACCTGTTGTATTAAAGTGAATATTTATATCTCTGTAATGCTTAATTTGTTAATGTACCTAGATAATTTATTTCAATAAAAAAGTTAAGATATGCGTTATTTTTATTTACCTCTACATAAGATTTATTAGTCAGTCTCACTAAACACCCGTGAATAAAATAAAGGAGTTGCAATAAAAGCTAGTTTTCCAGGGTCAGTCTAAGAATTAGGTAAAGGAAAATACTTAGTCCTGAATTAACTTTCTGAAATTAACTACAGGAAATAATGTGCATGTCCCCAGCAAAAACTCATTAAAGATTCTTGATTTTTGAGTATGCAGTCATTTAGTGCAGAATAGGTGTCATGTCATCTGAAAATTACATCAAAATGTAGTTCCTAGGAAACACCAAAGTTGTAGGCATTACTAAGACAGTGTGTAAGAATGTGTTGCAAGCTGGAGCAAAAACAACAAACCGAGGAAGTACTCTGTCCAGATATTTAGTGCTTGCACTTGGTCGAAGTCAAGTCCAAATCACGAGGTTACTCTTACATAAGAAAGGACGTTCAAATTGTCCCATATTAGACGCGCATGCGCGTTGGCTGTCATCCAACATTTCTGCGCAGCCAAGGCAACGAAACCAGCGCAAGGCCGGCTGCAGGTCAACCATTTTAAATGGTTATATAATACAACCAAAGAATAGAATGCTGTTGTTTTTTTCCTCGTCGCAATACAATTCATAATGTGCCTTTTATAATACTCAGATGAAGAATAATTGCACTATGCCGAACAGTAACCCGGTTCCGTTCCGGTAGTTTGGGGTCAAGGAAGTATTTTCAGTAGTATTATATCAGGAAAGCCCTAGTCTCTTTTTTTAGGTAAGGTAAGTTTAGGTAATAACAGAGTTAAATAAGTAGGTAATATTTCTAGGATGTTCAGTACCGTATACCTACCTGTCGTCAACGAAAGTTACAATGTTAAAAATCACGGCTATGGGAGAGATTCTTGCAGGTTACGTACAGAAACGGAAATTCGCCTGGAGATATAATATAATATATGATAATGGTAGTTTCGCTTTCGTGGTAGGAACTCTATGATTTTTACTCATAAGTTTGTTAAACTCATAAAGTACCCAGCAATACAAAAACCTTTGCCATTGCACAAATCTTTCTTTTTCGTGTTGATAGAATTTTCGGAAGGCCTGACACCTGACAAAATAAAATCTGATAATCTAAGTGATTATGAGCGCAAAGTACTTTTTCCATATCGCGCGTCGACATGTCGTGTCGCTATCTGGATGGCGGAAGGAGAAGGAGGTACCTACTGCCAAATGTTACACAATAATAACTGTCTACAAAAAATGCGCAATGCGGACGAACATTACATTTCAAACGTCTGAACTGAAACCATTTCAGATGTTTGATTGAACGCTGATATATAATGCGGCAGTGAACTCTATTCTCACAAGCCTAACTAATGATTACGTAATCACAAACATCCCTCTTCGGTCAGACAATGTTAGTTAACATCTTGTTCAGAAATCAGATTTATTTTATTGTTTAACTGTTGTACATAAAAACTCTTAATTTTAAATGGCACAAGTTTATACAGTTTGTCCAATCCGAACGTACAATAAGAGGGTAATGAATGTTTTAAGTGGTGTAGGTACATGATAGGTAAAACATTTTCAGTATGAAATGATGGCAATCAAATCGTATTATCGTGACAGAAATATGGTTCGTACAGGTATTTGTATTCTTATGTGGGAATTACCTTACCTAAGTAGGTACCTAACTAAAAATGAATACTTTTTACTGAAGAAAAAAATTAAAAAACAAATCAATTCTACGGAGGTAAATAATGTTCTACATAACACACATAATAAACTGTTATACGCACTTACGCAGTTAACGAAATTCAATAAAATGTCTCTTGTTTTTATATCACCAAAAGATTAGAAGAGATTGAAATACAATAAAACGATTTTAAAACTATGAATCATCAATCATCGTTTACTTTCTGATGATGTCGACTGTACTTTCCGAGCTCCGAATGTGGCATGGCATGGCAGTTACCATCGTATATTACTAGACCTAACCAGATTGGGCTGAGATTTTCTAGGTACATAATTAAGTTTAAGTATTATAATGTTATACTATACTCTGTTATTATAAGGTTGAAATACTATTTTCTAATTATTAAATTCTGTTAATTAATACCTACCTATCTAGAGATGTTAGAAACATGTTTGTGAATAATTATCTTATTAGTGAATACTTCTCGCTTGGTCCGCCATTGGCTGGCGCGTCTAATAGGTAGATACCTACTTATAATTATCTTATCCTTATCCGTGAAGTTCACTGTTCACCACATTTATCACCCACGAGTAGGTACGTACGGTGCCTTATATAATATTGTAGGTAAAGTTTAAAGATGGTATATAAATTATTAAATGCTGGTAGACTAGTTACCACGTTGACGTCGTTGACACAGACAATTATATAGATTATTATTTAATAAAATTAAAAAAATCTTATTACTGTAGACATCGAAAGAAAACGTTAAGGTGGTTCGTGACGCGTGTTCAAAAAATGAAATAACTGTGAAAAAAAGGCACCATCTGTGCGAAGCACTAGATATTAAGTTATAGCAAAAGTATCTAGAGCGCCATCTAGTTACTTGAACTAAATACTTGTGTAGAAAGAAATAGGAAATCTTTTTTCTCTTTTTCTTTTAGTTATTCTTTTATTTATCGTACTTTGTCATATTTACATTCGAAGCGGACTTGTCAGCGTAAAGATTGTAATATCTTGCACCCGTCTCCCGTGCAAAGAAGTTTGGTTGAACCAAACAGGTTTCTTTCAAATTTTAATGCATTCTACATAGCTTATGTGGATAATAACGTACAAAAAAAAATAGCTTTGGATTTTTTTCCACAGCTGTAGAAAAAAATCAATTTATTGTAAGAAAAGTAAATATATTTTTTACCATAATATAGTTGTAAAAATTTAAGTACTAAAATACTTATTTAAAAACGGCTCATAGATAAACCTTACTGACTAACACACTTTACAACAATAGTAAAGTATACTTTAGATGCTAGCATACACTTTTTTTATATAAAATGAAAATAACACTAGTACACAAAAGTAATACATATTGATCTTTCATCTGCGGCAATGGTCCCCTATTTTACCGCTAGACTAATCCAGACGTCCAGAATACTAGAGCCAAGAACTGTCATTGTACTGGGTCACCATGGTAAGGATGTATGACTTGAAGTTGGTCGCCTTCTTCCTACTTCAATCCTTCATGATACGGCAACGGTCTCTTCACGAAGATGTTTTCTTATCACAAGGTGAATGTTTGTCACGGTGGTCTCAGCCTATGGTTCTTGTAGTACTTTCTTCGCGTCAAGGATTTCTGCCTGCGAGTAACTGAATGCCAGGATCTGGGCTAGACTGCCCAGACAGCTTCCATGAATTCTAGCTTACATTGCATTAAAAATAGGCACTATTTGAGATATATTACAAACTATTTGAGATTTTTTTAACAACAAAATGTTGGGTGTTTATGACTGACATATTTATTTACTTACTACTAGTTGTCATGACAACCAAGAAAAAAGTTAAAGGTACCACGTAACAACAAAAAGTTTGCTACACATTGTATGAGTATAGTTTTGTTTACCTACTCATATTTCGTAGCTCAATCGTAAATGTAACGTATATGGGAGATATACTGTGCGCTAACGCGGCATTGTTTTTTTGCATCATTTTGTGCAGAATTAAATATTTAAAAAAAAATATATACAGGGTCTAACAGAAGGGGTGGACCAAAAGCAACAGGGCCGATGCAGGAGCTCTTAGCCTATCGATATTACCCCCATGTATGTTCAGCGATATTCAGTCGTTCAAAAGTTACTCGCTTTCTATGTTTTTTTTTTCATAATTTTATTTTAGGTTAGATTTATCTTGTATACCCAAACTATTAGAGCTACAACCGTATTTTTTTACACCTTGTAGCTTCATAGTAGACCTTTCGTACTTGATAGTTTGGGAAAACTTGGGAAATCTAACCTAAAATATGTTAATGAAAAAAAAACATAAAAGTGCGAGTAACTTTTGAACGACTGAATATCGCTGAGCATACATGGGGGTTATTTCGATAGGTATTGAGCTCTTCCATCGCCCTTTTGCTTTTGGTCCACCCCTTCTGTTACACCCTGTATAATAAACCTCTTTTACCCTGTTCGGAACAGCGGCTATTGTAGCTGGATATTGTAGCATTATTAACTGTATAGTATGAAAATAAAGTTCGCATAATTCTACACCATAATAAAATCAAAAAGCGTATGTACTTAGTATGAAACAAAACTAGCGGTAATTAAATATGTACTGTACACGTAATATATGAACCACCTGTGTTGTAATTTCTCGACAATACATTTCATAGATAGATATTTTTTATTATATATATAAACACCCAGAACACCCGGAATAAATATTTGCAGATAGTACAAACATTTATCCCAAGGCGGGAATCGAACCGGCAACCTCCACGTCGTCAATGCCACCGCGCCACATCGGTCGTCAATGTTTAGGTATCTAGTAAGTATACGACTACGTCATTCGCTCGAATACTTACAATTATCTATCAAATACAAAATTCTAAGGTTTGTTGTCAGCTCTCCAGTCGTAGGAAAAGAAACAAGACAACAAAACTAAATCTATCCCTTTTCTTCTTGAAAATGCTACGTTGCCAATCTATTATCTAAACTAAAATTCTAGAAAGGATAAGATTTGTCTGTTTGTTGGTCACTATTTAATTCAAAAGTACACGTCCTATTTTAAAACTATTTCTACATAAGGATGTAATTAATATCTTTACCGAGTAACATAGACTATTTTATGTACAAATTGCAATATGAAAAAAACGTTTCAATGTAAAATAAAGTGAACGCCAAAAACGTTGCCGAGCCGAAATATACAACGCGTGCCGTGTCACGGGTCACTAGTAGTCAGTCTCACTACTGCTAATAATAAATAACTGATAAATGTCACTGTTCATAAAGTTTGGTTATAAAAGTGTGGCCATAAATGTATTTCCTTGCAAACATTATTATCAAACTGTTCGTTTTTTAATGTTCTGTAATTATAAATATAAAGAAAAATTATTTCATTAAAAAAAACGTTTATTTGTAAGAAAAATTACAAACTTCCAAATAATGCATTGAAATATAGGTAAATAAAACCTTTTTTTTTGTTGTCAAAGTAAATAAAACCTGTAGTAAGGCAACCTCGCTGACATAATTGTCATTGCTAGCTGTCTGTCAATTTAGTCGTACATAGTAAAGTTGTTTTTGATGAAATTTTATCTTGTAAGTATAGTAATCAATTGTGCCAATTAGAAACTCATTGTGGTAACAGAAAGGATCCGAAGAAACATTCACGCTTTGCGATCACTCCGATCAAGCATTATGATGTAACTGCCCCACAAACAATCTATATCCTTTGTACGCAGGCAAGACAATGCACCAACAACTGCAATTGAAGAATCTTAGCGACGCCACAGAAAACGACATAAATAGCCCGTAGCCCGTTTTTGGGCAAAACATATTCATGTGTTTTATTTGTTTAATTTATAGAGCTGTAGAGAGTCTTACTATTGAAATATTAAATACATATAAACATATTCCTGAAGATATTAGCAGTTTTATTAGAAGGTAACCTATGTAATAGGTATCTACTGCATTTTATTGCATTTAAGTTCAAAAAAAATTCCAATAAAGTAGGTTTTATAGTAGTCTGTAAAAATTCTGCAGAGCCTCTGCTCTGCAGAAAGACACAGATAAATATCAAAAAAAGGAAGCAACAAAAAGTTACATTTCTGGCGGAGATTTGAACTCGAATACTCTGATTGTCAGTCCACAGTACCTTGAACTGCGCTATTAGTTCTTATTACCTGACGTCGAAATTATGAAACGCTAGCGCGTTTCAAATATCGGAAACATTTTTGCGTGTCAAAGTAGATAGCAAGCTTGAAATTCCTCGCCAGCCTCTGCACGTTTTTCCTACTAAAATTATAGTATTTTGTATTGATTAATTGGTATCTATTAATAAATTTTCGCAAAGGTGAATTTTGATAACTAAACGCAAAAAACCATTAACAAATCAGAAGAAAAACCGCAGTTTTTTAAACTAGCGACATCTTTTGTTGTTGGGCTACCGTCCTGACTGAGCGCTTGGGCCTTAAGGTTGTTCGTGACGCGTGTTCAAAAAATGAACTAACTGTAAAAAAAGGGCACCATCTGTGCGAAGCACTAGATATTAAGTTATAGCAAAAGTATCTAGAGCGCCATCTAGTTACTTGAACTAAATACTTGTGTAGAAAGAAATAGGAAATCTTTTTTCTCTTTTTCTTTTAGTTATTCTTTTATGTATCGTACTTTGTCATATTTACATTCGAAGCGGACTTGTCAGCGTGCAAAGAAGTTTGGTTGAACCAAAAAGGTTTCTTTCTTATAATTTTAATGCATTCTACATAGCATAGGTGGATAATAACGTACAGAAAAAAATAGTTTTGGATTTTTTTCCACAGCTGTGGAAAAAAATCAATTTATTGTAAGAAAAGTAAATATATTTTTTACCATAATATAGTTGTAAAAATTTAAGTACTTACTAAAATACTTATTTAAAAACGGCTCATAGATAAACCTTACTGACTAACACACTTTACAACAATAGTAAAGTATACTTTAGATGCTAGCATACACTTTTCTTATATAAAATGAAAATAACACTAGTACACAAAAGTAATACATATTGATCTTTCATCTGCGGCAATGGTCCCCTATTTTACCGCTAGACTAATCCAGACGTCCAGAATACTAGAGCCAAGAACTGTCATTGTACTGGGTCACCATGGTAAGGATGTATGAATTGAAGTTGGTCGCCTTCTTCCTACTTCAATCCTTCATGATACGGCAACGGTCTCTTCACGAAGATGTTTTCTTATCACAAGGTGAATGTTGGTCACGGTGGTCTCAGCCTATGGTTCTTGTAGTACTTTCTTCGCGTCAAGGATTTCTGCCTGCGAGTAACTGAATGCCAGGATCTGGGCTAGACTGCCCAGACAGCTTCCATGAAATCTAGCTTACATTGCATTAAAAATAGGCACTATTTGAGATATATTACAAACTATTTGAGATTTTTTTAACAACAAAATGTTGGGTGTTTATGACTGACATATTTATTTACTTACTACTAGTTGTCATGACAACCAAGAAAAAAGTTAAATGTACCACGTAACAACAAAAAGTTTGCTACACATTGTATGAGTATAGTTTTGTTTACCTACTCATATTTCGTAGCTCAATCGTAAATGTAACGTATATGGGAGATATACTGTGCGCTGTTTTTTTGCATCATTTTGTGCAGAATTAAATATTTAAAAAAAAATATATACAGGGTCTAACAGAAGGGGTGGACCAAAAGCAACAGGGCCGATGCAGGAGCTCTTAGCCTATCGATATTACCCCCATGTATGTTCAGCGATATTCAGTCGTTCAAAAGTTACTCGCTTTTTATGTTTTTTTTTTTCATAATTTTATTTTAGGTTAGATTTATCTTGTATACCCAAACTATTAGAGCTACAACCGTATTTTTTTACACCTTGTAGCTTCATAGTAGACCTTTCGTACTTGATAGTTTGGGAAAACTTGGGAAATCTAACCTAAAATATGTTAATGAAAAAAAAACATAAAAGTGCGAGTAACTTTTGAACGACTGAATATCGCTGAGCATACATGGGGGTTATTTCGATAGGTATTGAGCTCTTCCATCGCCCTTTTGCTTTTGGTCCACCCCTTCTGTTACACCCTGTATAATATACCTCTTTTACCCTGTTCGGAACAGCGGCTATTGTAGCTGGATATTGTAGCATTATTAACTGTATAGTATGAAAATAAAGTTCGCATAATTCTACACCATAATAAAATCAAAAAGTGTATGTACTTAGTATGAAACAAAACTAGCGGTATTTAAATATGTACTGTACACGTAATTTAAGAACCACCTGTGTTGTAATTTCTCGACAATACATTACATAGATAGATATTTTTTATTATATATATAAACACCCAGAACACCCGGAATAAATATTTGCAGATAGTACAAACATTTATCCCAAGGCGGGAATCGAACCGGCAACCTCCACGTCGTCAATGCCACCGCGCCACATCGGTCGTCAATGTTTAGGTATATAATAAGTATACGACTACGTCATTCGCTCGAATACTTACAATTATCTATCAAATACAAAATTCTAAGGTTTGTTGTCAGCTCTCCAGTCGTAGTAAAAGAAACAAGACAACAAAACTAAAACTATCCCTTTTCTTCTTGAAAATGCTACGTTGCCAATCTATTATCTAAACTAAAATTCTAGAAAGGATAAGATTTGTCTGTTTGTTGGTCACTATTTAATTCAAAAGTACACGTCCTATTTTAAAACTATTTCTACATAAGGATGTAATATCTTTACCGAGTAACATAGACTATTTTATGTACAAATTGCAATATGAAAAAAAAAGCTAGCACTCCGGGAGTGCCGGCAGAAGTGAAAACTTCAATATTAACGTTGTGTTTTCACTTTTAAGTTTTCACTTCAAAAATATAACCACAGTCGTGATTGTGTCATGTCATTGTCATTACAACGACTAAGACAACGAAGACACACTGACACAGACACATTCGCGCAAGCGCGAATGTGTCTGTGTCATTGTGATTGTGTCATGTCGTTGTGTCACATTCGCGCAAGCGCGAATGTGACACAACGACGAAGCCAACGAAGACACAGACACATTCGCGCAAGCGCGAATGTGTCTGTGTCTTCGTTGGCTTCGTCGTCATCGTCACGTCACGTCATGTCGCCACGTCATCGTCACGTGACGATGACGTGGCGACATGACGTGACGATGACGTGGCGACATGACGTGACGTGACGATGACGACGAAGCCAACGAAGACACAGACACATTCGCGCAAGCGCGAATGTGTCTGTGTCATTGTGATTGTGTCATGTCGTTGTGTCACATTCGCGCAAGCGCGAATGTGACACAACGACGAAGCCAACGAAGACACAGACACATTCGCGCAAGCGCGAATGTGTCTGTGTCTTCGTTGGCTTCGTCGTCATCGTCACGTCACGTCATGTCGCCACGTCATCGTCACGTCATCGCGCAAGCGCGAATGTGTCTGTGTCTTCGTTGGCTTCGTCGTCATCGTCACGTCACGTCATGTCGCCACGTCATCGTCACGTCATGTCGCCACAACACTATTTAATTGTTTGAGTCATACGTCGCGTGACCGCAAGTGTGTTCTTTTGTCGTCTCTTGTTTTACGAGCAATGTATAAAAATTAAATAAGATCTTACGCTTTTTCGACGTCACGTGACCCTGACGCGAGTTTGAAAGTTTTTACCCACCCAGCGCCGCTAAAGAAGTTTTCACTTCAAAAACGTTTCAATGTAAAATAAAGTGAACGCCAAAAACGTTGCCGAGCCGAAATATACAACGAGTGCCGTGTCACGGGTCACTAGTAGTCAGTCTCACTACTGCTAATAATAAATAACTGATAAATGTCACTGTTCATAAAGTTTGGTTATAAAAGTGTGGCCATAAATGTATTTCCTTGCAAACATTATTATCAAACTGTTCGTTTTTTAATGTTCTGTAATTATAAATATAATGAAAAATTATTTCATTAAAAAAAACGTTTATTTGTAAGAAAAATTACAAACTTCCAAATAATGCATTGAAATATAGGTACTTAAATAAAACCTTTTTTTTTGTTGTCAAAGTAAATAAAACCTGTAGTAAGGCAACCTCGCTGACATAATTGTCATTGCTAGCTGTCTGTCAATTTAGTCGTACATAGTTGTTTTTGATGAAATTTTATCTTGTAAGTATAGTAATCAATTGTGCCAATTAGAAACTCATTGTGGTAACAGAAAGGATCCGAAGAAACATTCACGCTTTGCGATCACTCCGATCAAGCATTATGATGTAACTGCCCCACAAACAATCTATATCCTTTGTACGCAGGCAAGACAATGCACCAACAACTGCAATTGAAGAATCTTAGCGACGCCACAGAAAACGACATAAATAGCCCGTAGCCCGTTTTTGGGCAAAACATATTCATGTGTTTTATTTGTTTAATTTATAGAGCTGTAGAGAGTCTTACTATTGAAATATTAAATACATATAAACATATTCCTGAAGATATTAGCAGTTTTATTAGAAGGTAACCTATGTAATAGGTATCTACTGCATTTTATTGCATTTAAGTTCAAAAAAAAATCCAATACAGTAGGTTTTATAGTAGTCTGTAAAAATTCTGCAGAGCCTCTGCTCTGCAGAAAGACACAGATAAATATCAAAAAAAGGAAGCAACAAAAAGTTACATTTCTGGCGGAGATTTGAACTCGAATACTCTGATTGTCAGTCCACAGTACCTTGAACTGCGCTATTCGTTCTTATTACCTGACGTCGAAATTATGAAACGCTAGCGCGTTTCAAATATCGGAAACATTTTTGCGTGTCAAAGTAGATAGCAAGCTTGAAATTCCTCGCCAGCCTCTGCACGTTTTTCCTACTAAAATTATAGTATTTTGTATTGATTAATTGGTATCTATTAATAAGTTTTCGCAAAGGTGAATTTTGATAACTAAACGCAAAAAACCATTAACAAATCAGAAGAAAAACCGCAGTTTTTTAAACTAGCGACATCTTTTGTTGTTGGGCTACCGTCCTGACTGAGCGCTTGGGCCTTAAGAGTAAACCACTGCGCATGCTCAGTCAGGTCATGACCTTTCGTCTGATCGATCCACTATCCAATCCACGAACGGCCTTGTATTTTAGCTCTCCCACCTGTCCTAGGAATACTGTACCACCTAATAGGTAGGTAGTAGATGCGCTACTAGCCCACTGTTAAACTAGTTAAATTGACAGGTGTCAATTTAACTTGCAATAGCTAAACTCTGTTATCCGTAGTTCAAAGGAACTTCATTTAAGGTGACGGGTATAGCCAAATGCGTGTTTTTGGGAGTGTTTTCTGAAGAAGTCATAGCATGTGGAGTTGTGAAACTTATTATTTCTTATAACACATATATTGAACTAGTCAGGTAGGGAACAAAATGTGTGCTCTTGGTTATAGTTTACTTTAAAATGTAAGTTTAGTACCAACACCTTTTGCAAAAGTGTGATTTTTGATCCCATTTTTTATGGGTTTGGCAGATTTGTTTGGTACCAAATTCAGCACAGCTATTCTTATGGTTGATATCTATACATCCAAGGTAAAAAAAATCTACATTTAGGTGTTTAAAGAAGAAGAAGAGTAGCGCCTTAGGAACTATAAGTGTTCCATTGCTGTGTGCTCGCAAATATTCATAAGGCGCTGCTTAAGAATTTGACAATCCAAACTGTGCGCGGCTCACTATGTGTTTTGCGTCGTTTTCAGCATTCTTACTGAAGTTGAAAATGCGACGTTGCCACGCTGACTATCTAGAGTTTAACCACTGCGGCAAAAACTATGCCGTGTTACAAGTTTAACGTGTGTGTAGATATAATAAATAAATAATAAAGTTGGAAGTTATTGACATTTTTATTTATTATGAAAAATTTCACCCTACCCGTCGCCTTAATTAAATTCTTTATAGGGGGAAGTCCCCCTAATGGCGTACACTCTAAGGTTTTCAGACAGTACCTACAAACAACCTTTACTTGAAAATTATTTCTATATATTTATTTACTACGTCAACAAAGTTTAACATCATCATCATCATCTTCCTACCCTTGTCCCACATTATGTGGGGTCGGTACAACACTTCTTCTTCGACTCCTTCCTCTATCAGACGTCATCTCAATGCTGTGAGCATTTTCTTACACATGTCATCATTCACACAGTCCCTCCATCTTTTCTTTGGCCTTTAACATCATTATTATATCAACACAAACACAACCATTAGGTATTAAAACATAAATACTTACACATTAATTAAAACATAATGCAAAGTTTGTAAAAATAAATGCATCCAGTGAAAGTCATCAGACTCAACCCCAAACCCACAAACCCGCAGCGCCTTCGAACCCAAAATAACGTGTTTTTTGCTTCGATCATAAAAGAACTAGATACACAATCCCGTGCAAAAACGAACTTAAAACTGTCCTCAAGAAGGTACGTAAAATAGAAAGAGAAAGAAAAAATAACGAAACATGAGTGGCCAATATATACCAAAACAAAATAAACCTTACTCCAATGAATTACAGTCGGATTTACAACGGACAAAAAAAAACACATTAAATTTTACGACCGTAGCTCGGCACTAGAACATAGAATGAGTGGAGTCGAACTAGATATTTTTATACAGTTATTTATAAATGATCTTTTAATATTTTTTGGGTGTATGTAATTATGATTAATGAACATAATTGTAATCTCCTGAATGTAAGTATATAATATAATTCAATGAAACAAATTTATACGCAATCAAAATTATTTATTTTTGAACATATCACGCTTCCTTGGGTTGGCTTAAAGAATTCTTCAGCTCTTTCACGCGCTACAGCAGCTATCCATTTTCCACACCGCAAAGGATCTCGAGGAAAGCTAAAAAAAAACAAAACTACACTCAAATCTTCTATATCGTATAACATATAAAATTATGTTTATAATAAAGAAATTTATTTAAACAAAAGTTACTATAGTGGTGCCAATACTCTGCCTAATCCTCCGGGAATTACATGCGTGATGTTTTAATTGAACAATAAAAATATTTATTTTAACAAAAAAAAAAAAAACAATAGCGTCTCCACCAAATGGAACAGGATCAACACATGTTACCCGAATAAATTAAGTAGCTGTGCGACAATATGAATTGTACGTTTAGTAAAAGTCTTTTCAATTGAAGTGCTTTATAAACTCTGCTAATAATTTGGACAATTTAAAAATAAATGTTTTACGGCGATTTCTTGACGAAATATCAGTATTTATAATACAGTAATAGTAGTTATATATTGGTAACTAGTTTATGTAGGTGCGCGAGCTGCAAGCAGCTCGCGTGGTCTTGTTGCAGCTTTAGTTTTTAAAATCAGAACCCTCATACATGGCAACCCTACATGGAGAAAAAATATTATCACTATGAATATTTATTAAAACACCTAAAACTTCCCTACATTCAATAATAAGTACACAACCTCTATTCAGTTCGACATCAAACAGAAGCCTCATACATGGCAACCCTACATAGTAAAAAAAATATTATCACTATGAATATTTATTAAAACACCAAAAACTTCCCTACATTCAAAAATAAGTACACAACCTTTATTCAGTTCAACATCAAACAGAAGCCTCATACATGGCAACCCTACATAGAAAAAAATACATTATCACTATGAATATTTATTAAAACACTTAAAACTTCCCTACATTCAAAAATAAGTACAAAACCTTTATTCAGTTCGACATCAAACAGAAGCCTCATACATGGCAACCCTACACAGAAAAAAAAAATATTATCACCATGAATATTTATTAAAACACTTAAAACTTTCTTACATTTTGAAGGTGCGCGAGCTGCACGCAGCTCGCGTGGTCTTGTTGCAGCTGTTGTTTTTAAAAACAGAAGCCTCATACATGGCAACCCTACAATATTAACTAATATTATCACAATGAATATTTATCAAAACACGTTAAACTTTCCTACATTCAAAAATAGGTACAAAATCTTTATTCAGTTTGACATTAAATAGAAGCCTCTAACATGGCAACCCTACATGGAGAAAAAATATTATCACTATGAATATTTATTAAAACACCTTAAACTTCCCTACATTTCAAAATAAGAACAAAATCTTTATTCAGTTTGACATTAAATAGAAGCCTCTAACATGGCAACCCTACACGGAGAAAAAAATATAATCACTATTAACATTCACTAAAACACTCAAAACTTCCCTACATTCGTAAAAAAGTAACAGCCTTTATTCAGTTTAAAAACCAATACAAACCTTCATACAGGTATACCTACATAAAAACAAAAGAAAAACGCGTTCTAATTCCATCTCCGCAAAGAAAATGCACACTGAAGAAAAATTCAAAATACGAACTCGTTCAGTGTTCTTAACAAACATGGCCGCCAGCCGACCATCACCGCCCATCATCAAATGTACTGAAAAATATTTTAAATTCGACCATCGAGTTTTTTTTTTATATTCTTATTCAGTTAATAAAACTATACACCCCAAACGTGATTTTGACCCTAAAAAGTTGAATATTCACCGAGATAATCGACTTTAAAGTTTTTCAAAAGTTGACGAAATATGACCAAAACTGACAGTTTACGTCAACTTTTTTAAAATAAAAAAGCAAATTCGTATACAATTAATCATTTCCAACAATATTGCATTTAAAAAAGTAAAGAAATCGCGAAATTTAAAAAAAATCTTGCCCATTACGGTCCATTATTTCTAAACTTTTGAATCGATGGTCGACCGTCCACACCCTTGACCATTTTCGTTCAGATGCCGATAACTTTTGAGATTTATGTCGGATTTTGAAAATTTTTTCGACGGATTCGGATAGAGAATAGCCTAAATAGCAATGCGTTTTAATATGAGCTCAATCGGAGCAAGCACTAAAAAGTTGCAAGCGATTACCTAAAGAGGGGGGACAAAAAGGGGGGATTTCGGATTTTTCTCGTACTCGCCCCCCCTTGTTTAGTAAAGTTGCATCATTACTTTTTCCAATTTAAAACTCCTTCTGGGAGAACAACTATGTCAGTCAGTGAGTCGTAGTTTAGCTGTATATAGTATAACTAGTTTATGTAGGTGCGCGAGCTGCAAGCAGCTCGCGTGGTCTTGTTGCAGCTTTAGTTTTTAAAATCAGAACCCTCATACATGGCAACCCTACATGGAGAAAAAATATTATCACTATGAATATTTATTAAAACACCTTAAACTTCCCTACATTTCAAAATAAGAACAAAATCTTTATTCAGTTTGACATTAAATAGAAGCCTCTAACATGGCAACCCTACATGGAGAAAAAATATTATCACTATGAATATTTATTAAAACACCTTTAACTTCCCTACATTTCAAAATAAGAACAAAATCTTTATTCAGTTTGACATTAAATAGAAGCCTCTAACATGGCAACCCTACACGGAGAAAAAAATATTATCACTATTAAAATTCACTAAAACACTCAAAACTTCCCTACATTCAAAGATAAATATCAAACCTTTAATCAGTTTGAAAACATATACAAACCCTCATACAGGCTTACCTACATAAAAAACAAAAGAAAAACGCGTTCTAATTCCAACTCTGCAAAGAAAATTGACTCCGCCCCCTTCGGTGTTCTAAACAAACATGGCCGCCAGCCGACCATCACCGCCCATCAACAAATGTACTGAAAAATATTTTAAATTCGACCATCGAGTTTTTTTTTATATTCTTATTCAGTTGATAAAACTAAACATCCCAAACGTGATTTTGACCCTAAAAACTTGAATAATCACCGAGATAATCGACTTTAAAGTTTTTCAAAAGTTGACGAAAAATGACCAAAACTGACAGTTATCGTCAACTTTTTGAAAATTAAAAAGCAAATTCGTATACAATTAATCATTTCCAACAATATTGCATTTAAAAAAGTAAAGAAATCGCGAAATTTAAAAAAAATCTTGCCCATTACCGTCCATTATTTCTAAACTTTTGAATCGATGGTCGACCGTCCACACCCTTGACCATTTTCGTTCAGATGCCGATAACTTTTGAGATTTATGTCGGATTTTGAAAATTTTTTCGACGGATTCGGATAGAGAATAGCCTAAATAGCAATGCGTTTTAATTTGAGCTCAATCGGACCCATACAGCCAAAGTTGATGAAGGGGGGACAAAGAGGGGGGACAAAAAGGGGGGATTTCGGATTTTTCTCGTACTCACCGGCCTTTGTTAAGTACTTTTGCATTATTACTTTTTCCAATTTAAAACTCCTTCTGGGAGAACAACTCTATAGGTCAGTCAGTGGTAATTGAGCTGTATATAGTATAACTAGTTTTTTGTAGGTGCGCGAGCTGCAAGCAGCTCGCGGAGTTTCTTGTTATAGCTTTAGTTTTTAAAAACAGAACCCTCATACATGGCAACCCTACAATATTAACTAATATTATCGCAATGAATATTTATTAAAACACGTTAAACTTTCCTACATTCAAAAGTAGGTACAAACCCTTTATTCAATTTGACAACAAACAAAAATCTTTGATGTATGAACCTGTTCTAGTAAAAAAAAATTTATAATTTTTTATTTTTGTTCATTTAAAAAAAAACCTAACAACCTAATTTTTTATTTTAGTTTATTAAAAAAAAAACCTAACAACCTAATTTTTCATTTTTGTTTATTTAAAAAAAAACCTAACAACCTAATTTTTTATTTTAGTTTATTAAAAAAAAAACCTAACAACCTAATTTTTCATTTTTGTTTATTTAAAAAAAAACCTAACAACCTAATTTTTTATTTTTGTTTATTTAAAAAAAAAACCTAACCTAATTTTTTATTTTTGTTTATTTAAAAAAAAAACCTAACCTAATTTTTTATTTTTGTTTATTTAAAAAAAAAACCTAACAACCTATTTGTTTTCTTTATTTTTACTTTTATTCAATTTGACAACAAACAAAAATCTTTGATGGACTTGTTCTAAAAAAAAAAACCTAACAACCTAATTTTTTATTTTTGTTTATTTAAAAAAAAAACCTAACAACCTAATTTTTTATTTTTGTTTATTTAAAAAAAAAACCTAACAACCTATTTGTTTTCTTTATTTTTACTTTTATTCAATTTGACAACAAACAAAAATCTTTGATGGACTTGTTCTAAAAAAAAAAACCTAACAACCTAATTTTTTATTTTTGTTTATTTAAAAAAAAAACCTAACAACCTAATTTTTTATTTTTGTTTATTTAAAAAAAAAACCTAACAACCTATTTGTTTTCTTTATTTTTACTTTTATTCAATTTGACAACAAACAAAAATTTTTGATGGACTTGTTCTAAAAAAAAAAACCTAACAACCTAATTTTTCATTTTTGTTTATTTAAAAAAAACCTAACAAACTAATTTTTCATTTTTGTTTATTTAAAAAAACCTAACAAACTAATTTTTTGTATTTTTGTTCATTTAAAAAAAACCTAACAACCTAATTTTTTTCTTTATTTTTACTTTTATTCAATTTGACAACAAACAAAAATCTTTGATGGACTTGTTTTAAAAAAAAAACCTAACAACCTATTTTTACCTACTGATCTGGATCAGTTGAACTATCTATAGATCGTTTGCAACGGTCTGTAGATAGCTCAACTGTTTCTTATGTATTTTATATGATTATGTACATTTTGTAAATACTGTATAGTCGTAAGTTTGTTTGTGAATAAAGTATATTTTTATTGAAATAATTAGTAATGAACAAAAAGAACAATCCAAACTTTTTTGGTATCAAATTTAAATATGTAGTTATCAAATGGCCTTAGAAATCTGTTGATAACGGTAAAGGTAGTCTTAATAATAAAATAAAAACAAGGAATTTATGTAATTTCATGAATATTTTATTTAACTAAAAGTTATTATAGAATAAGTACAGATACAACCGAATTGGGAACTTCCACTGGTTTTAAAGTCAGTAAAACAATCAAAAGTAGCATTAAATTAGTTATTTGTAAGATAGTTGCGAAAACTCGGATTCTGGTAATTAATAGTAATTTTGATTCAAGTCTCGTATCATCTTCATTCGTTTAAGGACTTTGATCGTGACGCGCTAAACGTTTCAATAACGCGATCTAGAAATAGGCATAATAGTACAGCGCCATCTATTAATGAAATTTGGAACTAAATATACAATGTCACGATAGAAGTTTCGTATAATTCCTAATAATATGTCACTTGGTTTTAAAAAACACCTGCATTAAAACTATTGTTATTGGTTGTAGAGTATTACGTATATATAACCGTTCTATAAAACAGCCGGCTTTCTTAAAACTTGGTGACATATTAAAGACTTTATACTTTAGTAAAACATTTCTATTAACATGAGTATTTGAAATCGTTTACGTCATAGATACGTTTAGAATTCATATTTGATAAAAGATATATGTAATTGTTCATATGTGAGAAGTTTTGTGATACATATTTCCTATTTTTTCCAGCGACTACGATACGACAAGTCCAGCTTAACACTGGCAAAGGATATACTTTTTGTGAAGCTAATCTAATCTAACTAAGTACATATATTTTTCCTATCACAAAATACGTCTGTGGTTAAAATGCTAAGTCACATAATGTAACGAGTGAAGGCAATTCAGGCGTTGACTGAAATCCTTCAAGTATTAAATGTGATTCCTCAGAAATCGGTAATAATGCTTATAATCAGACTAAATCCGAGTCATTTTGCTTTCATTTACATTATCTGTTGTTATTACAGTCAACATTTTATTATCTGTTGTTTATATCAACAGGTTGTTCGTTCATTGTCATGTAAATATTATATTCTGTGTGCAAATTGTAAGAATAATGTATCATGTCGATTTGGTAATTTATTAAATAATAAACTGTTGTTTATGCTTACGTTGAGTGTTTTGGCCAATATGTACAAAGGCAAAGGATTCAAGAACTTTTCAGATTTAGGCATACCTACGTTATACCTACTAAGTTTTGCCAGCGCGGCGGCGGCGGCGACGCACGATGCCGGTGCTGGCGGCCAAACATTATTGTGATCTCTCATCATGAACGGACGCTTAGATTTGATAAAAAAAACGTTCAATCATAAGCAAAATAAGGTATGTTTACTTATAGCGATCAACGCTTTATAAAATTTGAATATGCATTTGCCTACTTTCGAAATTTACAGTTATCATCAAATAATATAGATAAACCATTGCTCTAACCAAACAAATATTTGTTAAAAGAGAAGTCCTACCCAACAATGTTCTTCAGTAGTGCCTGGTTTTTTTATAATAAAATCACTTAGAGTATTTCTCATGTTGCTGTTTAGAATATGTAAATGAAAACCTGTTTAACTTACACAAAATTGAACTAACCAATTTATTTATTTTTTTTCAGGAAAAGTATACCAGTTGAAAACTGATTTGTATTGATGATATTGGAAAAAATATAATAGTTCATTAATTTGACACCGTTGCTTCAACTTTATAAAAGATAATAATAATATACCAAACATTTCATTGATGAAATACAATATTTCAACCTGTAAGTATTTTTTGAATTATTTAATACATTAAGACAATATTTATTTTATACCATAATATAAAGAAACCATATTTGGTTTTTAATTATATTGTTCTATAAAAATGATTTCAATGATATTTGTGTGTATAAAATCTTACCTAAATTAAACAGAGTTTTTTTATTATTTCAGATACCTATATCAATTTCTTGAAATGGAAAAAGAAACAGGAGATAGGTGCGATATCTCTTTCAAAAAGGGAAGATTTTCCAGAAGGGGAAGGCGAGTTCTGGATCAGCATAGAGTAGCAACTTGTTCAAGGCCAAGAAAATATTTTTCTGCTATATTGCTATGAAGACTACAATGCAAACACAAAATATTAATATGACAACATAGTTTTAATCAATGTTGTCTGCTGATTTTTTCTGTATTGACAATACCAATAATAATATACTTATGATATTTGTATTAAAATATATAAAAGTTGTGTTCATTGTTTTATTGACGTTATAAATAATAAATTGTAGTAAATATAAATTGTTTTAATTGATTAAATTGAACAAAATTGATTAAATAGATAATTGGTAGGTAGGTACTTTTGCTACACTTTAGAAAGATATCAGAATTCCATTCCATGAATATTGAATCATCATCATCAACCTATATTAGTCCACTGCTGGACGTAGGTCTATCCTAAGACACGCCACTGAGCCCGGTCTTCGGCTTCTCTCATCCAGTGTTTGCCAGCTACACTCCGCAGATCGTCGCTCCATCTCGCCGGAGGGCGTCCTACACTACGCTTTCCTAAACGCGGTCTCCACTCCAATATCCGTTTGCTCCAACGGTAGTCGGTTCTTCGGCAAACATGGCCGGCCCACTGCCACTTCAGCTTGCTAATTCATTGAGCTATGTCGAACACTTTGGTTTTCTGACGAATAACTTCGTTGCGGATTCTGTCTCGCAAAGAAATTCCGAGCATAGCTCTCTCCATAGCGCGCTGAGCGACTTTCAGCTTGTGAACCAACCCCACTGTCAGTGTTCACGTTTCAGAAGCATAGGTCATAACGGGTAGGACGCACTTGTTGAAAACTTTCGTTTTCAGACATTGAGGGATGAATGACGAGAAGACTTGACGAAGTTTCCCAAACGCAGCCGTCTAGCTCTCTCTCGAAGTTGTGTCTACCTAACCGCAAAGTCTGCCCGAGGTAAATATACTCCTGCACAAATTCGAGAGGCATTCCGGCAACGGTTATTGGCTAAAATATGAATATTTAATAAAATGTACCAATTTGAATGAGCCTATTTCCAATAGTGGAATTGTGTTTATTTAATAAATATCAGTAAAACATATATGTACTTGTAAATAAAAACGTAATGATAAGCGCTACAACACAAAGCAATAAACAATGTCTCTGATTAAAATAAATTATAAAAGCGCCTGAACAAAAAGATGGAGCAATGCTGCTTTATGTAATAAGTTCTATAATCATTGCGATTGTTGGCATTGCCATGCCATAGTGTCTGTTATTAGATGCTAAGTATATTTATACTCATTGTACCTAGTAGACCAAGTCTTTAACAAACTTGGTTATGCAAAAGTAAAGCTTCTTTTTCCTTAAAAGCGATTGTATTCGTCGGTCATTATTATTTTTATTTGATTAGGGGCTTCGGCACGCCTGTGATATAAAGTCTGTAAAAGTCATCTTTACGAATGTTTTTGCTCTCCCGGTTATATAAATTGGTAGGTTCATCACATAGGTAATTTTCCGAAGAATTTGATTACTTAATTAACTTAACTCATGAATGGCGTACAATTTCGTTTCAAGTTATTGTTTCTTTGCTATGATAAAAAATGATGGTAACTTTTTCAGCTAAAAATAAATTTATATTATAAATATTGTGTTTGGTATCAATTGAAAGGTATGAATTTAAAAAATATATATAATAAAAAAATATGTATTTTAGGTACATTACGGTTTTTCACTTAGTCAGTCGAGTTTTTAATTTAAATTGTTAGGAAATCTTCTTCAGAATATAGGTAAAATCTACGTGTGTAGGTACCTACCTATATGAATTATCTACCAACGTGTTCTTAATAAAGTTAAAATTATAGACAAATGCGAACTAAGCAAAAAGGTATATTAAATATTAGTAAGTAGTAGTACCTACTATTACTTTTTTTTTGGAATTGAGGTCTAATATTTACCCATTTACATATAAAATACATAAGAAACAGTTGAGTGAGCTATCTATAGACCGTTGCAAGCGATCTATAGATAGTTCAATTAATATTTTTTTTCTAATATTACCTAATGCTTCCTTTTTTGTTAAAATCGTGTATACAGTAGATACAAGTGATTTTTTTATTAAAATCGCAAACATGGCAACACCACTTAAAAACTATGCAGTCATTATAACGTTACAATTATTCTTCGCTTTTTTTAAATTTATGTAAGTAGGTAAGTAGGTCAATGTCATTTTTTTCCATTAGGCCCATAAACATGGCAACACAACGTAAAAAAATATATAAATCCATCATTAGGTATACCGACACACTAAACACTCATTTCGTTCTAATACGAATACAAACTCTTTATTTTAATTTTCAGCAAACATGGCAACACTACCTAAAAAAATATAAGTAAGTAATGTCATTTTTAACAATTACCTACTGATACTTAAAACCATTCAATTAAACAACTATGATCCCTTACGATACTTTTTTTATGTTAAGCAAAGAAAGATGGCAACACTACATAAAAAAACATATTTAATATTTACCGTCACACCTTGGACTTCAGCACTTTTCTTAATTTAAAAGTGAGCAAAAGCCTTTTTGTTTATATTCGCTACAAACTGAAGGCCCGTAGACATGGCAACACTACCTACAAAAAATATATATAGTCATCATTTTTAATATTTACCTACACTTCAATTTAATGAATTAATAATACAAACCTGTTTTTTTATTTTTACAATAAACCAAAGGCATTTTAATCATGGCAACACTAATTTAAAATATATTAAGTTATTTTGATTTTTAATAGCCATACTTACACTTCACTTTATTTAAAAATGAGTAAAAGCCTATATTTGTCAATATTCGCTACAAACCAAATGTACGTAAACATGGCAACACTACAAAAAAAAATTATTAAGTCATCTTTGATATTTACTGTGGCACAGTTTCATTCAAATTCGCGTACAAACCATTTTTTTTATTTTCAGCAAAAATTAGCGCCTTATATGTGGCAACACTACCTAAATAAATTATTATGTCATAATAAATAACAACTGTCACGCCGAATGCTAAAAATCATTCAAATACGACAACAAACATTTGTTTCATATTTCAGCAATCTTAGAGGCAATACATGGCAACACTACCTACAAAAAATATTAAGTCATTATTTTTAAAATTTACTGTTACACAATTCAATTTAAAAAATAACAATAAAGCCTATTTTCCATTTTTTACAAAAATTATAAACATGGCAACACTTAAAAAATATATTAAGTTATTATGATTTGTATCGCCACACTCTTAAACTTCACTTTATTTTAAAATGAACAAAAGCCTTTTTGTTCATATTTGCTAAAAACCGAAGGCCCGTAGACATGGCAACACTATCTAAAAATATATAAAATCATAATTTTGAATATTTACTGACAAACCAAACATTCGATTTTATGAGAGAAAAAATATGATAACAATCCTTTTTCCACTTTCACTACTAACCAATGGTCCACTAAATATGGCAACACTAAAAAAATATTAAATTTATTTTGATATTTACTGTCATACCAACTATTCATAGGTAGGCGACACTCGTTAAAATTATTTTAGAATGTCATATCGTATGTATTTGTTATTTAACCAACTTATAAGAAAAAAGGAGGTTGTCAGTTAGAGCTCACATTTTCTTTCGTTTTCAGTATCATATGTTTTTGTTTGTGAAATCGGTACCTGTAACGCCATCTTTTGGGAATTTATAGAATTCCCTACATTCAAAACCTTTATTCAATATGCCAACAAACAGAAGCCTCATACATGGCAATCCTACATAGTAAAAAAAATATTATCACTATGAATATTTATTGTAACACCTTAAACTTCCCTACATTTACAAATAAGTACAAAACCTTTATTCAGTTCGACATCAAACAGAAGCCTCATACATGGCAACCCTACACAGAAAAAAAAATATTATCACTTTGAATATTTATTAAAACACCAAAAACTTCCCTACATTCAAAAATAAGAACAAAATCTTTATTCAGTTCGACATCAATTAAAAGCCTCATACATGGCAACCCTACATGTAGAAAAAAATATTATCACTATGAATATTTATTAAAACACCAAAAACTTCCCTACATTCAAAAATAAGTACAAAACCTTTATTCAGTTCGACATCAAACAGAAGCCTCATACATGGCAACCCTACACAGAAAAAAAAATATTATCACTTTGAATATTTATTAAAACACCAAAAACTTCCCTACATTCAAAAATAAGAACAAAATCTTTATTCAGTTCGACATCAATTAAAAGCCTCATACATGGCAACCCTACATGTAGAAAAAAATATTATCACTATGAATATTTATTAAAACACCAAAAACTTCCCTACATTCAAAAATAAGAACAAAATCTTTATTCAGTTCGACATCAATTAAAAGCCTCATACATGGCAACCCTACATGTAGAAAAAAATATTATCACTATGAATATTTATTAAAACACCAAAAACTTCCCCACATTCAAAAATAAGTACAAAACCTTTATTCAGTTCGACATCAAACAGAAGCCTCATACATGGCAACCCTACACAGAAAAAAAAATATTATCACTTTGAATATTTATTAAAACACCAAAAACTTCCCTACATTCAAAAATAAGAACAAAATCTTTATTCAGTTCGACATCAATTAAAAGCCTCATACATGGCAACCCTACATGTAGAAAAAAATATTATCACTATGAATATTTATTAAAACACCAAAAACTTCCCTACATTCAAAAATAAGTACAAAACCTTTATTCAGTTCGACATCAATTAAAAGCCTCATACATGGCAACCCTACATAGAAAAAAAAAATATTATCACTATGAATATTTATTAAAACACTAAAAACTTCCCTACATTCAAAAATAAGAACAAAATCTTTATTCAGTTCGACATCAATTAAAAGCCTCATACATGGCAACCCTACATGTAGAAAAAAATATTATCACTATGAATATTTATTAAAACACCAAAAACTTCCCTACATTCAAAAATAAGTACAAAACCTTTATTCAGTTCGACATCAAACAGAAGCCTCATACATGGCAACCCTACATAGAAAAAAAATATATTATCACTATGAATATTTATTGTAACACCTTAAACTTCCCTACATTTACAAATAAGTACAAAACCTTTATTCAGTTCGACATCAAACAGAAGCCTCATACATGGCAACCCTACACAGAAAAAAAAATATTATCACTTTGAATATTTATTAAAACACCAAAAACTTCCCTACATTCAAAAATAAGAACAAAATCTTTATTCAGTTCGACATCAATTAAAAGCCTCATACATGGCAACCCTACATGTAGAAAAAAATATTATCACTATGAATATTTATTAAAACACCAAAAACTTCCCTACATTCAAAAATAAGTACAAAACCTTTATTCAGTTCGACATCAATTAAAAGCCTCATACATGGCAACCCTACATAGAAAAAAAAAATATTATCACTATGAATATTTATTAAAACACTAAAAACTTCCCTACATTCAAAAATAAGTACAAAACCTTTATTCAGTTCGACATCAAACAGAAGCCTCATACATGGCAACCCTACATAGTAAAAAAAATATTATCACTGAATATTTATGAAAACACTAAAAACTTCCCTACATTCAAAAATAAGTACAAAACCTTTATTCAGTTCGACATCAAACAGAAGCCTCATACATGGCAACCCTACACAGAAAAAAAAATTATTATCACTATGAATATTTATTAAAACACTTAAAACTTTCTTACATCTTGAAGGTGCGCGAGCTGCACGCAGCTCGCGTGGTCTTGTTGCAGCTTTAGTTTTTAAAAACAGAACCCTCATACATGGCAACCCTACATGGAATAAAATATATTACCACTATTAATATTTATTGTAAGACCTTAAACTTTCCTACATTCAAAAATAAGAACAAAACCTTTATTCAGTTCGACATCAATTAAAAGCCTCATACATGGCAACCCTACATGGATAAAAATTATTATCACTATGAATATTTATGAAAACACTAAAAACTTCCCTACATTCAAAAATAAGTACAAAACCTTTATTCAGTTCGACATCAAACAGAAGCCTCATACATGGCAACCCTACATAGTAAAAAAAATATTATCACTGAATATTTATGAAAACACTAAAAACTTCCCTACATTCAAAAATAAGTACAAAACCTTTATTCAGTTCGACATCAAACAGAAGCCTCATACATGGCAACCCTACACAGAAAAAAAAATTATTATCACTATGAATATTTATTAAAACACTTAAAACTTTCT
Source organism: Ecliptopera silaceata (assembly GCA_932527185.1). Taxonomy (NCBI): domain Eukaryota; kingdom Metazoa; phylum Arthropoda; class Insecta; order Lepidoptera; family Geometridae; genus Ecliptopera; species Ecliptopera silaceata. Next base: position 9,042,029 of record OW052196.1, on the reverse strand, counting down.
TACATCTTGAAGGTGCGCGAGCTGCACGCAGCTCGCGTGGTCTTGTTGCAGCTTTAGTTTTTAAAAACAGAACCCTCATACATGGCAACCCTACATGGAATAAAATATATTACCACTATTAATATTTATTGTAAGACCTTAAACTTTCCTACATTCAAAAATAAGAACAAAATCTTTATTCAGTTCGACATCAATTAAAAGCCTCATACATGGCAACCCTACATGGATAAAAATTATTATCACTATGAATATTTATTAAAACACTTAAAACTTTCTTACATCTTGAAGGTGCGCGAGCTGCACGCAGCTCGCGTGGTCTTGTTGCAGCTTTAGTTTTTAAAAACAGAACCCTCATACATGGCAACCCTACATGGAATAAAATATATTACCACTATGACTATTTATTGTAAGACCTTAAACTTCCCTACATGTACAAATAAGAACAAAACCTTTATTCAGTTCGACATCAAACAGAAGCCTCATACATGGCAACCCTACATAGAAAAAAAAATATTATCACTATGAATATTTATTAAAACACTCAAAACTTCCCTACATTCAAAGATAAATATCAAACCTTTATTCAGTTTGAAAACCAATACAAACCTTCATACAGGCATACCTACATAAAAACAAAAGCGAAACGCGTTCTAATTCCATCTCCGCAAAGAAAATTCACACTGAAGAAAAATTCAAAAAACGAACTACTTCAGTGTTCGAAACAAACATGGCCGCCAGCCGACTAACACCGCCCAACACCGCCCAACAACAAATGTACTGAAAAATATTTTAAATTGGACCATCAAGTTTTTTTTTTATATTCCTATTCAGTTAATAAAACTATACACCCCAAACGTGATTTTGACCCTAAAAAGTTGAATATTCACCGAGATAATCGACTTTAAAGTTTTTCAAAAGTTGACGAAAAATTACCAAAACTGACAGTTAACGTCAACTTTTTGAAAATAAAAAAGCAAATTCGTATACAATGAACCATTTCCAACAATATTGCATTTAAAAAAGCAAAGAAATCGCGAATTTTGAAAAAAAATTGGCCCAATCGTGGACCATCATTTCAAAACTTTTGAATCGTTGGGACAACGTCCACACCCTTGACCATTTTCGTTCAGATGCCGATAACTTTTGAGATTTATGTCGGATTTTAAAAATTTTTTCGACGGATTCGGATAGAGAATAGCCTAAATAGCAATGCGTTTTAATATGAGCTCAATCGGAGCAAGCACTAAAAAGTTGCAAGCGATTACCTAAAGAGGGGGGACGAAAAGGGGGGATTTCGGATTTTTCTCGTACTCACCCCCCCTTGTTTAGTAAAGTTGCATCATTACATTTTCCAATTTAAAACTCCTTCTGGGAGAACAACTATGTCAGTCAGTCAGTGGTAATTGAGCTGTATATAGTATAACTAGTTTTTTCGAAGGTTCGCGAGCTGCACGCAGCTCGCGTGGTCTTGTTGCAGCTGTTGTTTTTAAAAACAGAAGCCTCATACATGGCAACCCTACATGGAAAAAATATATTATCATAATAAATATTTACTGGAAGACCTTAAACTTTCCTACATTCAAAAATAAGAACAAAATCTTTATTCAGTTTGACATCAATTAAAAGCCTCATACATGGCAACCCTACATGGACAAAAAATATTATCACTATGAATATTTATTAAAACACAAAAAACTTCCCTACATTCAAAAATAAGAACAAAATCTTTATTCAGTTCGACATCAATTAAAAGCCTCATACATGGCAACCCTACATGGATAAAAAAATATTATCACTATGAATATATAATAAAACACTTAAAACTTCCCTACATTCAAAAATAAGTACAAAACCTTTATTCAGTTCGACATCAAACAGAAGCCTCATACATGGCAACCCTACACAGAAAAAAAAAATATTATCACTATGAATATTTATTAAAACACAAAAAACTTCCCTACATTCAAAAATAAGAACAAAATCTTTATTCAGTTCGACATCAATTAAAAGCCTCATACATGGCAACCCTACATGGATAAAAAAATATTATCACTATGAATATATAATAAAACACTTAAAACTTCCCTACATTCAAAAATAAGTACAAAACCTTTATTCAGTTCGACATCAAACAGAAGCCTCATACATGGCAACCCTACACAGAAAAAAAAATTATTATCACTATGAATATTTATTAAAACACTTAAAACTTTCTTACATTTTGAAGGTGCGCGAGCTGCACGCAGCTCGCGTGGTCTTGTTGCAGCTTTAGTTTTTAAAAACAGAACCCTCATACATGGCAACCCTACATGGAGTAAAAAATATTATCACTTTGAATATTTATTAAAACACCTTAAACTTCCCTACATTTCAAAATAGGAACAAAATCTTTATTCAGTTTGACATTAAATAGAAGCCTCTAACATGGCAACCCTACACGGAGAAAAAAATATAATCACTATTAACATTCACTAAAACACTCAAAACTTCCCTACATTCGTAAAAAAGTAACAGCCTTTATTCAGTTTAAAAACCAATACAAACCTTCATACAGGTATACCTACATAAAAACAAAAGAAAAACGCGTTCTAATTCCATCTCCGCAAAGAAAATGCACACTGAAGAAAAATTCAAAAAACGAACTACTTCAGTATTCGAAACAAACATGGCCGCCAGCCGATCAACACTTCCCAACACCGCCCAACAACAAATGTACTGAAAAATATTTTAAATTGGACCATCAAGTTTTTTTTTTATATTCCTATTCAGTTAATAAAACTATACACCCCAAACGTGATTTTGACCCTAAAAAGTTGAATATTCACCGAGATAATCGACTTTAAAGTTTTTCAAAATTTGACGAAAATTGACCAAAACTGACAGTTAACGTCAACTTTTTGAAAATAAAAAAGCAAATTCGTATACAATGAACCATTTCCAACAATATTGCATTTAAAAAAGCAAAGAAATCGCGAATTTTGAAAAAAAATTGGCCCAATCGTGGACCATCATTTCAAAACTTTTGAATCGTTGGGACAACGTCCACACCCTTGACCATTTTCGTTCAGATGCCGATAACTTTTGAGATTTATGTCGGATTTTGAAAATTTTTTCGACGGATTCGGATAGAGAATAGCCTAAATAGCAATGCGTTTTAATTTGAGCTCAATCGGACCCATACAGCCAAAGTTGATGGCGAGGGGAGCATGAAGGGGGATAAAAAGGGGGGATTTTGGATTTTTCTCGTACTCACCCCCCCTTGTTTAGTAAAGTTGCATCATTAGATTTTCCAATTTAAAAGCCCTTCTGGGAGAACAACTATGTCAGTCAGTGAGTGGTAATTCAGCTGTATAGTATATAAACTAGTTTTTTCGAAGGTTCGCGAGCTGCACGCAGCTCGCGTGGTCTTGTTGCAGCTGTTGTTTTTAAAAACAGAAGCCTCATACATGGCAACCCTACATGGAAAAAAAATATTATCATAATAAATATTTACTGGAAGACCTTAAACTTTCCTACATTCAAAAATAAGAACAAAATCTTTATTCAGTTCGACATCAATTAAAAGCCTCATACATGGCAACCCTACATGGATAAAAAATATTATCACTATGAATATTTATTAAAACACAAAAAACTTCCCTACATTCAAAAATAAGAACAAAATCTTTATTCAGTTCGACATCAAACAGAAGCCTCATACATGGCAACCCTACACAGAAAAAAAAATTATTATCACGATGAATATTTATTAAAACACTTAAAACTTTCTTACATTTTGAAGGTGCGCGAGCTGCACGCAGCTCGCGTGGTCTTGTTGCAGCTTTAGTTTTTAAAAACAGAACCCTCATACATGGCAACCCTACATGGAATAAAATATATTAAAACTATTAATATTTATTGTGAGACCTTTAACTTTCCTACATTCAAAAATAGGGTAACCTTTATTCAATTTGACATTAAACAGAAGCCTCAAACATGGCAACCCTACATGGAAAAAAAATATTATCACTATGAATATTTATTAAAACACCAAAAAGTTCCCTACACTCAAAAATAAGTACAAAACCTTTATTCACTTCGACATCAATTAAAAGCCTCATACATGGCAACCCTACATGGAGAAAAAAATATTATCGCTATTAATATTCACTAAAACACTCAAAACTTCCCTACATTCAAAGATAAGAACAAAACCTTTATTCAGTTCGACATTAAACAAAAGCCTCATACATGGCAACCCTACACAGAATAAAAAATATTATCACTATGAATATTTATTAAAACACTTAAAACTTTCTTACATTTTGAAGGTGCGCGAGCTGCGAGCAGCTCGCGTGGTCTTGTTGCAGCTTTTTCTATTTTAAACAGAAGCCTCAAACATGGCAACCCTACATAGGAAATAAAATATTATCATTATGAATATTTATTAAAACACCAAAAACTTCCCTACATTCAAAAATAGGTACAAAACCTTTTTTCAATTTGACAACAAACAGAAACCTCATACATGGCAACCCTACATAGAAGAAAAAATATTATCACTATGAATATTTATTAAAAATCCAAAAACTTCCCTACATTCAAAAATAAGTACAAAACTTTTATTCAACTTGACATTAAACAGAAGCCTCAAACATGGCAACCCTACATGGAAAAAAAATATTATCACTATGAATATTTATTAAAACACCAAAATCTTCCCTACACTCAAAAATAAGTACAAAACCTTTATTCACTTCGACATCAATTAAAAGCCTCATACATGGCAACCCTACATGGAGAAAAAAATATTATCACTATTAATATTCACTAAAACACTCAAAACTTCCCTACATTCAAAGATAAATATCAAACCTTTATTCAGTTTGAAAACATATACAAACCTTCATACAGGCATACCTACATAAAAAACAAAAGCATAACGCGTTCTAATTCCAACTCAGCAAAGAAAACTGACCCCGCCCCCTTCGGCGTTCGAAACAAACATGGCCGCCGATCGTGACGTCAGCCGACCATATTTCCCATCGACAATTTTCACAAATGTACTAAAAATAATTTTAATTTTTCCCATGCAGTTTTTTTTTATATTCTTATTCGGTTGATGAAATTATATATCCCAATTGTGATTTTGACCCTAAAAACTTGAAAATTGACCGAGATAATCAACTTTAAAGTTTTCGATAATTTACGAAAAATGACCAAAACTGGCAGTTAATGTCGACTTTATGACAATAAAAAAGCAAATTCGTATACAATTAACCATTTCCAACAATATTGCATCAAAAAAAGCAAAGAAATCGCGAAATTACAAAAAAATAATTCCCAAATTTTCCCACAATTTCCAAACTTTAGAAATCGCGGGGAATCGTCAACACCCTTGACCATTTTCGTTCAGATGCCGATAACTTTTGAGATTTATGTCGGATTTTGAAAATTTTTTCGACGGATTCGGATAGAGAATAGCCTAAATAGCAATGCGTTTTAATTTGAGCTCAATCGGACCCATACAGCCAAAGTTGATGGCAAGGGGAGCATGAGGGGGGACAAAAAGGGGGGATTTCGGATTTTTCTCGTACTCACCTCCCCTCGTTTAGTAAAGTTGCATCATTAGATTTTTCAATTTAAAAGCCCTTCTGGGAGAACAACTATGTCAGTCAGTCAGTGGTAATTTAGCTGTATATACTATTAATTAATAACTAGTTTATGTAGGTGCGCGAGCTGCAAGCAGCTCGCGTGGTCTTGTTGCAGCTTTAGTTTTTAAAATCAGAACCCTCATACATGGCAACCCTACATGGAGAAAAAATATTATCACTATGAATATTTATTAAAACACCTAAAACTTCCCTACATTCAATAATAAGTACACAACCTCTATTCAGTTCGACATCAAACAGAAGCCTCATACATGGCAACCCTACATAGTAAAAAAAATATTATCACTATGAATATTTATTAAAACACCAAAAACTTCCCTACATTCAAAAATAAGTACACAACCTTTATTCAGTTCAACATCAAACAGAAGCCTCATACATGGCAACCCTACATAGAAAAAAATACATTATCACTATGAATATTTATTAAAACACTTAAAACTTCCCTACATTCAAAAATAAGTACAAAACCTTTATTCAGTTCGACATCAAACAGAAGCCTCATACATGGCAACCCTACACAGAAAAAAAAAATATTATCACCATGAATATTTATTAAAACACTTAAAACTTTCTTACATTTTGAAGGTGCGCGAGCTGCACGCAGCTCGCGTGGTCTTGTTGCAGCTGTTGTTTTTAAAAACAGAAGCCTCATACATGGCAACCCTACAATATTAACTAATATTATCACAATGAATATTTATCAAAACACGTTAAACTTTCCTACATTCAAAAATAGGTACAAAATCTTTATTCAGTTTGACATTAAATAGAAGCCTCTAACATGGCAACCCTACATGGAGAAAAAATATTATCACTATGAATATTTATTAAAACACCTTAAACTTCCCTACATTTCAAAATAAGAACAAAATCTTTATTCAGTTTGACATTAAATAGAAGCCTCTAACATGGCAACCCTACATGGAGTAAAAAATATTATCACTATTAATATTCACTAAAACACTCAAAACTTCCCTACATTCAAAGATAAATATCAAACCTTTATTCAGTTTGAAAACCAATACAAACCTTCATACAGGCATACCTACATAAAAAACAAAAGACAAACGCGTTCTAATTCGAATTCCGCAAAGAAAATGCACACTGAAGAAAAATTCAAAAAACGAACTCCTTCAGTGTTCTAAACAAACATGGCCGCCAGCCGACCATCACCGCCCATCAACAAATGTACTGAAAAATATTTTAAATTCGACCATCGAGTTTTTTTTTATATTCTTATTCAGTTGTTAAAACTATACATCCCAAAAGTGATTTTGACCCTAAAATCTTGAAAATTGACCGAGATAATCAACTTTAAAGTTTTCCATAAATTGACGAAAAATGACCAAAAGTGACAGTTAACGTCAACTTTTTGAAAATAAAAAAGCAAATTCGTATACAATTAACCATTTCCAACAATATTGCATCGAAAGAAGCAGAGAAATCGCGAAATTTAAAAAAAATCTTGCCCATTACCGTCCATTATTTCTAAACTTTTGAATCGATGGTCGACCGTCCACACCCTTGACCATTTTCGTTCAGATGCCGATAACTTTTGAGATTTATGTCGGATTTTGAAAATTTTTTCGACGGATTCGGATAGAGAATAGCCTAAATAGCAATGCGTTTTAATATGAGCTCAATCGGAGCAAGCACTAAAAAGTTGCAAGCGATTACCTAAAGAGGGGGGACGAAAAGGGGGGATTTCAGATTTTTCTCGTACTCACCCCCCCTTGTTTAGTAAAGTTGCATCATTACTTTTTCCAATTTAAGAGTCCTTCTGGGAGAACAACTATGTCAGTCAGTGAGTGGTAGTTTAGCTGTATATAGTATAACTAGTTTTTTCGAAGGTTCGCGAGCTGCACGCAGCTCGCGTGGTCTTGTTGCAGCTGTTGTTTTTAAAAACAGAAGCCTCATACATGGCAACCCTACATGGAAAAAATATATTATCATAATAAATATTTACTGGAAGACCTTAAACTTTCCTACATTCAAAAATAAGAACAAAATCTTTATTCAGTTTGACATCAATTAAAAGCCTCATACATGGCAACCCTACATGGACAAAAAATATTATCACTATGAATATTTATTAAAACACAAAAAACTTCCCTACATTCAAAAATAAGAACAAAATCTTTATTCAGTTCGACATCAATTAAAAGCCTCATACATGGCAACCCTACATGGATAAAAAAATATTATCACTATGAATATATAATAAAACACTTAAAACTTCCCTACATTCAAAAATAAGTACAAAACCTTTATTCAGTTCGACATCAAACAGAAGCCTCATACATGGCAACCCTACACAGAAAAAAAAATTATTATCACTATGAATATTTATTAAAACACAAAAAACTTCCCTACATTCAAAAATAAGAACAAAATCTTTATTCAGTTCGACATCAATTAAAAGCCTCATACATGGCAACCCTACATGGATAAAAAAATATTATCACTATGAATATATAATAAAACACTTAAAACTTCCCTACATTCAAAAATAAGTACAAAACCTTTATTCAGTTCGACATCAAACAGAAGCCTCATACATGGCAACCCTACACAGAAAAAAAAATTATTATCACTATGAATATTTATTAAAACACTTAAAACTTTCTTACATTTTGAAGGTGCGCGAGCTGCACGCAGCTCGCGTGGTCTTGTTGCAGCTTTAGTTTTTAAAAACAGAACCCTCATACATGGCAACCCTACATGGAGTAAAAAATATTATCACTTTGAATATTTATTAAAACACCTTAAACTTCCCTACATTTCAAAATAAGAACAAAATCTTTATTCAGTTTGACATTAAATAGAAGCCTCTAACATGGCAACCCTACACGGAGAAAAAAATATAATCACTATTAACATTCACTAAAACACTCAAAACTTCCCTACATTCGTAAAAAAGTAACAGCCTTTATTCAGTTTAAAAACCAATACAAACCTTCATACAGGTATACCTACATAAAAACAAAAGAAAAACGCGTTCTAATTCCATCTCCGCAAAGAAAATGCACACTGAAGAAAAGTTCAAAAAACGAACTACTTCAGTATTCGAAACAAACATGGCCGCCAGCCGATCAACACTTCCCAACACCGCCCAACAACAAATGTACTGAAAAATATTTTAAATTGGACCATCAAGTTTTTTTTTTATATTCCTATTCAGTTAATAAAACTATACACCCCAAACGTGATTTTGACCCTAAAAAGTTGAATATTCACCGAGATAATCGACTTTAAAGTTTTTCAAAATTTGACGAAAATTGACCAAAACTGACAGTTAACGTCAACTTTTTGAAAATAAAAAAGCAAATTCGTATACAATGAACCATTTCCAACAATATTGCATTTAAAAAAGCAAAGAAATCGCGAATTTTGAAAAAAAATTGGCCCAATCGTGGACCATCATTTCAAAACTTTTGAATCGTTGGGACAACGTCCACACCCTTGACCATTTTCGTTCAGATGCCGATAACTTTTGAGATTTATGTCGGATTTTGAAAATTTTTTCGACGGATTCGGATAGAGAATAGCCTAAATAGCAATGCGTTTTAATTTGAGCTCGATTGGACTTAAGGATAAAAAGTTGACGTCAAAAAATCATAGAAGGAGGATCAGTTTGGCTCATTTCGGATTTTTCTGGTACTCACCGGACCTTGTTTAGTAAAGTTGCATCATTACTTTTTCCAATTTAAAACTCCTTCTGGGAGAACAACTCTATAGGTCAGTCAGTCAGTGGTAATTCAGCTGTATATAGTATAACTAGTTTATGTAGGTGCGCGAGCTGCAAGCAGCTCGCGTGGTCTTGTTGCAGCTTTAGTTTTTAAAATCAGAACCCTCATACATGGCAACCCTACAATATTAAGTAATATTATCACAATGAATATTTATCAAAACACCTTAAACTTTCCTACATTTCAAAATAAGAACAAAATCTTTATTCAGTTTGACATTAAATAGAAGCCTCTAACATGGCAACCCTACATGGAGAAAAAATATTATCACTATGAATATTTATTAAAACACCTTAAACTTCCCTACATTTCAAAATAAGAACAAAATCTTTATTCAGTTTGACATTAAATAGAAGCCTCTAACATGGCAACCCTACATGGAGAAAAAAATATTATCACTATTAAAATTCACTAAAACACTCAAAACTTCCCTACATTCAAAGATAAATATCATACCTTTATTCAGTTTGAAAACCAATACAAACCCTAATACAGGCATACCTACATAAAAAACAAAAGACAAACGCGTTCTAATTCCAACTCCGCAAAGAAAATTCACACCGAAGAAAAATTCAAAAAACGAACTCGTTCAGTGTTCGTAACAAACATGGCCGCCAGCCGACCATCACCGCCCATCAACAAATGTACTGAAAAATATTTTAAATTCGACCATCGAGTTTTTTTTTTATATTCTTATTCAGTTGATAAAACTAAACATCCCAAACGTGATTTTGACCCTAAAAACTTGAATAATCACCGAGATAATCGACTTTAAAGTTTTTCAAAATTTGACGAAAAATGACCAAAACTGACAGTTAACGTCAACTTTTTGAAAATTAAAAAGCAAATTCGTATACAATTAATCATTTCCAACAATATTGCATTTAAAAAAGTAAAGAAATCGCGAAATTTTAAAAAAATCTTGCCCATTACGGTCCATTATTTCTAAACTTTTGAATCGATGGTCGACCGTCCACACCCTTGACCATTTTCGTTCAGATGCCGATAACTTTTGAGATTTATGTCGGATTTTGAAAATTTTTTCGACGGATTCGGATAGAGAATAGCCTAAATAGCAATGCGTTTTAATTTGAGCTCAATCGGACCCATACAGCCAAAGTTGATGAAGGGGGGACAAAGAGGGGGGACAAAAAGGGGGGATTTCGGATTTTTCTCGTACTCACCGGCCTTTGTTAAGTACTTTTGCATTATTACTTTTTCCAATTTAAAACTCCTTCTGGGAGAACAACTCTATAGGTCAGTCAGTCAGTGGTAATTGAGCTGTATATAGTATAATAATATTAGTACTTACCGAAAAAATGAAATTCCATCCTTTTTTCCCGTCCTAGAAGAGTGATTTTTGCACTTTTTAAACGAGCACGGAGGCATGTTTACGTTCCGAGCGTTTGAACAGTACTAAACTAAAATGATGACCAAATCTCGATTTGGTCATCCTTTTGGTGAGGACGTTTTTTGTCGCTGATTGTGTATCTAGTTCATAGATGATCGAAGGTTTTTTGACAAAACTACATTAGAAATCAACAAAAAGTTTATTATATTATGAATATCTATCACTATGTACCTATAATATAAATGACTATAAACACATAAATTAAAAGACAAAGCAGTATTGTGAATGGAATGCGATGCTATTTGCTGAGTTTACTAACAGGGAACCTAGGTGCCGCGCCGGCCGCCGGCGGCGGCGTAACGGGACTTCCCCTACTATACGAGGGATCATACAAAAAAACGGTAAGAACCAGGCCGTAGTTTTTTGCCCGTTCTTCTAGGCTCTAGTCGCGTGGAACTGGCACCTAGAATCACCTTGTATATAAGACGTTTCTAAATGATCTTTGTGATTTTACTGAATAAGCTTTAATTGAATTGATATTGAAGGATCAAAAAAAAAAGACAAAAAACAAACTATGTACAAATTTTCTTACACTATTAGAATGTCCTTGGTCAGCTCTCGGCTACCTAATCTATTTTTGCTGCTCTACCTAATTATAATTAAATATAACGATTTACATTACATTACAGTAGTAGGTACACAAACATAATACCTTATGACTTGAGTCAAGCATGTGACAGTCAGTCGCTTTAACCTTACCTGTAACCTAACCTGTTGCGGTAGAAATTAAGGACCCCTGTGGCGGTGTCTCACTCAGACGTGGTTTTGATGCAAAGTCGAACCGAACCGAAGTGAAGAGACGAATTTGTGCTTGATGATGCACTGGCACTAGGTGAGTGAAGGTACGGTAGATACATCAGAAGGTTTTTAATGAGTGGCATGCCCATCCAACCAGTTGCGGCAGCATGCGGTTCCTAATACTCCGCCAAACAAAAAAGTGTTAGAATCTGACAGAGTCCGACATCTCACACTCTCCCCGAGTATGGAGGGCATGCATGGTACAAGTACCTACCATAATATACCTTTTCTGATTCAGATTAATTTATATGGTGTTATAAGTTTATGGGAGGGTGTGGGGGTGTGCTTGTGGCATTCTAGCCCCCGAACGGATGAACTTTTTTATAGAGGTTTCTAATATTATGACCTAAATAAACATTTTTTTTTCGCTTACATCGCAAACGCTGGCTGAACCCTACATGATAAATCAAATACTTATTTCGTAGATAGCCGGGATTTTTTATTGATACGGATATTAATAAATTGAGGTGTTTTCCAAGTATGCTTAAAAGGAACAACGGTGTAGTGACTTTTAACATCAAATAAAGATAGAAGAAGATTATTTATATCATTAAATTGATAGATGCTATTGAAGTAAATAAAGTCAATTAGTGCATAACGCAAAGCATTATGTATGATAAATAACTAAAATCACCCAATTGTATTATATCATCATCATCACAATGATTTAGGACTTTGCAAGTCCCAAATCAGCCCAAAAATGTATCCAAATCTTAAACTCATGTCTCTGTACCTTGGGGTCAGGGCGCCGCAGCGCGGTCATATTCCTAAGTCCTAGAGAAGATAAATTTGAACAATGCGACATTCAGCGGTTGGAACCAGATCCAACACGATTGAGACAGTGTTGATCGTCGACTGTGCCACGTAACGTAATAATGGACACACGACAACGGTGATGCATAGCCTAATCTTCTCTGGTTTCGTTGGGTAGAAACTTGAAACTGGTTGGTAACATACTTAACAATGCATCAAGCTTACGGGTTCTGTACCAAAAAATCACTGTTGTTAGGTAGTGCCCTTTTTGTTGCTACCTATAGCCGCAAGTGCCGCAACAGAAATAGCTTAGTCATCTGTAAAAATTTCAACTCTCGCGGTTTATGTAATACAGCCTTGTGGCAGAGGTACAGCGGAGTCACAGTAAAAGGATCCCCTTTTAGCCTTTGAGTGCGGAAACCCTACAAAGAACAATTGGATAAAAATTCAAAAGTGTTACGGACTGTTGTACCAAATTTTCTTGTTTACAACATCAAAACATACGATCCACTTCCACCATGATTTGATCCGCACATTTCTCATTTTCCTAGGTTTGTGTTGGTGGCTTGGTGACCTTGGTGTACAGTACAGTGTACACACACCATCTACTACACCTACCCAGAGTTCAGGCTACACGCGTTTACTAAGCGGTTCCCCAAACCTAATACCTATTATAGTAGTTGGTCTCACTAGTCACTCACTGCAGCTAAAGTATTGATTTGCTTGTTACCTAACTAGCCGGAACCGGAGCCCAGAGGCACGAGACTGTTCACCTTTCTGCGCCCGATCTATTTAATATTCAGTCAAATCCAAAATCAGTAGTCGGTCTCGTGATTTACTTGCACCTACCTAAGAATATTTTAATCCCCTGATTTTTTCGTCATGAATCCACGCAGGAGATCCAACGTTGCTTAGACTAGGCATTCTTTACTTTAGTCTTACCCCCTATCTTATAAAAAGTTAGCGTAGACTTCAAGGTAATCAGTACCTACTTCAAGTCTGCGCTAACTTTTTATATGATAGACCGTTAGTCCATAGAATGGTTCTCTCAGTCGGCGCTTCTTTCGTCCGTTGTTGCAAGTCTTCGCACTACCACAACACCACCGTTGCAAAACAGCTCGCCGTTTGCTTGTTGACTTAGGCCAAACGTCTTTTACAGAAATAAAGTTCCCTTATCATCAGCAGATGGCATGGGGATTGCAACACCGTTATCAATGTGGGTACCATATGTAGGTACTTGTACTTAATTGTATAAGTTTAGACAATGTATAAATGCTTAATGATGGATAAGGGGAAATACTGAACATATGCTCAGCCCATTACTCCATTCCTGTGAACGATATGTATCGGCGGCGTAAGTCAAAGCGTAAATACTATTAAATAGGCACTTCTATTTGTACCTACAATATTTGTAATAGTACTATAGAAATAAATGAAATAACATAGGTATTACTGATGCCTATTTTGCGCTAGTTTAATCAGTGAATAAATCATTGAATTCTGATACTGCCATAAATTTGTTTAAATTGTATTCAAATATGCCTAAATTTTAACCTAATAATACTATTATGTACACATGTTTTAGAGTACTATCTAGCTCAAAATTTATGTTTTAACTTACTTTTTCAAAATTGTATGTGATTGTGCTTTGTTTTGTGTGCCTTAATAAATAAATAAAATAAAATAAATTATGTAAATAGGAGGATGAGGAAGAGAGAAGGAATGAGTATGTAAAGTAGTAAGGGTATATGGATTATTAAAAACCACTGTTTATGTTTTTAGTTTATTTCTATTTCAAACCATCACTCGTCATGCATGAATTTTTCTCCAGAAAAACTCTAGCCTGATGAAATATGATTTTTCAATGATTTTACACTCAGGATATACCAAACCAGAGCATAGACTACATACCTAATCCTCTTGAATTGGACACACTACACTTTTTCAAAGTGAACTAAATAAATAGCTTACTTTCACACATGCTACAAGTTACATAAACAGCATCATTCACATGATTCAAAATTCACAGAAATCTGGGCACAAAAATAAGAAATGATTTAAGTCCAAGGTCCACTCCCTGTTTGTTACATAAGATGTTCACTTCATTTAATTTGTAAAAGTTATTGTCACTGCCAACATTCCCTAGACATGTTATAACCTAGCTAGATAGATACATACCACATTTAACCTTGGCCTCAACTAGGTATGTTGTTGAATGAAATGAGGTTGTTACATAACAGACACTGGCCGAATGAATGATCGCTTACATTTAAGATTGTTTCTTGAATTAAGAATATTAACATGCCAACTCATCCCTTGTTTAGCTTTAAGTCACTAGTATAGCCATGTAAAAAGTTATGTAACACTTCAATAAAACAATTGAATGGAATCATTGTATAACATTTATTTAACTAAAAATAAGTTACTAGGTTCATTTTCGCATCTTCTAATAATACATGATTTCAGGGGAGTGGATATCTGGCAAATCACATTTGAAATTACGGTAACAATTCTTACATTAGATTTACAGGACCTTCTTGATTTCATCATATAATACCAGTACAAAGGCACCACCAGTTCCTCTGAGTACGTTGGAGAAGGCGCCCTTGAAGAAGGCGCCAGTACCTTCTGTCTTGGCAATGGTAGACCAGCAGTGGATGGTGTTCTTGTACAGGATATCGGCCTTGGCGCGTCCAGACTGCATCATCATGCGCCTACGGACGGTGTCGAAGGGATAGGAGATGATTCCAGCTACGGTGGTGACAGTCTGAGCAATGGCCCAGCTGATCACAAGAGGGGTGTTCTTTGCGTCGGGCAACATGCCGCGGGCGGTATCGTAGAAGCCGAAGTAGGAGGCACGGTAGATAATGATACCTTGCACAGACACTCCGAAACCTCTGTAGAGACCGATGAGCCCGTCAGACTTGAAGATCTTGCTCAGGCAGTTGCCGAGTCCGCTGAATTCACGCTGGCCGTCACCCTTGCCGACATCGGCGGCGAGGCGGGTACGCGCGAAGTCGAGCGGGTACACGAAGCACAGGGAGGTGGCTCCCGCGGCTCCGCCGGAGGCCAGGTTACCCGCGAAGTAGCGCCAGAACTGCGTGTGCTTGTCGACTCCTCCGAGGAACATCTGCTTGTACTTGTCCTTGAAGGCGAAGTTCAGCGCTTGCGTGGGGAAGTACCTGATGACATTGGCGAGGTTTCCACGCCAGAAGGCGGAGAAGCCCTGCTCCTTGGGAATGCGGACGAAGGCATCGACGATTCCCTTGTAGCGCTGGTCGGCGGCGATTTGCTTGCTGACATGCTGTACCTGCAGCAGCAGCTTAACACGCTCGATGGGCGCGACGGCTGTCTTGGAGACGGCGGCGGAGATACCACCAGCCAGGAAATCTTTCGCAAACGCGACCGGATCGGCGAGGTTCGACATTTTGTTCGATTAGGTGGCCTCGCGGCGAGGAATCTATAGGATCACACACGGAATGGAATAATCACGAAACACGAACCCCTGATATTGTTTCAGGAGATATACGAGTAATTTCGTGATCACGGGAGCACAGGGATGGGCGTGTGCCTTTTTTGAAATTCGATCGATCACGTTCTCTCGCAGTTCTGTACAGAGGAGCGGCGCAAAAGAAGGAAGGAAAGGACCAGTATTGCCAACGTAGCGGCAAAGTACCACGAGGTCAGTGTTTCTGTATTTTTTTGCCATTACCCTAAAAAAAACAAAATAATACGAGTTTTTTCTTCTCTCTATATAAGAATGATATAATTAACCATAATGGAATTGTTGTTAATAGAGAGGTAAGCTAATTTTAAAAGATTAATATAAATTTTATGGGTCAAATTACTTGTAAAAAATACTAGTTCTATATAATTCATCTAATTGCTGGCCAAATTTCTTGATCAATGTAGTTAAAAACACTTTAACACTGCTATTTTTGAATTTACATTATTTTGGCATCGATTCACTTCTGCACAAGTTTAAGTAAATTCAAAACAGCTAGAAACACTGAAATGACGTGCATAATTTGCGTTTGGTTACTGCTATCGGACTCGGATGTATAATTTGTTAATGTATTACGTAACCTACTTTGACTTGCTATATTTCAAGTCATTCAGTTTGAATAAATTATGATGTTTTATATTACAATTAACGTATTTCTATTATTCACTAATTGTTTTAATACTCGAATTTTACTCGGATTTTTGTTTTACAAAAAGTGATTTGTTAGTGATACAATTATTGCTGTATCAAAACGTTTTCAGTCCAGAGGTACCACAATAACGGCACTTTTTTATAAGTGACGTCATCATACAGTATGGTAGACTGTAGAAGCTAATGGTAGACAAATAAAAAATATTTTACAGTTTTGTAATAGCTAGCTGTTTACATAAATTAAAAGGTACCCAAATAACTTTGCGATTTAAAATTGCTCGCAGCTTGTTTATTTAAATTCAAGGAATTTGATTATTTGTATTTATAATCTATATCCATATGTCTGTCAATTGTAATGTAATGTATGGATGACATGTGTATGATAGAATGACATTAAATGAATGAATGAAATGAACTATTATATACGACCAAACACTCAAACTAAGCAAGCAATGAAGCAATCATTGAAAATTTAATAGAATTTACCGATAAAATATCGTGAGAAGATTTCATTTAAATGATTAAGTTGTAAGAAAGAAACATTAAGCAAATGAGTCAAAAGGGATCCCAGTCAACCGACATGGACATGGAAGAGGATTCAGGACCCGGCCACGCTCTCGGCGACTTTCTACTTCAACTCGAAAACTACAACCCTTCCATACCCGATTCCGTGGTCTCACACTACTTGAACATGTCTGGATTTGAATCACAAGACCCCAGGTAAAATATCGAACTTCTCACAGGCAATGAATTGAGACCATGTGTGATAATGTTTAAATTATTATACCAATATTTTCAGGCTTGTAAGACTGATAGCGTTAGCTGCTCAGAAATTCCTTTCCGACATCGCTAATGATGCCCTGCAGCATTGCAAGATGCGCACTTCTAGTCAGCTAAACCAGACTTCCAAAAACCAAAAAGGGCCTAAAGAGAAAAAGTATGTCATGACGATGGAAGACTTGGCTCCTGCATTACAGGAGTATGGCATCACAGCCAAGAAACCACACTATTTTGCTTGATATGTATTTGCAGTAGTTGATTGATAGCACATCTCTGCTTTTGTCTCATAATTTGCCTAATATGGAATAGTTTGCTATTGAATATTGACTTGCCTTTTTGGTTTATTACAAAGATCATTTGATGAATAATCAAAATTAAAAAAATATATAATATTGAGTTGAACAGCTATTCCTACATTATATATTTTGGACCCAAAGGTATAATATAAATTACCCATTTCTTTGTGGTTTATGTATCCCACATATCCCTTGTGGATATATAACTTGCACAGTGCTAGGATTGTAATTGTTCCGAGGTGCATTTATTAGGGACTGTCAATTCTATCTCAAATTAAAACTGATGTCTTGGAAAAATCATGTTACTTGATTTCTAAAGAAATAAACTCTGTACTATTTTATTGTTTTACATTTTCTGTAATTCTTATACCTTATATGTAGTATTTTCATAACTTTGGTGTAACCCTAGCATTGCCTGTGTGGAATGTGTTAGGAAAAGAAAAATAATAAAAATTAATTCTATAATTCAGAGATTTATTTTCTAAATGACCTGTTATTTAATAAGTGAAAACAATTAGGCTTAATTGTGTTTTACTCACCCTATAAACCTAAAGCTGGTGTCCATGCAAAATAAAAATAAATAATTGAATGAGATCCATACTGCTACTTTATGTTGGCTGATCGATGAAAAATTAATGATGAAATTTTGTTAAACCATACTTGTATATCTCTCAGGGCACATAAGTATTACTTAAAACCAGCATCTCAATTATAAGATTTTTAGATTGAACATATCAGCGTGGAACGCAAAGAAACGTTAAAGGGTTAGTTTTCATTAACTTTGTGATAAATTGCCTTTAAATGCACTGTTAAAGGAGTATTGTCGGTTTCCATTTCAAGGGTTGCCTCCAATGTATTGGCCTCAAGAAGCTTCATTGTTCTTCTAAATTTTAGCACCTTAGGAGGCTTGGTCTGTGCTCGCAAAATATCTTTACTTTCTAAAACAATTTGTTTCTTCTCCTCATCAAAAGTACCCTCTTCTATAGAACTAAGCCCAAAGTTATGACTGACTGCAAAAGTTAGCTCCCGGGTACCCGGCTTGATGCGTAGAAATCCTCGTTCTTGGTGCATTGGTTTTTGAGTTTCAGGGTGTCTCGATGTGCATGAGAAGTTGTACATGGGCTGACCTGCAAAAAAACATTATTAATACGCCTTCTAGGCACACTATGTAATTATTTAAATTCGTATTGATTGGTCTGGTTGAATAGGTACCCAGTAGTATTCAGAAGAATAAATATAACTGAGTACATACCTAGGTAAATAATCAAAGGTAACCTACTGGCACTTACCAATACAAATAAATTCCATTTCGTCGTGATAAGTGAAGTCTTTTAAATTTGGATAGCTTCCCTTGCCTTCGTTGGTAGCCCAACGCCCGGATAGCCAAGATATTGGCCCTAGAACCTCGTGCACCGCTGCCATTATTTAAGTTTAAAAGAAAATTAAATCGGTGTTCTTAGAAATACCTATGTATAATCGTCACCGTCGGGCGGACGGTACAAAAATATATTAACTCACGAATGCTTGAAATGTTGATTTTACGGACTAACCTACTTCATTTTTTTTTTGTCTAGCATTTTATCGTACATCTATTGAAATATAATGAAATTTCTTCAATTAAAAAATATTTAAATTTATTTTAAAATTAAATCAATTTTCTATTACAGGCTTTTGAAACTGACATAACTCTGCCATTGTCAATGTCTGTTAAAGTTAAAGACAGAACATGTAGAGTACACGTATGCGGTACTCTATCATAATTATATAGAGTGGCTTTATTTTGTATCATAGCGTAATTATTATAGTGTTTAGTTTCGATGTTTCGAAGCCAAGCGAGAAATCGAGCTATTATTATAGTTTTTACAAAAATAATAGGTAGATTATTATTAGAAAGAACCTACCTACAACTTTTACAATATTAATCTAAATTGGAACAAAGTTCCATATCGCGCGCTGCGAAAGGGGGCTAGACGGAAAAAAATAAGACTAAAAGATGTAACGACACTTTTTGCTAAAAGTAGTTGCTTCTCTTCTCTGTCTTTCTCTCTCTATAACGAAAGAAACTTCGTTCTATCCGGGTGTCCCTTGACACCTCTCAAGTTTTTTATGTAAGTATCTAAGTATAAAATAAATATAAGTAAAGAGAAATAAAATACAGTAGGTAAATGTATTTCTGCATCCATTATAACAAAACAACAACATTATAAACATTACGAGCAAACAACGGAATCTAAGTTTTTGAGATTCTATAACTAACCCATAATTTGATGGAAGTCAGTCTTTCTCTACTGCAAATGCGGTTATATTTCATTCGTAGCAAGACTATCAAATCTCGTCGCAAATAGTTTACTTACGAGTAGGTACCTACTAGTACCTACCATACCCTTGCAATTCATTTTATCAAAAAACAATAAATGCAGTTAATTTATCGCTACCACCACCGTGATTATTTTATCTACATTACATGAGTAAGTGAGTAGAGATAAAACCCAAGAAAAGAAAACGAAAGAACAATGTGGTCGGCTCCGGTGATTTTCTTTTGTTATATTTTCTTACAATGTAAGTAATAAGTAGTAGTATGAGTGGATGTTACACACAAATCGTACCTAGTCTTCCGGGCGTACAAAAAGGCGGTTGACTTTAAAACATATATTTTTTTTATAAGTACTTACTTACATATTTCTTGTTATATTTTTGTGGTGCTGCAGAAAATGAAGCTAAACTGAATAGTATAAAGCCAAAAGTTCAAATAAGTAAGTACCAACTTATATAAAAAAAATATAACATAAAGTCATTAGAATGATCTCTTATTCTGGAGTCCTTTCAAATGTAGGATGCGGCATAACTATGAGGGAAGATTTATTTAGAAATGCAAAAGAATAAGAAAAAAAATACCTTCCAAGGCTCTGACTATTCAGAGCCTTTCTCTTAGATGTTGTTTTATGTTATTATGTTAGCCTTTCTCTTATATGGCGGAAATTCCATGCAGGTTAATTTGAATCAACACCCTTGTTAGCAGTGTTGCTGGCAACATCAGGGTTACGGATTGCAGAGCGCGCACTAGATGCCGCACCACATTCCAGGAGGTCATTTACGATTTCGAAGCTCAAACTGAGTGCGCTCGCGCCAGGGATCAATAAGAAGTCCAGGCGCATTGTTAATTTCGGAAAACTACCTTCGCTGTTTAAATGAATGTTATGCTTGGCTGCGTCTCGTTTGGAGGGCATTTTACCTTTCATCAATATTATTTTTTTCTTAGTTACTCTATTTATGAAAATACGAAATCGAAAAAGAGCACTAAGTGGGTACTAGATACGACTGTGAGGATGCTAGAACCTAGTCAGCACGTTGAACATTGTCTTCTTATTTTATTTTATTTTTTTTACTCTAAACCTACTGAGCTGAAATCATTTTTTGGTTGAAAAATACGACCTATTAGAGAGGACAGATAAGGACAAGAGTATTTTTTACCATTCTCGAAAATCCGCTCGCCCGGTCTTTTACGATGTTTGATGGATCCTTATTACCTAGTAGGAAGGTAAGTACTTCAGTTCAAAAGGTAGCCCAAATCCACACTATAAGTTAGCGTTAGCACAAGCCTATATATAAATGCATTATACTATAAGTAACCAAAGTACGTACGGAAAATAATTTGCGTTTTATATGCACTGTCTTTTATTCCTTGCAATACCTGCTTATCGAATTACCATCTCACTTTAATTACTGACTCTATTGTACTTATATCACACTTTTCTCTTTAGTTTGTGCAGCTTCTTGTTTTTCTGTTTACCCTCAACTTCAGATCGCGCTGTTTTCACCTTAGTTTCTGCAATTACAGAAGTAATAGGTTCAAATAAATATACCTATTACCAAAATCTTTAGAAGACAAAAACTCAGTCACAAAACCGAATCGCCATTGACATGTTTGACAACACGGTTTTAAAGAAAAAGTACTAATCATATCTTAATTAAATGTACAGGGTGGCTTTTGAGACATCCCACGGCCACCGAGATCTCCCGATCTCGATGGATTTTTTTATGGGTCTACCTCTAAGAGAGGGTTTATAATGACGATCCCCAATCCTTGTGGCTTTAAAAGAAAATATTCGTCAAGAAATCGAACCTTTGCGTAAACCCTCCTAAAATACATTGATGAAAATAGACAGATGAACCCAGCTAACGTTACTTATGACACTGATACGATGCATTATATAAATATTATATAAACGATTAAGTACCTAATATACTTACATAGATTTTTTACAAATGGATACAAATTCCTTATTCGTATAATAGATACTTATTTGACGATGTTTACCTGCAATCGAGTATTTCCTCAAGGGGGAGGATTTGCGTGGTGAGGTTCCTCGTAAGAGTATGACATCTCTTGTACTTTTACCTGTTAAATGAAAAACCAGAGTAATATTTAAGTATAATAATTTTATATAATTTTGTATAATAATTATATAATAATATTATAATAATATTATATAATTTTGTATAATAATTTTATTTAGATACGGAATAATTAAATTGGTACGAAACCCTAAAAAAACACACATATCAGTAAACAGACAAAATATACCAGTTACTTGAGATTTCTAAAACTAAGTAAATAGATATTTAATGTGTGCATAGTACGTTTGTTTTAGAGTAATATTATTATTTATATTCATAGTGATATTTCAGAGAGAGCACAGTACCTACATTTCCTCATAGGCTTACTCTGCGAAGTAATGAATTATTCTATGCAGAGGTAAGTATATCAGGAGGGAACATTAATTTTATCATAAAATAAAAAAAATACTTGTCGCCGGGCTTTGGTAAACTGTACAAACCACATATTTTCTCCAACTTCTCCCTTAAAGGTCGAAGCAACAAATTGACAGCATACAGCTTGCTGTCTATAATAAATCCGTGCGTTGTCATGTCCACCGAAGCAGTCTTCTTGTAACAAATCTTCTGAATAAAGTCCATCGAATTTGTAGACATGGTGATACGGCGGTATGATGACTGAATATTTCATGTGTTTAGGTATTATTTTATATTTTTCTTCAGAGTTTGTTTTTCAGTATCGTTAATAAGTTTTGTCATTTTGCGTCCACATTCCTATTATATTGAACTGAAATTCTGTTATTAAAAATTGTGTTTTTACCAAAAGAAAAATAAGTTTGTGAGTGTTTCGCAATTTTTTCAAACATGTCAGTCGAGACAAGTATTTATTTGACTTGACTTGTCTTGTTGGTTTATGGCTTTTATGACATTAAAAAAAACATTGCCGATCATTTTGTAACTTCTTGTGTGAGACATAGCCGGACAATGGTGTTAGTCGATTGAACCATCGATTTCAGCACTTGTACAACACTTAAGTCCACTATTTATCATGAGCTCTTGTACCAAATGATTTTTTTAGAATTACTTTTCCATAAATGGAGAAAGTTTGTAAGATAGGTTGTAGAAAAAAATATTCAGTAAATTACCTTATTTTTTTTTAATTGCGTTTTAAATGCATGGTTTTTTGTGAAGTTCAGGTTTCTGATTTCTCTGTATATATTATTTTTTATATGAATTGGGAAACGACTCAAACTGGTATTGTACTATTAAGCTAAAAGGTATAAAAAAATTACGGTTGTTTGTAGCCCTAATAGTTTGGGTATATGTACTTGGGACATCTAGCATAAAACCTGATTTTTACCAAAATTTCATAAAAGTGCGAGTAACTTTTGAACGACTGAATATCGCTGAGCATACATGGGGGTTATATCGATAGGCAATGAGCTCCCCCATCGCCCTGTTGCTTTTGGTCCACCCCTCCTGTTATACCCTGTATATCGAAAAAATAAAATGTTTCTTGACACTCCATTGGCTATTAGGTGCCTAGATTATTATTAGTAGTTAAGTTATGTAGTTATTAGGTATTTTTTTAAATTTAAAACTACACAAGCTTACATAGACCATTTAACACACATAAACAAGAGTGGTACATGGTAGTTAAGATTCCTGACGAGATTTTAAAGTACCTATGTAAGTAATTCATAGGTAGGGCATTCATAGGTTTCACATCGTAAGTAAGTAGGTACTTAGTGATGTTCCGAATATCCGTATCCACGAAGCTCCGCGAAAACAGTTTGATCCGTAATCGCCACTTTTCTCTAGAATCTTTTATTAATTTTCGAATTCAATTGACACGATAAATGCTAACTAAGATTATGTAATGTAGATAAAATTCAGGGTTCCAGAGTACAGTTTATTTCTTAAAATACAATATTTAGCTATGTAGACACAACTTCAAGAAAAAGCTAAACCAGATAATTCAGTTGGGCTGAGCTGCATTTAGAAAACTTCAATTCAGTTGGGCTGAGCTGCATTTAGAAAACTTCGTCAAGTCTTCTAGTTATTTTTCAACCAGTGCGTCATACTCGTTATGAAGTTATCTGACAGAAAACCAAGGACACATCTCAGAGAATAAGCAAGCTCAAGTACTAGGGCCGGGCATGTTTGCCGAAGAACGACTATAATAGGGGCAAACGGATACTGAGGGCTTAGTGGGAGGTTACCCTACTCTCGAGCCGAGAGTACTTGGTCTCGGATACCCATAGAAAAATATGAGGATATCCGAGAGACGACTCTCGGCTAGAGAGTAAGGAGTTTTAAAATGCAACCTCGGCCTAAGCCCTCTGGAGTGGACACCGCGTTTAGGCTAGCAATTCAGGAGAGACCTACATCCAGCAGTGGACTGATATAGGTTGATGATGATGGTAATGAAATATTTGGCACTAGTGAGTTACCATGCCATTAGTAACCTAACTCAAATATACTAATTCAACTATTTTTATGATCACTATTACACGCGCCGACACCGATTGAGTGAGAAAATATAGATCCGTATCCGCGGATATGCTGCATTTTTGAGTAGGTACTAACGTAATGGATTACACGGTTTTATGAAGTTCTACTTGCTAAAGATAATAAATTTCTTAAAGAGCTTATAACATTAAACAATTTTCAAAGCTCTCAGTCAAACAATCTTAGTTAAAAAATAAAAATGAAACTGATTTCGAGGACGCTAGTTATCTACTTTGTAACTATGCCTACGACATCCGTGTTGTCGAAAGTACAACTTTTTTCAAATACTGCAACACTGCAATGCAACTCAAAACTAGCTCACCGTTTTCATACTTATTTGGCAATAAACATTATTTATTAACATACTTGATACTGATATAGATCATAATAATTTGGGTGATGGACATGCAGGCATCTTTTGTAGTGTTAAGGTTTGTAATACTTTCATAAATAGGGAAACGGAACAATCGTTTGTTATGGTGAAACGCAGAATTTTTTCTGACGCAAATAAAAAGTCTTTTAGGGAAAGCATTTTTAGTTCAAATCTAGATTGTTGTAATGTTAATAATTTCTTGAAGAGATTTCAAACTATATTTCATAGCAATTTTGGAGCAAAGATGATAAAGGTCAAGACTACAAAACAACACAAAATTAAATGGATAACCCCAGGTGTCAAAAATGCGAGTAAAATGAAGAGATTCTTGAACTCTCTGAAGAAATCTTCCTGCCATGAGTCTCTATTAACCTATAAAATTAAATATCTAAAAATATATAAGAAAATGATTGCTACCGCAAAACGACTATCAGTGTGCAGAGAATTAAATAAAGCAGGAAACAAAGCTAGACGTTTGTGGTCCATAGTTAATAAACACAGAAACAAAAATATTCAAGATGTCCTGTGTAACAAACTATTGCTCAAAGTAAATGATACAATGATTGACGATTCACAAGAAATAGCTGATATTTTTTCTAAGCAATTCGACCTTTTCACTGACGATTTGAATAAAAGAGATGATTCCTTAAATATGAATTTTTTGATAAATAATACAATTAGAATTGACAATGACATGATCATGAGACAGACAAATAAAAATGAAATAAGGATTATAATTAAAATAATGGAATCTAAAAGCTCTTTTGGTTATGATGGGATCCCAATCGGCGTATTGAAAGATAATATTGATTACCTGGATGTTCCTTTGTCAAACTTTTTTAACAATTGTATGGCACAAGGAATTTTCCCGGAGCAGTTAAAAATTGCTAGAATTGTACCAATATACAAAAAAGGAAAGAAAAATGACCCTAAAAACTATAGACCAATTTCGCTTTTGCCAGTAATTTCAAAGGTCTTTGAGAAAATTATAAAAGACAGATTGGTATCTCATCTTAATTTATATAACATTATAAGCAAATTTCAATTTGGTTACCAAACGGGGATAGGCACTGTCGATGCTATCGACTCCTTAATAAACGATATTGTAGTCAACCTCAACAATAGAAATAAGGTAGTAGGCTTATTTTTAGATTTATCCTCTGCCTTCGATACTGTAGACCACAACATACTTATTGCTAAGCTAGAACACTACGGAGTAAGGGGTAATGAGTTAAAGTTGATAACATCCTACTTAACCAATAGAAAACAGTTTGTTGAAATAAAATCTGTTGTTGATGGTAGAGAAATTGTAGCTAAATCAAACATTGTAGATACTTCAAACTTCAAACTTCAAACTTCAAAATCATTTATTCAATAAAATCACAAGGATCACTTTGAAACGTCTTACATACTAGATGATTCTAGGCGCCAGTTCGTCGCGACCAGTGTCTAGAAGAACTGGCAAGAAACTAGACCTGGATTCTAGCGTTTTTTTCATATGATCCTTCTTACAATTGTTTAATATAGTTGGAGCTAGTTCGTCCCAAGCTTGCTTGTCTTCTAAATAGTCAGATATTTTATAATATGCTTTTGATAAGAGTTTTCGTTTTATTACGTTTTTGAACTTGCCAATCGGCAATTGACAAACATAGCTTGGGACTATGTTATAGAAGCGTACACATTGCCCTTTAAAAGATTTATTTACTTTGGTGAGCCTAGTAATGGGAACAGCGAGTTTATCCTTATTTCTTGTGTTAACATTATGATTGTCGCTTTTTTTAGCAAAAAGATTAATATTTTTTCGAACATACATTAAGTTTTCGTAAATGTACTGACAAGGCACTGTCATTATGTTTATTTCCTTAAATTTATTTCGTAGCGATTCTCTGGGACCCATGTTATAGATTGCACGAATAGCTCGCTTCTGCAACACAAATACGGTATTTACATCTGCAGCATTCCCCCACAACAAAATGCCGTATGACATAATGCTATGAAAGTAGCTGAAATAAACTAGTCTAGCTGTGTCCACGTCTGTAAGGAAGCGGATCTTTTTGACTGCATATGCTGCAGAACTAAGCTTTTTCGATAATTTGTCTATGTGTGGGCCCCATTGAAGTTTATTATCTAAGGTTATTCCTAAAAACACTGTGGTGTCCACTAGATCTATGTTTACATCTTTAATTTTGACATTAGCTAGCGATTGTGTGACATTTGGTAAAACAAATCGTATACATTTAGTTTTTTTTTCGTTTAATAATAAGTTGTTTACATTGAACCAGTTTACAACTTTTGAGATTGTATTATTCACGTCGTCATAATTTGTTTGTCGTCGTTCCAATTTGAACAAAAGTGAAGTGTCATCTGCAAACAGTACAATCTCGTGATCATCTTTAACTACTCGTGGTAGATCATTGATGTAAACTAGAAACAAAAACGGTCCTAGTATTGATCCTTGTGGTACACCCATTTTCACCACAGATCCCGGAGAACGTTTCCCATTTACGTCAACTCTTTGAATTCTGTTGCTTAAATAAGAAGACAGAAGTTCCAGAGCAACACCCCTAACACCATAGTGGTTTAGTTTCCTGACCAACGTTTCATGATGCACACAATCAAACGCCTTGGATAAGTCACAAAATATACCCAAGGCGTCATTTGATTGCTCCCAGTTTTCAAAAATATGTTTTATCAACTCAATGCCTGCGTCGGTCGTTGAGCGTCCCTTCGTAAACCCGAATTGTTTTGTGTCAAGTAAATTGTTATTTTCAAAATGTCTTTGTAATTGTAGAAGCATAAGTTTTTCAAAGATTTTACTAAATGTTGGTAGTACTGAAATCGGTCGAAAGTTAGTAGGGTCTGAACGGTTACCTGATTTGAATAGCGGTGTTATTTTACTATGTTTCATTAAGTCAGGAAACTCACCACAATCGATGCTTTGGTTAAATATAAAGGCCAAATCTTGAGCGATCAGGTCAATCACGGGTTTTACGACGGCAACGGAGACGCCCCAGAGGTCCGTGGTTTTTTTTACATTGATCATTTTAAAAGCTTTGACAATATCCTTTGCATGCACATAATCGAAGTTGAACAGTTTTTGAATTTTAGGTATATTTTCTATCAATAATGACTCCGCGATTATGTGGGAAGAGTTTAAGGATTTTGTAGTTGAGACAGGAATGTCAGTGAAAAATGTCTCGAATGCTTTGACCACATCAACATCCTGATCAATGATGATGTCGTCAACCTTCAGTTTGGATATGGTGTTATGTTCTTTGACCCTCCCTGTCTCATTATTGATTATTTTCCACGTAGCTTTTATTTTATCATCACTAGTTTTAATTTTTGAACTTATATATTGAGACTTAGCAGTACGGCAAACACGTTTAAAAATTTTTGAGTAGTTTCTTATTTTTTCTTTAAACTCTTCACTAAAATTGTATTGCTTTTCACTATAAAGATTGTACAAGGTTTGTCTACTTTTGTGGATTCCCGCTGTTGCCCATTCACTGAAATTAATTCGATCAGAGACCATCATGGACTTGGATGTAAAAATAGTGTTAAATAAGTTATTAAACTCATTAAAAAAAATATTATAGGAAATGTTTGAATTATAATTGTTGTAGGATAGTGTAGGAAGCTTCGAAATGAGGTTTATTTTTAGTTTATCCAGACGACTTATGGTCATTGGTACAAAAGTATTTTTTTTTGTAACATTAGTTTTTGTTTTGGCTTCTATTTGAATAAGTTGTCCTAGATGGTCTGAAGGAATCTGACTAATTAGATTTTTGTTAATTATTTTTACATTTGTAAATATATTATCTAGGCATGTAGCCGAAGTGGCTGTAATTCTAGTTGGTTCTAAAAATACATTATCCAGGTCAAATGATTTGAAAAGAGTTAAAAGTCTTGTATTTAATGAGCCTGGTACAAGTAAATTAACATTAAAATCACCGCAAATTATTATCTCTTTATTTGTGCTAGTTATTTTATACAAAATATCTTCCATTACTTTTTCAAAAATATCAAATGAGGCGGACGGTGGGCTGTAAGTGCTTAAAATAATGAACTGCTCCAACTCCACGCAAGCTACTTCAATGTGTCTTTCTACAGAGCGGTGGACAATGTCTTTGCGTTCTTTAAATGTTATTTGTTTATTTAATATTATTAGTGAACCACCTCGAATAAACCGTTCTCTGCAAAAAGCACTACCAACCTGGTGATCACTGAAACTAAACATAAGCTCATGACATTTCAGCCAGTGTTCTGTGACACAAATAATGTCAATGCTGTTCGAGGTCATGTACAGTTCCAGCTCTAGTTCTTTACCGCGCAAACCTTCGATGTTCTGATGCACCAAGCTGGTATATTTAAATTTACTAAGTTTTTTATATTTATTTAATTTGATACATTTAATTTTTGACTCAGATGATTTATTATTATTATTTAAATTATTTTCAAAATGATTATTTAATGGAACTATGCTAGATGATTTATTATTATTATTTAAATTATTTTCAAAATGATTATTTAATGGAACTATGCTAGAGGTTTTCTCTGTTGTCTTATGTTCTAATTTAAATGACTTGGGATAACTTCCATAGCCATGCTTTGCATGTCAGGACACTGTTCAATAGAAGCAGTATGTTTAGCCAAGTTCTTGGCTGTAATATTAAAATAATATGATAGCGAAACAGCTACTTGTCGTTTTAAATAATTAGAAAGGTAATATCTTCCTTTAGTCAAATAAAAAGGTTTACTAACTATATTGTTATACTAAAAGAGGGGTTCCTCAGGGATCTATACTTGGACCTGTATTCTTTATCATATTCCTAAATGATCTTATTAAATATATGACAAATTCTATGCCTGAAATAAACTTGACAGTCTATGCAGATGATACCAACGCAATCATTCCATCGAATAATATCCGTGATCTTGAAAGTAAGGTGCATAGGGCTCTTGAAGCTTTTAATAAGTGGTTCAGCACCAACAAACTAAATGTAAATATAAAAAAAACTAATGCGATTCTATTCAAATCAACTGCCAATAATCTTGAATCGATTAGTATCTGTAGCGAAGGAGAAAATGTAAATTTTGTCAGTAGTTTGAAGTTCTTAGGAATCTATATCGATGAATACTTAAACTGGAAAACAGAGTTAGAATCAATTGAGAATTACGTTAGCTCCGCGTGCTATGCTATAAGAAGCCTGCGCGACGAAGTTGGCATAAGCCAATTAAAAACAGTCTACTTTGCTTTGGTCGAGTCAAAACTGAGGTATAGTATTAAATTCTGGGGGAACAGCTACAGTTATAATATCAATAGAGCTTTCACTATACAAAAACGAGCAATACGTACCATGGTCCGCATACCACAATGGGAATCATGTAAAGATCATTTCTTAAAATTACAGATCTTAACCCTTCCTTCTCTATATATATTATTGTTACTCACGGATGTTGTCAAAAATCCGTTAAAATATGAATCAATGGATCAAAGAAAGCACAGAATGTTAACACGAAGAAAGGACATTGAGGTCCCTTTTACGCCTAAGCTTGAAATCGCAAAGCACTGCAGTCGGTATCAGACTGTCAAATTGTTTAATTCTTTACCGGTTGAGCTGAAATGTTTAGAAAACCCTATGAAATTTATCTCAGAATTGAAAAAATTCTTGTTGAAGGGGTGTTTTTATTCAATCGAAGCATTCAATGTGATAAAGGAAATTTAGGATTATTATTTATGGAAATTCTGACATTAATTACTGTTTCGAAATTTTATTTTAATAATTTTATTCAGACGGACATTTATTTTATTTATTATTTATTGTTGTAAAGTTGCATGCTAGTGTTAATTAACATTCAGACACGATTTGTAATAATTGTTTATTGAATAAATGATATGATATGATATTAATTTAAAATGTTTTACGTAACATTAAAATATCTGTTTTAATTTATGATGATTTTTGTTTCAATCGTATAAACATTCATGGAGATTTGTCACGAAATTGAAAGGTGACATGATATCAAGTGCTGCCAGAATGAAGCCTGAATTGCCGATTTTCAGCCTTTTTAAGTTTTTTAGCAATTAATCGGTAACAACAATCAAATGTGTAACAACCTTAATTACTTACTATTCGGGGAGCCTACTGGAGGCCAAATTATCCAAAATCAATTCATAATACATTATCTATATATTTGACGACCGATGTGGCGCGGTGGGTGATGGTCCGCCTGCGACGCGGAAGGTTGCGGGTTCGATTCCCGCCTTGGGATAAATGTTTGTATGTTCTGCAAATATTTATTCCGGGTGTTCTGGGTATTATATGTATAATAAAAAATATCTATCTATGTAATGTATTGTATTAAGTACGTCAGTCTTCTAGTATCCATAACACAAGCTCTGCTTAGCTTGGGGCTAGATGATGTTGTGTGAATTGTCCAGCATTATTTATATGAAGTGTATCGTATTGAGTATGTCAGTCTTCTAGTACCCATAACACAAGCTCTGCTTAGCTAGGGGTTAGGCTAGATGATGTTGTGTTGTGTGAATCGTCCAGCATTATTTATTTATTATTAGCTTGGACGTGTGTGGACACCTTTAGCAGGTTTATCTTCGACCTCTTTGGATTTTTTAGCTGGCAACACAACACTTAAGTTACATAATTTCCGCCGGGCTGTACGTCGGCTGTCATCAGAAACCGCATTTCCTTTTTACTACTGTGCGTCAGGACTCAGGCGCGGTGCGGTGTGTTCAGACGAGGAGTGTTGTATATTTCATCGGATTAAAAACATGTAAGTTATATTTGTGCTTCTATAAGCTATTATGACATGAAAAGGATCAATAATTTACTATTGATGGCATTAAACCTTTTCTCCAATAGTTGGTTTGTTTTTCGCGCAGTTTTCTTATGTAATCTTCGGTAATGAAATTAGGTTTGCACGTGACCTTGCCCCGTTTTTCTTTGGGATCATCAATCTTGGTACCATTTTTTTATAATAATTAACTAATTCATTATTTATGTAGATATTTAACGTAGACGGGTTAGGTTAGTTGAAATATCGCTTTAATATTTTTCACCATTCCATTCCATCAGCTCGACTCGATTCGATCAGAGCTACCTATTATTATACTAATAACTAGGTAAAACACAAGATGTAGCTATCCACAACTTATAAAAAGTCATAATTTAAACAAATGCATCATTTTAAAACAAATGAAATTTTGAAGTTACCTAACCTTAATGGCTGACGTCGCTTGGCGTTGTTCGGCAATGGCATTGATTTATCTCTATTCCTGACGACAAGACAAACAAAAGGTTAGCGTTACTTTGTACTCACACTATGAAAATAGAACAAGATCACTGCATTCATTTTGTGTTTCGTCTAATAAACAATAACCAGTATTATTTGAATTAAAATGTTTAATATATATCCAATTTAGATCATTTATTATTTAGACATTATTCAATAAAAACATTATTTGTAAAAGTAAAATACAAACCAATATGGCACATTTTTTTATAATTAACTTACTGCAGTCATTTTTTATAAGGTTAATATGTTACCTATTTTATTTGTTTACCTTAGTCTTTTAAAATTATGAATATCAAAATTAATTCTATATTAGTAATAGCCAACACTCAAGTTTTCTAAACAGGAAAATGTATGTATGTACTTAATTCTGATTTGTAAATAACCCCTACCAATTTTGGTTATCCCCTTGCCTGCTTAGCTGGTGTATTCAATATTTAATATGTAAGTAGTTATATTTTATGATATAAATTTTTATTTCATGGTCCATGTTTGGAATCCATGCATGTTTTATGCTTTTTACATCACAAATATAAAAAAAAACCAAAGTATGTACCTATTAGGATCTATTAATTTAAAAAGGGTATTCTTACTTATTTATTTGCTAACAAACTAGTTTTTTAGGTAACCAAATGATTTATAAAATAAGCACATACATACTATGAAGTTGCGATAACTATACCAAATAGCAGGCAGGAGCTGCTAGTATGAATAAATGTAAACTTTAAATTCCTGTTTATTTGCAATCTGCTTGGCCACTGATCTATATTTTTATTGGTTCATTGCCAGGCATGCATGGACTGCACTCTGCACTTAGTGACACATCCTACATTTTTCTCATATTCACAGAGTCGAGGAGTTCTTCTTGGTGTGAATGATTCAAATTCTTTATTAACTAATAAAATAACATTACAGACTATTCTAATGCGTTATTCTATTCAAATCTAATATTTTACAAATAATATAGTTCTAATTATTGTATTAAGTATGATGTTGTTTGATTATCATTAAGATTTCTTGATAGTGTATTTGTTTTGCAGAATAATGTTCTCATCCCTGCTGGAGTCGGCGCGGAACTCTCCGTTCCGCGGGCCCCTCGCGCCTGCGCAATGCCAGGCCTCAACACTCGCCACCCCAGAGATTGAACAGGTAACACTTTTCTAATAGTTACTTAGAATAAAAAACATGACAACCGTTAGCCCATCTGATTCAAAGCAGTTACCTCGCCTTATAACTGTATTATTGCAATTGTTCCTCTGATTAATTAAGTTCAGTCCAAATCTATAGAGGCTATCATGATGTTAGCTGTCTTCATGCCTTCTCTTAAAGTGATAAACATTTGTGTTAGAACAGTAGACTGTTAAATACACACTATTAGTATTAGTATACACTTAAAATAGTGTTAATTAATTGGTAATATGGTAACTCAGTGGCTGAATTGCCTAGTAAAATTTAACTTAATAGCAGCATAGGTGATTTTCCTTTGATAAAGAATTGCTGTTTAAATTAACTTTAAAACTATGTGAACTATGTATAACCAATAATATTCAATGGGCTCAAATCACATATCAACAAGACATCATAGTCATTACTACTATAGATATACATATGTATAAGAATATATAATAATCATCCTTATTAACTTTGTTGTAGTTTTTTGAATATGTTCCGAAATAAAACTTCTGATTTGATTTAGAGTTTGCCCGATGATGAAACAAAGCGCTGGAGGGAAGGCTGGGTCGGCTGCGACTCTCCCTCGCCCTGCGTTCTTACGCAGCGTACCCGGCCCAGTGGTGCCCTGTGATACAAAGATTATGAGATCTGAGGGCTTGACAACTCATAAATTTATAGTATTTTGTTATTAATACTTTGTTATCAAAATTATTGAACCCAGATCAGATAAAACTAGTGAAGGTTGTAATATAGAAGTACATAATATATTATTAATTTTTTTTAAAACATATATCAATGCATGTCTCAATATTTTTGAAATAATTAGCTTGTTACAAAATGTTAAGGAATATATGTATACAGAGCGGTGGTATGGCGGCGGCGGCGGTCGTTCCGACCGGCGACTCCTGCGAGTTCGCCTCGCCCAAGTACTTTGCGCTCTGCGGTCTCGGAGGAATCCTGTCATGTGGTGAGTACATTATCTCGCTACTATGCAATACATCATTCATTGTGTTATTGAGACAACTATCCTGGACAGTGGATGGCTGGAGTAGCAGCTGCCATCCCTTACGCAAAAACGGCTTGCTTGCACCCTAGTTGCGGAAAGTAGTAACTGCTAAATTATAAGTATATGTCTGTCATCAAAATTTGTTAAATCAGTATTTTTATATCAACTCAGATTATATTATTATTGGTTTGCAACAGTGATAATGCTAAGAATTATCAGCTTGTTATCTTACTCCTTCCTTAGCCCAATTGAACTGACACTGAATTGAATTTTGATTTCAACCTTCAACTTGAAATCATTATTTCTGGAGGTACAATCTCATAAATAAAAATCAAAGTCCTGACAGCTGACTTGATTTGTATTATGTACCTATATAAAATAAATCTCTTTCACAAGATGATATTACCTAATTGGTTATCGCACGACGGTTATCCACTAATTGTGAAATAACTAGGTACTTTTCTTTTTAACATAAATGGCACGCGGAAGAAGTCGCGGGAACAGCTAGTATATAATATGTATATTATATATGTAAAATAAAGTCATTGTTTGATTAAGCTAGCTAGATGCTTGAGTATGTCCAAAAATATTTAAAAGAAAATGTGTTTGTCAGGTATAACACACACAGCGGTGGTTCCACTGGATCTGGTGAAGTGCCGACTGCAAGTTAACCCTGAAAAGTACAAAAACGTAGTAAATGGCTTCCGTGTCTCTGTCGCTGAGGAAGGCATGCGAGGACTCGCTAAGGGATGGGCGCCTACCTTTATCGGCTACTCCATGCAAGTATGTACATATCCATATTATAAATCATTAGTAACAGCTTCAACTAAAAATCACCTTCACAAAATAGTGTTACTATATATTGTCTGTCATCTGTTCTAACATTATAATGAGGAAAAGTAAAATTATTAGCAAACAATTTTTAAGTTTAGAAAATTCATTCATCAGTATAAAACAATAATAAATTGCCTGCTAATATGTATACAATTATTTGTTTACTATGATTAGAACATAAATCCAATTGTTCCTACCGAATAACAATGTTGATATATAAACTATGAGTAACCTTCTCACTATACATCAAGACATTATTGTATGTAGCATTATTAATACTCAGTGTGTTCCAGGGTCTGTGCAAGTTTGGTCTGTACGAAGTCTTCAAAGTGGGTTACAACAACTTGTTGGACGAGGAGACGGCATATAGTTACCGTACATTTGTGTACCTCGCTGCATCAGCATCGGCAGAGTTCTTCGCTGATATTGCTCTATCGCCATTGGAGGCTGCTAAGGTAAAATGTTGTTTTAGTTTTATTAAATAGGACACCCAACACGGATTTACACTAAAACCAACATATATTTAACGTAGGGAGGAGCCTAGTGTTCCCATAATTATAGGGCATCACAGCATGCACAGAGAAACAACCAACAGAAAGAGTCTTAGTCTTAGTTTAGTCTGTTAACTTCACTGGCGTTGTTATGGAGCTAATTTTCAAAACATTTTAATTAATTTTTACTGATTTACTAGCGTCGATAGATTTGGTGGTCGCAAATATTTAGAGTTATATTTTTAGGTCCGCATTCAAACAATGCCCGGGTTCGCGAACACGCTACGAGAGGCGTGGCCGAAGATGGTGCAGAACGAAGGCTACGGCACTTTCTACAAGGGGCTGGTCCCGCTGTGGGGCCGCCAGATCCCATACACTATGATGAAGTTTGCCTGCTTTGAGAAGACTGTTGAACTGTTGTACAAGGTATGTTACCGATTATCACATTGTGTATCTTCTATTCAGATAGGTCAACGTGCACATGATCACATGACAAACAATCTGTATTATGTATCATACAGATTGTTGAAGATTGGGCATTATGGTCATTCAAAATTAATATTTAGTGTTTAATATTCTAATCCTCCATGGCATCTGTCATAAATTTGGAGATGTTTTGCCTGTGTACATGCTTTTGTACTGGTGTCCATAGGTTCTGTAACCCATAAATATTTTCTATCTACTACGACATTTTAATATTTCATACCTTTAGTAACATACTCAACGGAACAAACGCAACCGCAGTCAGAATATTAAACATAGTCTAAATGTATTAGTACATTATTATAAATTTTTATTGCTTGTCTAAATAGTTGAAATGCCTACACTGGAGCTTAAAGATTAGATTTAGGCTTGCATTGATTTTGAAGAACAATTTTTTCTTCTGTCCAAAATACTACTTTCTGTGCGGAATGCTAATAGATGCCTGTTTTTTCAGTTTGTGGTGCCGAAGCCTCGCGAGCAGTGCTCGAAGGGCGAGCAGCTGATCGTCACATTCGCGGCCGGCTACATCGCCGGCGTGTTCTGCGCTATCGTTTCACACCCCGCGGACACCGTGGTCTCCAAACTTAACCAGGTAACACCACTATATCATGTTGTTAAATACAACTGTAATTATCGATATACACTTCTCGAAGTACAAATTAAATATTTATGAATATCCAGTGCTGTTGATGCATATTTCATTGATTGTATCGATAAAGGAATAATGTGCTTAGGGAAGTGTATTAAAAAAAATAATTTCATAAAACACATTTTGTCCACACAACGGATTTGCATTGTACAGTCAGCAACAAAGTTATATGATCTTAGTCTTTTTAACGCTTAACTCAAAGGTCACATTTTATGTGTTATGACTGAGGAGAAATACAAAACAACTCTATCTTATTGTATTTATGGAAAGTATTAAAGCTCAGGTTTTATTATTAATTGAAATCATGTTCTTGTTTTTGCTTTCGTTGCTGACTGTACTTCAACACAGATGTCAAACGCTAACCTAAGTGAACTTAAAACTCTTTTTGCTAATTAAAGGTCCAACGAACCTGCTCGTTTTGCTAAATAAACGTCAAATGTACTAACTCTTTATGCTAATTAAACGTCAAATGTACCTACTCTTTTTGCTAAATAAACGTCAAATATACCCACTCTTTTTGCTAATTAAACGTCAAATTTACCTACTCTTTTTGCTAAATAAACGTCAAATATACCTACTCTTTTTGCTAATTAAACGTCAAATTTACCTACTCTTTTTGCTAATGGAACATCAAACGTACCTACTTGTTCCTGTGAATAAACGTCAAATGTACCTATTCTTTTTGCTAAGTAAACGTCAAACGTACTCTTTCTAAGAAAACATATTTGAAAATGTCGAACGTAATACTTTTTGCTAAGAAAACAACAAACTAACTTTTTTGCTAATTAAACGTCAACATTCTCTTTGCTAAGCAAACGTTAAACCTACTGTTTCTTTGGTACACGCACTTTTCAGCGCGGTTCATACACTAAAATGTTTCTTGAGACATGG
Source organism: Ecliptopera silaceata (assembly GCA_932527185.1). NCBI lineage: Eukaryota > Metazoa > Arthropoda > Insecta > Lepidoptera > Geometridae > Ecliptopera > Ecliptopera silaceata. The sequence goes on along the minus strand of OW052196.1, from coordinate 9,004,369 downwards.
GAGAGGCAGCAAAGAAAGCAGAAGAAACAAAACAGCAATTGAAGAATGAAAATAAGTTCGAAGACTGAAAATGAAAACCTCCAACAGCCCTAGTGGCATAAAACCGCACTTTTCAGCGCGACAGGGTTTCGTAAAAACGAAATAAATTGTGTTTCTTTTATACTGTTTCTTTGACAAATTGTATAGGTAGGATAGGTAGGTTAAATAGCGTTTCAGTCTGTTCTGTGTTTGTAAATCCGTAGTGTGTACAATTAACATATATGTATTTGCGTAAGCCATTTACATTGTAATAATCATATTTATCCTGAAAAATATCCATAAGCTTGCTTTGAAGAGTCTTCTGTGGCTCAAGAACCAAACGATTTTAAACAAGCTGAAGGCTACAAGAAATGGCTGTTGTTTGCTGAAATTCTGAAGTTTGCCAGTTTCGTCGTGTTCTGCGAAGTGTCGACGCTTAAACGCACTTTTCAATGCGATTGCACATGGTGCACTGTTTTATTGTTTCTTTGCAACGTCACTGAAGAATTATAACGTGAGCCTTCAAGCAAATCGACTCTATTGCACTTTTCAGTGCGCCTTGACACAGACACGGAGTCTGTCTGTTTGATAATGTTTTGACTCAAACCGCACTTTTCAGTGCGAACAGTATAGTGCAGTTTGACTGCGCTGTATGTTTTGTTTCTTTAGACTATTTGAGAGATCCAAGGTCTTTGTTTCTTATCCTGAGATCTCATATTTTCATGCGTGTATCAAGTGGTTTTGATTGCAATTTCTTTGCTGCTATTCGATTAATGTTCTGTGTCATTGTGGTTGTTTGAAATGTTTAACCTACTTTTACTTAGTCATGTAATCTGTTTTATAACTCAAAGGTCAGTTAATGCTAACAAGTGTTTCAGCGATTTTCCAAAAACCGATTGATAACTGAGACATTAATGAATTGACGCAGCTGTTGCCATTTTATATACAGTGAAACCTGGTTAAGTGAGACATCAAGGGACCTGCTATGTCGTTTCACTTATAGAGGTATTCCACTTACCCAGTGTATCAGATATACAGGTATAAATAAATATCTGTCTCATTTACAGAGGGTTCCATTAATAGAGGTGAGAATACAGGTTATTTCAGTTATCATTAAATAAAATAACGTGTCATGTATCTGTGTAAATGAGTTTAATAAAAAAAAATAGTACATAAACGGATATTAACGTCAGTTTTTCACGTAGGTAATGATAACGATTGTAGCTTTCGTTTTGGCATTTTTCAAATAAACATACCTATGTATGATAGTAAAGCGAAACTAAAACTGAAGGTAATTGAAGCTCAAAATTACTTACGTACTTGGAATTACGTGTGGAATTATTTGTGGGTAGAATAAGAATGAGTAAACAAACAATGTTATTTCAGTTACAGAGGTCTATGCTTATAAAATTTACTCGCTGTCTCAGTTATAGAGGTAAATGATGATAAATCGAAAGAACAAATCCCAGATATAGAGGCTTACCTCGTCCCACTAACAGAGGTAATTCAGTGCTAAAGTGTTGGGACCTTAGCATGAGTTCCAGTTATGGAGGTTTCTCACTTATCCAGGTCCCACTTAACCAAGTTTCACTGTAAATAAATGAATAATTTGATTTGAGTTCAGATTCAGAAATCGCGCGTCCATTGAAATGTATAAACTAAAAGTAAAATTTGCACTACTTAGTGTTGAAACATGCAATTATCTTCTTCATTTCCCGCGGCAGGTGTTGCCCATTGCTATATATGTATATTATAATACATGATCAAACTAAACACAACGCTAAGACTTAAGTTTTATGTGAAAAAGTCATTTATATTTATGAAAATATAAATTGGTGTAACCTGTTCGGTTTTTTTCCAACAACACATTATGGGAACATTACACATTATTTTGAATCACTTAGGGAAATCATCTTTTAAAAAAAAAAAATTAATGAAAAAGATGCAGTGACTGCTTGGGAAAAAAGTCACAACGAGTTACAGTGTGACTGGATTTGGTGTGACTCATTGGGAACACCCATCAGAAGTTGTGGTAGAAGGAAAGCATTCGGAACTTCTTGATAAACGCATTTTTATCGACATATTAGCGATAGACAGAAGCAATAGTTCAGATGCGCCACCAGAGGGATTCTGAGCCTGGGCGTCTCTTCTGCTGATATCTGGTATTCCTTTACATTTATTTGCTTTCCTTTCCTCGCTTAACTTTTAGTGATTCGACTAACATGTTTAGGTTTCCAGCAAGCAAGTAAACGATTGCAAATATTTTGCTAAAAGTTAAGAGTACAATTTGCAAATCTATCTATATCTATGTTACAAAAAAAAATGTTAATTAACAGTAAATATCACATTCAAAAGTCGAAATCTTTCGTGAGTTCTTCGGAGGTCATAGTTGTCACAGGTTCTATATTTCAATTATCTGTAGGAACAACGTTATCACATTGTGTTCAGTGACACAGCCAGTTGAATATTTCCACTACTATGCGCGATAGTGTCGTTTGTAAAATACCCAAACTGTTTTAGGTACCTATATAATTATATACTTCATTTTCAGCTGCGCACGTCTTAAACGTAAAAAATATTTTTTAAGTTCACAAAGTTATTGATCTAAACTAGGCAACATGGAGCCCTTGTGCATTCAAAACTGCTGCTACAAAACATCTGCTCAATACTAAATGCTATACATATAAATATATTTAAAATACAAAAATCCAAACATCTCTGAACACCTAAGTCCAAGTCTTGATAAATGCATGGTCCTACTTAATTTCCTCACCTTACAATTAATAGGGATGTAGGACACATACATAATCACTTTTTGCATAGTCACTAAAACTGTTGTACTTGCTTTTCCAGGACAAGACTGCTACTGTCGGCTCCATCATCGGCAAGCTTGGTATGGCTGGAGTGTGGAAAGGTCTCGGCCCCAGGATTGTGATGATCGGTACCCTCACTGCACTACAATGGTTCATCTACGACGCTGTCAAGGTAAACCACCCCTTCAAATTTGACGACCGATGTGGCGCAGCGGGCGAAGGTTCGCCTGTGACGCGAAGGTTGCGGGTTCGATTCCCGCCTTGGGATAAATGTTTATACGATCTGCAAATATTTATTCCGGGTGTTCTGGGTATTTTATATGTATAATAAAAAATATATATATCTATGTAATGTATTGTATTAAGTATGTTAGTCTTCTAGTATTCATAACACAAGCTCTGCTTAGCTTGGGGCTAGATGATGTTGTATGGATTGTTCAGCATTATTTATTTTAAAATTAAGTGACAAGAAATAGGTAGACTATTAAGATTTGCTCACTACAGTGGGTGATCAACAGTGCGTCATCCAAAAAGTACAGGTAATACTTTACACCAAATCTTTACTGTCATGCTGGGGCCACACTATCGCGATAACGCGAAGATTTGCCTTGTCGCGACACGTCTGGCCAAAGGATTCGTCCTATCGCGAACCATCTTCGCGAATACGAATGCCCTTCGCGCCGCTATCGGTAAATTGCCGCACATCAAAGGGGGTTTGTCACGTAAATGTGTAAATCACATGTTTCCCTGCGAAATGAATTATCGCGACGTTCTATATTATCGCAACGTAGTGAAGTTTTTTTTGATGTGGCCAAGCACGTTCGTCATGGATCGAACACGATTTTTATCGCGACAACGCGACGACTAATCTTCGTTCAATAATGTAGCCGTAGCATTACAAGAAGTAATACTTATTAAAAGTATTTTATGGTGTGCGATTTTATGCGGCCTGGCTTGTCTAAAGACAAGTATCGTATAGTAGTGTATCTTGATATCTAATTGCGGTTTTTATTTCGTATAAAAAAATATAGTGTTAAATATATAAGGGCGTCATATTGGTTATTTATTCCAGGTTTGGCTGAGGATGCCGCGCCCACCGCCCGCAGAGATGCCCGAGTCTATGCGCATACGTCTAGAAGCAGAGGAGGCTGCCAAATCTAAGTGAACTAGTTAATTTATTTCATAATTTAATTTAGCTACCACCGACTGCGCCACACGTACAAACATAAGGCAAGGATTATGGTGTTACTTAAGCACTGTGGACAAATTTTTGTTTGATATATTTCGATCATTATCACATTTTTACTGTGGAGCTATGTTCATTCATAAAAATGTACATGATTGGGTTTAACAATATTGTTACGACTATCATAGACTAGTGATAAACGACACCCACTATTCTATTGTATAAGTACGAATGCCAGTAAGTTTGTATTTCTGGCAGCGGTTGATACATTGTACGACGTTACTTGCTACTACAATGGTAGGATATTAAGTGATATTCAATGTATGATATTATAATAGCCCACGCAAGACGTAGTGTGATGCTAGTGAAATGTTCCACACCAAGTATAAAGTTAGATGCTTTAATAACCATGTTTCAGTAAGTATATTAGTATGTATAACAAATCATGTTACTTTATTTAAATGTATGTACCTAATAAATTATATTTTTTATTTATTTTTTTTTGTTGTCTTTTATGTACATATTTTACATCCATATTTTATGGTAGAAACGATAATTATATATAATTTTGTTGAATATGTAATAAAGTTATTAGATGGATCTAATTGTTTTAATCCAATATTTGTACTTTCCTACAGTTCATATGATTTTTCATGCTTTAAAGTTTAAAGATACATATACATATATATATATTTATTATTTTCGCGATCAGAACTCTAAAATAAAATAATAATAAGGCAGGATAACACCAGTACAGCAAATTTACTATGTAATCTATCTAAGGGTCGAGAGGTACCGACCACAAGCTGTCGCTGTATATGAGAAGAACCGCGAGGTGAGAATGGACAAAAATCTTTCTCGGTGTGGTTCTTGTACGATGTAATGAACCCATCTACTCAAAACAAAATAGGGCCCACCCAATAAAATATGGTTTAAAGAAAAATACAACGAGCGTACGATTTATTTAAATTTTCATTTTAGCTATACGTTAACACATTCAGGATCTTTGAAAAAAACATTACAGTACCTGGCAAAACAATTCAAGAAATGTGTGTTTACGCATTAACTTGAAATTACACTGGTTTTCCAAATTATGCATTGAAGACATGAGATAATATGAGTACATTTTTTTTAAATAGAATTGAAGGGTTGCTTCAATGCCGTATGTTTAGTATCGCGTAGGCCCTCCCCTGTTGCGCACTCTCACTGCGTCTGTTGGGAACTCAATAAGGTGGATGACATTTTCACCTGGAATTTACTCCCGACACACTTTTAAAGCGGTTATCAACTCCTGTCGGGTATGAATTTCAGTGTTGTCTTTAAGGCGAGACGGGTCAGGTGAAATTTTTAATAATAAATAAAAATGATATTATTTATTTATTCTTACACACACGTTAAACTTATAACACGGCGTCGTTTTTGTCGCGGTGGTTAAACTCTAGGCAGTCAACGTGGCAACGTCGCATTTTCAACTACAGCAAGAATGCTAGCAACGACGCAAACACATATCGGTCTACCTTATAAAAAGTTAGGGCAGACTTGAAGTATTGATTACCATACGTACCTAATAATGACATAAAGTCAACGCTAACTTTTTATAAGAAAGGGTTATAATGAGCCGCGCTCAGTTCGGACTGTCAAACTCCACAGCAGCGCCTTATGCATATTTGCTAGCACACAGCAATCGAATAACGGTCTATCTTATAAAAATAGCCTAAATCAGATTGTAAGTGTTGTTTAACAATAGCGAACTTTAGCAGTAAAGCGTGTTCTTTAATAACACATTAAGAATGATGTCTTATAATCGAATTTTAACAGTGCAATAACTATGGTCTCGCAATTATGTGCTTGATTCAGTTTTCATCCAAATAATGGCAACAATCAATTTTATTTTCTTTCGGAATGCATCGGTTTTAGTTTTATCCATCATTTTTGACAGAAACATAAATTGACTTTGGCACAATTGGCACGCTTTTGACATTAGAAAAGGTAAACAAAATAATTTATTTCGTTTTATTTTACAGAAATCTTGCAAATACATAAAATCAAGAATAGAATTTTGTTTTCTGCTGTTTCATATTGGTTGTAAAAATACGACTAGCTGCTATTTCAGTACAAACACACACAAAAACCCTTTTCATTTTACGGAACCTGAAAAAGGAACTGCAGTGTTGTATGTATGGTTTTTAAGGCTAGTCCTAGGTATATATTCTGGCGGAAAACAAAGCATGCGGAAGATAATATGAAACAAAGCATGTCAATGCTTCGCACAAAACACAAAATTGTTGTATTTGCCCAGACTCTTGAACTTACCTATACCAACAACCTCGAAGTTTTATCCCCAAATTTGAACCAAAACAGCTATGACGTTTGTCATAGATGTATGTTTATACAGAAGCATATGCCTAAATTGTTTGTAAAATCTTTGCTCTCTCTCCCCGATATATTCTTACCTATTATTAATTTTTATAATTTTTGACCCGTACCATTTTCTTTCTATTCCAGATAGCAATAAGTAAGAACTAAGAACAAGGAGAGCTGAAAATTAAAATAGACTGTATGGGTTCTCAGTTGAAAAGAAGAGTTATCATCACCTATTGTTTTCAGTTTGAAAAATAATAATAAAAGAAGATTCATTATTGATTTCTAAACAATGAGATCCACGTTCAACTGATTATACATGTGTTATATTTCTAGATGACTTTTATTTAATCCTATCTTCATATTTATGGTGTGTGTGTATGTACCTACCTGGTATATCATGAATAATCATGGTCAGATTCTAATTATTAATTGGCTTAAAGTAAACCAAAATTATTATCATAAGCTTATTATAAGCATCAAGACTAGTGTTCTAATTCTAAATGGGGGAATAAGATCTGCACTGACATCCCGCAATGGGGTGTATTGTGCATTGTCCCCGTGCTAACCTCACCCCAGCCAGCCCAACTCCTTAAAGTAGCGGAGAAGGACTTTGAATTGGTGGAAGCAGTGTTCCCCGATGGTGTGGTGGATGACAATAGTGATGAAAAAAACTAGTGTTGTAGAGATATAAGTAAATAGATTATGCATAAGTAGGAAATAATCAGAGGGTTTCCATAATGGTATCAGGTCAAGTCTTTATTTAGGTAGTATATCATATTATATCCCCGTTGATCAGGTGATCAGATGATCATCTCTGTGCTGATGCAGTTGCATCTCCGTAAACCTGACACATAAGTAAGAAGGTGAGTAAACATTTACATATGTAGGTAGACTAGGCAGCTACTTCAAGAGAAAAAAAATGAAAAACCTTATTATCCAACATAATGTATTTGCCTCAGCATTTAATTACTGTTAGCACATGATGTTTTGGTGGTATACCGGCTCTACGCTAGTCTCTTTCTAGGTCCGAGCATACCTATTTCCAAGATATTTGATTATTCTTTTTGAAGAATTTATTTAACAAGAAATCAACAAACAACAAAAATTTTCATCTCATTTCAGCATGTCTGTCCTTTTTATCGGTCGGCATTATTTTTTACTCCTTCGCTGTATACTTTTTGTACCATCTAATGTCTCAATTACTTAGAAAGAAGCAAAATAAATTTAAGAATTTATTTTGACATGACGGCCATTTTTAAATATCTGCTAAAGGAGGGTTCTGAGCACTTTAGTTTTAGGATACACCAAAAGGATACGTTTGGCTTATTGTTCGTTTATAAGACGACAAAAATATCACCGAGCCTTTAACAAGTCTTTAATTCTGCCGTAACTTTTTATAAGATAGACCGCTTTACTTATAATTCCTAAGGCGCTACTCTTCTTCTTTTTTAAACACTAGCGTAGAATAATTTTACCACCACATACAAGATACGAACCATAAGAATAGCTGTGCTGAGTTTGGTACCAAACAAATCTGCCAAACCCATAAAAAATGGGATCAATAACCACACTTCTGCAAAAGGTGTTGGTACTAAACTTACATTTTAAAGTAAACTTTATCCAAGAGCACATATTTTGAACTTCCCTATAGGTACTAGTTCAATATATGTGTTATAGGAAATAATAAGTTTCACAACTCCACATGCTATGACTTTTTCAGAAAACATCCCCATAAACACGCATTTGGCTTTACCCTTTACCTTAAGGCTTTATTTCAACTGGTCCCAGATGTGTTCAATTGGATTCAGATCCGGACACATGGCAGGCCAGGTTAGAACTGAGATACAAGCTTCGTTCGGAGATTGCACTTTGGGTCACTCTGGCAGTATGAGCGTTGTCTTGCATTAGAATAAAGTTAGGACCTACTCGCTGTGAATATGGGATCACATGAGGTCGGATGACATGCTGAACTCAGCTGGCGGCCGGTACATTGCCCTCATCTAAAATGGTGGGTTCCCAACCAGTCACACCAAACTGCAGTCACAAATCACTAGCTCGGTTTTGCTCATTATGCTAATCCCACCCCATACCGTAATACTGACTGGGTCCACCAAAGCGGTCAGTTTCACGAATACAGGGTTCTGTATAACGTTCTCCAGGTCGTCGCCAAACTCGTACGCGTCTCTCATCACTAAAGAACTTTACTTAGGCTGCCTCTGTAAAGAGCACGGTCCTCCAATTATCCATGGTTCATTCGAGGTGATCACGTGCAAACCTTAATCGCGCTACTCGGTGGGATCTGGTCAATTTGAGCCGAACAACTGGCATTTTGCAACGTTGTTGGTCTTCATGGAGTCTGTTCCGAACAGTTTGGTCACTCACTCGCGTTCCAGTGGCGTCACGTAAACGGTTTCTTAATATGCGTGCAGTTACAGCAGCTGAGAGTCTGATGTATCCTGAACCGCGCCTCCTACTCACACTACCTGTCTCTTGATAGAGTTCTCACACATTTGGAATAGCTCGTCTCGTCAATAGAGACACTTAAGCTTGAAGCTACCGATCTTTGCGAATTTCCCTGTTGAAGCAAAATAATCCTGGCGCGGATTCTGTGTTCATGTGACGTCGAGAACCAGACATTGTTTATGCAAACACTAATTTACTCTATAATTAAGGGTTAGGTTACGATAACTTCTTCGTTAGACACAACCACTGAGCAACAATAGGTAAAATATCGAAATATTTCAAGTGGGTCCTATTTTGTTTTGAGCAGTTTATATATCGTCTTCCATCCGACCATAGCCCGAGCAGTGACTGTGATGTGAGGATGTGACTGATTTAAGTCATGCAATATTTAAGTATAAATGAATATTGGGTGAATTAGGTTTTTCATTGGCGTTTAATCCTTACTTCTCATTCGCTATATTAAGAGGTCTCTGATTGGTTATTGAGAATCTGTCCGCCCCCTTAAAATCAAATAAATGAAAGTGCTCTGAAATCACGTATATTAGTTGGAGTCGGAGTCGGAGTCGGCGTCGGTAGTAGAGTCTGTGAAAATGGGAATAATATGTATGTGTATGTAACGAACGCGCAATTCGCCAATAATGCAGGCAGGCATAGAGAAAAATAAAAAAAGGGATCAACAACAACGAACGCATACCTACAAAGTGGATGGATGTTCGTTCGGTTTTTTTAGTTTCAGAAACATTTTTACATAATATGATATTATGGTTTTTTAGATAGTTTTGTTAGCCCTGAAAAGGGCTTTTTGGTGAGCGCATAGTGTGGTGCGCCGCACACACACACAACAATGCAAGGTGCGATTCTCCTGCCCTGCCCGCCGACCGAGCGCGGCGCAGCGCGGCGCGGACGAACCGACACCCACACGAAGGATTGCAGGATTGCGTGCCCACGATCCTACTTCTTGGAGGCGGAGGCCTTCTTGCCGGCGGCCGCCTTGGACTTTGGGGTGGCCGCTGCCTTCTTCGGCTTGGGTGCCTTCGGTTTCTTGGTAGGCGGCTTCGCGGTCTTCTTGGCCCTGAGCGCCGTTCCGGCGGCGGATTTGGATTTGGCCCATATCCACGACGACTTCTTAGATGCGGCGGCGGCGGCGGCCGTCTTCCTCTTGGCTGCGGCGGCTGCCCTCTTGTCTTTAGGTGTTGCCTTCGCGCTGACCTTCGATTTGGACGGCGATGCGACAGCGGCTGCGGCCTTCTTCCTCTTGCCTCCTGCGGAAGCGGCGCTGCCGCGCGAAGCGACAGCGGTCTTCTTCGATTTGGCGGGCGAGGATGCCGCTGCCGACTCCTTGGCCTTTGCACCGGCGGAGGCGGTGGCGGCGGCGGCGGCGGATGCCTTCTTGCCAGCGGCGCTCTTGGAGGTCTTCGACTCCAACTTGAACGAGCCGGATGCACCGGTTCCCTTAGTCTGGATCAGGGCGCCAGATTCGACAGCGCTCTTCAGGTATTTCCTTATGTAAGGAGCCAGCTTCTCCGAGTCTACCTTGTACTCGGCGGCGATGTACTTCTTTATGGCTTTCAGCGAGGAGCCGCTGCGCTCCTTCAGCTCCTTGATTGCGCTGTTCACCATATCCGATGTCCTCGGATGGGTGGGCTTCGCTTTCGGCTTCTTGGATGCGGCCGCAGCCTTGGGCTTCTTAGCGGGCGTCGCCGGCGCTGGTGCCTCTGCAGCTACTGCGGTATCTGCCATTATTATTTTATTTTTATAAAATCACGCAAGCACAAAATACCCGAAGATTATGATTGATTGATTGCAGAGAGGAATCGCTTCGAATCACTACAGAAACACAGATAGATGGCGCCGGTATACAATACGAACTCGAAGATCGCATAGCATGACCGTAAGGAGAACGGCGCAGCTGACAGACAATTTCTCGTACGAACGCTCACAACTTTTCACTAACATCGGTCTAATTAAATTTGATTTTTTACAGATTTAGATACTGTTCGCCATTTTCCCGACGAGTATGTGCCTTCGTTTTGAACATGATCGTCTTTATTTACAACATTCATATCAAATAACAGCACACCTTAATAGATCCTGACCTTTTTTTCCACCACTCAGTAACTTCGGTAGGTCGGGTCGTGTTTAAATTCTATTTTACTCTATTATATTAATAAAAATCACTTGTCACTGTCGACAATTGAACGGCGAACATATCAATTTCATCGTGTGACACCATAACGAGCATATTTTAATGTATTTGCTCACACAGAACACAATCTGTTCGGACGCTGGTAAAACACTATGCACAGATTCTGAACGAAACACTACACGAGAACCAACTCAAATAGCATTATTCCTATTATATTAATGTAAAACAATTAACTATAAATCGTTATTGAACAATATTAACAAAATCCTATCATGAAACTTGCAATGTAAGCGTTAAAAAAAAAAAATATAGCACAAACACCGCAAACAGTTCAAAGCAGGCGCTACGCACACCCCTCGGTCTTAATGTAGGTATGTAATTTATATATATATTTTGTTGAAAATAAGAATATTTTTACTTACTTATTATACTTATACCTCATATTTGTAATACTCTTAAACCAAAGCATCGAGACAATTTTTTTTCTATATAATATTTGAAAATAAAAACTGTTTTGAATAGGTACCTACTTATGTATTATAACATTCTTTATAAAAACGGGATAATAATCATACTCATAATAAGTACTTAAATAATATTCCGTTTATAAAGAAAACTATATTAGGTATGTCTCTTTAACTACATTATATCAGTAGGTACGTGGTGGTAGTGGTGGTAGTAGTAGTAGTAGTAGTTGTTGTCGTTGATGAAAACGCAAAATTGTACCACATATTTGCATGCATGCATGCTCGCTCTTCATATTGCATTAATATAATTCATTAAGAGAGATGACATTGTATCAGACAGACAAGAAACATTTATTATTAGTTACGAATCATATGCGGCCCTGAAAAGGGCCTTTTTTTTAACGTTGATGTTACGCCAACGACGTTCCGATCTAACCTCCGAAACCGTACAGGGTGCGACCTTGACGTTTCAGAGCGTAGACCACATCCATAGCGGTTACAGTCTTCCTCTTGGCGTGCTCAGTGTAAGTGACCGCGTCGCGGATCACGTTCTCGAGGAACACCTTCAGAACACCGCGAGTCTCCTCGTAGATCAGACCGGAGATACGCTTGACACCACCTCTGCGAGCTAGACGACGAATGGCGGGCTTGGTGATACCCTGGATGTTATCACGAAGCACTTTCCTGTGACGCTTGGCACCACCTTTTCCCAGACCTTTACCTCCCTTACCGCGTCCGGTCATAATGCTGTATTATTATACGAATGAAAACAATTAAAAAAACACGAGAGCGAACGGATGCGAGCGCGCCCGTCGACAGACTGTATAGCCAGCTAGACATCATGCGCCTTATATTTATAGTGGCGAGCTCTGTGAAACGGCTACGTACGACGACGCCGACGATGACAACACGGCGCGGCGGCGCGGCGGTGGCGGTGCGAGGCGAGGGGCGCCCCTGCTACACTACTAAAGCGAGGGGGAGGGAAAGGAAAAAAAAAACTAATAATATCTATTGGCATAGTTTTGAATTAATCTAATTTAAAACAAACTTGAAAATTATTCGTGTTAAACAAAAAATAAAATCATATATTATTACTCCTGTACCTATAACCAAAGTAACTTTTTATATATTACATGTCGTACGTACTTAAAGCAATCAAAGCGTGCAAAAGAAAAAACATAAGTATTTATTTATTTAAGGAAAACATTGATTAAACCCAATTATTGCAACTCTAGCATCATAAATGGCGAATGGCGATCGCTTCATATAGCATAAGTACATAAAACTGGTCAGTTCAAGCATTTTTTTTTTTTTTTTTTTTTTTTTTCAACGTTTTGCATGTGCAAAAGAAACTGTTCTGTTATTAATTATGAAACATATGTGGCCCTGAGAAGGGCCTTTTTTTCATTATAGGGAAGGCGCGGCGTCGCTCCTTTTAGTAGTAGGCCTAGTCTGCTAGATTAGGCGCGCTCCCCGCGGATTCTGCGCGCCAGCTGGATGTCTTTGGGCATGATGGTGACGCGCTTCGCGTGAATGGCGCACAGGTTAGTGTCCTCGAAGAGACCAACGAGGTACGCCTCGCTGGCCTCCTGGAGTGCCATCACCGCGGAGCTCTGGAAGCGGAGATCGGTCTTGAAGTCCTGAGCGATCTCACGCACCAAACGCTGGAACGGCAGTTTGCGGATCAGCAGTTCCGTGCTCTTCTGGTAGCGACGGATCTCACGCAGGGCGACCGTGCCGGGCCTGTAGCGATGGGGTTTCTTGACGCCGCCGGTGGCGGGCGCACTCTTGCGTGCAGCCTTGGTGGCGAGCTGCTTGCGCGGCGCCTTACCTCCGGTCGACTTGCGGGCAGTTTGCTTGGTACGAGCCATGATCCTACTGACTGCCTACTTACTTTCAATTTCTATTACAATGAAACAAATGAACGAACGCACGCACGGAATGGGCGTCAGGTTCCGGCAGCGGTACTATTCGTAATAAAAATTTTCAAGTCCGGCGCTTCTACTTTTATAGTACAGGGATCGCCGAGCTCGGGGCGGGGTCGGGGGGGGGGGGAGTTAAGAGCATTTTGTCTCGCTCGTATTCGAGACGTACCTATAACTACGGTTCGATTCGATTCGAATAGAAAAAAAAGGAATGGTTTTTTTTAAACTCCTGCAAATATTAGGTTTATTCATGTTTTGATTTCAACAAATACATTTACTTATAATAAATTAACTAGAAAAAAAATATAGCTGTAGGTATGTACATGCTTACTTAAAATTAAAACCAGTTTATTCAAAATAAAACTGGTAATGATATTTTTTTATTTTCTTTAGATATATATATATATCCCTCGACCGTTTGTCCCATTTACTTGGGGTCGGCCTTCCTTGTCCGTTTTCTCCACTGCGCACGAATTTGTGCGGTGTTAGTGTCGAGTTGAGCTTCTTTCAGGTCTCTTTCGACCGTCGTTAACCAGGTGGAGGGTGGTCTTCCGCGTCCACGCTTCGTCGTAGGCAAATTAAGGGCAAGTTTTACCATATGGTCGTCTGGGCGTCTCTGTACGTGCCCATACCATCGTAAGCGCTTTTCTTTTATTTTGTCAACTATAGGTGCCACTCTAAAGCTTCCTCTTATATAATCGTTTCGGATTTTATCTAACAATGTGACGCCCGCTGACCAGCGTAACATGCGCATTTCTGTCGTATGCAGTTTGTTGAGGTGCTGTTTATTTGTCGCCCAACATTCAGACCCATACAAAACAGCTGGTCTTATTGCTGTTTTGTACATTTTGCCTTTGACTTTTAGTGGCATTTTTCTGTCGCACATTACGCCTGTGAGCTGTCTCCATTTTAGCCAGCCCGTTGTTGTTCTATGGTTAACATCGCTATCAATCTTGCCGTCATTGCTTATGATTGACCCAAGGTATTTGAACTGGTTAACGGTGGATATTTGTGTGGTCCCAATGGAAATCTTTATGTTGTCGGGGTTCGTAGTGCCATCGAAAACACAGGACATATGCTCCGTCTTCTTTCGACTTATTCTTAGACCATTTTCTTCAAGTGCTTTTATCCAAAGGTTAAAGTTTAATTGAAGGTCTTCTAAGTCTTCTGAAATAAGAGCAACATCATCCGCATATAGGATGTTCGAAGGTAATGGTTTTTGACAGCTTTTTGTCAGATGGTCCATGGTTGTATTAAATAGCAGTGGGCTAAGAGTGGAACCTTGGTGAACTCCGACTTCTATTGCGAACCTCTCGCTGGTCCCAGCTGGGCATAGTACCTGAGTTGTGACATCTTTGTACATGTCTTGAATAAGGGCTATGTAATACTCAGGGACGAGTTGCTCTCTGAGTGATTTTTTATTTTCTTTAGATAAGCCTCATTTAATAAAAACATAAAGAAGTGTATATTTATTCAAAGTCTTTTTAAGGTACAGTGTGTAGGTACCTACCTATTTACACTTTACTCAAAAGTTGTACAGAATGCATTCGTTATTATCAGTCGGAAAGAAACATTTAATGTGTGTTATATGAATAGATTTGTGGCCCTGAAAAGGGCCTTTTCTTTTTCAACCATTTTATGGCATTATACTTGTGTGCGCAGCTCACTTTGAGCTGGTGTACTTGGTGACGGCCTTGGTGCCCTCGCTGACTGCGTGCTTCGCCAGCTCACCGGGCAGCAGGAGCCTCACGGATGTCTGCACCTCCCTCGATGTTATAGTGGAACGCTTGTTGTAATGCGCCAGGCGGGACGCCTCAGCGGCGATCCGCTCGAAGATGTCATTCACGAATGAGTTCATGATGGACATGGCCTTGCTGGAGATGCCGGTGTCCGGGTGAACCTGCTTGAGCACCTTGTAGATGTAGATAGCGTAACTCTCCTTCCTCTTGTGCTTCTTCTTTTTCTTGTCTGTCTTGGATATGTTCTTCTGGGCTTTACCAGATTTCTTGGCGGCCTTACCGCTAGTTTTGGGCGGCATTGTAGGAGAATGTAAACTCTTTTATTTTATTAGGATGTTAAAATAATATAGCGTCCGTGCGTCCGCAACGTGAGACGAATGACGGTTAATGTGCTTCGAATTTTTTCGAATACCGTATTTAACGGGGTCTTAGTAGAGGGGATGCTTGTCGCTGGGCAGAGTGACGTTGAACTTACAGACCAATAGCGAGTAGGCCCCTAATTGGAATGAAAAGGAACGCACTGAGGCCTTCTCACTCGCACAATGTGGTATAGTCGACCCTCCCCACCCCGCCTCGCAACCCGCAATCCCGTCGACAGGTTATTCTTATAATTTTTTTTATTTACTTCTACATGTACCAAAATTAAAGATTAATTATTTTAACATCTCATGAATGTCATGTCTCCCAACTATCAAAGTAATTATTATTTTGTACTCCTTACACATTTAACAGTTAATTACTTAAGAGACGTCGCATTTGCCAATGAAACATTCATGTATATTATTGAATCATATTGTGTCCCTGAAAAGGGCCTTTTAATGAGTCGTCGTGTCTAACAGCACGCACGTTGTAGCGATGGAGCGCAGTTAAGCCTTCTTCTCGGTCTTCTTGGGCAACAACACTGCCTGGATGTTGGGTAGTACGCCGCCCTGTGCGATTGTAACACCCGACAGGAGCTTGTTCAGCTCCTCGTCGTTCCTGATCGCTAGCTGGAGATGACGCGGAATAATCCTAGTCTTCTTGTTGTCCCTGGCAGCGTTGCCGGCCAGCTCGAGAACCTCGGCGGCCAAGTACTCCATCACGGCGGCGAGATAGACGGGCGCACCAGCGCCGACGCGCTCAGCGTAATTACCATGCCTCAGCAGACGATGGATACGACCGACGGGAAACTGTAATCCGGCTCGGATAGAACGCGACTTTGCCTTACCCTTAACTTTGCCTCCTTTGCCACGTCCGGACATGGTTGAACAAGTTAAGTGATACGATAGAAAACAAACAACGCGCGCGCCTTCGGACGGCTAGCGGAGCAGAGTGATGTTTTCCATTCGGATAAATTGCCTTTTATATAAGTACGGCGCGTCGCTTATCGAGGGGTGGGATACGCAACAAGCAACAAATTTTTGTTTTCACGTTAGATAATTCGTCGATGGGGAACAACAATATAATTAATAGAATGGCGAGTATAATTAATTAGCTGGAGTAGAGTTAGGTTTGTCGGTAGTAGAGTCTGTGAAAATGGGAATAATATGTATGTGTATGTAACGAACGCGCAATTCGCCAATAATGCAGGCAGGCATAGAGAAAAATAAAAAAAGGGATCAACAACAACGAACGCATACCTACAAAGTGGATGGATGTTCGTTCGGTTTTTTTAGTTTCAGAAACATTTTTACATAATATGATATTATGGTTTTTTAGATAGTTTTGTTAGCCCTGAAAAGGGCTTTTTGGTGAGCGCATAGTGTGGTGCGCCGCACACACACACAACAATGCAAGGTGCGATTCTCCTGCCCTGCCCGCCGACCGAGCGCGGCGCAGCGCGGCGCGGACGAACCGACACCCACACGAAGGATTGCAGGATTGCGTGCCCACGATCCTACTTCTTGGAGGCGGAGGCCTTCTTGCCGGCGGCCGCCTTGGACTTTGGGGTGGCCGCTGCCTTCTTCGGCTTGGGTGCCTTCGGTTTCTTGGTAGGCGGCTTCGCGGTCTTCTTGGCCCTGAGCGCCGTTCCGGCGGCGGATTTGGATTTGGCCCATATCCACGACGACTTCTTAGATGCGGCGGCGGCGGCGGCCGTCTTCCTCTTGGCTGCGGCGGCTGCCCTCTTGTCTTTAGGTGTTGCCTTCGCGCTGACCTTCGATTTGGACGGCGATGCGACAGCGGCTGCGGCCTTCTTCCTCTTGCCTCCTGCGGAAGCGGCGCTGCCGCGCGAAGCGACAGCGGTCTTCTTCGATTTGGCGGGCGAGGATGCCGCTGCCGACTCCTTGGCCTTTGCACCGGCGGAGGCGGTGGCGGCGGCGGCGGCGGATGCCTTCTTGCCAGCGGCGCTCTTGGAGGTCTTCGACTCCAACTTGAACGAGCCGGATGCACCGGTTCCCTTAGTCTGGATCAGGGCGCCAGATTCGACAGCGCTCTTCAGGTATTTCCTTATGTAAGGAGCCAGCTTCTCCGAGTCTACCTTGTACTCGGCGGCGATGTACTTCTTTATGGCTTTCAGCGAGGAGCCGCTGCGCTCCTTCAGCTCCTTGATTGCGCTGTTCACCATATCCGATGTCCTCGGATGGGTGGGCTTCGCTTTCGGCTTCTTGGATGCGGCCGCAGCCTTGGGCTTCTTAGCGGGCGTCGCCGGCGCTGGTGCCTCTGCAGCTACTGCGGTATCTGCCATTATTATTTTATTTTTATAAAATCACGCAAGCACAAAATACCCGAAGATTATGATTGATTGATTGCAGAGAGGAATCGCTTCGAATCACTACAGAAACACAGATAGATGGCGCCGGTATACAATACGAACTCGAAGATCGCATAGCATGACCGTAAGGAGAACGGCGCAGCTGACAGACAATTTCTCGTACGAACGCTCACAACTTTTCACTAACATCGGTCTAATTAAATTTGATTTTTTACAGATTTAGATACTGTTCGCCATTTTCCCGACGAGTATGTGCCTTCGTTTTGAACATGATCGTCTTTATTTACAACATTCATATCAAATAACAGCACACCTTAATAGATCCTGACCTTTTTTTCCACCACTCAGTAACTTCGGTAGGTCGGGTCGTGTTTAAATTCTATTTTACTCTATTATATTAATAAAAATCACTTGTCACTGTCGACAATTGAACGGCGAACATATCAATTTCATCGTGTGACACCATAACGAGCATATTTTAATGTATTTGCTCACACAGAACACAATCTGTTCGGACGCTGGTAAAACACTATGCACAGATTCTGAACGAAACACTACACGAGAACCAACTCAAATAGCATTATTCCTATTATATTAATGTAAAACAATTAACTATAAATCGTTATTGAACAATATTAACAAAATCCTATCATGAAACTTGCAATGTAAGCGTTAAAAAAAAAAAATATAGCACAAACACCGCAAACAGTTCAAAGCAGGCGCTACGCACACCCCTCGGTCTTAATGTAGGTATGTAATTTATATATATATTTTGTTGAAAATAAGAATATTTTTACTTACTTATTATACTTATACCTCATATTTGTAATACTCTTAAACCAAAGCATCGAGACAATTTTTTTTCTATATAATATTTGAAAATAAAAACTGTTTTGAATAGGTACCTACTTATGTATTATAACATTCTTTATAAAAACGGGATAATAATCATACTCATAATAAGTACTTAAATAATATTCCGTTTATAAAGAAAACTATATTAGGTATGTCTCTTTAACTACATTATATCAGTAGGTACGTGGTGGTAGTGGTGGTAGTAGTAGTAGTAGTAGTTGTTGTCGTTGATGAAAACGCAAAATTGTACTACATATTTGCATGCATGCATGCTCGCTCTTCATATTGCATTAATATAATTCATTAAGAGAGATGACATTGTATCAGACAGACAAGAAACATTTATTATTAGTTACGAATCATATGCGGCCCTGAAAAGGGCCTTTTTTTTAACGTTGATGTTACGCCAACGACGTTCCGATCTAACCTCCGAAACCGTACAGGGTGCGACCTTGACGTTTCAGAGCGTAGACCACATCCATAGCGGTTACAGTCTTCCTCTTGGCGTGCTCAGTGTAAGTGACCGCGTCGCGGATCACGTTCTCGAGGAACACCTTCAGAACACCGCGAGTCTCCTCGTAGATCAGACCGGAGATACGCTTGACACCACCTCTGCGAGCTAGACGACGAATGGCGGGCTTGGTGATACCCTGGATGTTATCACGAAGCACTTTCCTGTGACGCTTGGCACCACCTTTTCCCAGACCTTTACCTCCCTTACCGCGTCCGGTCATAATGCTGTATTATTTATTATACGAATGAAAACAATTAAAAAAACACGAGAGCGAACGGATGCGAGCGCGCCCGTCGACAGACTGTATAGCCAGCTAGACATCATGCGCCTTATATTTATAGTGGCGAGCTCTGTGAAACGGCTACGTACGACGACGCCGACGATGACAACACGGCGCGGCGGCGCGGCGGTGGCGGTGCGAGGCGAGGGGCGCCCCTGCTACACTACTAAAGCGAGGGGGAGGGAAAGGAAAAAAAAAACTAATAATATCTATTGGCATAGTTTTGAATTAATCTAATTTAAAACAAACTTGAAAATTATTCGTGTTAAACAAAAAATAAAATCATATATTATTACTCCTGTACCTATAACCAAAGTAACTTTTTATATATTACATGTCGTACGTACTTAAAGCAATCAAAGCGTGCAAAAGAAAAAACATAAGTATTTATTTATTTAAGGAAAACATTGATTAAACCCAATTATTGCAACTCTAGCATCATAAATGGCGAATGGCGATCGCTTCATATAGCATAAGTACATAAAACTGGTCAGTTCAAGCATTTTTTTTTTTTTTTTTTTTTTTCAACGTTTTGCATGTGCAAAAGAAACTGTTCTGTTATTAATTATGAAACATATGTGGCCCTGAGAAGGGCCTTTTTTTCATTATAGGGAAGGCGCGGCGTCGCTCCTTTTAGTAGTAGGCCTAGTCTGCTAGATTAGGCGCGCTCCCCGCGGATTCTGCGCGCCAGCTGGATGTCTTTGGGCATGATGGTGACGCGCTTCGCGTGAATGGCGCACAGGTTAGTGTCCTCGAAGAGACCAACGAGGTACGCCTCGCTGGCCTCCTGGAGTGCCATCACCGCGGAGCTCTGGAAGCGGAGATCGGTCTTGAAGTCCTGAGCGATCTCACGCACCAAACGCTGGAACGGCAGTTTGCGGATCAGCAGTTCCGTGCTCTTCTGGTAGCGACGGATCTCACGCAGGGCGACCGTGCCGGGCCTGTAGCGATGGGGTTTCTTGACGCCGCCGGTGGCGGGCGCACTCTTGCGTGCAGCCTTGGTGGCGAGCTGCTTGCGCGGCGCCTTACCTCCGGTCGACTTGCGGGCAGTTTGCTTGGTACGAGCCATGATCCTACTGACTGCCTACTTACTTTCAATTTCTATTACAATGAAACAAATGAACGAACGCACGCACGGAATGGGCGTCAGGTTCCGGCAGCGGTACTATTCGTAATAAAAATTTTCAAGTCCGGCGCTTCTACTTTTATAGTACAGGGATCGCCGAGCTCGGGGCGGGGTCGGGGGGGGGGGAGTTAAGAGCATTTTGTCTCGCTCGTATTCGAGACGTACCTATAACTACGGTTCGATTCGATTCGAATAGAAAAAAAAGGAATGGTTTTTTTTAAACTCCTGCAAATATTAGGTTTATTCATGTTTTGATTTCAACAAATACATTTACTTATAATAAATTAACTAGAAAAAAAATATAGCTGTAGGTATGTACATGCTTACTTAAAATTAAAACCAGTTTATTCAAAATAAAACTGGTAATGATATTTTTTTATTTTCTTTAGATAAGCCTCATTTAATAAAAACATAAAGAAGTGTATATTTATTCAAAGTCTTTTTAAGGTACAGTGTGTAGGTACCTACCTATTTACACTTTACTCAAAAGTTGTACAGAATGCATTCGTTATTATCAGTCGGAAAGAAACATTTAATGTGTGTTATATGAATAGATTTGTGGCCCTGAAAAGGGCCTTTTCTTTTTCAACCATTTTATGGCATTATACTTGTGTGCGCAGCTCACTTTGAGCTGGTGTACTTGGTGACGGCCTTGGTGCCCTCGCTGACTGCGTGCTTCGCCAGCTCACCGGGCAGCAGGAGCCTCACGGATGTCTGCACCTCCCTCGATGTTATAGTGGAACGCTTGTTGTAATGCGCCAGGCGGGACGCCTCAGCGGCGATCCGCTCGAAGATGTCATTCACGAATGAGTTCATGATGGACATGGCCTTGCTGGAGATGCCGGTGTCCGGGTGAACCTGCTTGAGCACCTTGTAGATGTAGATAGCGTAACTCTCCTTCCTCTTGTGCTTCTTCTTTTTCTTGTCTGTCTTGGATATGTTCTTCTGGGCTTTACCAGATTTCTTGGCGGCCTTACCGCTAGTTTTGGGCGGCATTGTAGGAGAATGTAAACTCTTTTATTTTATTAGGATGTTAAAATAATATAGCGTCCGTGCGTCCGCAACGTGAGACGAATGACGGTTAATGTGCTTCGAATTTTTTCGAATACCGTATTTAACGGGGTCTTAGTAGAGGGGATGCTTGTCGCTGGGCAGAGTGACGTTGAACTTACAGACCAATAGCGAGTAGGCCCCTAATTGGAATGAAAAGGAACGCACTGAGGCCTTCTCACTCGCACAATGTGGTATAGTCGACCCTCCCCACCCCGCCTCGCAACCCGCAATCCCGTCGACAGGTTATTCTTATAATTTTTTTTATTTACTTCTACATGTACCAAAATTAAAGATTAATTATTTTAACATCTCATGAATGTCATGTCTCCCAACTATCAAAGTAATTATTATTTTGTACTCCTTACACATTTAACAGTTAATTACTTAAGAGACGTCGCATTTGCCAATGAAACATTCATGTATATTATTGAATCATATTGTGGCCCTGAAAAGGGCCTTTTAATGAGTCGTCGTGTCTAACAGCACGCACGTTGTAGCGATGGAGCGCAGTTAAGCCTTCTTCTCGGTCTTCTTGGGCAACAACACTGCCTGGATGTTGGGTAGTACGCCGCCCTGTGCGATTGTAACACCCGACAGGAGCTTGTTCAGCTCCTCGTCGTTCCTGATCGCTAGCTGGAGATGACGCGGAATAATCCTAGTCTTCTTGTTGTCCCTGGCAGCGTTGCCGGCCAGCTCGAGAACCTCGGCGGCCAAGTACTCCATCACGGCGGCGAGATAGACGGGCGCACCAGCGCCGACGCGCTCAGCGTAATTACCATGCCTCAGCAGACGATGGATACGACCGACGGGAAACTGTAATCCGGCTCGGATAGAACGCGACTTTGCCTTACCCTTAACTTTGCCTCCTTTGCCACGTCCGGACATGGTTGAACAAGTTAAGTGATACGATAGAAAACAAACAACGCGCGCGCCTTCGGACGGCTAGCGGAGCAGAGTGATGTTTTCCATTCGGATAAATTGCCTTTTATATAAGTACGGCGCGTCGCTTATCGAGGGGTGGGGTACGCAACAAGCAACAAATTTTTGTTTTCACGTTAGATAATTCGTCGATGGGGAACAACAATATAATTAATAGAATGGCGAGTATAATTAATTAGCTGGAGTAGAGTTAGGTTTGTCGGTAGTAGAGTCTGTGAAAATGGGAATAATATGTATGTGTATGTAACGAACGCGCAATTCGCCAATAATGCAGGCAGGCATAGAGAAAAATAAAAAAAGGGATCAACAACAACGAACGCATACCTACAAAGTGGATGGATGTTCGTTCGGTTTTTTTAGTTTCAGAAACATTTTTACATAATATGATATTATGGTTTTTTAGATAGTTTTGTTAGCCCTGAAAAGGGCTTTTTGGTGAGCGCATAGTGTGGTGCGCCGCACACACACACAACAATGCAAGGTGCGATTCTCCTGCCCTGCCCGCCGACCGAGCGCGGCGCAGCGCGGCGCGGACGAACCGACACCCACACGAAGGATTGCAGGATTGCGTGCCCACGATCCTACTTCTTGGAGGCGGAGGCCTTCTTGCCGGCGGCCGCCTTGGACTTTGGGGTGGCCGCTGCCTTCTTCGGCTTGGGTGCCTTCGGTTTCTTGGTAGGCGGCTTCGCGGTCTTCTTGGCCCTGAGCGCCGTTCCGGCGGCGGATTTGGATTTGGCCCATATCCACGACGACTTCTTAGATGCGGCGGCGGCGGCGGCCGTCTTCCTCTTGGCTGCGGCGGCTGCCCTCTTGTCTTTAGGTGTTGCCTTCGCGCTGACCTTCGATTTGGACGGCGATGCGACAGCGGCTGCGGCCTTCTTCCTCTTGCCTCCTGCGGAAGCGGCGCTGCCGCGCGAAGCGACAGCGGTCTTCTTCGATTTGGCGGGCGAGGATGCCGCTGCCGACTCCTTGGCCTTTGCACCGGCGGAGGCGGTGGCGGCGGCGGCGGCGGATGCCTTCTTGCCAGCGGCGCTCTTGGAGGTCTTCGACTCCAACTTGAACGAGCCGGATGCACCGGTTCCCTTAGTCTGGATCAGGGCGCCAGATTCGACAGCGCTCTTCAGGTATTTCCTTATGTAAGGAGCCAGCTTCTCCGAGTCTACCTTGTACTCGGCGGCGATGTACTTCTTTATGGCTTTCAGCGAGGAGCCGCTGCGCTCCTTCAGCTCCTTGATTGCGCTGTTCACCATATCCGATGTCCTCGGATGGGTGGGCTTCGCTTTCGGCTTCTTGGATGCGGCCGCAGCCTTGGGCTTCTTAGCGGGCGTCGCCGGCGCTGGTGCCTCTGCAGCTACTGCGGTATCTGCCATTATTATTTTATTTTTATAAAATCACGCAAGCACAAAATACCCGAAGATTATGATTGATTGATTGCAGAGAGGAATCGCTTCGAATCACTACAGAAACACAGATAGATGGCGCCGGTATACAATACGAACTCGAAGATCGCATAGCATGACCGTAAGGAGAACGGCGCAGCTGACAGACAATTTCTCGTACGAACGCTCACAACTTTTCACTAACATCGGTCTAATTAAATTTGATTTTTTACAGATTTAGATACTGTTCGCCATTTTCCCGACGAGTATGTGCCTTCGTTTTGAACATGATCGTCTTTATTTACAACATTCATATCAAATAACAGCACACCTTAATAGATCCTGACCTTTTTTTCCACCACTCAGTAACTTCGGTAGGTCGGGTCGTGTTTAAATTCTATTTTACTCTATTATATTAATAAAAATCACTTGTCACTGTCGACAATTGAACGGCGAACATATCAATTTCATCGTGTGACACCATAACGAGCATATTTTAATGTATTTGCTCACACAGAACACAATCTGTTCGGACGCTGGTAAAACACTATGCACAGATTCTGAACGAAACACTACACGAGAACCAACTCAAATAGCATTATTCCTATTATATTAATGTAAAACAATTAACTATAAATCGTTATTGAACAATATTAACAAAATCCTATCATGAAACTTGCAATGTAAGCGTTAAAAAAAAAAAATATAGCACAAACACCGCAAACAGTTCAAAGCAGGCGCTACGCACACCCCTCGGTCTTAATGTAGGTATGTAATTTATATATATATTTTGTTGAAAATAAGAATATTTTTACTTACTTATTATACTTATACCTCATATTTGTAATACTCTTAAACCAAAGCATCGAGACAATTTTTTTTCTATATAATATTTGAAAATAAAAACTGTTTTGAATAGGTACCTACTTATGTATTATAACATTCTTTATAAAAACGGGATAATAATCATACTCATAATAAGTACTTAAATAATATTCCGTTTATAAAGAAAACTATATTAGGTATGTCTCTTTAACTACATTATATCAGTAGGTACGTGGTGGTAGTGGTGGTAGTAGTAGTAGTAGTAGTTGTTGTCGTTGATGAAAACGCAAAATTGTACCACATATTTGCATGCATGCATGCTCGCTCTTCATATTGCATTAATATAATTCATTAAGAGAGATGACATTGTATCAGACAGACAAGAAACATTTATTATTAGTTACGAATCATATGCGGCCCTGAAAAGGGCCTTTTTTTTAACGTTGATGTTACGCCAACGACGTTCCGATCTAACCTCCGAAACCGTACAGGGTGCGACCTTGACGTTTCAGAGCGTAGACCACATCCATAGCGGTTACAGTCTTCCTCTTGGCGTGCTCAGTGTAAGTGACCGCGTCGCGGATCACGTTCTCGAGGAACACCTTCAGAACACCGCGAGTCTCCTCGTAGATCAGACCGGAGATACGCTTGACACCACCTCTGCGAGCTAGACGACGAATGGCGGGCTTGGTGATACCCTGGATGTTATCACGAAGCACTTTCCTGTGACGCTTGGCACCACCTTTTCCCAGACCTTTACCTCCCTTACCGCGTCCGGTCATAATGCTGTATTATTATACGAATGAAAACAATTAAAAAAACACGAGAGCGAACGGATGCGAGCGCGCCCGTCGACAGACTGTATAGCCAGCTAGACATCATGCGCCTTATATTTATAGTGGCGAGCTCTGTGAAACGGCTACGTACGACGACGCCGACGATGACAACACGGCGCGGCGGCGCGGCGGTGGCGGTGCGAGGCGAGGGGCGCCCCTGCTACACTACTAAAGCGAGGGGGAGGGAAAGGAAAAAAAAAACTAATAATATCTATTGGCATAGTTTTGAATTAATCTAATTTAAAACAAACTTGAAAATTATTCGTGTTAAACAAAAAATAAAATCATATATTATTACTCCTGTACCTATAACCAAAGTAACTTTTTATATATTACATGTCGTACGTACTTAAAGCAATCAAAGCGTGCAAAAGAAAAAACATAAGTATTTATTTATTTAAGGAAAACATTGATTAAACCCAATTATTGCAACTCTAGCATCATAAATGGCGAATGGCGATCGCTTCATATAGCATAAGTACATAAAACTGGTCAGTTCAAGCATTTTTTTTTTTTTTTTTTTTTTTTTTCAACGTTTTGCATGTGCAAAAGAAACTGTTCTGTTATTAATTATGAAACATATGTGGCCCTGAGAAGGGCCTTTTTTTCATTATAGGGAAGGCGCGGCGTCGCTCCTTTTAGTAGTAGGCCTAGTCTGCTAGATTAGGCGCGCTCCCCGCGGATTCTGCGCGCCAGCTGGATGTCTTTGGGCATGATGGTGACGCGCTTCGCGTGAATGGCGCACAGGTTAGTGTCCTCGAAGAGACCAACGAGGTACGCCTCGCTGGCCTCCTGGAGTGCCATCACCGCGGAGCTCTGGAAGCGGAGATCGGTCTTGAAGTCCTGAGCGATCTCACGCACCAAACGCTGGAACGGCAGTTTGCGGATCAGCAGTTCCGTGCTCTTCTGGTAGCGACGGATCTCACGCAGGGCGACCGTGCCGGGCCTGTAGCGATGGGGTTTCTTGACGCCGCCGGTGGCGGGCGCACTCTTGCGTGCAGCCTTGGTGGCGAGCTGCTTGCGCGGCGCCTTACCTCCGGTCGACTTGCGGGCAGTTTGCTTGGTACGAGCCATGATCCTACTGACTGCCTACTTACTTTCAATTTCTATTACAATGAAACAAATGAACGAACGCACGCACGGAATGGGCGTCAGGTTCCGGCAGCGGTACTATTCGTAATAAAAATTTTCAAGTCCGGCGCTTCTACTTTTATAGTACAGGGATCGCCGAGCTCGGGGCGGGGTCGGGGGGGGGGGGAGTTAAGAGCATTTTGTCTCGCTCGTATTCGAGACGTACCTATAACTACGGTTCGATTCGATTCGAATAGAAAAAAAAGGAATGGTTTTTTTTAAACTCCTGCAAATATTAGGTTTATTCATGTTTTGATTTCAACAAATACATTTACTTATAATAAATTAACTAGAAAAAAAATATAGCTGTAGGTATGTACATGCTTACTTAAAATTAAAACCAGTTTATTCAAAATAAAACTGGTAATGATATTTTTTTATTTTCTTTAGATATATATATATATCCCTCGACCGTTTGTCCCATTTACTTGGGGTCGGCCTTCCTTGTCCGTTTTCTCCACTGCGCACGAATTTGTGCGGTGTTAGTGTCGAGTTGAGCTTCTTTCAGGTCTCTTTCGACCGTCGTTAACCAGGTGGAGGGTGGTCTTCCGCGTCCACGCTTCGTCGTAGGCAAATTAAGGGCAAGTTTTACCATATGGTCGTCTGGGCGTCTCTGTACGTGCCCATACCATCGTAAGCGCTTTTCTTTTATTTTGTCAACTATAGGTGCCACTCTAAAGCTTCCTCTTATATAATCGTTTCGGATTTTATCTAACAATGTGACGCCCGCTGACCAGCGTAACATGCGCATTTCTGTCGTATGCAGTTTGTTGAGGTGCTGTTTATTTGTCGCCCAACATTCAGACCCATACAAAACAGCTGGTCTTATTGCTGTTTTGTACATTTTGCCTTTGACTTTTAGTGGCATTTTTCTGTCGCACATTACGCCTGTGAGCTGTCTCCATTTTAGCCAGCCCGTTGTTGTTCTATGGTTAACATCGCTATCAATCTTGCCGTCATTGCTTATGATTGACCCAAGGTATTTGAACTGGTTAACGGTGGATATTTGTGTGGTCCCAATGGAAATCTTTATGTTGTCGGGGTTCGTAGTGCCATCGAAAACACAGGACATATGCTCCGTCTTCTTTCGACTTATTCTTAGACCATTTTCTTCAAGTGCTTTTATCCAAAGGTTAAAGTTTAATTGAAGGTCTTCTAAGTCTTCTGAAATAAGAGCAACATCATCCGCATATAGGATGTTCGAAGGTAATGGTTTTTGACAGCTTTTTGTCAGATGGTCCATGGTTGTATTAAATAGCAGTGGGCTAAGAGTGGAACCTTGGTGAACTCCGACTTCTATTGCGAACCTCTCGCTGGTCCCAGCTGGGCATAGTACCTGAGTTGTGACATCTTTGTACATGTCTTGAATAAGGGCTATGTAATACTCAGGGACGAGTTGCTCTCTGAGTGATTTTTTATTTTCTTTAGATAAGCCTCATTTAATAAAAACATAAAGAAGTGTATATTTATTCAAAGTCTTTTTAAGGTACAGTGTGTAGGTACCTACCTATTTACACTTTACTCAAAAGTTGTACAGAATGCATTCGTTATTATCAGTCGGAAAGAAACATTTAATGTGTGTTATATGAATAGATTTGTGGCCCTGAAAAGGGCCTTTTCTTTTTCAACCATTTTATGGCATTATACTTGTGTGCGCAGCTCACTTTGAGCTGGTGTACTTGGTGACGGCCTTGGTGCCCTCGCTGACTGCGTGCTTCGCCAGCTCACCGGGCAGCAGGAGCCTCACGGATGTCTGCACCTCCCTCGATGTTATAGTGGAACGCTTGTTGTAATGCGCCAGGCGGGACGCCTCAGCGGCGATCCGCTCGAAGATGTCATTCACGAATGAGTTCATGATGGACATGGCCTTGCTGGAGATGCCGGTGTCCGGGTGAACCTGCTTGAGCACCTTGTAGATGTAGATAGCGTAACTCTCCTTCCTCTTGTGCTTCTTCTTTTTCTTGTCTGTCTTGGATATGTTCTTCTGGGCTTTACCAGATTTCTTGGCGGCCTTACCGCTAGTTTTGGGCGGCATTGTAGGAGAATGTAAACTCTTTTATTTTATTAGGATGTTAAAATAATATAGCGTCCGTGCGTCCGCAACGTGAGACGAATGACGGTTAATGTGCTTCGAATTTTTTCGAATACCGTATTTAACGGGGTCTTAGTAGAGGGGATGCTTGTCGCTGGGCAGAGTGACGTTGAACTTACAGACCAATAGCGAGTAGGCCCCTAATTGGAATGAAAAGGAACGCACTGAGGCCTTCTCACTCGCACAATGTGGTATAGTCGACCCTCCCCACCCCGCCTCGCAACCCGCAATCCCGTCGACAGGTTATTCTTATAATTTTTTTTATTTACTTCTACATGTACCAAAATTAAAGATTAATTATTTTAACATCTCATGAATGTCATGTCTCCCAACTATCAAAGTAATTATTATTTTGTACTCCTTACACATTTAACAGTTAATTACTTAAGAGACGTCGCATTTGCCAATGAAACATTCATGTATATTATTGAATCATATTGTGTCCCTGAAAAGGGCCTTTTAATGAGTCGTCGTGTCTAACAGCACGCACGTTGTAGCGATGGAGCGCAGTTAAGCCTTCTTCTCGGTCTTCTTGGGCAACAACACTGCCTGGATGTTGGGTAGTACGCCGCCCTGTGCGATTGTAACACCCGACAGGAGCTTGTTCAGCTCCTCGTCGTTCCTGATCGCTAGCTGGAGATGACGCGGAATAATCCTAGTCTTCTTGTTGTCCCTGGCAGCGTTGCCGGCCAGCTCGAGAACCTCGGCGGCCAAGTACTCCATCACGGCGGCGAGATAGACGGGCGCACCAGCGCCGACGCGCTCAGCGTAATTACCATGCCTCAGCAGACGATGGATACGACCGACGGGAAACTGTAATCCGGCTCGGATAGAACGCGACTTTGCCTTACCCTTAACTTTGCCTCCTTTGCCACGTCCGGACATGGTTGAACAAGTTAAGTGATACGATAGAAAACAAACAACGCGCGCGCCTTCGGACGGCTAGCGGAGCAGAGTGATGTTTTCCATTCGGATAAATTGCCTTTTATATAAGTACGGCGCGTCGCTTATCGAGGGGTGGGATACGCAACAAGCAACAAATTTTTGTTTTCACGTTAGATAATTCGTCGATGGGGAACAACAATATAATTAATAGAATGGCGAGTATAATTAATTAGCTGGAGTAGAGTTAGGTTTGTCGGTAGTAGAGTCTGTGAAAATGGGAATAATATGTATGTGTATGTAACGAACGCGCAATTCGCCAATAATGCAGGCAGGCATAGAGAAAAATAAAAAAAGGGATCAACAACAACGAACGCATACCTACAAAGTGGATGGATGTTCGTTCGGTTTTTTTAGTTTCAGAAACATTTTTACATAATATGATATTATGGTTTTTTAGATAGTTTTGTTAGCCCTGAAAAGGGCTTTTTGGTGAGCGCATAGTGTGGTGCGCCGCACACACACACAACAATGCAAGGTGCGATTCTCCTGCCCTGCCCGCCGACCGAGCGCGGCGCAGCGCGGCGCGGACGAACCGACACCCACACGAAGGATTGCAGGATTGCGTGCCCACGATCCTACTTCTTGGAGGCGGAGGCCTTCTTGCCGGCGGCCGCCTTGGACTTTGGGGTGGCCGCTGCCTTCTTCGGCTTGGGTGCCTTCGGTTTCTTGGTAGGCGGCTTCGCGGTCTTCTTGGCCCTGAGCGCCGTTCCGGCGGCGGATTTGGATTTGGCCCATATCCACGACGACTTCTTAGATGCGGCGGCGGCGGCGGCCGTCTTCCTCTTGGCTGCGGCGGCTGCCCTCTTGTCTTTAGGTGTTGCCTTCGCGCTGACCTTCGATTTGGACGGCGATGCGACAGCGGCTGCGGCCTTCTTCCTCTTGCCTCCTGCGGAAGCGGCGCTGCCGCGCGAAGCGACAGCGGTCTTCTTCGATTTGGCGGGCGAGGATGCCGCTGCCGACTCCTTGGCCTTTGCACCGGCGGAGGCGGTGGCGGCGGCGGCGGCGGATGCCTTCTTGCCAGCGGCGCTCTTGGAGGTCTTCGACTCCAACTTGAACGAGCCGGATGCACCGGTTCCCTTAGTCTGGATCAGGGCGCCAGATTCGACAGCGCTCTTCAGGTATTTCCTTATGTAAGGAGCCAGCTTCTCCGAGTCTACCTTGTACTCGGCGGCGATGTACTTCTTTATGGCTTTCAGCGAGGAGCCGCTGCGCTCCTTCAGCTCCTTGATTGCGCTGTTCACCATATCCGATGTCCTCGGATGGGTGGGCTTCGCTTTCGGCTTCTTGGATGCGGCCGCAGCCTTGGGCTTCTTAGCGGGCGTCGCCGGCGCTGGTGCCTCTGCAGCTACTGCGGTATCTGCCATTATTATTTTATTTTTATAAAATCACGCAAGCACAAAATACCCGAAGATTATGATTGATTGATTGCAGAGAGGAATCGCTTCGAATCACTACAGAAACACAGATAGATGGCGCCGGTATACAATACGAACTCGAAGATCGCATAGCATGACCGTAAGGAGAACGGCGCAGCTGACAGACAATTTCTCGTACGAACGCTCACAACTTTTCACTAACATCGGTCTAATTAAATTTGATTTTTTACAGATTTAGATACTGTTCGCCATTTTCCCGACGAGTATGTGCCTTCGTTTTGAACATGATCGTCTTTATTTACAACATTCATATCAAATAACAGCACACCTTAATAGATCCTGACCTTTTTTTCCACCACTCAGTAACTTCGGTAGGTCGGGTCGTGTTTAAATTCTATTTTACTCTATTATATTAATAAAAATCACTTGTCACTGTCGACAATTGAACGGCGAACATATCAATTTCATCGTGTGACACCATAACGAGCATATTTTAATGTATTTGCTCACACAGAACACAATCTGTTCGGACGCTGGTAAAACACTATGCACAGATTCTGAACGAAACACTACACGAGAACCAACTCAAATAGCATTATTCCTATTATATTAATGTAAAACAATTAACTATAAATCGTTATTGAACAATATTAACAAAATCCTATCATGAAACTTGCAATGTAAGCGTTAAAAAAAAAAAATATAGCACAAACACCGCAAACAGTTCAAAGCAGGCGCTACGCACACCCCTCGGTCTTAATGTAGGTATGTAATTTATATATATATTTTGTTGAAAATAAGAATATTTTTACTTACTTATTATACTTATACCTCATATTTGTAATACTCTTAAACCAAAGCATCGAGACAATTTTTTTTCTATATAATATTTGAAAATAAAAACTGTTTTGAATAGGTACCTACTTATGTATTATAACATTCTTTATAAAAACGGGATAATAATCATACTCATAATAAGTACTTAAATAATATTCCGTTTATAAAGAAAACTATATTAGGTATGTCTCTTTAACTACATTATATCAGTAGGTACGTGGTGGTAGTGGTGGTAGTAGTAGTAGTAGTAGTTGTTGTCGTTGATGAAAACGCAAAATTGTACTACATATTTGCATGCATGCATGCTCGCTCTTCATATTGCATTAATATAATTCATTAAGAGAGATGACATTGTATCAGACAGACAAGAAACATTTATTATTAGTTACGAATCATATGCGGCCCTGAAAAGGGCCTTTTTTTTAACGTTGATGTTACGCCAACGACGTTCCGATCTAACCTCCGAAACCGTACAGGGTGCGACCTTGACGTTTCAGAGCGTAGACCACATCCATAGCGGTTACAGTCTTCCTCTTGGCGTGCTCAGTGTAAGTGACCGCGTCGCGGATCACGTTCTCGAGGAACACCTTCAGAACACCGCGAGTCTCCTCGTAGATCAGACCGGAGATACGCTTGACACCACCTCTGCGAGCTAGACGACGAATGGCGGGCTTGGTGATACCCTGGATGTTATCACGAAGCACTTTCCTGTGACGCTTGGCACCACCTTTTCCCAGACCTTTACCTCCCTTACCGCGTCCGGTCATAATGCTGTATTATTTATTATACGAATGAAAACAATTAAAAAAACACGAGAGCGAACGGATGCGAGCGCGCCCGTCGACAGACTGTATAGCCAGCTAGACATCATGCGCCTTATATTTATAGTGGCGAGCTCTGTGAAACGGCTACGTACGACGACGCCGACGATGACAACACGGCGCGGCGGCGCGGCGGTGGCGGTGCGAGGCGAGGGGCGCCCCTGCTACACTACTAAAGCGAGGGGGAGGGAAAGGAAAAAAAAAACTAATAATATCTATTGGCATAGTTTTGAATTAATCTAATTTAAAACAAACTTGAAAATTATTCGTGTTAAACAAAAAATAAAATCATATATTATTACTCCTGTACCTATAACCAAAGTAACTTTTTATATATTACATGTCGTACGTACTTAAAGCAATCAAAGCGTGCAAAAGAAAAAACATAAGTATTTATTTATTTAAGGAAAACATTGATTAAACCCAATTATTGCAACTCTAGCATCATAAATGGCGAATGGCGATCGCTTCATATAGCATAAGTACATAAAACTGGTCAGTTCAAGCATTTTTTTTTTTTTTTTTTTTTTTCAACGTTTTGCATGTGCAAAAGAAACTGTTCTGTTATTAATTATGAAACATATGTGGCCCTGAGAAGGGCCTTTTTTTCATTATAGGGAAGGCGCGGCGTCGCTCCTTTTAGTAGTAGGCCTAGTCTGCTAGATTAGGCGCGCTCCCCGCGGATTCTGCGCGCCAGCTGGATGTCTTTGGGCATGATGGTGACGCGCTTCGCGTGAATGGCGCACAGGTTAGTGTCCTCGAAGAGACCAACGAGGTACGCCTCGCTGGCCTCCTGGAGTGCCATCACCGCGGAGCTCTGGAAGCGGAGATCGGTCTTGAAGTCCTGAGCGATCTCACGCACCAAACGCTGGAACGGCAGTTTGCGGATCAGCAGTTCCGTGCTCTTCTGGTAGCGACGGATCTCACGCAGGGCGACCGTGCCGGGCCTGTAGCGATGGGGTTTCTTGACGCCGCCGGTGGCGGGCGCACTCTTGCGTGCAGCCTTGGTGGCGAGCTGCTTGCGCGGCGCCTTACCTCCGGTCGACTTGCGGGCAGTTTGCTTGGTACGAGCCATGATCCTACTGACTGCCTACTTACTTTCAATTTCTATTACAATGAAACAAATGAACGAACGCACGCACGGAATGGGCGTCAGGTTCCGGCAGCGGTACTATTCGTAATAAAAATTTTCAAGTCCGGCGCTTCTACTTTTATAGTACAGGGATCGCCGAGCTCGGGGCGGGGTCGGGGGGGGGGGAGTTAAGAGCATTTTGTCTCGCTCGTATTCGAGACGTACCTATAACTACGGTTCGATTCGATTCGAATAGAAAAAAAAGGAATGGTTTTTTTTAAACTCCTGCAAATATTAGGTTTATTCATGTTTTGATTTCAACAAATACATTTACTTATAATAAATTAACTAGAAAAAAAATATAGCTGTAGGTATGTACATGCTTACTTAAAATTAAAACCAGTTTATTCAAAATAAAACTGGTAATGATATTTTTTTATTTTCTTTAGATAAGCCTCATTTAATAAAAACATAAAGAAGTGTATATTTATTCAAAGTCTTTTTAAGGTACAGTGTGTAGGTACCTACCTATTTACACTTTACTCAAAAGTTGTACAGAATGCATTCGTTATTATCAGTCGGAAAGAAACATTTAATGTGTGTTATATGAATAGATTTGTGGCCCTGAAAAGGGCCTTTTCTTTTTCAACCATTTTATGGCATTATACTTGTGTGCGCAGCTCACTTTGAGCTGGTGTACTTGGTGACGGCCTTGGTGCCCTCGCTGACTGCGTGCTTCGCCAGCTCACCGGGCAGCAGGAGCCTCACGGATGTCTGCACCTCCCTCGATGTTATAGTGGAACGCTTGTTGTAATGCGCCAGGCGGGACGCCTCAGCGGCGATCCGCTCGAAGATGTCATTCACGAATGAGTTCATGATGGACATGGCCTTGCTGGAGATGCCGGTGTCCGGGTGAACCTGCTTGAGCACCTTGTAGATGTAGATAGCGTAACTCTCCTTCCTCTTGTGCTTCTTCTTTTTCTTGTCTGTCTTGGATATGTTCTTCTGGGCTTTACCAGATTTCTTGGCGGCCTTACCGCTAGTTTTGGGCGGCATTGTAGGAGAATGTAAACTCTTTTATTTTATTAGGATGTTAAAATAATATAGCGTCCGTGCGTCCGCAACGTGAGACGAATGACGGTTAATGTGCTTCGAATTTTTTCGAATACCGTATTTAACGGGGTCTTAGTAGAGGGGATGCTTGTCGCTGGGCAGAGTGACGTTGAACTTACAGACCAATAGCGAGTAGGCCCCTAATTGGAATGAAAAGGAACGCACTGAGGCCTTCTCACTCGCACAATGTGGTATAGTCGACCCTCCCCACCCCGCCTCGCAACCCGCAATCCCGTCGACAGGTTATTCTTATAATTTTTTTTATTTACTTCTACATGTACCAAAATTAAAGATTAATTATTTTAACATCTCATGAATGTCATGTCTCCCAACTATCAAAGTAATTATTATTTTGTACTCCTTACACATTTAACAGTTAATTACTTAAGAGACGTCGCATTTGCCAATGAAACATTCATGTATATTATTGAATCATATTGTGGCCCTGAAAAGGGCCTTTTAATGAGTCGTCGTGTCTAACAGCACGCACGTTGTAGCGATGGAGCGCAGTTAAGCCTTCTTCTCGGTCTTCTTGGGCAACAACACTGCCTGGATGTTGGGTAGTGTAAAATCCCTTATTTTATATTCCCTGGCTCACCGGTGTACCAAGCTGATAGGCCTTTTCGTATCCTTCCTTCTCCTCTATCTCCGTACCGCATCCATGTCCCTGCTAGACTCCCTCCCGCCCTCTCGTGCGGGATGACATTCGCTAGTCGGAAGTTTGACACTGACAGTTGCCTGACCACTTGTACACGTGAGAGAGGGTAACAGTATCTACTGAATAGATACAGACACTACAACCCCTTTCTTATTTTTATATATTTATTTAAAGTAAGAAATTAGATACACAAAAGAATCAAATAATTAAATGTAGTTAAGATTATCCTTATCTATATGAGAATTATCATTTTAGTATTTTTCTTCTGACTTCTCTTCTAGTGGCTTATCATCAGCTGGAATCTCCTCGGTCACCGGTTTCCATTGTCCTTCCACTTTTTTTAGATGAATTATGTTTCTTCTCAATTGTTGACCAGTTTCCTCGTTTCTCACTAGTATGTCTCCACCAAAAGCATTCTCAACAATGTGTGGGGCGGGGTTGAAATTTGGAGAGAGTTTATTAGTTTTTTCAATCTCTTTTACATAAACTTTATCTCCTTCTATTATATCTGAGTCTTCAGCTCTTCTTCTCCGGTCCCCATATTCCTTCCCCTTTTCCTTTTGATATTTATCTCGATCTCTAACTTCAGAATCATCATCTCGAGCATTTATGTCTCTAAGCATTGGAATCTTGTCACGATTTTGCCTTTTGAAAAACAGTTCTGAAGGCGTTTTTCCTGTCACAGAATGTGGAGTAGAATTATACATCATTAAGTATTCATACAATGCTTCTTTTGTATCTTTTTTTTCAATTTTGCTTATTTTCAGGCGTTTCACAATGTCTCTGTTTTGACGCTCTACTTCTCCATTCATCTGTGGCCAATATGGTACTGTGTTGTGTAGCTGTATGTTACATTCCTGGCAAAATGCTTTAAATTCTTCACTCACAAATTGCCGGCCATTATCTGCTGTCATGGATACTGGGTAACCCAAACGACTAAATATTTCTTTCAAAATGATTATGATCTGAGAGCTTGTAATCGATTTTGTTATTTTAATTTCCTTATAGCGGCTGTAATAGTCTACAACTACCAGCAGATAGTCACTGTTTGGTAATGGTCCTAATAAGTCCATTGCAACATCTACCCAGGATTCTGTTGGAAGTTCTCGGCGTTTCATTGGTGCGGGTGGGTTTGGTAGGCTCACCAGGGTACATCCTTTACAACATTTTACCATCTTTTCTGTGTCTTTATCAATTCCAGGCCACCAAACTTTGCAACGTAGACGGCTTTTCATGGCTACTATTCCAGGGTGACCTTCATGCGCAGCATCTAAGACATGTTTCCTTAGTTTTTGTGGGACTACAATTCTGTTTCCTCTTAACAGTATATTTTCGTAAAAACATAGTTCCTCTTTAAACAATCTGTAATTTTTTATTGATTCTTTCCAATCGTCATTGTAAATACCTTCTTTAACTGCCTTAATTTCGGAGTCCTCTTCTGAATTTGTTGTTATAGCTCTCATAGAAATCCCATGTGGTTTTGCTAGTTGCACTATCTGATGAACATGGTCACCAACGATATGTTGGACAGAATTTCTGCACAGTCGTGATAATGGGTCAGCAATGTTGTTCTTTCCTGGCTTGTATTTAACATTATACTGATATGCCTGTAGTCTTAAAACCCATCTTTCCACGCGTGCGCAGGGTTTAGATTTAGGGCTAAACAAAAATTCCAAAGGCTTATGGTCTGTTATCAAATCAAATTTTTTGCCAAAAAGAAATGTGTTGAAATGCTCAATTGCCCAGACAAGGGCTAGAGCCTCTTTTTCAGTTTGACTATACCTTCTTTCACAGTCTGTTAGAGTTCGATTTCCAAATCCAATTATTCTTGGCCCATTTGAATCACTTTGTACTAGAACTGCACCTAGTCCTACAGGACTAGCATCTGCTATAACCTGTGTTTTGTCTCGCACGTCGTAATATCCCAGTGTTTCAATATTTAACAAAGCTTCTTTTAATTTCGTAAATGCTTCAATTTGTCTATTAGTCCAAAGTGCTTCAATGCTTGCCTTTTTTTGTAATTTTTCTCGAAGTAGTTCTTTTAATGGTTCTGTCAGTGTAGCCAAATTAGGGATCCATTTATTAATATAGTTGACAAGCCCAAGAAAACTTTGCAATTCTTCTATAGTTTTTGGCATTCTAAATTCAGAAATACTCTTTATATACTTTGGTAGTGGTTTAACTCCTTCTGGTGTTAATTCGTGTCCCAGGAAACTAACTTTCTTGACTTTGTAAATACATTTGTTTTCATTCAACAATACATTGTTTTTCTTTAGTACTTCCAATACATTTGACACCCTCATATCATGCTCCTCTTCGCTGCTGCCACTAATCAGTATATCATCGATAAAGTTTATCACACCTTCACAGCATATTAACATTTTTTCCAAAATCTTTTGGAATAGTTCTGGTGCGCATGTAACACCAAACATAAGTCTTTTATATCTGTACAGACCTTTAGATGTTATGAATGTTGTTAAATGTCTCGAATCTGGATGTAGCTCTATTTGATGAAAGGCATTCTTTATGTCCAGTTTTGTAAAATATTTAGCTTTTCTTATTTTGGGTAGCAAATGTTCCATACACGGTAGTGGGTGATTTTCTCTTAATATTGCAGCGTTGGCGCGCCTCATATCTACGCACAATCGCACTTCACCGTTGTCCTTAAGGATGGGAACAATAGGCGAAACCCATGCAGATGGTTCATGCACTTCCTCAATAATATCTGAGTTTAAAAGTTCTTTAATTTTCTTATTTATTTCTGCTTCTACTGGTATTGGAATTCTTCTATGTGGCTGCATGACTGGTTTTACTGTGGAATCGATCGGTATCTCCACTAAGATATCTTTAAATTTTGGAAAGGGTTCTATTTTCTCTTGACATACCTGATTTACCCCGATTCCAAGTTTCAATACTTCTAAATTTATTGCTGTTTCCTTGCCCAGTAAACTTCTAGTTCCATCTTTAACAACGTAAATGGTGCTGCGATTAGACTTCCCATTTATACTGATGTCTGCTTCAAATGAGCCCATTACATTTAAAGGTGTCTTGCTGCCATAGGCTAACAATGTTTTCTTTGGATTTTTTTCTTGGTTATAGCACATAGCTTTGTTTGTTTTCAAGTATTCCCATGTTTGATTAGATATTAAATTCAACTTGCAGCCAGAGTCAATTAACATCTCCAGTTCAACACCTCCTATGTCACATTTGATGTTCGCATCTGAAGTAACATTGAAAACATAGTGGACCTCTTCATCTTCTACAGAGTTTACTGCAGAGTTGTTATTAGTATAATTATTGTAGCGTGGTCTTATATGGTTTCTATTTTTGTTTTCTCTTTCATCATCTATCTTTCTCTTATGTATAGGTCTTTTACAACGCCTCTGATAATGCCCAATTTTTCCACACCCTCTGCACTTTTTTGTTCTTGCAGGGCAGCTGGTATCCGTAGAATTATGCCTAAAGCTGCCACATTTACCACAATGTCTTTCATCTGTTGCTTTTTCTTCCGTCCTTTCCCATCTGGAGGGTTTACTATTATTTGCACTAATAGCATTTACTTTCATTTCTTTATTCTTCTCATAATTACTTATTTGATGGTTAACAACTTGTAAGGT